>OX402052.1:1329213-2658426 GCA_947859365.1 Archips crataeganus
GAACAAAAATAAACCCATCCACGGACTGACCGCGCCCGACGTTGCATAACCTCGGTGATCGGACGAGAACCGGTGTTTTGTCAAATGTCTAGAAAACGGTGCATCCTACGGCAAAATCAATGAAATTTTCATCCCCCCTTTGAAACCCCCAAGTGGATCGACTACCAACGAACTCTAAAAAGTAAATCCGCGGCTGTCTGTCGACGCGGCGGCAACTCGTGCCCTTCTTTTACTAAGATCGCGGACAAATTGACGTTTACAAATGCTTTAAATAAATTAGGCTTATGCTTGTTTGTTTGGCAAAGTAATTGGGTCGTTGAGGTCGAGAAGCTGAGGCGCAATCAGTTTTCATACTAAATGTATAGAAGCGTCGCGATCCAAAGCAGACAGAAGAGACGCGGCTGCGTCTCCGCCTCTCGCGACGCTTCTTACTAAGTATGAAAACTGATTGAAGGAGCGCCACGACAACAACGCGCGACCGTCCCACATCTCTTCTGTGTGGCTTGCGCTTTTTGAAATAGGGTGGCGAACGAGTCGGCTGTCCAAATGGTTCCATCACCCATGACTATCTTGAACTACAGACCATTTATCATCTCATCATCTAAGTACCTACCTAAAAACTTACAGCGTGACATCGGGGACGTAATCAGAAGTAAGACGATTTAAATAAGCATGAACGTGGGCGTTAAATTAAGCATTAAGCTTAAATTGCTTCTAATTAATTCCTAATTTTATCTTATTATACATAAATTTAATAAAGTTTTTATACAATATGATTTATTTCTATTTAATTTGCAATTAAGTAGTTTATGATTACGAAGTACATACTAAAATGTTTTGAATGTTATTAGCCTTTCCTTTACTTTAGATATATTTTCTGTAAATTAATTACTACATACGAGGGGCGTTCAATATAAAGTGAGAATGAGATGCAAACTCTTTCAATATTAGGAAATTAAATACTGGCCGGTAAAGCTAATCTATCTAGCTGATTGCTATGAAAAAAAAAACTAACTGTCTTTTGTTTAAAAAAATATACGGTAATTTCTTTGCAATGCTATTGAGTACGTTAGCGAAAATGGAGAAAATTGAACTGCGCGCCGTTATCAAATACTTGTGTTTGAAAAATTTTTCTACGGACCAAGTCAATTTAGATATGCGGGACACTTTAGGGTCTAATGCTCCTCCGTATTCGATAGTCGCACGTTGATGCGCCGAATTTAGACATGGAAGAACATCGACCATGGACGACCCCCGCTCCGGACGCCCTACTACTGCAATAACTGAAGAAATTGTGAAAAAAGTTGAAAACTCAGTTTTGGCGGATCGTCGTGTCACGGTTCGTTTTATTGCTGAAAATGTAAAGATTTACTTTTAATATTTTACATGAACGCTTGGGTATGAAAAAGGTATCTGCGCGTTGGGTACCAAGAATGCTTACTGACACGCAAAAACAAACTAGACTAGAGATTTGTCAAGAAGCTTTGAACCTGATGCAGCAAGACCGGGAACTTTTTTTGGCGCGATTTATAACAATGAACGAAACATGGCTCCATCATTACGACCCTGAAACGAAACTGCAGTCTATGACATGGAAAAGGCCATCATCTCCAACTCCGAAGAAATTCAAGGTGAGCCCATCTGCCGGTAAGGTCATGGGCTCTGTTTTTTGAGATGGTAAAGGGGTATTAATGATTGAGTATCTCGAGCATGGTGCCACTATTACGGGTACTTTATACGCCAAACAAATAGCAACATTGCGCAATGAGATCCGCGAAAAACGGCGAGGTAAACTCTCGAAAGTTGTGCTGTTCCACCAGGACAATGCCCCGGCACACAAGTCCGCCGTTGCAATGGCTGCAATTCGTGATGCTGGGTTCGATATCCTTAAGCATCCTCCGTATTCACCAGATCTCGCTCCCAGTGATTTCTACCTATTTCCGAGATTGAAACAATACCTGAGAGGCCAGAAATTTGAAGACGACGACGCGGTAGTCGCTGCAGTACAAGATTTTTTAAGTACTCAAGATGAGACCTTTTTTAAAAATGGAATTTTAAGTTTAGAAAGAAGATATACTAAGTGCATTATGCTAAAAGGTGACTATGTAGAAAAATAAAATGACATTTAGTAAAAGTTGTTTATAACATACTCATTCTCACTTTTTATTGAACGCCCCTAGTATATCCGAGTTTTTGTTGAATGTAATGATTTGTACAATGCAGGGACCAGGCCTCCTCTTGGCCTGGCTAGGATTGGGCGTAGTTCCCACGCGGGCTCAGTGCGGATTAGAACCTTCACACACGCCATTATATTTCTTCGCAGGTGTGTGCAGTAAGGCTCATCGTAAATTTAAAATGTAATTTTACACATTAATTCCAAAAAAACTCAGAAATGTGAGCCCTTGCTCGAACCCCTCTGCTCGAGAGGATGGGTCAAACCACTCGTCTCACGACTTATAGGATTCATCTCGCAGGTCTTAATTGAGCTTATTAAATCTAATCAAAGTTGGCATTTCATAAACAAATGAACGTCTTAATCTGGTTAAAGTAAAGACAAACTGCGAGGACTAAGCAAAGTTGTAGTGGCGAAGTGAGAACTTTGTATTTGCCTGCGAACGCCAATGCCCTCCATTCCTCATGATTCAGGACTTCAGGGCCGAAGATGCGGCACTATATTCATGACCATTAGCACATGATTGATGGCTCTTGGTCTCTGTAGCGACTGGTAAACCATCATTTTACCGAAAATAGTTTATGAGAATCGTTCATCGAACTTCGTTACATCGCTCATATTTTATACAATTGGGGGGGTGCGGGGGCGGGTAATTTTTTTTATATCGAGGATTTAAGAAGAGCCATAATTGATGAACCTTCTAAAGGCTCACTATTTGTCACTAACGTAATCCTCGGTCTTTGACCCTTCTTTATTCTTTTTGTTTTTTGTTTATATTGTTTCTTTAATTTCCTTTTTAAATCCTTTTCTCGCATGCGGCCTTTTGACATTTTTTTCCATTGATATTTTGTATCAAGTATATGTATTGTATAAGTATTATATTGAATGTATTTGTTTATTTATATGATTTATATTATATTTGTATTATTTTTATTCTTTGTTGTCTATTAAGTAATACTGCATTTCTCTTGTCTGTTATTTCTGCCACCTACGTTAGTCTGTTGATATTTATTAATTTCTGAGTAATTGGTTGTCTGGAAGAGATCGCTTTTTAGCGATAAGACCGCCTATTGTCTACCTGAATTTTTATTTTTGCAATGTCACTGTACTGTTTTTGGTGATCAATAAAGAATATTTCTATTGTATTGTTTGTATGAAAAAGCAAAGTGGATAAAAAATAAGCTGCCCCAATTACTAATGCGTACAAAATGCATGCACACGTTTTTGTTATAATGTGCCAAAGCGGGCACACATCACACCTTACCTCAATGAAAAAGGACTCCTCAACATGGCCAACCGAAGACTTCTACACCTGGCGTTTGCGGTTCGAAAAGTCTTGGAATTTCAGAAACCAAAATACCTGTATGACGAACTGAAATGGGTTAAAGACTCGCGTAAAAGACCTCTCAGAACCTACAGGGAAACTAAACTTACGGCTCCAAGACATAAATCAGCATTTTTTAGGGGGTGTTTCAAATTTGCCGCAAGTAAGGTTTGGAATGATCTGCCACCACCGGCAAGGGAACCCATGTCCTTGTTAAAGTTCAGGAGAATTGTCAAAGCACACCTTTTGGAAACACAGAGGCAGGGATACCCCTGAGCAAAGTGCGGCCTGCATGGGAAAAACACTAATGTACCTCTATAAATAATTTAAATAAATAAATACACTACACACAACCACTAAGTCACAGAAACAACACAAACTACTACTAACACACAAAAAAAACTACGACTAACATAGCACGTCACAAGATACACACACACTCATACACAAATGTTTGCCTATTCTTCTTTTCTTTTTTTTTTATTATTTAAATTTTTGTTGTTTGTTTTGTTTTGTTTATCTTAGCTATAGTTGCGGCCACCCTTGCCAGAAGGACCGGGCTGAAAACCAGCGCTGGAAATTATCTCCAGCAAATGCTGAGTCCGGTACCTATTGCCAAGCGTAGCTATTAGTTTTAAGTTGTTTTTCTTATTATTATTATTTTTTGTAAATGTACGATGGCAATAAAGTTTTTATTATTATTATTATTATTATTATAATTCCACGCGAACGGAGTCGCGGGCAAAATCTAGTATAAAATATCTTTGAATCTTCACCTAGTCTCTGTTTCGTTTCCTTACGTGTTTCTTGAGTCTAAAATTCAAAGCACGAACGTTTCCTTCAACACGTTACCGCATCCAATCTTCGGGCGTCCTTGCAGAGGTCTGTCTGCTAAGAATAATTAGCAACGGAACAGGGGTGAAGCCGCCGGATAAATATGAGCTTTGGGCTATCACAGTTCGCGTGACTGACAATGGTGCAGCGAATAAACTGCTCAGATTGCATTCATTCCGTCGTGTCCCAAAACTCTACAATAAGCTGGTATAAGTAACGCCACGAGGGTTGAGGCGAATGATTACACACACAACTACATAAAGTACTGATTGCAAAAAAGTAGCGAATGAATGAAATGAGTGAGTGAATGAAAATGTAAGTTATATGATCTTATGGTAAAATACCGACGCGATACTGCGCATATTATACTTTTTATTTTTTCATATAACCTATTTTTGAAATAAAACCACTTGAAAGTGATAAGATAATAAATACTCGTATTTGCAACAAAAAATTGGTATTTTATAAATAGCGAAAAATATGCTTATCTGATTTAAATGAAATAGATCAAACTATTTTATTTTATGTTCTGTTTGAACTAGACGTATTTTCCTAAATAATTCTTAACGAAATAGGTAGAAGAAGTTTTTAGTCAATCAGTACGAATAAATGTCAAAATCCCGCTGTCATTACATGGCATGATGTTGTGTGCGTGGCCTCAATAATTATGATAGCTACGTTTATGCAAGGAAAGTGTGTTCATGCAGTTCCTCCACCTTCACACTCTACGAACACAAACACTACACTTGCATAAACGTAGATCATTAAGGTCGCGGGAGAGCAAAGTAATTGTTTCAGTTTATTGATATGGACCTCCGCAAAATAACGCCTGATTCAATAAATTATTTATATGTTATCAGACTCTATTACCTTATCGTCTTCTATCTTCTTCTTCTAATATATAAAAATCTCGTGTCACGGTGTTTGTTATCGAACTCCTCCGAAACGGCTTGACCGATTTTTATGAAACTTTTTTTCTGTATTTGGTGGGTCTGAGAATAGATCGTAGGCTATTTTTTATACCCCTATTATTCGCGTCCTATTAGTCGCGGGCAACAGCTAGTATTTTAAAACGAGTATTGTAACTTAAAACCTTCACTATATCGAAAAACTTCAGAATTATTTGACATAAACCCGTAGTTCATCCCTATTAAAAATCTGTACTTAGTAGCCATTTTCTCAAAATGATGCACGTGTTAGATATACTAAGTAATAGAAACTGTTATAACATTATTAGATATGTAAGGTGATAAAATATATTGTTAAAATAAGTAAGTAAATGAAATATAATAATTGAATTGATAATTTAGGTAATGCTTGGCTCTAAAGACAAGCGAAATAATAATTAAGATACTTTCCGATTGTCTTACTCTGGTGACGTCAGTTGTTTGCGACTCACCCAGACGGCAAGGCAAACTTATAAAAGGCCTTCTTAGGCCAGGTAGAGGCACTTTGTTACGAGCCGTCGCCGTGGTCACTTGACAGTTAAGTACTTACTTGTTTGTATGATCAATAAATGGCTATAATTTGTTTCTATATCTTTCATATGTAAATATATTAATAATTATCGTATAGCTTATATATCAACGTGTATAGCTATAAATTAATGAATACTTGAATTATGTTGGTAACTGAATAATATTTATATATGTCGAGAATCTTGTGTTGTTGTTATTCGTTATCATTAAAAGCTATTATTTCATTGGAAAATAAGGTTTGTTTCAATATAAGCGATTTCTCGAAATATGATTTGATCTGTTTGTTTTACTTTCCAAATATAATATCTTAACCCATCATAAACTTATTATTTTATACTCCGTTAACTCCTGGCCCCGATAAACATCAAAATAAGTTATTTCCTCGTTTAATATAAAATATGTGACTATAAAGCAGCTAAGCAAGATAAATTAACTGTCACTTCCCATATATATTTCTAAGTAAAAGAATATCGATAGGTATATAGAATATCTAATATGAATAGAGCTAAATCTAACACACGCGTTGTTATATTCACTATTAGAAGTAATAACCTTTCAAAGAATGACTACCAAACTGTAAATAAACTCATCTCAATTAAACCACCAGTTATTAATACCCTTTCAGTCCGTTCATGTGTGAACCGTATAATTATTAACCGATGGATTTTCCATACGTTTAACAGTCCACTTATTTCCGAAACGGGTTTATTTTGTCAATGATGTGGATATTTTAATGTTAACTCAAACGTTTTTAGGGTGATAAAGCGTACATTTAACTAACTAGAATATTATTATACTATAGGATCTACCGCGGCGAGTGCTCTGAAGAATTATTTAATTTGCTGCCTGCTGCAAAATTCCACCATCGCACCTCCCGCCGAAAGTCTAAGTTCCATCGTCACCATCTCGATGAATGGCAGTCTACCACTGTACGTGTTCTTCGGCACTTCCTGCCACTTACGGTGAAACTGTGGAACCAGCTCCCGGCAGCAGTGTTTCCAGACAACTATAAATAAAATAAATATTAGGGGACAATCTTACACAAATCGACCTAGGCCCAAACTAAGCAAAGCTTGTACTGTGGGTACTAGACGACGATAAACATACTTATATAGATAAATAAATACTTAAATGTATAGAAAACATCCATAACTCAGGAACAAATATTCGTGCTCATCACACAAATAAATGCCCTTACCGGGATTTGAACCCAGGACCTCTTGCTTCGTAGGCAGGGTCACTACCAACTAGGCTAAAGCGGTCGTTAGGCGGACTATGATATCGGGGTTTTCAAGAATAAGGTTTATACTTCCTTAAAGGCCGGCAAAATAATTATTGGTGACAATGTTTGAGTTGTGGATATTTACGGGTGGTGGTGATCATTTTCCATCAGATGACCCGCTTGCTCGTTTGCCGCTCTCATATAAAAAAAAATATTATCTTGCTTCTCCGCTTATCGGATGGGTGCTTAACCAGTGCTGCCAATTCCACCAACTTTTTGGTAGATCTACCTATTTCGGTTTCGCTTCTAGTCCACCTATTCACCAACATGTCATCTAAGAGCCTTATGATACTGGCGTTTTGCGAATGAAAACGGGGGTAGTTGTCAGTGGCGTCGAACCAAAGCTACCAAAGCGGTAGCGCGCAGTGCGCGTTTGGCAGCCGCCGTGACGTGTGGCTCCTAAAAGAATGGCTACGTATTGAAACATGTCGAGCTAAACTCTTATTATTATTATTATTAGTTACCAGTGGTAGCTACTGGCCCTCACGGCCGACGTATCCGATGCGACGCTGATACGTTGCGTTGAAGGACATAGGATACTTTTATCTCGGAAAATTGCATAGTTCCCGCGGTATAGCGAAAAACGAATTCTTTGCAGACGGAGTCGCGGGTAACAGCTAGTTATGACTAAAGTAGTTCTATCTCGTGAGACGCCTGTTTATTTGACGACCGCTTTAGCCTAGTTGGTAGTGAGCCTGCCTACGAAGCAAGAGGTCCTGGGTTCGAATCCCGGTAAGGGCATTCATTTGTATGATGAGCACGAGAATTGTTCCTGAGTCATGGACGTTTTCTAAATATGTATTTAAGTATGTTTATCGTACCCATAGTATAAGCTTTGCTTAGTTTGGGACTAGGTCGATTTGTGTAAGATTGTCCCAAGTTTGCTATGAAGTATCTTTTTGTATTTTTTGTTTAAAAGTCCTGACCAGTGGTGGTGTAGGGGAATGGCACGCGGCACGGAATGCTGGGGACCTGGGTTCGATTCCCAGCGCTGGTCTATTTTCTAGGGTTTTTTCTATGCATCCATGTTTCAGTTGGTATTTAGATTGAAATATTAGATTGTTCCCCAATATTTATTAATTTATTATAAAACGCGCACCATTCTCGAGCGAGCGCGCGCCGCGGCGTGTCGCGACCGCGTTTAATTAGCGCTTATTGCCGCGATTGCCGCGCGGCGCTCCCGCGTGACGGGAAAGCAAACAACAGCCGAAGGGTTAACAGGCCAAGGGATTTGTACGGACTTCACGGCTTTTCGGACATCTTTTAGAGAATAAAAAGAGCTAGTGGTTCGACCCGCAAGTCTATCTCTAATGAAGTAATGTTCAAGCGACGTAATGGTCTCACCGAGCTTTTGCGCATTTATTGCATTGATTTAATCATTTGCTGTATCATTACTAGCAAAGCTTTAGTTCTGAAATTCATGTGTAAGATATTTGAGGATTCACTCTAATGACCAGTCAGTGATATTCGAAATACGATTACCTACTTGTAGTTTGCTCGATAGAAAAAATAATCCAAAGTCGTCTCTAAAAAAAACCTTAGTACGGCGTAAATACTGCACGGTACCTAAGTCATGACTTTTTGAATGGTAACAAAACAAGATATTTTGTCGTCGGTTGAAAATTATTATTTTTTTATGTATTGTTAGAAGAAGCAATACCGAAAAATACATTCCTCGCTGTCATTCCATTGTAAAATGTTGCCTGGAAGAGATTAATTTGAAGCGACAAGGTCGCCTATTGCTTACCTTATATACTTTTTCATTAACAGAATTTCGTAGTAGGTATAAGGCCTGTAAAACAAGTAAACAAGTCTGGCAAGACTACCTACTGTAAAAGAGATGTCTCAATCGCCTCGCAAATTTTAAGGCGTGGGACATTAAATATGCATTGGTTAAATTGCGGTTGTTTACGCAAAATCCAAGCGTTTCTAATTAGTCTGAATAATTCAGGCAAGAATTAGGTTAAATAATTATTTGGCGCGTGAACCAAAGTAACTGTGACTGACAAGCTGTTCGAGCAAAGTTATTTTTCGGTTTAAGTCTCGTTAAATTGAAGGTAGATATATATACAGAACTCAAAAGTATCTGGACCCCTACCTATGTAAGTACTCAAAAATCATCGTAAAATTGATCAAGAATTTATCAAAAGTCAAAATCTTCTAGTATATAAAAATCTCGTGTTTCGGTGTTTGTTATCGAACTCCTAGGAAACGACTTGACCGATCTATATGAACATTTTTTCTCTATATTTGGTAGGTCTGAGAACAGGTCGTAGGCTATTTTTTATACCTACCCCTGTTCTTCGCGGACGGAGTCGCGGGCAACAGCTCTGCTAGTCTAATATATAAAAATCTCGTGTCACAGTGCTTGTTATCGAACTCCTCCGAAACGGCTTGACCGATCTTTATGATTTTTTTTTTATCTATATTGGGTAGGTCGGAGTATAGGTTGTAGCTATTTTTTTACCTCTATTCTTCGCAGACGGAGTCGGAGGCAACAGCTAGTATCTTAATAATAATAATAATAATAATAGCCAGAATTATTCACCAGCAACTGGCTCTGCTATACGGCCTTGTGGACTTTGAAGTGCCTTACTATAAGTATATACCTGCGCCAGTTCTCGAAAATGGTCGTGCCACGCTCTATTGGGATCGGTCTGTTATCACGGACAGGACTATTATAGCCAATAGGCCTGATATCGTGCTGACAGATCGATCGAAACGCCAGGCAGTGCTCGTCGACATCACCATCCCCCATGACGAGAACCTCGTGAAAGCTGAGAAGGACAAAGCCAGCAAGTACCTTGACCTAGCTCACGAGATAACCGCCATGTGGGATGTTGATTCGACGATCATTGTCCCGATAGTCGTTTCTGCGAACGGGCTGATAGCGAAGAGTCTCGACCAACACCTCAAGAGACTCTCGCTAGATGGCTGGATCAAGGGTCAGATACAGAAGGCGGTACTCCTAGACACTGCGCAGATAGTCAGGAGGTTCCTCTCTCTGTCGCCCTAACCACCGATAGCTTAGGCCCCGCCTCGCTGCCGGTGGCACCCTAGGTTAGGTTTTTATAATGATTTTATGATTTGTATGTATAGTTTTATATTTTACTTTTTGTATAATTATTGTAAAAATCTAACCTAAAAGAAAAAAATATAAATAAAGAGAATAATAATAATAATAATAATATATTTATTTCTTAGAACATGGTACAAAAGATGGTCGAATTATAATTAGTGCGTCATATCCTGCCTCTATTGGCTCTATTGCCTCTTTATACAATTTAGGCCAGTGCTTTTTTTCAAAGTGTGGATCGCGACCCCCCGTGGGGTCGCGAGACCTATCCAGGGGAGTCGCGAGGCTCAGCTCCGAGAAAGTCTTGTTACTACATGGAATTAATTTTTTTTGAAGGATGTACATGGGTTTTAAGGTTAATCGTACAAATTGGGTTTTGGGGGGTCGCGAAGGAATTTTAATGGTCATTAAGGGCCGTGATGCCAAAAAGTTTGAAAAACACTGATTTAGGCTATAACAAGCACTCATAGAAGTCGAAGACCCTCCCCTTCCCTTCTCCCCCCTACCCCGTAGAACGTCTTTAAGGGGAAAGACCCTGTTGAAAAAAATCCGGCAAGAAACTAAACAAGGTTTAATATTAACCGAACCATTGGTAGACTTTACTACTTCCATGAGTGCTTGCTATAACCTAAATTGTATAAAGATACTAGCTGTTGCCCGCGACTCCGTCCGCGAAGAATAGCGGTAAGTATAAATAATAGGCTACGACCTATTCTCAGACCTACCAAATATCGAGGAAAAATTTGATAAATATCGGAGGTATACAGGATGAATTCAAATTGGTGATACAAAATGAGTGTTTCGTACTCAGTTAATGATGGACAATATAATGCACTAACACATTTGTTTTAATTAGTCTTATAAAATTTGGGGCGTCCATACATTATTGTGAACTCTGAAACCACTCAATGTATGGACACCTCGAATTTAATAAGACTAATAAATACAAAGGTCTTGGCTCTGAATACAACTTTGTTCCATTCGGGGTTGAGACCTTTGGTCCGTGGGGCTCCAGCGCAAAAAGTCTTTACAAAGATATTTGTAAACGGCTTTGTGACACTACAGGAGACCAAAGAGCTGGCAGCTACCTCGCACAACGTATCAGCATTGCTATACAGCGAGGTAATGCTGCCAGTGTCTTTGTGACACTACAGGAGACCAAAGAGCTGGCAGCTACCTCGCACAACGTATCAGCATTGCTATACAGCGAGGTAATGCTGCCAGTGTCTTTGTGACACTACAGGAGACCAAAGAGCTGGCAGCTACCTCGCACAACGTATCAGCATTGCTATACAGCGAGGTAATGCTGCCAGTGTCTTTGTGACACTACAGGAGACCAAAGAGCTGGCAGCTACCTCGCACAACGTATCAGCATTGCTATACAGCGAGGTAATGCTGCCAGTGTCTTTGTGACACTACAGGAGACCAAAGAGCTGGCAGCTACCTCGCACAACGTATCAGCATTGCTATACAGCGAGGTAATGCTGCCAGTGTCTTTGTGACACTACAGGAGACCAAAGAGCTGGCAGCTACCTCGCACAACGTATCAGCATTGCTATACAGCGAGGTAATGCTGCCAGTGTCTTTGGGTCCATGCCGCGGGGGGAACCTTTTGTTCATTTTATTTAGTTTTAGTTTAAGTTAGTTTTATTTTATTTATAGTTATAGTATTAATTTATTATTGTTATTGTTTCGTAATATTTGTATTGTGCTAATACATTAATTTCTCTTACATATAGGTAATGATATAATTTAATGCTGAAACATAGTTAGGGTATTAAAATTTGTTTTATCTATCTATCTATCTATCTATCTATCTATCTATCTAATCTAATCTAATCTAATACCTTTAAACGAGCAATTCTTGTATATATATATATATATAATCAGGATCTCGGAAACGGCTCCAACGATTTCGATGAAATTTGGTAAGTGGGGGTTTTCGGGGATGAAAAACTGATCTAGCTATGTTTCATTTTCAGAAAACCGCTTTTACTCGTGTTTTCCAGCTATTTTTGTTTGCATTAGAATACAAAGCTAAATTTCGCCAGCTTCGAGCAGATCATAATAGCACAGTAGAAATCGGGTGGTCGCGGATCCAGCCGACCTCGGTTCGATTCCACGTTTTTTATAAGGATTATAGTTTTTTTTTTAAGTTTATTTTTCATGAGAAAACGAAGTTTCTTCTTTTGTGAGAAAAAGTTACTTTTTTGTGAGAAAAAGTATTATAGGGAACGTGCAGTAACTATAGGCGGCAGCACTGATGCGACAAAAGAGACACTATGCGGACAGTAAAACAAACTTATCAAGGTAAAGCATTCAAATTGATGGCACCCTTATGACACCAGTTGGCAGCACCGTCTATGTGCACGTTCCCTATTAGGAGCAAAGAACAAGAAAAACCGGTTGTCTGTAAAGTCGGTTTACGGACGATAGTTTAACGTGGCTCACCCCCCCCACCCCCTCCGGTGTTTTTGTCAAATATCTTGAAAACTGTGGATCCTACGGCAAAATCAATGAAATTTTCATCCCCCCTTGAAACCCCCGAACCCCCTCCCCCGCAAATATATAATCAGGATCTCGGAAACGGCTCCAACGATGTCGATGAAATTTGGTATGTGGTGGTTTTCGGGGATGAAAAATTGATCTAGCTTGGTCTTATCTCTGGGAAAACGCTTGGTACCGAGTTTCTGCCCGAGCAGAGCTCGGTCGCCCAGGTACTTTTTCCTATAAGACTAATTAAAACAAATGAGTTAGTGCATTATATTGTCCATCATTAACTTAGTACGAAACACTCATTTTGTATCACCAATTTGAATTCATCCTGTATAATATTTGATATTTCGGAGGAGTTCGATAACAAAAACTGTGACACAAGATTTTTAATATTAAAAGATTTGGTCGGTTATGTTTTATTATTTAAAATAAAAATAAATAAATATTAGGGGACAATCTTACACAAATCGACCTAGTCCCAAACTAAGCAAAGCTTGTAACTATGGGTACTAGACGACGATAAACATACTTATATGGATAAATAAATACTTAAATAGGTACATAGAAAACATCCATAACTCAGGAACAAATATTCGTACTCATCACACAAATAAATGCCCTTACCGGGATTTGAACCCAGGACCTCTTGCTTCGTAGGCAGGGTCACTACCAACTAGGCTAAAGCGGTCGTTATTTATTTATCTATATCAGTTATTTTTGTCGGCTGATCGCTCACTGCTACGTGATGTCGTTTCCTCTATTGTGCCCGTATTACACTACAGACCATTTGTTCTGTATAGAAATAGAACAGGTTATTGCCCTCTTTAGTGATAAAGAGGGCTCTCAATCTGAGGAACAAACGAGTGAGTAACACGGACACAAGTTTCCTCTCTATTTATCGCACGGGTCAAGTTAAATAGCATGAACGTATATACTTAATGTCGATGGTAAAACTATACTAATATCATAAAGAGGAAAGTTTTGTTTGTTTGCATTGAATAGGCTCCGAAACTACTGGACCGATTTCAAAAATTCTTTTGCCGATAGATAGCTACATTACCACAGAGTGACATAGGCTACTTTTTACCGCGGGAAAATACCTTTTCCTACGGGAAAATTAATTTATCGCGGGCCAAGCTGCGGACGGAAGGCTAGTACTATATAAACTCTCAATACTTCTACCCACTAGACTGATTCAAACATCAGACAAATTTTCTAACTATGCTCGACACCTCAACGCTCAGTAGATGATACCCATCTATCACCTATCTTACTACATAAGATTGAAGGTGCCATGTATTGGGTCAGTGTCGAGCACAGGGTCGTTTACCTTACCAATGTTAAATGTACTTAACACAAAATAAGGTAGCAATTTTTGGAATTTCTATGATAAACACAATTAGGTATTATCACGTAATAATATATTGCAGCATACTCGTATGTGCCATCGTCGAAACGTCAAGGTAATACTAGGAATAAGTTGTTGCGTTTATGTCCCAGAGGGTCTCATTCTAAATCCCTAACATCGTTTGTCCTAATGTATAAGCCGTTATAGAACTAATTTACTTATTATTGATCCACATTGTGAACTTATAAACTCTTATAAACTCAAGTAATAAGTGCAAATTGTTTCCAGTACATTTAGTTCTAATTGATACTCTTATAAGCATACTTTGCTTACAATGGACTTATAATTATTCTTGTAGGCAATTATAAGTATAGCTTACCAGAGCAAGTATTCTCAAGCGTGTTTACACCTTTGCAGTACTTTTATAGGACATCTCAGCTTATACTGTGCTGTTAATTTAGGTCTATAAGCGGTAATAAGTTAACTTATAAGGACGGATGTTCTACAAGAATAACTAGACTCCGTGCATGCTATAATAAGCGGGGCAGCAAATTCTAGAACCAATAAGAGACCGTTATTAGTGCCGCAGGCCTATAAAGCGTGCACTATAGGATAATTTTGTTGCTTGGGCAGTGTGTGTTGCCAGTGATGACTTATGGCACTGAGACGTGGCCACTAACGATGGGCCTCATAAGAAAACTCAAAGTCAGAGTTTCTCTGCGGGATCGCATTAGAAATGATGAAATCCGCGCAAGAACTATTAAAGTCACGGACATAGCTCGAAGAATCGCTAGACTTAAGTGGCAGTGGGCAGGGCACATCGCCCGTAGAACTGACGGCCTATGGGGCCGAAAGGTTTTCGAGTAGCGTCCGCTGACCGGAAGGCGCAGTGTAGGTAGGCCTCCAACAAAATGGAGCGACGACCTGGTTAAGGTGGCGGGAACGCATTGGATGCGGATGGCGCAGGGCCGATGTGTTTGGCGAGCCTTGGGGGAGGCCTATGGCCTATGTTTATGTTGTCTTTCGGCCCAAATGATGAATGATAATGATGATGTTGCTTTGGTTACACAAATTTTGCCTCATAGACAACCTAAGCATTTTTCTATGAAACAGTATGAAGATGTCACTGAGACAACTGGGGACTGATTAAGACACAAAGAAGTTGATTCGCCCATGTCATCATAACTTTAAAAAAACCGGCCAAGTGCGAGTCGGACTCGCGCACCGAGGGTTCCGTACATTTTTTTAGCTATGTCAAATATACGCCGTAAACAGCCGTAACTATAATAATCCAGTGTCAGCAGAGCCCTGCTAGAAGCGTAAAATGTACGCAGTATGGGATTATTTTTAGGGTTCCGTACCCAAAGGGTAAAAACGGGACCCTATTACTGAGGCTCCGCTGTCCGTCCGTCTATCACCAGGCTGTATCACATGGACCGTGATAGCTAGACAGTTGAAATTTTCACAGATGATGTCTTTCGGTTGCCGCTACAACAACAAATACTAAAAACCGGAATAAAATAAATATTCAAAGGGGCTCCCATACAAAAAATGTGATTTATTGCCGTTTTTATAGATAATGGTACGGAACCCTTCGTGCGCGAGTCCGACTCGCACTTGGCCGGTTTTATTGGATTTTGGGACCCAGTAGACGTCCTACGACTGTAATGATGATGATGATTTAACTAATTTTATACGTTCTACGTGTGTATCACGTTATGCAAACAGCATCGTCAACGCCTGCCCTATAGGAGCGGTGCGCCGGCGCCAAAGATAGACATGTCGCACGTTGTCTGGAGTAGATTAGACGCCAAGTAATCCACGACGGCGACGTACCAATGTGGGCAGCAAATAGTTCACTAATATTAATAACGGTCTATTATTCCCATCCTACTAGTCTAGTATCAGTTCCATTAAATCTATTATTTTATTTTATTCTATTTTATTATTCTGAATGTTTTGTTCATGAACACGTCTTCATTATTTTTTCATGTTCTCAAATATATATTCAAATCAATAATAATTTGCAATTTGCTTATAAAAATGTTTTCTATAGAAGTTAGAGGGTTTAGTCACTTTTCAGTACTTTGGAGGATAATTTCACCAAATAGGTTGAGTTTGGGCGACTATACCTTGACAAGCTCGTGCGCGGCGCTCGGCGGAACCTTGTCGCAGGGAGCCTCTGCTGTCCTTAACGAGATTGTTTTTAATAAGTGCGGCAAATGCTGACTGCGACAGGGTTCTGCGGAAAGCCGCGCACGAGCTTGTCGGACTATAAAAAAAAATATGGGTCTGTTATTTTAGACTACTCTCTAACATTATACCAAAATGAATCAAATCGGAACCAGACAGTTGGGTACCTCTCCTTGTGAGTCTAGTCAGTTATGTTGTTTTTCTAAACATCCTTTCAATTCGAAGGCATGAAATTGATATCGTCATTATATATCTCCGGTCTATACATACTTGTACATGTTTCGGTGCTAGGTACAGGCCTCCTCTCAGAATGAAAGGGATTTGGCTGTAGTTCCCGCGCGCGCTCTGTGTGGGATGATAACTGTGAAGACACGCGCATATTTTTTTTATAATGAATGCTTTAGCTCAGGTTTAAAATCATTTCTACTTGTAGAGGTAGGTAATATGGTGAACTTGGTCTACTGAGTATTATCAAAATTGGTGTGACTTGATGCTGTCGTAAATCTGCCCGGTGGATAAGGTAAACGTACAAATGCTCGACACCTATCTGTCATCTCTCTTACTATGACATAAGATTGAAGGTGCCCTGTTTTGGGTCAATGTCGAGCACAGGGACGTTTACCTGCGTTTAACTGGCTGTTTTCCTCTACAGGTCGCGTTTTTAAACCGAATCTCGTGGAATTTTGTGAGCAGCTTCGTCGATTCAATTTGTGGAAATTTGTCAAAGTGCAGGTGCAGGGGACGAAAACGTAGAAAAAAAACATATTTCAGCCATTTCAAGAAACTCGTGACGTATACTCACAGATCCACTATCATCACTACCATACATAGATAGCTTCTTTCTTGCAGCGGTTTATTTCCCAACCAACCGCGCTGTTATGCGCTATGGGCTTTGCCGGCATTACCCGAACTTCGACTCGTACCGCGCAGTCGACTCGAAGGAGATAATTATGGGGTATACACGTGACAGGGAAGGGGTAATTATGAAAAGGTATAGCGACGGGCTCAGAGTAAACGGACAACTGTTTTTTTTTTCGAAATACTTTATGATAATTATATTTTTCTCACACTTTTTGAGAATTTTCGAGACGTACTTCAGGACCCGAAGACGTCGTGGTAGCCTGGTGGTTTGACCTACGGCCTCTCAAGTAGAGTGTCGTGGGTTCAAGCCCGGACTTGCACCTCTGAGCTTTTCGGAATTTATGTACGGAACATTTGAAATTTACCATGAGCTTTATGGTGAAGGTCAACATAGTGAAGGAACCTGCACACATCTGCGAAGATATTCAATGGTGTGGTGTGTGTGCACTGGGCCCGCATGGGGACTACGGCAAAAGCCCTTTCATTCTGAGAAGACGTCTGTGCCATGCAGTGGGGCGTATGCAGACTGAGATGTTGATGATGATGAATAATGGTTTACTTTATTTTTTGAGACGACTTTGAATTTCTTTTTCTATCGTACGAACTATAAGCAATTGGGGATGTCTATTTTTTTGCAACGTATAGTAAATCGAAAACCATTTCGAGATAAATGCTTTTTAACTCGTTTTCTGTAGTTATTTAATTTTAATATTATGTAATGAATTTATTATATAACAAATAAGCAATGACCTTCATTTGACATTGGTGTAAATTGCGTGACCGGTTCAAGTCGTACTTTATTCTGTGTGGTTAGAATTCTTCACAATTTACGCGTGGATTATACTACGGAGTTTGATTTGGACCCGCTGTCTGACATCTAGCACTTTGTCAGTGCCAGTAAAGTGACAGAGTGTATAGTGTACCACTACGCAGAAAATAATTAAAGGGGTTGCCTTATCGAACGCATTCAGAAAGATTTAGAAATTTGGCATTGTGGGAGCCCTCAATTATAATCTGACGTCATCAATAATTAATTTTGAAAAAAGTAGAGAACTAAATGACAAAATATTGAAATTAGTTTCTTATAATTGACTTTTCTATACAAAAAAAAATATAAAAACCACTGGTAATTTTTTTTAGACATCCCCAATTGTGTTTCTAAAGTGACTGGTTTGTAGAGGAAATCCTCAAATATCTTACATATTTATTTAACTAAAGCTTTACTAGTAGTGATACAGCGAGTAATTAAATTAATACAATTAATGCGCCAGAAGCTCGGTGCTCTTTTATTACCCGACTGCCGGAGGGTTATGTTTTTTTAAGGAGCCTACAACTGTTTGATACGTCGGGTTAGATTAATTTACCAGAATCGCTATTTCCTAGAAGCAAAATTTCCATTCGTATTTTTTTCACACTATGGTTTTTTACTGAAGCTTATTTCAACAATCGCGTTTTTCCCTAACTTTAATCGACACAGAAACATAGATTGGTATACTTAGGTTATATTAAGTTTGCATCGGCCCGAAGGGCCAAAAGCACATAGAAGGAGCTCCGCGCGGAGCTCCGTTGACACTGTTTCTCTGTGAATACAAATTGGGAAAAAACGCTCAACTGTTAAAATAAGCTTCAGTAAAAAACAATAGTGAGGAGAAAAGCATGTGAGAAAATATACCAATGGAAAATTTGCTACTAGGAAATAATTATTCAGGCAAATTGCTCAAACCAGTCCTTCATATCATAAGTGTGAGCCTCGCGTTTTCGTCACCGAAAAGCTTTAAATATGGCAGGGCAGGCTAATACTTCTGGGGCCCTAGTGAAAAAGGGGTTAAGTCTGCATGACTTAAACAGCTATTTTCTATTTTATATGTAAAGGGGGTTAAGTCGAAATCAGCTGTTCAACTTGTACAGAATTAACCCCTTTTTCACTAGGGTCCTATTTTGATCGTAGTATAGATAGGATTATAAAATGCCAATTAGCGTGAAAGGTATCTTAAACGTTCAACATTCGCTCGTAACGCGATACATAATTATTTAACTGAGGCCGTCGTTAAATTTAGACTTAACTTGGAGTTAACGATGGAAGTTAACTGTTCGATCTAGGGCTGCCAATTTTTTGGCTAAATATAAACTGTTTTTACATTTTTTTACTTGCAACGAATGTGTGATGAAAAAAAACAGCCAAGTGCGAGTCTGACTTCCGTTCCGTACCATTATCTATAAAAACGGCAAAAAAATCACGTTTGTTGTATGGGAGCCCCCTTAAATATTTATTTTATTCCGTTTTTTTAGTATTTTTTTATAGCGGCAATAGAAATACATCTGTGAAAATTTCAACTGTCTGGCTATTACGGTTCATGAGCAGCCACAGCCTGGTGACAGACGGACAGACAGACAGACAGACGGACAGCGCAGTCTCAGCAAAAGGGTCCCGTCTTAAGGTTCCATACCTAATGGGTAAAAACGGGACCCTATTACTGAGGCTCCGCTGTCTGTCCTTCCGTCCTTCCGTGATTTTTTTTGCTCGTTTTTGCTCGATATTGATAACGGCGACAGTTAAACGCTTGAAATATTCACAGAATATTTAGTTATTATCCACTTTAAAAATAAATAATAAATTAAAATAAAACAAAATATTTAAGGGGGCTTCCATACAACAAACGTGATTTATTGCCGTTTTTATGAATAATGGTACGGAACCCTTCGTGCGCGAGTCCGACACGCAATTGGCCGGTTTTTGTTATTGACGGACTAAATACTTATTATTCTTTTTTTCTTTAGGAATCTGGCCTATTGGTTGATTCTGTTGTCTCTCTATTCAAAAATAGCCGTGTCGTTCCTGGCAACCCTTGCCATCGCGTCAACTTTGTAACGCGCAGAAATTGATGCGAAACCTAATTAACCGGTTAACAGCTTGATACAGGTTACAGAGTAGTCCATCTACACTTACAACAGTATTCTCATACTTATGAAATTATTTGAGGACCTGTATGTATACTTCATTTAATTTAGAATTGAAAACCACAACATCATTATATTGCGGCTCGTCAACTATTTCTTACCTGGCGAATAGTACAGTGCAATAGCCTGGGAGCCGCAAAATAAAATTGTTTTAATGTCACTTTATTTGCGTGTCGTCAATTGTTACTCTAGTACAAATTGTAACGAGATTACAGTTCACGTGCCGCAATATAATGTTGTTGTGGTTTATAATTCTAAATTAAATGAAGTGTAGTATGTATGTATGTATGTAAACACTTTATTGTACATAAAACACAAAAATAATACAAAACAACACAACAAAAATAGTACAAAGGCGAACTTATCCCTAAAAGGGATATTTTCAAGCTAACCTGGAATGAAAGGAAAATCTTAAAAAAAAAGAGATAGGCAAACAATAATTTATGTACAGAGAGAAGAAAGAAAATATAACATATAAACAAATACACAAAATAAACAACAATTAGTGACTACGACAAATATACTTAATATACCTAACTTAACACTGAACAAAATACGTGTAAAAAAACAGTACATGTAAATAAAAATAATACGATTAAGTAGGTACCCTACTTCCACAGTTTCTTCAACCTCTCCCTGAACGAGGCCACAGACGGGGACTCCCTAACGAGCAAAGGTAACTCGTTCCACAGCTTCACGGAATGGATACTGAAAGATTTAGCGTAAGAACGCGCCGTGTTTGGCGGGAAGGCAAGTGTGAGTTTGGAGCTGGACCGCAAACGGTGCCCGCTTCCGGTAGCCAAGTAGCTAAACCTTTCAGATAGGTACGAGGGAGAGGAAGAATTAAACAACACATTGAAAAGGAGACACAGAATGTGAATGTCTCTCCGCCGTCTAATAGGCAGCCAGTGAAGCTGCTCGCGAAAATGGGAGACGTGGTCGTACTTTCGCAGGCCAAACACATATCGAACGCACACATTTTGCAGCCGTTCAAGCTTGTCAAGCAGCTCCTCCCTCAAGTCAAGAAACGCAATATCACCATAATCAAGAAGGGGCAAAAGTAGAGAATGGGCAAGGGTAATTTTTATAGTAGTGCACAGAATTGATATGGAGCTTAAAGTATTCTTTTTAATTTGGAACGTCTTATTGTATCTTCTTCTTCTACAAGTGCCAACAACTAGTGGAGGTTGGCAGCCAGCTTTGCATATCTAACTCGGTCTTTTGCCAGTTTGTAAAGCTCCGCGGCGCTCTTAATTCCCGTCCACTCCCGGATAATGCGGAGCCACGATTTCTTTCTACGACCCACTGATCTTTTGCTTGACACTTTGCCCGACATTATCAGTTGCAGAAGCTCGTGTCTGTCGTGTCTTAGCACGTGACCCAAATAAGCAACTTTTATTTTTATAATTACTAACTAAATGGGACTTATCACGCTAATAATATTCACGAGTTAACTCGTGAGCACGGCTGCTGCAATGTGGCCGAAACGTCGAGATAAATATTATTAGCGTGATAAGTCCCGTTTAGTGTAGTAATTGGGGATGTCTAAAAAAATACCCATGGTTTTTATATTTTTTTTTGTATAGAATAGTCAATTATAAGAAACTAATTTCAATATTTTGTCATTTAGTTCTCTACTTTTTTCAAAATTAATTATTGAAACTATTTTAGTTGATGACGTCAGATTATAATTGAGGGCTCCCACAATGCCAAATTTCTAAATCTATCTAAATGGGTACGATAAGGCAGCCCCTTTAATTATTTTTTGCGTAGTGGTACACTATCCACTGTGTCACTTTACTGGCACTGTCAAAGTGCTAGATGTCAGACAGCGGGTCCAAATCAAACTCCGTAGTATAATCCACGCGTAAATTGTGAAGAATTCTAACCACACAGAATAAAGTACGACTTGAACCGGTCACGCAATTTACACCAATGTCAAATGAAGGTCATTGCTTATTTGTTATATTATAAATTCATTACATAATATTAAAATTAAATAACTACAGAAAACGAGTTAAAAATCATTTATCTCGAAATGGTTTTCGATTTACTATACATTGCCAAAAAATAGACATCCCCAATTATGAGTAAAAATCACGAAAGTTCAAAACAGTTTTCTTTTTTTGATGGTCTGCAGTAGCTGGCGTCTCATTACATTATTATTGTATACGAATACGTTACTACTACGTACAACGTCCTTTACTTAAGTTTTTCACCTGCGTACGGAGATGAATTCCGTGCAAGAACTACAGATGATGAAATCCGCGCAAGAACTAAAGTCACGGACATAGCATAGCATGAATTTGGATTTGGATTTGGATTTAGCTTGAAGAATCGCCAGACTTGACAGCCGTAGAATTGGCGTCCACGGATCGGTAGACACAGTGTAGGTAGAGCGACGACCTGGTTGAGGTTGCGCGGGAACATGTTGGATGCGGGTGGTGCAGAACCGATCTGTTTGGCGAGCCTTGGGGGAGGCCTATGTTCAGCATTGGACGTCTTTGGGCTGAAATGATGATGATGACCTTGTACGGTATTTCTCAGTTTTGGTTATTATTATTATTGTTTAGATTTGTTTTTTACAACATTCTTCGCGTTTTTTGGATTTATTTATTATTTGGACATGGCAAAAGTTAACGGTTTCTATTTTATTTAGCCAATATTTTTAGTCAAGTCTACATCGGCGTATAGGATGCCTGGAAAACTTTCGGCCCATTAATCTTAAGTTTGATGGTTCGGAGTAGCAAATTGTATGTCCACAGAAGCGACAATTGTTTTTTACGCTGTGTACGATTCATTTAGTCTCCCGGGCTCCTCTACTATAAGACGATTTTATCCATATCGATAGTTTTATTAATCGTTCCCGCACCACGTTATCCTACATCAGTGTTTAGCCCTCTCAAGTTCACCTACTCCGCATCTCAGAATAGGACCCCGTCTATATTCCGCTCGTAATTTTTCATTACGATGATATAAAAGTTATCGCTCAAGGCGGAAATATCGCATACTTTGCACTCTTCAATGTTGACGGCCGTATCTTCGTGTTTTGGAAGCAATATTGCACGAATTTTAAGTAGATACACGATCTATATTTTAAGTAGATACACGATATAGATCGTGTATCTACTACTATATTTTGACGGCAGCAAAGAGTAAACGGACAACTGCAGTTATTACAAAATTCACTTTTTTCAAAAACCCTTTATGTTACGACTTGTTTTATGATACCTATACATTTATTTATTACGGGATTGTCGAAGCCAACACGACCAAAAATTATGACGTCGGGTTAGGGCCGGCGCTCACTGACGGCATGGCACGGCATGGCACGGCAGGTTACATACGAATTGTAACGCAGCATCCCTCGGAACGTCGCGGCATCGTGGTATCGAAATATATATATATATTAAAAAATATATATATATTAGGGGACAATCTTACACAAATCGACCTAGTCCCAAACTAAGCAAAACTTGTACTATGGGTACTAGACGACGATAAACATACTTATATAGATAAATAAATACTTAAATACATAGAAACATCCATAACTCAGGAACAAATATTCGTGCTCATCACACAAATAAATGCCCTTACCGGGATTCGAACCCAGGACCTCTTGCTTCGTAGGCAGGGTCACTACCAACTAGGCTAAAGAGGTCGTTAAATAAAGTACCATGAATTCTAAACTCATTGAAATAAGATTCAAAATAACTTGATAGTAATAAAATCCGTTGCCATGCCATGCCGTCAGTCAGCGCCGGCCCTTAAACAGCCAAATGCAATATTTGTAATTGACTTTCACGCGTCACATTTTCGACGTACTCTTTAGTTTAGCCGCATAATATGGAGTTTGTTTACATTAAGGGGGTGTTTCACCACCTTATTGTCAAACTACTGGTCACGTAACCAATGAATAAACTAAGTACTGGACAAATCTGTCGGCTAGTTTTTTTTCAGTTTCACCACTCCGGTCCTATGCAAACTAAATACCACTGAACTAATCGTCGGCTTAACATAGAGGGGAAATGGCAACGTCACATTTCACGATCACGCGTTCCTGTTCGCACACTTTCGTTCAAAGAGTCGCTCATTGTTAAAGCAAAAGAAATCGTAAACTATGTAATTTTTAAATACATCTATTTTCTTGCATAAACAAATGTGAAACATTATAATTAATCCAAAAACGGTATTTATTTACGATACTTTGTTAACAATAACAAAGATAAATAAAATCACGTAAAACGAATCGAAAAGTGGCGCCAAACCATTTGACAGATTAACTTTTTTTTGTAATGGCGATGTACAAGTTCACGTAGAACAAACGATTGTGCCACTGAAAAAAAGTTTGTTATTAAAAAATATTACGAAATTTTGGATTTATTTTTACATACTAAAAGTGAACCTACATTTTTTAATTCAAATCTTGATGTTTAAATTATTTTATGCAATTTAGCATGACTTCTTTCTTTAAAAAATAAAAATACTTTGATTTATTTTTCTGAAACCGGCTGAAGGGCTCTCCAACCATGGCCACAAAAAAATAAACTAACTTTATGTGACGGATAAAAATGCTAAATGCCTCCTGATCTGATGGTCAAATTAAGAAACAGTTTGTCCGTCACTTAGCGCTAATCGAGACTGGTGAAACAGAAATTTTAATTCCATCTGTCAAATAAGGTTGTGATTAAGCTAATCCGAACTTTAAGAAAAGTGGTGAAACAGCCCCTTAGTAAACTACCTAAACTTTTACAGTATAGAATTACAACAAGGAAATATATGGACGCAATAAATGCGCCAGAAGCGCTCTTAACAAAACCTTATTTTTCTCTACAAAAATAGTTCACAATGAAAATTCAAAGTCAATGGAATACGCGACTTAATTGACTAGATACCGCCGTCTCGAACGCGGAATAACCGTTCCGCTGCCGCCTGCCCGTGACAGCGGCAAATTAAAGCCCACTCGGTTTTTCAGCACTTATTAAATGGCCGAAAAACTGCTCTTTTGCCGCACAATGGTAATCCAGGAGCGGACGGCGGTGATATGAAACCTAAATACAGCACAAGTAAGAAGATAATGCGTTTTAATGATAAAAAGATAAAATGTTACAAACAATTCATTTTTATCTCCAGAAAAAGCCAAGTGAGGAAAGCCATAAGTGGAAACCGTCGGTTAAATTAAGTTTTTCAAATAAATCAAAAAAAAACGATTGAAATGTTTATGATAAATAAATTAAAAGATACATAAGCATTTTAATGTTGCAAGCTTGGACTTGCATAATTAAATAAACTTAGTATGTAATTTATATAATTTCAATAAAAAAGTAGCTTATCTCGAAAAAATTTTTCTTAGTATGACCGGATAGCCTGGTAGAACCTGACTACAAAGCTTGAGGTCCCGGGTTTCGATTCCCGGTCGGGGCAGATATTTGTGTACAAAATACGAATATTTGTGCTCGAGTCTTGGATGTTTAAATGTGTTTAAGTACTTATTTATCTATAGAAGTATTATAAGTATGTTTTGTTTGGTACCCATAGCACAAGCTTTGCTTAGTTTGGGGCTAGGTCAATTGGTGTGAGTTGTTCAATGATTTATTATTATTATTAGTGCACTTCTGATACTCGTATCTGCAAAATTTCAAGCTTCTAGCTCCTGTGGTTTAGGCTGTGCGTTATTTGTCAGCCAATCAGTCAGCCCCGCTATTATAATAGTGTAAGGCTGCCAAACGCCCATACAAACATGAAAAATGTATTTTGCACCCATGTGTTCACACACGGCAATTTCATGTTTACAAATACAGGGGTTTAGGGTCCTAATAATAATATGACAGTACCATTCGGTGTCGAGACTCTTAGTCCTTGGGGTTCTAGAGCTATGAGGGTTTTAAAGAAATATCAAAAAGGTTAGTTGACGTCACGGAAACCGAAGAGCTGGCAGCTACCTTGGACAAAGAATTAGTTTAGCTATTCAAAGGGGGAACGCTGCCAGTATCTTCGGAACCTTACCTAAATGAACTCCTTTTCATAATATATTTTAGTTATTATTACTATATTTCTTAAGGTTTTTTGTTTCAGGTTAATTGTTCTTGTGTATAAAAATTTCATGTTCAAAGTCAGGACTTAATACTTAAAAATACCGGGGTATTCTTCTATATATAGTGGGGTGTGTTGCGTATCGGAGAACCTCCTCGTGTGGCCAAGAGCTGCGGTTCCCTTCTGGAGCCCTCCGCATCGCTCAATAAAATCCTGGCCAATATGGACATTCATTGGCCGATTTTTCATGTTATTTTTATTTTTTATGTTAGAGAGGCCAGACAAACGAACTAGTGGGTCAACTGATGTTAAATGATCACCACTGTCCATAGACACCCGCAGCACTTTACGCGATGCCAGTGCGTTGTCGGCCCTAAAAGGGAGAGGAAAAAGGAAAGGGAATAGAGGAGGGGGAGAGGTATTGGGCCCCCGGCGCTCTCACTGACCGTACGAAACGCAGCAGGAGTACTGCTGCTTCACGCCGATGTTCTGTGAGAGGGTGGTACTGCCCCGGACGAGCCGGCCCATTCGTGATGCAGCGGCTAGCTACAGCATGGCTCTACCACTACAAAAACGATGACTAATAACCCGACACGGGAGCGGTGTATTGCCTCCTGAGCGGCCTTTTCTAACCGATGTAGAACTTAAGACCTAGATAAGAGTCATACGTTTTGTATTTTTGGAGCATATTTAAGCGTCTTTTAAGTTCTTTATTCAATGAATAATTTGTACTTTATGTAGTACATTCGGTCGTTATTGTTACTGATGATTTGTTCTTTATAAAGTACGCTGAGACTCACGAGGATAGAATTATTTTACCGAACAACGGCCGACCTGTTTCATAATCATAATATGGAGGTGTAGATAAATTAATTAGTTTTATTTTACGCCTCGCTGTCTCGTTCTTGGGCCACCGCGCCCGCGTTAATATTAAGCGGTGTTCGTATTATTAAATTAATTTTCGGAAGTGCCAGCCGGCTTGTAAAATACACAGATCTGCGCGGGTCGGCTTTGCCACTCGCATATGTTGGCAGTGAGGGGGTTAAGCCGGTCGGCGGATGTAAGCCATGTAGTTGATAATTGATGGCGTTTTTATTTTCGCAACTTGTTATAATAAAGTGTTTGTGATATTTTTTTGAAACATCCTTACACCGGATGTTCCCGGTTATCATACAAAAAAGAAATATGCGTTAATAGTTCACTTAGTTATTTATAAATATTAAGTGTGGAGGTGTGAACTATTAACGCATATTTCTTTTTTTTATGAGAAGGCGGCAGACGTGCAAAAAACGGATACAGATACTTAATTAATATTGTCACGAAACGGTCCCAACTCAGCATGAAGTCCGCCTTGCAGCCGACGCTGGTCTTCCGTTGGAACATAAATGCAGCTATCATAAGGTCGCGTGTGACCAAAGTAATTGTTGCAATTCATTAGGTAATTAATCTTAACCTACATATTATTGTATCAGTAAAAATAATCACAAAAATAAAAGCATTACATAAAGTGACATAAACTTACAATTCAATTCAGTTCCATTTAATAACTACCAATTCATTTCAATAAGTATTACAGTTCAATTCACTCACTCCAATAATTCAATTTAATTTAATTCAATTCAATTATACGAGTAAGTTGTAGATTATATTGACATTTATTCATTTTTAGGGTTCCGTAGTCAACTAGGAACCCTTATAGTTTCGCCATGTCTGTCCGTCTGCCTGTCTTTCAGTCCGTCCGCGGCTAAGCTCAGAGACTGCTAGTACTAGAAAGCTGTAATTTGGCATTAATACATATATCATGTAACGCTTTTGTTTTTTAGTGGAGTGTGAGAGAAACAACCAGAATGATTTTACATGTTTATTCTGAATTTAAATAACTAATTATACAACATTATTGCCAAGCGTTAAATTTAGAAGATCTCAGGGGGTGGATTCTAGATATTCACTAACTTCAGAAGAAATTTAGATTTAGCGATTAAATGAGTCTAAATACAATTAATAAAAAGAATGAGAGAGAAAGAGTGAGAGAGGAAGAGTGAGAAAGAGAGAGAGAGAAAGAAAGAAAGAAAGAGCCGTGAACACTTAACACCGTCCTATTGGACAGCCACTTCCCTGTAGTGCGACGGCGGCGTGTAGTTGCGCACGTCCAGTGACGTCACGGGTAGATCCGGGACGTAAGCAGGTCAGCAGAAGTGGTGAGACGGGTCAGAGCACACGATAACGCAGCTAGTACCAAAAACCCTGAAATATCCATTTTTGGCCATTTAGTGGAAAGTCTGATTCCACGTTACTGACTGCAACATCCGGCGGAAGGTGAAGATGGAAGCACTACTTGCAGGATGACTACCAAAAGCATTAAATAGTGATCAATGATGTTGCAGCAGCATACAAAATCAGCTTAGTAGGTAAGAAGTACTTTGTCACAATAAAATTTGTAAATGAAGTGCTATAATCATTACAGAAATTGGTAAAAATGGGTACAGTAAATTAGAAGCAACTGGGGTTTGATATTATTGAACGTTTAAGTTCATAATTACAATTAAAAACCAAATTACAATTATTATTTTTTGACAAGTGGGTAGAAAAATACTCAGCTAATATTAACTCAGGTATTTAGTTTCCTCAAATATTTATCTGCGACGATTGCTATAATAACAAAGAAATGAAACAAGCCAAACACATGATAATTAAGTAAAATTAGGCATGAAAGTAACTATCTACTGATTCATATTAGTAATAAATTGCAACACTCACCCGGTCGGGGTAAACTCGATTCACTTTTATTTTATTACGCAGCGATGCACATAATAAGTATTTTACTGTTTTAATTAGATGTAGTTTCATGTAAAATAAACGAATTAAAATATAGTGACAAGAATTAAGTCCAGAGGTGTCTAGTTCGCTCGCCGCTTCGGTAAAGAAATGAGTGACCTCTTCCCTCTGCCGTGCGAGACCCTCTCCGTCACAGCGCTTGACCTCCGTGCGCCTGCTACTTTCTATTAGCCAAATTTTAAAGCAATGTTTGTTGATATTGTCGTAGTTATAGGATCCTTAGTTAAGTATTGTACATAGTTTTTGTTAGCTTAAGTTATTTTTAAATTATAAATAATTAGATCGTAGTATAAAATTGTTTACTTAGAGGACCGTGTAACGATTACGTTACAATCAGTCATGCCGACAAAGTGGTTAAATAAAAAAAACTAAAAATTAATTAATTTTAGGTTAGCTCCCATAAACGTAAAGTGGGGGTGAATTTCGGTTGCGCCATACATTGTGTCACGTGAGTGTCACGTGATGGCCCGCATATAGTATGGCACGAAACGAAATTCTGCCGCTCACGACTCACAAAATTACCCTCGTGTGGCCTCACCCTTAGTAGAATGATATTTATATGCTTTTTGTTTGTAGTCGGTTCAATATATTTTTTTTTTTTGCTTTTTAGTTTTTGTTATACCGAACACCGAACACAGTGCTAAAATACCGAACGGTTCGGTAGAATACCGTACACCTCGCAAACCTGGAAGGAAGTCACTAGCTTTCCATCGTTCGTGCCAGAAAAATCTCTCGGTGTATTAATTATGGAGTCGCTCAAGCACTAGACAAAACATTCCTGATTCACTATGCGATAGAGATAAACTACGATAACATGGCCCGCCCTTCCACATTACTATTTCAATGTGTTTAGTCACAAATTTACGAAATAATTTTTATGTAGTACCTAGTATCTTCTTTTGTTTGACGGCTGTCTCAACACGCACACATGCGTTGAAAGTTTTGGTCTGCTTTATAAATACTTTCACAATACATTGAAGACTTCTTGAATTGTGGAGGGGCGGGGGCCATGTTATCGTAGATTATCTCTACCTTGTATATGTTTATGTATCTACGTAAACATATAAAAAAAAAATAAGTAAAAATAAGTTACCTTGTAACTTTTATGTAAATAACTTTCACAGCTTCCCAATTTGCGAAGACTCCAAGCAAATTCCGTCTATTAACATTTTTATTGCATCCATAGGGAAAATAGGGAAAATTGGGCATCAAAGTTATTGGGGATAACAAATTTTATGTTCCCAAGTTGTGATAAAGCGTGTCGCGGAGCGGAAAGTTCAGATATAAAATAAGTGATAAGTTTAAAACGGAGTTTTGTATCGAGGTTTCGCTGCGATTCGCGGGATAAATTCTTCCATGTTTGTATGTAGTGTAGTATGTATGTATGTGAAAGTTTGTGGGTGGTGTTTGTAAGTCTTTCATGCCATGGCTGGGCCTGGATGGAATTAGGTATGCAGTCAGCTGATTGCAAGGATTTTTATTTTGTACTAGCTTTTGTCCACGACTCGGCTGCGAAGTATTCGTTTATTACCATCTCACAAGACTATGCAATAGGGATCTTGACACCACAAATAAACTGGTGTACTTTTTATGGGCTGTTAAAACACAATTTCTCCCATAGAGTTTGAATGGCAATAGCAACTTATGACAACATTTTTTGTTTTAAAGGAATAAAAAATCTAATTTTGCAGTTAATCGAAAAGTAATCAGAGGCCCTACCACGAAGTGCATAATTCGAACTTCGTTTCGTGCCGTCCCGCTCATACTAATATGATTTGACACGAGAGTGAGAGGGATAATGCGATGCGAACTTCGATTTGCGGATTTCGTGGTAGCGCCTCTGGTTTTCAGGGCGAAAATAAAGTGTTTTTTTACTGGTGTCCTTTCTTTGAATTATTTTTTAACCAACACTTTTATAGTTAATCGAAGTTTTTGCGCAATCAATAACGATTCGTCCGATACTTTTCAATAAAATTCTTTAAGTTGACATATCTTTTTTATTTGTGAACCGATTTAAATGAAATAAACACTAAATGTTAACCCAAGAAAGGGATAACACATCAGAGAAATTCACATTCCTCTAGGTTAAGCCGTTCCTGAGATTAGCGTGCAAAAACGCACAAACAAACAATAATATTAATTTTTTTTTGGGTTTTATTGCGCTCATATATAGCCCTAGTAAGCCGTGGTGCAGCGGTTTGACCTATGGCCTCTCAAGCAGAGGTTCGTGGGTCCAAATCCGGGCTCGCACCTCTGAGTTTTTCGGAATTTATGTTCGAAATTTAATTACATTTGAAATTTACCATGAACTTTACGGTGAAGGAAAAACATAGTGAGGAAACCTGCATACACCTGCGAAAAAAATCAACGGCGTGTGTGAAGTTCCCCATCCGCACTGGGCCCGAGTGGGAACTACGGCCCAAGCCCTCTCATTTTGAGAGGAGGCCTGTGCCCTGCAGTGGGAAGTATATAGGCCTGGATGATGATGATAGCCCTAGTAACAGTATTTCTCAAATATTTTCAATGTACAGATACCGACTTGTTACATTTATTATGTATAGAAAAGATAGACTATATCCTGGAACCCCGGTGCAGCTGACCCCGGCGAGTGCCGTTGACAGCGCCAAATTAAACCGGGACAATACCACAAACGAAATTTTTCGAGAGAGCACTCACTCAGACGAACAAAAATACGGGGAAGTCGAGGAACGTTTGGGGTTGCGTTGGCTATGTTTAGACGAATTTAAGATCTGTTGTCTATACTTAATATTATAAAGAGGAAAGATTTGATTGTTTGTTTGTTTATTTGTTTGTTCGCATTGAATAGGCTCCGAAACTACTGGACCGATTTCAAAAATTCTTTTGCCGTTAGAAAGCTATATTATCACCTTTTATCAATTATAACTGTAGATCCACAGTCGCGCGCCCGAAAATGTCCGAGCCAAATGAGCGCCACTTTGATAAAAGTGGCCTTCTTTTTTCTCAGTACGTTGCGTGAAATTGTCAAGTTTAGCTGTCAAGTGTCAACCGAAATTCGACTGTAATAAAGTAAAGACTAGGTTCAAATTTCTGTGTAGGTGATGATTTTAATTGTTATGCAAACAAATAAAAAAGTTCGGACATTCTTTGAAGGGGATTTTGTTCGGCAATGTGTATCTTCAGTTATAATTGATCAAAGATTATCACTGAGTAACATAGGCAGCGATGCCAGATCTACGGAAAAATCCGTAGATCTACGGATTTTAGGCCTTGTGCCCAGACCTACGGAAATGCTTGGCTAATCTACGGAATTTCAGACTAGCCTCATTTTTTTAAAATTTACCTACTAGTTTCGCTGACAACTAGCAAAACTGAACAAAACGGAACGGAATTAACGGGAAACCGAAGCGTATGAATAGAAAATTTCTTCCTTGACAGAATAGATTGCCAATTTTTTTTTAATTTTTGTCGATTTTCTATTGCTAATTTACTTTAGCCAAACTGTAATCTAATTTAGAATAGCATTTAAACGTTCAGGTGCAGTCGAATAAAACTAATTTAAAAAAATCCGTACATCTACGGATTTTTCTTCAGGTGATCTACGGAATTCTACGGATTTTTTCGCCTGGACCTACGGATTTACATAAAATGGATATGGCAACACTGAACATAGGCTACTTTTTACCGCGGGAAATGCCTTTGCTTTACCAGCTTTAATAATCATCATCATTATCATCCCAGCCTATGCACGTCCCACTGCAGGGCACAGGCCTCCTCTCAGAATGAGAGGGGTTAGGCCGTAATTCGCACGCGGGCCCAGTGCGGATTGTGCTTCACAAACACACCATTGAATTTATTCGCAAGTATCTCCAGGTTTCCTCACGATGTTTTTCTTCACCGCAAAGTAAATTTCAAACATACATAAGTTCCGAAAAACTTAGAAATCTTTGATAATACAGTAAACTTATCACCACATCATCATCATCATTTCAGCCATGGGACACCCACTGCTGGACATAGGCCCCCCTCATTGATACCCAATCATTACGGTTGGAAGCGGCTTGCATCCACCGTGAGCCTGCGGCCTTTGCCAAATCATCCGTCCATCTCATCATCATCACCTATTTATAGTAAAATTATAATTCATCTCGGCTTTTACAGTTCATACGCGGGCCCATTGCGGATCGGGAACTTTCACACCATTAAATTTTGTAGGTGTCCTGTCGTTTTTATTTCACCGTAAATCTCATGGTTTTCAAATGTAATTCCGCCCATAAATTCCGAAAAACTCTTAAATACAAGCCCGGGTTAGAACCCACGCCCCTCTACTAAAATTGCATGAAATAAATGTTATTCTAATCTATGGTGCCTTGATCACACGTACAGTCAGCGTCAAATAGTTCGTGACACCCAAAGTGGTCAAATAGTTAGCAACACGTCTTTATTACAGTTGGAATAAGGCCTTGTTGCTAACTTTTTGGCCACTTTGGGTGTCACGAACTATTTGACGCTGACTGTACCTTGTTACAAGCGCTGCCTTGTTTATACGCACCGAGTACTCGGCCGAGAGCACTGTCTCGCCCGTTTACTCGGTACGTGTGATCAAGGCATAAGCATTAATAGCGTAGCACTTCGTAGTAGATTGGCTCGTAGCATCGTAGCACGTTCGTAGACCCTCTACGAAGAACTTGAAGTATAGTAAAATCGAGTTATCCGACGGAGGTTAATGATACTGAAGGAGCCAATAGTGCTTTTGTATAAGCTTTTTAGTACAATTGCAACTATAAAATCCTAGATCGAGCCATTTATACACATTAACCCAGAGTATGTACAGTTGAAGGCATAAATATTTATACAGCCATCGCGTCAATAATGTAAACGCCAACCATATGGTTAGCATAGGGCATAGGGTTATACAGGATGAAATTTAAATGTTGATACAAAATTAGTGTTTCTAACTTACTTAGTTTATGCTGGGCAACATAATGCATTAACTCAATTGTTAAAATTAGTCTGATAAAATTTTGACGCCTTAAGGTATCGTACGTTAGCTAATGTTTTTGGGACTTTCACGACCTACTTTTTTTATTAGGGTTCCGTAGTCAACTAGGAACCCTTATAGTTTCGCCATGTCTGTCCGTCTGTCTGTCTGTCTGTCCGCGGCTATGCTCGGAGACTGTTAGTACTAGAAGGCTGTAATTTGGCATGAATATATATATCAGTCACGCCGACAAAGTGGTAAAATAAAAAATAAAAAATATTTTTTTTTTAGGGTATCTCCCACTGACGTAAAGGGGGGGTGATTTTTTTTTCTCGACTAACCCTATAGTGTGGGATATCGGTGGATAGGTCTTTTAAAACCATTGTGGGGTTGCTAACATGATTTTTCTATTCAGTGATCTGTTTGCGAAATATTCAACTTTAAAGTGAAAATTTTCATTAAAATCGACCGTCCCCCCCCTCCTCTAAAATCTAAACTGTTAGGTGGAAAAATTTGAAAAAATTCAGAATGGTAGTAAATATATCAAATTTACTAGGAAAATTATAGCGGCTAAGATTGCTTGGAAAATATTTGTAGTTTAAGAGTAAATAGTAGCCTAAGGTATAAAACATACCTAAACTTGGATAATTCCGTACACATACGAAATCCTTAGAAAAATATTACCTGACTTTTTCGTAATGGCTGCGGAACCCTACCTTGGGCGTGTCCGACACGCTCTTGGCCGGTTTTATAGCAAAAATTAGTTCGAGATTAAGTCGCGAAAAATATTAGTTTGAGTGAGAATTGCGAAATTTTAAAACATTGTAACTAATTTATTGAATCAGGCGTTACTTTGCGGAAGTCCATATTAATGAACTGAAACAATTACTTTGCTCACCCGCGACCTTCAAAGAAGAAGAAGGTTACGAGGCCAGTGAGCAAAGTAATTGTTTCAGTTCATTAACATTATAACTTATAATTATTGGTTTTATTCCCGCGGAAATTTTACGCGCTATTTCAATCCAATGTCAGATGTACCTAATGGTTAACGCGAGGGAAGCCGCGAGCAAAGGCTAGTATGAAAAAAACTTACTACAAAACAAATAACAACGATCTTTATCCGGAGTCCAACAGCGACATATCCGTCGTACACGTCGTGCCACTTTAAAATAAACAACATTATTACTGAACTAAAACAATTACTTTGCTCACTATTAATAAATGTAGATAATATACTTAAAAACTGATTTTTCATTAATGGTGTACCTCCTAAAATTTTCGTTTTTAAACCCCGACACAAAAAGAGGGGTGTTATAAGTTTGACCGCTATGTGTGCGTGTCTGTCTGTGGCATCATAACTCTTAAATGGGTGAACCGATTTGGATGCGGTTTTTTTATTTGAAAGCAGGTTTCTTGGCGATGGTTCTTAAACATGTTTCATCAAAATTGGTCCAGCCGTTTCAAAGTTATCACCTCTTTTGTATGCTACGAAAGGGATCTTAGATTTAATTGCGTTGGGGGATTTCAAATTTTTTAATTTATAGTTATGGATTTTTCCGAGATGTACCTAGAACACAAAAAGTTTGCGGAACACTGGTTTCTATCGTGGACTGTAGTTATTCTTGTGGGCTAATTAAAAGAGAAGACTGCTGTTTACTTATTAATTTATTTGTACCACAACTAAATCAGAATCTAGTTAACACCATAATAAATAACAGACTTCTGTAATTAAATTAAGAGAAAAAAAAAACAAAGTTTACACTACTTAAAACTAAATAAGTGGTTGAACAACATAGGCAAATGTGCTTATACTGTTATTTAAGACATCTTATCCAATATTGCTTCTGATTCGTCGTAGTTCATAGAAAGGAGCAGTTCAAAAAGATGCTTTTTAACTTCATTTAATTTAGCCAGACAGTTTTATTCCTTTTATTATAGCTTAAAAATATCAACATTTCCTAAAAAGTTTTTTTGCACGGCACTGTACAAGGGTCTAATCTATCAGAATATTAATATACTTTCCGAGTAATTTCCCGCCGTATGCTGTGATGCTGCCGGGAAGCGGACCGGAACCGATGCGATCCGGCCCCTGATTGACTTGGAGACGTGAGCTCGATGTTCCGCAAAGATTATTAAAGCAGACAGTTTATTCTACCTACAGCCGAGAGGAGCTGCCTTGTAACTTCATCATCATCGTCATCATTTCAGCCGTAGGACGTCCACTGCTGGACATAAATAAATAAATAAATATCACGGGACAATTCACACCAATTGACCTAGTCCCAAAGTAAGCTAAGCAAAGCTTGTGTTATGGGTACTAGGCAACGGATAAACATACTTATATAGATAGATACATATTTAAATACATATTAAACACCCAAGACCCGAGAACAAACATTCGTGTTTTTCATACAAATATCTGCCCCGAGACGGGAATCGAACCCGGGACCTCAAGCTTCGTAGTCAGGTTCTCTAACCACTAGGCCATCTGGTCGTCTACATAGGCCTCCCTCATTGATGCCCAATCATTACGATTACAGATGGCCGTTGGGGCCTAAAAGTTATGGAATGGAGACCACGGACTGGCAAACGCAGCGTGGGACGTCCACCAACGAGATGGACGGACGATTTGGTGAAGGCCGCAGGTTCAGGGTGGATGCAAGTCGCTTCCAAACGCAACTTTTCTTTGAACTTCCCTTTTACTATGGCACGCTCTAACCTCCCTTTATTAAAACAGCAGAAATAATTTGCTTTGGCAATTGATTACGAAACAGCGAAAAATAATTCCTCTTTTATAGCTAATTACGGAAACAAAATTACGAAAACGGACTAGTTAATGGGTTCATTTTTCTGCCGAATTTCGTGGGATGTGTACTCGTTAGTATACGCCTACGCTTATGTCAACATTTATTACGTTCCTACAAGTACAAACTTACTGTCACACAAATACGAAACATACAACTGAACAGTCGTTGCAGTCATTGCCTGTTATAAAGCCTTCGTCTTCCCTAGATCGCGGCTGATGTAACAGTTGCAGTGTGAAAATAGGTATGTACCAGAAAAGTTGTGAACATATTATTACAAAATGTATGATTTGACATAGGTAAATGTAGAAATCTTTACATGTGCAAAACAGAGTCGCTTCCCGCCGTCAACCTCACTGTATGTAAGCTTAGATCTTAATGTGGTTTAATATTTTCGTTAATAAGTAAATAAAGTAGTTCAAGGTTTCTCCGGCTTCATGTGGCATTTTTGAGGAAAGAGAGGTGAAAAATGTGAGGTTACTGGCTTTGATTATGGACTTTCTCTATTTTTTCGACTCCTTTTTTCGAAGTTGCATCCGTGTGAGGGTGTGATAGATAAAATCAAACAATTTTTTTAGTGAGTAGGTAAGACAAGATTCTTTTCGGCGAAATAAATATCTAAACGCCATCTCACATTTACTTCGTAGGCACATTATGATTTTGATTTATGATACGAAACCCTCTGTTATATTTATTTAGTCTTCATAGTTGTGTTCCGTTGTTTTGTTTCGTAATACAATACACTTTATGTTAGGTTATATATGTATATATTCATTCAATTGACATGATATATTGGTACAGATTGTCCATGAGAGCAATTCCAGTAAAAAAATATTATTAGATATTTGGTAACAAAATAACACGGAAATTAGCTATGTCACAAAGAATTCTGTTTTATAAATATCCATCAAAATGTGGAGGAAGTAAACTATTGAATTACCAAATTACGTCGCCGTCGCGCGCACGCCCCGCGCTTCGGTCTGTGGAAGCCTTGAATGATTGAATGTGTAGTTTTAATTTTTTTTTCTTTCATTGTAATTTTTACACAGAATTTTTTAAAGTTATAATGACAGTTAAGCTTAGTATAATAATTATATAATTTGTGTCTACATATTTCATACTAAATACAAACTGAAATATGGATGCACAGAAAAAACTCAGAAAAAAGACCAGCGCTGGGAATCGAACCCAGGTCCCCAGCATTCCGTGCCGTGTGCCATTCCCCTACACCACCACTGGTCAGTTTGTATTTAGTATGAAAAAATATATGGATTTTCACGTGATGACCGTAAAAGTAATAAAAAATGAAGTTGAAAAAATAAAAAATATAAAAAGATACTTCATATCAAACTTGTTAATTTGTGTCTGTTTTGTGTGGCCTTCCGTGATTTTACTATACTGTGGCGGCGGAAGACCAGTGCTGGTTTTTAACTACCTTGACAAGCTCGTGCGCGGTGCGGCAAACGCTGATTGCGACAGAGTTCCGCGGAGGGTCGCGTACGAGCTTGTCGGACTGTAGCGACACGCTGAGCCGGGACCCTTTTGTAACAGCACTAATATGTACCTATGTCTATGTCTATGTTTGTACTCTTACTTTTGCCTGTGTACGTGTTATTGTTGTTATAAATAAATGTTTCTACAACTGCTAACTAGAGAAAGAAATTTCTGCTGTGTTTTATCTCTCACACTAAAATGAAGTCTAGCCTAGTGGTTTAATGTACGGTGGGCTGCAAAAGTGCATGGACATCTCGGGGCGATAATCGCGTGAGCGCGCGCGCGCGGGTATGTTAATAACATCAAACGATCAAACACTGCTCACGCGATTACCGCCCCGAGATGTCCATGCACTTTTGCAGCCCATCGTACATAGCCACCCAAACAGAGTACCGTTGGTTCGAACCCAGATCCACCTCTGACGCTTCCTGCGCCTGTAAAGCAATCCTATGATGTGTGAAGTTCCCAATCCACACTATCTGATCCGCCACACGCAAAAAATCCAAGCTAGTTTAGCCCGCTTATTTAGTCACTTAGGGTGAGTGGGGGCAAGATGAAAATAAGATGAAAAGCAGTGTAAGATGAAAAACGCTTGGGTGCTACGAGTAGTTTTTCATCTTACACTGTACGCTTAGTATAAGTTTTACTTCCCCAAAATACTTCTCGATCGGGTTTACGTAAAAATTTCAATTCTATGGAAACGTGGACGCGCGCGCGCGGAGACGCTGTCCATGTTTCCCTAGTAATTGATTTTTTTACGTAAACGCGATCGAGAAGTATAGAAGTGAAAGAAAACTTATACTAAGCGTACAGTACGCTTAGTGTAAGTTTTACTTCACCAAAATACTTCTCGATCGCGTTTGTTTACGTAAAAATTTCAATTCTATGGAAACATGGAAGCGCGCGCGCGGAGACGCTGTCCATGTTTCCCTAGTAATTGATTTGTTTACGTAAACGCGATCGAGAAGTATTGAAGTGAAGGAAAACTTATACTAAGCATACTGCTTTTCATCTTACCCCCCCACTCACTATAGTCATTAATTAATTTTTTTCAAGGGTAGATACATTGGATCTTAAAAACAATTTCTGACCTATTTCGTTTCATTTTAGAAAACTACAATGAAAATAGCCTCTCTGCACATTTTTTTAGATCCAAACAGAAAGAGACGCTATCAACTATAGTAAACGCAGTGACAAAAGGCTTTATTTTGCACCTCTCCTTTGTGATACTCGTGTTAAAAACATCAAGTTTTGACGAGTCAAAAGCTTGTTTAATACCGTTGTGCAGAATAACTTTGATAATACCTACCTACCTGTATAGCAGTGGTTCCCAACCAGTGGCCCGCGGTTTATCAAGAGCTAAAATAAGGTCTGCGAAATACTTTATTGATGCAAACTGAAATGTCTACTTAAAATCATGTATTGTTGTATAGGTACTCATTATCCATAGACAAATGTGATGTTTAAACTCAGTAGTATGTATTTATGTATGTATGCCTATATCGTAATAATTCAAAACTAAAAATAAAAAAAAGATAAAAAAGATCCCTAGGTAATTTTGATGAGTGTACTTGAAATGTTTTCTTTAGCCAACCAGTTTCGTTCCTCTTATTATTAGTTCCGTGCCCCAATTTCTATAAATATCATCATCATCATTATCATTATCTCTGTTGGTAAAAGTCCCACTAGGTACAAGGCACAAGTTCAGAATGAGGGGAATTCTCACGCAGGACCAGCGCGTCTTAGAAAAAAAGTAATCACCTCCTTTTTAGGGTTCCGCACTTCGAAAGGAAAAAGCGGAACCCTTATAGGATCACTTTGTTGTCCGTCCGTCTGTCTGTCAAGACCCTTTTTCTCAGAAACGCGTGGAGGTATCAAGCTGAAATTTATATCAAATACTCAAGTCTACTGTCCCTTGGAGATGTGAAAAAATCAAACTTCTATGCCAACGCAATCAAAAGATACAGCCATTTATGCCGCAAATTTTCGACACTCGTAAGGGAATCAAAACCTACAGGGTACTTCCCGTGAACTCAGAATCTTGAAATTTGGTACGAAGCAAGATCTTATAGCACAGATAAAGGAAAAATTGCAAAAAGCATTTTTTTTTTGTCTGTCTGTCTATATCAGTAACCAATCTACAATGATCCCACACTGCGCACATTTTGCTTAGGAGCAGGGGTCTGCTAAGACTGGATGTTCATAGATACATATAAATTTGTACGGAACCCTCGGTGCGCGAATCCAACTCGCCCTTGGCCGGTTTTTTTGAAGTCGGTTAAAAATTCACACTCGCCCCTAAATTTCTTCGCAGGTGTGTAGTTTTCCTCACGGTGTTTCTCTTCATCGTAAAGCTCATTGTAAATTTTTAATGCATTTTCGTACCTACGTAAATTGAATCCACGTCACGCAAACACGAAAACTATAGACTGTAACTTCGTCTAATTCGTCAAGGTAAGACGTCTTATCGATGCTAAATGTACGTCTCTGAGTTGTACCTACAGACCTACGTCCTTTTCACCCAGCAAATACTTACCCAGGCAATTACCTTAAAAGTTAACTTTCATTTAACGCAGATCATAGAGCTTAATTACACCTATGTACATGCGTAAAGACCTCATTTAAAATTCGATTAAATTTAATTGCACGAGATACCCACCAAAGGAAATATATATTAAGGTAAATTGCAATTAAAATAAATTATTTCGTCTCTCGCGCGCGTCTTTCAGCTGTTTAGATCGCTATTTGTTTAATTTTGTACCTCGGGTACAATCGGCTACGAGGTGTAATAAACGTAAGTGCTGCAAAATACAGCGTTACTGGGTAATCGTTAAGCTATAAGGGGTCCCTAGATTATCAAAATTGGTTGACAAGCACGCTCGACGAGGCTTGACGCAAAGCCAAGCCTGATTGTCAAACGCTTGCTGGACAAACGGTCAAAGCATTCCAAAAATATACTTACTTACCTATTTTTTTATGAAACATTATCGATTTCGTAGTTTACTTGAAAGGTACATGAAGCTTTGTTCTAAATAGTAGAAATTGCTTGAAACGCACGTAAAATACATTTGGCATTGGTAAATTTTGACAATGTAGGGACCCTTTAACCGCGGCCGCTGGTACGAAAACAAAGATGGCGGTCTATAGACGCGTCTTCAATTTACAACGCTCTAAGCCCACGATTTGAATATTCTCGTCTCTTAATTGAAATTTTAAGCTTGAAAAAGTATAGCAATAAGGACTGTTTAATAAACACTTTTGAATAATACATGAATCTGTAATGAGATTATTTTCCTTTGACGAATTAGTTATGACCTAATAAGTGATAAACATAGGCCGAGGATGGCGGAGGATAAAACAGTAATTCGAAGAGGCGACTCTAGTAAAAAAAAACACTTCATTCTAGCCCTGAAAATAGATTAACGCTTTCGCTGCCGGCTGTCAGACTCGAGACTTTTTCAGGTGCCACAAACGCACATGTGCGTTCAAATGACTGCCAAACTTGGCAGCGGCAATAGGCGAAAGCCACGAAAACGCATATATGCGTTCCCGGCAGTGAATGCGTTAATTTGTAATCAACAGAAAAATTAGATTTTTAGGTGGTTTAAAATAAAAATAGTCAGTCGATTGAGTTGGCAATTGCCATGCAAAATCTTTGGAAGAACCGTGTTTCGACGGTTCATTAAAAATGAGTAAGTCAGTTGATTAGTGGCGTCATCATTCAGGCCAGTCCCTAACCATCAAAAGTAAGTATATTATGTACAGGTCGATTCACGAGAGCTGGCACGAATGGAATAAACGAAAGCAATGTCACTTTGACATTTTTGTAGGAAAATGACTGATGCATGACATTTTCATATTTGTGTGAAGTGTAGGTATTCAAATAGATAACACATATTCACTCATTCAATCCATTCGTGCCAACTCTTGTGAATCGACCTGTACTTCATTGATAGTCTTTTTTTTGTCCATGCAATAACTATGCCAAATTAACAAGTTAGGTAGGAAGTATCTTTTTGAAGAAATATATCTATATATCTATATATCTTTTTAAAATAAATACAAAAAGATACTTCATGCCTAACTTGTTAAAGTTGGCACAGTAGCGCCATCTCTTGGTCCAGGTGAGCGGTTAGTTCCGAAGGAGTGTTAAGTCTCTCGGTAGAGGGCATAACATAGATGCGCGCTTTATCAATGCATAAGGTGATTATAACAGACTGAAATGTACGATGTATGGGAAAGATTCGTCGCTAACCTCTAGACCAGTGATGGTGTAGGGGTAAGCTCGCAGCACGGAACGCTGAGGACCCGGGTTCGATTCCCAGCATTGGTCTTTTTTCTGGAGTTTTTTCTGTGCATCTATATTTCAGTTTGTATTTTAGTTTGAAATATATGCCAAATTGTTATGGTTTCTTAAAAAGACTGCATGAACGTTCACCATCCCTGCCAAGTATGCATGCATCTGAGGCCCTACCACGAAGTGCATAATTCGAACTTCGTTTCATGCCGTCCCGCTCACGCTAATATGATTTGACACGAGAGTGAGAGGGATAATGCGATACGAACTTCGATTTTCGAATTTCGTGGTAGCGCCTCTGGCTATGTCAATTTCTTTCTTTCTTTTATTTCTCTCGAAGTACAACCTGAATTTTATTCCTCTTTTTCTGATTTTCACACAGCACTTTGTCGTAAACTAAAATTCACAATAGGTACTTCGGTATATTATATACCTACTGGTCAAATGCAAGTACCTAGGGGGGTCAACTAAATCCATGAAAAGAAAAATGAGTCTTATAATCCTATTTCCACATCACAAACCTATATGCATAAAATAGGTACGAAACATTCTGTAATCGAATTGCATTAGGGTGAAGCCAGACATGCGTAATTTTGTGAGTCGTGAGCGGCAGAATTTCGGTTGCGCCATACATTTTGTGTCACGTGATGACCTGCATATTATATGGCGCGACCGAAATTCTGTCGCTCACGACTCACAAAATTACGCTCGTCTGGTTTCACCCTTAACTTTGTATTAAACCAGAGTGGCCGCTATTTCTTATGAAAGTAGGTGTTTGAATAAAACAACACTGTTAAATGCAAAAAATATTTTTACTAAGGGACAACCACACATCAACAGAGTGCAACGAATTGATAATAGGTACATTTTTATACCCGTTTAAAACAGTCACTGTATTGCTCGCACGCGGGATGCTGGTTTACAAAATAGGATTAATCTTTCTCAGTGAAAAAATTAACACTTTCAGCTTAGTAACTGTCGAAGAAATAAAAACCAGTGGCGTAGCTAGGGGGGAGCGGCCTATAAAAATTCCTCAAACTGTAGCAGAAATTATTACTTACGTTTATTTTTTTATTTTAACTGTTTTGATTGAGTTTTGCGGTGTCACCCATGCTAGCTACTCTACTGGAAGGGTCGATTTCAGAGCGTTTTGACCGCCGCGTTTTTTTTCATTACCGTCGACGTAAATATTGCAGAGGGGGATGATGATCAGAGTTAACTTTTTATATAAATGTGTGGCGGTACCGAGGCTTAGTCTGATTTTATCCAAAGTTGTCGCGATTTATCATTATTTTACAGCAATAATCGAGTGACACTAATGAAATTTAAAAAACGCTGATAAAACGCTCTGAAATCGACCCGGAAATAACTGTGGACTGTGTACGAATATCAGCTAAAGCTGCGTACGGACTGCGCGCATATACGCGTACCCGGGCTCGCGTAGGGTACGCGTACATTGGATACGCGTACAGCTCCTGTACGGACCGCTGCGAACCTGAACGCGAGTTCAATCGATCCACTGTGAGCCGAGCCTCAGTCATTCACCATGAATCGAAACAGTTTCGCGTAATCGTCGTGGGGCTTTTTTTGTTCTTCTATTTTCGAACTACATAACGTGCCGTTCCGTATAGTATACGCTAATATTAGTCGTAAACAGAGCATAAGGGACGGCACTGTGTTCACTTCACATTCACTCTTAATACTTTCCGACGGGCCCCATATTCGTTGGTGCCTGACGGCGCATGCCCTAACACGGAGTACGTAATGCTGTATTCTTGGATTAACTTTTATGTTCCAGGTCGTAAAGTCAGTGGGTGCAGATAACACATGGCATGACCTATACCTCCGGAATGAATGGCAATAATGCCAGACAATTCCAACCCTCATGTCATGTTATTGTCACCTTTAACAATCAACTGTTCTGAATTAAAAATTTACAGAATGGAGAAAGATTTCAGACGTTTTTTTTAGTTAGTCTCTCGTTAGACGTAGAAGTCTGTGTGCGCTTAGCCTAATATCCGAGCCCTTAGTGTAAAGGTGCATTTACACGGGCGGCTAACGTGCTTATGCTGAGCCAATGTCCAAATTTACAAACAATGACACACTATCTTTAGCTTTCGTTTTGTCTTTTTTTTGTTAAAATATGATGTCTTGTATTGTTGTAAATAAATGTAGGTATTTTCTTTCTTTCTATCTTAGCTCTAGGCGATATTTCTCAATGAAAGTTTCTGTGACAGGCTAGTTGGCGCTGCTATAGCTAAACCGTTTAACTGAGACCTCGCCCACGTGGTACAAATGCGCGGGGGTAGACGACAAAGGGGGCAGAGAGAGGTGCGGGCGCACAGTGGGATATTTTGTGATTCTAGCTGGCCAAAATGATTCATGCGGATCTTAACAATATTTAGATGTTTTTGGATGTTTTCATAATATAACACCTTACCTTGTGTACCTGTTTTCTGTATTGCTTACTATTCCTGGTGTACAATAAAGAGTCATTGTATTGTATTGTATTGTATTGTATAACAAGACGTATTTCGATGCATATGGTTTTTTTATTTTTTATTTTTGACGTTAATATTATTGTGAATTACTTAATATTTTGACGTGTAAAAGCTAATATTGGTTACAATTGGAAATAAAGGAATCTGTATATCTATATATTTTATTTATAAAACGATATAAACGACTAAACATCTTTATTTAATGATGATCAATTATCGCGTTTATTAACATAATAGGTACTTATAGGCACCTATTTTCTTTATGGTTATAATAAAGAAGATGTTTTCAGTATAAAAATATTTAAAAATAAATCGGAGAGCACCAAAGAGCGTAACTAAAACCCCTCATAACTTTAACAAACCGAAAAAAAATAACTAAAAAAAAAACCTCTCTGTTTAGTATTATATATTGTAAATGTAACAGCAAAGAATATGCAAAAAAACTACAAAATAAATTGTACTCTTACCTGGATTATCGTCACCCATTATCACTTTTTGTATAACAGTGAACAAGTTAAAAATATTCGTTGTTAAAGGATGCGTTTGGTAAATATGCCAATAAGCGATGCGTGCAGTTTAGACAAAACGATCAACTTTCGACTGCTGCGGCGCGGGTCCAGAAAGGAGTGGGAGTGGTATGAAGGGTTGTCTATTGTTCGGCGACCACCTGGCTTACGACAGGTAGTATTTTTTTACGTGCATTGAATTTGAGTTTTTTGACTTTTGGCCAGCTGGAATAGCAAAATATCCCACTGCGGGGCGGCAGGCACACGAGGCGCGCACGCCGCCCGCACCTCTCCCGGTCCCCTTTGTCGTCATACCCCCCAGCCCCTGTACCGCGCGGGCGGACTCATTTAAACTGTTTAGCTATTGTGTCGTGAGGTCGGTTTGTAACTTTGACATTAGTGTCACTTTTGGGATTCATTTATAACTATTTATAACTAAATGAGCCAATCAAAAGCAAGACTGACCTCAAACGGACCTCACGATAGATACTAACGCCATCTAGCGATGTTCCACCTGTCAGAAAACCCTCAATATGATTTACTTGTTATCAATCTTCGAGCAATATGGAATAACACGGACAATTAAGGACAAGTCATATTAAAATTGCTCCTGATTTACTCGCTGCTGGCTCTAGATTGTTCCATTAGTGTGTGCCGAGCAATTATTACGAAATAAATTGCCCGTATAAGTGCACCTTAAATTCTTCATCGCAACAAACGTTTCGAATACGTCCGCGAAAGTGTCAAACACTTGAAAACAGTACGCTTAGTATAAGTTTTACTTCACCAAAATACTTCTCGATCGCGTTTACGTAAAAAAAAACAATTACTAGGGAAACATGGACAGCGCCTCCGCGGTCGCGCGTCCATGTTTCCATAGAATTGAAATTTTTACGTAAACGCGATCGAGAAGTATTTTGGTGGAGTAAAACTTATCCTAAGCATACTGTATGCGATTTGCTTAGTAATTGAAACGATAACGCGAACGTTCGAGATGTTTTGGATCATAAAGGAACACTAGATTTACATCATTTACAATTCCTTCAGTGGAGTAACGAGTCGTTCATGAATGTGTCAAAAACAGTAGTTTCTAGATAAAATAATCGAGTTCCGCTTATCATGCTGGGTTAATGTTACCAATTATTTACTAATGTTTTAAAAATTCGTGAAGCTACTGAACAACGGCCAACCGATAGTCTTTGTCAACCTCGACATTGGAGGAATCGGCGATAGTATCGATGGAGATATTTTAAAAGAATTCATTGAAATACACGCGAAGTGGTAAAAGGAACATTAAAGTTGTTTTTGCCTTCTCTGATGAAAATGTTCCCAATTGCTTTTACTAATCCACTCTGTTAAACGAGGGTAGAAAATTCAACCCGATTGTCCCGATTTTTGGCCCAAAGTTAACGCGGGACAGGCTAAGTCCCGCTTTTGGAGAATGGCTCGATTGTACGACGACATATTGTAAAATAACGTATTTTTACTATGGAAAATAACTTATCTACCTATATCTATAAACGTAATTGGGAATTGAAATAAAAGGATGAAAATTTAAAAACCACCGAGATTATACGCTTTAGACTAAAGAATTCCGCTTTTTTTTACTCGGAAGGGTTAAAATCCCACTTTGCCCGAAATAAAATCTGGCTGCGATGGTAGAAAAGTAGGTGAATTGATTACGATCGCAAGCGTCCGCGGGGTAGACAAGAATACAGCCTCAGTAGAGCTGCTGTTAAGTTTCTAGCGCAATGAAAAAGCTGAAAGCGGCCTTACGGCTAAGGTTAGAAGAGTACAGCACTAATCCCAGTATCATGAGCGTTACTCATAGAACAGCATTCATCTCACAATTTCTGGTAAGAATATATTAATAGCATCTTCTTATCGCTTAACTACTAAGAAACTAACCTCTACGAATATCACAAATAACATTTTTATATGTCATGATTAGTGAAAATGTGCATTATTTGGTATCTATTTTCAGATTTTTAATATTTTTTTTAACGAAGTGATTAATATTACGAATTAATCGCAAAAAGTAATTATATCGTAATTATCATAAAATAGCTAACTACGGAAGAATCAAACGAAATTTTTTGGTAATTGGCATTCACTAATTATATTTTTTTAACAATATCATTCGATTAATTTCTATGATGCGTTCGGATGATTTCATTAATTTTAAAACAAGAATCTTTGGATCTTTTTTTTAAAACAACTAGTCATTAAGGGTTTTTGACAGGCTGGTTGGCGCTAGTATTGTGAGGTCTGTTTAACAATTATGACATTTGTGTCACTTTTGGAATTGGTTTATATTAACCTCAAACGGACCTCTACGAACGCTATCTACTGATAAATTATATTCAACGTATACAAGCAAATCTTAAAAAAAAATGGTTTTTCATTACTTTTTTACACGTCCACCCGAACGCTTCAAGTTTCAAATTTAAAAATACTCTACATAAAAATCGAAACACTTGAAGGATTCTTGTGAAGACAAAGAACCTTCAAGGGCATTTCACGATCTCCAAGTTACAATTCTATGAGGCTTGAGACATTAATTGATAAAGCAATTTTCGCTGCTGCTTTTGCTTTTAAGTCTTGGGTCTGTGGTCGTTAAGGATCCTTTAAAATTAAACAAAGACAAAAAAAACTCCATTATTCACAAACGCTTGTCAAGTTTCTGTTAAGTTAACTTTAGTTTGATCTTTTCTCTCATTTTGCGATTTACCAAGCAGACAATAGAAATTTATGATACAAGTGCGGAACGTAGGCAATAACGAACGAGTTGCAGTGATGTTGGAAAACGAGAAGCGAGTTTTTAAGAATCGAATCGAGTGGGGAATTGACTAAATTCCACGCGTACCTATATCGTATAACGTTTTGCAATACATTATGCGAAGAAATAAATTTACGAGCTCACAAAGAGAAAACTCAAAAAAATATACAGGTGTAAATTAACAGTATTGCAGGTTTGCATGATGGACATAAATAGGTAACAAATGAACTTCGAGTGCGCGCACATGACGTCGCACGGTGTTCAAATTACTTCAGTTTCATTTTTAAAAGTTCAGACAAAATTAAAATACTTATTTCCATTTCATTTTTTTCTGCAGACCTGCGGAAATGGCGAACTTTCAATAGACATGTTGGCCCAGGGATCAAGGCACTTTCCGAGCATGTAAACATGCATGCATGTGGATTGTAAAACTATAAAAGCCTTTTAGAATTGTAACTTTATCATGAAACGAGTCACACCCGCTAATCTTACGCTAAGTCAATGGGAAGATCTTCATTCACTGGTTTAAACGTGAGGCAGTCTTTGGCGATTGTAATTCGCTAATTCCTAAGAGAATCTATAGGGAAATTCGAACCCCAAAGTTTAAATATACTTTTATACTTCAAATAGCATTCAAAAGGCTGCATTATAGATTACTTAGAAAATCCTTAGTTACATTTTTTATTTCTATTAGGATGGGCGAATTGTCAAACCTTGCGTTGAACCGATTTCAAACTTCATATAAATTTGGATTACCAGTGATTTTTAGCAATCTCTGGTAAGTTTATGATATCATGTGACAGACAAATGTAATGCCATACATTTTTATTGTATTCGTAAAAACGGAGACAGCAGCATCCAGGAATAGATTAAGAGGTTCGAGCTCCTGAAGCATTGTAGAAACGGAGCCCCCTAAAGCAAAAAAGATGGTTCGAAACAATTTTTTCACTTTTTTGGAGGGGGGCTTCTAGTTTTATGTAGCTTCGGACGCCCTCTCTAAATCCAGTCCTGACAGTATCACAGATATATGTCACAAAACATCAGGGACTTGTAAACGGTAAAACAGGCCAACTATTAGTTCCTCTTACTATCTTGACAATATTATAGTGTACGTGTCTGTTTTTTTATAGGATTCAATGGACCAGCTTCTGCCACAAGGTTCGACGCTAGACTAATTTAAAATCCAATAATATATCAAAGACTTAGGTCTAAAGATCCAAACGCATATACAGCGGAGGCGTGGCGGTGCGGTGGCGGTGACGGTTGTAATATTCTAATTTGTATGAACGAGTTCGCGGTACGGTACCGCACAACCGTTCATACAAGTTGGAATATTACAACCGTCACCGCCACCGCACCGCTACGCCTCCACTGTCTGTGCGTTTGGAGCTTTATGTCTTAAAACCATTCTGCAACACTACTGGATTCTATAACTGGTTTTCTTGATACCTTACGTCCTTGGCAGTGCATTTATATTGAACTAAGGTCACCACTAGCCTCTCAAGTTATAGTCTAATAAGAAGACGATTTGAATTATAAATTATTGAATGAGACTATAAAATACAAATATATCATGAATATCACGATATTGTAGTCTTAATTATCGAAAATGTCCGATTATGATAGTCAATGTCCACTGGATGGCATTTAAATACGCTATCATTACGCATTGCGTAATTTTTTTTTTCAAAAGATAATTTCTTTATCTCGCGTATTTTGTACAGTTTATACAGCAATAAATGCCACGCAGTAGACTTCTACATTATAGTTTTAATATTACTTAATGTATTTTATTATTTCATATAAGTCAGTGCTGTCCTATTCCCTTTTCTACGTAATTTGTGTCATAAACGAACATTATTTACGATGAAACATAAACGATAATGAATTTTCTATTCGCAGAAACTCTAAACATTTCTTAGGTCAACTTTTATTTTGGGGTTACTAGCTCAAAAATCAAAGGTCCGTGTCCATAAATCCTTCCCTTCTCAAGATACTTCGTGAGATAAACGCCAAAATCACGTGAGATTTCGTAAGATCTATATTTTAAAGACTTTAAAAAAACTAACTCTTGCCTTATTTAAACATCATCATCATCATAAACATCCTTGACAGTGATCCCCTCTTACAACATCTAGTGACAAAACGACCTCAAGAAGGTTACCGGTAAAACCTAATATCAACTAGGTACGCTTAAGGGACACTTGCACAGTCCAAGGTTAAAAAATTAAATCGTTAATCATTTCCATACATTTTGACACTTCTTAACCCTGGTTTAGCAGTTAAATCTGAGTTAAGTAGCTAACCCAGGTCCGTGCAAGCCCGCCTAAGAGTATTTAGAAGGAGCAGAGTAGCTCTCTCAAATGGGAATAAATCTTTATTGCGAAAGTAAAATAAAAACTAAAACAATTTAAAATAGATTGTTATAATTCTTTTATCTTGCATACATTTTAGCCATCGTTTTAAATTAACAGTATTTAATTGACAGCAACTTTGCTCCAATCTTAACTCCACAAATAATCTTACATTATCTTTTACATTACATACCCTATTCAAATATATAGCCAATTCCATAGCGATTAATAAAATAAAACCGTCATAAAATCTATTTACGATCATATTCGCTTTAGATTACAAAACCACCAGGACGGTCCACATTTGTATCATATTACTAGCGTATCGTATCTTTATTGCGTATCACCGATACGAGTATCATGATCGTTAGTTTAGACGCGAAATCCTGTATCATTCTTCATAATCAATGTTGGTCGGTCATAAAGTGATTAATTCTGAAACAGTATTTTTTCAGGATTTTTTTAAATGCCATCTTATAGAATGCAGTAGGCTAGGTTAGGTTTGTTTTATAACAAATCCGAAAAAAAAACCATTTCAGAGATATATCACTTTATTGACTAACGTTGATTATGAAGGCTGATACAAGACTGATACATTATGACTTGTTAAGTTAGGTGAAACCATAGCAACCCGATAAATCCATGTTTCACCGCATACATATCCTAATTCCACGAGCTGAATTAAATACCAAAGTGTCTCCGTATTTACCTACAACATACTCTAAATGATACGCTTGATCTTGATACGCTAAAATGATATCTAGACCGACACTAAATAATACTTCATGGTATTTGACAATACCAATACTTATTGAAAATAGTTAGTCGCAAACATTAGCACAAATAAATTTGCAGATAGTTTGCGCTGTAATCATTTATTAATCGCTATTGCCTATTACACAAAATTCTACTCAATTTTTATTACTATTAACATTTTCAATAGTGATGTGCCGGATTTATAGCAGATCTTAATGGATCTTTTGTAAATAATTGAATTAAATGTACTTTATAATGATTCATGTTTAATTATTTTTGACATATTTGCTATGGGATGTAAACCTTCATTAAAGTTAATCACTGTCTACATGCAAACTCAAAAATAGGTTTAAGTAGCAACTATTAACTTCAATTAACAAAAATCTAAGTTGAACTATTTAATATTGAAATTGATTAACTTGCGAAAAGCTACTAACCACCGAGTAGAGAGAGGGGGAAGCGTCTGTCCGAAATACGGCTAGCGCTGTGGGTTAGAGTGAGAGAGCAGGAGCCTGCCTACCGCTGCCGTATGCGTGAGAAAGGGAAGCCAGACAGACTGGCGCCGTAACGCGTTACGTAACGAAGCGGTTTACCCTCCCATAAGAAGTTATCACTTCAAAAATCACATATTAGGCACATTTAAAATGGAAATATTGAATACAATGATGTTATTATGTATCTAGACAGTATTAATGTCCGTGAATGTGGTACATTTTTAACAATCCAGCACATCACTAACTTTTATTATAACTCCTCCCATTATCAACAGTCTCCTTGCCAGCCAAATCCAATTAATAAATAACTTATAGCAAGAAAAAATCCACAATTTAATTCCTAGATAATCAGAAACATTTTTAGGAATATTTCAGTGTTCTTCGAGTCATTGGTCAAAGCAATATGTAAACAGGGTGCGGTTATTACAGATCTCAGAAAGTACCTATGGTCCGGAATGAACGCATGGAAGATACGATAATTCCTGCCCTAATAATTTCAGAGCGTACATTATTAAGCTCAAAACGCACAGACAGCGGAGGCGTGGCGGTGCGGTGGCGGTGACGGTTGTAATATTCTAACTTGTATGAACGATGGTGTGGACCGAACCGCGAACTCGTTCATACAAGTTAGAATATTACAACCGTCACCGCCACCGCACCGTGCGTTTGGAGCTTTAGGTCGCACATTCCGAGGTAACACTTCCTAGAATGTAACCCGTAAACATTGAAAACAATGTATTCTAAAAACAATACACTTGTATTATTTTTTTCGTAGCATGACACGTATTTAGGTTCTGCCACACGTCGTTGACATCAAAAACTGCAATAAATCTTACACACAAAGTTAGTTTTCTATGAACTAACATGTGTTGAACACGTGTTCAACGCCTGAGTGGCAACACGAAGAATGTTTTAACATAAACACGCGTGCATGTTGTATCTAGGAATCAAATTATAAACATAATTCTTATGTTTTCGTCACTTTCCTCGAGCAAAAACGTCGTCAAACAAACACAGATTGGCTAATGATTTATTTTTCCTTAGTTTTAACCCTTTGGCAAGTTCAGTTTGGCTCTACAAGTAATGTGTTTAAATGATAAAAGTCATAATTAACAATGTGCCATACCTGCCAATATTTTCGCACTTTGTCTGTCAACACTTTATCAACTATCACTTTAATATAATTTCACATCAACTTGAAGACACCGACGAGGTAGATACTGTTCGATTATAACACTCAACACAATTAGCACTATTTCGAAATTGGTTAAGTTCTCTCATAAATTATTCTTAAATTTATGTCTGTTGTTTATTATTGCTTTGATATATGATTCAGGCACTATTTTAGTAAATTTGCCAGTCAACTACAGTGATTGAATTTCTTGTCTTTTTCTCAACCAGTTTCTTGCACTAGCCTATTGATTACTAGGAAATCAATTAGTAATATCTTTCGTATTTTTCACAATTGGAAACCTGGTTATTGACTCTCAAATTTATTTGCTAACTTATTATTAATAATAACTTCATTCTTAACAATGTTTACGAAATTGTCCATTTCGTACTTTACTATCTGCCGTCACATTTATTCTACGTCGTTGTGTACAATTCTCTCATACGCTTTTATCTTGTCCACGCTTTGGTTCATTCTAAATCACAAAGGTGTGAACTATCTTATGATTTCACTGGTTCTATTCACACACAAGTTTTCTTCTTCTTCTGATTGATTAAATCAGGCTTCCATGATGCTCTGAAGTTGAGCTCTGATAGATCTGGTAATGATTAGAACTGGGTATGGGTGTCATATTGATTTGTGCAGATTGATCGCACAAACACTTGATCAAGTGGCAGCGGCAAGGATCTAGTCACTAGTCGATATATGTTGAGGTATATTTATGCCATGAGTTTCCCGTTCTGCTTAACGACCCCGTTTTCTTGCGCTGGTTCCGGCTTCTTCCGCATTTCGTTGTATTTCCTGGCGCAATTGTATATGGGGAGAATGAGCAGAACTATGCCGGATATGCCGATGAAAACTCCTGCCATGTAGAAGGACAGATCGTAGGAACCTGTCATGTCGTACACCCAGCCTGTAAAGAGAAACGGGTAGGTGAATTATGGCTCTATTGACTCAAAGTCATCTGCGAATGTATGGTTCTTACGAACAGCATGCCATTAAAATCCTTAAGAGAGTAACAAACAGACAAACTGTTATTTGGATGGACTGTTGCTGTTAACCCCTAACAGCGTTTCCAACGTCATCATCCCAGGCCATATAGGTACGTCCCACTGCAGGGCACAGGCCTCCTCTCAGAATGAGAGGGCTTGGGCCGTAGTTCCTACCCATAACACAAGCTTTGCTTAGCTTATTTTGGGACTACGTCAATTGGTGTGAATTGTCCCGTGATATTTATTTATTTATCACTTCAGCCGAAAGACAGTACATAGGCCTCCTTCATTTCTCAAACGCATTTAACTAATTTGTGGTGGGACTGACCAGCTAGCGGCGGCCCGATGAGATTGGCGACGCCCTGCATCAGCAGAAGCAGTCCGTACGCGTTGGTGAACTTCTCCAGGGTTATTTGCTCCACCAGGATGATGGAAGTCAGCGAATAGTTGGCGGCGATGAACGCGCCGAACATTCCCGCTGCCGAGGCTGGAAGAAAAAGTTAATGTTCAACAATAACGCATGCATTTCAACGGTTGTCAATAATGTTTTTCTTTTTTTTTCCTTTGTTTTTGTACAATAAAGAGTTTACATACATACATAAATAACGCTCATCAATTTAATCGTTGAGATTTGGTGTTAATTTTTCATTTGGTATTTAAATACTTATAGCTGATACTCTTACAATTTCAGACATTCTTTTTTATTCTTATTTTGTTTTTTTTTTGCTGGTCGGTGTCTTTACGATAGCTATAAAAGAGCTTGTTCTCAGCATTTAACTTCGACTATGAAGGCACAAAATTGGTTGCACATAGCTGTTTAATTTATCAAGACAATTGTGTTGAAAAATATCAAACTCCAATATGTCCGCAATAAATTACATGGAGATATGATCCTTGTAGAGATGAAAATAAGGATCATATCTCCATGTCATTTATTGCGGACATTGGAGTTTGATATTTATCAACTCAATTACTGAAATGTGCGAACAGTCAGACGATAGACAATATTGATAACAGCGCCATCTAACGGGACTTTCAATATAAACCAACCTGCAAATTTTAATGAGTGTTTTCCGACTCATGATAGATGACTTAGAGCCCGTTGTTTGATCAATAGTTAAGGTGGAACACTACGTTAGCTCATTGTAAAAGTCCCGTTAGATGGCGCTGTAATCAAAATGAAAGTTTTGCATGTTTTTTTTTAGTTTTTAGAATAGTCAAATTGCCTTTGAAATGCGTTATCTGTTGTTGTTATGTTTGCCATATATTTTAACTATTAGTTTGTTTAACTATTGATCAAAAAACGGGCTCAGTGGCATGTACTGTTTGACTTTTGAGTCACGTTTGGGATTGGGTACTTTGTAACTAAAACCTTCCACAGACCGCAGCGCAGGGCGTGCGCGCGACGCCGACGGACCGTGCAGCGCGTTGTATAACACTGAATCATATACACGGTGACAAACATCGGCGGCGCGGCGCAGCGTATACGATTCAGTATTATACAACGCGCTGTGCACGCTTCACATCGGCGTCGCGCGCACGCCCCGCGCTTCGCTGTGTGGTAGACTAACAACAAACGACCTTTCCTCAATGGTGCCATCTAACTATACTTCATTTAATTTAGAATTGAAAACAGTACAATAGTCTGGGAGCCGCAAAATAAAATTGTTTTAATGTCACTTTATTTGCGTTTCGTCAATTGTTACTCTAGTACAAATTGTAAAGAGATTACAGTTCACGAGCCGCAATATAATTTTGTTGTGGTTTATAATTCTAAATTAAATGGAGTATATATTTTACTAACATGAAGCCGGTTTAACTTGAGTCGCCTCGTCCGACCACTTACCGAGTCCCAAGTAAGAGGTAAGCAGTGGCATGAGGAACGTGACGAAGCCACAGAGCACCATGCACGCCGCGTACACGATGCTCGGGTTCACTGACTCCCAGTCGCCCACCCAACCCAGGAGGATCTGCAACACATAGTCGGCTGGTGACAATTTATGCATACCGCAGGCTTAGATTATTTATACACTAGATAGAGCTTAGGCGGCATGGAAAAGTCCTGAAAAATATAAGCCAATAGTTGGCTTAGTAGTATTCATAGAAAAGGCATAACTATGAGAAGTGTATGTCAAAGTCAAAGTTAAAGTCAAAGTCAAAGTCAAAGTCAAAATTCTTTATGTTTGTGTCATTGTGTATAATGCATTGTTTTATTGGTATTGCCGATGTCGGTGCGTGCGGTGCAGCGCACAGCATAATTCCACCCTCATAATTAAGAATAGTAATCAATAACAAAGGGCCGCGGCGCGCTGCGCCTACGCAGCCGGCACCGGGTTTGAATTTTTAATAAAACCGGGACAAGTGAGTGTCGGAATCCGTATTAATTTAAGTACCTAGTGAGAGGTATAAACTTTCTGCCAACAAACTGCTATGCAGTTTGGCAGATGTATTTTAACATAAGTATTTCTGTACTTCTTTTGTTTGTTTTTGTGTAAATAAATTAAAAAAAAAAAGTCATTTGCCTCCCTTCAATTTGAATGACGTAACGCGATCGTAATATGAAGCTGTCAAAAATATTTTTGGACGTTTTGTATCGCAATATTTGCTACTGACACTATCTAGTGTATAAATAATCTAAGACCGCAGGCTTATTGTCTAACGTTTCTGACGCTTGCCTTCGCAATTACTATTTCTTTCTGTCAAACGGTATAAAATGATGACAGAAAGAGACGGTGAAAGCGAAGGCAAGCGCCAGAAGCGTTAGACAATACGGCCTCTGTTCTAGGAAACATGTCATCGGTTTTAGTGACAAAAATTTGTACTCAGTTCGAGAATCGAACCCGGTCGTATTGAAAAAAAAAACTTACATTATTTCTAGTTGGATATCGATTTCGTGTTACATAACTGTCATAACTTCATAAGCAGTAGACGTTAGTATGAAACATGATATCTAAAGTGAATGAATATGCATTATAATATTTCATATACTTTAATTTAATTACGGAGTTATACGAAATTGCGCCAATTTTTTTCAACGCAACGCAACATTCCCGGGTCATTGTTCCTAAGAAGAGATCTTTGTATATCTTATAGTTTCAGACTTGTGTTTAGATGCATCAGGGGCATTCGGTCCATTATTCGTGAGTCAATTGCGTGGTCGAAGCTGATCTATGTACATATAAAAGAAAACACCGACATTATAAACGCACAGCCCATGTGAAATAAGGAATGAAATTAAATTCGCTAAAGATACAAACCATAAATTTAAGTTATAAAGCTACAACGATCATTGATCTTGAAAATCAATTCATAAATCGGTGAAATAAAGCATGAAAATGTATTTTAAACATGAAACTACCGTGAGACTCACTCATAGTGAAAATAAACGGATCACTCACGTCTTAAAACGAGTTTAACTCGACATGTTTCGGGCTAATCCGTAGCCCTTGCTCTCGGATGTTCGTACTGCGTCAACGGTGAGTGTGAGCGAACCTTTACAAAGTGATGTGGTTAGTGTTGTGTGCTACCCTACATTTGACAATGACAATAAAAGTGATGATGTAAACGGGGGTAGTTGTGTGTCGCTGTCAGTTGCGTCGAGTAGCCGCGCGACCAGGGCGGTAAGCACGCAGTGCACGTTTGGCAGCCGCCGTGACGTGCGACCCCGAGAGGAAGGGCTACGGATTAGCCCGAAACATGTCGAGTTAAACTCGTTTTAAGACGTGAGTGATCCGTTTATTTTCACCATGAAAATGTATTGTATGGAAATTCGATAAGATTGAGATTGAGAGGATGACGTAAAAACCCCGCGAAACCACGGGAATAAGTTAGCCAATAGCACCAAAGGGATTTAGGTATATAATGCTAGGTACATAAGAAGTAAGTTATCAGATAAGATGCGCACGCGTTTGCGTTATGTAACCCGTCTGCTACTTGACACAGCGGCGTGTGATTCAGTATGGGGACATTTATAGAGGCAGTTAGTTTATGTAAGGACGTTTAATTCTTGTGATCGGTGTAATAAAATGAAATGGATGAAATAATTAATTTTGCTTTAGTAATAGCGCCGTGCAGTGACGGTACATCCTTCGACATTCATAATAAGTGCTTGTTTGTTATAGCCTAAAATTAAATATGAAATTAGAGATCAAAATGAGGAACTGAAACAATTACTTTGATCACCCGCTACCTTACGTTAGTTACGTTTATCTAAGAAATGCGTGTTCATGCAATTCCTCCACCTCCACACTGTACGAACACACACAAATCACTCAAACCCAACTATCACCACCACCAAACTACACTTACTCGTTTCAAACTCAACCAGAGCTCATCTTCAGAGTAGGTACCACAACCATACCCTATGCTACTAAATGCTATGCTATGTTAGTATAACATAGCACAATTTCATACTAAATACAAACTGAAACATACACACAGAAAAAACCCCAGAAAAAAGACCAGCGCTGGGAATCAAACCCAGGTCCTTAGCATTCCGTGCCACGTGCTAAACCCCTACACCACCACTGGTCAGAACTGGTGGTGGTGGTAACATAGCACACCTTACGTAGTAGAACATTACGTCTTAGATCATCTGTGTGAGCTTCAGTTTTGTTACTTTTTGTTACCAAAAATGGAATGACAACTTTGACAACGCATGACAGCGGTATTTAGAAAAAAAAATGTAAAAGAAAGTTTATTGTAAAATGAACCTTAATTTTAAGTAATAAGGTACACTTTCGATACTAAAATATGCGAGTTTCGTTATTTTGGTATCACAGCGAATGAAGGCAATAGGGATGTTGACACCACCAATCAACTGACGTTTTTTTTATGAACTGTCAAAACACAATCTCCCATAGAGTTTGAATGACAATAGCGACATATGACGTCATTGTTCGCATACTCAATCAACTAACTATTTATTTGTTTTAAAGCAACAAAAAATCTAATTTTGCATTTAATCGAAAATTAATCTGGCTTTCAGGGCTGAAATAAAGCGTTTTTTTACTGGAGTCGTGTCTTCAAATTCTTTTTTAATGGTGTCAACATCCCTATTGATGATTTATGCCTTGTTTTGATGGCTCCATTTTTCGAGCGGCGATCGTGCATCTACGTAACGTATTATATGATCGAAGGAACTGGGAATAATAGCCCAACGGTTGTTTCCATCCTGTATACGTATCATTGCTGTAATTGACAACATTTCATTTTTTTGACACCTGAAAATTACTACAGGAATCGATAGATTTTTGCCTCCTGAACACGGATTTTTTTTTATTATAATTTATTTCTCCATATTTTAAAAAATACAAGAAATTAAAAAATGTATCCGAATTTACAACTACTACCACAGAATAGATATGTTTCCTTTGCCTTTTTCACCAGAAAAGAAGAGCTGTCATAATTTTAAATTTGACATTAACATTGAGACTTGACAGATACATAAATGATCTATTTTTATTAATGTTAATGCATGAACGACATGTTATTGATTTAAATAAGATTTTAAAGGAGCCCGCAGTTGTGATCGAAAAGCAAGAAAGAACCAAACCATCCAAGCAAACCAAACACGTCAACGTCAGATTTACGTAATCACTTTTTTTTTTAATAGAGACTAGAACTAGACTAAAGTAATGAATCTATTGTGTGGTAGTTTTAGAGTTATGCCCTTTTAGAATAAGCACATCTAAAAAAAATCGTAATAAATTAATTAATAATCCTAGTGAAAATTTAAAACGATCAGCGTCTTTCTCTTTCCAAACAGAATACTGAGAACGAATCAAATTATAGTCTTAGAAATATGAAATGTTGTCAATTGCTACTATCGGAGTAATATAAACGTGTTATCAGAATACATCACAGTACAGTTTGAAATGGGTCAAGTTAACTATTTGCCACTTGAGACGGATGCTTCATACATTGTCTTTATAACGACAGCTGTGCTTATCTAGACCGGTAATAGTCTTTGTTATCTGACAGCGGTATTATTTTGGAAGTGGCCTGTTTCGTAAAATCAAACCCAAATCTTTTCAAATGTGTATCACAGGACCGCAGATTTCCAACACGTTCACAATATGATCAAAGAGTAACAGGCATGATTTCTAAAACAGCCTTAAGGAAAAAAAGTATAATCGGCATGGGACCAAAAATATTCAATAGAATACCTGCTTCTATCAGAGTTTTAAGTATTAACCAATTTAAAAAGGCATTGACATCAATTTTAATCGAAAAGTGCTTTTATTCAATTAATGATTTCTTTAATGAATATGTTTAGTGTATCTAGGCGTTAAATATAATCTATTTTGACTTATTTTATCATTATTTTTTTTTAATGGACATTATTGTTTTACTTTTTTATATTTATATGGACTGTATTACTTCTATTCTGTATGAATTATTTATGACAGAGCTATCTTAATTAATGTTGCATGATTATCATTTATTTTATTAAGTTATTAGAAAATTAAATTTTTTATGGCATTATTTTAAGATCTTTTGATGTACCTATGTTTGACAAATAAATTTATCATTATCATTATCATTATTATCATTATCATTATCATTACCACAAACTAGTAATAGGGAGAACTGCTTATCCTAAAGCACACCTATATATATACCTATATATATACCTATCTAGGGAGTAGAGTTTCTAGATATATATCCATAAATTATTATTATTAGGATAAGATAATGTTTATTTGCAGAAAAAGGGTTAGTTACATGTCTTACAATTACAAGAAAAGGTACCCAACTGTCCGGCTCCGATTTGATTTATTTTGATATTATGTCAGAGTAGTCTAAAATAACAGACACGTATTTTTTTAGCTGCCCAAACTCAACCTATTTGGGAACTAACCCTCAAAAATCGAAGAAGATTTCTTTTAAGCAAATTGCTAGTTATTACTGATTTGATTATAATATAATAACATATTATGTTTGGGAACATGGAAAAATAATGAGCACGTGTTTTGCTATAGCGGATCAAACTCATATTTTCCTAAAAAATTATCGGATGAGAAATATAAAACTTGGAAGGGTGCTTTTTCAGGAAAATATGAGTGAGCCAATATATATATTATATTATATATTATTAGGGGACAATCTTACACAAATCGACCCAGTCCCAAGCTAAGCAATGCTACTATGGGTACTAGACGACGACAAACATACTTATATAGATAAATAAATACTTAAATACATAGAAAACATCCATAACTCAGGAACAAATATTCGTGCTCATCACACAAATAAATGCCCTTACCGGGATTCGAACCCAGGACCTCTTGCTTCGTAGGCAGGGTCACTACCAACTAGGCTAAAGCGGTCGTTAAAACACGTACTCATTATTTTTTCATGTCAACACAAGGCGAAAATAAATTAGGTACTTACCAATATTTCCAGGGCGTAACTGACTCATCAAAACAAGTCGCTTTCACTCGGACAGCTTACAAAAATTAAAAAACAAACGCAAAAAATGAATGTAAGAAAGCTGTTACTACTTGGTTACTTAGTAAAAGCAAGGATGATGTAAAAGTTATGATGGACCAGAAGCATTTTTGACAGTGATAAGTTAAAAAACACACTCACATACCTACATACACACAAACACCACACTTACACGTACACACACTCTCACACTCGCGCGCACTTATACTCATAGTTGTATATTTATTTAAATATGCAGTAATTATGCTCTTAAACATCGAACAATTTAGGGGGAGGAGCGCTGCTTATCCTATAGTACAGGTTTTTACCTATTTAGGAAGTAGAGCACTAGTAGTAAGGACACTCTGTAAAAGATGTTTTTTGAATAAATAAATAAATATCCATCCAAACGGATTACTGCTTTAGTAATGGAAAATCGATTTCTTTTTCAAATTAGAATAAAAGTGACTTGTTTTGATGAGTAGATTAAGCCATAGAAATATTGGTATCTAATTTGTTAGCACCCTGTATAATCAAATCAGTGCGATGTTGCATGTAGCGGTTTCTCTAATTGAAACTAGATGACGCTACAGGTCGCTACATCAGCCTATTTTGTATTCTATGTGGTGTTTTAAGTAACTTACCTCTCCAAACATATTCAGAATTCCAATAATCGAAATCAGCATGGACGACTGAGACTCGTTAAAACCCATGGACATGCCGCTGTCGGCTATGTACACGTAAGGCACGTCGTACCACATGTAGAGCAGGAAGTTGGATATGGCGAAAAGCAGGAATGCCGGGTTGCGGAAGTGAGAGAAGTCGAGCATGTCCACGGCTAGGTCCCAGAAGTCCCAGAGGCCGGCGTACCATTGGAGCTGGAAGCAAAAGTAAGGGTTACTTAGAGTCTTAATCAAAAAAGCGATAATTGATTTTTTGCATGGCTATTTTGACTTAACCCTCTTTTCACTAAAATAGGAAAAAGTTAATTTATTTCAGACTATACAACTCAACATTTTCATCATTTCAGCTGTCGCACGTCCACTGCTGGACATAGGCTTCCCTCATTACGGTTGGAAGCGGATTTTTATCTTCCTTTGATCTTTCTTAACAAAAAACGAGCCTACTCTTTTCTCAAAGGGTTTACTCAACGACTGTTATGAGTGTCCATGGGCGGCGGTGATTGCTTTCCATCAGGAGATCCGACTGCTCGTATTCCCTCTAACATAAATTAAAAAAAAACATTGTACAAAAGAAGATCAGATCAAAAAACAGTTAGTTACTCACCTTTTCTTTAGCAATGGTGGTCATTGAATTCCTGAAGATATTAGGGCAAGAGGACGCTCTTAAGCGGTATCTATTGATGTTCAACATGGCTCCTCTGTAGGTGAGCGAGTGGCGATGCACCCGCAAGTCTTTGAGGAACGCCGGAGGTTTCTTCACCCCCGAAGCATGTCCTGTGGCCGCTTGTCTCTTCAGCCACAAGGATAAAGCTGTCTTATCACCTACCGACGCACGATTCCCTGAAGGAGTCGTCGGTGATAAAGGCCCGGGTGAGGTAGTATCCGGAGACATCACCGCTCGAGGCGTGGATTGATCGTGCAGTCTCCCACTGTCGCTGAAGCTTCTTGAAGGAAGCATTACTCCAGGGTAGTTGTGCGCTAAAATGGCATACGCGCGACCCTTGTTCGACATCATTTCGAAGACTTCTAGGGACACGCTCTCGCCTCCCGTCATATATGTGGGTAAGTCCACTAGAGAACTAAACTGCGGCACGATAGGTGAAGACACAGCCTCAACGTCTGTGCTTTGAGGAATCTTTGCGGAACCTGCAGCACTGCTTTTGCTATCCGAAAAACTGTCGGCGGATGATCCGTAACGCTTGTTGCGCTTCCGCTCGCGTCTCCGTTTTCGCTCTTTCGCTTTTTCTTCGTTCATCGTCGTTGTCCAAGGGAGATCTCGGAAGAGCAGGCCGCAAACGGCCATGTTTAGGAAAAATCCGGCTAATATTAACGTCGTCCCTCGCCAACCGTACTCGTCCAGCAATACGTAGGTCAGCGGAGCAAATATAAAGGTGCCGATCCCGCTGCCGCACACCGAAATGCCGGTCGCAAGCGATCGCTTCTTCTCGAAGTAGTAGGCGACAATCACAACTGCCGCCACGTAACACAGACTCAATCCGAAACCGGCCATGATGCCGAACGTCAGAAACAGCGTTTCCATGTTGTCAACGAAGGCGGATATAACAAACCCGATGGCTGCCAGCACTGAGCCGAAGATAGTCATCCGCCGACAGCCGTATCGGTCTGTCAAAAAGCTGGCAATCGGACCGGATAGTAAAGGCATCGCCATGAAAATACCAGCGATCCAGGCGGTCTTGCCTTTGCCCTCGCCGAAGTATTCTAGAAAGTGCGGATAGAACACTCCGAAGCTGAAGGTGATGCCATCGGCGATGAGGTTGACCATGAAGGAGGCGAAGACGACGACCCAGCCCCAGCCGCCGTCGGGTGGGCGCGCCTCGGCCAGTGACAACTCCTCGTCGTCAGACGAGCTAGAGCCCGAACTGGAGCCGCTGACCGACACGGGCGCCGGGGGCGACTGCGCGTCAAACTGCACGTGCAACGACCGCCCATTAGGTTTCCGAGGAACATTTTCACTAACACTTGCATTACCACTGAGCGCTTCGCGGAGCAGCGGTTCGCTTTCGGGGATAGTGGGGAGCGCGCGCGGCGCGGGCCGCAGAGTCTCTGGATCTAAGGCCTCCGCGGACGGGCTGGGGTCGCAGGTTTCGCGGGCTGGTCCTTGGAGCGGCCCACCGTGCGGGCGCTCCGCGGGCGGCGACACGGGCGCGTCCATACCGACAGGGCGCGGCGAAACTGCGCGGGGTCACCAGTCCGCCGGGCTTCCATGCGGACACCGCACACCCGTTGTGATCTCATGCTGGAATACAAAAGAAAACACGTGAGGAAAATATACATCTGACAACGGCAAAACAGAACCAGGCTGCAGAGACGAAACGTGTGCTGTGATTTACAATCCTATTACAAAATGAGTCCAGAGTATTTAAAATAAATAAATCACGGGACAATTCACACCAATTGACCAAGTCCCAAAGAAAGCTAAGCAAAGCTTGCGTTATGGGTACTAAGTATTGACCACCAACCCAGTGGTTGAGCAAATTCAAATGGTGTTCATAAAGATTATTCTTTGCCAGTTTTTATTCAATATGACGTCGTAATTTTGATCCATTGCCCTTTAATCATTGGCTAAATGTCCTGATATTATTTATCAACCTCAATTGATTCTCAGATTTTTTTAAAAGGGTATTCATGTAAGTTACCAAACCAGTGACTGAAATATTGCCGATTCATTTTGAGAAACCTAGCCTAGCTAGAGAGGCCTTGTAGATTCGTCACGCAGATGCTTAAACATCTGCAACCACCGTAGACACGAGACGATATATATACTACTCAACATGTTTGATCAGCTTTTAAAGGCCAGCGCAGACCGAATGCGTGTGCGTGACGCACACGCACCAGTTGTGGTGAGTAGAGCGTGGGAGGAATGGGACAATAAATGTGCGCACATGGTGCGCCATCTTTCTTACACTTTCGTTCAATACATTACAACTACAACTGGTACGTGACACGCACGCGCATCTGGTCTACGCCGGCCTTAAGACATGAGAATGTGACAAAGCTTATTTGTAAAGAAGAGATGATGTTTGGAAGACCTTAATATGATATTGGTTACGAAAGAAACTAGTCCCGAGAGGAAGCTGGTATAATGGCGAGGTTTGCAGCGGATGCCCAAAGTGCTAAATCGGCCGATCTTCTGCATCCCTGATTGGGACACAATGAGAGGCCGCCGTGGCCGAAGTATTAATAGATCGTAAGCGGCCATCGTAAGATGTCAATTTGGTATGAACTGCTGTTTCAAAGAACTGTAAAATTATTCAAAATGAGTCAACTGTAAGTTATGGAAGGTAGGACATACGAGTACATAACAGCTGTTTGCCTTGTTATTCATAAACTTATTCTTCCTAACTTTAATTTTATTGTCACATACGTTAGTTATGAAGAAACGACGCCGTGTGGTTTTCAGGATTTTTTTTGGAAAGGTCATCATACACATTTCTTTCTATAAGGAAATTAGCTATAGCAGTCTCATTATTTTAAAGAAACGCGACAGACAATGACAGCATATCGCGATATTGTTTGATTGACGGTGAGAATTTATGGCCATTTACAATCTTATCACGTTACTTGAAAATCTGTTACTGATAAAAACTACTACGCATTTAGAGACATTATCTTGATAAGCATTATCCAAATTATTATGTCATTTAAAAATGTCGAATCGTTATGATTTACAATCAGCACAGACTCTTGGAATATACAAGGTGTTAAAATTGAAGCGGAATCTTTGATTCAAGATGTAGCCACTTGTTTGACGCTCTACATTTTTCTAGTGCTTTGAATATCGACCAGTGCATGGAAACATTTAAAAAATCCTAAAAACATTTACATGGATGTTGAGTCAAAACTATACCAACTCTCTTTTTACCCGCGGCTTCGATCGCTTATAGCTAAATTTGGCAAACAAAGTAACAAACAGGCACAAACACGCACATATTTTCACATTTATAATATTAGTAGGATCAGTTTAAAGAAGTGTTATAATATAACACGTAAATCCTCTAACATATTCCCGCCTCATACGAAAGTTTAACAAATTCCCTTTATGTCCAGAAACTGCAATGCAGCTTGACCCTCGCGCCGGGAACTGCTCGCATACATTAATGTTTTATGTACAAGGAAGATAACGACGCATAGCAAATGGGATAAGAGGCACTTTTACGCTGTCGGTGCTGCCATTTTAATTTTAACCAGGTCACGTATTTGGAACACGGTAAAAAAGCCGTTGTAGACTAGTGGTTTGACCTGCCTCTCAGGTAGGATTGTGGATTCGAACTTAGGCTCGCACCTGAGTTTTTAGGTTCAGAAATTAGCTAGCTTTTCGGTGAAGGATAACATCGTGATGTAGCTACACACATTTGCGAAATAATACAATGGTGTGCGCATTCCCAATTCGTAATAAATACAACTCAAACTTTATCATCTGAGAGGAGGCCCGTGTCCGACAGTGGAACGTATATATATAGATCGCAAATGATGAATAGTACCCAATTTTAAATATTTCACTGGTAGCTGGCTCTGTGACTTGTTAATCTCACGAGTTATTTGAAATGACCGAAATATGACAATTTATATTTCTTCAACACCACGGCTCCACCATTTTGAAATATTAAAAAAATCACAGGAATCGGTTAAGCAATGAAACCTATGGCGAACAGCAGCCGCCGCTGCACAGACATAGAAGAAGACTGCACAGAAGATTTTTTTCCAAGCTGAGACGGAGACAATTCGCACTTGCTTGGTGAATAAACAAAAGTTATAATGGAAGCGAAGAAGGCTCACAAAAATATGTAAAAAATATATAGACGGAGTTGCCTTTAAAGAAAGGGTTACCATGAATGGCCTTGACCATCTGTGATGTATCAGATAATGGCATTAGTAAATTAATAAATTCAGAAAAGGTGATAACATATAGCCATATCTATGTAATATTATCCGGTGTTACAGTTCACAAGAAGATTAATGATATTGTGATGATAATGGAAACGTTTTGGATCCTTACGTCCATTTAATGTACCTATCCCGACAAAAACTGGCTTTCCCAGAGCATGGTTTGCCGCTTGAAAGCTTTAGGCTGGAAGTAAGCGCTCAGCGAATGTGGTTACGCAAAGGACAACATAAAAATTCCATTTGCGAGCATATCTCAAAGTTGAAACAAATTTTAACCGCGCTGTCAGAATTTTAAATTTCTGGCTTCATAGCCGGGAGTGTTTGTGACACTTTCACGAGATCCTTACCGGATATTTTTAGACTTATCATTATTATAAAATAAGCAGTTGTCTGATGATACCGTTGTAGTAACTGACTACGCTGCCACAATCTTGTTGTATCCGAGTAGATTGCGGCAACGTGATGGGCCCAGACGCCGATGAGGATATGATCAAGACATGTTCCTTACCCGACTACCTACTCGAAATCGATACAATAGGAGCCAGCAGTGGCAGTGTGCATTTTAAAAAAATTGCCCGACAAGTTTGTTGCGGCACATTCTTCATGGGATGGTGTTTCCAAAAACAGACAGGCTCGAAAAAGACGCGAAAGAGCCCTATGCGGTCTCTTCGCAAAATAAACTATTGATTTTAAGCAGGACATTGAAGCTCAACAATACGATTACCATACTAGTTAATGCCAAAATTCACATGTTAATCCGAGGTCGCTTAAAAAACCTTTGACCTTCGCGACACATCGGTCATCAACTTTACGAGTTATGAGCACAGCCTTACACCACGACATCCGATTTTTGTACTTCGTATTATGCCGTTCTTGTCACCTCAATAGTATTAACTAGAAGAGTAAAAGAGATAGCACGATACGAACTTAGAATTTCGTAGTAGCCTCTGAGCAAATTGCAAATTCTGTTAAACATGACGATGTTATTCGCATTGTTACGAGTAACGCAATATTCGCATTGGCATTTGGCTCGTAACTTGACCTTACTAGATGCTACAAACCGGCGGACTTGTTGCAAATTTATTTAAATAAGCTATGTGTAGGTACTCCTTGATAATCGTAGCGATACATATGATGGAATTAAAATATTAAAATGGCTTTGTGAACAGTTTAGACTTAGACTAAACATCTAGTCGTATAATACATAGATGTACCATTCATTCAGTTGTTTTTGTTTGCATTTACCATCATTTTATTGACAAGTGATTTCAAACAATGTCATTATTGTCTTAAGGAATAAATTTGATTGAAATAAATTAATGCTAACCATAGTTGCACAAAGCAAGTGAGTGGTTATGACAATAAATAAATAAATATCACGGGACTTTAATTAAGCGAAACACTAAAGTGAGAATAGCTTTTCCAGCAACTGGTTGATAGTATTTGTTATTGCACAGATACGTTTATCTAACATACTCCCATTATTAGTAAACATTGTAACAAAACAACTTTTACTCAGATAATCCGAAATAACGCTTTAATTATTATTCTCGGAACACAAGTTACGTAAAAAGAAAACAGCAGAAGCATAATAAAAACAAAATGAATGCAGACGCTAAAAAAAGTAGACGACACGACATACCACGTTATCAACGTACGCAATTTAAGAATACAATTTGGAGATGTAACTGACGCGGACTGGCTGCGATCCAGCCGACGTTTTGCGTCAAAGATTATAAATAATCGAAATATTTGGCGACAAGAACGACAAGCCAAAAGCGGCGGATAAACATGGCAACCCGAACACCGAACTATGTATGTTGACTTGAGAATATATGCGGTCGTTTGGCAAAACACCAGTACAAAGCAATCCTAGGCTCATAAAATTTAGTATGTATGTAATTAGAGTTCGTTTTTGTTCCAGCATTACTTTTACTATAGTGTAACTTTCAACAGTGAGTCAATTTGTACTTGTCGATGTTTCTAGACATTTTATCAAGATAACTAGTATAAGAGGCGACAACGGATTGACTTAACTATTGATAGGATGACTAATTTAGTATTAATAAAGTGTTAACTAAGTAAAGTATGTCTATCTATATGTATGGAGGCCTGTGCTCATTTTATTTTCTAACTAAACTTAAACTTTTTTTCGATTTCACTCCCGTAAACCATTGTCTAGCAGTTCAATTGAAATTCCGAGATTCTACCAAATTCCCAGGGGAATGCTCGAAAAATTACATCGTAACATACATACACACATCACGCCTGTAGTGATAAAAAGGGAGTAGGCAGAGCACAGAAAACGCTATATTTACGTTTCGGGGCTACCGTTAGCAATTTTAGGTTTAAAGTTAGATAAAAATGGTACAATAGTGACAGGCTGCTAGGTTGGTAGAGCAGGTTGGAGGTTGTTAAATTACATCGTGCTCTTCATTTAAAGCTGTAGGACCCGTTCAAAACTACATGCGATGCGGATTGAAGCATCTGAGCTATTGAGATTTTAGGAGTTGTGCAAATCCCGAACCCATGGTAAAATCGGGAAAAAACATGAACGCACGCACGCCAAATCATCTAATCTTACGAAAACAAATAATGTTTGTTGTAGAAACAATTTGAGACATCCAGAAATAGAACAGCAAAACATTTCAGAAACATGTCAAAGTGAAATAGAATCCCTTAAGAGCTAAGGTTAAGTTTTCCAAGCCCTCCAGCTACGAGGGGGAAAACTGTTTTGTGATTCAGCTACGCGGATGACATTTAGATGCCTGTCGTAAAGTTCACGAAGCTATAAGTAATCACTTGTCTTAGCAAAACATGAAGCAGTTTATGAAGGATTCATTAAAGACGGTAAGGTATTAAAGTTGATAGAATATTCAGCGTGTATATTGAATGGAACTTAGCTTTGAGTTTGAAAAATTTGCAAGTCCTTGGGATGCCGAATAAGATACTGCAAGATACCTAAACTTATGCGGCCGGTGTTTATGGTGCATTTTTTAGGGTAATCCGCACTGAGCAAAGACTACATTTCCAATAAGTAGTTGCCAGTAGTTCGCAGTGCGAACAAAGGGATGCAGACAGATGTCAGATGCAGCATGTGCAGATGGTCTTATTTCTACATAGAAAAAATATTTACAGACAAGTTTTTTTACGAGCTCGGACAAAAGGCACCCCAAACAGATGAACTATGGCCTGTGACGTATGAGCCCAAGTGTATAGTATAAATCTTCCCAGGTGAACTTTTCGCTTGGCTCGCCATTACATTAAATTTGAACCTTACTATGACGATACCGTTTGTTTTGAAAGATAGCTCGAAGCGAAAAATTCACCTGGGAAGATTTATACTATAACTTACTATTTAAGTCACATTTAGACCAAGAACAGACACGCAGAATTTTACGGTGTGATCAATCAATTTCAGCCTGACAGCAAACATTATTTCTTGCAGACTGTATTGTTTCTACGAGTATTATTAGCGCATACATATTTGAATACAAAATTCAACGTTTTCGATATAGTATTGTTATTCCGTGGCTATGATGAATTGACTTTGCAACCCGACTCCACTAGAATACTCGAACTGTTTATCTCGTTTTCTCAAAGTAATATCCCGTCTGGAATTGAACAACACCTAATCCATCACTTTGAGAGACGGGTGTAAAGTGCCGCAGTTCGAGCAGTTTGAAGACATCTCCAATTTAGTGTGGTTTTGCCTTTCAGAATTGAATCATTGTTTTATAAGATAAAGTGAGGATAACAAATGCGAACTTCTTCAAACTAGAAAAACTTGTGGGTGGGATATCCACCACTTTTTTTGGTCTTTGATGACGGCGCTATGTCGTTACTTAAGACTTAGCTCATTAAATAGTTCAGAACCTAGCGATAATTGAGAAGTTGACACCATAAAACAATAACTCCAACGCGATTCTAATAAAAAGCACTTTATTTTTAGACCTGAAACCGGATTAAGTACGTAAGTTTCAATTAGGTAACTGCAAAATCAGATTTAGATTTAGGTACCGCTCCGCGAACTCGTTCAATACAAGTTAGAATATTACAACCGTCACCGTCACCGCCACCGCACCGCCACGCCTCCGCTGTCTGTGCGTTTGGTTTGGAGCTTTATGGTGGTAAAGCTTGTTTCTTTACCACCACTAGGTATCCTGATTGAAATCACAACTAAGTTAGTAATAGGGCATGTAACATTAAGTTTTACCGCAGGCCTAACCGTTAACTACCCGACGAGCCTGTTTGCACACTTCCCACTATTTATCTTAATTAACTAGTCTCCTGCTTCGGAACTAGTTTACCAACTTAATGAAGGAGTACAGTTGTTTTATCTCACTAGCGCGGTTTTTCATGATTAAGTGCGTCGATGTAAATATTTATTGTCTCTGTGTGAGTAATGGTGTTATTACATCGATCGATAGCGATCGATTGGTGTAGTTGTAGTACGTATTGGCTGTTCGAAGGATACTATTGATCGACAGCCGATCGATGTTACTTGACATCGATCTATTGATGTCGTACGTTCACAATCCTATTCTACTGATTCATCGTGATCATAAAAATCGTGGTAGCCTAGACGTTTGATCTTCGTCGAGGTCGTGGGTTGGAGCCCGGGCTTGTAGCTTGAGATCTCGAAAGATATCTGTGCACACCTGTGAATAAATTTGGAACTACGATACAAGCCCTCAGAGAAACTCTAACGTCCGTTGGCTGCCATGATTGTCTTTAACATATTTATAGCAACTCTATTTGCGTTTTTGTAATACGATTATTACAGCCGTACAGGAAAGCGGTTTCAAGACAAATATCTATACCCACTTGTATTATCTTAGAAACGTCACAAGTAATTATAAGTTATGGTTTCTGATAATAAATGATGCAATTTTCTGTCACACACAATTATCGTTCGAATCTAGGTCAGAAGGGTAAAGTGAGCTCGATATCTTTTTTGCCAGAATTATGTTGTCATGAATTGATGACTGCTCCGTTTAATCATCTGAATTTGAAATGAGTTTTATCTGACAATGTCCAATCAGTACAACTCAATGCCTAGTATTATACGCTAAAACCATAGTAGCTAAAAAAATCGAGTGTTAGCTGAGCCCTGATTCTAAGCAAAAAGTACGTAGTACCCGCCCAAATTTCAAAAATGTAAGCTGCCTATGTATTACGATTCTTGAGAAACAAGCCCTGTGATGGCCAGACGAAAGGGTTATTTAACAGTGGTCATGCAAACAAGCAGTAGCAGTGGGCAGGGCACATCGCTCGTAGAACTGATGGCCGATGGAACCAAAAGATTCTCGAATGGCGTTCACGGACTATGAAAAGGGCTATGATCGGAGTTTCACTGCGGGATCGCATTAGAAATAATGAAATCCAGGTAAGTACTAAAGTCACTGGCATAGCTAAAAGAATCGCCAGACTCAAGTGGCAATGGGCTCGTAGAACTGATGGCCGATGGGGCCAAAAGGTTCTCGACTGGCGTCCACGGACTGGCAGACGCAGTGGCAGGCCTCCAACAAGATGGAACAACGATGAAAGGTTGTGGGCGTTGGATGCGGATGGCGCTGGACCGGTATTTGGCGAACCTTGGGGGAGGCCTATGTTTAGCAGTGGACGTCTTTCAACTGAAATAATGACGATGATCCAAACAAGGAAGCTACGACTTCAGGGGGCATAAAACCATATAAACAGAATTAAGAACACTACAAGTCGCCGGCGCTAGCTCGTGCCTTGTTTGCGACGAATTATCCAGTTGAGGACGGGAAGTCGCTTGTCACTCAATTGTCGACCTTATGATTAAAACAAGAACTTATTCATTCGCTAGTGGATATTAAGCGGTATTACGACAAAATCCTATTAGTTTTGGGAAATACCGTAAAACGAAATGACTTTGAAATGCCGGGGCGACTTTTGCGTGCGTATGTTTATTATTCATTCACGCTAGAACGGTCGAATTTATACTAAGAAATTCGATTTTCGTACTTCGTATTATATGCCGTTCCGTTCCGTTTAAGAGTGAAAGGGACGACACGATACGAACTTCGTATTTCGTAGTAGCCCCCCAGGTTTGAAACAAATTTGGTATGTAAATAGCTCGAGGTCTGGGATAACACAGGCTACTGTTTTATCCCGATATCCCCACGGATCGGAATAAAATCCCGAAATCTCAAACTTGGACACAAAATTGAACTGATAGACTTAATGGTTTTCGCGAGCAAAGCCAAGGCACGATAGAAATTGGATTGATTAAATTAGCGAAAGATTGCTAGACGTTGCTTTACTGCCGCCATAATTTTGTTCTTAATCAGTTTTGATTCTCCAGAATTCTTCAGATGGACATCAAGTGCGGAGTCAATAAAATTTCATTTAAACCATAGATTCACAATCTTCCTTGTATTATGACTCTCTGTACATGTCGTATTTTTTTCCACCCTTATAAAAGAAAATAGCTGCGCGTAGCTTTAAGCTCCAAACGCTCAGACAGCGGAGGCGTATACAATCGCCTAAGAATGTGGAAGAATTCGGTCACCAGGAAAAACCCTGTTCAGAAAAATCCAGCAAGAAACTCAACATAGGGGCGTTCAATAAAAAGTGAGAATGAGTATGTTATAAACAACTTCTACTAAATGTAATTTTATTTTTCGACATAGTCACCTTTTAGCATAATACACTTACCCCCTGTTTCACCATCCATTGATCAAATTTATTTGACGGATAAATGTGATGCCGTCTCTGTTTGTTTTGTTTGAATAGACGGAGACGGCATCACATTTATCCGTCAGTTAAAATTAATCAATGGGTGGTGAAACAACCCCTTAGTATATCTTTTTTCTAAACTTAAAATTCCATTTTTAAAAAAGGTCTCATCTTGAGTACTTAAAAAATCTTGTACTGCAGCGACTACCGCGTCGTCGTCTTCAAATTTCTGGCCTCTCAGGTATTGTTTCAATCTCGGAAATAGGTAGAAATCACTGGGAGCGAGATCTGGTGAATACGGAGGATGCTTAAGGATATCGAACCCAGCATCACGAATTGCAGCCATTGCAACGGCGGACTTGTGTGCCGCGGCATTGTCCTGGTGGAACAGCACAACTTTCGAGAGTTTACCTCGCCGTTTTTCGCGGATCTCATTGCGCAATGTTGCTATTTGTTTGGCGTATAAAGTGCCCGTAATAGTGGCTCTATGCTCGAGATACTCAATCATTAATACCCCTTTACCATCCCAAAAAACAGAGCCCATGACCTTACCAGCAGATGGGCTCACCTTGAATTTCTTCGGAGTTGGAGATGATGGCCTTTTCGATGTCATAGACTGCAGTTTCGTTTCAGGGTCGTAATGATGGAGCCATGTTTCGTCCATTGTTATAAATCGCGCCAAAAAAAGTTCCCAGTCTTGCTGCATCAGGTTCAAAGCTTCTTGACAAATCTCTAGTCTAGTTTGTTTTTGCGTGTCAGTAAGCATTCTTGGTACCCAACGCGCAGATACCTTTTTCATACCCAAGCGTTTATGTAAAATATTATGCACGCTCCCCGTTGAAATCATTACATTTTCAGCAATAAAACGAACTGTGACACGATGATCCGCCAAAATTGAGTTTTCGACTTTTTTCACAATTTCTTCAGTTACTGCTGTAGTATGGCGTCCGGAGCGGGGGTCGTCCATTGTCGATGTTCTTCCACGTCTAAATTCGTCGCACCAACGTGCGACTGTCGAATACGGCGGAGCATTAGACCCTAAAGTGTCCCGCAAATCCAAATTGACTTGGTCCGTAGAAAAATTTTTCAAATACAAGTATTTGATAACGGCGCGCAGTTCAATTTTCTCCATTTTCGCTAACGTACTCAATAGCATTGCAAAGAAATTACCGTATATTTTTTTAAACAAAAGACAGTTAGTTTTTTTTTTTCATAGCAATCAGCTAGATAGATTAGCTTTACCGGCCAGTATTTAATTTCGTAATATTAAAAGAGTTTGCATCTCACTCTCACTTTATATTGAACGCCCCTGGTATTTTTCGAAACAGATCTACTATCACGATTTTTAAAGCGCTACCATCTCCAGCTTTGCAAATGAGTGTGACTGTAAAAACAAAGCCGCTAGAAACACGTATTTCGTTTAATTTAAACCACTCCACTTACAATTCAAGATAAAACAATCTTATCACTGAACCACTACCCACAAGTTCGTTTACTTCTATGCTATCATTTTAATAATAAAGAAACTATCCGCATTATTAAAATAGTGTTAAATACACAAATATAATCGCGCTAGGTGTCGGGGTCGCGAGATAACTCAGTGGTTATCAGACCACGAGGCAAGACGCAAGTCTCGGTGCGATGCCCATTACCACCGACACGGTATGTTTTCGTGTTTTCTTTATGTATGGAAAATTAATCTTATCCAAGCCTAATAAATGAGAAATTTATGAAGATGTTTGGATGTTTTGGATAAACAAAAATCTGGATTGAGACACAGGAATAGGATAATTAGGGACTGTCCACCAGAAATGTGCTAGCTTAAACCAAACTCTAAGATTGTAAATGTTCACGAGGGCCCCTGGCAGTCACGGGTTAAAGCTAATAATAAATAACGGAAGCAATGATGCACCTGTTTAAATAAAAGACTGACGTTGCGAAAGATATGGTTATAATGGAACTTGCCACTTGGCCAGGTGGCAAGACGACAAAGCAGACCGAAAAGGAGATGGCGTGATGCTATGGACGTGTAATCAAGTAATTACAGGTCGATTTAGAAAAAAATATATCCTGTTGAGAAGTTGAAGAAGAAGGAGGAGAAGAAGTGGTTTCCGAACCGGTGACAGATTATTTCAACGTTCATAAGTCCTTGTTATAGCCTAAATTAAATTAAGTTAGAAAACTTATCAATTTAGATGTTCCCAGTGATGTATAGAATATGGACGGAAGTAAGAACAAGACAAAAGCTAATACAACTAGTCTTTTACAAGAACAAGTACGTAATAAAATTATGGAAATCACGAGAAACATACGTACATTGATACAATGTTTTTGTGACGATACTGATTACAATAATTAGCCAAGTACCAATTATATTTATAGCTATGATCACATAAACAATGCTTAACCTCAAATAGTAATTGAACAAAAGTATTATTTATAGTAGACGGATATTTTTAACTCATGAGTAATATTAATCAAACCCCCACTAGGCAAGGAAGTGCAAATAATTAGATATACGAGTGCAAAAAACAAGAAGGAGGAATTAAGTTTTCTATTGAAGTGTTTTTGTAGTGCTTAAATTATTCTTCAGTCTTAAAACACTTAACGTATGTTACGTTACGTTAGACTTGAAACTTTATTGAAGAACTGACGTACTCGTAAAAAGAAAGTTGCTATTGCTTGTAATTGACACTTGTTAATTGTAGAAAGCCCTTTAAAGATTTGCTACAAATTGTAATCGCTTCAATTTTGTTTTTACTAACCAACCATATTCTGAGCCTCAGTGTCTTAATAATAGTGATAGTTCTCACATCTTTTCCCTCCACTCTGCTATATTCTTTCATATAAGTAGAACAAAAAATTTACATTTTCATTTCATATAAGTCTTAATCAATTAACTAATAACTAACAAACATCGTAAAACAGTCAGCAATCGAAATTCTAATTAAAAGTTGATGTTCACGATCATAATAAAAGTGAATGAAACCTACAAAATACTATTTGTTGAAACGACAAAAAAGCGATATCGTGTTGAGTGATCGTAAAAAAATAAGCGAATGAAATTTATCAAAATGTCAAACGCAATTTATAACACTATCTTTTCGAAAGTATAATACATTGATCAGAAGTCATATTTTTACGTCCATATTTATTTTTGCGAGCACGTGATGTGCTGTAAGATTTGAAAATATAAACAACGCACCTCGTGTGACATTTTGGCAACAACCCCGTTGTTGATTGGCTTGCCAAGATCCGATATTCTTAAAATGAGCATTTTTCACAAACGTCACTGATACATTCACTCGAAGAAGACACAAACACAGATAAAAACACTTATCTTAAAATTATTTCCAACAATAATAACAAAAACACTTGAGAAAATAAAGTTTTTGAAGAAGCCGGTGAAGATGATTTGTCAAGAGACGTGTATTAAGTTTTTACGTGTGATTTGGCGCGTGCGGTTGAGAAGACGCGGGCGAACTGGCCGGCGCGACGGACATTTGTGACCACTCATTATTTAATAGTCAGATAAAAGATTATCTATTGAGGCGTCCTCGGTCAATATGGCACTAAATTACGATCTATCGCTGAATGGAGAACGATAGTGTGGCATTGATCATGTGACCAAGAAATTAGAGATCCACGATCCGCAACAGACTAAAGGAAATCGTTTTCAATTTCAGCATTGAGAAAATTGTTTACCTCAATAATAACTTTATCCAGAATTGAAATGTAATTAAGTTTGACAAATAGAAAGAGTGAATTTCGTTTTACAATATTATTTTATATTTTTATCTTAAAAACTTGTGGACATTGACATGGACAGAGATGTTTGGAAAATAATTCCGATTCGTACTGGCGATCCTTAGTACCAAACAGTGTATATATTGTGTTAAAAAATTTAGTTGTGTAAAATAAATATTTCAGATATATGGAATTAAATAATATTGTAGATCTTTTTGATAAATTTAACGCTATCCTGACAGTTATGTAACTAATGAACATACAATAACTTAAGTATTTACTTAAAAGCCTTATGTAGTGGATTGGCACTCGTACTTGTATTAGGAAGCAAACCATGCATTAAGGATATTTTCTAAGTGATTTAGAGCGATCATGACGCTGGAAGATGTTTTTTTTTATATGACAGGGGGGGATCGAGCAGGCGATTGACGATTCACCTGCAGGCTCATTGTCAACGCTTCTGACGCTTGCCTTCGCAATCACTATTTCTTTCTGTCACACGGTATAAGATGATGACAGGAAGAGAAGGTGAAAGCGTAGGCAAGCGTCAGAAGCGTTAGACAATACAGCATCTGGTGGAAAGCTGGTGTCTGATGTGTTGAAACATCGGGAGCTCGTTAAAGGTAACCGCGTCAATATTCTGTAGAAAATTTGGCTATTGTAACTAACTGTGAATGATTAAAAACTGCAAACCAATAATTGCAAATCTGCACAATCAGTACTAAATTCATCACAGGATTTAGCAAAGTTCCTCTGGGACACATGCGTCAGTAGTTATTGTAGGAGTATAGTACACATACTCGACCAGATTTACGTTATAACGGCTAATAAATAATGTTTTTCATGACAATTCTTTCGTTTTTCTATAATTATTTGAAGTTTTTGATTAAGTTTGAGAAACCGTGGTCTGGATCAATAAAGTTATCAGCAATGAACATGACGTTATCGAAATTAGTGATATAGTACTCCTTGCTCACTATGCGGACATGGCGCGAGCGCGTATACCGAGGTCCATAACCGGCACACATTTGAAGATAAATGTCGTCAACCGCGATAACAATACTAAAGCGCCGTTAATCACAATTGGGAACATGTCTACTTAAACAGCACTGATTGATAACGAGCTATTTGAACGAACTGAAAGGCCTGAATTGAAGTGGCAAATATTTGACTGACTACTGTTGTCAAAGAAGATGAAGAAAAGGGCGTTAGACATCATGCAACAAGATAAACCGCTGGATAAAATATATCTTATTTCAGATAAATCCGACAGCTGAGGGTGTTCCGTTCCATCCCTTTCGCAGCTGACGTGAGTGAGCTAGAAAGTAGCACTTATCGAATAGAAATACGAATGGCTTCTTAAAAGGCATTAAGAATCCCTTGCGAGGCACGGCACGTTTTACCCGGAAGGTTGGCGCGACGCGACGTCTGACTTAGCAAAAGCCGGAAAACGATTTAGGAAATGGAAGGACTGACAAATTACGCTCAAACAACTCTTGAAGGACGAGAGGCGATGATATAGCCGGGTAGTATAAACCAAGAGGTCGAAGGAGATAAACTTTTATAGGGAGTTTGATTTCCAAATCGAAACATCAATTCAAATCAGAGCAGTGGAGTGATTTTTTTCAGATTGGACAATTATAATTCAGTCCGTCAGCTTACAAATAGTCCGATTCTTGTTAGCTTTTTCGCACCGCTTCTTACTCATTTAAAATAAATTAAACTTTTAATTTCAAAATTCAGTCGCCGGAGGATCGTCTCATTAAAAAGTTTTTAACGACATTTAAATCGAAGCTTTGCGTTTTTCGGTGCTTGTAATGAAAATTGTGAAGGAGCTCCGGTTTGGTGACGTAAACCAGTTCGATACAGTTATTATGTGTAAAGAAAGAAAACGCCATGCCCCGAGCCGGCCCGGGCGGCAAGGTCAAGGTTGACCTCAGCTGGGATAGGACTTACAGTATATATTGTAAGAAGCGGAGCTATAGAAACTTCTAAGGCAGAGTATTACCAAAATTGTTTTCGGTGAAATTAAGTTTAAGTACCTGATTTAATCAGTATCGAAAGAGATGCAAGTTTCTAGGGATGTCGTGTGAAGTTTACATTTAAAATTCAGTGTTTAGAAAACTAGGATTTTAATTAATTAAAATAGTAGTACATAAATCTCGCTGTAGTGAGTCTTAGAGGTTGTCCAATATTGTAAGTCTTGGAGTATTACGGTACGGCAAGGAATTTTAATTTGTCAATAATAAAAAAGGTTCCATCGTTGAATATTATTCAAATCTAGCCGCCCCTCGTAAAGTCGACCAAGAAATTCTTATACTACTTAAGGTCCAATGTCAGTTGTACAGTCAAGTCATAATATACGTTACCAGGGCGTCAAAAATATATAACTCTGTCACTAACTATAAGGTTGATGTGTACATATTTGACAACGATGGCTTTAAAGGTAGAAAATAGATAGGAAAAAAAATTGTTAGTTTTTGTAGTTCGCAATCTGAATTCTGACGTACTTCTGTAGTTAGTTGATACCTTCCTCTTTCCCTAATCACCCATGGGACAAATACATTAGGTTATTAGGTCCAACCCTCCGTATATTGAAAATGCTTGAATTGGATATTGATTTGATAGAAAGGTTGCCCAGGAGACGACAGTAATGGTCTTCAGCACGTTAGGGTTTGGTTTATAAAACAAATTGGTAGTGAATTTGGGTAAGTAAGTATTTTGGTAGGTCGATAGCTAAATATTTTCGAGGATAGAAATACAGTAAGGCTAAGTAAATGATATAACTGAAACTGGCGCGACCTTGAAGGCGCTGCAAAGAACCGTGATGCGTGGAAATCCTTACTATGAGCCCTATGTGCCTGCTAAAGAACATCATCATGATTATTGTCATAAAAAAGATTCCGACTCATATGATAGATATGTAGTAGAAGAGAAACCGTCCTTAAGTATGCATGTCTTGGACGTAGAAGAGACGTGGAACGGGGGTTCGTCGCAATCCACGTCGTTTGTTCGCAGGCCGCGTCTCCGCCCCGTTTCTTCTGTCTGCTTTGGATCGCGACGCTTCTATACATTGTATGAAAACTGGTTCAAGGGGCGCCTCGACTGCGACGCGCCCCCGTCTTTTCTATGTGGCTTGCGCCATAGATCCAGTATTTGTCGGATCGCTATTACGTCGGATTCTTGTTTACCGTATTATAACGAAAAAATATGTAACCTTAATTATCTATTCCAAAATAATATTTGTTCAAGTGAAGCTATTTTAGAAATCACAATAAGGGTCACTTACGTCAATTCACAATTTAAAATTGAAAGAAGTAAATATTTTAGTTATTCATTCGATATATTAGATTAAATACTAGCTACAGTCCGAGACTTCATCTACGAACGATGCGTTTATCGTAGTCTTGTCCCGTGGGTACTGCTATGCTATATTCCAGGAAAAAAGAATCTAATCTGTTATGTGTCAAATTTAATCCGGATCCTTCGAGTTTTAGCGGGAAAAAGTAAGAAATATAACTTTCGAATTTATAAAATCAGTGGGTACTGTACTGTAAAGTCGGGGTACTTAGACCTAGACCTAATGGAGGATAACTTGGCCCTAAGAAAACCACATATAGAAGAATCTCAAAAACGTGAGATGTCAGCTAAAACTAACCTGGCATGGCAATCCACATTATAAATATGTGAAAGTGTTTGTTTGTTTGTTCTTCTTTCACGTCGAAACTGAGCGACAGATCACCGTGATTTTTTGTATGGACATAGTCGAAGGGCTGGAGAGTGACATAGGCTACTTTTTACCACGGGAGAATATCTACGTCAGCGGGCGCGAAGCCGCAGGCATCAGCTAGTACTGTATATAAATGCGAAGTTTTGTGACATTGTGCATGCGTGTGTGTGTTTGTGTTTGTTATTCCCTTACGCTAATTCGGCTGAACGGATTTAGATAACATTTGGTTATATAGCTGGACGTCTGGAATAACACAGGCTACTTTTTATCCCGATATTCCAACGGGATAATAATAAAATCCTGAAATTTTAACCGCTTAGTGTTCTTCATACAACGTATACCTATAAACTCCTAAAATAAACGACTAAATCAATCAATCATCATCATCATCATCATCATCATCATCATTAAGCCGCACAGGCCACCTCTCAAATTAAGCGCTTAAGCCTTAGTTCCCACGCGGGCACAGTGCGGATTGGGAACTTCACACATACCACTGAATTTCCATTTTTTCTATTTCTTCATTTTTTTTACTGAATAGTTTCAATTCAATTGCCAGTCCTAGGTTCACGCGATGCCGCGGGTAACGACTAGTATGCAGTAAAGCAAGTTCATCGACAGCGTGGGCGTAGGGTTGCCATCTCTAAAAATCAAAAAGCCAAACTTACCCGTCAAAAAAGCCGGACTTTTGGGTCCCAAAGCCGGGCATTAAGAAAAATTAGGGATTTTTGACAAAAATATCGAATAAAACACACATTCAAAACTGGGACTTGAATTCCAAAGCCGGATGCTAAAAAAGGGAATTTTTAAGTGTGTGTATGTGTCCGTCCGATGCGGGCGGGGGCGGCGTGGCAAGACTGGGCAAGGCCGTGCGCGCGCGCAGTGCGATAGTAATAAAAAGCCTAACGAAAGCCGGACGGCGCGATGCACGGGCGGAAAACAGTTTGCTATCCGCTCGCCCTTGTCCGCTCGGGCGCTCGTCCGCCCATCGTCGTACGAATCGCCACTCTGACAAAAAGCCTGACAAAAGCCGAACAGGCCGAACACGCACATATTTGGCCGGACGCGACCGCAAAAAGCCAAACATGTCCGGCTTTACCTGGCAACCCTACGTGGGCGCCGCCATATGATCGGCCGTTCACCGAACCGCGACCAAGGCGGTTTGAAGGACGTCTCTTCTAGCGACCCCAAAATGTTAATCGGCATTTAATTGAACATTATTTAAGACAGTGATTGCCAAAGGAACAGGTACCGCTCTGATTTCATTATTATTATCAGGTTAAAACTGTAACTGTAACTATCAAACCTACAGTGGCGTAGCGTGCCTTGGAGGGGCCCTGTATCAAAATTAGTCGGGGGGCTTTCCCGCGAAGCACGAGATTAAGTGACATTGTGGATAACATTTTACTAATTTTTGCTTAACGTTAGGGGCCTCTGTAGCCCGGGGGCCCCGTATCATTGATACGGCTGATACGGCGGTAGCTACGCCCCAGAACCTATACCACCTAAGGTGTAGCGTCACTCGTTAACACTCGGCCATCTATAACTACTCGGCCGGCACTCCGCTATTTCGCGGCCTCTGCAGTAATGTACTATTAAAAGACAGCGAAATTCTGTAAATATTTGCCTTGATATAATCGTCCTTGGGACATAGTAACTAAACTATTATATGTAATGTGGCTGGGTCGTTAGAAGAACCGTTTCGGACTAAGTAGGTGCTTAACATCATCTGCATACAAAGCATAGTTTCTGTCCATACTGCTGCTAGTACTACAGAATCCAAGGCGAGCTCAATTTTAATTTTACTGCGAGTTTCGTTGTTTTAATAAAACTCGTATTACGATAAGATAACAGCTTTCGCTTTAATCTTGGCATCTTGGTAAGGTATGTAATTCCAAGCGAATAAGAGTTTTTAATAAGAACGTCTGGATAGACTGAGATGTAAAAGGATATTTACTTGTTTTGGAGCATTATTAAAATGTTACGTAGAACAAATTCAGTTTTTGAACTGAAGTCTAGACGCGACCGCTCTTACTTTAGTAAGTGTTGCTAAGAAGGGTTTACTAGGGGCGTTCAATAAAAAGTGAGAATGAGTATGTTATAAACAACTTTTACTAAATGTCATTTTATTTTTCGGCATAGTCTCCTTTTAGCATAATACACGTAGTATATCTTTTTTCTAAACTTAAAATTCACAAAGATCTAAAGAGACTAATAAAGGGTTCTTTGTTTGCCTTTGAAACCGAACAACAAAAGAATTTTGTAATTCCCATGAATCCGCAAGCGCCAATTCTATATGGATTACCTAAAATTCATAAAGATGATGTGCCTGTTCGTCCAGTTGTCTCATACGTGAGTGCTCCAGCATATAAATTGGCGAAGAAATTAAATAGTATTATTCGTGTGAAGGCTTCCTTTAAACCTTCTTATAGTTTAAAAAATGGTTTAGATTTGGTTAGTAAAATTAAGGACATCAGCATACCGCCGAATGCAACGTTGCTTTCTTTGGATGTAGACAGTTTATTTACTAACGTACCATATAGTGAGACACTAGAAATTCTAAAAGACCACTTAGAAAGGAAGCGGTTGCATCCGGGTGAAGTTTGTGAATTAATAGATTTGGTAACTTTATGCATGAAACAAAATTATTTCCGGTTCAATGGTCTTTATTACTTACAGAGTGATGGTTTAGCTATGGGTTCACCTCTGAGTCCTTTAATGGCAGATATATTTATGGATCATTTTGAGAATCAGTATATTGTGGGTAATAGTAATATTGTGTACTATTTTAGGTTTGTTGATGATTTGATCCTATGCTGGAGAGGGAGTATGAGACAGCTTGACGTGTTTATTAATGGTTTGAATAACAAGCACGTAAAGATAAGGTTCAAAAAAGAATTGGAGGAAAATTGTTCGTTGAACTTTTTGGATTTAACGATTTCAAAATTAAATGGTAAACATCAATTTAAAATATACCGTAAGCCCACGTACACAGATGCTGTTATACCAGCATCTTCTAATCATCCGTGGCAGCATAAACTGGCTGCTTTCCATTGTTATGTTAATAGATTGTTGACTGTGCCTCTTTCTAAGGAACATTTTGATTTAGAGTTTAGTACTATTTATCAGATAGCGATCTCAAATGGTTATACAAAATCAATGGTAGATAGTTTAGTTCAAAAGAAGCAGGCACGGTTAGTAAATAGCATGCTTTACGCTGCGTTACCTTCTCAGTCTACTAACAAATATAGATCTAGCATCTCTTACGTCGGGGGTTTGTCTGATAAGATTTATGGCATTTTAAAATCAAACAATATTAATGTTGCCTTTAAGACTAACAACTCTTTGTACTCTAGGCTATGTAACCACAAAGAACAGGTAGATAAGGGAACTAGATCGGGGGTATACAAGCTTACTTGTAATGACTGCAATGGGATATACGTAGGACAGACAGGCCGAAGTTTTAATACTAGATTTAAAGAGCATGTTTCGGCATATAGGAATGAGCATCCAGATAGATCGAATTTTGCAAAACATTTGTTGGAATCAAATCATTCATTGTTAGATTCAGATTCTTATGAAGTGTTACATTATTGCGGCAAGGGGTTGCGTCTGGATGCTCTGGAATGCATGGAAATAATTAGGTACAACACTATGGGGTCTATTATTAATGAACAGGTAAATTTAGTATCTTCTCCTTTACTGCGGCTTGGGTCGAATTTGAACAGTTAGTATTAATTAAATATGCCTTATAAATAAATAAACAAAAAATTCAAGGTAGTTTTAAATATGTCAATAAAAGTTAATTTTTGTGGGGTAGTTTGAGAATAAGAAAAATAAAGTGGGTACTTGAGAAGTTACAGTGACAAGTTAAAACATTTGTTTTGGTTTGTTAGTTTAACATTTGGTAGCATAGCATACGGTTGTGGTAACTCTGAAGATGAGCTCTGGTTGAGTTCGAAACGCGTCAGTGTAGCTTGGTGGTGGTGATGGTTGGGTTTATGTGATTTGTGTGTGTTCGTACAGTGTGGAGGTGGAGGAACTGCATGAACGCACATTTCTTGCATAAACGTAACTATTGTAAGGTCGCGGGTGAGCAAAGTAATTGTTTTAGTTCATTAATATGGACCTCCGCAAAGTAACGCCTGATTCAATAAATTATTTAAAATTCCATTTTAAAAAAATGTCTCATCTTGAGTACTTAAAAAATCTTGTACTGCAGCGACTACCGCGTCGTCGTCTTCAAATTTCTGGCCTCTCAGGTATTGTTTCAATCTCGGAAATAGGTAGAAATCACTGGGAGCGAGATCTGGTGAATACGGAGGATGCTTAAGGATATCGAACCCAGCATCACGAATTGCAGCCATTGCGACGGCGGACTTGTGTGCCGGGGCATTGTCCTGGTGGAACAGCACAACTTTCGAGAGTTTACCTCGCCGTTTTTCGCGGATCTCATTGCGCAATGTTGCTATTTGTTTGGCGTATAAAGTGCCCGTAATAGTGGCTCCATGCTCGAGATACTCAATCATTAATACCCCTTTACCATCCCAAAAAACAGAGCCCATGACCTTACCGGCAGATGGGCTCACCTTGAATTTATTCGGAGTTGGAGATGATGGCCTTTTCCATGTCATAGACTGCAGTTTCGTTTCAGGGTCGTAATGATGGAGCCATGTTTCGTCTATTGTTATAAATCGCGCCAAAAAAAGTTCCCGGTCTTGCTGCATCACGTTCAAAGCTTCTTGACAAATCTCTAGTCTAGTTTGTTTTTGCGTGTCAGTAAGCATTCTTGGTACCCAACGCGCAGATACCTTTTTCATACCCAAGCGTTCATGTAAAATATTATGCACGCTCCCCGTTGAAATCTTTACATTTTCAGCAATAAAACGAACTGTGACACGACGATCCGCCAAAACTGAGTTTTCGACTTTTTTCACAATTTCTTCAGTTAGTGCTGTAGTAGGGCGTCCGGAGCGGGGGTCGTCCATTGTCGATGTTCTTCCACGTCTAAATTCGGCGCACCAACGTGCGACTGTCGAATACGGAGGAGCATTAGACCCTAAAGTGTCCCGCCAATCCAAATTGACTTGGTCCGTAGAAAAATTTTTCAAATACAAGTATTTGATAACGGCGCGCAGTTCAATTTTCTCCATTTTCGCTAACGTACTCAATAGCATTGCAAAAAAATTACCGTATACTTTTTTAAACAAAAGACAGTTAGTTTTTTTTTCATAGCAATCAGCTAGATAGATTGATTAGCTTTACCGGCCAGTATTTAATTTCGTAATATTAAAAGAGTTTGCATCTCATTCTCACTTTATATTGAACGCCCCTCGTATGTGCAGTCAATAGACCGTGACCTACCTACCTTCCCTATCTATCATTAATTTTATACCCCATCTAAGGCGTACTACAGAGTAAAATTTAAATGGATTAGCATTACAAGATTAGCATTTGTAACTCAGTTAATGTTGGACAATATAATGCACTAGCTCATTCGTTTTAATTTGTCTTGTCTTATTTAATTTGAGGTTTATAGTTTTGTGATTTCATTTCAACAAAGTACAATATGAATGAACATCTAAATTTTAGCAGAGAAATTTTAACAATGTAGTTAATGCATTATGTTGCCCAACATTTACTGAATTAGAAACACTAATGTTGTATCACCCACCATTTAAATTTCACCCTGTATAAAATTAATGATTGAATACATAGATGTTTGGCAATAATTCCGATCCGCATTGGCGATTGAAAGTAGGTCAAATAGCGTATCTACTGTGTTAAAAAACATCAATTTTTCAAATCACATTTTTCAAAAATACCATCGAAAAGTGGTAAAAATCTGAGTAATGATAATGAGTCTGAAATTGAATGAACATAACAAATTCTATTACTGAAATTCTATTACAGGGTTATTTTTAATTCACTGACATCCTCTTAACCCTGAATTCCTATCACTCAAACAAATGTTTTTTGTTTTACGACTTTTTAAAATGAAGCACTTTTTTTCCCATACAAATACACAGGGTATTGTAAAAATAAGAGGTAATCTCAAATTTTCAAAACGTTATTACACCAAAAATATTAAGCTATGACAAAAGCCGTAAAACAAAAAACATTTGTTTAAGTGGTAGGAGTTTAGTGTTAAAAGGATGCTAGTGAATTACAAATAACCCTGTACCTTGCCAGATAAAATGTAGCCCAAAGAAAAGCTACAAGCAACTACCATTACCAAAGCTTTATGTAACTAGCCCTAAAATCGGATAGAATTTATTCAACACTTCGAGAATGCTTTTATTACGCGCACCAATTTGCGGTCAAGGCTCATAAATCACTCCGGGACCGCTACAGTCGTGAATCACGCGACTCTACACAATAATACAGGTATACCTATAGTTTTCATTAGCCATTGCGTAACAAACCACACGGCAACTATAGCTAAACCGTTTAAATGAGTCCTCGCCCGCGCGGTACAAGGGCTGGGGGCACTGGGGGGTATGACGACAAAGGGGGCCGGGATTTGTCGTCCTGCCCCCCAGTCCCTGTACCGCGCAGGCGAGGACTCACTTAAACGGTCTAGCTATAGAAACCACATAAAAGTTGGTCCTATTGTAATTCTATTTGTCTTGTAATATCGCGCGTATCGGCTTTTATGCTATCCCGATTTTAGCGGGACGTCCCGATTTTTGGCCCAAAGTTAAATTTCCCGCGCGGGATAGGCTCAGTTCCGCTTTTGGGGGATTGCTCGATTGCGCGGTGAAAATAACTTCTTTTAAACGGCTTTCTTGACTAAACTCGTATAAACGTATTCAAATAAAAGGATGAAAAATAAAAACCATTAAGTTTAAGTGCGTTTTTTTAGTATTGTCCCACGTTCGACGAAAAAATCCCGTTTTTTTGCTCTAAAAGTATAAGAATTCCGCTTTACCTGAAAAAAATCTGGCAACGCTGTATCAGACGCTGTCCAGCTTGCTGCTGAAAAGACTGAGAGGCAACGAAAACGGTATCCTGAGGATTTACAGACGCCTGGACTACCCTATTAAGGCACGGGGTCGGTATTATGACGGGATGGATAAAAAACATACAGTTTTGTCCTGCACTAATTTATGAAAGTAAACATAAATCGCCAAATGCGTTGCTAAGCGCAAAACTCGAGAACGACTTTACCCATTTCATTCATCTTTTTTTAACATTTCTAATACTTTGTAGAAGGTTTTATTCTTACGGGAAAAATCCCACGGGATAAGGAATAAACGAGATACATATTCGAAACAAAGAAACTTTTGGCTTCCTCCTTTCTTTTACAATCATATGTAGAGGTTCAAGTGAGAAGGGATTTTTGGAGTTTCCCGCTACTTGTATCTTTGCGCGGACTAACTAACACGTAAATGAATTCACTGAGACGGAAATAAATGTTTTTTATTTCACAAGCGCAATGGTTTATTACCTTTTGTTGACAAAAAACACAAGGCAAGAATGGACCCGAAACTACAGCAATACAAATAGTTTAATACCATGCATGAGATATGACACGTCGCTTCCGTTCCTGAAGTAACACTACCTAAAGACGTAGCTACATACATGAGGCCTTGATACTTTATCAAGTGAAAAAATGCGTCATTGCTCCAGCAGCTGACAAATGGCGACTAATAATAATTGTTGTACTTTCGATTCTCGGAACATACTGGAACGTACGTTATCAATGAGATTACGTAAATTAATGGCGAGCAGATACCAAGACAGCGCGGACTGGTCACGTCAGAAGGTCGTGAGAACTCATGACGCTCTCTGGCAGTCGTCTAATCTAGGGTTGAACGGGTATTTAATAAGCGAACTCTAGAGCCCTCCACTGACCGCAGCGCGGGGCGTGCGCACGACGCCGGCGGAGCGTGCCCAGCGCATTCTATAACACTGGATCATATATACGGCGACACACACTGGCTGGCAGAGCTCACAGCGTATATACAGCGTATATTATTCAGTGTTACGCAACGCACTAGGCACGCTCCGCCGGAGTCACTGCGGTCTGTGGTGGCCTTATGTTGGACTATATCTTCGTATAGCATCAAGTTAGGTGTTTCACAGAATTGTCTTTTCGCGTTTTAGTCACTTCTCAGAGTTGTTCTTTCAAGTGCTGGTAATTTTGCTTATTTATGCTTATTATCTCCATTTGTCTTTGGACCAATAGGGATGATAACATCATCAATCAACTGGCGTACTTTTTATAAGCCGTCACACAATTCTACCATAGATTTTGTATGGTAATTGCTAGATATGACGGACATCCCTTCTGCACCAACTCAATCGATTAACAATTTATATGTTTTAAAGCAGCTAAAAGATCTAATTTTGCGGTTAATTGGATCTGGTTCTCAGGGCTGAAATAAAGTGTCTTTTTATTACTCACGTCTTATTGGAATAATTATTTAATGGTGCCATCGTCCATATTTAATCACATCTCAAGAAAAAGCACTTTTGCATAGCGCTCAGTCTAGCACATGTGACCTGAATCCACGCGTCTCGGGAATTCTATTCTTGAAATGGGCGTAAAAATGCTGACAGTGAACTAGACACCGTCGAAACAGCACGACACACGGCTTGGAACTGGTATTGAAAATACCTGTAACATACCGGTATTTATAGGTTTTCTTCGTTTCGGTTCTAAAGAACCAGTAAAGAAAAAATACCGGTTCTCTATAATGGGTCTTACACGTGTCTGCTACGTTGCCGTTTAGTGCGGTGCGATGCGAGTGAGCGGTTCATGTTTCCACGGGAAAACTCGCGATGTGAGTAGATAACTTATTGTCTTCTCTATCTTTCTCATTCACTCCACGCGTACTGTAGAGTATCGGTATTTTAAATACTTAAAACCGGTAAATTTAATCAATTATACCGGTTTTCAAGGTATCATTGTAGGACCTATTCTTGGTACCGGTACCCCATTACAGGTACTAACACTAATACCGATTCCTGTGTAAGGCCACTATACCGGTTCCGGAAAATAGCGGCATTTCTAGCCCTGGGATGACGTCAATAGATTAAGTCTTCGGAACGGCTACTTATCGCTAATTTACAACGTAATTACGTAATTTGGTCAGACAGTCAAAATGCTAGGATTATGCGTAGTAGTTCGTTAGCTAGTACTCGAAGTTTTAATTGAACTACTGCGAGAAAAAGGTGGAACTTGTAAACAAACAAAAGCGAAAAAAAAGATATCGCTTTAGTATCATTAAAGGAACTAAAGCGACTAAACCAAGCCGTTGTGTTTATTTACATGGGACGATGAAGTCAACGTAAACATCATTATCCCAGCCTATACATTTTCTACTGCAGGGCACAGGCCTCCTCTCGATAGGGCCACATTGAAGCGAAAATATATTTCACATTTATTGCCTATCCCGTGGAAATTTAAAAAAAAAACCCTTTTTGTGCAATTCTCTACGACACTCATATGTGTGCCAAATTTTTATATCTATACTAGCTGGTGCCCGCGACTCCGTCTGCGAAGAATAGGGCCATAAAAAAAAACAGCCTACGACCTATTCTCAGGCCTACCAAATAAAGACAAAAAATTTATGAAATTCGGTCAAACCGTTTCGGAGGAGTTCGATAACAAACACTTTGACATGAGAATTTTATATATTCGAAATAGGAATATTTAGATTAAGGCCTGGAATGTTTTTAATTAAAAATGAAAATCGCGAAATTCTAAAACATTAGAAGCAAAGCTCGAATGGAGAGATAAACTTAGTTACGGACTAGTTCCTATACATTGCGCCAATAGCATGAACTCCGATTCGAAACTTCGCAATCCATTTGCAACAATCGCAGTGAGCAGTTTGTATTAAACACCATAAAGGGTGCAGAGTAAAGTTTTCCTTTTGTTTCTGAAAGTTAAGAAGCCGAAATTAAATTAGGTAAAGTTTTGGATACGAGAGGGATAAAGGAGTAAAAAATTCCGTGCGTGACCCAAATATTGGTTATGTAGAAAATCGAGTTGCATTAAGGAAGTTTAACAAACAAACAGCGGATGTTTGCAGCGATAAGTACAAAAAATGTGTCACAAAACTCTAGATAATGTAAGAAGTTAGTGCAGATCAGATAGTCTGTCTGGTTAGATCAATTCACAAACATCGTTATTTCCTAGTAGCAAATTTCCATTAGGATTTTTTCCCGAATGCTTTTTTTCTCACTGTAGTTCTTTACTGAAGCTTATTTTCACAGTAGCGTTTTTTCCCAATTTGAATTGACACAGAAACAGTGTCGACGGAGTTTCTTCTTCTGTGCGCTTTTGGCCCTTCGGGCCGATGCAAACTTCACATAACCTAAACCTATGTTTCTGTGTCGATTAAAGTTGGGAAAAAACGCGATTGTGAAAATAAGCTTCTGCTTATTGCGTTAAGCAGAGGTCTAAGTAACATACAAAATTAATGGTACAGAGACCTCTATACAGGGTTATTTGTAATTCACTAGCATCCTTTTAACCCTACACTCCTACCACTTAAACAAATGTTTTTGTTTTACGGCTTTTGTCATAACTTAATATTTTTGGTGTAATAACGTTTTGAAACTTTGAGATTACCTCTTATTTTTACGATACTCTGTGTATTTGTATGGGAAAAAAGTGCTTTATTTTAAAAAGTCGTAAAACAAAAAAACATTTGTTTGAGTGATAGGAATTCAGGGTTAAGAGGATGTCAGTGAATTACAAATAACCCTGTATAACTGAACTAGCTAAGTACAGCAAGCTTGTTTTAACGGAGCGCGATATTGTGTAGATTGACATTCCTCTTTGTTTAAGGGTGCCTTTCCACCAGAGATGTCCTATGCAGCTATGCTGCGAAGATGTGAAAGCTGTCTGTGCGATTGGCGCGTTAGTTAAAAACAAAATATGGTATAGGAATTACTAATACATAAATCTTGAGTTTCTTTACGAAAATAATAACTTTCATAAAACTAAACAATGACATATCAATTTACTAGTGGCAGCTGTAGGTAATCCATTTTAGCGCTCGTGCGGTGTAGAGTTCCTTTAAACCAATTGACAAACTTACACAACACGTGTAGTGAAAATATAATGCTAGTCGTTATACTAATATTGCTTTTAATCCTTCACGACAATAGACAATGCAATTCTAACTAACCATACTTAGCAAAAAAGCCTTTGTTCTATTTATCCATGGAATACCACTTTATTTATTCAACAATTAGTCTTAATAGGTAATTAACGATAAGGACCACAATCACTATAGTTTTTCAACTTTCACAGTATAAAGCCATTTGTTTTGAAATAAAAATGCTATTCACAATCTCCGACGTGAGACTTCAAGACTTTCAAGGTTAATATTATATTAGATTTATTTTGCTACCTCGTCTAGGCGTCTACCGTAAATACATTTCATTCTTAAAATACACATGACTTATCTCTACGTCGATACTTAAACGATTGCAGATGAAGATAAGTCTCATTATAGAAGGAAGCCAAGGTATATTTCTTCATTCCTTAATTACTCACCACACAGTACACACACTATCTAACTTTTATTTGCAAGCTTCTACATAATTGGTTATTTTGAAAGTATCTATTTCAGTAGCGCTTTAGTAGATAAAAAGTAAAATTCAACGTTACAGTCAATTTTCCAGAGCATAATCATATCATTTTATTATCACGAAAATCATTAAATTATTCACTTTGTTCTTTCCGACTTAATCCCTAGTGACCCCAGAAAGGTAACTCCGCCACAAAGGAAGCAAAACACGAATGCTAAATCAAACGCGGTGCTCAACGTTGACCTATTTATTACACCTGGACAATGGAAACAATATGAAAAGCCTAATCAAACAGCCAGATAGGAATAGCTCGGTTGACCTAAATCCCGACGATCTGGATACCTAGTTAACGTGGCTCCGCTATAGGGCCTCTGGAGGTTTGTCGATTTTTAATGAATGAATAATCTCCCGGCTTGTGGTTTATACTCTATTTAGTATTTAATTGATTATAATATTGTTTGGAGGAGGTTCAACTCTGCGTGTACTGCTGTATACAGGGTTATTTGTAATTCACTAGCATCCTTTTAACCCTAAACTCCTACCACTTAAACAAATGTTTTTTTTTTGTTTTACGGCTTTAACCATAACTTAATATTTTTGGTGTAATAACGTTTTGAAAATTTGAGATTACCTCTTATTTTTACGATACTCTGTGTTTGTATGGGAAAAAAATGCTTCATTTTAAAAAGTCGTACAACAAAAAACATTTGTTTGAGTGATAGGAATTCAGGGTTAAGAGGATGTCAGTGAATTACAAATAACCCTGTATAGCAGCTAGTACTTGGTTGTTTTATTTGTTTCCATCACAAAGTATAACAGCAACCGTTGTCGTTCATATTGTCACTATCATCGGATAATCCCATATGCCGCCAAAACAAGGCGCAAGTGGAGTAATTTTAAGATAATAGCTAAAAAATGCCTTTTGCATGTTTTTCAGAATGCTTTAAAAATTACGAAAGAGTTCTTGTTTACTGTTCAAACATAGTTTATTTTTTTGCACAGCAGGATATTTGTCATTAGGCCCATTAGTAGCACTATCGACTGGAAACCGACAAGGCGACCGACACAGAAAAGCTATTACGCTATAATCAAATGATATAAAAGCACATTGTTAGACTTGAGAGCACGTTTCAATAAGAAAAAAACATTGGAGTTTATTATCGCTTAACTTCAATTATTGAAAAAAATGTTGATATAGTCTTGAGCAGGTTATGAGGTTGAAGATATGAGTAGGATAGGAAATACAGATTTTATTTCGATATTTTTTGTATATGTTCTTGAAACTGTTTAGAAATAGGAAATTTACTAACTGATCTATCAGATCTACTAACTAAAATCCTAAATATCATTTTACCCAATAACTTTGCTATTATCGGCGGTTATTTTCCTGGTGTCCATGATAGGTCCAGGCTAATAATTACGTCTAATTTTGTCCGATTTGCTGGCAGCATTGGTAGGGCCGCAGGGGCAATTGCCAGTTATTATAGTCAATTGATTGGCCATTCGACATATGACGGTATAGGACTGTAATCACACCATAGACAATAAGTCAATGCGCCTTGCAATATTTCGCGTTATTCCACCACTTAATACGGTTTCTAAAAAGTTTGAAGTGAGCACGGGCGTATTCTACAACATTGCAGAATTTTCAGACTATCAAAGTTACTTTTACTTCTGTTTGTGTCAGGTTTTGTTGGGACTCACCAAATAGCAGCATACTCCTAAGGGACAGCGGTTTCATTTTCTAAACTTATTTCATTTCTGTTTAATCAAGAGCTCTTATTTTCTAACTTTTGTTGTTCCACAGCCACCAGGGGATCATATTCGCAACTGCTCGCTACAACATAACACGTTACAAATACGCAAGCGAAAAGTTCTAGATTAAATGATTTTCTAGAAGTTTCACTCCGTCTAGCCAGCGCGGTTTTGTTTTTCTCTGAACGAGACAAAGATCGTTGGCCATTCAGCTACAAGGTCAGTGACTGTCGTTTTTCTGCAAAAGGTAATCAGATCAGATGGTGCTAACCGCACTGCGGCGGACGCATCGATCGAGCTATCCCATATCATCCCGGAAACCCCGCTATTTACACCAGGAAGGTTGCTACTGGAAGTAATTGTCCTAATTTTCGGTAAATTAATTTCTTTATAAGCTTTGGACGATGCTTGTTGTGGATATATTTCCTAAGTATAATCTTTGGTAGCAGAAGCGATATAATCAGAATATCACGATGGAATTACGGAAATCCCATGCTTACCTTTGCGTAGTAACAAAAATAAACACGTGATTTTCGCAAGGATCCGACAGCGGTAAATGTTTACTGTCAACTCCATTAGCATATCGGAAAACGTGACTTACGAGTATGATCTATCAATTCTAACGACCGGGCTCAAACTCTGTCGAACTGGCAGAAACAAAGACCAATAAGAAATTGTTTACAAACAATACAGTAGTTTGTGCAAGTTATCCTGGCCTTCTTTGTTACGCGTGAATTGACACAGCTTGCGAACATACTACTAAACCACCGAGTACAGTTGCTAATATTACTTTGTTTTTTAGATTTCCGTATCTCGAAAGGGAAACGGAACATTTATGAGATCCTTTCATAGTCCGTATATTTGTCTGTTGAATCGAGATCCTGTTTCTCAAAACGCATGGAGGTATCAAGTTGAATCGAATATCAACTATGCAATTGAAAGTTAAGCTTTTAGAAACTTCGTAGAACTTAGGTCATATGACCAAAAAAAACATGGGAATCAAAACCAATAGAGTACATCCCATTGACATAAAGTGTGAAAGCCATGAAGTTACATCCCACAGCACAAGTAAATAAAGAAAATCAATAATCACTGATCCTTAAAAAAATAACTTTGTTAGTCCGCCTCGCGCTTTAGGCGATTTGGACTATGTGTACGTATTAAGACAAAATACAGTCCTGGGAAAGACGGACAGACAACGGCGCCTTAGTAACCGATTAGCTACGAAACCCTAAAGAGATCCAGGCTAGCTTTAGCGCTCAATGAACCAGAATTCCAGCCAGACTGAATGTAAGCTTTACATTAGGGTTTGAATGTCTTTTGGTGGATAAAGACGGATTAGAACATTCTATATTGATATCTTCATTGTTTTACTAGCCTTAAATGGGTTTAGTGACATTACAGACCAGAATTGTTTTTCACAATGGCTTTGAACAGCAAAATCGTTTCGAATTTACGTTTAAAAATCCATGAACTAAAACAATTACTTTGCTCACCCGCGACCTTACAATAGTTACGTTTATGCAAGAAATGTGCGTTCATGCAGTTCCTCCACCTCCACACTGTACGAACACACACAAATCACATAAACCCAACCATCACCACCACCAAGCTACACTGACGCGTTTCGAACTCAACCAGAGCTCATCTTCAGAGTTACCACAACCGTATGCTATGCTACCAAATGTTAAACTAACAAACCAAAACAAATGTTTTAACTTGTCACTGTAACTTCTCAAGTACCCACTTTATTTTTCTTATTCTCAAACTACCCCACAAAAATTAACTTTTATTGACATATTATAAAACTACCTTGATTTTTTTTTTTTTTTTTTTGTTTATTTATTTATAAGGCATATTTAATTAATACTAACTGTTCAAATTCGACCCAAGCCGCAGTAAAGGAGAAGATACTAAATTTACCTGTTCATTAATAATAGACCCCATAGTGTTGTACCTAATTATTTCCATGCATTCCAGAGCATCCAGACGCAACCCCTTGCCGCAATAATGTAACACTTCATAAGAATCTGAATCTAACAATGAATGATTTGATTCCAACAAATGTTTTGCAAAATTCGATCTATCTGGATGTTCATTCCTATATGCCGAAACATGCTCTTTAAATCTAGTATTAAAACTTCGGCCTGTCTGTCCTACGTATATCCCATTGCAGTCATTACAAGTAAGCTTGTATACCCCCGATCTAGTTCCCTTATCTACCTGTTCTTTGTGGTTACATAGCCTAGAGTACAAAGAGTTGTTAGTCTTAAAGGCAACATTAATATTGTTTGATTTTAAAATGCCATAAATCTTATCAGACAACCCCCCAACGTAAGAGATGCTAGATCTATATTTGTTAGTAGACTGAGAAGGTAACGCAGCGTAAAGCATGCTATTTACTAACCGTGCCTGCTTCTTTTGAACTAAACTATCTACCATTGATTTTGTATAACCATTTGAGATCGCTATCTGATAAATAGTACTCAACTCTAAATCAAAATGTTCCTTAGAAAGAGGCACAGTCAACAATCTATTAACATAACAATGGAAAGCAGCCAGTTTATGCTGCCACGGATGATTAGAAGATGCTGGTATAACAGCATCTGTGTACGTGGGCTTACGGTATATTTTAAATTGATGTTTACCATTTAATTTTGAAATCGTTAAATCCAAAAAGTTCAACGAACAATTTTCCTCCAATTCTTTTTTGAACCTTATCTTTACGTGCTTGTTATTCAAACCATTAATAAACACGTCAAGCTGTCTCATACTCCCTCTCCAGCATAGGATCAAATCATCGACATACCTAAAATAGTACACAATATTACTATTACCCACAATATACTGATTCTCAAAATGATCCATAAATATATCTGCCATTAAAGGACTCAGAGGTGAACCCATAGCTAAACCATCACTCTGTAAGTAATAAAGACCATTGAACCGGAAATAATTTTGTTTCATGCATAAAGTTACCAAATCTATTAATTCACAAACTTCACCCGGATGCAACCGCTTCCTTTCTAAGTGGTCTTTTAGAATTTCTAGTGTCTCACTATATGGTACGTTAGTAAATAAACTGTCTACATCCAAAGAAAGCAACGTTGCATTCGGCGGTATGCTGATGTCCTTAATTTTACTAACCAAATCTAAACCATTTTTTAAACTATAAGAAGGTTTAAAGGAAGCCTTCACACGAATAATACTATTTAATTTCTTCGCCAATTTATATGCTGGAGCACTCACGTATGAGACAACTGGACGAACAGGCACATCATCTTTATGAATTTTAGGTAATCCATATAGAATTGGCGCCTGCGGATTCATGGGAATTACAAAATTCTTTTGTTGTTCGGTTTCAAAGGCAAACAAAGAACCCTTTATTAGTCTCTTTAGATCTTTGTGAAATGTAATTGTAGGGTCCTTACGTAAAACTGTAAAACCGTCCCCTTGAACGATATCTAAAACTTTCCGATTATATTGATACCTATCCAATAAAACAATACAATTTCCTTTGTCTGCCTTTGTCACCACTAAATCATTATCATACACTTTCTCCTGAATAGATCTCAAAGAATTTAATTCGGTTATATTGACAATACACTCTGTGGAATTGGTATTTTTAAGTGTATTTGCCACTAACACTTTTGTTTCAAAATCACCACAGTTACTTGTAATAGCAACCTCAGAATCTACTGCCAAACCTTCCACTATTTTTTGACTAAATTTAGTGGGTAGATTATATTTTAAACCTTTTTCCAATAACTTTTCCAATCCCAAAATCGTCGTCGTCGTCGTCGTTCCAATAACGTTTAAAAATCCGTTGCCCTTCCGTGAAGTATTAACGACGTACTCTTAAAGTTTATTTAGTTGTTTAAGTAAATATTTGTTAACTTTGAAGTTTCTTTCGACGAAACTACAAGTAATCATGTTCCTAAAGTATTCGATAGACTGAATACTTAAATATCTGACGTATTCATTAAACAACTAGTGTTGTAACAATAGAGCGAAGAATCAAACGAACGCAATTATTTACGCACCCGAACTGTCTGTCACAGGGCTGTATCTTTTGACTGAATCATAGTTGAACCGTACCATGTCTAAAAACAATATAACTTCGGTAGCATGTACACGCAGCTTTAGTCCCCTATTTTCCCTTTCTGCTCTATGTAAGTGGAACTTTATCGTTGGTAATAAAATAAATCAGTCGTCGTATTTATCGTCGATTCGGTTTCCGTTCAGAAATGGAATAACAAGTTTCAGCGATCGCAGTTTGCAAGAGGGTTAAGATTTTCGATTTATGGATTTGTCTTTTTAATGGTTTTACTCGGGCCAGGGCCGGCCCGTCCTATATACAGGGTTATTTGTAATTCACTGACATCCTCTTAACCCTGAATTCCAATCACTCAAACAAATGTTTTTTTGTTTTACGACTTTTTAAAATGAATCACTTTTTTTCCCATACAAATACACAGAGTATCGTAAAAATAAGAGGTAATCTCAAATTTTCAAAACGTTATTACACCAAAAATATTAGGTTACTAGCTTTTGACCGCGGCTTCGCTCGCGTGTACTATGAGTATTACAAAGAACCAAGATATCAAGCAAACAAGCATACAGGCAAGCAAGCAAGCAGGTCCACAATTGACCGAGAAATCGATGAACATACCTACATAAAAAAAAAGTGGAATGCATAACCTCCTCCTTTTTTAGAAGTCGGTTAAAGAGCCCTTTGCGGCCTACTTACAGTATAAACTTATGAATTTTGAAATTTTAGCTTTCTAAAACCAGTAAAACGCAAAATCCCGTTTTTTCCCGTTCCCGTAAGAATTTCGGGAAATGTTTTCTTAATGCTCCCCTACACTCCCCAAGGAACCCACTTGCCAAATTTCAGCTACCAGACCAGTAAAATGAAAAATCCCGTTTTTCCCGTTCCCGTGGGAATTTTGGAAAGTCCTCTCTCAATGCTCCTCTACACTCCCCAAACAACCTACATGCCGAATTTCAGCTTTCTACGACCAGTAAAACGAAAAATCCCATTTTTCTCGTTCCCGTGGGAATTTGGGAAAGTCCTCTCTCAATGCTCCTCTACACTCTCCAAGCAACCTACATGCCAAATTTCAGCTTTCTATGACCAGTAAAACGAAAAGTCCCGTTTTTCCCGTTTCCGTGGGAATTTGGGAAAATCCTCTCTCAATGCTCCTCTACACTCCCCAAGCAACCTACATGCCGAATTTCAGCTTTCTACGACCAGTAAAACGAAAAATCCCGTTTTTTCCCGTTCCCGTGGGAATTTGGGAAAGTCCTCTCTCAATGCTCCTCTACACTCCCCAAGCAACCTACATGCCGAATTTCAGCTTTCAACGACCAGTAAAACGAAAAATCCCGTTTTTTCCTAATCCCGTGGGAGTTTCCGAAAATCCTTGAAACTGTTTTTTACTATTATAATTACCTACTTCTATGCCAAATTTGAAGAGTCTAGTAATTATAGTTTATAGGATTCCGTTGAACTGAATATATAAATCCCGTTTTTTCCTTATCCCGTGAGAATTTTGAAAAATCCTGAAATTAATGTTTTAACTATATTAATGTATCAAATTTGAAGAGTCTAGTTATTATAGTTACTGAGATAGGGCCACTCGGAATCCAATATATAAATCCCGTTCCCGTGGGAATTCCCAAAAATCCTTCCTTAGTGGATACCTACATTGTATAAGGTATCTATTATATTATATGCAAAATTTCAAGTTTCTAGGTCCAGTGGTTTGGAATATACATTAAAAACGACATCCATATTGATATTTAGACATTTCAACCCCATCGCACCCCATCCAGGGAGATGGTATTTTACGTATGCCACATCGGATTTTAAAACCGTTGTTGTTTTCATAACCAGCGACCCGATAAACCATAGAAACAACACCCATGTCGATTTTCAGACTTTGTTACCCCTTTCCCCCCCTTTTAGGGGTTGAATTCTCAAAAAACCTGAAACACGTGTTTACTCATTTCTCATTAGGAGTATTTCTGTGAAGTTTCGAATAAAATAGTCGAACTAATCTTGTTTCCCCATACAAACTTTGAACCCCCTTTTTACCCCCCTAGGGAGTGAATTTTGAAAAATCCTTTCTTAGTGCACCCCTAGACCTTATAAGGAACCTACATGCCAAATTTGGAATCTCTAGACCCAGTGGTTTGGGCTGTGCGTTGATATGTCAGTCAGTCAGTCAGTCAGTCAGTCAGTTTCTTCTTTTTATATATTAAGATGACAAAAGCCGTAAAACAAAAAACATTTGTTTAAGTGGTAGGAGTTTAGGGTTAAAAGGATGCTAGTGAATTACAAATAACCCTGTACTATAGGCGAACTAGACGACGGCCTAGGGCATCAATATTAGGGGGGCGCCAAACAGAGATATCGAAATTCAAAAATAACAAAAGGCCACCACTAAGCCGAAGCGCAGGGCGGGCGCCGTCGGAGCAGGCCCAACGCGTTGTATATCACTAAATTCTATATGCGATGACACACCAGCAGCGCGGCGCAGTGTATATTATTCAGTACAACGCACTGGACCCGCTCCGTCGGCGCCCCGCGCTGCGATCTGTGCTGACCTTAAGTACAATTTTCTTAATGTTCAACGTGAATACTCCCTATTTTAACTAAAGTAACAAAACTAAAAAGATGTCTTTTGCGAATATATGTATACCTGCTCTAATTCATGAGATACAGCCTGGTGACAGACAGACAGACGGGCAGTGAATTCTTAGTAATAGGGTCCCGTTTTTACCCTTTAGGTTAGGAACCCTAAAAAATCGAAATTTCTCGATAACGGTGATACTTTTACTAAGGTCATGTACATTTGGTAGATGACCTGCCCACCTATCTCCCATTTAAGTTTGTCGTACTACTTACGGGACACCTGTATAGAATATATTGTTTTCTATCGTCACGAATTCTCTTTTAAAAGGCCACCGTTCCAGTTTTTGTCTAGGGCGCCAGGAATGCTCGGGCCGGCCCTGGCTCGGGCCGTCGTTGGGTCTACTGCCATTAATCTATACTGTTTATACTCACTACTAGACTAGCGTTTTTTTTCCTGTCACATATGTCAAAGAAATAGTAGAAGAATAAAAATCCATACTTATAATAATATTATAAATGCGAACATGTGTCTGACTGTCTGTCTGTTACCTCTTTACACTTAAACCGCTGAACTGATTTAGATGAAATTTGGTATGGAGATAGGTTGAGACATTTTATAATATTCATCAAGACAATCAGGTAAAGTGGTTAGATTTATAATGTAATTTTCTAGTTGGTCCTAGTTTTAAAATAATAATCTAATCTTTTAAGATAAAATATGCGTGTAATGATTAAGCGGGATTAATATATTAATAAGGATTATTATTAATCAATTCGAAAATTGGTATGTCAACTATGATAAGCTGCTAGTAATGAAATAGAATGATTGATTATTATATAATTACGTTGTTTCAACAGATGAAAATAAGATAAACTTAATGAGCATTGTTAAGTACCAATGCAATAGTATTGATGCAACTCAATGTACAATAACAAAGAGTAGGAAATGGACAAATAAGAAACAAAATCGAATTTTTTATATAAAATTTGTTAACTGGGTCAATCAACGTGTAGCTTATTGGCATAGTAATGTCTCCAGGGTCACTCATTCAAAGTATGATTTTATAACCAAATAGTAGTTTTATAACCAAGATATGACATGTATGACAAAGAAATAGCCCAAGCAGAGTCTGCCAAATACCTGGGTATCCACCTAGATCGTCGACTTACCTGGCAGAAACATATTTGGACTAAACTTAAGCAACTTGATACAAGACTGAGGGAAATGTACTGGCTGACAGGGGGTAAATCTAGACTATCAATGGACAGCAAATTTACTTTATATAAACAATTCTGAAACCCATCTGGACCTATGGAATACAGCTATGGAAGGTTAATCACCACATAAAACACTATCAGAATTGGGTATGTATTACAATACCGAAGTACGAAAGACCGAATGTATTAAATCATCTAATGGGTCAAAAGACCAACACAATTTTTTTCTGAAACCGTAAACTTTTCAGAATTTATTAAAACGGCATTATACAGAACCCATTAGGTTAGGTTAGGTTTGTTTTATAACAATCTTAAAAAGTTAACGGTTTCAGAAAAAAATCGAGTCGGTCTTTAGACCCATTCAATGTTTTAATACATTTGGTCTTTCGTACTTCGGTATTGTAATACATACCCATCAAAATTATACTTCAACTAGCCAAAGAAACAGAAATACCAAAATTAGATGCTGTCTACATCCGCCATGTTTGAATGCTACAAATAAATTCAGTTTTAATATAACAGTGTCCAACTGCTTGAGTAGACATTGTCATTAAATGACTCGAGTCAAAAAGTCAATATCATGTTGTATCAGGAGCTGAAATCGTTGGCAGAGAACTGAACAGAGTGGTGGTTACTCCACTGACAAGAGCTGGGCTCTTAAATAGGGATGTTGACACCACCAATCAATTGACATACTTTTTATGAGCTGTCAAAACACATTTCTCCCATAGAGTTTGAATGGCAATAGCAACATATGACGTCACTTGTTCGCATACTCAATTAACTAACTATTTATTTGTTTTAAAGCAACAAAAAATCTAATTTTGCAGTTAATCGAAAATTAATCTGGGTTTTAGGGCTAAAATAAAGCATTTTTTTTACTGGAGTTGTGTCTTCGAATTATTTTTTAATGGTGTCAACATCCCTATTGGTGATAACAATGAGGAACTGTATTTAAAAATGGTGCATTTACCTTCTTTTTTTTTTCTATTTTTTTTTTCTTAGCTTTAGTGCACCTGTGTGACTATGCCAGCCTCTGCATTTACCTAAATGTTGCGTTTTGTGTGCTCTGCGTGATGCTGATGTGTATTTACTTACTTGGTCGAGTATACAACAAAATCAATAACTAAAAATTAAAATTAAAATTTTTAGAAACCCCCATGGTTGCACGTACCTATCTTAGAAAATTAAATAAATGCCCATTATGCTTCTAAGATCCCTTCTGCAGTTAACAAAAGAGTTTATAACTTTGCAACTGCTGAACCGATTTTGATGAAACACGTCTAAGAACCATTGCCAGGAAACCTGCTTTGAAATAAAAAAACCGCATCCTAATTGGTTCACCCGTTTAAGAGGTATGATGCCACAGACAGGCAGACACACACACAGCGGTCAAACTTACAACACCCCTCTTTTTGTGTCGGGGTTAAAAAGATTGGTGCCCTAAATAAACAAGTAAATAGGGCTTGAGAGACTAAAATTTAAAGTGTAGTTTATGATATGGACATTAAAGATGAAGTTTAACTGACTGATGTTCATCTTCTAATTAAATTTTTAAAAATTGATCAAATCAATTTCTAGAGTATTTTTTAAATAATTAAATCTGTTTCAAGAACAGTATATTTAAAACATCAGGCAAGTAAAGAAGGTCAAGTTATTAATACAATTACTTAGCCACATACTCAAAGGAAAGTAGGCAATAAGAGCACGTGGAAATAATTACGGTAACCACAAAAAAAATTCCTCTTACTTTACAAAGGTCTATGCAAATTTATTTAAATAAACTATCTGACCTTTTACTTTCGTTGATGATGACAGAGAGCAATTCAAAGATTAAAGAAAAAGTGTTACTCACCAAAATACTTTACAGAACCGGACTGTGCTAGAAAATAGCTCCGACCATCGCTTTTCCCGCGTATAATCACTAAAAGATCACGAAAACAAGAAAGCTCTAATTACTTGCAGAAAATAACAAAAGACGACTAAACGTTAGGCACTTTGGTACATTCGTTTTTTAACGGGAAGATTTCGTAAATACTAGCTAGATAAACAGCAAATTAGTCGTTTGCTGTTAGTTTGTCTGAAACTACGATCTGATTATTTAATATGGCAAAAGCAAACGCAAATAAAAGCCTGTAGACTTCTGCAATGCTAAATCTGCTAAACTGTGAATATTGCTCGATTGTTCGTATAGATAGATATAGATATAATCACTCGGGTGAGCTCGTTCGGAACACTTCGGAGTGGAATCGGTGAAATGAATGAAACTGACAAACTGTTTTTTCTCTGATTGGTTGGAAGCCGTAATGAAAAAGCTGAAACCACAACGCTCGCTGATTGGCTGATCACTGACTCCATAAGAAGTGTTGCCATTCACGTTGTTCTAAAAAGTTAAACAATTATAAAACGGTTTGCGCGTTGTTAAGAAACACTGGAACAGTGTGGTCTTGAATTTAAAAAACAGAAGTACTCATTTGTTTGCTGGGGGGGGGCACACTTACATATATCACACTTTTCAGGCGACTACAGCGATCTCTGGTTGTTTGGTAAAGAACTAAATTAGCGGCCATCTTGGTTGACTTGTCAAACTTGTCAGTTGTCATTCATCGGCCATGGCCATGGTGTACCAAATTGTACGGTCAAGGACTTTAATTGATAGGCCACTTGCCAATGTTCGTATTTTAGCCGTATAGTGCAAATCGGGTTTAGCCGCTTATACTTCGTATATGCTGATTTGAATTAGACGGCTAAAATACGAATAGTGGCAATTAGCCTATCAATTAAAATTACGCGTAATTATAGCTGTACATCACTACCAACATATACATATACATAGGTATACATCTATAGATACGTCACATTAGTTCTTCACCAGGGCGTAGGGCAGCAGCACCTTCCATACATGCATATTTGACCATAGAGTTGCCACTCTTGTTCATATAATATTACAATACTCTTTGCTATTATGATTCAGAGTTAAGGCCACCACAAACCAAAGCGCGGGGTGCCGACGGAGCGGGCCCAACGCGCTAAATTAATACTGAATCATTATACACTGATACCCACCGGCAGCGCGGCACAACATAAAAATATGATTCAGTGATATGATGCGCGCTGGGAACGCTATGTGCCCCCGCGCGCACGCCCTGCTGCGGTCTGTGGAGGGCTTTACCCAGTCCATAGACAAATTTACTTAGTTTTTAAAATTTGACAGCCCGCTGACATCTGACTGTTTATAATAATTCGAAAATATCACGATCAACGGTCGCTTTGCTTGGGAAATTCTATATTTACGTTTTAGCACACTTTTATTATTTAAAATGAAAGCTACAGAAATGCGTGTGGAAAGTAAAGTATTATACTCAGTCGATGAAAGGCTAAAGACTTTCACGAATTGGCCGTTTGACGACAGCAATAAATGTAACGTACGTAACATGGCTGAAGCCGGATTTTATTCAGTGTCTACAGGCGACGAAGACGCCGACGCTGCCAAGTGTTTCCTGTGTGGCAAGGAGTTAGATGGCTGGGAGGCGAATGACGATCCCTGGGCAGAGCATAAAAGCCACGCGCCCAAGTGCGCGTTTGTACAGCTGGGAAAAAAGGAGGACGATCTTTTGGTAAGCCTCAGCTTAAAGGTTTGTTTTCTTCCGGTTTGCTCAGTAATAGTATTCTGAACGTTCATTGTTATTTCAGTTCTCGGAATTCCTATCTGTGGTTAAACAGTACATGACCAATGAGCTGAAGCAATCTGCAGACACATTTAAGGACTTAATTGACCAGAAAGCCAAGGCTGTCAGACGGAGCTGTTTGAAACTTTGAGAGAAAATTTCCATGGAAATAGTAGACCTAACATAGATCTTTATATTTTTTTTTATAAGGTGTGTGAGACTAAAGGACAGACCGCTGCTGAGTGGAAGATAAAATAGGGTATTTTTTTTAAATATTCAAGATTAATTGTGAAACGTGGTGAATAAATATTCAAGATTAATTGTGAAACGTGGTGAATATGGACTAGATAAATGATAATGAAGTATTGTGGTAATCTGTGGCATGCAGTGGAACTGCTGCTCATTGTGGTGATTGCCTATGGCTTAAACTTTCTGCTAGCAGCTACCTGCCCTGGAATTGAGCCACTGCATCCCACTGGTGGTAGTTAATATTAGTTATTTTAATTTTATAAAATAAATACTTATTATAGTTAATTTTGTTTTATTAAAAATCAAGCCCAACCAATGTAGCGATTAGTTCTTAAATTGAAGTATAAAATTGAGAAAGATGGGACCAGAACTTATTATGTGTGATGGAAATTAGCTATTGTAGAAAGGGAATGAATAAATTAGTATGGAAGAGATGGAACTCCTCTAAAGGGCATTTTTTAGGGTTCCGGAGCCAAAATGGCAAAAAATGGAACCCTTATAGTTTCGCCATGTCTGCGCAGCTTAGCTCAGAGACTATTAGAGCTAGAAAGCTGTATTTTTTCATGAACATGTGTAGGAATTATCCAGAGAAAGTGAAAAAAATTTATATTTAGAAAAAAAAATGTAACATGGTGTGGGGTATTGTTGGATAGGTCTTTTAAAATCATTCCAAGGTTGTGAAGACCATTTTTCGATATAGTGATATATGTGCAATTTATTGTTAAAATCGAGCATCCTTCCCCCCCCCCCCCCTCTAAAACCTAAACTGTTCTTATAATAATTTTGAAAAATCAGGATGGTACGAAATATGTCAAATTGAAGGAAAACTATAACGGCTAAGTTTGCTTGACCTATAAAAAATACTGCTTGTTTAATATGGACAGTATAATTAATAGTAAAATTAATAAGATATGCAAAAATTTTTTCGTAACAGCTTTGGAACCTTATCCTGGAGTATGACGCCAATAAGACCAATCAATCATTTATTTCATAAATGTATGTTACAACAGATGACAAAAATGTATAACTTACTTTTTTTGCCATTTTAAATAGGCATACAAATATTTAGCTGAATTCAATGGAGCCACACTAGAATAAGAAAATGAAAGTACAAAAAAGATTAATTTGTTTGTGTGACAGAGATAAAGAATGATTAGAATGAAATAGAAACAAATATGCCTTTGCCCAGCAGTGGAACACTTCTCCAGGCTAATTAATAATAATAATAACAATAATCTGTTGCATTGCATCCTACTTGTTACATCTTTGTATCTATGGTACCAATCAACGGTATCCTAGCAACCATCAAACAAAATACTACAACTGTCATAGGAAACTAACATTATTTTTGTGAGTGAATCTTTTAGTACTTAGATTTTTGTTTTACATTATAATAAAAGAATTAATTTAGTGACTAAGATGGATGTTAAGAATTTGGAAGCTTACGCTATCATCGGATTTGATGGTAAGTTTATTTGCTTTTATTTACCTCTGTGATAATTTTACTGTTTTTCAAAATGTGAGTACCTTGCCCTTTGTGGCTCTAAATAGAGGAAATATGAGGCGTCATGATTTGCAGTAGAGCGGAAGTCTTAAGAACTAGTTTTTACTAATTGAAATCTAAATTTAACCCAACCGCCTATTGGTAAATCCGCGCAAGTAGGTACTAAAATCACCGACATAGCTTGAAGAATCGTCAGATGCAAATGGCAGTGGGCAGGCGCTCGTAGAACTGATGGCCGATGGGGATGGAAGACGCAGTATGTAGGCCTCCAAAAAGATGGAGTGACGATCTGTTTAAAGCTGCGTGAACGCATTGTATGCGGATGGTGCTTATGACCGGTCTGTTTAGCGAACCATGATGATGATTCTTGTTTTTGCGCTAACTGCCTATAATCGGAATAGTTTCGGCGCGCACCAAAGCTCGGATGGACTGGAGCCTGTGAATTAAGGGGGGGGGGGCGCAGCGGGACTTATATTATGACTAGATGTTGCCCGGCACTCTGTCTGCGAAGAATGCCTTATCGCTATCCCGCGTTAACTGCAATTTTTCACGTTTATTATCCTAGTGTGCCTAGGTTTGGTTTTGCCGCCTAGGTCTGGGGCTGATGGTAACTCTAGATATCTGTAATGCCAATTCGAACAAATAGACTTTTAGACTGGTAAAACTGGTCCTAAATCTTGGTGTTTATCTCCTATTCTTTTCCCTTCAGGCTCTGCGATCCGCGGTCTCAAAGTCCACCCAAATGGGGAGCACATAGTCTACCCAATGGGAAACAAAGTCTGCATTCAGCACTGGAAGACGAAACAGATGGCGTTCCTCAGCGGCCACACTAACAGCGTGTCTAGCGTCGCTGTGTCCCCACTTGGGACCTATATTGGGTCGGGACAGATCAATCATATCGGGTTCAAGGCGTCGGCGAAGGTGTGGGATTTTAAGAAGAAGATTATGCTTGGAACGCATGAGCTGCATAAGGTGGGCGTTATCTTGTAGTTATCGTAAAAGCTCCAAACGCACAGACAGCGGAGGCGTGGTGGTGCGGTGGCGGTGACGGTTGTAAAATTCTAACTTGTATGAACGGTTGTGCGGTACCGTCCCGCGGACTCGTTCATACAACTTAGGATATTACAACCGTCACCGCCACGCCTCTGCTGTCTATGCGTTTGGAGCTAAAATGCAGGGGTGGAAATGGTCAGTAAAGTCAGTTTTTTTGACCAAGGTCAGTAATAGTCACTTTTTTCGAAAAATGGTCAGTAAAGTCAGTACTTTGAGAATCACGGTCCATATTCTTCCATAAAAGTGGTCCGATTTCTGTAGATTAGATTGAATTGACAAAAATGCGGGTTTGTCCATCTCATCATCAACATATTTTTTTTATTTTATCCGCCTCTCCTGCAGTTTTCGAGTAGGTACACGGGTATGCGAACCCAGATATCCCTAGCTGCTATTTCGGAGTGTTCTTGCTAGTAAAGTCTGTATTTTTGGCCATGGGATCAGTTTCCACCCCTGAAAAGGCTTCGAATTTCGTAGTTTATGGCCTATTAGCCGCCGAGGCAGCCATTTTCGGTGCGATTTTGAGCTTTGTGTAAAACAAAGTCATGCCTCACGCGCTTGCCTCGCGAGGCGGCCCGCTCAGTGGAGACCCGTTTCCCAGGTCCGGGTGGAAGCGCTAGCGTTCTCGGCCGACGAGCGCTACATGATATCGCTGGGCGGGCGCGACGACGGCTGCGTCGTGCTCTGGGACTGCGTGAAGGGCGCCGCGACCGGCACGGCGGCCGCCGCCCGGCTGACCACCGGCGACGCGGTCACGCTCTGCGCGCTCACGCTGAGGGTGAACTCGTTCGTTACCGGAGGGGACTGTGAGTGCACTGACTTGACGGGTGAAAGAGGAACCGTGCCTTGATCACACGTACCGAGTAAACGGGCGAGACAGTGCTCTCGGCCGAGTACTGGAAGCGTATAAACATAGCGCCGAGTGCTATGGATATTCGATATACATCGATGCATCGAAATCACTCGATGTTTGCAATGCGATACATCGAATCGATCCGATGTTTTGAAAAGCTTTCGATGTATTCGATGTATCGATGTATTTTCATAAAACATCGAATCGATGATAACCAATTAAATTCATAAGAAACTCAGTTGGATCTCTAAACCACTATCAAAAAACTTTTTTCTTTAAGTATTCTCATACATGGCTTTTACTTTTTTTAAATAAACAACATTTGAATCAGCGGTGATTTGCATGAAAAGTTGTATTTTCTTAGTATATAAATTTCTTGAACATTCAGCATCCTTCATCACACACAATACATGTGCAGACATGGACAATGCTGGTGTAGGAGTAGTATATAATTATAAATTTGATGTTTGCATGGAGTGTCAGAGGGCTGACTATAGCATTGTGATGTAATGTTACAAAAAGTACTCGATGTTCAGAAAACATCGATGTTTCTAACCGATACATCGGAAGACATCGATGCTTAGTTCCGATATATCGCATCGAAAAAAACATAGATGTTTTTTCGAAGTGGACACCCCTACCGAGTGCTGGACCGAGCGCTCGGCCGAACGAAGCGGCGAGACAGTAGCTCGGCCCCCGTTCTATTTACTAGGCCGAGCACGTATTAGGCACTGTCTCGCTCGCTCACTCGGTAGGGCTGAACGTTCACTGTCTCGCCACTCGGCCACATGTAGAACTGAACTGACTGTGCTAATTTCAAAACACCTGTGAACAGCTACTCGCTTACATCACTGTCTCGCCCGTTTTTACTCGGTACGTGTGATCAAGGCAAAAGATGATAATGCACTCACACACCCGAGGCCGCATTGTCTAACGCTTCTGACGCTTGCCTTCGCTTTCACCATCTCTTTCTGTCACCATCTTACACCGCTTGCCAGAAAGAAATAGTGATAGATAATAATAGCCTGCCGTACAGTCTGCAGCAGAAGTGGATGATGCATACTCTCTTATCTCCTTGGAATTGGAGTCGTGCGTAGATCAATTTGAGCACCAGAACTGCTCATCCACTTCTGCTGCTGACTTGACGCATACACGAACGCACATTCATCAAATGCTCACACAGTGTTCACTGTCTCGCATTCGCGCACACTAACACTTGCGCATTCGGGCATTCTTGCATTGCTTTGGGTTTAAAACCACTAAATTTCATAATAATTCAAAATATTCACTAGTACCCCTAATTTTCAAATTACCATGGGCTTATAATACCTAAAATTTAAAAATTTTACTATGACAAAATTTAAAATTTTAGGTATTATTGAGCCCATGGTAATTTGAAAATTAGGGGTAGGTGTAGTGAATAAGGTAAAAGGTATTATGAAATTTAGTGATTTTAAGCCCAAAGCCTTGTTGAACACGCACGCTTTGGCACGGCCGTCAGTACTTCGGGCAATGTGAACCCTTTCATTTTCATACAAAATTAAATGAATTAGAACACTTTAAGAGACTAACCCTCACTTTTACCGTCTTACCGATTTTTTTTTTTAATTTAGAAACGTAAATTATGCGTAGCTTCTATTTTTTTCTGAAATGCACAATACGTTTGTATTGACAATTCATCGTTCCCCAGCCAACTTGCGCGTGTGGAACGTTCGCGCGGAGAGCAAAGCCCTCGACGTGGTGGACGTGTCGCTCGGCAAGCTGCGCCGGAGCGTGCGCTGCATCGCCGTCAGCAAAGACGACGCGTGGGGCGTCGCCGGCACCACGTGAGTCCACTACGACATTTTACTCCCCTGCTAGGTACTACCTATGCGATACTATACACCGTGAAATTTTAGTGGTTGTTTTCCCGAAACGAGGTGATTTAGTTTCGATTGTACAATCGATTTATAATTACTATTTTGACTAGAGTCAAAAATCCAATTGTGAAAATGAAAGTCGAAAATGACCGCAAACCAATAGTAACGCTTCGTTGGTACAAGTAGCGTACGATCGTACGATAGGTTAGGACCAACGATGCGTTACTATTGGTTTGCGGTCATTTTCGACTTTCGTTTTTCACAATTGGATTTTTGACTCTAGTCAAAATAGTAATTATAAATCGATTGTACAATCGATACTAAATCACCTCGTTTCGGGAAAACAACCACTAAAATTTCACGGTGTATAGTATATGTGTGATTTGACGTGTCAACGTCTAATAAATCTATGAACGCCGGCTGCGCGCACGAAAAAGGATGACGCAATGTAACGTACATGTACGTACATGTCCCGTATAATAGAGAGCAGTGAACGCCAGGATGTACAATGTGGGGTGCGGGGGGGGGGGTTGCGCGGGGTATTAAAGGGGGATGAAAATTTCATTGATTTTGCCGTAGGATGCACCGTTTTCAAGATATTTGACAAAACATCGGCTCTCGTCCGATCACCGAGGTTAAGCAACTTCGGGCGCGGTCAGTACTTGGATGGGTGACCGCCTGGTTTTATTTTTGTTTTTTTTTAATGTTTTGTTATGACGTTGTTACGTTAAACTATCGTCCGTAAACCGACTTTACAGACAACCGGTTTTTACAAAACAAAAGACAACACGAAAGCTAAAGATAGAATGTGTCATTGCGGTTGCAAATCAGACACTGGCTCAGCATAATGCCACAATGCTGAGGCGTTTATAGCACCCCAGCGCTGATTTTCAGCCAGTACCGTTACGTCAACTGATTGGTGGTGTCATCGTCCCTATTACTTACTTTGCGGAGGTCCTACCTAACAACCATTTTGGTAAAAGAATGTTCTTACAATTTAAATAAAAAAAAACTAAAATGAGTCCGTTTCTAGCACGGGCGACATTATAAAGTTCTCCATCAACTACCCGTCGGATCCTGTAGCGTCGGTGGCGCACTGCAAGCCGACGCTTATTGGCTGTTTAGCTAAGTGTGGACCCTGGAAGAAGGGCAAGCGGCCCGAGTCGCAGTGCTACAGCCAAGGTCAGTGCTGACGAGATCCAGAAGATAAATAGAGAGGGAGATATTTATTCCAGCACGGCCGACATGATAGAGTTCTCCATCAACTACCCTTCTATGACGCCTAATTCAATTAATTAATTATTTAACGGTTATTTTTCCCCTTGAATATTTTTAACAATCGCTAACGACCGCTTTAGCCTAGTTGGTAGTGACCCTGCCTACGAAGCAAGAGGTCCTGGGTTCAAATCCCGGTAAGGGCATTTATTTGTGTGATGAGCACGAATATTTGTTCCTGAGTTATGGATGTTTTCTATGTATTTAAGTATTTATTTTTCTATATAAGTATGTTTATCGTCGTCTAGTACCCATAGTACAAGCTTTGCTTAGTTTGGGACTAGGTCGATTCGTGTAAGATTGTCCCCTAATATTTATTTTTTTATTTATTTAATCTTCCTAATAATTAACCTGTGTAGCGCGCCCAACCGCAGCCTACCAGCCCTCTTGCTCGCTCGGTTCCTCTCGCTCTCTACAGCTATCAACTGACTTGAGTGAGACAGTCTTAACATAAAGCCTGACCAAAAATATATGACTATTCGCCATGTTGCGGAATTTAATTAGAACTAATATCTTACACTGGCAATAATTTTAATAGCGGCTTCTTTGAACAATAACAAAAAATGCCCAAAACGATTCGTAGTCAACAACGGATCATTGTAAATAATGTTTATAATAAACTATTGGAAAAAAAACGCTTGGGGAATGAAACTATTTCGCTACAAAACCTTTCCAAATTAACATCAGAGCTAACAGGTAAACGTTGTAGACAAGTAAAGATGTCATTGCTCCGACTATACTGAACTATTGCCATATACAATACAATACAATACAATATAAATAAGAACAATAGCGCCCTCTTGACAATAGTCATATATTTTTGGTTTACCTTTACATTATTTTTTAACTTGCAGGCATAGAATCCATCCTGATAATGTCTGACGGCTGCCTCCTGGTGGGAGCGGGGGACGGCACCGTGGACATCCTGGACGAGATCAACTGGAAGGGCGAGTTCCCCAAGGGCCGGCTGCTGGACCCTAACATGCCGTACTTCAAAGCTGTGAGTTCCCCTCGTGTCCAAGAAAAGACTTTGATTCAGTGTTGCAGAACTATCGATAGTTTGACTATCGATCGTTGACCTCGCAAACTATTCAGGATAACGATATTACTATCGATAGTATCGCACATGTCAATACTATCGATACTATCGATAGTATCCATTGTTTTCGGTCATTATTGCCTAATTTGGCAATACTATCGATACTATCGATTGTATTGGACATAAAACTATCGATAGTATCTATAGTATTGCCAATATCAATAGTATTGCTTATAAATCACTATCGATCATCGATAGTATTGACACGTGGTGATACTATCGATAGACTATCGATAGTCTATCGATATTGGACTATCGATAGGCAACACTACTTCGATTTAACGATATTTTTCCACAGTCTCGTCATTCCAGCTTATATACGTCCTAGGGCAAGACACTCGCTTCCTCTCAGAACGAGAGGGCTGTAGTACCCAAGCGAATTCAGTGCGGATGGAGAACTTCACACACCATTGAATTTCTCCTGGTGTCAGCTTTACGATGTTTTTCTTCGCCATAAAGCTCATTATAAATTTCAAATGTAATTCTGGACATGAATTCCGAAATTATTTTCGGACTGAGTCATATGGCCCGTTTTTTTTGAATTCACGTTTCCACACGGTATCCTACTATCTCACCTCATTCGTTATTCGTTTAATTCTTATTCAGTACGCTTAGTATAAGTTTTACGTCACCAAAATACTTCTCGATCGCGTTTATGTAAAAATTTCAATTCTATGGAAACATGGACGCGCGGCCGCGGAGGCGCTGTCCATGTTTCCCTAGTAATTGTTTTTTTTACGTAAACGCGATCGTGAAGTATTTTGGTGAAGTAAAACTTATACTAAGCGTACTGTATGTATTCGTCTTCGTCTTGTTCACTATCCGTCACTATCTTTTTTGGTCTAATTCTGCAACTTATCTATCTCTTAATACGTCTTATTCGTTTTTCGTCACGGTCTTCCTTGGACACATTCGTCGTTCTTCCCTTTCGTTTTTTGTCTCATTTACTTATTCGACAAATTTATTTTGATACGTACGGTGCCGGTAAATAAACGAATGAGTCCAAGAAAGACCGTGACGAAAAACGAATAAGACTTATTAAGAGAGAGACAAGTTACACAATTTGACCTAATAAGATAATGACGGATAGCGAACAAGACGAATAAAAAATGAGGAGAGATAATGGGATACCTTCCACACTTACTACCAATACGTGCGGCCGCCTGTGTCTAGGAGGGTAATAAATAAATAAATATCACGGGACAATCCACACCAATTGACATAGTCCCGAACTAAGCAAAGCTTGTACTATGGGTACTAGACAACGGATAAACATACTTATATAGATAGATACATACTTAAATACATATTAAACACCCAAGACTCGAGCACAAGCATTCGTATTATTCACACAAATGTCAGCCCCGACCGGGAATCGAACCCGGTACCACAAGCTTCGTAGTCAGGTTCTCTAACAACTAGGCTATCCGGTCGTCTAAATAATGGTAATGGTTTTATCGATTTATTCCACTTACGTCAGCTGCCACTTAGGTCAGAAAAAAAATTGTTCCATTTAGGTCATCTATGACCTAGTTGGATTCCAATGTCGTTTTTCCCAATTTGAATTGACTCAGAAACAGTGTTTCTTCTGTGTGCTTTTGGCCCTTAGGGCCAATGAAAACTTAACATAACCTAAACCTACCTATGTTTCTTGTCCATTAGAATTGGCAAAAAACGCGATTTGGCATTCCAGCCGCAGTTTGGCAGTCAGCCGTTTTTAATTTCTGACCTATGTATATGGAATTTCTTAAATTTTGATGTATTGAAAAAGAAAATCTGACCTAAATGGCAGCTGACGTAAAAGGAATCAACCGTTTTATCTGCTTGTTACAGTTGAAGTCAACCAAACTACTCGGCTGCATAACGTCCCTGGAACTGATGGAGGCGCCGGCGCTCCGCGGGTCCAAGCGGCTACTTCTAGCAGGAACGAGGAACAGCGAGATATACGCCATTGACGTGGAAACGTTCCTGCCGCTGCTCAGCGTCACGTGCCACCGCTGCGCCATCAACGACATCGCTTTCCCCAGGTGAGGAGTGCTATAGTCCGGTCGTTATCATCTGAGCTCTGGTGCCATAAAAACCCTTTTTCGCACTCGCTCGCTCTTGGGAGGTTAGCGGGTCTCTCGCTCGCACTTTTTGCAGCGACTTTAGTGATGTGCATTACTTAGTAAATGTTTCATCGGTGTCACCTAAACTACGATTTTTAATTTCGTGGAATTCTGACATTTCTTAGTGTTACCAGGCAAAAATATTTCCCGAAAATTTAAACGAGATAAAACAAAAACTAGGAAATACAGAGCACAAATTACTTACTGTACACATTAAAATTTGACGTAATGTAATAAATCATTAATTAATACTTAGTTAAAATAATTTTTGATCTAACTTAAACCAAACAACTAGATACGAGTGCCACTACCACGATAGTTTGATGTGCATAATGTGCATATGCCATAATTGACAACCCTAGAGCGACCGCCGAGCGTAGGTATCAAAAGTGAAGTACATACATACACTTGATTGACTTCTGTACCTATCTGTCTTGCGCTCCCGGTTCGTTTCGGGCTTCATCGTGAGTCGTGTTCAGGGGCATGTCGGGCGTGTTCGCGACGGCGGGCGCGGGCGACGTGCGCGTGTGGTGCGTGGAGACCTGCCAGGAGCTGCTGCGCGTGAGCGTGCCCAACTTCACGTGCGCCGCCGTGCTGTTCAGCGGCGACGGGAAGTCCATCGTCTCTGGTCAGGCCCTATACTACGAAGCGCGAAATTCGAACTTCGTTTCATGCCGTTCCGCTCACGCTAATGGTATTTATTACGAGAGTGAGAGGGACCGCACGATCCGAACTTGGAACTTCGTTTTTCGCAGTAACCCCCCAGTCTCAACTTTCATCGAGTGACGTGCAAGAATAAAGAGGAGGAGGAGTGGGGGGGGGCGCGCCATATTAACAGTGATTATTACTGGGCGACTGTCGCTGAGCGTCAGCCGCGCGCGACGCTACCCACGAAAGTCAAGCTTTGAACGTTTAAATTATTATTATTTTTACTTCTTCACGCCTAAACCGATTTAGATAAAATATGGTATGGAAATAGTTTGAGTTGCGAGAAAGGATATAAAATAGTTTTGATCCCCGAAATTGAATAGTAAGATTTTTTAGATTATTGATTAAAATAGAAGATTGATGAAAAAGCAGATGAAAAATAAGCTACCCAAATTACTAATTCTACGCGGACGAAGTCGCGGGCATAAGCTAGTAAACTATATGAAAAGAGCGTCACAAAACTTACCAATAAAGTAAAGACACTTTTTTCTTTCAAAATGTTCAATCTCATCACCATCCCAGCCTATAGACGTCCCACTGCAGGGCACAGGCCTCCTCTCAGAATGAGAGGGCTTGGGCCGTAGTTCCCACGCGGACCCAGTGCGCATTGGGAACTTCACACACACCATTGAATTTCTTCGCGAGTGTGTGCAGGTTTCCTCTCGATGTTTTACTTCACCGTAAAGCTCATGGTAAATTTCAAATGTAATTTCGCACTTACTTAAATTCCGAAAAACTCAGAGGCGCGAGCCGGTATTTGAACCCACGACCCTCGGCTTGAGAGGTTATTAGTCAAACCGCTAGGCCACCACGGCCCAAAGCTCCAAACGCACAGACAGCGGAGGCGGTGACGGTTGCAATATTCTAACTTGTATGAACGAGTTAAGTATGAAGTATCTTTTTCTATTTATTTTTTATTTTCTTCAACTTCATTTTTTTTTATTACTTTTACGGTCATCCCGTGAAATACTTAACTTGTAAAAGTTGGCCTAGTAGCGCCGTCTCTTGGTCCAGGTGAGCGGGTAGCTCCGAAGGAGTGTTGAAGTCTCTCGGTAGAGGGCATAACATAGATGCGCTTTATCACTGCCTAAATGTGATTATAACAGACTGAAGTGTACGATGTATGGGAAAGATTCGTCGCTAACTTCTAGACCAGTGATGGTGTAGGGGTAAGCACGCAGCACGGAACGCTGAGGACCTGGGTTCGATTCCCAGCATTGGTCTTTTTTCTGGGGTTTTTTCTGTGCATCTATATTTCAGTTTGTATTTAGTTTGAAATATATTGTATGAACGAGTTCGCGGTACGGCACCGCACAACCGTTCATACAAGTTAGTATATTACAACCGTCACCGCCACGCCTCCGCTGTCTGTGCGTTCGATCTGCGCCATTGTATAGTTTTCCATTGCAGCGTGGAACGACGGCACGATCCGCGCCTTCACGCCTCTCACTGGGCGACTGATATACTGCATATACAACACCCACAACAAGGGGACGTCAGCGCTCGACATGACATCAGACGCCACCACGCTCATATCCGGCGGCTGCGAGGGCCAGGTGAGAAGGATTCACCATCTCTTTCTGTCACCAGCTTAAACCGTTTGACAGAAAGAAATAGTAAAAGCGATTGAAAATATAGAATTGTTTTTAAAACATTGTACGGAGGTACGGAACCCCTACCCGAAAGCCTACCGAGCTTTTCGCGCTAATCGATTTTGGGTGGGCGATTTCGGGCGGGGGCAGGCACGATGGCTCAAGATGGGTTGGTTGGACTGCGCGTGTTTTTGGGTATTTTCATCTTATTACTAAAACAAATACATATTTAAAAAATGTAGCTACACTACGCCCTAGAAAACATCTTGTTTTATTACCATTCAAAAAGTGCAGTATTAGCGTCGTACTACGGATTTTTTTTTTTTAGAGACGACTTTGGATTTTTTCCGTCGAGCGAACTATAAGTAATCGCGTTTCGATAAACACTTGTCATTAGAGTGAATCCTCAAATATCTTACACATGAATATCAAGACTATAGCTTTACTTGTAATGATACAGCACGAGATTAAATGAATGCAATAAATGCGCCAAAAACACGGTAGGCCTTTAAAGTACGAGTCCGACTCGCACTGACCGCTTTTTAGGGTTCCGTAGCCAAATGGCAAAAAACGGAACACTTATGGATTCGTCATGTCGGTCTGTCTGTCTGTCCGTCCGTATGTCACAGCCACTTTTTTCCGAAACTATAAGAACTATGCTGTTGAAACTTGGTAAATAGATGTATTCTGTGAACCGCATTAAGATTTTCAAACAAAAATAGAAAAAAAAACAATAAATTTTGGGGGTTCTCCATACTTAGAACTGAAACTCAAAAGTTTTTTTTTCATCAAACACATACGTGTGTGGTATATATGGCCTATTCAAAAATGATATTGAGGTTTCCAGTATCATTTTTTTCTAAACTGAATAGTTTGCGCAAGAGACACTTCCAAAGTGGTAAAATGTGTGTCCCCCCTGTAACTTCTAAAATAAGAGAATGATAAAACTAAAAAAAATATATGATGTACATTACCATGTAAACTTCCACCGAAAATTGGTTTGAACGAGATCTAGTTTGTCTGTCTGTCTATATCAGTAACCAATCTACAATGATCCCACACTGCGCACATTTTGCTTAGGAGCAGGGGTCTGCTAAGACTGGATTTAATAGATACATATAAATTTGTACCTACGGAACCCTCAGTGTAAGTAAGTAAATCTACACTACTACTTACTAGTGTACTAGTAGTGTACTAGTGTGTGTAGTGTGTTAGTGGTACTTTTTACTTACTAGTGTGCGAGTCCGACTCGCACTTGACCGCTTTTTTCCCTGCGTCGGAACTGTCAGCATTTAAATTGGTCTAACTAGTCTGACTGGTGTAGGTGCGTGTGTGGGACATCGGGCCGCAGAAGCAGTCCCTCAAGAAGGTCCTGAAGGAGCACAAGTCCCCCGTGTCCGCCATCCAGGTGTCCCCCAACGACTGCGAGGCCGTCAGCGCGGGCACCGACGGGTCCGCCATCATCTGGGACCTCGTGTGGGTACAGGAGTCTTACATATCCATAACAGGGATGTTGACACCATTAAAAAAGAATTTGAAGACACGACTCCAGTAAAAAAACGCTTTATTTCAGCCCTGAAAGTCAGATTAATTTTCTATTAAATGCAAAATTAGATTTTTTGTTGCTTTAAAACAAATAAATAGTTAGTTGATTGAGCATTGCGAACAATGACGTCATATGTCGCTATTGTCATTCAAACTCTATGGGAGATTGTGTTTTGACAGCTCATAAAAAGAACGTCAGTTGATTGGTGGTGTCAACATCCCCATTAATATTGTAAATGTGAAGGTGTGTCCAAACTCCCTTCTTTCACGTCGAAACTGAGCGACGGATTGTCGTGGTTTTTGGCGTGACAACGTCTAATAAATCGATGAACGCCGGCTGCATACACGAAAAAGGATGACGCAATGTCCTGTACATCGGACAAGAGAGAGCAGTGAACGCCAGGATGTACAATCGCTCGGGTAATTTTTAATGGGGGAGGGTATTAAAGGGGGAATGAAAATTTCATTGATTTTGCCGTAGGATACACCGTTTTCAAGATATTTGACAAAACACCGGTTCTCGTCCGATCACCGAGGTTAAGCAACGTCGGGCGCGGTCAGTACTTGGATGGGTGACCGCCTGGTTTCATTTTTGTTTTTTAAATGTTTTATTATGACGTTGTCACGTTAAACTATCGTCCGAAAAACCGACTTTGCAGACAACCGGTGTTTTGTGTGAACATAGTTGGAAGGCTGGAGAAGTGGCATAGGCTACTTTTTACCGCGGGAATTTTTACCCAAACGCTTTTTCTCACTATAGCTTTTTACTGAAGCTTATTTTCACAGTAGCGTTTTTTCCCAATTTGAATTGACACAGAAACAGTGTCGACGGAGCTCCTTCTTCTGTGTGCTTTTAGCCTTTCGGGCCGATGTAAACTTAACATAACCTAAACCTACCCATGCTTCTGTGTCGATTAAATTTGGGAAAAAACCGGCCAAGAGCATGTCGGACACGCCCAAGGTAGGGTTCCGTAGCCATTACGAAAACATCAAGTAATATTTTTCTATGGATTTCGTATGGGTACGAAATCATCCAAGTTTAGGTATGTTTTATACCTTAGGCTACTATTTACTCTTAAACTACAAATAATTTTCAAGCAATCTTAGCCGCTATAATTTTCCTACTAAATTTGATATATTTACTACCATTCTGAATTTTTTCAAATTTTTCCACCCAACAGTTTAGATTTTAGAGGGGGGGGGGGACGCTCGATTTTAATGAAAATTTTCACTTTAAAGTTGAATATTTCGCAAACAGATCACTGAATAGAAAAATCATGTTAGCAACCCCGCAATGGTTTTAAAAGACCTATCCAACGATACCCCACACTATAGGATTAGTCGAGAAAAAAAAAATCACCCCCACTTTACGTCTATGGGAGGTGCCCTAAAAAAAATTTTTTTAGTTTTTTTATTTATACACTTTGTCGGCGTGACTGATATACACCGTGAAATTTTAGTGGTTGTTTTCCCGAAACGAGGTGATTTAGTTTCGATTGTACAATCGATTTATAATTACTATTTTGACTAGAGTCAAAAATCCAATTGTGAAAAACGAAAGTCGAAAATGACTGCAAACCAATAGTAACGCTTCGTTGGTACCTAACCTATCGTACGATCGTACGCTACTTGTACCAACGAAGCGTTACTATTGGTTTGCGGTCATTTTCGACTTTCGTTTTTCACAATTGGATTTTTGACTCTAGTCAAAATAGTAATTATAAATCGATTGTACAATCGATACTAAATCACCTCGTTTCGGGAAAACAACCACTAAAATTTCACGGTGTATATTCATGCCAAATTACAGCTTTTTAGTACTAACAGTCTCTGAGCTTAGCCGCGGACAGACAGACAGACGGACGGACAGACATGGCGAAACTATAAGGGTTCCTAGTTGACTACGGAACCCTAAAAACGCGTTTGTGAAAATAAGCTTCAGTAAAAAACCGTAGTGGGAAATGAAGCATCTGGGAAAAAATGCGAATGACATCCTCAATTTATGTACATGCAATACACGGACAGAGTGTTAATTTGTCACCCGACTGTCGAAGGAGGGTTATGTTTTTCGAGCGTATATGTATTTATGTGTATATGTATTTGAGATCCCGGGTTCGATTCACGTGCCGGGCCAGATATTTGTATGAAAAATACGAATGTTTGTTCTCGGGTCTTGGGTGTTTAATATGTATTTAAGTATGTATCTACCTATATAAGTATGTTTATCCGTTGCCTAGTACCCATAACACAAGCTTTACCTAGCTTACTTTGGGACTAGGTCAATTGGTGTGAATTGTCCCGTGATATTTATTTATTTATATGTATCATTCTTTGGCACGCCCTGCAGCCTAAACGGCTCAATGGATTTTAAAGTGTGAGGTGTCATTAGATTCGTCTCAGTTCCGCGAGTGACAAGGATATGTTTTCCCGGAATTCCCATGGGAACGGGAATTATATACGCGGGTTTTTTTTCCCCAGTATTGAAATTAATAATAAGTAAATAAATATCACGGGACAATTCACACCAAAATTGACTTAGTCCCAAAGTAAGCTAGGCAAAGCTTGTGTTATGGGTAGGTACAGTCAGCGTCAAATAGTTCGTGGCACCCAAAGTGGCAAAAAGGTAAGCAACATGGCCTTATTCCAACTGTAATAAAGACGTGTTGCGAACTATTTGACCAATTTTAACGACTGCTTTAGCCTAGTTGGTAGTGACCCTGCCTACGAAGCAAGAGGTCCTGGGTTTGAATCCCGGTAAGGGCATTTATTTGTGTGATGAGCACGAATATTTGTTCCTGAGTTATGGATGTTTTCTATGTATTTTAGTATGTTTATCGTCGTCTAGTACCCATAGTATAAGCTTTGCTTAGTTTGGGACTAGGTCGATTTGTGTGAGATTGTCCCCTAATATTTATTATTTATTTAATTTGGGTGTCACAAACTATTTGACGCTGACTGTACTAGGCAACGGATAAATATTCTTATATAGAATAGAATAGAATAGAATAGAATAATTTTTATTTCGGGCTGCATAGGCCCATATAAAAAATACCTTAAAGACTAACATACATATTTATATTATAACTTAATTACTAACACGAGAAGTCTGTGACGTGGGCACTTTCGCGGTGTCAGTTAACCGGCCACGGAACCGCCGGTATGCGACACCTTTCGGCCAAAACTCTTCTTTTGTGAAGGTCGACAGTTGATCAGTCGGAACCCTCGCCACAAATTAATTAAAATTCACGTCATGGCGGGACTCCAACCGCTCGACCCTCAGAGTGAGCTCGGTCTTAACACGCACATATTCCACGATGTCCGCGACCTTCGTGGAGTGATGTATTTAAGTATGTATCAATTTGTATAGATACATACTTAAATGCATATTAAACACCCAAAACTCGAGCACAAACATTCGTATTATTCACACAAATGCCTGCCCCGACCGGGAATCGAACCCGGGACCTCAAGCTTCATAGTCAGGTTCTCTAACAACTAGGCTATCCGGCCGTCTAAGGTTTTAAGAAGTTCACTAGTGTTCCGTATATTTTCACTGTGTTAACATGTTGAACGTATTGCAGGTCGCTGACCCGCCGGCAGGTGATGTACGCGAACACTTTGTTTATGTGCGTGTGCTTCGAGCCCCGGGGCTGCCAGCTGCTGACGGGCGGCACCGACCGCCGCGTCGCCTACTGGGAGGCTGGCAGCGGCAACCTGGCCAGGGAGGTGGGTACCCGGCGGCGTCAGGGATAGGCAGACCTCCCGGAAACAACGTTGCAATAGCCCGCGCCAGCCGCGTTCATCGAACCCGGGGGGCTACTCCGAAATTCGAAGTTCGAAGTTCGGATCGTGCGGCCCCTCTCACTCTCGTAATAAATACCATTAGCGTGAGCGGAACGGCATGAAACGAAGTTCGAATTTCGCGCTTCGTAGTATAGGGCCCGACTTTACGATGTTAAAAATGTTATTGCAAAAAGAGTCAGTCGAAATGCTTCAATTGATGCTCCTACCCGAGCAGCAAAACTAAGTCGTATAAAAGTCGAGAGCATGTTCCAATTTTCACCTAAAGCTGTGAAAAGGGTCTATAAACTGACGAGTAATAGCACTGTAAACGTTTACTCGACGCGTTTTGGGCACAAATCTCTGAGCTTAAAGTGCTATAATTGTCATAAAATAGTCGAGTTAAGAGCCAAACGATGCTATAAAAGTCGAGAAAAAGCGACATGCAGCACCATTAATGCCATAATAGCAATCATTTCACCATTAGTCAACTAATATGTCGAGTAAAAGCAACGAAATTTCTTAAATTACATACATCTAACTAAACTATTTAATACAACATATTTTTTTAACACAGTATTTGACGTAACACGCTATTTTTTTTTGTAAGTATATCAGTAAGATGAAACTCTAAGCTTCCTGTTTCTGTTTCTAGTAGCCTTTGGCTTATCGACGTTAGTGGGAAAATCACATATAGGTATGTATTTTTTCTTACATACATGATTATTGCAAATATAACTTATTTTTAATTACTCATTTCAGCTGGAAGCCAGTAAAGTGGGAGCCGTCAACGGAATAGACATCTCTAACGACGGCGAACTATTCGTCACCGGCGGCAACGACCAGCTAGTCAAGGTACAACAACATCTCAGACTATCCTCGTGAGTCCACGCGTACTTTATGAAGAACAAATTATTAATTATTTAGACGACCAGATGGCCTAGTGGTTAGAGAACCTGACTACGAAGCTTGAGGTCCTGGGTTCGATTCCCGCGTCGGGGCAGATATTTGTATGAAAAATACGAATGTTTGTTCTCGGGTCTTGGGTGTTTAATATGTATTTAAGTACTAGCTTTTGCCCGCGACTCCGTCCGCGTGGAATTAGTAATTTGGGTTGCTTATTTTTTTTATTCAATTTGCTTTTTCATCAATTATGGCTCTCCTTAGTTCCTCGATATAAAAAAAAATATCCGCCCCTCCCAACCCCACCCCCCCACAAAACCACCCGCACACCCGCGTTCACATTCACCACAAGTCAAGCGTGCCTATAGAAGTTTTACTTCAAAAACCCCCGATTTTGAAACATTCTTCCGCTCCGCTCCGCTCCGCTCCTATTGGTGTTAGCGTGATGATTATATAGCCTTCCTCGATAAATGTGATATCTAACACTGAAAGAATTTTTCAAATCGGAGCAGTAGTTCCTGAGATTAGCGCGTTCAAACAAAAAAACCTGTTCGATAAATTCTTAAAATAGACGTATCTTTATTATTTGTGAACCGATTCAAATGAAACAAACACTAAATGTTAATCCAAGAAAATACCAACATATCAGTGAAAACCGCATCCTTCTAGGTTAAGCCGTTTCTGAGATTAGCGCGCACAAACGCACAGACAAACAGACAAACAGATAAACAGACAAACAGACAAACAGACAATAATTCTAAAAATCATTGTTTTGGGTTCTATTGCGCTAATAAATAGCCCTAGTGACAGTTTTTCTCAAATATCTTCAATGTACAGACACCGACTTGTTACAGATTTATTATATGTATAGATGTATGTATCTATCTATATAAGTGTTTTGATCCGTTGCTTAGTACCCATAACACAAGCTTTGCTTTAGCTTACTTTGGGACTAGGTCAATTGGTGTAAATTGTCCCGTGATATACATATTTTTTTTAAATTAACAGTAAGAATAACTGCCGGATGTTCTTTATAAAGTACAAATAGTTCATTTAATAATGAATCTTAAATATGTTGAAATAGTTTACAAAATAACAAAACTGGTGACTTCGTCTAGGTCTTAAGTACTTCATCTGTTAAAAAACGTCAGGACTCAGGAGGCTATATACGTCCCACTGCAGCCACTGCAGGGCACAGGCCTTTTGGAATCAGGGCTTGACATGTGTTTCCCACGCGGGCCCAGTGCGGATTGGGAACTTCACACACACCATTGATTCTTCGCAAGTGTGTGGTTTTCTCGAGATGTTTTCCTTCACCGTAAAGCTCATAATAAATTTCAAACAGAATTTCCCACATAAATTCCGAAAAACTCAGAAGTCCTAACGCGGACTCGAACGCATGACCCTCTGCTTGAGAGACCATAGGTCTAACCACTGGACCACTTCGACTTCGCTCATACTCATAGGGGAAGATAAATAATAAGTACTTAGAGTGTAGTTTTACTTGGCCGCAGTGTACCTAATTTGAACCTTTGATTTTTTGGAGTTTTTATTTTAATTTTATTTCTTTACATATTTGAGAAAAGCACTATACATACATGGTTACCTATCAAAATTTAGAATTATTTTTTTCCGAATAATTAAAATCCCGAATGCTTCATTTATCCGAATGCATTTTTTTTCTGAAACTGTAAATATTTCAGGATTTTTATAAAACAACCCTAACCTAACCTAAAGGGTTCTACACGATGGTCCTGAAATAAATCCTGAAATCCTGAAATATTTACAGTTTCAGAAAAAAATGCTTTCGGACAAATGAAGCTTTCGGGATTCTAAACCTTCGGAAATAAAATTTTCTAAACATCGATAGGATCCCGTAATCGGCAGGCAACCCCTTACTTCCGGCCTCTGTATACTTCATTTAATTTAGAATTGAAAACCACAACATCATTATATTGCGGCTCGTCAACTATTTCTTACCTAGCAAATAGTATAGTAGGTACAATAGTCTGGGAGTCGCAAAATAAAATTGTTTTAATGTCACTTTATTTGCGTGTCGTCAATTGTTACTCTAGTACAAAATTCACGAGTACAAAATAAATAAATATCACGGGACAATTCACACCAATTGACCTAGTCCCAAAGTAAGCTAGGCAAAGCTTGTGTTATGGGTACTAGGCAACGGATAAACATACTTATATAGATAGATACATACTTAAATACATATTAAACACCCAAGACCCGAGAGCAAACATTCGTATTTTTCATACAAATATCTGCCCCGACACGGGAATCGAACCCGGGACCTCAAGCTTCATAGTCTGGTTCTCTAACCACTATATAGGCCACCTGGTCGTCTACAATATCATGTTGTGGTTTATAATTCTAAATTAAATGGAGTACAGTAATTATTGATTTGGCTTCCAGCTGTGGAAGTACCAGGAGGGTATATACACGCACATGGGGCTGGGGCACGCGGGGGCAGTGACCTGCTGCAAGTTCTCGCCCGACCGCCGCCATATTGTCAGCGCGTGCGCCGCCGGCAGCGTCATCGTGTGGAAAACGCCAGAGGTCGGCAATATAAACGTGTCGTCCCTTTCACACTTGTGTTTAATGCCATTAGCGTGAATGGAACGGCATGAGACCAAGTTTGAAAATCGAATTTCGTAGTATATAAGGTGGTATAAGGCTCTTAGGGGCTATCCATAAATTATGAGTCATAATATACCTTTGCACGACTTATGTCTAAAAAGAAAAATGTCCAAGACTTCATAAACGTCTAATCAGCAAATTGACCAGCCATGTCTACCTAAAGAAATGCCTAACCAGATAAATGACCAGCTATAATAACGTCCAGCCATAAAAATGTCGAACTATAAAAACACCCGACAAGTTAAATGACCAGCTAAATTAACGTCCAGCCATAAAAACGTCCAACTGTAGATATACCCGACCAGATAAATGACCATTTATAATAATGTCCAGCCATAACAATGTCCTGTGACTGATAAAAATGGTCTCTCCGGAAGGTCAGCGCTGGCTCCACCCCAGGAGTCCGCATTTATGCTGAGGCGGGACCGTTTTCGTACACCTTTGAATACATTATTTTTTATTGTTTTTTTTTTATATTTTTAAATTGTATTGTCTTAATAGTAATAATTGTCTGTGTTTTTTTATTTTTGTGTGTGCGAAATAAAAATTTTTATTTAATTTTTTCATTTCCAACTTTAGATATACCTACCCAACATCATATCATAATCATTTGTTTGCATAAAAAACCGCTTGTCTGTAAAGTCGGTTTACGGACGATAGTTTAACGTGACAACGTCATAACCTGTGGTCATAACAAAACATTCAAACCCCGCACCCCGCAACCCCCCGCATTGAAAATTACCCGAGCGCTTGTAATAAACTTGTATTATGTAATATTGCAACTGGCCTTTATTGCTCTGTAGGTACATGTAACGTTACGTAACGTTACATGTACGTTACATTGCGTCATCCTTTTTCGTGTATGCAGCCGGCGTTGTCACGTCAAAAACATGGTGTGTTTTGATGATCAAAACTCTTTAAGAGTGACACTGATACTGATAGCTGATAGTTGGACTATAATAGTAGGTAATTTTAAATTTGGGCAAGTTTATCATTGGACACTTCAGGGGTTGGCAATTTTTAAATTTGGTCAATTTTATAATGGACATTTTTGTAGTTGGATTGTATTATTACTGGTACTTTTTATATTTGGTCAATTTTGACATTGGAGATTTTTATGGTTGGGTAATGTTATCACTTGAGCACGCCTTGAGACATGAATTCGTCTTTATGGACACATGTCTTTTTCACCAAAGTCGTGCAAAGGGATCGAAGTTACAGTACCCAGCCATAAAGAATGCACATCGGTCTTTGGAAAAAGACTCGGCAAATGTCAGCTTCATATAGCGTTGTCACACACTACTTATGTGATGTTTGTCAGTCGTTGTTCAGGTGCCGTAGGGTACGGACGCGTTCCGGTGAAAATATGTAATATAGAGTTATTGAAACCCCCCAACTTTAAATTGTATGATGGATTACACTGATAGACTAATAATAAATACGGCTGATAGTGACAGTGATATTGACCAAATTGAGAGAACAGATAGTGAAATGGAAGGAATTGAGATTTTATGAAAATTTAAATTTATGAAAAAATAGGTGTCTTTTAATATACTCTAATCTCTTTTTTGACTATCCTTTTTCTAGTAGTTGCAACAACCCTCTATAGATATCAAAACTTTACATGTCATTAATTTGACGTAAACTAATTAAGTCCATGGAGTGCATGGAGTTGATATCAAACGTCACTTAATAAATACGGCTATTGATGGACAGTCGCCAGTGTTCGGAAATCGTCGTAAACTGCGAATTGTCTCTTGCTAAAGGCCGATGTGCATTCTTTATCGCCGGGTACTGTAGAATGATATTTTCAAATGATGTGCTTTCATAAATTTCTCCCACTTGTTATACAGGCATTCCTGGAGCAGAAACCAGCGTCGGCCAAAGAAGCAGTGTCCTCCCCCAAGAACCTGCAAGAGGAGCTGCGTCTGCCTCTCGCGGAGAAGGAGGAGAAGAAGGGCTCCGGGGACCGCCCGCGCCGGCTGCCCGCCGCGCCTAATAAGGTTAGCCCATCAAATTATCTTTATTCAATTTACTTATACATACCAAACAAAGCATACCTGACAATAGTACATTGTTGTAGAGGCTAGAAAGTAAGCAATAGATGAACGAGTTAGTTTGAAAGTACGAAAGTACGAGTCCATCTATTGCACTTTTGGCCGAGACTTAACATTGTGCTTTTCACGACTAATGCTTGCTCCCGCCCGCCGATTTTACTTTTTCTTTTGTGACTTAATTATTTTTTTTAAAAGAGCTAGACCATTCTTAGTGGCCAGTACTCAAAACCACATATGTAATTAAAAAATAAAATCCTCATCCTCGTCATGTCCGGCCTGGGTGTTCAGCCAGTGCAGTGCAGTGTGCAGCAGGCTTAAAAAGTTAATGCTGTGGCGTTTTTTCATACTTAAAAAAATTAAAGCATTTTGTGCATGTTATGCGTTTAAGGAAAAAAACACCTCATTAAAGTCACGAATGACGCATTCTCATTGGTCACTTTAATTTCACATGCAGCAGACGATTACTTTCGTTCGATTTGTCCAATTGTCGTTTCAGCACGCCGGGAATGAAATTCAGAAATTATCTTTCAAAAAGTCGTATCGTATTACGAAATACATGTGTTGATACGTCCTGTTTTCGTAATGTGTTACATTGCAGTCGTGTTTTGCGCGCCATAAATGAGACAGCTGTTAAATGTACATATTTAGGCAGTTTTGGGTACTGGATTTAGGTTATCTATGGCCACATTTTCGAGCAGTGTCGTGAAATAGTACATTACTACAGAAGCCGGGAAGTTTTAAAATAAAAATATTTAAGAGCGTAACGTGCATATTATGACACGACTCCCGGCCCCCTTTGTCGTCGTACCACCCAGCCCCGCTACCACGCGGGCGAGGACTTGTTGAAACGATTTAGCATTTAGCTATAATGATGCTGATGGTGTTGGCAGGAGGAGAAGATATCGGCGATGGACACGAGCCGCGGCAGCGTGCACTCGCGCTGCCCGTGCGACACGCAGCGCAGCGACAAAACCAGCAGCAGCAAGTCCAAGCCCAAGTGCTGCCGACCGCCAGGTGAGATGACACACTCGCGCACGAAGGGTTCCGTCAGTGTTGCAGTACTATCGATAGTTTGACTATCGATCGTTGACCTCGCAAACTATTCAGGATATCGATATTACTATCGATAGTATCGCCAATGTCAATACTATCGATAGTATTGCAATAATGACCGAAAACAATCGATTCTATCGATTGTATCGATAGTTGTGTACAATTGGTACTACAAAACTATCGATACTATCGATAGTATCGATTGTTTTCGGTCATTATTGCCTAATTTTGTAATACTATCGATTGTATTGGACATAAAACTATCGACAGTATTGCCATTATCAATAATATTGCTTATAAATCACAATCACTATCGATACCTACTATCGATAGTATTGATACGTGGTGATACCATCGATACTATTGGTGTTGTCTTAACTATCGATAGACTATCGATAGTCTATTGATATTGGTCTATCGATAGGCAACACCAGGTTCCGTACCATTATCTATAAAAACTGCAAAAAATCACGTTTGTTGTATGAGAGCCCCCTTAAATATTTATTTTATTCTAGTTTTTAGTATTTGTTGTTATAGCGGCAACCGAAATACATATCATCTGTGAAAATTTCAACTGTCTAGCTATCACAGTTCATGAGATGCAGCCTGGTGACAGACGGACAGACGGACGGACGGACAGCGGAGTCTTAGTAATAGGGACCCTATTACCCTTTGAGTACGGAACCCTAATAACACGGTGTATTGTGTGCTTGTTTCAGATAACTTGCCAACGCGGACAACGAGCAAAGACTTCGTGAACAGCGGCGGCGGGGACCGGAAATGACCGACCACAAATAACAATGCGGTCTCGACTGTTTGATATACATACTTCCGTTATAATATATACCTATATTTTGATAGTTGTGGTTTCAATTATGTACCTACTGTTATCTCGGGACTTTGGCTCTGGTAATTTATCGGTCACTAGCGTACACACGACTTCGTCCGCGCAGAATTCTGTGGTAAAGCGTAATCTCTTCTTTTGAGTCTAACATTTGGTAGCACAGCATGAACACGCATTTCTTGCATAAACGTAACTATCGTAAGGTCGCGGGTGAGCAAAGTAATTGTTTCAGTTCATTCATCTCTTTCATTGAATAAAGCGAAAATCCTAAAATCCATTGTCATGATAAATAGTGCAGATGAGGCAAAGGTGTATGTCACTGGTTCAGTAACAGCCTATTCACTCTAGCCTTGAAGAGACCTAGGTTGAACTGGAAATACAGACGACGGTAGCGAATTCCATTCCTTTATCCTTAGCAGTTCGTATTAGGAAAGATGAAGCGAACTGCCTCATGCGGACCAATAGAATACTAACCACATAAGGGTGGATAATGCAGGAATTAAATCATGCAATTTTCCGGGATAAAAAGTATTCTACATGTTAATCCGGATTATAAGCTATCTGTGTGTCAAATTTCATCAGTATCCGTCAAACCGTTTTAGCGTGAAAAAGTAACAAACATCCATCCATCCATACTTACAAACTTTCGCGTTTATAATATTAAGTAGGATTACATATCGCTGCTTATCTAAAAGAAGGGCCTAATTCGAAATGATACGCTGTGTAATTATACACCTTATTTGCAATAATTAAAGTATTAAGTTGCACACCGTAGTATTTTGGATTAGGCCGTTGTTTCAGATAAGCAACGATATGTCAGTCTGATTTCTGGTTTGGTAATCGCAGAGATAGATTAATTTTACTTAGACTGTGCGAGTACAAACATAAAAATTAAATATAATTAGATATGAGCCCGTAAGCTTTATAGTTTTAGTTTTAGGTTACTCATTATAGGATCCACTGAAAATCAGCGTCGTGGCCCCCTGCCTCGACTCATGCTGAGTGGACTCCTTTTTCGAGACAACTGCCACAATACTCTTTTAGATTTAAGAAATTTGTAAACTGTTCTTTGTTGTTGTTGTTGTTGTTTCGAAATAAATTTAATTCATTTCATTTCATTCATTACAATTCCTGTGCACACTCACCAAAATGTAATGTAACCAATAAAACAATTTTAAACTAGGTAAGATTTTACAGAAAAAGACAAAGATGCTATTCTTATAATTTAAATAAGTATATTCTTATTCTTACAATAATTTCATATCACATTTAAAAAGCTTACAGTAATAAAATAATTTATGGGTACAGTCAGCTTCAGATTGGATTAGGTAATGCTGCGGTTGTGCACAAAATTATGTCATTGCCCTTTGACTATCAGAAGTATAGTCGACCAAGAAATTGCTTTACCATCCTTTAAGGTTCAATATCAGTTGTATGGCTTAAAACATCATTTGACTTGCATTTGGATGCTATTTCCAATCACATGTTTTAGGGTTGTTTCACACGTACCACCACCACACCACGTCACAGAAGAACTAGGTATCTCCTAAATCTAGGTAAGAGTAGCTTAAGAACTATAACTGGCATACAATACAATACAATACAATGACTCTTTATTGTACACCAGGAATAGTAAGCAATACAGAAAACAGGTACACAGAGAGTAAGTTACAAGGTAAGCAATAGGCGGCCTTATCACTTAAGAGCGATCTCTTCCAGGCAACCCTTTACCAGAAAGAAGGAAGGACTAGTTTACAGCAGGTGGTGCATCAACAGTGGATCAGAAAATTAAAACGCAACAAAAAATAGTACATCTACTCATACATATATCGTACATATAATAAGTAGGTACACGTCTAAAACAAATATAAGCATTAGGATAAACAGCCACATATAAATAAATAAACTATAACAAAGCTAATTATTACAAGAAGACAGATAGTACACCTTAAGCATTGATTTAAAGATTGACAGAGATTTTGCCCGTTCGTAAGTCAATCGGCAAGGCATTCCACAACCGAATAGCCTGGACAGTATAAGAATAGACATAGAATTTGGAGTTAGAGAGAGGCACGGTAAGGAGAAAGTTCTGAGAGCATCGAATAGAAGTTACGTAGCTAAACCGCTCTTAGAGGTAGCGAGGAGTTACAGGGTTAAAGAGAATGCCGTAAAGAAGGTGGAGAACGTGAGAGTTAAGTACGGCGAAGGCGGATTGGGAGCCACTTGAGCTGTGATCGAAAATTAGAGACATGATCGAACTAATTACTGGCCATAACTTGTTAAATAGGCACTTAAGCGTAATAGGTATAAAAAGTGACCCCTCCTGTCCACATTGTGGGAAGGAGGAAACGAGTCAGCACATCCTAGCCGAGTGTGTCATGTACGCGGCAGCGCGGCGTGATATATTCGGGAGTGACGAGCTGAGGGAGGAGGAGCTAAAGGATGTCTGTCTCAAAGATGTCCTTATGTTCAGCTGGAGAACGAGAAGATTCGAGGAGAGTTGCTGTGTGGGAGCGCTGCTGGGACAGTAACCTGTCGGCTCCAACCACGGGGAACTGGGCTGAATGACTGTGCAAAACGATCGACAGCCCGCCTGACTCAGCGAGGCGTCCCCATACATACATCATACATCATCATACCACACCATGTCGCACCGTTGAAATGCGGTCAAGCAGTGGTTACGTGTGAATAGTCGGTACGGCCAATTCCACAGAGTCTAAAGACGAAAGTCTTCAATCAGTGCGTCCTACCCGTCATGACATACGGTGCCGAAACATGGACACTCACTGTAGGGCTGGTCCACAAATTTAAAGTTGCTCAACGTGCTATGGAAAGGGCTATGCTCGGAGTTTCTCTAAAAGATCGAATTCGTTACGAAGTGATCCGACAGAGAACCAAAGTTATCGACATAGCCCACCGCATCAGCACGCTGAAGTGGCAATGGGCAGGCCATATAACCCGAAGAACCGATAACCGTTGGGGTAGACGAGTTCTTGAGTGGAGACCACGGATCGGCAAACGTAGCGTGGGACGTCCTCAGCAGACTCGGTGGAGCGATGATCTTCGCAAGGCGGCTGGCAAGAGCTGGATGAGAGTGGCCGAGGATCGTGCTCAGTGGCGTGCCATGGGAGAGGCCTATGTCCAGCAGTGGACGAACATAGGCTGATGATGATGATGATGATGATGATGATGATGATGATGATGAGTCGGTACTCACGCGGTCGATAACGACGGCAAAATGTGGTAGGTATGTGTGAATTATACTATTCATTTTCAATACAAAATATGCGCCCGACCACGTATTGAGGTTGTGGTTGTCATGTGGTTGTGGTAAGTGTGAAACAATCCTTATTCTGCTGTATGAACTGTCGTAAAAATTAGTAAAGCACTTACTTGGTCGATTAGATATTACAAAACAGTAAAAAACTGTTGTTAACCAATCTATACTGTATTAAATACTAGTTAGGTGATTTTTTAACAGCCATCCTTTTGATTCCCATGTTTATTTGGTATTGTTAAGAGAACACTATAAATTATTTCTTATTTTAAATTTTTTGAACGTATTACAAGCGGAGTGAACGCGTGGCGTGTTCTACACAATGGCCCATGACGGGCGAGTACGGGCATGCACGATTGTGAAGAGAGCATAATCGTCTGTGAGTGGCCATCGTTGCCTGTAATCGGGAATAATCGGAGAGTTGTCGGTACATCAAAGGAATGCGTGCCAATGATCAACAGGCGACAGTGAGTAAATGAACAGTCACGATTGTGTAGAGAGCAACCCATAATCGCGGCGATGATGGCCACTTTTCAACCGACGAAAACAAAAGGAGGAGGTTCTCAATTCGACGTGAATATTGTTTTTTTTTTTATGTATGATCACGCATAACTTTTTACAGAGTAGTCCGATTTAGATGATTCTTTTTTTATTGGAAAGCGTATACCCCGAGGGTGGTCCCATTTAAATTTGGAAACAATATTCCTACCCTACGGGTAGAAAAACAGGGGATGATTGATTGTTCAGTTACTGATTGTACTATATGACCACGCATAACTTATTACAGAGTAGTCGGATTTTGATGATTCTTTTTTTATTGGAAAGCGTATACCCCGAGGGTGGTCCCATTTAAATTTGGAAACAATATTCCTACCCTAAGGGTAGGAAAACAGGGGATGATTGACTAACTTTTTACAGAGTAGTCTGATTTTCATAATTCTTTTTTATTGGATAGATAGGGTATACCTTGAAGTTGGTATTATAAATTTGGAAAAAAAATTACCCCAAGGATGGAAAAAAAGTATAAAATAAAAACTTTTTAACAAAAAATTAAACCGCTGAAAAAACTGAAAAGCAAAAAATAATACCTTTTTTGTTTGACCTTAATCTGGGTACCAGTTTGAAGTCGGTGCCTCAGCACGAGCCAGGAGGAGTGATAGAAGCCAATCAGGTAGACGATTATAGGTCCACTGCTCCTGGCTAAGTGCTGAGGCACCGACTTCAAACTGGTACCCAGATTAAGGTCAAACAAAAAAGGTATTACTTTTTGCTTTTCAGTTTTTTCGGCGGTTTAATTTTTTGTTAAAAAGTTTTTTTTAATCGCCCATCATGGGCCATTGTGTAGACGAGCCGTAACGTTTAAGTCGCGAGCACGCAGCCTGTTTGCCGTCTATAGGGCTAAAACATGTTCAGCTAAAAAAATAGTAGGTACAAACTTTACTTCAATAACTATAAATTATAGTAGATTGTTCAACAAGGGACTAAAACAAGCCACAATGACTCAAGACATTTAGCCACCCGAGTTTAGTCTCGCGTTAAACAATCTACTTTGAATGCGAGGAAAAAATCGAGGTTTTTCACAAAATTACAATATTACTTTTTTACAATGTACCTACGGTCAATACGAATAATCTGTTCAAAATTCAAATACTATTTATTATACACCGTGAAATTTTAGTGGTTGTTTTCCCGAAACGAGGTGATTTAGTATCGATAATACAATCGATTTATAATTACTATTTTGACTAGAGTCAAAAATCCAATTGTGAAAAACGAAAGTCGAAAATGACCGCAAACCAATAGTAACGCTTCGTTGGTACCTAACCTATCGTACGATCGTACGCTACTTGTATCAACGAAGCGTTACTATTGGTTTGCGGTCATTTTCGACTTTCGTTTTTCACAATTGGATTTTTGAAAAACCTTGTTTCGCGGTTTTTTTTTTTTTTTTTTGTAAAGTGACGCTTTAATTGGCATTGATCACTTTTTTACAATGTGGTCTAATTACAAAACCATTTCGAGGAATAGGTTTATTAAATCATTTTATAACATTGTAGTAAAAAAATATTAAACGATCGTGTGTATTTTTGCAAAATAATGTTTGACCTTTGTTTGACCTTTCTGTGGGCATTAACTTTGAAATTCTTTGCAACAAGAAAAAAAAGCCGTCCGTCTAGTTTCTCTATACTATTCTCTGTCACTTCGACGTAGTTATCATCTGTCAGTTTAAGGATACTATTTTGCAAAACATTCTTCGCGTTTTTCATATTTTAATAATGGATTTATACAGGAAGTGTTTAATTCCTACTTGTGGAAATGATTCTGTCAATAGCCCAAACAAATTAATTGTTTGCATTAGAGAAGATTTACAAGAGAAGTGGTGCCGCAAAGTTAATTCAAAGTTTACAAGATGTACTTATTGTTTTGAGGATCATTTTAAATATTTTAATGTAAGTATGGATTAAATCCGCCAAAGAACTTTCAAGGGAACACTTCTGACCATTTTATTTTATACATACAAAAAATACTATAGCCGTTAATCGTTTCTTTTACCTATTCTCTTGGAAGAATCGGCAACTTTAGTGTTATTGTTATTGTAATGTAAAGTGACATTGTCAGATGACAACTAACCATCGATTGTGACACATTTTTTTTGTCATTATGTCTGTGGTTTATACACAGATTCAGCCGCGGCATGTAATTTACGAGAAGTCGTATCTCAAATTTTCAATAAATTATAAAAAAATATTGGAGTGATGAATTGCTGAAATATTCAAATTAGTTTCTTAAAATGCTCTATATTTTCGATAAAAAAAATAAAAAGGGGGGTTAGAACAAAATGATCAATCCCAATTGCGTCCAAATCGATTCACCCGTTTAAGAGCTATGCCACAGAAAGACACGCAGACACACACACACACACACATAGCAGTCAAACTTATAATACACCTCTTACTGTGTCAGGGGTTAAAAATGAGTCTACTCGACTCATGAGCTTATCTCAAAATACTTGTATGAATCATATGACAGGGAATTTGTTAAACATGTTCTTTTATCAATACCAAATCACATATCAAAATTGGGATGGGACTAAAAAACCAACTATATTGTATGTTGGACACTCAGCCCCATGCCTGGCTCTTGCAGTAATGTAGTACAAGCTTGCCATCGGTGCCGAAGCACTCGTAGAGGTTCTTGACAATCTGGTCTGGTGATGGTGCAAATGTCTGATTCACATACAGGAACTGGAAGAGGAAGTATAATTACTAGATTAAGGGGCTGTTTCGCCACCTATTGAACAATTTTAACTGACGGCTAAATGTGACGCCGTTTCCGTCTATTCAAACAAAACAAACAGAGACGGCATCACATTTATCCGTCAAATAAATTTGATCAATGGATGGTGAAACAGGGGGTAACCGCGGTATATTCAAATAAATGTTAACATCCTGTGCGTATAATGTAATGTAGTCTAGCCTGAAAGCGGGTCAATCGGCGTCCCGCCCAAACCTTTTGCGGGACACATGCTTTTTTTTTTATTCCTACCGCAAGCTACCCTCGACATAGTGTCAAGGCCTGTACTAGTCTAATTCTACATTCACTCCAGTTCTATCTTTTATACGGTAGCTTTAGCCTAGTTGGTAGTGACCCTGCCTACGAAGCAAGAGGTCCTGTGTTCAAATCCCGGTAAGGGCATTTATTTGTGTGATGAGCACGAATATTTGTTCCTGAGTTTTGGATGTTTTCTATGTATTTAAGTATTTATTTATCTATATAAGTATGTTTATCATCGTCTAGTACCCATAGTACAAGCTTTGCTTAGTTTGGGACTAGGTTGATTTGTGTAAGATTGTCCCCTAATATTTATTATTATTTATTTATACCTCTCGTACTTTTATTCTACATCCTGTATCTTTCTTGCATTCGTCATCTTTTATATCTTTTGCGGGTGGGACTCCCGCCTATACTCTACTATACTATTTATTTGTGTCATGCACTTTAGAGAACAGTACAAAAAAGTTACAATACGCTGAGGGACACATGCTTTAGGACTCCAGAAATGGGACGACCCGCATACAGCGGGACGGTTGGCAACCCTAGTTTTTTGACATCTGTATTATAAGCAGGAGTAAGATAATGAGCAAAGGAATGGTTCTCTACTCTATGATTTCACTTTTACACAGCTCAGTCCTACAAATTATGAACTTACAAGTTTTTCATCAGGCTCTAGTTTGAGGTATTTCTTGACAAACTCCATAATCCAGCCAATGGGCTTCTCGGCATCAACAGCCCATTTCTTTTTCTTCATTATAGGAGCATTCCCTGTTGCTTTTAGCAATATATCAACTGAAAAATAATATCAAAATATATTATTGTTGAAGTAATGCAACTTATGGAAATTAGGGAAGATAAAAACTAACCTAACCTATATCCTTGGGACCTATGTTCCTTGAGACTTAATTATCTCCATACCAAATTTCATCTAAATTGATTCAGATGTTTGTGCATAATTGAGTAACAAACATCTAAGCATAATCAAAAACTTTCTTATTTTTAATATTAGTAAGATATGTGTAAGGTTGCCATCCGTCTGGGTTTCCCCAGATTTGTCCTAGTTTAGAGTGTCCGGGGAACGTCCGGGCGGGGTTCCATTTGTAGTCCGGGTTTGAATTGTAGTAGTTAGATTGTAGTTCCACTAGTAGTAGTACAGATTAAAATAAAACAAACAAAAAACCATGTTGTGTCCGGTTTCTGAGCTCCAAAATCCGGGGATCGTAAGCTTTTAGTCCTGGTTGCCGAATTTTAGAGATGGCAATCCTAGATATGTGATTTGATAGGTTATAACTTATAATAACAGAATTAATACGCTTTTAAGATGGGAAGCATAGTGAAAATGTGTTTATTTATAATGTGATAATAGTAAACAACCAGAAAAGTATTGAATTGTCAATATCAATGATAAAAACTCAGCAGGAAAACTAATTTAACATTATATTTCGGTGAATATTTAAACTGTATTTAAAAATTTAGTCAGCGCCTGTTAGTAGCAGTCTGCTACTAGGTGGCAATACAACAATAAGTAAACACGACGACTGATAAGTTATTAATAGTTATTGAAGAGTTAAATGTTTACTTTTAACTTTGTCCGATTTCGCAGCGTCGCCGTTTTCTTTTTCGTCTAGTTTTAAATTCTCTGTTGCACTAGATAAACTAGCCGTGTTATCCTCTGATTTTTCGTCACTCATTGCTTTCAGTGATATATCCACTATAGGTCTATAGGTTGTATTAATCAACGTAAAAACGTAAGAGTTAATTGCAAAATGTTAGCAGCACAAGGAACACAACACATAACATACATCCATCAATCGATTTGACACCTTGCTTACTTGACACTTGACAGCCACTAGCTGGGTTACTACGAAATTCGAAATTCGAAGTTCGGATCGTGCGGTCCCTCTCACTCTCTTAATAAATACCATTAGTGTGAGCGAAACGGCATGAAACGAAGTTCGAATTTCGCGCTTCGTAGTATAGGGCCAGTATCTCGAATAGTGTTTGATTGACTTTTTTTATCCTAATAAAATTGCTGGTTTGACCTTTATATAGACCGTACATGGACCGTACGATATGATAAGTACGACCTGTAATTGTCGACCCGGAATGAATGATAATAATATACGACCTGATAATTCAAACCCTCGTAATATTATCGAAAGGGTTTGAATTTGGTTGTGCATAAGGGCTCTCACACTAAGCCGCGATGCGATGCAATGCGACGCCGCATTGCATCGCGGTTACGGGTTACGGTTAATGAGGGTTTTCTATGAGAGTATCAGAGGCTATTTGGCGCTAGTATCGTCATGTCCGTTTGACAACTTTGACATTTGTTGTATGGGTGTTTACATATATCACACTTTTCATGCGACTACAGCGATCTCTGGTTGTTTGGTAAAGAACTAAATTAGCGGCCATCTTGGTTGACTTGTCAAACTTGTCAGTTGTCATTCATCGGCCATGGCCATGGTGTACCAAATTGTACGGTCAAGGACTTTAATTGATAGGCCACTTGCCAATGTTCGTATTTTAGCCGTATAGTGCAAATCGGGTTTAGCCGCTTATACTTCGTATATGCTGATTTGAATTAGACGGCTAAAATACGAATAGTGACAATTAGCCTATCAATTAAAATTACGCGTAATTATAGCTGTACATCACTACCAACATACAGGGTTATTTGTAATTCACTAGCATCCTTTTAACCCTAAACTCCTACCACTTAAACAAATGTTTTTTGTTTTACGGCTTTTGTCATAACTTAATATTTTTGGTGTGATAACGTTTTAAAAATTTGAGATTTCCTCTTATTTTTACGATACTCTGTGTATTTGTATGGGAAAAAAAGTGCTTCATTTTAAAAAGTCGTAAACCAAAAAACATTTGTTTGAGTGATAGGAATTCAGGGTTAAGAGGATGTCAGTGAATTAAAAATAACCCTGTATACATATAGATAGGTATACATCTATAAATACGTCACATTAGTTCTTCACCAGGGCGTAGGGCAGCAGCACCTTCCATACATGCATATTTGACCATAGAGTTGCCACTCTTGTTCATATAATATTACAATACTCTTTGCGTGTAACGTCAAATAGACCTTACGATACTAACGCCATCTAGCGATATTCCACCTGTCAGAAAACCCTCATTGTGTGAGAGCCTTATTGCCGTTTGTAGACGACCTTTGAGTATTTAGACTGAAGGGAGGCGCCTTGAAGCGCATTTCCCCTCTGCCAAAGGTATGAACCCGCTGGGTATAACCGTTATACAAAACTGTTTCGCTCGCCTCTCGTGACATTTCAAAACGGCACGCGTCAGTGAATGAGCTCCCACAAAAATAACTAAATGCAAAGAATTCGGGCGTGAAAAAATGTCTGACACTTCGAGTCTACAAAAAGACAACGTAACTTTTCATCTGGAAGTATTTCGTAACGTAATTATTGTTGATTAATAGTAAAAATACGTGAAGTTTATAATAATATTAATGCCAGTCAGTGAGGCCAACTTTTTCTAAAAATAGCCACATTGGCGATTTATAATTTTTATAAATCAATTAATTATTAACGAGGTAAAATATAAATTATTTTGATTGATCTTATACATTCATTACATTGTTTGATTGACTTCATCCATGTATATTTTAAGGCCAGGCGCTGACTGCAACTTTTTATCACCTCGTTTCATTGTTATTGATTTTTGTGCTGGAATTATATGAAAGCGCGCTCACCATTCAAAATGCCACCGCTGCTACCATCAACACAAAAAATAAGTTTTCATCTCTTAATTAAAAATTCCTAACAATTTTATAGCACTCGACTCGAACGAAGCGACAAAAAAGTGCAGTCGGCGCCTAGTCTAATAATCTAAGATCCGTACTAGAACTAGCTCAGTTTTGTTATATATGCGGTTATACCTATAAGATATAAGTGATTGTGACACTCAGCTCAACATGTTTATACAAGCAACCATTTCTAATGTACCTAGTGCTAACAATTGTTGGTAAACCTTAAATAAATAAATAACAATAATAAAGAAGAAGCTACCATCACCCATCTGTTTAACGGATTAAAATAATTTTATATCAAATTTAATACAGTAAAAAATATATATCAAGTGGTTTGGCAAAAAACTACTGGCCAGACAGTTATTAAATAAAAACCGGTTGTCTGTAAAGTCGGCTTACGGACAATAGTTTAACGTGACAACGTCATAGCAAAACATTCAAAAAACAAAAATGAAACCAGGCGGTCACCCACCCATCCCCGCGCCCGACGTTGCTTAACCTCGCTGATCGGACGAAAACCGGTTTTTTGTGAAATATCTTGAAAACGGTGCATCCTACGGCAAAATCAATGAAATTTTCATCCCCCCTTTGGAACCCCCGCACCTCCTCCCCCCACTCCCCCTCCCCCTTACTCGTAAATTAAATATTGGACTAATGAGATTAACAAATAAGTGAAACCACATCCTTATAGCTTAAGCCGCTTCGGAGATTACCACGAACAAACGCACAGATAAACAGATTTTAATTGCTTTTTTTATTTAACTATGGACGAAGCTTAGTTCTCTTTTTTATTTTTCTAAATAGATTTAGCTATTTTTTTATTTAAGTGGTATTTCACCGACCACTAGTAATATTGGCTATTTTTACTTACTAAATAATTGGCCACACCGATAACCAGTCTAGTAACAACTAGAGAGGGGGCACACATATTTCTACAATCAATAAACTATTGAGTGAATGAATCAGTGAATGATTTGTCTTATCATGGTTTCATATTTTAAAGGTTACTAATAAAATGGAAATGTATGGTTAGTAATAAATGTATGTTTAAAGTATCGAACTCTTTAAAAAAATTGACGTGAAAGTATTAACAAATACTTTTTAATGATTCAATACAAGTAACAGGCAGTGAATCGACTTCATACTAGAGCACCCGAATCGACGCACGCACACAGCCAAGCGTCTTACACGGCCGCTAACCAATCTTCGCCAGACAAAACTACGCAGTTCCACGCCGCACGCCACGCAGTTCGGTCGCTGGTTGAGTGAGTGTTGTGACGCGCCGCCCGCTCTATTCGCCCCCATTTCGATTCCGTAACGTGGCTAGAAGCGCTCGGTACAAAGTAACTAGGTTCATATTATAATATTTTCTTTAATAATGGCGGCGTCACGAGAACGTGTGTATTGCAGTGTTTACGGGTGCCTAAATTCAACGGTGATAAAAACCAACATTGTAATTTTTTCAACTTCCTGCTGATGCTGAAAGGTAAAATTAGTACCTATTAGGTACTTTATTATTAGTCTATTAAAATTTGTCTAGGTACCTTCTCAACAAAATGTTAACCATAGTGATGTGTCTATTCTGTTTATAGAAAATTACAAAGTAAAAGAGACATTTGGCGCATCTGACATTAATATTACTTGCTATATGTACATATTTTAATAAATCCTCCACTTTTAAACCTTATAGAGCAATCACATTTATTTAGAAAACGAATTTTCTATTAACAACTTAGGGATTAATTGAACGACTGAATGTATGAACGAGTGAATGCTTATCGACATTCTTATCGACATGGCCCTAACTCTAGCTGTTTCTAGATTGTTGTCTATGAGTGATGTACGTGTGACATGTATAGACGAGATGTTTTTCAATGTGTCTATGGCGATCACTGTTGTGTTGACGAATTCGGTTTGTGTGCGTGTGTACAAACATTGCTCTGTTTGCTTGCTTGTGTGTGAGTGCATTGCCCCCCCCCCCCCGCGAGTTTTGGCAGAAAAATTGTTTAGCAACCTACGGGCGAGAACATCTCCTTTCAGTCTAAATACTCAAAGTAGACGACGCATGTACAAAGTTTGTAAAAAGGTCCTATATCTACACTATGTACCAACTGGCCACCAATAAAATTCATAACGTAAACAAGCAGCGCGGAAAGGAAACAAATGAATATCGGAGTCCTGTCATAGCCCTCGCGCTGCGTGTTGATTTTACATTATTTTTAAATATTTGTTTTATTTTCACTATTTCGCACTCCAAAGATCAGTTTACAGTCTACACCGTTCATAGTTCATTCCATCTAAGTTCATTCCGTTTCCGGTTCGACAAACAAAACCGGGTCGTGCACTAACTGTACCCCCACTCAAGCAAAGCATGGTATGACATGAACATGACATGAGTTGTGAATAGTTCGGTTCATTCATTTAATTACGTACGTTGTGTGTGAGTTGTAGTGAAGGCATATTAGTAATCTGTGGTCTGTGGTTGAAGGAAGTGGGTTCCAATTCCAAGTGGGTTCATTCATTCGTTCCGTATGATCCGTATCGATCGTATCTCTTTCTTTTTCTTATTAGTCTGTGATTCGTTGATTGCATTGCACTGTTCGCAGTCGTTTTGAGTGTTCTTTTGTTTTTGTAAAAAAATCTAGTATGTCATTTGATTTAAGGGCCAGGGGTTGGTCCGGTAGCCAGCCTTTTTACTGGAGCTTAAAAACAATGGTTATGTTATGATATTTTTAAATTAAAATTTTTTATACATTTTCGTCCACCGTTGACCGCGGGGGCGACGTGTCTTCCTTTAACTTGTTGTGACAAGTCAGTGCAAGCGAAAGCTGTTCTAACATAATACAATTTGCATCTATTTATTAATAAGACAAAATGAATAAGGCCAATGTGTGGTCCAGTACAGCAGATGTTTTAAACGATCTGAAAGCCGTGACAGGAGGGAGCCTTGGAGTATCAGATATAGACGATTACGTCGCTGTCGGAGAAAGACCTCCCCCTGATCGCCGGGAATCTATTAACGGTAAGTTATAGACGATAATTTTTTTTTAAATAGACCCTAACCAAGTTCTAGAAAATATATTTTTTTTTTACCTAAAACTGCTAATTGAAAATTTTGAATTTACCCCCCAAATTTAAGAACCTATGGTGAAAACGACTGACCTGATTTCCATCAAAACTAGCTTTTTGCGAGATTACTTTATCCAGCTACTGAAGTTGTATAGCATTGACATTATTTTACCTTAGCTACATTATGTAGACAGACGTTAGATGCAAACTAAGTATAACTTTAGTGGACAGAAGCCATTTATTAAGAAAAAAAACTTAATTTAGCTTGGTGAAAATCAGTATGGTCAAGTGCAAAAATAAAATATGTATTGATCTTATAATTACACACCAAATTAATAATTAATTAATTCGAGAACTTATTATGATTAAACTTATGATTTGAGCAAGCTGTATGCACCCATATTAAATTTTTACACTTGAATAACCTCTCGTATGCTTAAGACACCCATACATTCTAAAGGCCATGTCAGGATAAGCTAAGTGATTCTGCCCCCAGCGAGTTTCAGCTTGTAATTTTTATGGATGATGTGGCACCACATTAGTAATTAATCTGCAAAATGTCAGAGCCCTAAACCCTATTGTTTTGAGAATAAAAAAAAGATTTTTCTTTAATTTTTTTTTTCAGCCTAGTAATTTTAGTGTGTGTCACATATGTTGTACATTTACCAAGGATGATTATATGACATAAATTTCATTTTCATTGATTCATAAACAACCGCTTTAGCCTAGTTGGTAGTGACCCTGCCTATGAAGCAAAAGGTCCTGGGTTTGAATCCCGGTAAGGGCATTTATTTGTGTGACGAGCACAAATATTTGTTCCTGAGTTATGGATGTTTTCTATGTAATTAAGTATTTATCTAATATATAAAAATCTTGTGTCACGGTGTTTGTTACCAAACTCCTCTGAAACGGCTTGGCCGATTTTTATGAAACTTTTTTCTCTACACTCGGTAGGTCTGAGAATAGGTTGTAGGCTATTTTTTATCCCCCCCTCCCCCCCATTCTTCGCGGACGGAGTCGCGGGCAACAGGTATCGTCGTCTATTACCCATAGTACAAGCTTTGCTTAGTTTGGGACTAGGTTGATTTGTGTAAGATTGTCACTTAATATTTTTTTTTTTAAATAAAAAGTAATAAAATAAAAATCGTTTATTCATTCACTTATGGATTTTATTTCATAGAAAAAAGTTTAAAAACTGCTGAATAAACTTATCAGATTTTTTTTTGCTTACTTCCATGTTAGAATCCGCTGCAATTTTTGCACCAGTGATACACCCACTAACAAGCTATAATATATATTTTTTTCAAAATTATTGCTGAGTTAGAACATGGAAAAATCAAAAATCTTTTTTTTTTATTGTAAAATGAGCAAACGGATCGCCTGATGGTAAACAATTACCGTCGCCCATGGACACCAATCTTCACTTAAAATACTTTACACACATTTCCTAGAAATGCTATAATATAAAGCGGAATTAGTTAAACCTCTTTAGAGAAACATACATGTTTTCTCAAAACAACAGGGTTTAGGGGGCTGAAACATTGCAGATTAAGGCTGTGTTCAAACCAAACATACACCGTGAAATTTTAGTGGTTGTTTTCCCGAAACGAGGTGATTTAGTATCGATTGTACAATCGATTTATAATTACTATTTTGACTAGAGTCAAAAATCCAATTGTGAAAAACGAAAGTCGAAAATGACCGCAAACCAATAGTAACGCTTCGTTGGAACCTAACCTATCGTACGATCGTACGCTACTTGTACCAACGAAGCGTTACTATTGGTTTGCGGTCATTTTCGACTTTCGTTTGTCACAATTGGATTTTTGACTCTAGTCAAAACAGTAATTATAAATCGATTGTACAATCGATACTAAATCACCTCGTTTCGGGAAAACAACCACTAAAATTTCACGGTGTATAGTCAGCCTCCGAATGTGAGCAGGCTCACTGAGCCCCAGTGTTAATATGAAAAAACGTAATAGCGTATTGTTGGTTAGGTGCGACCGAAAAAATGAATATGTATGGAAATACAATACACTGCGTAACACTCGCTCACTTTCGGCGGCTGACAGTCAGCTTGGTCTGAACACAGCCTAATGCCACATCATCCATATAAATTACAAGCCAAAACTCGCTGGGCCCAGAATCACTTAGCTTATCCTGACATTGCCTTTAGAATGTATCCATGTCTTAACCATACGACGGGTTAATGTTTTTAAATTTGGTATCCGGATAAAGTTCAAGTCCTGGGGAAAGACATAGAAAAAGCTTTCTTTTCTCTATTTTTAGGGTTCCGCAACTCGAAAGGAAAAAGCGGAACCCTTATAGGATCACTTTGTTGTCCGTCCGTCCGTCCGTCCGTCCGTCCGTCCGTCCGTCTGTCTGTCAAGACCCTTTTTCTCAGGAACGTGTGGAGGCATCAAGCTGAAATTTATATCAAATACTCAGGTCTACGGTCCCTTGGAGCTGTGAAAAAATCAAACTTCTAAGCCAACGCAATCAAAAGATACAGCCGTTTATGCCGCTAATTTCCGCAAATTTTCGAAACTCGCAAGGGAATCAAAACCTACAGGGTACTTCCCGTGAACTCAGAATCTTGAAATTTGGTACGAAGCAACGTATTATAGCACAGATAAAGGAAAAATTGCGAAAAGCATAAATTTTTAAAGCAATCAAAAGATAAAGCCTTTTATGCCGCAAATTTCCGCAAATTATCGACACTCGCAAGGAAATCAAAACCTACTTCCCGTGAACTCAGAATCTTGAAATTTGGTACGAAGCAAGGTCTTATAGCACAGATAAAGGAAAAATTGCGAAAAGCATAATTTTTTTTATCTGTCTGTCTATATCAGTAACCAATCTACAATGATCCCACGCTGCGCACATTTTGCTTAGGAGCAGGGTCTTCTGATAAGACTGGATGTTCATAGATACATATAAATTTGTACGGAACCCTCGGTGCGCGAGTCCGACTCGCACTTCACCGGTTTTTATTTTATCTGTAAAATTGGATTTATATGAGGCAGTTGAAACTAGAATACAGCTTTTTTCTTTTAGCGCATGCAAAGTTTTCAAAAACTAGTTCATATAATATTACTAGGTTGTTATAGTATATTACAAGTTATCTTTGTATTCCTATCTCCATTAATAAAAACTTTCAGAGGATGAAATGCAGTATCAATTTGGTGTGACTGGGGCTGGTGCAGTAGGCAATACTGGACCTGATTTGGATGGCATATCACAAATGCTACAGTTGGTAAGAATTATCTCTCTCATATTCTCTGATAACTTCATTGTCATATCATAATAATAAGTCATTTCATTTGTAATAGTACGAGGGGCGTTCAATATAAAGTGAGAATGAGATGCAAACTCTTTTAATATTACGAAATTAAATACTGGCCGGTAAAGCTAATCTATCTAGCTGATTGCTATGAAAAAAAAAACTAACTGTCTTTTGTTTAAAAAAATATACGGTAATTTCTTTGCAATACTATTGAGTACGTTAGCGAAAATGGAGAAAATTGAACTGCGCGCCGTTATCAAATACTTGTATTTGAAAAAAATTTCTACGGACCAAGTCAATTTGGATTTGCGGGACACTTTAGGGTCTAATGCTCCTCCGTATTCGACAGTCGCACGTTGGTGCGCCGAATTTAGACGTGGAAGAACATCGACAATGGACGACCCACGCTCCGGACGCCCTACTACAGCAGTAACTGAAGAAATTGCGAAAAAAGTCGAAAACTCAGTTTTGGCGGATCGTCGTGTCACGGTTCGTTTTATTGCTGAAAATGTAAAGATTTCAACGGGGAGCGTGCATAATATTTTACATGAACGCTTGGGTATGAAAAAGGTATCTGCGCGTTGGGTACCAAGAATGCTTACTGACACGCAAAAACAAACTAGACTAGAGATTTGTCAAGAAGCTTTGAACCTGATGCAGCAAGACCGGGAACTTTTTTGGCGCGATTTATAACAATGGACGACACATGGCTCCATCATTACGACCCTGAAACGAAACTGCAGTCTAAGACATGGAAAAGACCATCATCTCCAACTCCGAAGAAATTCAAGGTGAGCCCATCTGCCGGTAAGGTCATGGGCTCTGTTTTTTGCGATGGTAAAGGGGTATTAATGATTGAGTATCTCGAGCATGGAGCCACTATTACGGGCACTTTATACGCCAAACAAATAGCAACATTGCGCAATGAGATCCGCGAAAAACGGCGAGGTAAACTCTCGAAAGTTGTGCTGTTCCACCAGGACAATGCCCCGGCACACAAGTCCGCCGTTGCAATGGCTGCAATTCGTGATGCTGGGTTCGATATCCTTAAGCATCCTCCGTATTTACCAGATCTCGCTCCCAGTGATTTCTACCTATTTCCGAGATTGAAACAATACCTGAGAGGCCAGAAATTTGAAGACGACGACGCGGTAGTCGCTGCAGTACAAGATTTTGTAAGTACTCAAGATGAGACCTTTTTTAAAAATGGAATTTTAAGTTTAGAAAAAAGATATACTAAGTGTATTATGCTAAAAGATGACTATGTCGAAAAATAAAATGACATTTAGTAAAAGTTGTTTATAACATACTCATTCTCACTTTTTATTGAACGCCCCTAGTATACTGGATTTATCTCTCTGTGTTGTTAGTACCTTAATTAGAGATGCAACAGATCAGATAGTTGTTTGGCCGGACATCCACATACCTGACATTCGGTCCAGTTTTGCGCTTGCGTGACATTCCGCGCAGGTTGCGCCTTGTTCAACGAATTGTAGGCTATCTATGGTAGAAAGACCTCATAGTGAAAATATATGGATCAGTCACGTCTTAAAACGAGTTTATGTATGTATGTATGTAAACACATTATTGTACATAAAAAAAAAATAATACAAAACAACAAAACAAAAAGAGTAACTTGAAGAAAAAAAAAAGAAAAAGATAGGCAAACAATAATTTATGTACAGAGAGAAGAAAGAAAATATAACATATAAACAAATACACAAAATAAACAACAATTAGTGACTACGACAAATATACTTATAATACCTAACTTAACACTGAACAAAATACACACATACGAAAAAACAGTACATGTAAATAAAAATAATACGATTAAGTAGGTACCCTACTTCCACAGTTTCTTCAATATCTCCCTGAACGAGGCCACAGACGGGGACTCCCTAACGAGCAAAGGTAACTCGTTACACAGCTTCACGGAATGGATACTGAAAGATTTAGCGTAAGAACGCGCCGTGTTCGGCGGGAAGGCAAGTGTGAGTTTGGAGCTGGACCGCAAACGGTGCCCGCTTCCGGTAGCCAAGTAGCTAAACCTTTCAGATAGGTACGAGGGAGAGGAAGGATGAAACAACACATTGAAAAGGAGACACAGAATGTGAATGTCTCTCCGCCGTCTAATAGGCAGCCAGTGAAGCTGCTCGCGAAAATGGGAGACGTGGTCGTACTTTCGCAGGCATATGTTTTGGGCTAATCCATAGCCCTTCTTCCTGGAGCCACACGTCACGGCGGCTGCCTAACGTGTACTACGCGCTCTCGCTCTGCTCGCACGTGACGTGAGTGATCCGTATATTTTCACTATGAGCATCACGGTAGCTTCATGTTTAACAAAAGACCTTATCTTCAGTATGGACAGTCTACAAAAAAAAATGTGATTGTATGTCCTTTTCTGAATTACATGCACTATGCGAATTAAGAAACTGATGTTAGTTATTGACAAATGTATATAAAATACTTGTTTTTAAGTATAACTATAAGTTATTTCAATATCAGGTATCCAGCAGGATAGTATGGTATTTGGCCAAATAAATGTTGATAATTCTTATCAAAACATTGATAACTTATTAGGCATTACTGTATAATTGACCACATAAATAAAAAACATTTATTGAATCAGACAATTCCACATTTTATGGCTGGCACCATAACTAAACTATATTGTGTTTAAAAATTAGTCTATAATTATTTATTTATTTGAATAGCCATATTTTACGTTTGATTCTTTGCAGGTAAATGATGACCCATACAGTGCTAATGAACCGAAAACTATTTTTAGGAATACAATGACAGATGAAATTAGGATTAGCAAGCTAAATCCCAATGTAACGGAATTTGTGCCTATTAGGGTTAGACTAACACAAGGGCAAAAAAAACAAGAAAATAAAAAAAATAGTAAATTAAAATCTCCTAAGAAAACTGATCTTGATAACCAAAGTAGTAGGAAAGTAGACACTGAAATTAAAGTTCGTTGTGAAAATAAAATCAGTGTCATCGAGAAAAAAGATGAAGAAAAAATTAATGCTCCTATTGATTTATTGACTGGAGAAAATAATAATTCAACAAGAAATGAGATTGAAGGGATACACAAACTCTCGGCCACTAATTCGAAGACTTCTGTTAGTAAAACTACTGTCAGCAGCAGCAACATTTCCTTGGACAAGAAAGTAGACATATCTAATATGAAATCTGAAGAAATTGAAGAAATTAAGGTGAAAATAAAATCGAAAATCATAGATTCTTCTGGTGATTCTATACAGAACAAAAAGGAGAGAAATGTAGCTATAGCAGCTCTACTAAGGCTCTCCGCAACCGCGCCAGCAGTACCAGTTGAAAAACCTGTAAAACTAATCACACCTGATTATTTTAAAGAACCTCCTGTTGATAGAAACACGGAAGCTAAAAAGGAATCTGTCAAAGACACTGACACAGTAGAACTTGAAGTACCTGCAACATCCACTAGCAGGGTCCCAGTAGTTTACAAAGATCCATTTGTTGAAGAGTCAATTGCTAAGGTGAACAATTGGTTTGACCATGAAGACAGCCCCAAGAAGCAGCAGTCGCCAGTGAAGCCGCCTCCCGCGGCACCTGTTCGTCTGCCTCCAGTGCAATTTAAAGATGTTTTATCATTTAAGAAAAAGAATGCTTCAAATTTAAGGGTGAGTATTTTCTCTGTATCCCTCGAGTTAACAATAATGGTTCCAAATTCCAATATCATGAAAGGCTCATGCCCTTTTGGAGTTAAGCAGTTTGAATGCGATGCCGAAGATTCAATGTTCATGTACAATTCAATTTCTAAAAATACAGCTTAGATTCTGCCAATGTCGGTTGATAAAGAAACTTTCGGTTTGGACAGATTAGCGTACATAACAGAGTTGTCAGATGATTTTAGACGACCAGATGGCCTAGTGGCACAGAATAAGTAATAGTACTAACGTACAGAAGGATCACTCTCGAACAAAGGTCAACTTTTGGTATAAAAACTTTCCTACTCCTACTGCGTGCACGCGAAATTAAAACTTTTCGTGTGATACGAGCGTTCATATTCCGTTGGGCACCGCTGATCCGAAACCAAGGGCACAGGGTTCCCACTCGCCCATATTTGGTAGGTATATAAATCAAGAAAGATAACAGTGTGTATTAATTCAGTAAACTACCTTTAGTATGTAAGTAAGTTATTTATAATATCGTTTAGAAGTCATTGTTTGTTTCAAAAATCACAGAAAAAAAAGATGCTTAATTACGCGCGACGCGGCTAGCGTGCGAAACGAAGGCCGCGCGACAACCTACTGCCATACTCCTTCCGGGAGGAGCGCCGGCCGAACATACCTAAACTGCGGAGTGAAACCCCCCTGCTAGTGGTTAGAGAACCTGACTATGAAGCTTGAGGTCCCGGGTTCGATTCCCGTGTCGGGGCAGATATTTGTATGAAAAATACGAATGTTTGTTCTCGGGTCTTGGGTGTTTAATATGTACTCAAGTATGTATCTATCTGTATAAGTATGTTTATCCGTTGCCTAGTACCCATAACACAAGCTTTGCCTAGCTTACTTTGGGACTAGGTCAATTGGTGTGAATTGTCCCGTGATATTTATTTTATTATTTTATTATTTTATTATTTTGAAGGGTCAAACGAGTACTATACTATTTACAGGTGACTATGTTTTAAAATTAGATTAAGTTTACTTGAATATTGCCTTTTAGTATATCTAATTCCTCCTTCGTCATCATAAAACGTACCGCGCCGACCGAAATAAGACACTATGAGGTTTGATTACCTAAAAAACTTGACTAAAGGTAATCAGAGCGCCATTATAGTGAATGCTAATCAAACGTAAATGATAGTCAGTTAGCACTTGCCAATGTTTTTCTTAAAATAGTCAACTGGGTAGTTTACCCTAATTCTTCGTAGTTCCTGCACTGGAATCCTTTTTACAGGTAAACTCGCCGATAAGCGAAACAAATAGTGAAAAGAGGAAACAGTTCACGGCATTCGTGCCCTCCGCGTATGCCAATGACCTTTTAGAAAAATATGAAAAGAATGCCAAGGCGCAAGTGGCTCCGAAAGAGGACTGGAGGGACGCACTCGAACGGCAATTGATGGAAAAAGACAAAGACATCAAGAAAAAAAGGGGTGAGAATTAAGATAAAAATTAAGGTCAGTGGTAACTCTCATGTGTCAGAGAGTACCCATAATATACACCGTGAAATTTAAGTGGTTGTTTTCCCGAAACGAGGTGATTTAGTTTCGATTGTACAATCGATTTATAATTACTATTTTGACTAGAGTCAAAAATCCAATTGTGAAAAACGAAAGTCGAAAATGACCGCAAACCAATAGTAACGCTTCGTTGGTACAAGTAGCGTACGATCGTACCGTAGGTTAGGTTAGGTAGGTTAGGATTTTTGACTCTAGTCAAAATGGTAATTATAAATCGATTGTACAATCGAAACTAAATCACCTCATTTCGGGAAAACAACCACTAAAATTTCACGGTGTATAAAAAAGTCACTCTTCAAAATTTTTTTTTTTTTACAAAAACAAAAGACATTTGAAAATATAAATGATCCCGTAATCAACGAAATATGATACAAGTAATCAACCAGTAAACTCAAAGTCAAAGGTATGTTTATACTTCAGTACCTTGTGTGACTTCCGATTAATTTATAAAAAAAAAAAGATGAAGTGACAGCGACAAGGTAGTAAGTGTAAACACCTCATTGGCCTTGGCAGTTGTACAATCGAGTTCTCCAATATCTGTACAGCCAACCGTTCATAAATATATAAACATGAACCTTATGTTACGGTAATAAGGTCTATGTACAGATATTTATGAACGGTTGGCTGTACAGATATTGGAGAACTCGACTGTACATTGGTTGTTTTCATTTTAGAACAAATCATACTGCCACTCGTATTCGACGATCATGGGACCAAATTAAATTTTATTCACAAATGAAATGTTATTTATAGTTTAATTTTATTAATAAGTATATGAATTTTGTGAATTTTAATTTTACTATTGATTATGTCTTTGTATACAAACTTTTTTACTGTAGGTATGTACAGTCGAGGTCAAAGATGTTTGTTTACATTTGAGAGTTACAAAATATTTTAAATTGAAATAATTCCAAAAAAATAATATATGTAGTAAGCCTTTGTTGCTGTTGCTATAAAATTCATTTGATAAAAAAAGTTGAAAAAAGTGACAAAAAAACACATTACGGCATTTTCACACGGGCAACGTCCCGTTTTTTGCGGGTTCGGTTTTTTTCAGGATCCCGTTTAGTTGCTACTAAAGTACGTACGTACGTTGCTACTAAACGGGATCCTGCAAAAAACCGAACCCGCAAAAAACGGGACGTTGCCCGTGTGAAAGTGCCGCTATCGGTATTTGGTTAATCTCTTTCTTTCGATAAAGGCCTCTTCTATGGCTTCCCACTTGGTTCTATCCTTTCCTGTAACTAACCATTACAGCCTGCTAATTTCTTAAAATATTCTTCCCATCCCTTTGGGCAGGGCACATCGCTCGTAGAACTGATGGCCGATGGGGCAAAATGATGCAGGATGCAGGATGCTTTTTAAGGTTGCGGGATCGCGTTGGATGCGGATGGCACGGGACTGGTCTGTTTAGCGAGCCTTGGGGGAGGCCTATGTTCAGCAGTGGACGTCTTTCGTCTGAAATGATGATCCCTTTGTCTTCCTCTATTGCTTCCTCAAGGGTACCATTCAGTTCTTATTTTGGTCCATTTCTCTTTTCTTCTTTTCTCTTAACACTGTCCCTTCCAGCGCCATTTCAGTTTTCTGCATACAGTTTGAACATTTTCGAAGTCAGACTTCCGAATACCTATTTCAATTCAATCTGAAAAGTGCATTGAATTTGAGGGAGACTATATCGAAAAATAAAAGAAGTTTTGTGAATATATGTACTTCTTTTCTTTGTGAGGCCGGAAACTTTTGGACCTGCCCTCGTATACCTACTTACTTACCTTACCTCACCATTAGGTACCTTTACCTATTCACTCATCATTTCTAGTATTATTTTTTTGTAATGCCTTAGACCTCGACTGTACTGCCAATGTGTTATTAATATTAATATGTTTGAAGAACTCTTCTAAACAGATCAAAAAGTAGTAAAAGTAGTAAAAGTAGTTTGAATTTTTACATGTATCTATCCATTTTCTAATAGCACTTGCTGGTAGTGATTATTCTGGTATAATGTTTACAACTTAGCTTTGTTTTTTACCCCATCTTATTTGTGAAATGTGATGAAAACCTTTTTTGGATTTATGGTACCAGCTTCCCGTGCCAAACTTAATAGGGATGTTTCCTAGGTAAAAAAATAATAATTCTTATTAGTCCGTATTTTACATTACCAAAAAATATTAGACACATAATTTTTCTTTTGACAATTAAACAAAAAATGACGAAGATATGGCGCGTTGAACTTCCGCGTGTCGAGGCGTGACGTCACTTGTTCCTAAAACGCTCATACAAAGTGTAGGAACAAGTGACGTCACGCGAAACTTCAACGCGCCATATCTTCGTAATTTTTTGTTTAATTGACAAAATAAAAAATACGTGTCCAATATTTTTTGATAATCTAAAAGACTGACTAGTTAGGAAAGTAGCCTATTGCTATGTTAAGGCCACCACAAACCGGTAGCGCGGGGGCCGACGAAGCGCGGCCAATAACACTGAATCATATATACGGTGACCCACCGGCAGCGCGGCGCAGCGTGTATGATTCAGTGTTATTGACCGCGCTGTGCACACTCCGTCGGCGCCCCGCCCCGTTTTGTGGTGGCCTTGCAATCTTTGGAGCTAGAAATAGGTAGCAGATTTTTTTTATTTGTGTAAAACCAAAGACCCGGTTTAGTATCAGATTTATTTTTATTTTATTTTTTGACGCAAGCGTGCAAAAGTAGCGAAACTGATAATAAATAATGATAATGACATATTTTATTCGACATTTTTCAGTCTACATTTTTGTATGTGGGAATTATGTGTCGATTTATATTTTTTATTTTTTTATACAACTTTAGATAAATTCTATAAAAAATATTATCATTTCCGTTACAGTTATTTGTAAGTACCTTTTAAAGTTTACTGGTACGAAAACAATTTTTGCGCAAGAGTACGTAATAAAAATTTTACTTGTACATTTTTTTTAGGCTGATGTTTTTTAAGGGACAATTATAATTTGAATTGATTCATGTTTTATGATTAATAATCAAGTTAAATCAGACATGCAAGAATCATACAAATAAAATTATATTTTTAAGTATTTCAACTTCGAGTTTCTTGACGGTTCTACAACGCATGTATGCAAATGAAACTGTTTAGTCGACAACTTTCGAGCCACCATTGCGTCACGTTTTTCCTTTGATATTAAAAACCTAAATTTGCATACATCATGCATGTTAAGCATTTAATTTTTAATGTGGTTCAGTGGGTGACTCAATAATATCTGAGTTGTGAAAACGTATTTAATCAAGAGTGAGCGTTTCCACGCTATTCCCACTTTACGAATCCATCGTCAAGAAAACATTAGTCTAATGCGTACTATAAAATTAATGATTGTATCATGGACAGGGATGTTTAGAATTAATTCGATCCGTATTGGCAAACCGTAGTTTCGAATAGCGTTTCTACTCTGTCAAAAAAATTAGTTATATTAAATACTTTAGATTTAGATGTAATGTAGGTGTGTACGTTAGATGTAGGTATGAACTATACTTCATTTAATTTAGAATTGAAAACCATTATATTGCGGCTCGTCAACTATTGCTTACCTAGCAAATAGTACAGTACAATAGTCTGGGAGCCGCAAAATAAAATTGTTTTGACGTCACTTTATTTGCGTGTCGTCAATTGTTACTCTAGTACAAATTGTAAATTGTTCACGAGCCGCAATATAATGTTGTTGTGGTTTATAATTCTAAATTAAATGGAGTATAAGTACTTAGTTTCGTAACAATGTATATCTGTTTGAAAAAATATACCTTGTTGAGTTTCTTGCCGGATTCTTCTCAACAGGGTATTTCCGAACCGGTGGTAGATTCTTCGACTTTCATAAGTGCTTGTTATACTTAGTCTAAATTGAATTGATATTTTAACTTTGACTTTCCATACCCCTTTGTTCTCACTACCAATTAATGCATTTTTTTATTTCATTTGAAATGAAATGAAACTTTATTTGCTTGAGACATGGTTAACATTACAATAAGGTTGTTTTTTTTACAATCGCTGTTTCGTTCCATAAAATAAGTGAGAATTTGTTTACCCACCTGTTCGCAATCCGGAACTGGGAAAATATCCCACTAAATACTCAAAAGGGTGTGGATATGGATAAGTATAATTGTATATTGTTTGTATTATTGTATATACATATATTAATTATTTTGTCGACCACACTCGCTGATCGCCGAGATACAGGCCTAGCCTATAGCTAGTTATGGTATGCAACCACACATCTTCGAGTACTTAGTCATGTTATACGAGTTCTGGTATTATATTAATCATATGTTAATTTAAACATTGTAGGGGCTTAGACGCACGCAATCTGCCGACCTCATTTGCAAACGTTAATTTACCTATCAACCGTAAAGTCGTAAAAAGTTGATTTGTTAAAATTTCTAATACATTATTCATCCCAAATTTTCCATGAAATCATGGAAAACGACAATAAATTATCATAGTACGTGACACTACCGTTCCCATTAATATTGATATCACAGAATTTTACGACTTTGCTTATCAACTTAATTTTCCCTCCCACTACAGGAAAGGAGGATCCGGTAGGCTCGCGTATATAGGTAATGATAAGTTTTAGGCCGGGGCCGCACTGGTAAGATAGTTAGAGATAGTTCGAGTTATGTAGTCACATCGCTGTCGCGTCACCGTCGCCTTACCAGTGCGGCCCCGGCCTTAGAACGCAGCGTTATTCTATCCTCCGCTTCTCTAAGACTAGGGTTAACTTTCTACCTAATATAAATTTTGCTGGTTAAATAAAACCATTTAATTTAAAAGTATAGTTTATTTTAAATCATCGACCGTCCAAGTTAACTTTCAGTAGTGGTTGACTCAACGCGCTATGAAGCTTCAGGAGGTCCCAGTCGTCATTTGAGAGCTAGAGATAATCTACGATAACATGGCCCGCCCCTCCATAATTCAAGAAGTCTTCAATGTATTGTGAAAGTATTTATAAAGCAGACCAAAACTTTCTACGCATGTGTGCGTGTTGAGACAGCCGTCAAACAAAAGCAGATACTACTACATAAAAATTCTTTCGTAAATATGTGATGTGACTAAACATCTCTTTATACTCTATTGTATATCCATGAAACTGTTGGTTAATATATTTATAATCATATTGGGAGAGTTTGTGGGAGCATGTGTGCCGTGCGGCTCTGTATCGGATGCTAACTAGGATCCACATAATATCAGCCTCGAGCCACCTTTAGTGACCCGACGAGTGCTGAGTGGACTCCTTTTTCGCATAGGTAGCTTATTTCTATTTTCAATTATTGTTTTTACTTTTTTCTTAGCATGTACATGTTACTTATGCGAAACAAAGATTTCTTATTCTTATTCTTAAACATTTAAATAGTAATGTGGAGGGGTGGGCCATGTTATAGTAGTAGTATAGTAGTTTATCTCTACGTGCATCACCGAGTCTAAGACCAAGGTCGAGGCGATCCCTCGTTAAACCATTAACAGCTTTGTATCTGACGGATAACTACGTTTATGTAAAATGTTGTTGTCAAATAAATTCTATTGCATTTATGTATTTTGCACGTGGATACTATAGCTAGCATATAGGTAGGCCATCTTTCTGTGTGCACAGACCTTTATCTGCTTTTGCATTCATTGTTTCTATTCACTTTTCAGAAATGAAATCAGGGAAGCAATTACAACACATATGTATAAATTACAAAATATCTAAAAAGTATTTTGTTCTGTTGAAAAATTCGAATCAAAACGAATGCACATTAGATTTGTGAAGAACTAATCTTCTCTTTTTGGGTCTTACACATCCTAAGACACAAAGATTGTCTCTCCTGTGGACTGAAAATTAGCGACTCCGAGTCAGCATGCTTAAGATTTATTTAAATGGGGCCGAAAGTTAGCCAGGCATCTCACACGCCGATGTCTTAATATTGGCTACACACCCTTAATGTCACATGTCCACAGGTGTGACTCAAACCAAAAAATCTGTTCGGCCTCTGTTCGGGTTCTGTTCAATACAAAAACGATAACAATGTCTGAAATGTAAATTTCCTCCGAATTGTTTAAAACGCTTTTCTCTAAAACCTTTTTGTATTGTTTACAATATTTTGCTATAATAGTTTACACGAAATAATGACAAATGAAATCTAGTAGGTATATAATTAAAATTATAGTTTAGTTAAGTATAAAAGAAAGACATAAATGGGGCTTATTTACTCAAAACATTGACATAAGCCAAGTCAAATCCGGGGTTTCCAAACTTAATCAGTTGTCAATTTATGTACATACATACAATCACGCCTCTTTCCTGACCTAACATAGATCTTTCGCTTCCACAACTCTTAAGCCCGAACCGACCGAATGAGGAATGTAATAAGAGAATGTTGTGGCTTGAAAAATTATATTGTGACACGTATAGAGAAAGGAATGTCAAGTCGGTGTAAGGCGAGTGTAGATGGAAATGTTCGAAGGGAGACCAAGGACATTCCATGATTGGGGATGTCTTGAAAGGTCAGGTTTAGAGTACCCGTAACCAGTGAGCATGTAAGTATGTTTATTAAACATTAGTGAAGATAAAATAAAGGCAATCTAATCTACAGCGGCTGTTCAGTCTTTTAGGGTCATAGGACCTGCGATGCGAAACAGTTTGGGAACCCCTGTACCATCGATGAGTGCCTTTGCCTGTTTCTTTTCGGAGACTGTCTCCGAAACGATAGTAGATTTTACGACCTTCATAAGTGCTTGCCATAAATTGAATAAAGATGTTTTGGCGATTTGATTTTTTATTTTTAATTAGATAAGATACCTATATAATTATTTTTGACCAACTCCTAAAAGCAGAAGTAGGTATCTCTATTAGATTCCATATTTTTTTACATCAAGTCACATGTGAACTGATTTCGGAGATACTCCTTTGATCTCAGAAATGGTCTGTTTAAATTTTATTAGAATTGATTGAACAATAATAATTTCTTTCTAATTTGAAGTCAGAGATTTGTGTTAAGGAAAAAGTTACATATACACTAAGGTTGCCATGCCAACTATACAGTCGAACATAGAACCTCCTCCTTTTATTGAAGTCGTTTAAAAATGAGGACAATTTCTTTTAAAATCGATGCGAACACTTGAGGCATGTGGCGCTCACAGTTCTTAAAAATAAAAAAGTTTTTGTAATTCCATTTTTAATATAAGCTTTTTGCAGACTGTACTTTTTCACTCTTGTTACTATCTAGTACGAAAGTACTCGTCAATACGAATCAAACGAGCCCAAATTCGTTGAGGTCGTGTCGTTTTATCGCCTATGGCCACCGTCCAGCTCCATCAACAGGTCATGCTCCATGTCATAATTATACTTACCTACTGTAATGTCACCTGATTTACGCATGCATGCAAAATTTCAGCGCAATCGGAAATCGGGAAGTGGGTTAAATTTAACTTGACAGGTGAAGAAACCATGGGTGAAACTAAATAAAAGCTTGTAAAAATCTTGTAATAATAACGAGAGCGATTTTCCTTTACTTTTGATTTACCTTACCTATCTGTACCTATACGTGTTAGTGTGCGTAAGAGCGAAATTGGGAATAGTTAGCATAAAAAAAGAAATATCCAACTTTACACCCACGTGCATATGGGTCATACTCATTCATTAACCATACATAGCGTAAGAAACAAAAGTTGTCTCTCCTGTGGACATAAAATTATCTAGAATCAACTTAACAGCAAACTTAAGATCTATTTAAATTTTAAATAGTCCGAAAGTTGGCCAGGCAACACGACGATGTAGAATTGACTAAAAATATTGGCTTATAGACCTTTAACTTTTGCCATGACAACAGGAGAGACGCGCTTTTAAAACCCAGGGCCCAATTGCATAACAAAATACAAGCAAATAGTATACAAAATAGCTAATACTATTAGCTTGTAATTTGTTATGCAATTGGGGCTTGGACACTCCAAAAAACAACATATCCTGAGAATACCGAACGGCAGGCAGCCCTAATGCGTGTATTACTTAAGCTCCAGACGGACAGATAGCGGAGGCGTGGCGGTGACGATTGTCATATTCAAACTTGTATGAACGGTTGTGCGGTACCGTACCGCGAACACGTTCATACAAGTTAGAATATTACAACGGTCACCGCCACGCCTCCGCTGTCTGTGCGTTTGGCGCGGCTAAAATCCACTAGCGCACTTTGAGGAACCGTCTGTCTATCCATCCTCACCATCTTGATGATTGGTGTACCGAGTGTACCGTGCGTTTTAAGCGAAACTTCTTTCCTCGCACGACGAAGATCTGGAATCAGCTTACTGCGGCAACATTCCCGGAGCGTTACAACTTATGGCCGGCGCCCACTGACGGCATGGCACGGCGTGACATTTTATTACTATCAAGTTATTTTGAATCTTATTTTAATGAGTTTAGAATTCATGTTACTTTATTTCGATACTACGATGCCGCGACGTCCTGAGGGCCGATGCCACGCATAACCAATAAAGTAACATGAATTCTAAACTCATTGAAATAAGATTCAAAATAACTTGATAGTAATAAAATTCCACGCCGTGCCATGCCGTCAGTGGGCGCCGGCCCTTAGGGATATTTAAAAAACGAGCCTACCAATTCCTAAAAGGGTCGGCAACGCACCTGTGATTCCCCTCGTGTAGCGGGTGTCCATGGGCGTTCGGTGATCGCTCTCCATCAGGTGACCCGTCTGCTCGTTTGCCCCCTCTTATATAAAAAAAGCTATAGGATTGCTTCAAAAACATGACATCATTGTGCGACAGAAGACCTTTGTACCTAATACGAATACTGCTGCCTTGCAATGTAATGTTAGGTCATCTGACGCAGTTAATTTTACAAGTACGTACGTCGTCGCGGCGGGTCGCATACTATTCCACTAACTGGACCTAAGGCAGTTGTCACACTGCTTTGCACATCGCAGCGGCGTGCGGTTTTAGCCGCAACCCACACAGAAGAGACGTGCTTACGGGACCCTATTACTGAGGCTTCGCTGTCTGTCCGTCTGTCACCAGGCTGTATCTCATGAACCGTGATAGCTAGACAGTTGAAATTTTCACAGTATGATGATGTATTTCGGTTACCGATGGGGCTGAAAGGTTCTCTAGTGGCGTCCGCGGACCGGAAGACGCAGTGTAGGTAGGCTTCCAACAAGATGGAGCGACGACTGGTTAAGGTGATGGGAACACGTTGGATGCGGATGGCGCAGGGCCGATCTGTTTGGCGAGCCTTGGGGGAGGCCTATAAATGTTCAGCAGTGGACGTCTTTCGGCTGAAATGTTGATGAACGGAGACGGCCGTTTATACATATGTATACCTACGGCATATACCTACCTAATTATAATAGGTATCTTACTATTAACGTGACAGTTTGTATGGATGGTGTCGCCACGCCTTTCGTTATATTAGTTATTTCAACTGTTATTATGGCAATATTAAGATATGCTGCCTGATTCAACCAAACATGGTACAAGGCGTTGCGACAATAAGAGAAGTTAAAGGAACTCTGAATCTTACCTGGGTTTATTCCCGGGGGGAGGGGGCAGCCATGGGCTCTATACATAGAAGAATACAATATATCACTGACACTATCTTCGGTGCCACTACTAAGTGTTGCAGACTACCTTCAAACTATTACTCGTCTAGTATCTTTAAGCCTTACTTAGGGCCGGCGCTCACTGACGGCATGGCACGGCAGTTACATACGAATTTTACCGCAGCATCCCTCGGCACGTCGCGCGCGGCATCGTGGTATCGAAATAAAGTAACATGAATTCTAAATTCATTGAAATAAGATTCAGAATAACTTGATAGTAATAAAATGCCATGCCGTGCCATGCTGTCAGTGAGCGCCGGCCCTAAGGAGTCATAAGTATCTTTCGTGGGTCCCCAGATCTCTCCCATCCGACACCGTGCACCAGTCATGTGCCTTTGTCTAAATGTCTGTCGTCTGTAGGGTATTGGCCACGTATTGGCTAAGTTTAGTCTGGAGAAACGAATAACGGTTTTTACACTACGTAGGGAATTCATGATACTTAGAATATTGAGGGCATCTACTACGATACTCAGAATATTAAGTGCATCTATACTTCGTTTTTTTAGCATTAGAAAGACGGTAAGCGACCTTGACGTGTCTTTTTATTGAAATACACTTTTGAATAAGGGTTCCTAGTTTACTACGGAACCCTAAAAATAAGTCACAGCTAATAAGTATACGTAAAAATTTGAAAAGAAACATGGTCATTTACACTTTTTTGGTCTCATCTTCTTCTTCTTCTGAAAGTGCCACTCCATTACTGGAGGTTGGCCGTTAGCTCTGAAAACTTCTCCCTGTCTTGAGCCATCCGGAATAAATAGTTGCTCTGCACTTCTGATTTCATAAGTAATAGTAACTATTTTTTAAAGCGCTTTTCACTAAAAAGACTCTTCAAGATTGTTAACATAGGTATGCGATAAAACGAAGTATACCTAGGTATGCGATCTTAGCTTTCATTGCTTGAGGATTAGGAAACCCGGTAAACGAACACTATGAATTTACATCACATTAAACTTTCCTTTTTTTTTCCCTGGTTCGTCCGTTCGGACTGGCTAAGGTCCGGGACCATATCGCCTCGTCATCAGTTGTTGTTAAACTTTCCTTTTTGGCGCCATTATCAAACGAGAAACCATAGAGTAGAAAATGTTGCCAGCTTAAATGCTTTAGGGTAACGCGGCAAATCACAAATGGATGTTTGTTACTCTTTCACGCTCAAACGGTTTTAAATTTGCCACACATATATTTTATAATCAACAGGATACCTACTCTTTATTCCTAAAAATTGCATAGTTCAAGCTGGATAGCGATAAAGCGCTCTATAACACTAAATCAAATATACGGTGAAAGACATCGGCGGCGCGGCAAGCCGTACTTGGTTCAGTGCTTGTTCAGTGTTATTGACCGCACTGGGCACCAGGGGGGGCACGCTTACATATATCACACTTTTCATGCGACTACAGCGATCTCTGGTTGTTTGGTGGAGAACTAAATTAGCGGCCATCTTGGTTGACTTGTCAAACTTGTCAGTTGTCATTCATCGCCCATGGCCATGGCGTACCAAATTGTACGGTCAAGGACTTTAATTGATAGGCCACTTGCCAATGTTCGTATTTTAGCCGTATAGTGCAAATCGGGTTTAGCCGCTTATACTTCGTATATGCTGATTTGAATTAGACGGCTAAAATACGAATAGTGGCAATTAGCCTATCAATTAAAATTACGCGTAATTATAGCTGTACATCACTACCAACATATACATATAGATAGGTATACATCAATAGATACGTCACATTAGTTCTTCACCAGGGCGTAGGGCAGCAGCACCTTCCATACATGCATATTTGACCATAGAGTTGCCACTCTTGTTCATATAATATTACAATACTCTTTGCTGGGCACGCTCCGTCGGCGCCCCGGGCTCCCGGTGTTCGTGGCCTAATGCATGCATAATGCATGTCTATTATCTATGGTTTCAAAAATAGATTAGATATTGACCATAGAGACTCAGGGTGACCATTTGTCGCAGATTTCTGCCATTTAGGCTGATTTGGCTTTTTTATAGCAGGATAATTTAACGATTTGATAAAGTGGCAGAATTTGACAGATTCCAAAGAAAACCTTATTATTTTTGAAATACAAAAAGAAAACTTTTACATTTCTGTGTAAGAGTTAATTTGTTTTTTTTACAAGCTTTTATTTAGCTCACCCCGTTTGTTTTTTTTTTTATTATTATTTAAAATTCTTGGGTCAAATCTTAGAAGTCGAATTTGACCCACTTCTAGTGGTCGGATTTGCCTGAAATTTGGTATACTTATGTAGGTTGGATGACAATGCAAGTACAGTCAACAAAAAGTACAGTCAGCGAAAAAGCTTGTATTGAAAATGAAATTTTTAACAAAAACTTATTACGACTTAGTTGGTAGCAGATTATTTTATTTACTAAAATAAAACGAACATAGTGAAGAATTTTCAAAACTCAGGGTGTCACAGGTGCGTTGCCGGCCTTTAATAGTGTAGTAAGCTTTGAGGATTGAGCTAATCAAAGGTAGTAAGTTTAAAAATATTCTGAAATATTTTGAATTGAACATAAAAATCTTTTTTCGTTTTATTAATTTCATTCCTTACCCGCCGAGGCAATAATAAGATGGCATATTATTCGTATTTTCTGGAGCTAAGCAAATTTGGCTGATTTTTGGCTATAAAATAATTTATAGCCTTGGGTTACTTAGCTATTTCTGAGATGGTCTCCCTCAGGGGGGGGGCACACTTACATATATCACACTTTTCATGCGACTACAGCGATCTCTGGTTGTTTGATAAAGAACTAAATTAGCGACCATCTTGGTTGACTTGTCAAACTTGTCAGTTGTCATTCATCGGCCATGGCCATGGCGTACCAAATTGTACGGTCAAGGACTTTAATTGATAGGCCACTTGCCAATGTTCGTATTTTAGCCGTATAGTGCAAATCGGGTTTAGCCGCTTATACTTCGTGTATGCTGATTTGAATTAGACGGCTAAAATACGAATAGTGGCAATTAGCCTATCAATTAAAATAACGCGTAATTATAGCTGTACATCACTACCAACATATACATATAGATAGGTATACATCTATAGATACATCACATTAGTTCTTCACCAGGGCGTAGGGCGGCAGCACCTTCCATACATGCATATTTGACCATAGAGTTGCCACTCTTGTTCATATAATATTACAATACTCTTTGGTCTCCCTGGACTATACCATAGAGAATATAGAGTGAGTACATTGTTTATGTTTTAAACTAACACGTTTGTTTTGTTTATCTACCTTTTTTTTTTGTCAAGATACTGCAACTAGGTACTGCAATCAGTGAAAAGAAAAATTTACCCATAGGTATTGTTGCTGGCTGTCTTCCGATCTTCGGCACTGCAGTCAAGTCAGTCAGGTAAAAAGTTGACAACATATTTCATTATTACGCTAGTCAGAAGTTTAAAAGTAGGTATGAATAACGTGTTAACTCTAGCTGTTGACTTTTGTCTTAAAGATTGTGCAGAAATGGAGTCTCAGTGGACGGACAAGTCCGCTATAATGCGTGATTTGTCGTTTGCACAAGGGCGCTGGGTGCCAGGAAGCATTGATACTGCAATCACCAGCGGAACCCCACCGCCTCACAACTTAACCGAAGGTGAGCAATAATTTATACGTCTTTCGGGTCAGACTGGCTAAAAATTGTTGATAAAACTTCGCGTAAATTCCTCATTTTTTTGTTAGAGTGTTGTTCTGGTAAAGAAAGATGTGGAATATCTTGAAGATTCACAGCAGTATGCTTTGGTATCTTGGATATGTGGAGACATGTTAAACCAGGTTACAAACTATTTGTGTGCCTATTTCATCGGAATCGTCTAACCGTAGCATAAAAGAGTAACAAACATCCACAGAACCAGCCACCCAAACTTTTAGTTTTATAATATTAATAAATAAATTGAATGAAGCCTTTTTTTCCATTGCCATGTACCATAAACCGGGTGCCTTTGATCAAATCGGGGCAGCTTTGATAGTTTTCAAATCGCTATAAAGTTGATGTTGTGCATATGAGATGAGTTAAATGGTTGTCATGTAGAAAAGAAGATAGATGGACAAGCAAATGCTAACAAAAATGACTGGTCGGCAAACTACTTTTTAAAGTCGCCCTGCAGTAGTCACCCCAGTTTGTACGGTGTATATATTAATTGGATGAAAATAATGAAAAATTAGAATCACATTAGAAATGACGCAAGAACTAAAGTCACCAACATAGCTTGAAGAAATGCCAGACTCAAGTGGCAGTGGGCAGGGCACATGGCTCGTAGAACTGATGGCCAATGGGGTAAAAAGGTTCGCGAGTGGCGTCCACGGACCGGAAGACGCAGTGTAGGTAGGCCTCCAACAAGATTGAGCGACATCCTGGTTAAGGTTGCGGGATTGCTTTGGATGCGGAGAGCACGGGACCAATCTGTTTGGCGAGCCGTGAGGAAGGCCTATGTTCAGCAGTGGACGTGTTTCGGTTGATGATGATGATGATGATGATGATGATGAATGAATGAAGAATTTGATCTTTGCATGTTTCAGAGACTGAAGAGGAATATTATAAGCGTTGGACTGTTGATGGTGACTTCAGTGCTTGCCCTGATTTATCTCTAATCTCGAAAATGTTGGATATGGTAAGTCCATAAGTTTTTGGATGAGAGTGCCCGAGGATTGTGCTCAGTGGCATGCCATGGGAGAGGCCTATGTCCAGCAGTGGACAAACATAGGCTGCTGATGATGATGATAATGATGATGGTGATAAGTTTTGTTTGAACAGATCTTAAATGCAAGAACAAAAAAATTGGCTTAGGGTGTTAGTTACCATTTTTTTTTATTTTTTTTTGCCGAAGCTTAGGTGCACCTGTTTGACTATGCCAGCCTCATTGGGAGACTCGAAGGCCAAATTTATCAAACACTTCTCCCGCTATGTCCAGATTCTTTGACTGCAAAGGAATGTTTGATAAACCTGTACTATACTGCATCACCCGATACCAGACAACTCACCATTGAAAAAAGTCATAGTTGTTGTTAAGGTTCTGGAGCCAAATAAAACACTTTTTTTTTTCATTTTCAATGATCTAGTCCTTGGAATTCTCTAAGAATAGGGTATGACATCATTAACCAGTAATTCCATCCAAGACAGTTCCATTTAAATTTAATCTGAAAAAACTAGTTTAATTTGCAATTGACTGTATGTTTTGATTTTAACATACATACATAAAATCACTCCTGTTACCTGTATTCCCAAAGAGTATGTATATGTTGCATTTGCATCAGTTTGAGGCCTCTTTTAGCAATTTTAGGTTTAAAGCTAAAAATTGGTATAATAGTGTCAGGTTCCTAGTCTATCTCCAACAATAAACCCTAACCTATTATTTCCTTAGTCGCTTCTTACAACATCCACGGAAAAAATAGGGTGGTGTAATTTTAAACCCAACACCACACGGGGATACCCACACATCACACCATACCTGGGTTTGATTTTTAATAGTTTTGAAATAAATAGTTAATTATCTATCTCAATTGAGTTAGCTATTAATTATTCATTACCAATTAAACATTAACATTTCACTGGTACTCTATATAGTCTAGTTTTGTTAACTTAAATGTATTAATGTTTTAGTGATTTTCGCCTAATAACGCTATCATATACAAACTGATAAAACTTAATGGCTTGCGATAATTAAAACTAAATGTTATCAGCTTCTGTCAATATAATCATCATTACGATTTCGAGGGATTCCTTGACAATTAACATAATACAACTTGTTTACAAGCAAAAGTCGACATTAAGATGACGGACCTTTTCATTCCGCGACTGTAAGATCTTTGGTGTAACTGTAAAGTTTTAACTTTTGATGTTTACATATTTTGACACAATGACTGTATACATTATGTATGCTTTCGACTGTACAATAGGTATGCAAGTTGCATATTCAATTCACATTATATGTTATGTCATAACATTACTGTTATATGAAAGACCAATTTATTGATAAATTAAATATTGATTTAGGCGACTGTGGACTTATAGGAAAAATGACAATGCATAAAAATGTCTACTTGAATAATTTTGTCCTAGGATAATTTTAACAAGACATATTTATGTTGCAGTATAAAAATGTCCACATTAATTTAGTTCAAAATTATATTTGACCGAATATATGGATGTCCAAGTATAAAAATGTTGCTCTGTTATTGTCTCCATATACAAAGTGGTGATATTATTAACTTTGCCGATGTATAAAAATGACTACTTGAATGATGAATTTGGTTATAATGTGATACTGTGTGCGTGTGATTATTATATTTCGGCTTAATTAGACTAAGACATTTGAATATTTTGTCTTCATGATACTTCGACAAATTTATTTCTTGAAAGTAGACATTTTTATACATCGTCATTTTTCCTTTAAGTCCACAGTGGGCTAAACCTAAATATTGTTGGGAAGTCCCTAGGACAATTTTATTCATACCACAAAAACTCCTACCTATGTCTGTTTAGGATTTAATCAATATTTCTTTATTTACTTTCAGGTTCATGATGATGTGCCTGAAACAGTGGATATACAGACAGGACCTGCAGAGATAAGGAAATTGGACCCGGTAGCTAAGGTTTTTGTGCCAAAATTCAGGAAGGCTGAAGTTAAACAAACACAGGAGAATGTAGTAGTTAAACCTATAAAACCACCGACTGATAAAAAGAAAAAACCGCTCCGCGAGCGCAACGTAGCTATAGCCTCAATTATTGCGAATTCTTTAAAGGCATCACAAGATGTTAGTGTTAGAGAGGCTCCTATAAAACTGTGTAAGCCAGAAGATTTCATTAAAACAAGTTCTCCTGCGCCGGACCTGGAAGAACTCCAAGCGTTAAAAAAAAGGAACGATTCCGTCCATAAAGTGAACAATTGGCTGCAAACCCAGGAAATGAGTTGCATGTTTAAAAAAAAATCATCTGAATCAGCAAAGTCACCTGCAAAGTCACCTTCACCGGGGCAGTCCGATGCAAGTGCGAAGTCTCTGAGGAATCCTGTGCAGCAGTACGTACCTTCCAGTTGGGCTGGGGAGTATTACAAGAAATGCGTGGAGCGCACTCACATACGGGACATGATGCAGGCGAGTGTGTGGGCGAGGGCTGAGGAGATGATGAAGGAAATCGACATTCGGAAAGAGGAAGAACGAAGGTGATTATATATTTTAGTCCTAAGGTTCCGTTTGCATGAGAGATTATAATGCGTCGTGTTGCCCAGTGTTGGCGCTGGTTTAAATTAGGTTAGATTTAAAAGCGCTATCGTATGAATTGAATTATTTTTAACAGATGTTGATGTTGTTATGCTTGGAGTTTCTCTGCGGGATCGCATTAGAAGTGATGAAATCCGAGCAAGAACTAAAGTCACGGACATAGCTCGAAGAATCGCTAGACTTAAGTGGCAGTGGGCAGGGCACATCGCTCGTAGAACTGACGGCCGATGGGGCCGAAAGGTTCTCGAGTGGCGTCCGCGGACCGGTAGACGCATTGTAGGTAGGCCTCCAACAAGATGGAGCGACGACCTGGTGAAGGTGGCGGGAACGCATTGGATGCGGATGGCGCAGAGCCGATCTGTTTGGCAAGCGTTGGGGGAGGCTCATGTTCAGCATTGAACGTCTTTCGGCTGAAATGATGATGATGATAATGGCTAATGTCCGACATCCAGTCTTCTAGAAACACTAAATAAACATTTTTAAATTTTCGCGACTCCCCGCGACTCCGTCTGCGAAGACAAAAAAATAGCCTACGACTTATTCTCAGACCTACCAAATACAGAGAAAAAAATTTGATAGCCGTTTTGCAACAGGCAACCCTCGCGCCGGCAGCTTTCTCGCGCAAAGAATCGCAATCGCAGTTCAGCGCGGGAATGCTGCCTGCGTGATGGGCACCATGCCAAGAGGCCTACCTCTCTTTTTTAATTAGGTTTAGTTTTAGTTATTTTAATTTAATAGTAGTTTTACTCTTGTATTTACACCTTTAAGTATACAGGGTTATTTTTAATTCACTGACATCCTCTTACGACTACGACTTTTTAAAATGAAGCACTTTTTTCCCCATACAAATACACAGAGTATCGTAAAAATAAGAGGTAATCTCAAATTTTCAAAACGTTATTACACCAAAAATATTAAGTTATGACAAAAGCCGTAAAACAAAAAACATTTGTTTAAGTAGTAGGAGTTAAGGGTTAAAAGGATGCTAGTGAATTACAAATAACCCTGTATGTTTTTTCTTTCATTAATAAATGTTATACATTTTCGGAGGAGTTCGATAACAAACGCCGTGACACGAGATTTACTAGCCTTCCGTCCGCAGCTTCGTCCGCGATAAATTAATTTTCCCGTTGGAAAAGGTATTCCGCGGTAAAAAGTAGCCTATGACAATCAGTGATAATGTAGCTTTTTAACGGCAAAAGAATTTTTGAAATTGGTCCAGTAGTTTTTAAGTTTATTCGTTATATACAAAAATACAAATCTTTTCTGTTTATAAATTTTATAATATTGGTGTATTAACTTGATCATGATATTTTCCAGGAAACAAGAAGAGGAAGACGCGGCCTTAGCAGCGGCCATGGCGGCGGCGGAGCAAGATGCGCCTCCAAGCGAGACTCAAAACCATGACGATGACAACTCGGGTGAACACGACGACACTCCTGAGGCGGAATCACGTGGTGCTAATTTTGATAATGTATTCTAATAAGTAATAACTAGACCCCGTTATCTAATGCTCAGTTTAGGGGCAAGTGATGGGGTAGTTTCGATAATCTGAATCGATAAAAAATTAAGTTCATTTACTCACTCAGTAACATGATTATCACAAAGATCCATACTTACCAGAGCTCTTCTATAGTTTTTTTTTTTAATTATTATGAAAAGAAAGAAAAAAAAAAATATTTTTGTATGTTTCATAATAAATTAACAATATTTTTTCCAAATTATATGAAGTCAAATTTCGTCGTCGGCTTGTAAAAATTTATTTTTAAAAATGAAAATGGTTTTTTGACCTCTACAGATGTAACTGGCAAAAACTGTAGTTTTTTGTAATGCTCTATGCAGCTTTTGTTTACAATACTTTTATCAATTTGAACTTCCTTATTTTCTAACTGATTAATATTTTTTTTCAGATTTAATGCCTGGATTTTTATTTAATACGTTTGTTAATTCAATAATTGTCGGCCTCCTATCCGATCAAATAGATGCAATGAATAGTTATCCCAAGAAAAGAATAATTTCAATTTGACAAATAACTATTTATAAGTAAATGTGAATCAAATAATTATGTGAAGCTACATCACTATTTTAGCTTGCCCCCAAACTGAGCGTTAGATAACGGGGTATAGTAATAACCTAAAGAGCTCGACGAATTCAATATTTTTTTATCCAAGTGCTTGCGTTTGACCACAATCACGCCTGATGGAAAGCGCAGATACGGCCTACGATGGAGCACGCTTGCCTAGTGAATGCTCATTCACCCTAGACTTGAATTTAGGGGAATAAGCGGGAAGAAGTCAGTTGGGCGCGGTGTTGCGCGCCCCCAAGCAATGCAAACCGTATCGCAACAGCGTAACAAATACGAGATACTGTAACCGGTATTGATTTGTTAGATGTATTTTCCAATATTTTTATTTTCTTGTATAAAAAAATCCAATCGCCTTCTTTCCTTTTAGATGTATTTCCTGATATATTTATTTTCTTGTATAAAATTTTCCGAACGCCTCCTTTCCCTGTATTTTTTTTAACGTACGCAAAATTTTGTGTTCGTTCATTTTACTAGGGGCACAAATTCCCAGTCGTCTTTTTTCGTTATCAAATATTTTAAAATAGATTTTATTTGATTCTCGGTGGAAAATTATAATATGTATTCGCAATTTTGCCCGTTCTCGTTACTGCATGAATATAATACCTACTACTTATAAGTTGATATCAACGTTGAGACAGATCTTATTGGCTTTTATAGTAAAAGCGGTAGAGTTAGGTATAAACAATATGATTACGTACAAATAAGTGTAAAAAAATAGAATAAGGTCCCTGATTAGGTTAATTATGAACTAGGTTAGGTTTGACTACATCAAAAAAATGCTCGCACTTCGGTAACACGTTGTTTAAAGTTCTCTGAACTTTGCAACAGTATTGTATATAAACCTGTAAAAAGTTAATAAAAATTAACGGCGTTATTTTTTAAGCATTAGTGAATAAGAAGTTTTGCCCCTAGTAAAATTAATGACTGCAAAATATTGGGTTTTTTCAAAAAAATACAGGGAAAGAAGGCGTTCGGAAATTTTTATACAATTAAATAAATATATCGGAAAATATGTCTATAGGGAAAGAAGGCTTTCGGAAATTTTTAAACAAGAAAATAAATATACCAGAAAATATGTCTATGATAGGGAAAGAAGGCGTTTGGAAATTTTTCTACAGGGAAAAAAGACGATCGGAATTTTTTATACAAGAAAATAAAAATATTGGAAAATAAATCTAACAAATTCCGGTATTACATATTTTTAGAGACGACTTTGGATTTTTTTCTATCTAGCGAACTACAAGTAATCGTGTTTCGATAAATACTTGTCACTAGAGTGAATCCTCAAATATCTTACATATTAATATGAATTTCAGGACTATAGCATTGCTGGTAATGATACAGCACGAGTTTAAATTTAAATGAATGCAATAAATGCGACAAAAACACGGTAGGGCCTTAACTATGTTCTACAATAAAGGTTTTTCTGATTCCGACTCCGCCAACCCAAACAGACCAGCGCCATGTTTGAAGCCAGCTGGGCTAAAATTACCACAAACATTCCCGTGGCATCCTGGCTGTTATAGTTGGAATTTTATATGCTGGGGGTTTAGGACTGCAGACCTCATCTGGTAAAGATAACATTGTTCTCGTTTGTTCTATTAGGGACGCACTACAACGCCGACGATCCACCTGAGTACCGCTTACAATGACGAAAGGCCTTTCTTAATGAGTTAAGCTTTTGCAATTTCAACCTTGTAACTTAGAGAAGACGGTAGCTATTTGTTTGCATTTTTTGTTACTCTTTCTGATTTGTTATTAGCGGTAGGCTTCAACAAACGAGAAAAATGGGTTACCTATCAAAATTTAGAATTATTATTTTCCGAATATTTAAAATCCCGAATGCTTCATTTATCCGAATGCATTTCTTTCTGAAACTGTAAATATTTCAGGATTTTTATAAAACAACCCTAACCTAACCTAAAGGATTCAACACGAAGGTCCTGAAATAAATCCTGAAATATTTACAGTTTCAGAAAAAAATGCTTTCGGACAAATGAAGTTTTCGGGATTCTAAACCTTCGGAAATAAAGTTTTCTAAACATCGATAGGATCCCAGAACAATGTTATCTTTACCAGATGAGTTCTGCAGTTCTAAACCCCCAGCTTATAAAGTTCCAACTATACAACGGACGCCTACGCAGCGCGATTAATTTTTTAATTCAATTCCTTTTATTCCAGGCCTAGCATCCGTCCTTCTCCCACAACATCGTCACATGCTGACCGGCGACTGCGTTGTCTGTAAAGTGCTTTCAAAAAAACCTGACGAGAACCTACTTGAGACTAAAGAGGCCAATGACGAAACACCCAAACCTGAACTCGAAGACCAAATTGACAAAGTAGACGAAAACCACGAGGAAGACTTCTTTTGCCTGGTCAGGTCGAGCATTGTGGAAAACTTAGCAGACATAGAAGCAGAGGAACAGAACAGTACGTTAGAAGAGTCGGACAGTACTGAAATATTGGATGTGTCGTCAACAAGCGAGTCATAGGCGAAATATTTGGCGGAGTAAATGTGAATTGTGAAATGAACAAAAACTTTATTGTAGCCAAGTCAATTTTTAGTGTTAAGTGTTTCATATTATTTTCGATTACATAAGTTAGAGTCCTTTCGTCAAGAGCAAGCAAAATATGATTCAGTCTCAATTATTACAATAGGCATATTCTTAATTGATTTTCGAGAATCCAGCTTTTTAGCCTAGTGGTTTGACCTATGTTCTGTTACAGGGTGAGTTTGTATGCGAAATTCCGTTCGAGATTTACCATGAGCTTTTTAATGAAGGAAACTAGAATACACCTATGAAGCAGTTCAATGGTTTGTGTGAAGTTCCACACCACCCTGGACCTGAGTGGGAACTACAACCCAAGCCCTCTCATTCAGAGAGGAGGCCTGTGCCATTCAGTGGGACATGTATAGACCGGAGATGATATTCTTAGTTGTAATCTTAATCAGTACAATGTAGGGTTATTCAAGTCCAGAGTGAAATTGGCTGTTCAAAATGAACCATCTACTTCTCATTCCTCATTTGCTCGTAGCATCAGGTGAGATAGAGGTCAATCGCTGGTTAGTTTTTAACCTTTTGAACGCCACACATCGTTTTTGTTACGAACAAAATTGATTCTTATGCGTAAGCGGGTAGGTTAATTTTTGTATTACCGTATTGTCGTCTATTGCCGACACTGGACAGCTGCTGCTGCTTCTGTTCTGTCGACAGCCTACCACATTGTGGAGGTGTGCCCCAACCGACGTGTTGCTGGCGGCTTCGGGGGGCTTATCAGATGCTCTGGGGAGGCTATAGACTGGCTAAATAATTTAGATTTAGTTTTATAGAAAACGCAGGAATTGTACATATTTCTAAAGGCCGTACGATAATAATAATAATAATACTGGCGTCCAAAAGGTCGTCTCTGCGTGCTTTGCGTAGCGTAGCGTTGTAGTAGTGTGTCGAAACTTATACTTACATCAAATCTACCATACCCAGGGAGAAAATTATAGTGAAAATAAACCAAGAAGAAGACTCCAAGATAAAAAGAAGGGCTACGGAGTGGCCCGAAACATGTCGAGTTAAACTCGTTTTAAGACGTGAGTGATCCGTTTATTTTCACTATGAGTGAGTCTCACTGTAGTTTCATGTTTAAAGGATTGAAATTGCTGCTTTGAACAGAATTGTAATATTTAACAGAATTGGGTGGTGTTTTTTAATGCCTTTCTTGTAAGATGGTAGATACCACAAAATAGAAGGGACGAGAGGAAATGTCATAAGCTTATTTGTTAAATAATTTATTGAATCAGGCGTTACTTTGCGGAGGTCCATATTAATGAACTAAAACAATTACTTTGCTCACCCGCGACCCGCGAGGTCGCGGGTGAGCAAAGTAATTGTTTTAGTTCCTTATTTGTTAAGTTATGATCGGCGTGTCTGGTTGACATGACATTTCTTCTTATTTTTTAACCCCCAATACAAAATGGGGGTGTTATTCTGTTCTGGAGTAGATACAGCAACCCAGCATTATGTCAGGATTTCACATTTGCATCAGAATGCACCAGTGACTTCACTTGTTGAAATATTTTCTTTAATTCTAGACGAAAGGGCTCTAATCTTAACCGATTTCAAATAAAAGGGTCTCGACTCGTATGTTCCCACCTAACTTCTTCAAGTGTGAACAGATCATTTTTTTTTTGGGTGAAAGGGCATACATTTAATATATTATTGTTTTATTAAAAATGTTTTAACAATTCTAATTTGGTTCACATTTGAAGTCGGTCCATATTTGTGTTTTAAGAAAAAAGCTATGTTCATTCATATTTATGAATCTCTGAATAACTGTGATTTGAGGCTGTTTATTCGATTTAAATGTGTTTTTTGTATGTTTTTCACAATGTGCCGAATTTGATTTGCTATGAGCTTTTCGGTGAAGGAAAACATTGCCTGTGTTACTACAAAAACTTGACGGTTGAACACGTGTTTAACACACGACAGTTCATAGAATACTGTCATTTTAAACATGTCTATAACGTGCTTAAGTTTACTGTGATATGGCCATTCGAATCTTTGTATAGTCGACCAAACGTTCCTTTACATAAGGTTCAAAGTCGAGATATATGGCTTAAAACGTCAAAGACTATTTTCACTTGCAAGCCAATGTGATAAACGGTTTCGGCAATGGAGGCCTTACTTGCATTTCGCCAGTGAGCAGAGCACCTACAACTATTATTGTCCGGGTAGCAAAATGTCTAGGTCTTTAAAACGTCCTCATTGCTATAAGCCATAGTAGACGGAATAACTTGGCTGTAAAACGACTTATGTCATAATGTTTTAATAGGTAAATGGTCTGGATAACCTTCATGGCCAATATAATACAATCAAGACCTTATAAAATATTGAGCCATTCTGCCTACTAGGGCATTTCACGACCTAGACGTTTTGCAAAGAAAGTCTTCCTGAAACTAAGACAATTTTGTAGCCATGGAATTACATATAAACAAGTTATTTTGGATACTATTGAGACGTTTTGAATGCCTTGGCTAAATGCAAGTAAGGCCTCCAGTTCCGAACCCTGATAAACGGAATCTTCGCAGACGGAGTCGCAGGCAACAGCTAGTCTCCAATAAGTCTGAGGTAGCCAACATGCGTCGCAAAAGACTATTTTTGTGTGTATGTTCCTTGACGTAGTTTTAGACGTCTTATTTTTGTAGTCTTGCCTGTACTTAGATTCTAATAATAATATGTTGTAATTATTTATGAGCTATTATTACCCAAGCTGCGGCTGCGGCTGCTGGGAACTACGGCCCAAGCCCTTTCATTCTGAGTGGAAGCCTGTGCCCTGCAGTGGGTGGGACGTATATAGGCTGGTATGATGATTGTTGCCTTAATTAGATGGGGCTCTGAAACCTTTCAATCGCCGTGTGTTAGGAAAATAGACTAATATGTCCGTCAACTAAAAACTTCAATGGCCACCATCACGCGTGATGTGTGGTGGGTGGCAGAATTGCAATTTGGGATTGTTTTTATATTTTTTTGTATAGTAAAGTCTATTTATTTATTTATTTAGTTCACTACTTTTGTCAAAATTAATTATTGAAACTTTTGATTGAGGGCCACACAGCTACATTTCTAAATCTATCTAAATGCGTACGATGAGGCATCCGCTTTAATTATTTTCTGTGTAGTGGTATACTGTCACAAGTGTCACTTTACCGGCGCTGTCAAAGTGCTAGATGTCAGACAGAGGGTGCAAATCAAACTCTGTAGCGTTCTAAATAATGCTATTCCACACAGAATACAGTACATCTTGGACCTTCTACGACATATTTCAATGTCAAATGAAGGTCATTGCTTATATTAAAATTGAATAACTACAGAAACGATTTAAAAAGCGTTTATCCCGTAATGGTTTTCTATTTACTATACACTAAAAAAAAAATAGTCAACCCCAATTGGTTTTAGCTCACGGACATCCTTATATCTTCGTAACACATGGAATACGGCGGTTGGAACGCTTCAGGAAAGTTCGTATCGTGCCGTCCCTTTCGCACTTCTGTTTAATACTATTAGCGTGAACGCGACGGCACTATACAAAGATCGAAAATCTAATTTCGTCAAACTCCTTTGTATTTAGGTATACTAATAAACAGGGCTTCCTTATGAGGCCCATCGATAGCGGCCACGTCTCAGTGCCATAAGTCATCACTGTCACACACTCAAAGTCACTCAGAGGGCTATGCTGATATGCGCGGAGTATCTCTGCGGGATCGCATTAGAAATGATGAAGTCCGCGCAAGAACTAAAGTCGCCGACATAGCTCGAAGAATCGCCAGACTCAAGTGGCAGTGGGCAGGGCACATCGCTCGTAGAACTGATGGCCGATGGGGCAAAAAGGTTCTCGAGTGGCGTCCACGGACCGGAAGACGCTGTGTAGGTAGGCCTCCAACGAGATAGAGCGACGACCTGGTTAAGGTTGCGGGATCGCGTTGGATGCGGATGGCACGGGACCGATCTGTTTGGCGAGCCTTGGGGGAGGCCTATGTTCAGCAGTGGACGTCTTTCGGCTGAAATGATGATGATGATGATGATGATGATGAATAAACAGGGCCCGTACATATACAAATACAAATACAAAAATACAAAAAATACAAAATATTTTATTCATACAATATATATGATGCTGATGTCGTCACGCCGCGTACAGGCTGATTGCAATTTGAGTAGTTGAGATAATCAATCATACTGCAAAAGTACTGACAGTGAGACAGCTGTTTGTGCTCCGCCTGATCCTTCGAAAGCATTCTCAGGTACCACCCGTTGACCCCGTAAAAAGATACACTAGTAGGGTATGCTCCATAGTTCCACATAAAACTAAATTTTCTAATCGACAATATTACGTATCCAGTTCAAAGATTTATAACACAACTAATCGTATCCTAAATATTTATCCATTGAATAAATTTGAAGTTAAACGTCAAGTGTCAAATTGGCTACAAAAACTTAGCTATGACGACACTGAATTGATCTTACCAAACTCGGCATGATTCACAACACACACACACATACATACGCACAAACACACACACACACACACACACACACACACACACACACACACACACACACACACACACACACACACACTCACTCACTCACTCACATACTCAAACACGCACGCATATGCTCATTCACCTCGTTTACCCACACAAACTTAATGTTTATTATTCTTAGTTTTTAGTCTGTCTGTCGCATAGAAGTCTGATAGTGGTACATATTGTAAACTTTTCAAGCAGCGGTAACGCGTCGAACGCTGATACTCCAAAACACAGGCTTTTGCTTAGTTTGGAGGCCAGAGTTATAACTAATTAAATGTGCAAATTGTTTTTATCTTCTTTTTCGTGCTGACAGAAATATGTTTGTCCTTCATTGTTTGTACAAGTATATATGAATAAATGATTATTATTATGTTGGTACGGATTTCCGATCACGGGCCCATGGGGACCCGGTCATTTGAAAGGCATACATGGGGCCGAAGCCAACATGAAGAGGCCTTTGGTGCCATATAATATAAATGAGATGGGCGCAACTATGGAGGTCTATCCCCTAATACACCATGAGGATGTGCTAGCGGACAGTCCCCCACAGTTGCCAAACTATTGCCAGGTAGGAAGCGACATGGAATTGGCTATGGGGTTGGGATGTTGTGGACAGGATTACCGGGCTATGGAGTGAGATAACGGACACCTACCATTTCAATATCTCATAAACTGAACTTTTGGTAGGCGGTGACTCGCCATTCACTAAATGATTATTATTATGTTGGTACGGATTTCCGATCACGGGCCCATGGGGACCCGGTCATTTGAAAGGCATTCATGGGGCCAAAGCCAACATGAAGAGGCCTTTGGTACCATATAATATAAATGAGATGGGCGCAACTATGGAGGTCTATCCCCTAATACACCATGAGGATGTGCTAGCGGACAGTCCTCCACAGTTGCCAATCTATTGCCAGGTAGGAATCGACATGGAATTGGCTATGGGGTTGGGATGTTGTGGACAGGATTACCGGGCTATGGAGTGAGATAACGGGCACCTACCATTTCAATATCTCATAAACTGAACTTTTGGTAGGCGGTGACTCGCCATTCACTAAATGGGCCCCTCAAACTATTGCCCACTCGGGGCAACGAGGCGGCAACATTGGTGTGAACGGCTAAGGATGGAGAGGTGTTCCTGGACTTTAAACTTCAAAATGCCAACTCGCCACTTACGGAAACACACCCATCCTTCGAGCATTTAGCTCTTGCGCTCCACTCTAGGCGGCCAACAAAGGCAAACTAGAGGCGGGGTGGGTGTGTAGCTGTGTGTGAGTGTGTGTATAAGCGCATGTGTGTATGTGTACCCCTGGAGGTCTCGGGTTCGTGGTGTCGCTACGCACCAACAGCTCGCCACAAGCCGCCCTGCGATGACTGACTGCACTGGTGACACGACAACACCAGCGGGCGATGAGGTCGTCACATCCCTACGCCTTTTGACTGACTGCGCTGGTGACAGACACCACAACACCAGCGGGCGATGGGGTCGTCACGTCCCTACGCCTTATTATTATTATGTTGGTACGGATTTCCGATCACGGGCCCATGGGGACCCGGTCATTTGAAAGGCATACATGGGGCCGAAGCCAACATGAAGAGGCCTTTGGTACCATATAATATAAATGAGATGGGCGCAACTATGGAGGTCTATCCCCTAATTATTATTATTATTATTATTAAAAATTAACCAAATGTTCCACACAACAAACAGAAATACGATTTCAAAACAAAAGTATTTTTATGAATATTGTATTGCTACGTATGAACTCGAAGATGAATTAGATTTTCTTTGCCCAGGAATTAATGCAAGAAGGATGGCGTAGTACTTACTTCAAGTTAGAGAGGAATTCAATTTTCTACGTAATTATTGAAATGTGTTAAAATTTTAATAAAAAATAGATTTTTATTCATAAAAAAAATTAAAGAACCTTATCACTATCAGACATGAAAAAAACCAGCCACAGGCTTCGTCAATGAATAAAATAATAAAATGGGTTTTAATAAATTGGGGATGTCTATTTTTTTGCAATGTGTAGTAAATCGAAAACCATTTCGAGGTAAATGGTTTTTAACTCGTTTTCTGTAGTTGTTTAATTTTAATATTATATAATGAATTTATTACATAACATTTGACTTTGGTGTAAATTGCGTGACCGGTCCAAGTCGTACTTTATTCTGTGTGGTTAGAATTCTTCACAAATTTACGCGTGGATTATAACTACGGAGTTTGATTTGGACCCACTGCCTGACATCTAGCACTTTGACAGCGCCAGTAAAGTGACACTAGTTACAGTGTATCACCACGCAAAAAATAATTAAAGGGGTTGCCTTATCGTACGCATTTAGATAGATTTAGAAATTTGGCAGTGTGGGAGCCCTCAATTACAATCTGACGTCATCAACCAATATAGTTTCAATAATTAATTTTGAAAAAAGTAGTGAACTAAGTGACAAAATATTGAAATCAGTTTCTTATAATTGACTTTTCTATACAAAAAAAATATAAAAACCACTGGTAATTTTTTTTAGACATTCCCAATTGTATTTATAAAAACAAAACAACTAGTTTCATTTACGTTGGCACCAAGTAGGTATTAATTATTCCACGTGTGAATAGATTACTTTCGAAGTCATTTGTACATGATTAAAATGATTGACGGACGACTAATGATTAATAACTACAGTAAAACTATTTGGGATCATCCTTAAAGCAGCGTGACGTCAAATTGATGTCATCGGCATGAAAAATAAGGCCTGAGCCCCGCCTAAATACAATGGAGTTTGACACCCGTTTCAGGGCATTCAGTCTTGGTAGCTATAAGTTATTTAGTTTTTAATTTTGCTTTTATAATGTCACAATATCCAATGTAATTATTGAAAGTACAACTAGTTTTAAAAATTTACTTTATCGGGTATGCATTCGATAGCTGCTTTTGATTCTGTGGTAGTATATTCCAATAGTATGTCCGCGGACCAGAAGACGCAGTGTAGGTAGGCCTCCAACAAGATGGAGCGACGACCTGGTGAAGGTAGCGGGAACGCATTGGAAGCGGATGGCGCAGGGCCGATCTGTTTGGCGAACCTTGGGGGAGGCGTTCAGTTAGTCGTTCCAATAAATGGGCCTTATTAAGGGTTAAGGTAGTTATATAAGAGGGAATGTGGTTTCAAGTTTGTTTTAATAATTCTGTTAAAGTTTTAGTATGTGAAATGATTTTTAATTTTATTGTTTTGTTAAAGAATTAGGCCGGGGCCGCACTGGTAAGGCGACCGGCGACGCGACGCGACGGCGACTAAATCAACTATGTTTGATTTAGTCGCCGTCGCGTCGCGTCGCCGGTCGCCTTACCAGTGCGGCCCCGGCCTTATAGTTGAAAGGTTTAGGTAGATAACTAAATGTAAACAAACTTCAGTTTCCAAATTTGGCACATTCAAGGATTCAAAACATTTTATTTACCTATCATTGTAATACAAACTAGACTAACGTATTTTAATACAGAAATGTAAATGTTTAGATAGTTTAATGGGAGAATTACAGTATTTAATTTAAGACATCAGTTGACATTGTTTTGTTTACATTTAGTTAATTACCTAAAACTTTCAAGTATAGTAACATAGAAGGAGAGAGGTTAGGAAGGCCTAGGTGATCACACACTGAGTGAATGAAAGCAAAGAATTGGAACGTAAAAATACGCACTCTGCAGTTATAGTACGAGTTTTTTGAGGTGTCCTGATCTCGTTAGCAGCCCACATTTCGAACAAAGCCATTGTATTCTATTATGCCCTCAAGTGCCTCAGTTTAGGCTGCGGCTCCACTGAGGCGGAGACGAGCGGAGCTGAGAGGAGACGTGTGGGGATCGACCAATCATATTACATGAAATCCACATCTCGTCTCCGTTCATGTAATATGATTGGTCGATCCCCACACGTCTCCTCTCAGCTCCGCTCGTCTCCGCCTCAGTGGAGCCGCAGCCTTAAAATGAACAGAAATATAAGATAAAATAGCTCATTGAAATAACGACTTTGTTATTTAAATTACAAATTTTTTTTTAATAATAATAATTTACTGAATTGAAAACTGAAACTTGAAGACTGAAAATTGAAACCTCTTTGTTCCGAGACTGTACCTAATTTGGAATTAGTTCGGCTAACTCAGCTTTAAATAATTTATGAATCTGACGTTACTTTGCGGAGTTCCATATCAATGAACTGAAACAATTACTTTGGTCACCCGCGACCAAAGCAAAGGGCGAAACAAAAAAAACCGCCAAGAGCGAGTCGAACTCGCGCACCGAGGTTTCCGTACACATTTTTAGATTATGTCAAAATATAAGCCGTAAGCAACCGTAACTATAATAATCCAGCGTTAGCAGAGCCCTTCGTGTTGGATCATTTTATGTTGGTTATGCGGGACTCCCTTTAATGTTAAATTTAATTATATTTTTATTATTTGTTGTACCGCCACAGTAATACATAATCGGTGTCTAGTTAACGCCATTATAAAGATAGAGTTAAAAACGCTGAAAAAAACACATTTCTTGTATGACGACACCCTTTAATTTTTAACTTTTTTTCATTTTTAGTATTTGTTGTTATAGCGGCAACAGAAATACATCATCTGTGAAAATTTCAACTGTCTAGCTGTCACGGTTCATGAGATACAGCCTGGTGACACGGACAGACGGATGGACAGCGGAGTCTTAGTGCTAGGGTCCCGTTTTATTATTTGGGTACGGAACCCTAAAAAGCAAATAAAAGGCGGGTGAACAAAGTAATTGTTTCAGTTCATTAACTCTGCTTTGTCTTGTTCTTCATACTTATAGTGTTTAAGAGAGATTGAAATGAAGAGTGATTATCGTATGAACTAACGAAAACAAGATTTAGAGACTGGTTGATTTGTAAAGCGAAATTTATTGATTAAAATATTTTAATGTATCATAATGTCTCATTTACTTTAACAAATCCAATAAAGAAATTGCTAACAATACCTACCATAAAATAAAATATTAGAAAATCATCTCGGTGGTTCTCAAAAAGATTGTTCATAATAAGGACTTTTATTTAAAACAAAACTTATGATTCCTTTGTGAAAGTTGTCCGTATAGTTTGTTTGACTAACTTTCGTTACACATAGGACGCGATTGTGATTGAAATACACTTCAGCATTCACTTGTAACAGAACAGCGAACATTCGCCGTTTTTAGAATGCTCGCTAAAACGCTTTTATTTCGTGAGCTTTTACCAGTAATGGTAACATTAGCTAGAATGCTCATTACAAGTGAATGCTCAAGTGTATCAGCACCTTTAACCTTTTCAACGCTCTGTCAAATACAACAGCTCTCACTCATACGCCGCGACGCGACATCGGAATGTCAAACGCGAAGTTGAACCCTAAAGAAATATATGTAGGTAGATATCGCTCTGCAAGCCTTAACTGATATACAGTCGTTGGCGTAGAAGAGTCTGTGTCGTTGGTGTCGAAAAGGTTAAACCTTTAATGTAACCTACGTATTATTTTATAAAACGACTCATCTAGGTCATCAGTTGCCCACAGATAGAAAAATATAAACTAGCCGGGCTTGCCAATTGGCTACTTTCCTAACTAGTCAGTCTTTTAGATTATCAAAAAATATTGGACACGTATTTTTTATTTTGTCAATTAAACAAAAAATTACGAAGATATGGCGCGTTGAAGTTTCGCGTGACGTCACTTGTTCCTACACTTTGTATGAGCATTTTAGGAACAAGTGACGTCACGCCTCGTCACGCGGAACTTCAACGCGCCATATCTTCGTCATTTTTAGTTTAATTGTCAAAAGAAAAATTACGTGTCTAATATTTTTTGATAATGTAAAATACGGACTAATAAGAATTATTATTTTTTTACCTAGGAAACATCCCTATTACACCAAACTCAATTCGATTTAACATTTCGTTTACAAAAGTTAGATTTCGTTGAGATTTTTTTTTGATAAAATCGAATGAGATAAAATCTAAAATTTTACACGAGTCAAGATATAATAATAATAATAATAATAATAATAAAGAGCTCCTCCTCATAGACATGACCATTTGTCAACGAGTCCGGCGGAACAAAGGGGCTCTCTCGGTCGCCTGGATTGACTACAAGAAGGCCTATGATTCGGTGCCCCATTCATGGCTGGTGAGGGTCTTAGAACTGTATAAAATTGATGCAGTCCTGAGATCTTTCTTAGGCGCTTGCATGGGACAGTGGACCACAGTCCTTCGTCAACCGGGGGAAGGAGACGGCCCCTCTGGCCCACAGGACTCTATCAAGATTGAGCGAGGGATCTTCCAGGGTGACAGCCTGAGTCCTATGTGGTTCTGCCTAGCGCTGAATCCGCTCAGCACCCTGCTGAAGGATTCAGGGCTAGGCTGCCGGCTTCGAAGAGGGGGTGAGGTCATTTCTCATCTGCTCTATATGGATGACCTTAAGCTATTTGCACCAAATAAACATGACCTGTTGGAGCTACTGAAAACAACAGAAGTTTTCAGTAGCGCCATCAACATGGAATTTGGTGTCGATAAGTGTGCAGTTATGCATGTACAGCGGGGGAAAGTTGTAAATTTAACAAATTTGCAGCTTTCTGATACAATGTCCCTCAGATCTATTTCCGAAGCAGAAACCTATAAGTATCTTGGTATGTCACAGTCATTGGGTATTGAGAGTGAGGTCGTAAAGCAGACGGTGAAGGAGCGCTTCTTCTGTCGTCTGACAAAAGTACTTAATAGTCTTTTGTCGGGCGGCAACAAGATGCGCGCCTTCAACGCCTGGGTAATGCCCTTGCTTACTTACTCCTTTGGCATACTAAGGTGGACTCAGACTGAGTTGGATACCTTGGATCGAAGAGTTCGTGTACTGCTCACTGCGCACCGTTTGCTTCACCCGCGCTCGTCTGTTATGAGACTGTACATCTCGCGGAAGTATGGAGGTCGTGGCTTTTTAAATGCCAAAGACCTCCACAACCGCGAGGTGTATAATCTCAGGGATTATTTCCTAAACAACGAGTGTGGGGTGCATCGCGACGTAGTAGCAGTAGACAAAAACTTCACCCCGCTTTCCTTGGCAAACGAGAACTGGCGCCGACTTAAAGTAATGAGCATCGAGGACCGCAAGGCGGTATGGAAGAGCAAGGAGCTACATGGGCGGTTCTACAAGGCACTCACAGGGCCAGATGTAGATCTGCTCGCGTCGGTGAACTGGCTACGTTTCGGGGATCTCTTCGGGGAAACCGAAGGTTTTGTCTGTGCAATTGCGGATGAAGTTATCATGACGAACAACTACCGGAGGTATATCCTGAAGGACGGTACGGTCGACATTTGTCGGGCATGCCGCCGTCCCGGGGAGTCACTCAGGCATATTATTTCCGGTTGTGGTCATCTTGCTAACGGTGAGTACTTGCACAGACATAACCTTGTAGCCAGAATTATTCACCAGCAACTTGCTCTGCTATACGGCCTTGTGGACTTTGAAGTGCCTTACTATAAGTATATACCTGCGCCAGTTCTCGAAAATGGTCGTGCCACGCTCTATTGGGATCGGTCTGTTATCACGGACAGGACTATTATAGCCAATAGGCCTGATATCGTGCTGACAGATCGATCGAAACGCCAGGCAGTGCTCGTCGACATCACCATCCCCCATGACGAGAACCTCGTGAAAGCTGAGAAGGACAAAGCCAGCAAGTACCTTGACCTAGCTCACGAGATAACCGCCATGTGGGATGTTGATTCGACGATCATTGTCCCGATAGTCGTTTCTGCGAACGGGCTCATAGCGAAGAGTCTCGACCAACACCTCAAGAGACTCTCGCTAGATGGCTGGATCAAGGGTCAGATACAGAAGGCGGTACTCCTGGACACTGCGCGGATAGTCAGGAGGTTCCTCTCTCTGTCGCCCTAACCACCGATAGCTTAGGCCCCGCCTCGCTGCCGGTGGCACCCTAGGTTAGGTTTTTATAATGATTTTATGATTTGTATGTATAGTTTTATATTTTACTTTTTGTATAATTATTGTCTAACCTAAGAAAAAAATATAAATAAAGAGAATAATAATAATAATTCATTTACTTCTCGAACAACAATGGTCCAACATTAAGAAATACAAATAATTACAATAATTTCATACAATTAATTCTAAAAAATTACAAAATTAATAAGACCAAATTACAAAAAAAAAATGCACGTTAAAAAGCAATATATTCTTAATTCATCTGCTAATTGTCTGGCGGTACATACGCTATTGACATCCAATTATATTTGTCTCGGTTATACTCAAATAGGTAAGTATAATAATTCCATCCATACATCTCATTTGTTTAGTTGCGTGCGCGCCGCTCGCGGTCTTTGCCGCTTTTGTGTCAATAAAAATGAGTGCAGTTTAAAAAGTTGAACATTGAAAATACTAGCTCGGGAATCTGTAGTGTTCTTAAAACTGTGATGGTGTTTATTTAAACGGATGTCACAGTAAAGTTTTGGTATTTTTGAGAATTAAAAAAGGTAAGCCGATAATTCGTTTTATTCAATCAATCAATCATAATCAGCCGAAAGACTGCCGCTGGCTGGACAAGGGCCTCCTTCAAAGAGTTCCACAATGATTGGTGCTGCGTTGCATCCAAGTTCCGGCGACCTTTACCAGACCATTGGTCCATCTTGTTGGGGTCTCTATAACCTTAATTAATACCCATCGGCCGTCTATATTAATTGAGTTGTAATAGAAGAAAGATTCGAAGGCGTTATAATGGATGGAAAGATGCATTTATTTTTCATTTAGAACCGAGTTAGAGTTAGATTATGGCTAGTTCAGAGGATTAATTGGTCACAATTCTTTTGTAGGAGATCTTTCCACTTAGGTCAGACCCTATACATCCCCTTTTCAACCTGGACTAGTCGGTCTAGACTCAAGGCCAATGTTTAAAATTGATCAAAGTCAGTCAATGCAGATCGGAATTATTTCCAAACGTCCCTGTCCATGATTTACCTAATCTTTTTTAGGGTTCCGTAGTCACTTCCGTAGTCAACTAAAAACCCCTATAGTTTCGCCATGTCTGTCCGTCTGTCTGTCTGTCTGTCCGTCCGCGGCTAAGCTCAGAGACTGTTAGTACTAGAAAGCTGTAATTTGGCATGAATATATATATCAGTCATCAAATCATTTTTTTTACCTCTCATAGACGTAAAGTGGGGGTGATTTTTTTTCACGACTAACCCTATAGTATAGTGTGGAATGGGGTATCATTGGATAGGTATTTGAAAATAAATAGGGGTTTGCTGAAACCATTTTTTGATAAAGTGAATATTTTCTGAGACCTGCTACGGAACCCTATCTTGGGCGTGTCCGACACGCTCTTGGCCAGTTTTTCAAGTTGAAATCTGCTTTGAATCGCGCCTCTTTTATAGAACAATTTCTTCTTTATGTGGTTTCTAATATGCCAGTGCCCGTACGAAGCGCTTCGCGTCATCTTTCCTAATGCGAACTGCTAAGGAATGGAATTCGCTCCCGTTGTCGTCTGTATTTCCAGATAAATACGACCTCACATTATGCGAGGCGGCCTGTTCTGCAGTAGGACTTATGTAGATTGTAGACCGGGATGATGATGATGATATATTTAAATCTTTATATATATAATATAATTCTACTGTAAAGTAAAATTACATAAAGTTTACCACTGACAGATGGTTTGCCTTCATTTCATATTCAACTTTAACGACCTACAAATAAAGCCAATTTTAGAATACTGTTACCCACGTTTGCAGATTTTGTAAGAACTACTTTATTTGTATGGTGTTAAAGTTGGAAATGAAATGAAGGCAAGCAATCTGTCATTGGTAAACTAAAAGTAAACGTATTGTACGTGTGTTATGTCATTGAACTCCTCCTAAACGGCTGGACCGATTTGAATTATTTTTTTTGTATGCGTTTGGGTGGCGCCCTGGATGGTTTAGAGTCACAAATCAGCCCGGCAGATGGCGCTGCAGTCGGTAACTAGGTTCATGCAGGACCACGTCTGTCGGGTCCGCTAGTAGTAATTTAAATCATTGTTGTGCATAGCAATGAATTATCGATCAACTTGTTTCAGGTGGTGGGATGCCGCATCATAACGTACATATTGGTTTAGAAAACATCGTAAGAGATGCGGTGAGTAGAATTTGACAAAAAAAAGTTGTCCACCGTGCCGTGGAAGCCATCGAAGCCTAGTGGTTAGACCTAAGTATGGCCTCTCAAGCAGAGAGTCGTGGGTCCGAATCCGGGCTCGCGCCTCTGACTTTTTCGGAATTCATGTGCGTAAATTGTACCTATTTCAAATTTACCATGAGCTTTACCGTGAAGGAAAACATCGTGAGGAAACCTATACACACCTGAAAAGAAATTTAATGGTGTGTGTGAAGTTCCCGATCCGCATTGGGCCTGTGCACTGTAGTGGGACGTATATTAAGTATATGCTGGGATGATGATTTGCCCACGACTCAGCATACTACGTAATCGAAGAACACGATGTAATTATCGGGAATTAAATTGGGAACTTATTAATAATTTCATTTCGACTACTAGATCTAACGGGTTACGCGAGCGAAGCCGAGGGTAAAGACTAGTAGCCAAATAAATCATTGGCTTTTAAATGCTCCATCTGTTTCGTCTTGATAGGCATATTTATACGCAAGAGGAACAGGACGTTTTATAGATAGGTAAATAAATGCGAAGATTTAGATAACAGTATTGGCTATGTGCAATGTGGGTGGTGGGGATTATTTGGTCCGTATTCCATACTGAAAGATGGTCCATACTGAAGACCAACAGTCCGTGTTAAAAAAACCCGATGGTTCATATATATTTCTGTCTAATTAATAATAATAATAAATAATTTATTTTAATTAATAATTCACAATTAATAAAAAAATATTGAATTGTAATTCTTGTGAGCAAAATTGACTGTTATGTAAATTTAATTTTTATGCTTCACTTTTGTTTTGCATGCGGTGTTTACTTATAAGTGATTGTGACACTCAGCCCAACATGTTTATACAAGCAGCAATTTCTGATGTACCTAGTGTTAACAATTGTTAGTAAACCTTAAATAAATAAATAAATAAATATTATTAAGTAAGCCACTTTTTTTTTAACAAGGCGGCTTCCCTATATTTTATAAATATTTTGTTTCTGTACCTATTTAATTTTTATTGTACCTAGATTTATAGTAGGTATCCTATTAATCATCGACTGATTATGATTGAAAGCACTTGATTTATTTAAAAAATCTGAGTTATATTTCGTAAAAACGATATTGTGGTCCATATTTAGGGATCTTACTCTAGCGAATAATGTTACCGGTAACTTTAGAAAATTTTGGGGCTACTTTGATAGATTTAAAATGGTTATAAAAACGCAAATATTCATAGCTCGATTGAGCAAATGACGTAAAAAGTTAGGTAATTTATCAAGGTAGTTATTTCACTGCCACAGATGGTCTAAAAAAATAAGGACACGGCGTAAAAAACTGTTTTCTTAAGTAGCCCCGCATTTACATACTTCGTTATTTAATTTTGTTTGAATTGCCAATTTGCGAATAGCTTACTGTTGGCTTCTGGATTCATATTTCAATAACTTCATACTACTTACAAGTGCTAGCTGTAATTAAAAGTGGTGTCAAATTGCCGGCTATTTGTTGATCAGAGGCAATGGAAGTAGACGTGAGTGTTTTTTTAAACCTTAATTATTTATTAAGTCTTAGGACATGCTAGGACCTAGCCTAGGGGTCCGTTTTAAGCCATCGCGGTCCGCACAACATTTTATAGAAAAAAATAATTACGGAAATAACAAAGGTATTTTTTTACATGTCATTGAGAAAAATGTAATTTTTTGTTGCGAACTATCTGTCTGAAGTCTGAATTAAGTTTGAAGTCTTTCTCGCTTGTTAGCTCGTTACTTCGCCCGGCCGTTTTCGAATTGACGTCAATTAAGATAATGCGGGGGATACATTTTTATTAAATTACGTACTTACTCTGTAGTGCAAGTTGCTGTGTTCTCGCGGTCCGCACAAAATGGGTGGCGGTCCGGATGCGGACCGCGGTCCGCCATTTGGCGGCCCCTGGTCTAGGCCAACGAATATGGGGCCTAAACTCATTATTTAAGTGTGAAATTGGAGATAACGCTTAAGGTGTACTTTACCGGTTTAGTGCGGTAACAGCCTACTCACTCTAGTCTTGAAGAGCCCTAGGTTGTATTTATCTGGAAATACAGACGATGAAAGCAAATTCCATTCCTTAGCAGTTCGTGTTAGGAAAGATGTAACGAACTTCTATGTATCTGACTTTCGGGTCCCCCGTGAGGTTGGGACAGGGCCCGTGTGCCTTTTTGGAAAGACGGTACTGATTAATCGTCAAATGACTTGCATTGTCATCCGATTTACATGCATGCAAAATTTCAGCTCAATCGGATACCGGTAAGTGGGTCAAATTTAACTTGCAAGATTTGATGACGCACACAACGGGACAGGCGAAGGTAAATAAAAGCTTGTATATTAATAACAAGTTTGTATGTATGTATGTATGAAATATATTTATTCATAAAAAGTTACACTTTCATTTAAACCATGCCCCGCAAAACTGCTTACACAGTTTGACTGCAGGTAGCTCGCTTTATATAAACATAGCTTATAAATTATTAAATTAGATTATACTTATAATATAATTAAATTACGTAAATGTTTACAACGTATTTAACAAGTGTTTTTTTAATAAACTCTTAAATTTAGCAAGAGAAGGCTCACGTCTTATGTCCTCGGGTAAACTATTGAGTAAATACGGAACTCGTTAGGTTCTCGTTTAGGTATGTTTTATACCTTAGGCTACTATTTACCCTTAAACTACAAATAATTTCCAAGCAATCTTAGCCGCTATAATTTTCCTAGTAAATTTGATATATTTACTACCCTTCTGAATTTTTTCAAATTTTTCCACCCAACAGTTAAGATTTTAGAGGGGGGGAGACGGCCGATTTTAATGAAAATTTTCACTTTAAAGTTGAATATTTCGCAAACAGATCACTGAATAGAAAAATCATGTTAGCAACCCCGCAATGATTTTAAAAGACCTATCCAACGATACCCCACACTATAGGGTTAGACGAGAAAAAAAAATCACCCCCACTTTACGTCTATGGGAGGTACCCTAAAAAAATTTTTTTTACTTTTTTTTATTCAATCACTTTGTCGACGTGACTGATATATATATTGATGCCAAATTACAGCTTTCTAGTACTAACAGTCTCTGAGCTTAGCCGCGGACAGACAGACAGACGGACAGACATGGCGATGGATGGATGGATGGATATCTTTGACGTCTTGTAACATACTGTACAGTCAACAAATTTAAATCAATTTTACGTCATACGAGAACTTACGAGAAGCATGTTACAGATGAATAAAATTATGTATTCGCTGTGATCATAGCTGGGGGGTTAACTCGTTAAACCATTAATTAACGAAGTTAACATTTCGGATTAACTTTTAAGTTAACTTTAAAAACTGTTAGCGGACTCGTTAATTTCCGTTAAACTACATCAAGTCCGCTATGATAGATAAGGTTATATGCCTTGTCTTAATTCTTGAGATAAATGACTAAGTATTTTGTAACGTGATATGTCAGTGTGTATTTAAATATTTCTGAGGTAACTAAGTTAATTCGCACAGTTTATTGCACGACCTCGTTTTAACTGTATGTTTATTCGCTTGTTAGCATTCGCTTGCTAACTTGTAAACACTCGTAATCATGGAGCGATGCATGAACGACCATGTCGTTTACAAGGGAATTTTCCTGTACGTAATATTTATTTATTAAAGCATGTGTTGGCATCCTTTAGCAGATAAAAGCATGCGATAGGATACTTTAGCAGCTGAAAACATGTAACAGCATACTTTTAACTTGCGATGCGCATAGCGTGTCCAAAATCATCCAGCTAAATGCGCTTCGATGCTGATAGATGTGCCTTCACCCTAATAGTTAATCCGGCTCTGTCAAGCGGCCGTGCGCTAGACTAGACAATAAAGGTGAAGATGTGAATCTGTCAGCATCGAACCGCATTTAGCTGAATGATTTTTGACACACTACTTATACCGCACCGCAAGTTAAAGTATGCTGTTACCTACATGTTTTCAGCTGCTAAAGGATGCCAATGCATGCTTACGCCGCAGTTGAAGTTGGAAACCGTTATGGATAGGTCAACTATAAACGTTATTGTCTTAGCGTGTATTCTAGAAGCAATTAAAAGGAAATAACGCAAAAGAAGAAGGACGTGGATTAATCCACCATGGAAAACTAGAGTTATTAATGGAAGTTTTGTAACACTTGTGGTAGATTTAAAGAAATTATAGTAAGTAGCTTTTCTCATTCGCAAGCATCTAGTCTCACGTCTTAAGCAGCCGTTCTCATGCTTTATCTTGAATAAGCATTCTTTAGTATGTTAAACGGATAGCTACACTTATACGCATTTAAGAGGGTACGATGCGCACCATTTCTCCATACAAACGTAGTCCCCTGTTTCCTCCCTGGATAATGGCTTTAGAGCCAAATTTTTTTTACTGTGTAATCTGTATCTACCACAGCTATGCCCCTTTGCTTCGTTTTTTTCCATATTTCAATTAACATAAGAAAACTGAAAAAAAAGGCGGTACAGCGCCATCTATCGGCGAATTGGGTAACTAATCTTATTGCAGTAGAACTAGTATGGTTTTTCAGATGTAATTCTTAAACGATCTTATAGGTACTTAAAGAAAAAAAATGTTTGCAATGGCGGTTAAATTACAATCTTAGTTTAGAAGTATTTTTTTTACAAAAACTTAAAAACTACTCAACTGATTAAGTTGAAAATAATTTTCCTAGATTTTTTTTATTAAGTTTAACTTAAGTGATTTTTTGCATATTTTTGAACTTGCTGTTCAAAAGTTAGAGGGGGGGACACATCATTTTGAACTTTCGGAGTGAATATCTCCGAAAATATTCACTTTATCAAAAAATGGTTTTAGCAAACCCGTATTTATTTTCAAATACCTATCCAATGATACCCCAGTTAGTCGAGAAAAAAAATATCACCCCCACTTTACGTCTATCGGAGGTACCCTAAAAAAATTTTTTTTAGCTTTTTTATATAACCACTTTAAACTTTACTTATGCCAAATTACAGCTTTCTAGTACTAACAGTCTCTGAGCTTAGCCGCGGACGGACAGACAGACAGATAGACAGACGGACAGACATGGCGAAACTATAAGGGTTCCTAGTTGACTACGGAACCCTAAAAAGGAAAATATACGGGCATAGCTAAATCTGTCCTCTAAATTATTTTTGAAAAAAATAATTTTATTGGTCCAGTTTTCGAGAAGAAAACAGGGGACTACGAAATGCTGTTTTGATCAATTTTACGCGCCTATTAACGGTCTGAGCTGCAGTTGTCCCGCTCTCGCTGTACTGACACGGAGGGGTTCGGGCGAGACAGCATTTCATTAAAATACCTATTTCTCAAGTCTCTCAGCCATCGTACCCTCTTAATGCTGAACCTGAATCGATGCGGAAGATTTCAGAATCGCCCTGTATGTGTGCATAAAAAAAAAACCTTATTTTACAGATAGGTGAATCTGAAACGCCCGATGAAGTACCAGGAAAACAGGATGGGGAAGCAGCTCGCGCCGGCAATGTTACATACGGGATCGACGACGTGCCGGCGTGGTACCTTTGCATCTTCATGGCGCTACAAGTACGTACCTACAGTACTGCGTGGTCTGGTTGCACGCATTTGGTTTATGAACAACACATAGCGGTCAAACTTATAACACTCCTTCTTTTTGTGTGGGGGGCTAACTTAACATTATATGATGATGATGATGATGTGTTCCTGTTATCCCTCATTAGGGGCATAGGGCTCGTAGAAGAGTTCTCCATTTGGCTCGATCTTGCGCGGCTTCTTCCAGCTCTTCCCAGCCGAGACCAATTGAGTCAGCCTCCTTCTCAACTGATCGCCTCCACGTGGTCCGAGGACGTCCTGGCCGTCTTGTGCCAGTAGATTGCCAGCGGAGACCCTGCTTGGGCCGGTGGTTATCTGACCCCCGAAGCGTGTGTCCAATCCATCAACATTATATAAAAACAACTTAATATAAAATACACATCTTAGAACACACATACTTAGTACGTAAGTGCGTCAGTTGATTGGTGGTATCATCTCTATTCGTCTCTCTTATCTTTTTTTTAAACTGACCTTTGATTTGAAAAACAGTGTTACGACTTCGACGACGAAGTATTCGATGTTTTTTATTTGTATCTTTTCCTTACAAATGCATTTTTCTTTCTATGTATTAATGATGTGTACTTACTTAAATCTCTCTCATAAATCGTTTTATTCCGTAGTTTAGTTAACTTTTTACGAGTAAACGTATGACTCATTTTGTATTTTGGGCCCTCGTTAATTTCGGCGATTTTGTTAATTTCGGGTGACATTTCATCAAAAATTCCCGAGTTGAATGAAAACGACCCCCTAATGATTCGATTGGCGCAGCTCGCCAATGAATGATGTCATTAATAAGGGGGGCGTCAAGAAGTTCACTGGAGGCTATTGAATTGAAGTTTGTTTGTGGTGAAATTGATTGGGTAGGTACTTGTAACGTACGTAATAGGGTAATAAGTAGGTAAGCAGTGGGGAAATTAGGTCTGATTCAAATCCGGTTCGAAGGACCAATTTCTAGTTAAAATTATCATCACAGCCTGTCACTGAACGAAGGGCAAAGCTGATAGGTGCCTGGTTGATGGCAAGTGGAGTGTACTTTTTATTAACTATGAGTACTTTTTTTTCGTTTAATCAGTCAATCTAAAATTAGATTAAATATTAAATAGGTCACTGTAGATGCATCAAACAAAAAAAATCAAAAATTAACAAAAGTATGATATTGTTAGCGCAGCGTGGGACGTCCACCAACGAGGTAGACGGACGATTTGGTGAAGGCCGTTGGTTCAGGGTGGATGCAAGTCGCTTCCAACCGTAATGATTGGGCGTCAATGAGGGAGGCCTATGTCCAGCAGTGGACGTCCTATTGCTGAAATGATGATGATAATAATAATAATTATACCCATCATACTCATTTGTCATCAACCAGATAGAGTTGAAGAGACCTCTTACTAACGCCATCTAGCGACATTCCTGTCAGAAAATCCTCATTAAGTCCACGGGTATACATTCACACCTTACCTTACCTTACTCATAGAGCTTTTTTTTTATTTTTTTTTCCACAATCTGCCCCCGACATAGGGTCGAGGCCTGTTCTAATCTTATTCTACTTCCACTCCAGTTCTCTCTTTTATGCTTCTCGCACTTCACTACTACACAGAGATACTCATAGAGTTGTATGTTGGCAGCATTACTTGACGATGATTGGCGCCATCGTGGCGATCCCGTTCATCCTGTGCCCGGCGCTGTGCATGCGGGAGACCGACCCTGACCGCTCCAACATCATCTCCACGATGATCTTCGTCACAGGTCAGAGTCACAACGCCGTCAGATTATTTACCGCATTCAAGCCCTGGACAGACCAGACCGCAGCGCTGCATAACACTGAATCATATACGCTGTGCCACGTTGTCGGTATGTGTCACCGTAGATATGATTTAGTGTTATAGACCGTGCTATCAGCGTCGCGCGCACGCCTCGCGCTGCGGTTTGTGGTAGCATTTAGAAAACGGTACATACACGTTCATTCTACACTGGCGTCAGTTCAGGTCACATTCTGGTTTTCTGTCATGCACAATCAGTACAATCACAACATCACAACGGATTAACGAACATTTATTGAATCAGGCGCAAGGGCGGATCCAGGGGGGGGGGGGTCATGGGGGTCATGACACCCCCCTGGGCTGGGTCCAGGACCTAGGTGGACCACTAATTAAAATTATTAAACAATGTTTTTATATATTTTTGTCACAATATAGATTTTATGTAAGTAGGTACCTTCAATATTTAATTTATTTAATATAGTAAGTACTTTGTATTGTATAATGGCAAACGCATTAATTCGGGAACACATCGAAAATTTGAATTTTACGGCGCCACCGCTACCTTTCATCTGATGACACTGACACCTGCGCGCGCATTGTTTCGACCAAGTCACTAATGTCTAGCTAGACCTAACCTCAATCGGAACGACTAATCTACTAATCTTCCTTCAATCAACTGTTATTCTCAAAATAGTTAATAAAGTACTACGTTAAAAAACGTTTATAACTGAAGAGTATTTCCGCAGAGTCATATACAGGATTTTTGGCAGTCGAGTTAGGGGTTTTAAGGGGTGATAGTTAGGGTCATTCTGGACATTTCTGACCACATGTACTATTATTCCAAGTTGCACGGTTTTTGGGATATATGTACAGGGTGTTTGGTAGTTATGTGCAAAGTTTTAAGGGGGTGATAAGCCGAGGTATTTTTGAACATTTTTAGCCATATGTCTTAGCCGAAATTTGTTTTTTTTTTTAAATTGAAGACTTAGAAATTTTAGGAAAATACCCAGAGTTTGATAGTCACGAGTCAATATTGCCCCAATGAGCGTTAATTTGGAAATATTAAATATGGCACAGAAAAATGACGTAGACTTGTCTTTTTCACATGTTATTTAGTAGTAAAATTTCAAGACTAGTGCATTCTTAGCGAGTGCTCCATGAGTTTGGTTTTCACTTTTTATATCAGATTTAGCAAGCAATGCCAATGAGTGATACCTTAAAAGAAAGAACAAAAAACAGGCATGTTTCTAAAAATGTTTAATCATTTCAAGGATTTTTTTTGATTTTTTTTTATGGCACAGAAAAATGACTCTGTTCTAACCTAAGACATTTTTAGTCATTTCGAATGCCTCCATTTTGTTTTTGTGGCAAGAAAGACACTTCCAATATACATTAAACTATCCGAAATAAAAGATTTGGTTTCCAAATTAACGCTCATTGGGGCAATATTGACTCGTGACTATCAAATTCTGGGTATTTTCCTAAAATTTCTGTCTTCAATTTAAAAAAAAATATCAAATTTCGGCTAAGACATATATGGCTAAAAATATTCAAAAATACCACGGCTATCACCCCATTAAAGCTTTGCACGTAGCAACCAAACATCCTGTAAGTATAGCAATTTTTTTTTGTTGAAAAAATCACTTATTTTGCCAGATTTTTTAAATTTTTTCTTCCTGTATAGCCTGTATTGAATTAATTTTAAGTGTTTTGCCTTCGCAATACTCTGGTTCTACAAAATAAATTCAAATAATTGCCTATTACTGCTAGAGTTATTAAAAAAACTTCTTTAGAAACAACGAGAAAAAAAATCTAAATATTTTGTAACTTTGCGTGTCTACTAAAAAAAAAAGTAAGTGATTTGCGCGTACAAATTACTTAATAAACTTCTTTGATTTACGGGCTTTTCAAACATGTGCCACTTAAGAAAAGAAAAGTAAAAAAAAAACAAAAAATAAAGTATTTCCAAATACCCCTGGGGTAAACACTAAAAAAAAATTCAATACAGGCTATACAGGATGTTTGTTTGGCAAAAAGAGTGATTTTTCAAAAAAAATATATAAAATATAAAATAAAAATAAAATAAGCTTTATTTGCATTTAACACAGGTTACATTTTTACATATAAGGTTGAGACCTCCCATTAAGTCGGAACTTGTGTTATGTATATCTCAAAAACCGTGCAACTTGGCATAATAGTAAATGTGGTCAAAAATGTTCAGAATGACCTGTTTATCAGCCCTTACAACCCCTACACTCGACTGCCAAATATCCTGTACATCTTTCTTCTAGATTCAATAATACTCTTAAGAGTCGTAAGTGACCTACAGGAACGACAGTCTCCTGAAGTACTTAATTTGTTGCAGCTAAACGTTTTTATGCCAAAAAGCGAATACTTACAGTAATCAAGATATTGAAATTGAAACAACTAGCAACCGATTATACATACATTGTTACTAGATAATAGTAGTAATACTAGTTTCTGTCATCATCATCATCATCATTTCAGCCGAAAGACGTCCATTGCTAAACATAGGTCTCCCCCAAGGCTCGCCAAATAGATCGGTCCCGTGCCATCCGCATCTAACGCGATCCCGCAACCTTAACCAGCCCCCTGTACCACAAAAGTTACAAGTGCTACAATTCGACAAAATTGTAACTTTTTACTATGAGAAACTTGACAATTTTGTCGAATTGTAACACTTTTATTTTTTGTGGTACAGGGCCCAGGTCGTTGCTCCATCTTGTTGGAGGCCTACCTACACAGTGTTAGTGTAGTGACAGCGGAAAGATCTTCCTCTACGTTACGAAGAATGAAATCGTGGCTAAGGGCTTCAATGGTTGAAGAATGTCTAACTGGAGTGGCACTTCTCCACGTCCATATTAACGTACCCATTGAAGTAGATGAAGGTGATAACGCATTTCGGAAGATGTAAAAGAAAATTGATTTTGTTATTTAAATATAGGTATTTTTAAGTAAAGTACCTACTTACATAGATTAATAGAATACATACTTTTTACCTGCATCTAATATTATTATTAAGTTAAATTATAACTTCTTGTGACTTGACCACGACTATGTGACCCTCCCCTGGCCCCAAAGCTGGATCCGCCCTTGATCAGGCGTTACATTGCGGAGGTCCATATTAATGAACTGAAACAATTACTTTGCAAACTACATGAACACGCATTTCTTACATAAACGTAACTATCGTAAGGTCGCTGGTGAGCAAAGTAATTGTTTCAGTTCATTAGCGAAACATTATTTAAAGTATTTCATTTTTATCAGTCCGCCCATCACTCGGTCAGTCTGAGAGGGTTATACGATCATTCTCTCGTCATTCTGAACAGAATGATGGACTGGATGACGCCAAAATGAATGTGTAACCGCTGTCTTACATTCAGCCGAAGTGAGCAGGGAAGTGGGCAAGAGGATTGTGTAAACTCGAAACTTCTCATGCCAATCGCGCTGCCCAGCGCTTCCCAAAAAAGCGTTTTTTGTGCGGAAGTCATAGGACCGGCAGCGTGAGCGACAATCGTATTTACATTTTGCTCCGTCGCTCAGTACTCGTCGAAGTAGTATTAGGCTGCGTTTCCACCAGAGATGTGCGAGGATGCGTTGCGAGGGATGTGTGTGTCATGAACCAATAGAAACACTTCATTTAAAAGGTCCTAAGTGAATGAAGTGTTTCTATTGGTTCATGACACACACATCCCTCGCAACGCATCCTCGCACATCTCTGGTGGAAACGCAGCCTAATATTTAAATAATCAGTTAAGTACGTAACTAGATATAATAAAATGAGTGAAGTGCATTTGTGTTTACTCAAGACAACTGGAACCTTTCATAATCTAGGTAACTAGGGCTTAACTGATTAAAACAGTAAAGTGTAAGTATATGGCATTGCTCGTGCAAATTTACACGTTTCATTACCTTACTTATTTGTCCTTCCTATTTTCTACCACAAGTGACTTCCAAATAAACATTGAACATAACATATTATAATCTCCAGCGTATTTAAGTGTAACTATTGGGCACCATAGGCCTCCCCCAAGGCTCGCCAAGCAGATCGGTCCCGTGCCATCCGCATCCAACGCGATCCCGCAACCTTAACTAGGTCGTCGCTCCATCTTGTTGGAGGCCTACCTACACAGCGTCTTCCGGTGCGTAGACGCCACTCCAGAACCTTTTTGCCCCATCGTCCATCAGTTCTACGAGCGATATATGTCCTGCCTACTGCCACTTGAGTTTGGCGATTCTTCGAGCTATGTCGGTGACTATAGTTCTTGCACGGATGTTATCATTTAAAAAAGGTTCTCGAGTGGACGTCTTTCAGCTGAAATCCATATCAATGATGATCCATCTATATCAATGGTGTCAGCATAGACTTAATACCTACCTAACCACAACTGAGTACTGCGACAAAACAGTGAGGCCGAAAAAAAACAAACCAGAGAGTTGCATCTCGTTCTAAATAGGGTGATCAAGTACTGATGCGAGTGGGACACAATTCTCTAGTTTCTCTAGTTTGTATGTAATCTCTCGGACCGCTGTCTCTAGTTGCCATTATTAAACTGTAAGGCTTGGTAATATGGGTCACTTTTGATTGACTAATAAAAGTTAGTACTCAGTCCTGGTTAGGTATTAAGTCCATGGGTGTCAGTCTCTGATATACAGAGTAGCGCCTGTTTATATTGTGGTTCCAACCGAAGCGCTCGGGTGCAGTTTGCTCATTACAACCCTTCAGGCGCTCTGTGGCTGCATGCAATGGCTCGGGGCATGCGATACTGCACTGCATCGCAAAACACAAACATGCAGACACGTATATTTAAAGCTTTAAATAACTATTCTGTTTTGTCGCATGCAAACAAAGATGCTCTCTGTGATTACGATGGCACGATATTGCGTTTTCGTTCGGTCTACGAATAATAATTAGGTACTCTTCTTAGCTTTCGGTGCAAGTGCTGGTTTATTAACGGTGCTGCACTAGATGTCGCCGATAAACATACTCTCATCGTTCTCCATGCAGTGTACCAATCACAGGTACCAATAAAAACAATCTTACACAAGTCTTACACTCATAGTGAAAAATACGGATAACTCACATTTCGCCACTGATGGAGACGTAAATACATCCTGATATGCTCATGACATGACATGCATTATTGCCCTTTTCAAATAATACAATATACTGCCAACCCCATAAACAAAGCTCCCCGTGGAGATATAAAAATGTACGGGAGTACTATAACATGGCCAGGCGTCCTTGAGGGTCACATTTGCGTATTACTGTGAATCCCTGGTGGACTTTAAGTTGTTTTGTTATAGAAGGAGCATAAAACAAATAGGTACCTACTTATATGCATCATGAAATAGTAGGTAACGAGTATTTTTTGTAATTCAAATAATCTCTTCTCCGAATGTAAACAAAGTCCACAAATCCACGAATAAACCTTTCTTGTGATCTGTTTGAAGTCGACGCCTCAGCACGCGCCAGCAGGAGTAGTGGTAGAAAGAAACCCAGTAGATATAAATAAATAAATAATAAATAAATAAATATCACGGGACAATTCACACCAATTGACCTAGTCCCAAAGTAAGCTAAGCATAGCTTGTGTTATGGGTACAAGGCAACGGATAAACATACTTATATAGATAGATACATACTTAAATACATATTAAACACCCAAGACACGAGAACAAATAAATAAATAAATAAATAAATAAATAAATATTAGGGGACAATCTTACACAAATCGACCTAGTCCCAAACTAAGCAAAGCTTGTACTATGGGTACTAGACGACGATAAACATACTTATATAGATAAATAAATAATTAAATACATAGAAAACATCCATAACTCAGGAACAAATATTCGTGCTCATCACACAAATAAATGCCCTTACCGGGATTCGAACCCAGGACCTCTTGCTTCGTAGGCAGGGTCACTACCAACTAGGCTAAGACGGTCGTTAAATATTCGTATTATTCATACAAATATCTGCCCCGACGCGGGAATCGAACCCGGGACCTCAAGCTTCGTAGTCAGGTTCTCTACCTACTAGGCCATCTGGTCGTCAAAATGTATACTTACCTACATACTTACTATTACTTACATACTATCTATCAATCATACAGTAAATGTAATATCTACCACTTAGTCACTCTTGCTGAGGCACCGACTTCAAACAGAACACAAGAAAGTTATTTTTGTGGTCTTTTTTTAATTCTTAATTACAACAGCTTAATATCAGCAATGTGCACATCGTCTTATACTAAATATTTCTTTTCCCGATTCAGAGATTTTAATTTGTTGAAGAGTTCTCCCAGTGCTTTACCATCAGTTCCACTCATACGAATTGAGACGAGCATTCCCAGTCCAATAAAAAAATATTAAAATCGGTTGATAAATAACGGCGTTCTGAAGTAACAAACAAATAAAAATACAACCGAATTGACAAACTCCTCATTTCGGGTAAAAATAAATCAAAAGAGAATCTTTGGAGGTGCTGGGATTTGAACCCAGGACTTTCAGCATGCGAAGCAGACACTCTACCACTGAGTTACACCCCCGGATAATAACAAGTACATAAATTGCAATAGTATTGCTCGCAACCGCATTCGGAACAAGTGAGTCAACTTTCATCGCTCGAGGCACAAAGCAATGTTATATGTGATATGTATGTTTTCGAGGCTACCTAATTATATGTTGGTCACGTAAGTCCTTGCTTTAGTTACGACATAAACGTGCATCACAAAAGCGTCATTTGCATTTACATTTTCGTTTATATTAATAGCCGAAACAGAATGATAAAGTGGAGCTTTGAAATAAGTGCATTAGGAACGATATTTTGTAAACATTTTAGGGTATTTAATTCATAATTTTGGCCTATATACTTACGTCCCACTGCTGGGCATAGATATCCTCTCAGTATTGGAAGGCTTTGGCCGTAGCCGTAGTTCCCGTGCGGGCCCAGAGCGGATTGGGAACTTCACACACCAATGCAATTTTACGCCATAAAAAGTATCCTGAAACCTAATCTGTGTGGTGTGCCAAATTTTATTGTAATCCGTCAAATCGTTCTAGCGTGAAAGAGTAACAAACATCCATCCATCCATCCATACAAACTTTCGCGTTCACTTATAATATTCTGGTTTATATCGTCCGTAATTACATCGTGGCGTGGTCCTCATTAACGACCAAAGTGGCCAAGTGGTTAGAGAACCTGACTACGAAGCATGAGGTCCCGGGTTCGATTCCCGCGTCGGAGCAGTTGTATGAAAAATTCTAATGTTTGTTCTCGTCTCGAGTCTTGGATGTTTTATATTACCCCGGCGCCACACATATTACAAATGTTTGAACACAGTTATTTGATCACATGTGTAGCACTGGTATTTGCTTATTTGTTCAATAGAACATCCATACAATCAACCATAGATCAAATATGTGTTCAAATATGTGTTGAAACATTTGTAATATGTGTGGCGCCGGGGTTAGTTATGTATGTATTATGTATGTGTGTGCACTTATCATATCTATATAAGTATGTTTACCCGTTGCCTAATATCCGTAACTCAAGCTAGTTAGGTACTGCTTTTCAAAAACTAAGGGTCTCCTCAGATCTATCGACGCGGAATCGGCTTCAGCCCATCGGAAAAACCTTTATGTCAACGCAATAAGAGCGAAAAAGTCGTCGATCGGCTCGGCTCAATCCGGCGCGTGTAGCCCAGCCGATCAACGTCTTTTTCGCTCTTATTGCGTTGACATAAAGGTTATTATGATCGGGTGAAGCCGAGTCTGCGTGGGGAGACACTAAGGCCGGGTTCAGATGACAAGCGCTCAACGCGCGTTTTGATAACGCACGTTTACAACTACATACATTTTGTTCTGGCCGTATACATGATAACGCGCGTTTTAATAAACAAAATGTATGTATTTGTAAACGCGCGTTATCAAAACGCGCGTTGAGCGCTTGTCATCTGAACATGGCCTAAGAACGTCATGTTAATCCATGCAGGCCTCGTGACCTGGCTGCAAGCGACCTTCGGCTGCCGCCTGCCGATCGTCCAGGGCGGCACCATCTCGTTCCTCGTGCCGACGCTGGCCATCCTGGGGCTGCCGACCTGGCGCTGCCCCCCCGGGCCCGCCCTGGCCGCCATGACGGAGGAGGAGCTCCGACTGGCGTGGACCAGCCGGATGTGCGAGCTGTCCGGAGCTATTGCGGTGTCCGCGCTGTTCCAACTGTTCCTGGGTACGATACTGATATCAAGATTGGTTTTTTGGAGTCTTCTTGTATTTTTATTTTTTAAAACTCCAAATTTTTTTACTTTTACGGTTATCCCGTGAAATCTTAATATTTTTATACTCAATACAAACTGACACATGGATACACAGAAAAAACCCAGAAAAAGAGACCAGCGCTGGGAATCGAACCCAGATCCTCAGCATTTCGTGCTGCATGCTTATACCCCTACACCACCACTGGTCAGGAGTTAAGTTAAGTTTTAGGGTTCCGTAGTCAACTAGTTTTTATTATGAGAGGGAGGAGTTTAAGCAAGCGGGCTCTTTTTTACTCTGCATTGTATGCCTACTCTTGTCTCTGATGTCCTGTCAATCGTTCTAAGGTTAACTGGAAGAAATCCCTTTAAGGGATAAGTTCGCCTTTGTACATCTGTATCTCTTGTTAACTAGTTATTTTCATGTTTTATGTACAATAAAGAGTTTTGCATACATACATACATACATCTGATGGAAAATTATCACCATCGCCCATAAATATCAACAACGCAAAGATCACTGATCTGTTGCCGGCCTTTAAAAAGGAGAGGGAATAGGGGAAAGGGATCTTCAGAGTAGGTACCACAACCGTACGCTATGCTACCAAATGTTAGACTGATGGTTGATTTTGTTGTCAGTTCACGCAACGTCAATGATTATTTGGAGGTAGGATGCAATGAGAGATCTCTACATTTGGTAGCATAGCTAACGGTTGTGGTACCTCATCATCATCAGCCTATGTTCGTCCACTGCTGGACCTAGGCCTCTCCCATGGCACGCCACTGAGCACGATCCTCGACCAGTCTCATCCAGCTGTTGCCAGCCGCCTTGCGAAGATCATCGCTTCACCGAGTCTGAGGACGTCCCACGCTACGTTTGCCGATCCGTGGTCTCCACTCAAGAACTCGTCTACCCCAACGGTTATCGGTTCTTCGGGTTATATGGCCGGCCCATTGCCACTTCAGCGTGCTGATGCGGTGGGCTATGTGGATAACTTTGGTTCTCTGTCGGATCACTTCTTTACCAGTTCGCTCGTTTTGTGGTACCTACTCTACTCTGAATATGAGCTCTGAGTTCGTTTCGCGTCAGTGTAGTTTGGTGGTGGTGATAGTTGGTTTGTGTGATTTGTGTGTGTTCATACAGTGTGGAGGTGGAGGAACTGCATGAACACGCATTTCTTAGGTATACCTACTATCGTAAGGTCACGGGTGAGCTAAGTACCTAATTGTTTCAGTGCATTACCTTGTTACTGGCAGGTTACTTCGGAGTGATCGGGTCACTGCTGCGCTGGGTGACGCCGCTGACGATAGCCCCGACGGTGGCGCTGGTGGGGCTGACGCTGTTCGAGCACGCGGCTGACGCGGCCGCCGGGCAGTGGGGAATAGCAGCCGGGTGAGTAGCAGGGTTGTGGCAGTTTAGGCTAAGAACTCACGAAGCGATTATCACCCGCACCAGCCACGTTTTCGGGCCCGCAGCTTTTGTAGAATGCAGATATAAAATGTAATAAATTAAAGCATATTTCACGACGCATTTTACGGCCGCGGCGTGTGCAATTTGGTCCCGCTGCATCAGCGGGCAACTTGTAGAAATGCAATCGCATTATCATATGTGCATTGAGAGCGATAATCGCAACTGTGCCGACACAAGAATTCATAGCAAAAGTTGGTCGTTATATTCTAGGGATCAACTAATAACAAAACGACATGTGAATATTTAGGTACAGAATTTTGAACAGGTTCGATTCCTTGTTACGTACAACAGTTAAAAAAATGTTTGAATGCCATTTTTGTTAAATCTAAAATCGAAGCCATGCTTCCTAAGAACAGATTTTGCTATCTCTCATAGTTTCTGATTTCTCCATACTGATCCATTTGGATTGATCATCCTGTATAAATATCAACCCACAGATAGTTTATTTCCTCACCAAGTTGGCCGATCACTCAATCCCGCGCGACAGGGCACCAATGTGGGGCGAACTAGGGGAAGGTCAGGGGTCGACGGCCGCAGCTCTATCGATCACCGTTTTAAGCTTGCCTTGTTTACCTACGCACAAGCTTCTATACAATCATCATCATCATCTCCAGCCTAGATATGTCTGTGTACTCTCAGATTGAGAGGGGCTCCAGTTCCCACGCGGGCACAGTGCGAATCGGGATTTAGACACCATTGAATAGCTACGTAAAAAAAAGCCGTGGTGGCCTAGTGGTTTGACCAATGGCCTCTCCACCATTTACCATTAACACAGTCCTGCCACTAAACTAAAACAATTACTCACAAAACGCGGGCGAGCAAATGACCTGAAATTTATATTTTTATATTTATATGGACCTCCGCAAAGTAACGCCTGATTCAATAAATTACAGTCTCTGCCATTCCAATATTGTAACCTACAATCCTAAATTCCAACCCTTCGCTGTTAACCCTCCACTGCTAATGTTGCCAGCGAGGCCTCCAACAGTAATCAGCCGGTTATTTATGAAGCGGCAAACGACGCCATTTAATAGTGAGTTATGACGTGACAACTCCACAATGAGGTGACATTCACAGAGTAGAATAAGGTCGCGATAGACCTGTGCGTACTGTAGACACTGGCCACCGAGACCGTGTTGCTGTTTCGGAAATTTGAATTTGCGGCTTCTAGAATTCGAATCAAGAAAAGAACAGCAACAAGTTTTAAGGTTTGTTTAAGGTTGCGGGAACGCGTCGGATGCGGATGGCACGGGACCGAACTGTTTGGCGAACCTTGGGGAGCTCCATGGTCAGCAGTGGACTCTTTCGGCTGACATGATGATGATGGACATGAATTAAGAGCGCCGCGGAGCATGTCAAACTGGAAAAGACAGAGTTAGGTATGCGGAGCTGACCGCCAACTTTCACTAACTAATTGGAGAGGCACTTGTAAAAGAAGAAGAGTTTTAGAACTATTTGTAGGGTAGTTTACTCACTACATCCGATTTCCGCTGTCCGATTTCTCTCCGTCATCCGTGAATTCTCATTCCGGAGGAGATGAGATGTCGAGATACTTATGAAATTAATGTTTATCATTATATCACCCAAGTGGTTCCAGTGACCTTTACCAGATCTTCGGTTCATCTTGTTGGGGTTCTTTTTCATCATCATCATCATCATCATCATTTCAGCCGTAGGACGTTCACTGCTGGACATAGGCCTCCGTCATTGACGCCCAAACATTACTGTAAAATAGGGTGCCCAGAAATGAGAGATAGGTGGTTTTTGGGAGATTGTATTTCGAAGCCGATTGCTCGGGAATAGCCAGACCTACTCTCAAACCTTAATTTATATACTTAACTATATACTAGCGCCACACCAAGTTGTGTGGAAAATTAGAACTACTGAGGTTATTGGTTGTCAACAGGCATCGATTGTTATAGTTAATTAGCAAGCCATCTAGTTCGACAAATACATTGTAGATGGCGCTGTATTAAGCAATTACGGTTGGAAGCGACTTGCATCCACCCTGAACCTGCGTACTTCACCAAATCGTCCGTCCATCTCGTTGGTGGACGTCCCACGCTGCGCTTGCTAGTCCGTGGTCTCCATTCGAAAACTTTCTCGAATCTCTTCATTTTTGGGTTCTTTTTGACTGAGGGAAAAGCAGGCGATTTGTGCATTCTCCATTATATATTCTTTGACAAACTTGTTGCTCCAAAACTTATAACCGGGTCACAATACCGGCGCTTACCGGGACCGGCTGTTTATCCGGCGCTAACCCGGCCGGTGACAAATGGCGTTTTTTTTATCCGGCAGCCGCGAATGAGAACGGCGTTTATTTGTTGCTGGATCAACCAATTTGGTGCATATAGGAAATTACGGTAATTTCGTTTAGGTTGTGACTAAAATTCCATATTTAACTGTGAAACTAACTAACTAACTATAAATAAAATAAATAAATAAATATCACGGGACATTTCACACCAATTGACCTAGTCCCAAAGTAAGCTAAGCAAAGCTTGTGTTATGGGTACTAAGCAACGGATAAAGATACTTATATATGCTTAAATACATATTAAACACCCAAACCCGAGAACAAAACAAACATTCGTATTTTTCATACAAATATCTGCCCCGACACGGGAATCGAACCCGGGACCTCAAGCTTCGTAGTCAGGTTCTCTAACCACTAGGCCATCTGGTCGTCTACTGTGACTATATACTGTGAAAGTGACTTTGTTTGTTTGTTTGTCCTTATTTCACGTTGAAAATGAGTGAACGAGCCGTGATTTTTTTTATGGACATAGTTGAAGGGCTGGAGTGAAATCGGCCAACCGTGAAACACGGCCATATTTACTAAAAGAAATCTCATTCCTACGGGAAAACACGTTTTAATCTACTTCAGTGGGGGCGCGGCCGCTGGCATCAGCCAATACATAAATACCTACGTCGAAAGATAGAATTTATTTAGGGAGTCAGGATTATTTTTAATGAAATCTTTTAAAGTTTAAACCATTGTAGCCCAGTGTTTTGATATATGACCTCTCAAGCAGAGGGTCGTGGGTTGAAGCCCTGTGGGTCACATCCCTCAGTTTTTCAGAACTTACTTACGATATTATATTACGACACCGACGACACAGCTGTACGTGTCCCGCCTGCATCACTCCACGAAGGTCGCGGACATCGTGGAATATGTGCGTGTTAAGACCAAGCTCACTCTGAGGGTCGAGCGGTTGGAGTCCCGCCATGACGTGAATTTTAATTAATTTGTGGTGAGGGTTCCGACTGATCAACTGTCGACCTTCACAAAAGAAGAGTTTTGGCCGAAAGGTGTCGCATACCGGCGGTTTCGTGGCCGGTTAACTGACACCGCGAAAGTGCCCACGTCACAGACTTCTCGTGTTAATAATTAAGTTATAATATAAATATGTATGTTAGTCTTTAAGGTATTTTTTATATGGGCCTATGCAGCCCGAAATAAAAATTATTCTATTCTATTCTATTCTATTCTATATTTCAAATAGTAGATACTATGAGTTTTAGGGTGAATGAAATCATCGTGTATCCAGCACGAAGGAAATCAATGGTGTGTGTGAAATGCCCAATCTGCACTGGGGAACTACGGCCCAAGCCAATGAATTTCTCCGCAGATATGTGCAGGTTTCACGATGTCTTCCTTCACCGTAGAGCGAATGGAAAAATTCAAATGTAAATCGCACATAAATTCCAAAATCTTCAGAGCTGCGAGTTGGAGCTCGAACCCACGACCCTCTGCTTGAGAGGCCATAAGTCAAGCCACTGGGCTACACCTAACTGTTGTGCTTGGAAATACACCATTTCGCCAAAACTCTGCCGACAGATCTAAAAGTTCCCGCCGTTCCTTTGTGTGGCTCCGAAACACCAGTGAACAAAGGCTTTTGGGGCATTCACTTCACAGAAATTGGCCTGTTTCACTATTTCCAAGGTTTTATTTTGAGAAAAAGGAAAATAAACGTCTAATAAATAGATATTTTAAGGGCATACCGTGTGTAATGAATGATGATTAGACTCGTAACTCACACACACTCAGACACACACACACACACACACACACAGTTATAGTCTTAGTAATAATATGTATTATAACTTACCTTCTTAATTATCTACCTACTCAATGTTTAAGTTTTTGGAAGAGCGAGGCCTCCTAACACAAGTTCCGACTTAATGGGAGGTCTCAACCTTATATGTAAAAATTTAACCTGTGTTAAATGCAAATAAAGTTTTTTTTTTAACTCGTAAACTTTAAATCATTTTGTGTTAAAAGTCACACAGTGTGTGCAAGTTTCCGATGTAAAAAAAAATGTAAAAAAGCTCATGGTAAAACTAATACTACCTAGTATTAGTTTTTAGTTTAGCAGTGGTAGAGCCATGTTGTAGCTAGCCGCTGCATCACGAATGGGCCGACTCGTCCGGGGCAGTACCACCCTCTCACAGAACACCGGCGTGATGCAGCAGTAATCCTGCTTGCGTTTCGTACGGTTAGTGAGAGTGCCGGGGGCCCAATACCTCACCCCTTCCCTCTGTCCCTCCCTCACCCCCTACCCCTGTTCCCTTTCCTTTAGGGCCGACAACGCACTGGCATCGCGTAAAGCGCTGCGGTTGTCTATGGACAGTGGTGATCATTTAACATCAGGTGACCCACTAGTTCGTTTGTCTGGCCTCTCTAACATAAAAAAAAATAAAATAAAAAAAACCTAGGATCTAATATAGAAAAAATCTCCTGTCACGGTGTTTGTTATCGAACTCCTCCGAAACGGCTTGACCGATGTTTATGAAACTTTTTTCTCCATATTCGGTAGGTCTGAGAATAGGTCGTAGGCTATTTTTTATCTTCGCAGACGGAGTCGCGGGCAACAGCTATTTTTTTTTACCTACCCTATTCTTCGCAGACGGAGTCGCGTGCAACAGAGTTCTAAATGTTATTTCAGATGCTATTTTAGACGACCTGATGGGCTAGTGGTTAGAGAACCTGACTATGAAGCTTGAGGTCCCGGATCGATTCCCGTGTCGGGGCAGATATTTGCATGAAAAATACGAATGTTTGTTCTCGGGTCTTGGGTGTTTCAATATGTATTTAAGTATGTATCTATCTATATAAGTATGTTTATCCGTTGCCTAGTACCCATAACACAGGCTTTCTTAGCTTACTTTGGGACTGGGTCAATTGGTGTGAATTGTCCCGTGATATTTATTTACGTGATACTTATGCGAGCCCAGGTGAACCCACAACCCTTTGCGAGAACATCTAGGTCTAACCACTAGAACACCACTACGTTTGGTTGTATACCTACTGTAGGTAAATTTAATTGCAACAAACTGCAATCCAGACTTAACCTAAATACTAGGTGGGGTGGATGACCTGGGTGACCTCGGCAATCGATTTTGTAGTTTTTTGGCGAAACAGGAAATAGAGAAACTAGGGAATGTTTCGCGTCTATATTACTAGCTTTTCCATGCTTGCTATATCCATATAGCTCACAGAGTACACTGTATCTTAAAATGTGTCATGGACAGATGGCACAGGGACGTTTGGAAATGATTCCGATCCGCATCGTATCTACTGTGTTAAAATTTTAGTTGTGTTAAACGCTTTTGCCCCCGTTCCCACTATGTCGTGTGTCGTTCCGTTTTTTAATCGTGCGTTCCAGTTGTATCGAAATCGTGTCCGACAAGTGTGAACAGCTTCATACAAAATGTTCTGCCATTCGAACGCACGATTAAATAAAAACATTATGATTATCAATTTTATTGTGTAACTGGATTCCACATGCCTCATGCCACATGCCACATGTAAAATACCCTATTTTACCCTACTGTACCCAAATGTACCCTACTGTACCCTATTTTACCCTACTGTACCCTACTGTACTCTATTTTACCCTACTGTACCCTACAGTACCCTATTTTACCCTACTGTACCCTACTGTACCCTATTTTACCCTACTGTACCCTACAGTACCCTATTTTACCCTACTGTACCCTACTGTACCCGACTGTACCCCATTTTACCCTACTGTACCCGACTGTACACTACTGTACCCTATTTCACCCAACTGTACCCTACTATACCCGACTGTACCCCATTTTACCCTACTGTACCCGACTGTACCCTACTGTGCCCTATTTTACCCTACTGTTCCCGACTGTATCCCATTTTACCCTACTGTACCCGACTGTACCTTACAGTAGGGTACAGTACAGTACAGTAGAGTCGAGTCGTAGGAAAAATATTGTATGCAACGGTGTATAATTTGGTCTTAACGGCTCGTGCCGTCTTCCATTGCGATACTCGCATTCGCTCGTATCGCAACTCACGTCACTCGCCTTTTAAGACCTCACTTATACAACAGTTGCATAAAATACTATTTTATTTAGCTTGTTTTTAGTTTACTTTCTACGCAGTCGGGTTTTTTTATTTTTTTAATAATTAAGAGGGTACGATGGCTGAGAGACTTTTGAGAAATAGGTATTTTAATGAAATGTCGCTGTCTCGCCCGAACCCTTCCGTGTCAGTACAGCGAGAGCGGAACAACTGCAGCTCAGACCGTTATTAGGCGCGTAAAATTGATCAAAACAGCATTACGTAATCCCCTGTTTTCTTCTCGAAAACTGGACCAATAAAATGATTTTTTTCAAAAATAATTAGAGGACAGATTTAGCTATGCCCCTATGTTTTTTCTTTTTTTGTTTATATCAGGGATTCTTTTCTGATGAGTGTCTGAAAATGACGTTGAAATTGGGCAATTTTTTCAGTTTTTGAAAGCTCATATTTCTTATGTTAATTGAAATATGGAAAAAAACGAAACATAGGGGCATAGCTGTGGTAGATACAGAATACACAGTAAAAAAAAATTGGCTCTAAAGCCATTATCCAGGGAGAAAACAGGGGATTACGTTTGTATGGAGAAATGGTGCGCATCGTACCCTCTTAATGTTTTTATTTAGCTTGTTTTAAGTTTATTTCATAAAAATATTTTTGCGGGTTTCCCGTTGACCCATCTCTGTAAAATGATACATACATAAATACATACGCTCGAAAAACATAACCCTTCTTCGGCAGTCGGGTAAAAAAGGAAACTCCCACGGAGCCCTCCCCGGCCCCTTTACTCACCCCGCCTAAAAACCCCCCTTACCGAGTTGGTTTTGCCAGAAGAGCAAAACCTAACTCAAAACGGTCAAGTGCGAACCGTCGAAAATTACCAACTTAAGAAAAAATTGGTAGTTTTCGCCAAGTTCCCACGAGTCTATGATAGGTAGGAGTTGATGTGAGGTGCCGTTAGGAGGCGCAAACTACCTCCTATTCAACCCACTAGCGACCAAATCTCGGACCGTTATAAGACAGCCGCAATTAATTTTCGAAGTTGTCGACAAACTTACGAAAGTAGTTAATTGCGCCTGTTGAAAAAAAATAGCAATCGTTTCGCCGAATAAGTTCCGAATGGTAAGTTCGAAAATTATTCGGCAAACGGGGTATGATTAAGCTAACTTTTCCTAATATCCCAATGCAATAAACCAATTACATTTTTTTTAGTTATTATACTTAGTACCCATAAATGACGTAAATGGTCTAATTCTCTAAAGCAATTTTCATCGTGGGCTCGATTTAATGAGATTATGATTATGATGATGATGATAATGATGATGATGATTATTATGATTATGATGATACAGTGAAAAAATAATAAGTCAGAATAAGGGTTACCGACTTACTTAGGTACGTGTATGAGTACCACAACTCGAATTCAATAGGAAGTTTAAAATTCCGTTTTTCCTTTATAATTCCCGTTCCCACGGGAATTCCCGAAAAATATGTACCCTATGTCACTCGCGCAACTGAGACGAATCTAATGACACCTCACACTTCAAAATCCATCGAGCCGTTTAGGCTGCAGGGCGTGCCAAAGAATGATACATACATACATACATAAATACATACGCTCTGAAAACATAACCCTCCGGCAGTCGGGTAAAAACGGAATGACACACGACATAGTGGAAACGAGGGCTTAGATGTATCTAATAATGTAATAAAATAAAATTGTGGATCGTTTGAAAGAAATACCTTATTGACTTTCTTGCCGGATTCTTCTCAACACGGTTTTACCGAATCAGTGGTAGATTCTTTGATTTGTAAGTTTTTTGCTTGTTACAGACTAAATTGAATCAAGATATTTTAGCTTTGAATTTGATCTGGTATTTTTCAGCGGACATTTGGCCAAGTTTAACTGAACTTTTTTTATTATTAATATTTTGTTAGAGTCACTAAAATGTAATGTTTAAATAATTAATCATCACAATATTTATTAAATTTAGTTAATTAATTGAAATGCATGTAATGATAATTTGTAGATTGGAAATAAGTGGTTTTATTATTATTATTATTTAACTGAACATTCTTGTGTTTTTAGATTATTACTAAAACATTAAAACCTTATTTTATTGTGGTTGATAAACGTTTCCATAAGTTAGTTGTTCATAGCTTATGGCGATAAAGGCGGGACTACATTTTTAAACGACTTAAAAAACCGGCCAAGTGCGAGTCGGACTCGCGCACGAAGGGTTCCGTACTATAATCTATAAAAACGGCAAAAATATCACCTTTGTTGTATAGGAGCCCCCCTTAAATATTTGTTTTATTTTAATGTAATTATTTATTTTTAAAGTGAATATATAACTAAATGTGAATATTTCAAGCGTCTACCTGCTGCCGTTATCAATATCGAGCAAAAACGAGCAAAAAAATCATGTTTGTTGTATGAGTACCTATTTATACCCTAAATATTTATTTTAATCTATTTTTTAGTATTTGTTGTTATAGCGGCAACCGAAATACATCATCTAAAATTTCAACTGTCTAGCTATCACGGTTCATGAGATACAGCCTGGTGACAGACGGACGGACAGACGGACAGACGGACAGACGGACGAACAGCGGAGCCTGTAATAGGGTCCCGTTTTTACCCTTTTGGTACGGAACCCTAAAAAGAGGAGGTTCTAATTTCGTCTGTACTTATGTTGTTTTAGTCAAAGATCCGATGGAAAATCTTTACAGGTCGCCACTTCTCTTGCTTTAATCGTCCTTGGTCCAACTAACTGCCTCCTAAAATATTCCAGATTAATTTTTATACACCTTCCGTCCTTCATCAACCGGCACAGCTAAGGAGTGGAATTCCCTGCCTGCGACTGTGTTCCCTGAACACTACAAGTTGGCCGCTTTCAAGTCTAGGGTGAATGAGCATTCACTAAGCAAGCGTGCTCCATCGTAGGGCTCATCTTCGCTTTACACCAGGCGTGATTGTGGTCAAACGCAAGCCTATATTGTATTAAAAAAAACCTTGTACACCCTTTTTTGTTTCGTGCCATATCTGGGTTGTTCACCCCTCCCCCCAACAGGGTAAACAAGTGAACCTACGAGTATATAGGTCTTGACCCGGTTTCCTACAGAGAATTACCGGGACGCTTTGCTCTAACCACCTCTACCCTCGGTGATGGTTTCGATTACTTAAATTAATTATTCTGTCGTTTATAAAATGTGTTTAAGGTTTTAGTTATTTAGCTAAGGGACCCCATCATCATCATCATCATCATCATCATCATCATCATCATCATCATCATCATCATCATCATCATCATCATCATCATCATCATCATCCCAGCCTATATACGTCCCACTGCAGGGCACAGGCCTCTTAATTTCGCACATAAATTCCGACAAACTCATAGGTGCGAGCCCGGATTTGAACCCACGACCCTCTGCTTGAAAGGCCGAACAGGTCAAACCACTAGGCTTCAGGCTTCACGGCGGCAAGGGACCCCGTACATCCTTGTAATTTTTTTTTTATAAAGTAACGCCTGATTCAATAAATTATTGTAATTTAATGTTTTTTATTGTGGTGCATCCTTCTTGGCAAGATGGTCCTTCCGAAAGCGCTGGTACTTAGTTTAAAAAAGTGACCTGTCAAAGACTCTTTGCGGCCTACTTGTAGAATAAACAGAGTCAACACAGAAACATGTCAAGCAGAGGATCGTGGGTTCAAATCCGGACTCTCGAGTTTATCAGAATTCGTGTGCGAAATTGTATTACCACGAGCTTTACGGTGCCTGCATTTTCACACATCTGCAAAGCAATTCAAGGTAGGTATGTGTGAAGTTCTCAATCCGCACTGGGCCCGCGTGGGAACTACAGTCCATGCCATCTTATCAAGATGATGATTTTTAAATTGTTTACTTAATCTACACGAGATTTACACCTTTGCAAGTTCGTTAAAGGGCTCTCATCATATTTATATCATACTAGCTATTTCCCGCGACTTTGACTGTGTTAGAAATCCATGAAAACAGCTTAGTTCGTTCGGACAGCGCCATCTATGGAAGTAACACGAAAAGTTAACACCAATAATATGTTATACTAGCTTTTGCCCGCGACTACGTCCGCGTGGAATTAGTAATTTCTTATTTTTTTTATCCAATTTGCTTTTTCATCAATTATGGCTCTCCTTAGTTGCTTGATATAAAAAAAATGACCCCCCGAAAACCCCTCCCCCCGCGCACCCACCCACCAACCCCCCCCCCCCCGCACATTCACATTCACCACCGTACTCCCAAGTCAAGTGTGCCTATAGAAGTTTTACTTCAAAAACCCCCGATTTTTAAACATTCTTCCGCTGCGGTCCGCTCCTGTTGGTGTTAGCGTGATTATATATAACCTATAGCCTTCCTCGATAAATGGGCTATCTAACACTGAAAGAATTTTCAAATTGGAGCAGTAGTTCCTGAGATTAGCGCGTTCAAACAAACAAACAAACCTGTGTGCATGTCCAACTTAAGATGAACCCTATTTAGTATAGTTTACTATATTGTTGTCAGCTCATTTTATGTTGGATTTTTTTTCTATGTACTATCCATGTTCGATAAATTCTTAAAATAGACGTATCTTTCTTATTTATGAACGGATTCAAATGAAACAAACACTAAATGTTAATCCAAGAAAATACCAACATATCAGTGAAAACCGCATCCTTCTAGGTTAAGCCGTTTCTGAGATTAGCGCGCACAAACGCACAGACAAACAGACAAACAGACAATAATTCTAAAAATCATTGTTTTGGGTTCTATTGCGCTAATAAATATCCCTAGTGACAGTTTTTTCTCAAATATCTTCAATGTACAGACACCTTGACAGACACCGACTTGTTACAGATTTATTATATGTATAGATTATAATAATGATAGTTATCGCGAGCGAAGCCGGGAGTTAAAAGTTTGTTTTTAAAATTAAAATAAGTGATTTTGCACAAAATTCAAAGGTAGATCGAGTCTCAAAGTACCAGGGCATCACGGGCAGGTAGGAGGCGGGTCGTCGCCATGACAACGGTTGGCGACCTCGCCCGAGCAACAAGTCCGCTCTATTGATTTCAGGTGCATCTAGCATAGTTGATGCAACTCACTGCTAGTAACTAAGGCTTGTAACTAAGCAGTTGATCCTTGAGAGACGTGTCTGTTTGTATAGTCGACCAGGAATAGTACATTATTGTCGTGGCCTGGAAGTAGGCAATTGCTGGCTGAGCATGAGTACCTATTAAACGGACGAGCTTGCGAGTCCGTTGAACTAATACGAAGCCAGCAATTACTATTCCAGCCGAGACTAATATAAAGCTTTTCTCAAAAATGGTGAAGGAAAAAAAAATGGAATAAACTTTTATTAACTTAAATAGGTACAAAGAATTGACAAGATTTCATATTTCTAAGACTATATTTGTTTCGTTCTCTGTATTCTGTTTGGAAAGAGAATGATTTTACTAATTTTTGCTTCCACACGTTAGGGGCCTCTGCAGAAAATATTCTTGTTTACTTATAATTGTGGTGGACCAAGTTCCCTTACACATCACCAAAAAGCCCGCTCGTTCTGAGGGGAGGCTTGTGCATTGCTATTTGCTGTGTGACGTATATAGGCCGAGACGATGTTACATCTCTGGTTTTCACGTCGTTCCTACGTCACTTAATTACTCTGCTTTGAATAAGACCTCTGCTGGTTCAGCGGTTAGTTCAACAAACATTCTTGCCTCGATTCAGATTAAATTAACCTGAATTTGGACTTTATGGTTCAGGGCAAAAAGTACAATTTACAAGGGATATTGTAATTGAGATAAGCCTTCTGGATGTAGTTTATATTAGATCAATCTCTCAAATTACTTAATTACTGCGGTACGTTGTAATTATTGTCGGTTAGTTATTACCTCTTGCTGTGTAATTTTATTATGATTGTGCAGAATAATTCGGTGTAGTAAGGGTTTGCTGCCAATTTTTTTCTTATTTTGGTTGATACGTTGGTAGCCTTGGCTTTTTGCATCAAGTGCTAAAAGATTCGGTTTAACTGCCTGCAATCCGTCTGCGAAGGATTCATTTTTGCTATCCTACAGGAACAATGCGATTTTCCAGAATAAAATATATCCTACGTCCTTCTTTTGTGTAACAAGATAAAAAAAGTCCACACCTTTTCCCGTAGGAATCGGGTATAAATAAACGAAAACAAAATCTCGTTTTTACCGTAGAGTAGCAAAGCGGAATGCGAAGCTCTTACCACAGCTTTACGGCGTGTATCCGTCGCGGTGAACGGACGTCCGCGACGGTCTCAATTGTTTCCTTACCCGCTTGTGCCAAAGCCTGTGCAAATGCGTCTGCTGCCGGCTTTTACTTTATATTGCGTTTACTCGTATTTTGTTTTGGACGGGTTTCCGCTTTATTTGAAGGTAATCTGTACGCGCTGCGTCGATCGCCTTGTCTAATAGCTCCTCAACACGATGGGCCATTAAATAGTCGGTGCGATGGCTCAGCGATGGCTGCAACGCAACTACTTATACGATGGCGACGTTCAGTTGTGATCTTTTGATTCTTTTGATGTGCGGCAAAAACTGACACCGACGCCATTCCACGACCATTACCACAGAATAAGTAATAGTACTAACGTACAGAAGGATCACTCTCGAACAAAAGTCAACTTTAGGTATAAAAACTTGTCTATTCTTACTGCTTGCATGCGAAATTGAAACTTATCATGTGATCCGAGCGTTCATATTCCGTTGGGCACCGCTGATCCGAAACCAAGGGCACAGGGTTCCGACTCGCCGATGTTTGGTAGGTATAATAATCAAGAAAGATAACAGTGTGTATTAATTCAGTAAACCACCTTTAGTAAGTAAGTAAGTTATTTATAAGATCGTTTAGAAGTCATTGTTTGTTGCAAAAATCACAAAAAAAAAGATTATTAATTACGCGCGACGCGGCTTGCGTGCGAACTGAAGGCCAATTGACAACCTACTACTGCCATACTCCGCCCGGGCGGAGCGCCGGCTGAACATACCCAAACTGCGGAGTGAACCCCCCCTGCCATTACACGCGCCATAAGCTGTTCGACACCACTATGCGCTCCACACGCTGGCCCATCATGATGGATCAACGCGATGGCCCATCATGTAATGCCAGCATAAGGCGCAAGCCACACAGAAGAGACGTAGGACTGGGGCGCATCGTAGTCGCGGCTATACATTCAGTATGAAAACTGATTCAAGGGGTTGAATCAGTTTTCATACTGAATGTATAGAAGCATCGCGATCCAAAGCAGTCAGAAGAGACGCGTCTCTCGCCACGCTTCTATACAATTGGGATGTCCCAATTTTTGACAACGTATAATAAATCGAAAACCGTTTGGAGGAATAGGCTTTGTGAAGCGTTTTCAGAAATCAGATTCCAAAAATATGATAAACTGAATTAAATAAAAACAATTTAAGTAATGACCTTCATTTGACCCCTGCAGTGAATCGTCACAAAGGCAGATTTAAAGCAGGTCTACACTCTAAAGCAAATTGACAGTTTGAAATGTCGCTGACCTGCTTATAATAGCAAAGAGTGACAAAGACAGAACTTTAATCACATGATGCGCACCTGGCTTTAAACAGTTGTAATTTATCGTAAAGTCCGAAATGTATCGAGTATTTCCAATGTATTTTTACAAATTTAATTGTTAAATTACTACGTTACAAGTAAATATAACAGAATTTAAATATCAGATTTTAATAAAAAATATATATTTACTATCACACCATTAAACAAACAGGAATAATCGAAGCTAAAAGAAGAGAAATAAATTTAACTATTTGTCATGGTTCATTTAGGACCCTAAGCCGTGCTTGTATTATTGACAGTGACAATACAAATCAGTAGTGGCACAGATTATGTTATGTACGACTTGAATTTTTCTAGGCAATGGAACGTGGCTCTCTCACTGTGACGTCATCCAACGTATTTCTTAAAAAAAATATAAAAAATTAAATACTCAACCAAATTCAAAATCGATGAAAATGGTATCTTAAAATATCCTATTCTTTCCAAAAAAAATATAAAAACTATAGGTTATTTTTTTTGGTGCATCCCAATTAGTATGAAAACTGATTCATGGGGCGCCGGGACTGCAACCCACCCCGTCCCACGACTCTTCTGTGTAGCTTGCGCCTCAGACGATTCATGGGGCGCCGGGACTGCAACCCACCCCGTCCCACGACTCTTCTGTGTAGCTTGCGCCTCAGACGATTCATGGGGCGCCGGGACTGCAACCCACCCCGTCCCACGACTCTTCTGTGTAGCTTGCGCCTCAGACGATTCATGGGGCGCCGGGATGCAACCCACCCCGTCCCACGACTCTTCTGTGTAGCTTGCGCCTCAGACGATTCATGGGGCGCCGGGACTGCAACCCACCCCGTCCCACGACTCTTCTGTGTAGCTTGCGCCTCAGACGATTCATGGGGCGCCGGGACTGCAACCCACCCCGTCCCACGACTCTTCTGTGTAGCTTGCGCCTCAGACGATTCATGGGGCGCCGGGATGCAACCCACCCCGTCCCACGACTCTTCTGTGTAGCTTGCGCCTCAGACGATTCATGGGGCGCCGGGACTGCAACCCACCCCGTCCCACGACTCTTCTGTGTAGCTTGCGCCTCAGACGATTCATGGGGCGCCGGGACTGCAACCCACCCCGTCCCACGACTCTTCTGTGTAGCTTGCGCCTCAGCCGATTCATGGGGCGCCGGGACTGCAACCCACCCCGTCCCACGACTCTTCTGTGTAGCTTGCGCCTCAGACGATTCGGCCTCAGGATTGGGATTGATTTCTATTTGTAAGCGTCCTAGAAGTCATATGAGTGTCAATTCAAGTCAATTGATTGTGATACATTTTGGCACATGGATAGTTCAAAACCAAGGTATTCATGTGCAACACACATTGTATACGGTATGCGTAGGTATATAGGAAACATCAAAAACTTGGGATAATCTTTACACTTAAATAACAACAAAATATTATTATGACTATTTTTTATTAATGTGCATGGGTTGGTTACATCTTGAAGGTCACAATGACAATGACACTTGTGTCAGTTACGTTCGGCCATCTTTGGTAACTTTTTTGGAATCTATATACGGCGTTTAGTATAGCTGTAGTTCCACGGTAGGGGAGAAGCAAGTTAAAAAATAATAGTTCATAGATAATAAACGCCGTGGTAGCCCAGTTGTGTGACCTATGGTCTCTCGAGCAGAGGGTAGTAGGGACAAACCCGGACTCGCACCTCTAAACATTTCAGAATTTATGTGCGAAATCACATTTGGAAATTTAAATCACACCTTTACCTGAAGGAAAACATCGTAGGCAAATCTGCATACATATGCGAAGGAAATATCAATCCACACTGGGCCTGAGAACTATAGCCCAAGCCCTCTCATTCTCAGGGGAGGCCTGTGGGACAGTGGGACAGTGTAGAGAATAACTAATTTCTAGTACCGTCAAAATGTGTGGTAAGGTAAAAGATTGAAAGAAATCCGAACTATTCCAGTGGTCGGAGGGGGGGAGGGGTGGTTTAATTGGGGGAGCAGTCATTATGGACGTTTAATTAATGAGTGCGAGTCGGAGTGCATGTGGGCGAAGAGGAAGATTAAACAGAAGTTAGATGTGTTAGGTATAAGTACTAGAAATGTTTAGGTACTTAACTAAATGGAAACAAACATGAACAACCAACAGTTATGGCACAGATTACTTAATAGTTACTTCGTAACAGATACTGCATCCCGTACAAAATCTTGGTACTTACCGCGATTATAGCCACAGATTATACTACTCCGTCTCCTTAAGAATGTGTGCGTGCCGACAGTGACAAGGGCTGGCAGTTTGGATATTTTTTTTTTTCTACATGTTGTTTTACCCATAGATGTAGTATAGTTTTACCATTTTGTCGGGATAATTGCTATATACATATATCCATGCAAACTTTCTAGCACTAATATTCCCTAAGCTAAGCCACGGACGGACAAAGGGACAAACGGTCATGGCGAAACTAAAAGGGTTCCCTTTTTGCCATTTTAGCTCTGGAATCCTAACAAAAAGGATATTTTATTGTAATGCGCAGAATAAATTGTCATGCTCACAGTACCCTAGCGTTATACTAGATACGAAGGTCAATTTTCGAACTTCGCATCGTGCCATCCCGCTCACGCTTATAGCTTTTTATAGAAGAGTAAGAGGGACAGTACGATACGAACTCCCAAATTGTTATATTAGCTATTAATTTTAGCATAGTCATATTAAAATTTGCCCCCTGTTTCACCATTCACTTATAAAAGTCCAGGCGGCATATTTTTTCCGTGGAACACGAATGAACGTGCGTCGGCGCGCGCTTGTGACAACCTACTGAAATTTCGATCTTAGCAGATCGTCCCCGCGGTAGGTAAATATCGCGCGTAAGTACATGGCATGCAAGAGGCCTGGTTATGGCGTCGGGTTAACCAGCCAAACGCAATATTTGTAATTAACTTTCACGCGTCGCATTATCGACGTACTCTTTAGTTTACTCGCTTAATAATTATTGACGTACTCTTTAGTTTACTCGCATAATAATTTACCATGGGAATACCCCCATATATAGGCCCACTCTCATTCGGAGATTACGTATATATATACAGGGTTATTTGTAATTCACTAGCATCCTTTTAACCCTAAACTCCTACCACTTAAACAAATGTTTTTTGTTTTACGGCTTTTGTCATAACTTAATATTTTTGGTGTATTACCTTTTATTTTTACGATACTCTGTGTATTTGTATGGGAAAAAAAAGTGCTTCATTTAAAAAAATCGTAAAACAAAAAACATTTGTTTGAGTGATAGGAATTCAGGGTTAAGAGGATGTCAGTGAATTAAAAATAACCCTGTATAGGCTGGGCTGATGATGATGATGATGATGATTTTAATCGCATCCGTATCTAATTCTGTACGGCATCGTGCGACATAGAATTTTAACCGCTACATCCGACCTGAGCTGACCTGACTGTGAGCCCAACAGGTAGGTATGTTTTAATTATTTTTGAAAGCTCCGGGTACTTCATGCTTGATGCCTTCACTTTGGACGAGCTTTCGAGCTATGGCATGGTCGCGATGAAGTTAAACCACGACAAAAACAGGCCAAGTGCGAGTCGGACGATTGTATCATGTCATCGAGGGTTGTATACGTAAATACCTATTGCGATTTTTGCAGCAGGTATGTCAAAAATTCAAAATATACAGGGTGTTAGGTAATGAGTGGATAATCCTTGAACTACGGATAGAGGGCACTTAGGACGTTATAATAAAGCTAATATAGGTTTAGTAAAAGTGGCACTTTTTTAGAGATATTTGGACTTTTAGGTTTTTTTCGAAAATTAACACCCTTGTTCAATGTTTTGATCATAGCACCTAGCTATATTTTTTTAAATTTTTAATAAAAAAATCGCAAACTTAATTTTTGCGTTTTCAATCGCACATTGATCGAAGTTTCAACTCTCATGGTGAAATAAAAATACACTACCGTCTAGGTAGTTGCCAATAAGCTTAAAAACATGCTAATTTATTGTCAATTTAAAAATAGTAATTACCTTTTGAATTTAAAATCTAAATGCCAAGATAATAAAAAAAAGACACGCTCACCCACATTTTTCCCAGTGTACTTTTTGTATCCCGGGCGTAGAATCCAAAACTTTTTCTTGCAAAAATAACATTACTGGCAACTAATTTAAATGCCATTTATTCCAAATTTAAAAAACATGCCGACTGCTCTCTGTTTTTTTTTTTAAATTTGATTTTGGATATCGGTGTTATTGCGTACTTAATGGTGAATTGAGTGTTTAGATGTGTTAAGGTTGTCGTGTTGTTTTTTTAGTTTAATATTGTTTCGAATCCGCCTGTACCACCCGCATCGAAAACTTGGGGCTTCAATCAGCGAGGTAAGCGATACCGCCGGCGCGGATAAAGTTCCCAGCAATAATGCTCTCTCAACGGCGAACATCTCGACCTATTTACGCTGGCGATTACACGACGAGGTTGTTATTACATAGACGATGTTATGTAACGAGTGATTTGTGTTTGGAAAGTCTCCCTTCATTGGCATAACATTAATACAGATAACGTTGAAGTGGTGTACCTAATAATAAATATCATGGGACAATTCACATCAATTGACCTAGTCCCAAATAAGCAAAACTTGTGCTATATGGGTAGGTACTAGGCAACGGATAAACATACTTTTATAGAAATATACATACTTAAATACATATTAAAATTAAACACCCAAGACTCGAGAACAAACATTCATATTTATCATACAAATATCTGCCCGCAACTTTTTTAAAGTCCGCAAGAACTTTTTTAAAGTCGGTTAAATACCTATAATGTGATTTCGATTGCGACTGTTCGTTCGTGAGACAATAACCTACTGATCTGTCTCGGAACGGGCTAGATTGATGAAGTGAATTGAAGACAGCGAGACTTATATGACGGCCCATCGGTCATACGGGAATTGTGCCGCAACGAAGTAAGAAAGAGCAAATAATGTGGTTTATAAGACAGCGCAAATTGGAAAATATTTTTCTGGGATGATAAAATGTTATTTTTGTTAGAGCCTACACAATTTTGGGCTCGATCTTGTGCAACGCAGGCTCGACTAGGGGTACCGTAATACCGCTTATTTTGAACATGAAACTACCAATCTTTATAATCAACGGTAGTCATAAAGTAATTTAATTCTGAAACAGAATAAAACAAACCTAACCTAACCAACTGCATTCTATAAGATGGCATTTAAAAAAATCCTGAAAAAATACTGTTTCAGAAATAAATCGCTTTATGACACGTTTATAATGAAGAATGATACATTCTGACTTATTCAATTATGGGAAAAGAAGGTGCGTGTTAAAGGTGTGCCCATATACGAGTAAAACAACGTTTTTGAGAAGTCCTTGGGCGGTTTTTTAATGTATTTAACGAACATGTGTGTTTGTTTACAGCACATTTACCCTGCTGACGGTGTTCTCCCAATGCATGGGGGGTGTGAAAATACCAACGTTCTCGTGGAAGAGAGACAGGGGATGCAGCGTCGAGTGGTTTCCTCTCTTCAAACTGTTTCCGGTAAGAAACTGCACGCTGGTGTTAGAACATTAGAAGTGATTAGGTGGACCGATGATATCGCTAGAGTTGCGAGCAACGGGTGGATGCTGGTGGGAAGTTGTCGTTCATTATGTTTGATGTAAATGACGAAATCCGCGTAAGAACTAAAGTCGCCGACATAGCTCGAAGAATCGCCAGACTCAAGTGGTAGTGGGCAGGGCACATCGCTCGTAGGATCTAAAGGTTCTCGAATGGCGTTCACGGACCGGAACTACGACCTGGTTAAGGTTGCAGGAACACGTTGGATGTGGATGCTGCAGGACCGGTCTGCTTAAACCCCCTGCTGCCCCTACATCCGTCATTGTTGTGGGCTGCATGCCCCAGTTAATTAAAAAATAAATAAAAAATAAATAAATATCACGGGACAATTCACACCAATTGACCTAGTCCCAAAGCAAGCTAGGAAAGCTTGTGTTATGGGTACTAACTAGGCAACGGATAAACATACTTATATAGATAGATACATACTTAAATACATATTTAACACCCAAGACTCGAGAACAAACATTCGTATTTTTCATACAAATATCCGCCCCGACATGGGAATCGAACCCGGGACCTCAAGCTTCATAGTCAGGTTCTCTAACCACTAGGCTATCCGGTGTTTCAGAAAAATCAATTACTAACACTTAGATCTAAGCTACTAATCAACATTTAATTCAATTTTAATTTTAATTTAATTTTAATTTAATCAATATTTCAATAATGTACTTAGATGTTAATGTATGGACTTATGTTGTTGTCCGAAATAAATGATTTATTATTATTAAAGCCGACCCCGCATTCCACGGTGTCGAACAGAGGAGCCCCATCCCAGGGCGTCCAGGGGGGTTACTACGAAATTCGAAGTTCGAAGTTCTGATCGTGCGGTCCCTCTCACTCTTGTAAAAAATACCATTAGCGTGAGCGGAACGGCATGAAACGAAGTTCGAATTTCGCGCTTCGTAGTATAGGGCCAATAGGCGTCGCGATGTCTCTTCATGGTCCCGTGGCATTCCTAATGGCAACGAGGGAATCCGTGCGGTTTTTAGTGGGTTCCGCACCATAAAAAAAAGACTGGTCATACGTTCAGGTGTGGACCTGTTTCAGCTGAAATGATGATGATGACCTCATCAGATGCTTGGTACAGTTTGACTGAACACCCCTGTAAAGATTTTTGGATCAATGTGAAACATCTTACAGGTATTTATTTATTTCGGTTTCTCGGTTTTCATCATCATCATCATTTCAGCCGAAAGACGTCCACTGCTGAACATATCGCTCAATCTATCCGCATCCAACGCGTTCCCGCAACCTTAATCAGGTCATCGGTCCATCTTGTTGGAGGATTACCTACATTGCGTCTGGCGGTCCGAGGACGCCACTCGAGAACCTTTTGGCTCAATCGGCCATTAGTTCTACGAGCGATGTGCCCTGCTCACTGCCACTTGAGTTTGGCGATTCTTCAAGCTATGTCAGTGAAAGTTCTTTCGCGGCTCTTTCAGTTTTAGCTTAAGCGAATCTCGATCACCCAGGGCCTGACATATCATTATCAATATACCCCCCCTTAACCTTCAGCTGGCATTGCCCTCTAACGATGTGTTTATACCCTCGTACCCCCAGGTCCTGCTGACCATAGCGATAATGTGGTGCGTGTGCCTGGCGCTGACGCTGACAGATGCGCTGCCACCCGGCCACCCCGCCAGGACCGACCTAAAGCTGGTCATCATCGAAGACGCGCCCTGGTTCCGCGTACCCTACCCAGGTACCAAGATGTTTCTGGGCTCTTCCAAATAGTACTACGCTACTAAGTAAATTGTAAAAGAAACTCCTCGAGGCAGTGTTCACCGCAGTACAAGAGCCTAGCCAGTCTAGATCTCTCTCTGCAGAGACACATAACTCCCAGTAGATAATTCCATTCTTCACGTTCTTCGGTCTTCATAGTTCCGTCAGTTGGAACCTGCAAAGAAGATACCGTACCCCCTTGAGTACCTACGCATATATATTGCATGAGTGAGGGTACGATGCAACAAGAGGGACGTAAGGGAGTACAGGGGCGGAAATTTGATGCAGGGTATTCCGTTTCCTGAACCCCTGTTGCATCTCTAACTGCGTTGTATTCGCGGCGCACACTATTTAGGGACCTATCCTGGTAAAAACAGTGCCAAATTAGAAGCATTTTTGATGCGGGGGTTCGGTCCCCCTTATCCCCTCACGTCCCTTATGTTCCATCGCACCTGTAGTGCATGCAATGTACGTACAAATATACGTAAGAGCAATTGAAGGGATATTTACAAAAACAACATACCTGACTAGACTGGTTGACACTTATAGGAAAACAATTTTACTGACAACAGGAGTCAACCAGTCTAGTCAGTTATGTTGTTTTTGTAAACATCACTTCAATTATGGTAGGATAGAGGTATTTTTGAAGCTCATACTCATACATAACGCATGCTACGTATCAACCCATCCTGGTAAGAAAAGTGGTAGATTAGAAGTCTTTTTGATGCGGGGTTCTCCCCCTATACTGCCCTTGCTTTACACTTATTGAATGATACCCGTAGCGCGTACTATACCTTTCCTGGTAAGAACAGCTGAGCGGTAGATCAGAAGTACATTTGATGCGGGGTTTCCGCCCCCCGTACCCCCTCGAGTCTCTTTGACTCTCTCGACCAAACCTCGTAAGAACAGTAGTAGAGTAGAAGTTTTTTCGATGCGGGGGGCTTTGCCCCCCGTACTCCCCTTGCACTCTCTGATTGAAGGGGGATAAGACACATGGTCCATAGGGCCTTCCTAAATATATCTTAATTAGTAAACTTGTCAATAACCATATAACTCGTATTTAGCGTGCACCTCATGGCATCAAAGGGACTCTGCAGCAACTTACTTACTGTAATTCTGTTAAGTATTCTTTCTTGCATTCGCTTTGATGTGGCGCGGTTGCGGCTGGCTGAGCATTGCGCAGGTTAATTGCAAATTTGTGCTATAAAAGTACCCTGATTTAAATTTATGCTTAATTACCTACTTTACAGCAGAAATATAAATATACCCTACTTGTTTTAACTCGGGGATTTCCCGTGTTTGAAATCCATGAATAAAGGTTACGGTAATATTTAAAAAAAAAAGAAACGCTCGCTAGGACATCGCCATCTATTGATGGCAGATGAAAGCCGAGGTACAGTCGAGATCAAAGATATACAACAATTGAGCGTTCCAAAAAATATCTTTACATTTAAATAAGTTTACAAATTATTGCTGCACCGAAGTCATGTTTACAAACATTCTTCCATAGAAAATATATTACACATATTCCCTGTTAATGTACAGCACCCTTTATTCTTGTTTGAAGTTAAAATATTATCCCACGAGAACCCATTAACGGGGTATTAGGTACCCTATGTTTTAATCTAGATCTTTGTCTGTCTGTACGCCAAGTTGCATCTAAATCCGTTCTGCCGTTATTGGGTAATTAACTAACAAACATTCAAACCTCCGAACATCGGAACATCTTCACACACTTTCTCGTTTACAATATTAGTGGGTTTAGTTTAGTACAATAAACTAAAATAAGTATTTATAAGTAGTAAGAGTCAGTAGGATGAAAAAATTGTGTTTTATAGGTACTTTCGCGATCTTCACTCGTAACCCTTATCCTGCTTACCCAGAACTTAATTACGACGTTAATTACGACGTTGTTGCTCAAATTACCTCGACGTTTCGACCGCATTGCAGCGACCTTACGTTTAAGCTCGTAAAACCTTTTCGCCCTATTGACTAAAGAATGATTTGACTTTGAATTGACTCTAAGTACTAAGTGAGAATGAGATGCAAACTCTTTTAATATTACGAAATTAAATACTGGCCGGTAAAGCTAATCTATCTAGCTGATTGCTATGAAAAAAAAAGTAACTGTCTTTTGTTTAAAAAAATATACGGTAATGTCTTTGCAATGCTATTGAGTACGTTAGCGAAAATGGAGAAAATTGAACTGCGCGCCGTTATCAAATACTTGTATTTGAAAAATTTTTCTACGCACCAAGTCAATTTGGATTTGCGGGACACTTTAGGGTCTAATGCTCCTCCGTATTCGACAGTCGCACGTTGGTGCGCCGAATTTAGACGTGGAAGAACATCGACAATGGACGACCCCCGCTCCGGACGCCCTACTACAGCAGTAACTGAAGAAATTGTGAAAAAAGTCGAAAACTCAGTTTTGGCGGATCGTCGTGTCACAGTTCGTTTTATTGCTGAAAATGTAAAGATTTCAACGGGGAGCGTGCATAATATTTTACATGAACGCTTGGGTATGAAAAAGGTATCTGCGCGTTGGGTACCAAGAATGCTTACTGACACGCAAAAACAAACTAGACTAGAGATTTGTCAAGAAGCTTTGAACCTGATGCAGCAAGACCGGGAACTTTTTTTGGCGCGATTTATAACAATGGACGAAACATGGCTCCATCATTACGACCCTGAAACGAAACTGCAGTCTATGACATGGAAAAGGTCATCATCTCCAACTCCGAAGAAATTCAAGATGAGCCCATCTGCCGGTAAGGTCATGGGCTCTGTTTTTTGGGATGGTAAAGGGGTATTAATGATTGAGTATCTCGAGCATGGAGCCACTATTACGGGCACTTTATACGCCAAACAAATAGCAACATTGCGCAATGAGATCCACGAAAAACGGCGAGGTAAACTCTCGAAAATTGTGCTGTTCCACCAGGACAATGCCCCGGCACACAAGTCCGCCGTTGCAATGGCTGCAATTCGTGATGCTGGGTTCGATATCCTTAAGCATCCTCCGTATTCACCAGATCTCGCTCCCAGTGATTTCTACCTATTTCCGAGATTGAAACAATACCTGAGAGGCCAGAAATTTGAAGACGACGACGCGGTAGTCGCTGTAGTACAAGATTTTTTAAGTACTCAAGATGAGGCCTTTTTTAAAAATGGAATTTTAAGTTTAGAAAAAAGATATACTAAGTGTATTGTGCTAAAAGGTGACTATCTCGAAAAATAAAATGACATTTAGTAAAAGTTGTTTATAACATACTCATTCTCACTTTTTATTGAACGCCCCTAGTACTTACAACTCTATGACATTAACCATACGGTTGACGTTTAAGTACTTACATATTTTGACGCGATGAGTGTATAGATATTTATGCTTTCGACTGTATGCTTTCATAGCCACGCTGTGTTCTCAGGTCAGTGGGGCACGCCGACGGTGAGCGTGGCGGGCGTGCTGGGAATGCTCGCGGGCGTGCTAGCATGCACCGTCGAGTCCATCAGTTACTACCCCACGACAGCGAGGATGTGCGGTGAGTTTATGCGACCCTGGTACCATTACAGTTTGAAATCGGTTGAATTAATGAGCTATGAACCTTTTTAGGGTTCCGTACCAGAAGGGTGACAAACAAAACTCTATTTAATGTCAATACATTGTCCGTCTGTCTATAACAGAAGTCTCTTGAACCGTACTAGCTGGACACTTGAAATTTTTTACTGATGAATTGATGATGTATTAATATGACCGCTACAGCAATAAATAATAACAATTCTATAAATATTAAAAATTTTCAAAACCCCCAACGCAATTAGTGCACATATTTGTTTGAAAATAAATTAAATGCCCATTATGCGTCTAAGATCCATTCCGCAGCTAACAAAAGAGCAGATAACTTTTAAACAACTGGACCAATTTTGATGAAGCATATCCAAGAACCATCACCAAGAAACCTGCTTTCAAATAAAAAAAAAAATAGCATCCAAATCCAAATCGGTTCATCCATAAATTATCCATGCCACAGACAGAAACACACACACATAGCGGTCAAACTACCATACCTACCATATTCTAAGAAATTAATCATTTCTGTTCTATTCTATTCTATTCTATTCTGGATTATTATACATAGTTACAAGTTGTACGGCTGTTTACGGCGTATATTTTAACATACCTACCTAAAAATTTGTACGGAACTCTCGGTGTGACGGACAGCGGAGTCTCAGTAATAGGGTACCGTTGGCAACTTTTGGGAACGGAACCTTAAAAATGTTGTAGATCCTCAATTAAAAATTGAAAGTTAATCTAATTACTGGTAAGTCAAATTAGATTAGCAAGATTTGATCTTAATAAATAAACATTGCGTGTTAAATAAAAGCTTGTAAAATGTATGTACGAAGAACTCTTTGTACATAAAACGCGTGAAATTAACAGATAATAAGGGAAACAGATGTACAAAGATTATCTTATTCTGTAAAGAAATCTCTTCCGGTTAACCTTGGAATGAATTTTCTGGATGTAGCTGCTCCTCCGCCGCCGTTGCACGCCATCAACCGCGGTCTGGGTACGGAGGGGCTGGGCACTGTGCTGGCGGGGCTCTGGGGCTCCGGCAACGGCACCAACACCTTCGGGGAGAACGTCGGCGCCATCGGAGTCACCAAGGTATGGCCCACAGAAATAATAATAAAGAGGATAGAAGTGCCTTAGACGCGTGACCTTGGCGCCGCGCTTGTGACTGGTAGGTCACAAGCGCGCGACTTGTGGCTCAGTGCTATTTGAAACGTGGGTGTGACAACAAGTGCTTTAAAATGGTGTTTTGCAGCATTAGCAATTGCGGAAACTCGTCCACACTGTGTCATTACACTAATAAGGGGATTACATTTCATTGGTATGTATTAATTTAATGTAATAATGCGGTTTATATCAAAATACAACTTGAGAAAATATTTCGTTATGAAATATTGGTTTACACGTCATTAACACGAAACTTCATATACCATTGCTACTCATGCCCATAAAAACGCAGATCGTTTTGAATTATACGCAGCAATGTAAAGTAATTTTTGATAACCCTTCCGTCTTGCACAAAAGTTCGTGGTACGGACAAAAAAACAGGTTACGACTAGTACAGACATAATGCCGACGCGGCCAATGAATGGCACCGTTGTGTAAATGTGGGTATGACTTACGTTGAGTGTTATTCAACGCTATCTCTAAGTTTTAAGGTTCATAATTGTTTGTAAGCAAAAATATTAGTAATTGTGTGCGTGATTTCGTAGTACGGTTCCGGTCTTTTGCATGTGTGCATTAACACAGTAAGTAGAGGGGATGAAGCAGCGACACGAGTTCGGGAAGAAAATAGGAACTAAGGCATTTCTATTCTCTTTATTATTATTTCTGTGGTATGGCCACATATCCAATCAGACAATCTGTCCACTGCTGAACGCAGGCCTACTAAGATAGATACAAACTTTATTCACTTATTCTTTATTCACTTTATTCTTCAGCCTTCCGTCCGCAGCTTCGCCCGCGGTCAATTAATTTTCCCGTAGGAAACGGTATTTTCCCGCGGTAAAGAGTAGCCTATGTTACTCAGTGATTAATGTAGCTTTCTAACAGCAAAAGAATTATTGGAATCGGTCCAGTAGTTTTTAAGTTTATTCGTTACATACAAAAATACAAATATTTCCTTTTTATAGTATTAGTATAGACAAACATATACAAAGCTCGAAGATACTAAGAAACAGAAAATTCAAAAAGAGATAAAAAATCATGCTTAACTACATGATTTTCTTCATACTCTCTAAATTAAGAGCAAGGCGGCTGGCAAGAGCTGGATGAGAGTGGCCGAGGATCGTGCTTAGTGGCGTGCCATGGGAGAGTCCTATGCCCAGCAGTGGACGAACGTAGGCTGATGATGATGATGATGATGAAGATAAAATTAAGATCCCTGCGATGATCTGATCGCTTGTAGAACTGATGGCCGACGGGACCAAAAGGTTCTCGACACCCTAATTAATACTCTTCAATCCATAAAGTCTATTTCTAACAGATAACGCCATAACAATTTAGAATGCATTGTTAGCTCGTTCCTTGCCTTTTTCGTGCCTTGTTATCTTGAAGTTCGAAATTGTTGCCTTTTGCTTGAAAAAGGAAAGGTGCAATCAGATGAGATAGTAGTCAATCGTTGATCAGTTTAAAAATAAGCTTAAACTAGGGCCAACCAGGGCCCAATTGCATAACAAAGTACAACTTATATTACAAGCGGAACTCTCGCTTCAGTTATATTAACTAGAAAGGGAGTTCCGCTTGTAATACAAGTTGTACTTTGATATGCAATTGGGCCCAGGTGGGTTCTCGGCGCGTCGTGCAGTGGGCAGCGGGTCTGATGGTGCTCCAAGGCGTGGTGGGGAAGCTGGGTGCCGTTTTCATCATCATTCCGCAGCCCATCGTGGGGGGACTGTTCTGCGTCATGTTCGGGATGATCACCGCCTTTGGTAAGACCTGTAGAACTTTTTTATGGTGTGAAAAATGCGCAATGCATCCGCCCTATTCTGGGAAACAGGAGCTATTACTCGTGTGGCTTAAATTGAGTTATTTAACCGCATAAAATTGTGGTGGTAGAAGAGTGCTAGAAGAGCAGCTTAATAAACTTGAGCGAATTCAAAATCTATGCATTCGGTTTATCTTTGGTCTTCGTAAGTTCGATCATGTCTCTAATTTTCGATCACAGCTCAAGTGGCTCCCAATCCGCCTTCGCCGTAACTCTCACGTTCTCCATCTTCTTTACGGCATTCTCTTTAACCCTGCAACTCCTCGCTACCTCAAAGAGCGGTTTAGCTATGTAACTTCTATTCGATGCTCTCAGAACTTTCTCCTTACCGTGCCTCTCTCTAACTCCAAATTCTATGTCTATTCTTATACTGTCCAGGCTATTCGGTTGTGGAATGCCATGCCGATTGACTTACGACGGGCAAAATCTCTGTCAATCTTTAAATCAATGCTTAAGGTGTACTATCTGTCTTCTTGTAATTATTAGCTTTGTTATAGTTTATTTATTTATATGTGGCTGTTTATCCCAATGCTTATATTTGTTTTAGACGTGTACTTATTATATGTACGATATATGTATGAGTAGATGTACTATTTTTTGTTGCGTTTTAATTTTCTGATCCACTGTTGATGCACCACCTGCTGTAAACTAGTCCTTCCTTCTTTCTGGTAAAGGGTTGCCTGGAAGAGATCGCTCTTAAGCGATAAGGCCGCCTATTGCTTACCTTGTAACTTACTCTCTGTGTACCTGTTTTCTGTATTGCTTACTATTCCTGGTGTACAATAAAGAGTCATTGTATTGTATTGTATTGTATTGTGGTACCCCACAGTGCTTACTAACAATCTGATGAGTTCCCTCGCGACCATTGGTGCACGTAACTACCACGACACCCACTAGATACCCCAGGGCTCTTTTCAGCGACATCTAGCAATTCAGGCTCAGCTCAAAACTTGGACCAGGAGGTTTTATCAACAATGCCTTTCAATATCCAATATTGGATGAAAGTGCTATCGAAGCACCTCTGAATCCAATTTTTAGCTGCTATTATATCAAGGCACCGCCAGTAACCCTTGAGGTGTTACGAAATATTGGTTAAGTTAACCACAAATATTGCCGCGACACAGAGTAATGATCAATAACAAAGCTGTACAGCTCCGTTTTAATTAATACGTAGGCTGCTAATTCTATCTTACATGGTCTTCCCTATTGGCTTCGCCGTAGTGAGGTGGAAACAGTTAGAAAGTAGGGAACGTAAAGAGAGGTACTTCTTTGCTCATGGCTTCCTCCGATCACTTTTCTTGCATAGGAGCACTATTATTCAAACGGGGTGACGCTGTGCCATTTGGCCCCTACCTCCCACTTCCATAGCCGCTAATAATAAGTAACAACAACTACGAATTCAATCCTGCTTTTTTAACCAGTTTTACCACCCTTAGGTCTATCAGCTCTTCAGTATGTGGACCTAAACAGCTCCCGGAACCTGTACATCATCGGCTTCAGCCTGTTCTTTCCGCTGGTCCTGACGCGCTGGATGGCGGCCCACAGCGGCGTCATACAGACTGGGGTGGAGGCCTTAGATGCCGTGCTGCAGGTCCTGCTGTCCACGTCCATCCTGGTGGGAGGGGTGCTGGGGTGCTTGCTGGACAATCTCATTCCTGGTAAGGACCTTGCCAAACCAAAGTATTACGACTAGAAGAGTTACCAAACTGAAGTGGCAGTAGGCCGGACGCTCCTTGTAAAACTGATGGCTGTTAGGGTCAATATGTTCTCGAGTTGTGATCACGTACCGAAAGACGCAACGTGCGTATAGGCCATCCACAAGATGAACTGATGATTTGGTGAAGGCCGCAAGAGTCTGATGGATGCGGGCTGCGCAGGACCGGGTTATTGTTGTGTTTTTGGGGAGGCTATGTCCAGCAGTCGACGTCAACCTAACGATGAATGGCCTCGTGATGGTGGCGGTAACCATCGCATTTGTCATCAATCTGCAAACGATTTCTGCGACGATTGAAGGGCTTGAAGTCAAGCACGTAGGTTCACATGGCTTTCGAGCTTGAATCAACAATCTGCATTTTTGACGCGTGCTTAATACGATTTTATACTTTGACTCAGTGTTGTTATTTTGCATGTTCCATTTGTCTAAAGTCTAAACGATTGAACCGGTTTTGATCGCTGCCACTGACTCACAATGCATTATAAAAAATGGAATTTAAAATTAGTTGCTGAATTAATGTCTTTTTTCACTGTGACGTAGACTATCAGCTAATAAAAGCCATATTACTCCGCTAAAAGAGGGGCGTAAACCACCAGTTTTAGAAGATGACTAAATTTTCAATACTGACTGGACCAATTAACACAAAACGTGCTTGATATTGCAGCTTGTTTGTCTCGGATGCCCTTTAAAGATGGTGGTAGAAAAGGATAGAATGAGATTGTGGCACGTTAGACAATTTTTTTTTTTTTTTTTTTTTTTATGATATAGGGGGCAACGAGCAGACGGATCGCCTGATGGTAAACGATTACCGTCGCCCATGGACACCTGCGACACCAAAAGAGTCACAAGTGCGTTGCCGGCCTTTTAGGTAGGAGTACGCTCTTTTTTTGAAAGCTTGAAGGAAGCAATTGATTGATTGTCATTTTTTTACCATGACAGAAATGGAATTAATGGAAACTTATAATTATAAAAAAAAAAATATATATATATATATATATATAGTTTATTAAAAGAAAACCTTAATAACATACACAGAATATCCAGTGGCCCCACACTAGGCAAATGCCTGTCACGTGGTGGCCTGATTCAGTATTACAATAAATTGACTACATTAGGAAAAATTAAAATATAAGTATTAGCCGGTTACATAAAGCCACAGTTAAGGTTTTTTAGAAACTAGGTCGCAAATTTATAGAGATGAGGCTAAGCAAGAATGAATGAGTGATTTAATCTAGGTAATCTAGAGATAAACACAATAATTCTACAGACCCAATAAGCGAAAAGTACTTGTCGACAGGGTCAGCCGAGGAGCGCGGTCTAGAGGCGTGGGCGAAAGAGATGTCACTAGAAGCCGCTGGTGCTTCCAAAGGAGGCGACACCTACGACTTCCCCATCGGCATGACCTATATACGCAGGTAATCAAGTAGTTTGATGACTGTGTCGCTACACTGTCTGTCTGTTTGCCCGTCACGGGCCTGTATCTCAAGTAGTTGTAGTAGTCGGCCAAAAATATGGTTTACCATCCTACGGTTGCAGTGAAGCTCATTTGCACGTCATGGTACAACGAGGTCGATTTTCCCTTGCAATAATATGATGACAGTGACTAATGACTTCACTCAGCTATAAAAGCCAACCTTAGCGATATTGAGATCTCACAGAAAGTTTTGTCAAAACTGATAGACCGCTTTCTTGGCCGACTGTACCGTTATAGACAGACAGCTGAAATTTACAGATAGTGTGTATTTTTATTGCCGCTACCACAATAAATAATAAAAATAATTAAATTAAAAATCAAGGGGGTGCCAAGCAACCAATATAAAATGACCCCACACTGCGTACATTTAGGGCTTTGCTAACACTGGCATTTATAAATAGCGTATATTTTGACATAGGTACAGTACCTCTATGTCACTAATTATAAAGTTGGTGTTTACATGTATTTGACGCGATGGCTGTATAGATATTTATGCCCTTGACTTTACTTATAAATTTGTACGGGGTCCTCGGTACGCGAACCCGACTCACACTTGGCCAGTTTTTTCTATGACATCAGTCATCACTGTATGGACTTTAGACGTTAAATCTCTAAAGAAAATTTGTATAATTTGTCAAAAAAAGAAATAAAAAAAGTAATAGCGTTTTTGGAGGTGCTGGGATTTGAACCCAGGACTTTCAGCATGCGAAGCAGACACTCTACCACTGAGTTACACCCCCGTTGTAGAAACGACTGAATATTGCTAACTTTATCATTCGGTGCAATGTCCTCGCTTGGATACCTTTCACTACTGACGACGACCGAAATAAAATCAATACAAAACGAACATAGCTACATATATTATGTTATGTACATGTAAGGAACAACTAAAGAAAGACACGTCCCACTATGTGAGCGCTCAAAATATAATTATGTGTTCGTATAAATACAGTATAACCTAATATAGTACCTACTTATGTATATTGTACATGACATAGATACCCCTACTCTATGTAATCTACTTATACTAATAATATAAATGCGAAAGTGTGTCTGTCTGTCTCTCTGTTACCTCTTCACGCTTGAACCGCTGAACCGAATTAGGTGAAATTTGGTATGGAGACAGTTTGAGTTTTGGAAAAGGAGATAGAATAGCTATTATCTCGGTAAATTGTGTAGGTCCAGCGGAATAGACAAACGAATTCTCCACTCATCATCATCCCAGCCTATACATATACGTACTACTGCAGAACACAGGTCTTCTCGCAGAATGAAAGTGCTTGGGCCGTAGTTCCCACGCAGGCCCAGTGCTAATTGGGAACTTCACGCACACGATTGAATTTCTTTTCAGATGTGTGCAGGTTTCCTAATGATGTTTTCCTTCACCGTAAAGGTCACTGTTAATTTCAAATATAACTTCGCACATACTTAAATTCCGAAAAACTCAAGAGTTGCAAGCCCAGATTAGAAACCACGACCCTCGGCTCGCTTGTTAAGAGACTTACTTAGACGCATCTGCGAAGGAATCCAATGGTGTTTTAAGTTCCCAATCTGCACTGGGCTTGTGGGGTTTATGGCCCAAGCCCTCCCATTCTGAGAGGAGTTCTGTGCTGCAGTGGGACTATGTAAGCTAGGATGATGATGATGATGATGATGATGATGATATTAAAACGCCTGGTGTTTCAGATGGGCCTGGACGTCGTACCTCCCGTTCATGCCGACGTACGAAGCTGGCAAGTTCACGGCGCTATTCAAGAGGAAGAAAGATAGCTAATACGTGAAGGAAAAGAAACTTAGTTTTAGAATTTAGTTAGAACAGAGATGAGTATTTGCTCCGTGACCTACCTACTATGAATTGAAAAATAAAGTTAATAATTGGTTAAAAACCAAAAACTACTATGAAATTGAAAACTTATTCCAAAACGTTTAAAACACTGACACTGACCGGGGCCACTTTCTGAACAATAGTTATTTTATTTATATACATCAACACACACACACACACACACACACACACACACACACACACACACACACACACACGCACATAAATTCGATTGCATGTTAGTCTAAGTTATATTTTTGATGCTCGATTTTATTTTAAATTTTTATTTTTATTTTCTGTTTGAGCTTGCTATTTCAAGTACATAGTAATTGTAATGTTATTAATTAATTAACTGGTACTAAACTGTAATAACTCTAACTGTAATAACGAAGAAAGGTGCCTCTTAATACAGGTATTTCATACTTAAAAAGAGGTGCCAACCACTATCAACATTCTGTACTTTTGATACCATTAAACGATTTTGATTTTTTTTAGATTTTTTTTTAGTTTAAAGTTAAGATTCAAAATCAAAGGCTGTAAAAACGAAAGAGTAGAACCGGAGAAATAGAGAGAGTAATGTAAAAATGTAAGAAAGAGGATGTAAAAACATAAATTACAGATGATTCTTAAGCATTGCAATAAGCAATGGACGAAGGTTCTCTTTATGTGCTCTATAGGATCTACCACGGCGAGTGCTCTGAAGAAATGTTTAATTTGCTGCCTGCTGCAAAATTCCACCATCGCACCTCCCGCCGAAAGTCTAAGTTCCATCGTCACCATCTCGATAGCAGTCTACCACTGTACGGTTTCTTGGGCACTTCCTGCCACTTACGGTGAAACTGTGGAACCAGCTCCCGGCAGCAGTGTTTCCAGACAACTATGACATCGGGGCTTTCAAGTGGGTTTATACTTAATTTAGGTAAAGGCCGGCAACAGATTGGTGACTCTCTTTGAGTTGCTGATATTTATGGGCGGTGGCGTTCATTTTCCATCAGATAACCCAGCGCTCGTTTGCCTCCCTCTCATAATAAAAAAAAGCAGCAGCAGCAAACCGTACCTACAACAAATACGGGGCACTGTAACCGGTACGCGCGCGCTGCACAACTGCTCAGACCCTTCCTCCAGAGTGGCTTCTATAGGCAACAGGCCGGAACACGACGAGTCGCTTGGCGGCCTGGCTCAACCTATAGGGTGGTGACCAGCCGCGGCCGAGGCCTACCACCGGAGTTGTATCGCTCGTTTAGCATCACCCAGGGGGCACGTGTAGGGTGTCGAGGGTAAACCCACGGACGCGAGCGATTTCAACCCCCAAACGTAACATATATTTCAAACTACATACAAACTGAAACATAGATGCACAGAAAAAACTCCAGAAAAAAGATCAATGCTGGGAATCGAACCCAGGTCCTCAGCGTTCCGTGCTGCGTGCTTACCCCTACACCATCACTGGTCTAGAAGTTAGCGACGAATCTTTCCCATACATCGTACACTTCAGTCTGTTATAATCACATTAGGCAGTGATAAAGCGCATCTATGTTAATGCCCTCTACCGAGAGACTTCAACACTCCTTCGGAGCTACCCGCTCACCTGGACCAAGAGATGGCGCTACTAGGCCAACTTTTACAACATTTCGTACTAAATACAAACTGAAATATAGATGCACAGAAAAAACCCCAGAAAAAAGACCAATGCTGGGAATCGAACCCAGGTCCTCAGCATTCCGTGCCGCGTGCCATACCCCTACACCACCACTGGTCTAGAGATTAGACACGAATCTTTCCTATACATCATACATTTCAATCTGCTAAATCATCACCTTATGCAGTGACAAGCGCACATCTATGTTACACCCTCATCGAGAGATTTTAACACTCCTTCGGAACTAACCGCTCACCTGGACAAGAGATGGCGCTACTGTGCAACTTTAAACAAGTTAGCTATGAAGTATCTTTTTTTGTACTTATTTTTTCAACTTAATTTTTTTATTACTTTTACGGTCATCCCGTGAAATCATACATACAGGTGAGCGGTTAGTTCCGAAGGAGTGTTAAAATCTCTCGATGAGGGTGTAACATAGATGTGCGCTTGTCACTGCATAAGGTGATGATTTAGCAGATTGAAATGTATGATGTATAGGAAAGATTCGTGTCTAATCTCTAGACCAGTGGTGGTGTAGGGGTATGGCACGCGGCACGGAATGCTGAGGACCTGGGTTCGATTCCCAGCATTGGTCTTTTTTCTGGGGTTTTTTCTGTGCATCTATATTTCAGTTTGTATTTAGTACGAAATGTATGATTTCACGGGATGACCGTAAAAGTAATAAAAAAATGAAGTTGAAAAAATAAGTACAAAAAAAGATACTTCATAGCTAACTTGTTTAAAGTTGCACAGTAGCGCCATCTCTTGTCCAGGTGAGCGGTTAGTTCCGAAGGAGTGTTAAAATCTCTCGATGAGGGTGTAACATAGATGTGCGCTTGTCACTGCATAAGGTGATGATTTAGCAGATTGAAATGTATGATGTATAGGAAAGATTCGTGTCTAATCTCTAGACCAGTGGTGGTGTAGGGGTATGGCACGCGGCACGGAATGCTGAGGACCTGGGTTCGATTCCCAGCATTGGTCTTTTTTCTGGGGTTTTTTCTGTGCATCTATATTTCAGTTTGTATTTAGTACGAAATGTATGATTTCACGGGATGACCGTAAAAGTAATAAAAAAATGAAGTTGAAAAAATAAGTACAAAAAAAGATACTTCATAGCTAACTTGTTTAAAGTTGCACAGTAGCGCCATCTCTTGTCCAGGTGAGCGGTTAGTTCCGAAGGAGTGTTAAAATCTCTCGATGAGGGTGTAACATAGATGTGCGCTTGTCACTGCATAAGGTGATGATTTAGCAGATTGAAATGTATGATGTATAGGAAAGATTCGTGTCTAATCTCTAGACCAGTGGTGGTGTAGGGGTATGGCACGCGGCACGGAATGCTGAGGACCTGGGTTCGATTCCCAGCATTGGTCTTTTTTCTGGGGTTTTTTCTGTGCATCTATATTTCAGTTTGTATTTAGTACGAAATGTATGATTTCACGGGATGACCGTAAAAGTAATAAAAAAATGAAGTTGAAAAAATAAGTACAAAAAAAGATACTTCATAGCTAACTTGTTTAAAGTTGCACAGTAGCGCCATCTCTTGTCCAGGTGAGCGGTTAGTTCCGAAGGAGTGTTAAAATCTCTCGATGAGGGTGTAACATAGATGTGCGCTTGTCACTGCATAAGGTGATGATTTAGCAGATTGAAATGTATGATGTATAGGAAAGATTCGTGTCTAATCTCTAGACCAGTGGTGGTGTAGGGGTATGGCACGCGGCACGGAATGCTGAGGACCTGGGTTCGATTCCCAGCATTGGTCTTTTTTCTGGGGTTTTTTCTGTGCATCTATATTTCAGTTTGTATTTAGTACGAAATGTATGATTTCACGGGATGACCGTAAAAGTAATAAAAAAATGAAGTTGAAAAAATAAGTACAAAAAAAGATACTTCATAGCTAACTTGTTTAAAGTTGCACAGTAGCGCCATCTCTTGTCCAGGTGAGCGGTTAGTTCCGAAGGAGTGTTAAAATCTCTCGATGAGGGTGTAACATAGATGTGCGCTTGTCACTGCATAAGGTGATGATTTAGCAGATTGAAATGTATGATGTATAGGAAAGATTCGTGTCTAATCTCTAGACCAGTGGTGGTGTAGGGGTATGGCACGCGGCACGGAATGCTGAGGACCTGGGTTCGATTCCCAGCATTGGTCTTTTTTCTGGGGTTTTTTCTGTGCATCTATATTTCAGTTTGTATTTAGTACGAAATGTATGATTTCACGGGATGACCGTAAAAGTAATAAAAAAATGAAGTTGAAAAAATAAGTACAAAAAAAGATACTTCATAGCTAACTTGTTTCAACTTTTACAAGTTAAGTATGAAGTATCTTTTTCTATTTATTTTTTTATTTTCTTCAATTTTTTTTTTTATCTATATTTCAGTTTGTATTTAGTTTGAAATATATGGTTTCACGGGATGACCGTAAAAGTAATAAAAAAATGAAGTTGAAGAAAATAAAAAAAATAAATAGAAAAAGATACTTCATACTTAACTTGTATTGAAAGAGTCCGATGTTTTATTGTTTTACAGTCTTAAAAATGAAGTAAGTGTACAGGGTGTTCGGCAGGACGAGAGCCAAATGACTAGGACAGGTAGATAGAAACACTTGCTACGCGTTTTGGGCGGATTAACGGCCACGGTCTTTTTATATATTTTCAGTATTTTCGAAATATTTACGTATTTCTTTGCCTATTTCTGTCGTTGAATATAATATAACAGTAGTTACAAAAATGTTTCTCAACATTTAATGAATGTATGTATATTCCATTGAATCTCATACAGTGTCACTCTCTCGCATTCGCACATTCTAATACTTGCACACTCTCACAGTAATACTAGCCGTTGCCCGTTACTCCGTCTGCGAAGAATTTGTTTATGGCGGGAACTATGCAATTCTCCTGGATAAAAACTATCCTATGTCCTTTTCCGGTACTCAATACTTCTAAACCCAATTTCATCTAAATCGGTTCAGCGGTTTAAGCATGAAGATGTAACAGACAGACAGACTCTTTTGCATGGATACACAATATGGCCAGGACGTTTAATGTTAACAAACATAGAAAAGAAGGTTGGTTTTTTGGAGTCTTTTAAATCTTTATTTTTCAACTCCAATTTTTTTACTTTTACGGTTATCCCTTGAAATCCATATACTCAAACATTTTTTTAACTCCCGTACCTAACAGGGAATCGAACCTGATCAAAATTCTGTACCTAAATATTCACATGTCGTTTTGTTATTAGTTGATCCCTAGAATATAACGACCAACTTTTGCTATGAATTCTTGTGTAAAGCATTAGACAGAAATTCTCACAATTTAAATAGTTTGCAAAATATCGTCATTAGTTCATCAATATGAAGAATTTATCTGAATAGGCTACCTTACCATTATCTTACTTAGATAGGTAGTAATCCACTACAAATTGCGTTTAAGTATTTGAAATTAGAACACATTCGTTCAGAGGGTGTGCCAATAAAATGTACTTCAAATTTCAAAATGGAATGTTTTCTTGGGCTGAATATGCACCCGACAAATATACGGAATGCGATAGTGCATTACCCAAGAGAATTAGGGCCGGCGCCCACTGACGGCATGGCACGGCGTGGCATTTTATTACTATCAAGTTATTTTGAATCTTATTTCAATGAGTTTAGAATTCATGTTACTTTATTGGTTATGCGTGGCGTCGGCCCTCAGGACGTCGCGGCATCGTGGTATCGAAATAAAGTAACATGAATTCTAAACTCATTGAAATAAGATTCAAAATAACTTGATAGTAATAAAATGCCACGCCGTGCCATGTCGTCAGTGGGCGCCGGCCTTAAATCTTTGCATCCAAGAAAATGGCTAACATTTTGATCATCAGCTGGGTCCCCACTGAGCGAGCTGCCTCGCGAGGCTAGCGCATGAGGCATAATTTTGTTCGACACAAGGTTCAAAATCGCGCCGAAAATGGCTGCCTCGCGAGGCAGTTCGCTCAGTGGAGACCCAGCTAATTACTTAAATAAAGTTATTTTGTAATTTTTGAGTTTATTGGAAAATTATTTAAACAAAATTCCATTAAAAAATGTAAACAACAAATTAATTATTACAGAAATTTTTACCAGGTTCCATTCCCGGTTATGTATGAGAGTTAAAAAAAAAATGTTTGAATGCCATTTTTGTTAAATTTAAAATCGAAGCCATGGTTCCTAAGAACACATTTTGCTATCTCCCATACTTAGTTTCTGATTTCTCCATACTGACCCATTTGGATTGATCATCCTGTATATCGCTAGTATCGCTGCAATAAGTGATTGAGACTGAGATGTGTAATGTATAGTAATTATAGTGTCTAAGCAGGGGGGTTTCACTCCGCAGTTTAGGTATGTTTGGCCGGCGCTCCTCCCGGGAGGAGTATGGCAGTAGGTTGTCGCGCGGCCTTCAGTTCGCACGCTAGCCGCGTTGCGCGTAATTAAGCATCTTTTTTTTCTGTGATTTTTGCATCAAACAATGACTTCTAAACGATATTATAAATAACTTACTTACATACTAAAGGTAGTTTACTGAATTAATACACACTGTTATCTTTCTTGATTTATATACCTACCAAATATGGGCGAGTGGGAACCCTGTGCCCTTGGTTTCGGATCAGCGGTGCCCAACGGAATATGAACGCTCGTATCACACGATAAGTTTTAATTTCGCGTGCACGCAGTAGGAGTAGGAATGTTTTTATACCTTAAGTTGACCTTTGTTCGAGAGTGATCCTTCTGTACGTTAGTACTATTACTTATTCCGTGGTCTAAGTCCCGACCAGTTGTGGTGTAGGGGTTCAGCACGCAGCACGGAATGCTGAGGACCTGGGTTCGATTCCCAGAGCTGGTCTTATTCTGGGTTTTTCTGTGCATCCATGTTTCAGTTTGTATTTAGTATTATATATGTTTAAATAGAAAAGAAGGTCAAATATAAACAAAAGTCCCGTCATAAGCTTGTTAGCTAGCACACAATCATTTGTGTCACAAGGGTGAATTGGACAAATAATGTAGCAATAATACTGTATATTAGTCCGATTAATCAATACCGGCAACATGAAGTGGTATGAAGTGGCCACTCGGGACTGACACATCGTTGTTGACTCGACGTAATTAGGTAATTGGAATACTGGTAACTTTGTGTATTGGTTGGAATAATAAAACCGGCTAAGTGGGTGGGCCACGCGCACTGAAGGGTTCTATATTAACAGCGATAAATATCTAATATATAAAAATCTCGTGTCACGGTATTTATTATCGAACTCCTCCGAACCGGATTGACCGATTTTTATTAAACTTTTTTGCCTATATTCGGTTGCCCTGAGAATGTCTAAAAAGGCAACTTAATCTTGTTTAATATCAAAAATAAATAAATAAATAGCCATGGTCGTGGGTTTAAATCCCGGCTCGCACATCTTGAGTTTTTCTGAATTTGTATGCGAAATCACATTTGAAATTCACCATGAGCTTTACGGTGAAGGAAAACATCGTGAGAAAACCTGCAAACCTGCGAAGAAATTCAATGGTGTGTGTGACATGCCCGATCCGCACTGGGCCCGCGTGGGAACTAAGGCCCAAGCCCTCTCATTCTTAGATAAGGCCTGACCCTGCAGTGGGATGTATATAGGTTGGAATGATGATAAGTATAAAAAAAACCTGCTCACCCAAAAATGCGTTTGTGCTCTTTCTACAATAATAAATAACTAAAATTTATTACTATGAATTACTATAACTCAAATGAATTTTATTTTTTATTTGTGGTACACTCAAATAGGCATTTGATGGATAACCCTTTGTTTGGATTGCACTTACGGCTGGCTGTATGAATGGGAATTCATAATCTCGGCACACTGAAATCCCGTGAATTCAAACGGGATTACGTGCGGGATCCCGCGGGATTGCCGGGATTGCGGAACGGCATCACGCAGGAATCGTCGCCCTTTAAAATGGAAGACAAATAGTGTTGATGTTCTATATAAGACATAGATCCTGGGTGTAAGTAGGTATCAATTAGGTTTTGTTTTTTTAGAGTACGAAACCCTTTAGGGAACCCTTACAGTTTCACCATGTTCGTAATGTTTGTCTGTCGAATAGTTTTACTATGTTCGTACGTTTGTCTGTCTGTCTACCCGTCCGCAACTTTGCTTAGAGACTGTTGGCGGTAGGAAGCTGTAATTTTGCGTGTATACATCTTAACCACGCGGACAAAGTTATTATTATTTTAATTAACCTGGCAAAGGCACCCCCCACTTTCCCAATTCATCCCGATTTTCGGTGTCCTTCCAATCCCTGAGTTACACGTCTAGGTCGTCCCGCCAACGCCTCCTGGGCCTACAAAGCATTAAGCATTGACGCGGACAAAGTGATAAAACAAAATGTAAAACAAAATTGTAGGTACCTCCCCCTGCACGTAAAGTGTGAAGCAATACTGCGTAACTAGGTTTTTCCATAAAGTCTAATTTGTCTACTTTTCACTGCTATTTTTAGGGTTCCGCACCTCGAAAGGAAAAAGTGGAACCCTTATAGGATCACTTTGTTGTCTGTCCGTCGGTTTACTAATGTTTCGCAAATTACGTTTCCCAAACTGATTCCCTTGGCAAATGTTTCATTTCCCAAATGTTTATTTTTTCTGAAACTGTAAACTTTTCAGGATTGTTATAAAACAACCCTAGCCTAGCCTAACCTAACCTGCAAAATAGTCCTGAAATATATCCTGAATAGTTTACAGTTTCAGAAAAAATAAACATTTGGGAAATGAAGCATTTGCGAAATGAATCAGTTTGGGAAACGTAATTTGCCAAACGGAAGTACACCCAAATGCTCAGGTCAACTGTCCCTTGGAGCTGTGAAAAAATCAAACTTCTAAGCCAACGCAATCAAAAGATACAGCCCTTTATGCCGCAAATTTTCGACACTCGCAAGGGAATCAAAACCTACAGGGTACTTCCCGTGAACTCAGAATCTTGAAATTTGGTACGAAGCAAGGTCTTATAGCACAGATAAAGGAAAAATTGCGAAAAGCATACATTTTTTTGTCTGTTTGTCTATATCCGCGACCAATCTACAATGATCCCACACTGCGCACATTATGCTTAGGAGCAGGGGTCTGCTAAGACTGGAACTGTATATTTTGTATTCATAGATACATATAAATTTGTACGGAGCCCTCGGTGCGCGAGTCCAACTCGCACTTGGCCGGTTTTTTACAAGTTGAATCTTATGGGAAAAGCTAGTTACGCGGTATTGCAGTTTCACCTACGATTAGAGGTTTGCTATAAACCATGGTTCGATTTATGTATGTATCCGACATCCGTTTGCGAAGCTTTAAAGTGCAGTTGGGAAAAAACGTTCGGCGAAATATTAAAGAACCAAACCGATGATCAGGTAAAGGTTGCAGGAACCACTTGGATGCGGGCAGCACAGGACCAATCGTTGTGGAACTCTTTGGGGGAGGCCTGTGTCCAGCAGAAGTCTTTTGGTTGATGTAATCATCGTCACCATCATCATCTCAGTCTCTCTACATCCTAATCCTAATGAGAGGGCTTGGGCCATCGAGAACTTCACACACACCATTGAATTTCTTCGCAGGTTCACCTTGATGAATATAAGTACATCTACAACTGTGCGTTTCCGTCGGCATTCTCTGCCACGCACAGTTAAATTGTGGAATCAACTCCCGTCTACTGTGTTTCCAACTAACTATGACATCGGGTCCTTCAAGAAAAGAGTGTATTGTTCCCTTAAAGGCCGGCAACGGACTAGTGACCCTTCTGGGGTTTCTGGTTCTCATGGGTGGTGGTGATCGCTTACCAACAGGTGACCCACTTGCTCGTTTGCCTCCCTCTATCAATAAAAAAAAAAGGTGTATGCAGGTTTCCTCACGATGTTTTCCTTCACCGTAAATCTCATGGTAAACTTCAAACGTAATTTCGCACACAAATTCCGAAATTTCACGTGCGTGCCGGGATTTGAACCCATGACCCTCTGCTTGAGAGGACATAGGTCAAACCACTAGGCCATCGCGGCTTTGGGTTGATATAATGATGATGATTGATGACTATCTCAAGTGTATTGGTATCAAAATAACTCATGTATGTGGGAACCAGGCTCGTGCATTAAAGGTAGCGATCGTTTAAAGCCTTTATTGGCAAGAGAAAATAATAAATACAGACACAAATCGTACAATTTCGTAAAAAAATACACACACACACCGTTCACTTTCGTCGTACGTCGTCAACTGCCACAGCATCTCATTTGTTCTTCACTCAAACTCGGTATTCATTCTTCGTTCAAATTCAGACTTACATCATCTCATCACGCTTCAATACACGCATACCATACCACATGTATTTGAGGAATTGCGGTGATGTGTCACTGATAGGCCTGTTTTCCCTGCACTTCAAACAGTGCGCTATCAGTGATCTGAAGTGACAGTGTCATCAATGATTGAAACAGCAATTAGTATAAGAAGACATCATTTTGAATACACGTCCTCATTCAACCGGAATCGTCAGATCAAATCTAAATGCGGTTCGAGAAAATGGCGACTTCGAAGGCTTTGGTATTTGGCGTGCTTGGAGCGGTAAGTACAGATTGAAATCAACCTTTTTTACCCACGACGGAACTGCCTTTCCTATGGGGGCTGCCTTTCCTATATGAAATTTCAACAAAAATTTAATCATATTCATAAGTGTATTTTATGTCGTCGTTAAACATCTACAATTCTTCAATAATTGTATTCACGTCACTAGAAAAACTTTAGCTGGTTTAATGGCAGCCCCCCACGGATATTCCTCGGTTATGTATTATGGTAAAATTATTATCGCTACATCTAAGTACATCTTCGAGAAACAGACACGTTACGGAAAAACTGTAAACATCGATATTCATTGTTTAGGTACTTAAGTATATCTATTACCGATTTCTCGAGATATCAACTCTTTTTACACGCTTTATTACACGCTTTATATTAGCTTCACCTGTATGTTTGTATGTATGTTTGTATGTTTGTTTGTAACCGACTCCTTAGGGCGCGATTTTGACCCACTTCCCGGTTTCCGATTGAGCTGAAATTTTGCACATATGTGTAAATTGGATGACAATGCAATATTATTGTAACATGGAGCTGATCTGATGATGGAGCTGGATGGTGGCCATAGGAACTATGTAATAAAACAACACAATCCCGTCGAGTTTGGGCTCGTTTGATTCGTCTTGACGAGCACTTTGATCTCAGATGGTAACCAGGGTCTGATGATGGAGCTGGAAGATGGCCAAAGGCACTCCACCATAAAACGACACAACCCCATCGAGTTTGGGCTCGTTTGATTCGTCTTGACGAGCACTTTGATCCCAGATGGTAACCAGGGTCTGATGATGGAGCTGGAAGATGGCCAAAGGCACTCCACCATAAAACGACACAACCCCATCGAGTTTGGGCCCGTTTGATTCGTCTTGACGAGCACTTTGATCCCATATGGTAACCAGGGTCTGATGATGCAGCTGGAAGATGGCCAAAGGCACTCCACAATAAAACGACACAACCCCATCGAGTTTGGGCTCGTTTGATTCGTCTTGACGAGCACTTTGATCCCATATGGTAACCAGGGTCTGATGATGGAGCTGGAAGATGGCCAAAGGCACTCCACAATACAACGAAACAACCCCATCGAGTTTGGGCTCGTTTGATTCATTTTGACGAGTACTTTGGTCCTAGATGGTAACAAGGGTCTGATGATGGAGCTGGAAGGGGGGTAGGTGGCGGGGTGGGGGGGGGATTGGGGTATGGGGTAAGGGGGTCGAAGGTTTAGAGGGTTGGGGGTAAGGGTGTGGCGGTTGGGGTTAGGGGATGGGGGGGGTTTACGGGAAATAGGGTGGGAGTGTTGGGGGTTCGGGGGAAGTGATTTTGGGGGGTTGTGGGAAATGGGGAGGGGGTAAGAGGCCTAGATGGTAACAAGGGTTTGATGATGGAGCTGGAAGGGGGGGGTTAGGTGGCGGGGTGGGGGGTGTGGGAGGGGTTGGGGGGGGCAGTTGGCGGGGTGGGGGAGGTGGGGTGGTGGGTGTTGGGGTTTGGGGTTTGGGGGGGTTTGGGGAAATGGGGTGGGGGACGTTGGGGGGTTGTAGGTGAGGGGGGTAAAGTTAGAAAGAAAAAAAATGCAACTAAAAAATAGAAAATAAATAATAGTTTAAAAAAACTAAAAAACACGCTTTAAAAAATAAAAAATAAATTTTAATACATTTCAATTCACTATTCTTATAGTGCAGTAAAAAATCTTAATAAGCAATTATTATATTGTTATATCCAGATCAAAATTTGTAAACAATTCTAAATATTGATAAAATAAATAATAATAGTTTAAAATATTTTATTGTAAAAAAAGCGTGGGGTGCTTTTCAAGATGTTATCAAAATGATAATCCTTGACAATTGACACCATGCACCCCACGCTTTTTATACAATAAAATATTTTAAACTATTATTATTTATTTTATCAATATTTAGAATTGTTTACAAATTTTGATCTGGATATAACAATATAATAATTGCTTATTAAGATTTTTTACTGCACTATAAGAATAGTGAATTGAAATTTATTAAAATTTATTTTTTATTTTTTAAAGCGTGTTTTTTTAGAAAGTATTTTTACGTCTATTATAATATTTCGTTACATAATAATTGGGTTAAGTCGGGGGTTTTGAGTTATTTTATTCTTTTTCGATGAGATTTTTTGTCTTTTTCGATGAGATTTTTACCGACGTGGGTTTTTTTAAAAATTTTTAATTTTGCTTAATTTTATGTATAATTTAAGTTAAAGTAGGGAACAAACTCTTTGTTGTCTTTTTAACCCCCGACACAAAAAGAGGGGTGTTATAAGTTTGACCGCTATGTTTGTGTGTGTGTGTGTGTCTGTCTGTGGCATCATAACTTTTAAATGGGCGAACCGATTTGGATGCGTTTTTTTTTATTTGAAAGCAAGTTTCTTGGCGATGGTTCATAGACACGTTTCATCAAAATTGGTCCAGCCGTTTCAAAGTTATCAGCTCTTTTGTATGCTGCGGAAGGAATCTTAGATTTTATGAGGGTTTTCTGACGGGTGGAATATCGCTAGATGGCGTTAGTATCGTAAGTCTATTTGACGTTACACCCATACAGCAAATGCCAAAAATTTCAAACGGACCTGACGATATTAGCGCCAAATAGCCTCTCATAGAAAACCCTCATTGTGTTGGCGGTTTTTAAAATGTTTAAGTTATAGTTTCCTTAGTCCAGCGTTTCCCAATCTTTTTCAGCCACGGACCCCTAGGAAATCAAGCACAGTTTTCACGGACCCCCTTAAAAAAATAAACAGCAAAAAAAAATCGGATTAGGTATTTATTTTAGTTATTAGTATAGATACAAAATAGGTAGTTATAACTTATAACTGTTTACCGCGGACCCCAGGATGGAATACACTGCCTTAGTCAATATGACAAAAACGGAACCCTTATAGTTTCGTCATGTCGGTCGGAAGCCTAGTGGGTTAACTTATTATGTCCTCTCTAGCAAAGGGTGACGGGTTCGAGACTGGGCTCGCACCTCTGAACTTTTCAGAATTTATGTGGGAAATTAGATTTGAAATTTACCGCGAGCTTTACGGTGAAGGATGATATCGTGAGGAAACCTGGTAAGAAATTCAATGGGGGTGTGTGAAGTTCCAATCCGCACCAAGCCCGCGTGGGAACTATGACCCAAGCTCTCTCAAAGCCGTATCCTGCAGTGGACATGGGCCGAGATGAGCAATTATTTGGGTTCATTTCAGCCGAAAGAGGTCCACTGCTGTCCCCAAGGCTCGCCAAACAGACCGGCCCCGCGCCATCCGCTTCCAACGCGTTCCAGCAACCTTAACCAGGTCGTCGCTCCATCTTGTTGAGGCCTGCCTACACTGCGTCTTTCTGTCCGCGGGCGCCACTGGAGGACCTTTCGATCCCATCGGCCGTCAATTCTACGAGCGATTATTTGGGTTATCTGTCACAAATCGCCAATCACCCATCTAATGTATGACATTATTGGATGGCTGGTAAACCCTTTATCTTCTTAATATATAAAAGAAGAAACTGACTGACTGACTGACTGACTGACTGACTGACATATCAACGCACAGCCCAAACCACTGGGCCTAGAGATTCCAAATTTGGCATGTAGGTTCCTTATAAGGTCTAGGGGTGCACTAAGAAAGGATTTTTCAAAATTCACACCCTAAGGGGGTGAAACGGGGGTCCAAAGTTTGTATGGGGAAACAAGATTAGTTCGACTATTTTATTCGAAACTTCACAGAAGTACTCCTAATGATAAATGAGTAAACACGTGAGTCAGGTTTTTTGAGAATTCAACCCCTAAAAGGGGGGAAAGGGGTAACAAAGTCTGAAAATCAACATGGGTGTTGTTTCTATGGTTTATCGGGTCGCTGGTTATGAAAACAACAACTGTTTTAAAATCCGACGTGGCAGACGTAAAATACCATCTCCCTGGATGGGGTGCGATGGGGTTGAAATGTCTAAATACGAGGGGCGTTCAATATAAAGTGAGAATGAGATGCAAACTCTTTTAATATTACGAAATTAAATACTGGCCGGTAAAGCTAATCTATCTAGCTGATTGCTACGAAAAAAAAAACTAACTGTCTTTCGTTTAAAAAAATATACGGTAATTTCTTTGCAATGCTATTGAGTACGTTAGCGAAAATGGAGAAAATTGAACTGCGCGCCGTTATCAAATACTTGTATTTGAAAAATTTTTCTACGGACCAAGTCAATTTGGATTTGCGGGACACTTTAGGGTCTAATGCTCCTCCGTATTCGACAGTCGCACGTTGGTGCGCCGAATTTAGACGTGGAAGAACATCGACAATGGACGACCCCCGCTCCGGACGCCCTACTACAGCAGTAACTGGAGAAATTGTGAAAAAAGTCGAAAACTCAGTTTTGGCGGATCGTCGTGTCACAGTTCGTTTTATTGCTGAAAATGTAAAGATTTCAACGGGGAGCGTGCATAATATTTTACATGAACGCTTGGGTATGAAAAAGGTATCTGCGCGTAGGGTACCAAGAATGCTTACTGACACGCAAAAACAAACTAGACTAGAGATTTGTCAAGAAGCTTTGAACCTGATGCAGCAAGACCGGGAACTTTTTTTGGCGCGATTTATAACAATGGACGAAACATGGCTCCATCATTACGACTGCAGTCTATGACATGGAAAAAGCTGCAGTCTATGACATGGAAAAAGCCATCATCTCCAACTCCGAAGAAATTCAAGGTGAGCCCATCTGCCGGTAAGGTCATGGGCTCTGTTTTTTGGGATGGTAAAGGGGTATTAATGATTGAGTATCTCGAGCATGGGGCCACTATTACGGGCACTTTATACGCCAAACAAATAGCAACATTGCGCAATGAGATCCGCGAAAAACGGCGAGGTAAACTCTCGAAAGTTGTGCTGTTCCACCAGGACAATGCCCCGGCACACAAGTCCGCCGTTGCAATGGCTGCAATTCGTGATGCTGGGTTCGATATCCTTAAGCATCCTCCGTATTCACCAGATCTCGCTCCCAGTGATTTCTGCCTATTTCTGAGATTGAAACAATACCTGAGAGGCCAGAAATTTGAAGACGACGACGCGGTAGTCGCTGCAGTACAAGATTTTTTAAGTACTCAAGATGAGACCTTTTTTAAAAATGGAATTTTAAGTTTAGAAAAAAGATATACTAAGTGTATTATGCTAAAAGGTGACTATGTCGAAAAACAAAATGACATTTAGTGAAAGTTGTTTATAACATACTCATTCTCACTTTTTATTGAACGCCCCTAGTAAACTAAATGACTGTTGATATATCAACGCACAGCCCAAACCACTGGACCTAGAGACTTGAAATTTTGCACATAGATACCTTATACAATGTAGGCATCCACTAAGGAAGGATTTTTGGGAATTCCCTCGGGAACGGGAAAAAACGGGATTTATATATTCGATTCCGAGTGACCCTATCTCAGTAATTATAATAACTAGACTCTTCAAATTTGATACACAAGTAGTTATTACATTAGTTAAAACATTGATTTCAGGATTTTTCACAATTCCCACGGGATCAGGAAAAAACGGGATTTATATTTTCAGTTCAACGGGATCCTATGAACTATAATTACTAGACTCTTCAAATTTGGCATAGAAGGTAATTAATAGTAAAAAACAGTTTTAAGGATTTTCGGAAATTCCCACGGGATAAGGAAAAAAAGGGATTTTTCGTTTTACTGGTCGTAGAAAGCTGAAATTCGGCATGTAGGTTGCTTGGGGAGTGTAGAGCTGGATTGAGAGAGGACTTTCCAAAATTCCCACGGGAACGGGAAAAAACAGGATTTTTCGTTTTACTGGTCGTAGAAAGCTGAAATTCGGCATGTAGGTTGTTTGGGGAGAGTAGAGGAGCATTGAGAGAGGACTTTCCAAAATTCCCACGGGAACGGCAAAACGGGATTTTTCGTTTTACTGGTCATAAAAAGCTGAAATTCGGCATGTAGGTTGCTTGGAGAGTGTAGAGGAGCATTGAGAGAGGACTTCCCAAATTCCCACGGGAACGGGAAAAACGGGATTTTTCGTTTTACTGGTCTTAGAAAGCTGAAATTCGGCATGTAGGTTGTTTGGGGAGTGTAGAGGAGCATTGAGAGAGAACTTTCCAAAATTCCCACGGGAACGGGAAAAACGGGATTTTTCGTTTTACTGGTCATAGAAAGCTGAAATTTGGCAAGTGGTTTCCTTGGGGAGTGTAGGGGAGCATTAAGAAAACATTTCCCGAAATTCTTACGGGAACGGGATAAAACGAGATTTTGCGTTTTACTGGTTGTAGAAAACTAAAATTTCAAAATTCATAAGTTTATACTGTAAGTAGGCCGCAAAGGGCTCTTTAACCGACTTCTAAATAAATAATAGTTTAAAAAAACTAAAAAACACGCTTTAATAAATAAAAAATAAATTTTAATAAATTTCAATTCACTATTCTTATAGTGCAGTAAAAAATCTTAATAAGCAATTATTATATTGTTATATCCAGATCAAAATTTGTAAACAATTCTAAATATTGATAAAATAAATAATAGTAGTTTAAAATATTTTATTGTAAAAAAAGCGTGGGGTGCATGGTGTCAATTGTCAAGGATTATCATTTTGATAACATCTTAAAAAGCACCCCACGCTTTTTTTACAATAAAATATTTTAAACTATTATTATTTATTTTATCAATATTTAGAATTGTTTACAAATTTTGATCTGGATATAACAATATAATAATTGCTTATTAAGATTTTTTACTGCACTATAAGAATAGTGAATTGAAATTTATTAAATTTTTATTTTTATTTTTTAAAGCGTGTTTTTTTAGTTTTTTTAAACTATTATTTATTTTCTATTTTTTAGTTGCATTTTTTTTCTTTCTAACTTTACCCCCTCACCTGCAACCCCAAAACCCCCTAAACCCAACCCCCCAACATACCCCACCCCATTTCCCCAAACCCCCCCAAACCCTACACCCTTACCCCCAATCCTCTAAACCCCCCTTACCCCCTCCTCATTTTACAAACCCCCGAACCACCTAAACCCAACCCCCCTAACACCGAACCCCCATACCTCCCGGAAACCCCCGCTACCCCCCACCCCCACTCCCCCCCACCCCTCCCCCCACCCCGCCACCTACCGCCCCCCTTCCAGTTCCATCATCAAACCCTTGTTACCATCTAGGCCTCTTACCCCCTCCCCATTTCCCACAACCCCCCAAAATCACTTACCCCCGAAGCCCCCAACACCCCCACCCTATATCCCGTAAACCCCCCCCCCATCCCCTAACCCCAACCGCCACACCCTAACCCCCAACCCTCTAAACCCCCGACCCCCTTACCCCATACCCCATTCCCCCCCCAACCCGCCACCTACCCCCCTTCCAGCTTCATCATCAGACTCTTGTTACCATCTAGGACCAAAGTACTCGTCAAAACGAATCAAACGAGTCCAAACTCGATGGGGTTGTTTCGTTTTATTGTGGAGTGCCTTTGGCCATCTTCCAGCTCCATCATCAGACCCTGGTTACCATCTGGGGTCAAAGTGCTCGTCAAGACGAATCAAACAAGCCCAAACTCGATGGGGTTGTGTCGTTTTATGGTGGAGTGCCTTTGGCCATCTTCCAGCTCCATCATCAGACCCTGGTTACCATCTGGGATCAAAGTGCTCGTCAAGACGAATCAAACGAGCCCAAACTCGACGGGATTGTGTTGTTTTATTACATAGTTCCTATGGCCACCATCCAGCTCCATCATCAGATCAGCTCCATGTTACAATAATATTGCATTGTCATCCAATTTACACATATGTGCAAAATTTCAGCTCAATCGGAAACCGGGAAGTGGGTCAAAATCGCGCCCTAAGGAGTCGGTTACAAACAAACATACAAACATACATACAAACATACATACATACAAACATACAGGTGAAGCTAATATAAAGCGTGTAATAATATAAAGCGTGTAAAAAGGAGGAGGTTACTTTTTTTTTGATGTAGGTATGTTCACCGATTTCTCGGTCAATTGTGGACCTGCTTGCTTGCTTGCCTGTATGCTTGCTTGCTTGATATCTTGGTTCTTTGTAATACTCATAGTACACGCGAGCGAAGCCGCGGGCAAAAGCTAGTTGTGAAATAAAGTAACAAACGTCGGGAACATTTAGAAAGTTGACTTTACGTCTTTCGTTGGAGTAACGCCTGCTTAAAAAAATATACAACTGATTGTTTAAATGAACTGCAGGCGTCTGGACGTTTAATATAAAGATTGTACGTAGACGATTGACTAGGTGAAAATTGTCCATTGTTGATTGTGGTTGTGTGTTGTGTGGTTCTGACGACCAGGGGCCTGTTGCATAACAAAGTACAACTTATATAAATAATAATAAATATAGCTCCCTTGGAGCCAGTTATATATTTGAGGCGTTTGGAGTCGAAACTCTGGGGCCTTGGGGGCCAAGCGCGCGCCGTCTATATAAAGATCTTTCGGCGCGCCTTATAGAGGCCTCCCGTGACCAGAGGGCTGGCCAATACTTCGCTCAGCGAATCAGGATTGCCATCCAACGTGGCAATTCTGCCAGCCTTCTGGGCACTCTCCCCATTGGCGGCGACTTGGGACAGATTTTTTACCTTTAGCTTTAGTTAGTTTTAGTTAGATTTAAGTTAGTCCTAAGTTTTTACTGTTTTTTTATTTAATTTTTGTTTATTAAATGACCCGTTAACATTTTTTGATAAATTAAAGTCGATGTCACACTACCAAAAATAATAATAAATAAATAAATAAATAAATAATAAATAAATATTAGGGGACAATATTACACAAATCGACCTAGTCCCAAACTAAGCAAAGCTTGTACTATGGGTACTAGACGACGATAAACATACTTATACTTAAATACATAGAAAACATCCATAATTCAGGAACATATTCGTGCTCATCACACAAATGAATGCCCTTACCGGGATTCGAACCCAGGACCTCCTTGCTTCGTAGGCAGGGTCACTACCAACTAGGCTAAAGCGGTCGTTAAATATATATAGTATATTACAAGCGGAACTCCCTTTCTAGTTAATAGAACTGAAGCGAGAGTTCCGCTTGTAATATTAGTTGTACTGTGTTATGCAACAGGCCCCAGATGGCCTAGTGGTTAGAGAACTTGATTATGAAGCTTGAGGTCCCGGGTTCGATTCCCGTGTCGGGGCAGATATTTGTATGAAAATACCAATGTTTGTTCAGGGGTCTTGGGTGTTTAAATGTATTTAAGTATGTATACACCGTGAAATTTTAGTGGTTGTTTTCCCGAAACGAGGTGATTTAGTTTCGATTGTACAATCGATTTATAATTACTATTTTGACTAGAGTCAAAAATCCAATTGTGAAAAACGAAAGTCGAAAATGACCGCAAACCAATAGTAACGCTTCGTTGGTACAAGTAGCGTACGATCGTACGATAGGTTAGGTACCAACGAAGCGTTACTATTGGTTTGCGGTCATTTTCGACTTTCGTTTTTCACAATTGGATTTTTGACTCTAGTCAAAATAGTAATTATAAATCGATTGTTCAATCGATACTAAATCACCTTGTTTCGGGAAAACAACCACTAAAATTTCACGGTGTATATGTGTACCTATGTCTTTGTCTATGTTTGTATTCTTATGTTTGCCTGTGTGCGTGTTATTGTTGTTATAAATAAATGTTTTTGTTTCTTTCTTTCTTTATCTATATAAGTATGTTTATCCGTTGCCTAGTAGGTACCCATAGGACAAGCTTTGCTTAGCTTACTTTGGAACTAGGTCAAGTGGTGTGAATTGTTGTGGTGTGGATTTGTAATGAATGAATTATTTCCAGGCATTGCTGGTCACTATTGCATCGGCCAAAAGGTGCAGTGGTCTGTTCTGCCTCAATCACGATGACTGTGAACTTGGACAGGTAATGCGTTTTTTACAAGTTCTTATTTAACATTCAATCTTTCTAATATATAAAAATCTCGTGTCACGGTGTTTGTTATCGAACTCCTCCGAAAAGGATTGACCGAGTTTTATGATACTTTTTTGTCTATATTTGGTAGGTCTGAGAATAGGTAGGTCGTAGGCTATTTTTTATGCGCCTAATATTCGCAGACGGAGTCGCGGGCAACTGCTAGTAATAATAATAATATATTTATTCACACAATCATATCCATTTTTGTTAGAGAAAAACATATGAGAGACGTTTTCAAAAAAATTGTAGGTACGCAATTAAGGGATTTGATAAAAACAAAACTTAATTGATTCCTTTGTGTTACGAAAGTTACCCATAAACAAGGTAGCTATGAAGTATCTTTTTGTATTTATTTTATCAACTTCATTTTTTTTCAGACTGAAATGTATGATGTATAGGAAAAATTCATGTCTAATCTCTAGACCAGTGGTGGTGTTGGGGTATGGCACACGGCACGGAATGCTGAGGACCTGGGTTCGATTCCCAGCATTGGTCTTTTTTCTGGGGTTTTTTCTGTGCATCTATATTTCAGTTTGTATTTAGTGCGAAATAAATAAAGTTACCCATATATTTTGTATGACTAACTTTCGTAACACAAAGGAAGCGATGGTGATTTTGTTTTGATTCAGCCCAATATAAAGTACCTACTGTTACAATCAACTTCATCTGATCCTTCGGGAACTTTTCATTTTCTGGAAAAAAGTAGCCTACCTTAATCAGGGATAGTCTAGTTTTTTTATTAGTCTGTCCCTCTGCTGTGCTTAGGGCCACAACAAACCGGGAGCGCGGGGCGCCGATGGAGCGTGCCCAGCGTGATCAATAATACTGAATCAAATACGGTGTGCCGCGCTGCCGGTGTGTGTCACCGTATGTTTGATTCAGTGTTCTAGAGCGCGCAGGGCACGCTCCGTCGGCGCCCCGCGCTCCCGGTTTGTAGTGGCCTTTACGCTCTTCACCTCGACAACTCCCAGTCTGGTGCAATATGAGGCCAGTCCTTTGCGTACACGTACAAATCGTCCCGCCATCTCCTTCTTGGTCTTCTTCGCGTCGCTAGCCGCTCTCTAGCTTTTTATTACTGAAAGAATTTTTAGGATTGGTTTATTTATTTATTTATTATTTAAGGAACAGTTACAACTTACAAACAGATAATTATTCTTATCACGTGGTTACATAGATAAAAAGAAGTCTGTAAAAGTTGAACGACCTACCATTTAGGGCAGATGCCCCGGTTCTGGCCACTGGGCCGGTTTTGGCCATTTTCAACTTTAAGTTGAGTTTACTAAGGTACAGACATTGGAATAGACAATCAGTCTTAAAGTGGCCAGAACTGGGGCATCTGCCCTATACTCTGATACGTCGTCTCTCGAATGGAGCTTCCGGACTGACAATAAATAGCGTTGCGTAGGACGTCCACCAACGAGGTGGACGGACGATTTGGTAAAGGCGCAGGCTTTATAGTGGATGCAAGCCGCTTCCAAACATAATGATTGGGTATTGTTGTAGGTAGACTTATAAATACCGAAATGTGGGTACTCTTAATAACACGTCAAGTTCAATAAAGCAGTCGTTTCTCATCAGCTGTTTGATTCAGACCTTAAAGCATTACATGGTGTCAGGTGTGGGGTCCAAAGGTTTAAATAACTATAATTGTGATAAGTGAGTGAATAATAATGCCCGAGACGAAGGTCAATGATGGCAGTGGAGTGTACGCCGCAATACAACAGCCGGCGCCGTTGCAGCGGGAAGGCAACATGGCGACTAACTGGCGAGAATGGAAAATGGCATTTGATTATTTTTTAGTTGCCTCGGCCAAAGATGAGATTCCCAGCAAAGAAAAATGTGCCCTTTTTATGCATGTTATCGGAAAATACGGAAGAGAAATTTTTGAGGAATTAGACATATCGCAATTCGAACTATCTGATTTTAATGGGCTGTGCAAAAAATTTAATGAGTACTGTGATCCACAAAGGAATATTAACTACGAAAGGCACACGTTTTTTGAAACCTACCAGAATGAACAGACATTTGATAAATTCCTAGGGAATTTAAAAATAAATAGTAAAAGTTGTGAATTCGGTGATTTGAGAAAAAGTCTTATATTAACTCAGCTTATTCGTGGGTTGAAGGATATTCAAATGCGGGAACGGCTATTAGCAAAATCGTCGTTAAATTTGGATGACGCGGTATCGTGGTGTCGAGCGGCGGAGCGAGCGGGTCAGCAGGCGGCCGGGTGCAGCGCGCAGCCCGGCGCCAGCGGCGGCGGCGCGATCGAGCGGCTGTGGCGCGGCGGCGGCGCGCGCGCAGCGGCGCCCGCGGCACGCGGCCGCGGCCCCGCCCAGCTGAGCGGTGGACGAGCTCGGCGCGCGCCGGTACAGTCACTGCCGCGACAGTTTCGTAATAACGGGTGCGGCAAATGTGATTTAAGACATAGTGTAAATGATCGGTGCCCGGCGTCGGGAGCGACATGTTATCGGTGCGACAGGGTCGGACATTTCGCGAAATGTTGCCGTGCGCGGTTCACGCGGATGCAAGAACTGTGTGATAATGACGACAGTGATCCCCGCGAAGGTGAGATGGACTGCGACGAGTTCGGTGAGCTGATTTTATACAATATTAATATCGATGCGTCTGAGGGCACGGAGTCGTGGATCGAAAATGTTAATGTTGATGGGGTAAATGTTAAATTTAAATTAGACAGTGGGGCAGACGCTACAGTAATGTCATTGTATTCTTTTGAAAAATTGGGTTTTGATAAAAAAAGGCTTGTGAAATGTAACACCGTGTTAAGAGAAATTAGTAAGCAGCAGTTGCCTGTTGTTGGTTATTTTAATGCATTGATGTATGGTAATAAAATTAAAACTGTCCAAAAAATTTATGTACTAGATGTAAATTGTAATAATTTACTTGGTTTAAAAGCATGTGTTAGCTTAAAACTCTTAGCCCGAACAAATAAAAAAAAAAGGCATTCAGAAATTAATAATGTCACAATAAATGAATCTGTTTTTAATGGCATCGGTTGTTTGCCAACTATATGTAAAATAGAGGTCGATAAGTCAGTGCCGCCAGTGGTGAACAATTCACGAAAAATACCTATCAAACTGCGCCCTCGTCTTAAAGAGGAACTAGATAACATGGTGAAACTGGGAGTGATAACAAGGGAAGATGGCCCCACTGACTGGGTTTCTAACATTGTGGTGGTGGAAAAAGCAGACAAAAAATTACGCATTTGCTTGGACCCTAAGCATTTAAATAAAGCGGTGAAACGTAGTCACTTTCTACTACCGACTTTAGATGAAATAGCGAGTAATATGTCTGGAGCTAAATATTTCTCGAAATGTGATGCAAAAAACGGGTTTTGGATGTTACGACTTGACGATGAAAGTTCGAAATTATGTACATTTTCCACGCCGGAGGGTAGATTTAGATTTTTACGCATGCCGTTTGGGATTAATTGCGCACCTGAGATTTTTCACAATGAGATGCATAAGATTTTTAAAACGGAAGGAGTGGAGGTGTACTGCGATGACCTTTTGATTTGGGGAAAAACTAAAAGTGAACACGATAACAGATTAAAAGGGGTTATTGAAAAAGCGTTGTCCTGCGGTATAAAGTTTAATAAAAATAAATGTGTATTTGGAGCATCAGAAATCACATTTCTGGGTCACAGTTTTAACGCGAGTGGTATGAAACCCGATCAAAGTAGAGTAAGAGCTATTTTAAATCTGCCACAACCGGCGGATAAGAAAGAGCTCGAACGGTTCTTGGGAGTCACTAACTACCTGTCAAGATTCATACCCAATTATTCACAACTATCAGCTCCGTTGCGAAAATTGTTAGGAAAAAATGTTCACTTCGAATGGTTACACGAACACAACAACGTGTTCAAACAATTGAAATCGAAAATTGTCAGCGCCCCCGTGTTAAGGTATTATTCAGCACATGAGCCTGTGTGCGTGTCGGTGGACGCCTCGGGGCGGGGCCTGGGCGCGTGCCTCTTGCAGGGCGGCCGGCCCGTGGCCTACGCGGCGCGCACGCTCACGCCTGCTGAGACGCGCTGGGCCCAAATAGAAAAGGAGCTTCTGGCGGTCGTGTTCGGTTGTACTCGTTTTCACCAGTACATATACGGTCACAGTAAGATCACAGTGGAAAGTGACCATAAACCGCTAGAAACTATAATGAAGAAACCGCTTAATGAGACACCAGCTCGGCTGCAGCGCATGCTGCTTAAGTTACAGCACTACAATATAGAATTGCACTATAAACCAGGCAAGGAAATGTACATCGCCGACACGTTGTCGCGAGCGCCCAGCGAGGCTGGCACAGATGGGGAGGTGTGCCGGGACGTGGTGGTGCACGTCAACATGTTGTACGAAAACATTGAAGCGACGCCAGAAATGCTCAGTAAAATAAAAGAAGTGAATTCAACAGACCCGGAGCTGATGGCAGTTCGGGAATATTACCAGAGGGGATGGCCCGATAATAAAAACGAGGTTAATAGCATTGCTAAACCATATTGGGACGTGCGCGACGAACTTCACGAAGTGAACGGGGTTCTGCTTCGGAACGAACGCGTCGTGATACCGGTATCGCTACGCAAAGAGATGGTGCGGCGCGTTCACGAGGGGCACATGGGGGTGGACAAGTGCCAGCGGCGCGCGCGCGGCGTGATGTGGTGGCCGGGCATGGCGGCCGCCGTGGAGCGCGCCGTGCAGGCCTGCAACACGTGCCAGCGCCACCGTGCCGCCGGCCCGCGCGAGCCGCTTTGCCCGCACGCCGTGCCACAGCTGCCTTGGGAGGTCGTCGCGGCTGATATATTTGAGTTTAATGGTAAACAACACTTACTAGTCGTCGACTATTATTCTAAATTTGTGGAAGTTGCTCCATTGGTAAATTTACAAAGTAACACAGTAATAAGAATATTTAAGGATATATTTAGTCGTTTTGGAATACCAAAGAAAATTGTTACCGACAATGCCACTCAATTTACTTCGGGGGAGTTTAAAACTTTCTGTAATTTATGGGAACTTAGTCACGTGACCAGCTCGCCGTTGTACCCGCGTTCTAATGGCCTTGCAGAACGCAATGTGCGTACAATTAAAAAATTAATGATTAAAGCGCATGAAAATGGAGAAGATTGGCTTCTAGCGTTACTTAATTTTCGAAATTCCCCAGTGACAGGAGAGAGTCATTCTTCGGCTCAGTTACTGATGAGTCGAAACCTCAGAACTCGGCTGCCAGCGGCCGATAATACTTTAGAACCTCGCCCGATTAATAGTCATCAAATAAAAAACGAGAGATCTGCAAGAATTAATAAATATAAAACTTACTACGATCGCGGTACAAAAGCATTACCAAACCTAAAAACCAATGACGCAGTAAGGGTTAGGCAAAATAACGTGTGGGTAAAATCGGAAATATTAAAAAAAGCACAAGACAATCGATCGTACTGGCTGCGAACGGAAAACGGCGCTGTTTACCGAAGAAACCGCCAGCATATATTGAAGATCAAAGACAAGTTCAATCCTAATAAAGAAAACGGCAATAAGCAAAACCGCGGTTATCTGGACTGGGAGCAGTTTGAAGGTCAAGGCGCGCACCCTGGCGGCGCGGCGAACCCAACTCCAAGCCACGTCGTGGAGACCCATAGTACTCCTTCATTATATGTAACTCGAAGTGGCAGAGTGGTGAGACCGCCTCAGCGTTACTAAAGTAGAATATTTTTTTATGTAATGAATTTGAACCTATGATATATGCATGCATTAAAAAATTATATATTTACACTTTATCATTGTACCTACTTCAGTTTAATAAAGTTGGGTATAAGTCACTATTTCTCATAGTAAGTATGAATTTCAATTTATATAAGTGATCCTTATTTCTTTTCTTTCTTCGATGAAAGAAAGGTAAATAGGACAAGGATAAATTATTATAAAACTGTACAAGTTAAAAGATTCTAACATTAATGTTAAAATGTTAACATTAAAGAAAGAAAAACTTATTAACTAATTGTAAGTCGGATAAAGAATGAAATGTTATACTTAATTAAATTTATTTTTAAAGATTATATTTATTTTTTATCTTGGCATGTTAATTTAAATATAAATGTATTATTATGTTACGTTAAGAAGGGAGATGTTGTAGGTAGACTTATAAATACCGAAATGTGGGTACTCTTAATAACACGTCAAGTTCAATAAAGCAGTCGTTTCTCATCAGCTGTTTGATTCAGACCTTAAAGCATTACAGGTATCTATGAGGGAGGCCTATGTCCAGCAGTGGACATCCTGCGGCTGAAATGATGATGATGTTAACTCTTCTAGCGTCGTCAGTACGATGTTGTCAATCGTGTCATGCATTACGATGCATTGCGAAAATTTACCTTAGTCATTTTAACCTTCAGGTAACCTGCAAAGACTGCCATTCGAGACTGTTCTGCACGCCGCTGGGTGTGGTCTCCCGCCCATGCTGGATCCCCGGCTTCCAACACTGCTCCGAAGGTCGATGCGTCAGGCAACCCAGCCCTGGATGTCAGCCTGTGTCTACTACTACTGAAGAACCTACTACCACAGAAGAACCCACTACCCAGATAGAAACATCTACCACAGAAGAACCCACTACCCAGATAGAGACATCTACCACACAAAAACCCTCTACCACAGAAGAACTTTCTACCCCAGAAGAACCTTCTACCACACATGAACCTGCTACCGAGGTAGAACCATCTGCCACACATGAACCTGCTACCGAGGTAGAACCATCTACCACACAAGAACCTGCTACCGAGGTAGAACCATCTACCACAGAAGTACCTGCTGCTACAGAAGAACTGTCTACCACAGAAGAGCTGACTACCTCGGAGCAACCCAGTACTTCATAAGTACTCATCACTGAAAACTTTTCGGCTACAAAAGAATAATACACTACATAAAATCCCACTACCATAGAAGAACCTCCTACCAGAGACGGTTCTATTTCTACTACAGAAGTATTTTTACTTTTAAATACAGCGAAATATATCAGCAAGGTAACAAAATTAATTCAAGCTTTATTTGTTTTGTATTCGCTTTTTACTCTTTCATTTGATAATGATGTAAATAATGACTTTAGGCAACGATAGCAATTAGATGTTTGACGCATAATTGCCCAATGATTAAATACGTTGTGTAACATGATGCCATATTTATTTCTTTACTGTCCATTGGATAGTCTGTATCTCGGCACCAGCTACTTACAATCGGCTGAATCTAGCGATGTGCCGAGTACGGCTTGACTCGAGTCAGACTCGATTCCTGCTTAGGACTCGCTTACTCGAGTACAAAAATATTTTGATTCGAGTATGCCAGACTCGATTCGGTACTGGAGTCAGAGAGAATCGGTTTCGTACTCGCTGACTCGATTCTATTATGCGAGTACAACTGACTCGAGTCTAGTATTCGAGTCAGATTGATTCGCTTGAATTAAATCTCTTTTTACTTAAGCAATGAATGAATACTATGCAGTTTGAAGATAGTCCTTTTCCATTTATCTTTTTTGTTATAAAACTGGTAACGGACTTGATTTCTGGATTCGAATTTATTGACTCGAGTGAACATTCGAATAGATACCATACATAGACTCGAGTAGGTCTTCACTGGACTCGAATCGCGGAATTGAGTCAGGATTCGAATAAAATCTTAACTGACTCGAGTCGCGGAATCGAGTCAGGATTCGAATACTACATAAAATTACTCGAGTCGACTCGATCCACCAAAACAGCGACTCGGCACATCACTAGCTGAATCCCAGTACGTACCATTGAATTGGGGTTGTCCATTTTACATATGCAATGTATAGTAAATAGAAAACCATTTTAAATAGTTTTTTAAATCGTTTCGTTATTTAATTTTAATATAATGCAATGAATTTATTACATCAATCATCAATAGTTACATACATATAATAAAGCAGTAGAAACCGTGTGTCAGACACATTGAATAAATTTATGAAAAAAAAATTGTGTGGGTGATAAAAAAATTCCATTGGTATTTCTCATATGCATAAAAAAATCTCTATTCCTAATAATTAGTGATTAAATCTTTAAAAATATTTTTCCGTTCTTCAAAGGATGTGATTGATAAAATTTTAATTATATCATTACGATAAGTATCAGGATTGATCAAAATACAAAGGTACCTAAATACTCATCATCAACACGACTACAGATTGCAATCAGTAGGATTAGGTATCTATTTAAACGCTGTAGTTATATAGTTAAGAGCTTTCAATAACAAAAAGCACCTACTCAAAGCCAAAATATCCACAGAAGCTAAAAAACGCCTTATAAAAGTGTACATCTGGAGCATTGCATTGTATGGAAGTGAGACATGGACCATGACCCAACGGGACAGAGAAAGGCTAGAAGCCTTTGAGATGTGGTGCTGGAGGAGGATGGAAAGAATTAGCTGGAGAGAAAAGAAAACCAACGAAGAGGTTCTTACCATGGTCAAGGAAAAAACATTATTACTGGAGACCATAAATTGTAGAAGGGGACATATGATGGGACACTTGATACGACACGACGATTTCTTTTTAAACCTGCTGGAAGGAAAAATAGAAGGAAGACGAGGCAGAGGAAGGCCAAGATTGACCTATTTTAACCAGGTGAAGGAGAAAGTGGGTGTCGTGTCGTATCAGGAAGTCAAACGGCTGGCCGAAGACCGCGCGGAGTGGCGGTTACTCCACCGACAAGAGCATAGCTCTTAAATTTAAGAAGAAGAAGTTATCTATCGGTATATTATTTAAATTTTAGGGTTGACATAATAGAAAAGTACCCAAAGTATTAAAAAAAACAATGTAAAGAATCAAGAATAATATAAAGCGTGTAAAAAGCGGAGCGGTGTGCGAGAAAAAATCGACAAATAGGATCACTTCGTTCTTCTAGTCGGCTCAGACGGCTCAGTAACCTACTGCTCTCCTCGGTAGATTTTTTACATCTCCAGTGTATACACACAGACCGATAGCCTTTGTGATGCCCATGTTGTTATTATAAAATTCCAAAAAAAACAGCATGAACCATATTTTTGAATACCTTTATTAGTTAGCAGGCCTTTAATTTTTAGGGTCCCGTACCTCAAAAGTTATAAAGAAACCTTTATAATCACTTCTTTGCGTGTCTGTCTGTTTGTACGTAATGAGTCATTACTAATGACCTTTTTTCTTTAAAATCAGTCATTTAATAATCAGGTTTGAAATTTTTTGGACCAGGTGAACTTAGAAACTTCACCCAGCTCCAACGGATGGAGTTTCTAAGTTCAACTGGTCAAAAGATACAGCTTTTTGAAAGTGTATTTTCATACTAAAACCATGGGAATCATAATCTATGTATACTATAGATTCTATAGGGTTGGTTTGACATAAAATTGTAAAATTTTGCAAGAAGAATAATATTTGAAACTTACTTTTTCATACAAATGAAGTACTTTGATTAAAATAAAGTGCTATGGTTATCACTTGATAATCTTACAAACCTAAGGGGGAACTGATCGGTTGTCATGCGTGATACATGTAGTCAGCCGAGTCAAATTATTGCGAAATGACAGATTTCCCTGAAAAAGAAACAAGCATGATATCTTCGAATGAAAGTAACATTATCAATTTATCACCGTGATTGTTAAAATAATCCGTACAATATATACTGACGAGCAAAAATATAGGGTCGGTTACAAAAATGGCAATAACTACAAAACCCGCTGTGATAGCTTCTTCTAGTAAAATGAGTTTAGTAAAGAGTTTTATTCTCAATTAAACTTTTTCTTTTAAAGAATAAAATAGTTTTATTCTCAATTAAACTTTTTCTTGTAAAGAATAAAACTCTTTACTAAACTCATTTTACTCGAAGAAGCTATCACAGCGGGTTTTGTAGTTATCGTTATTTCTGTAACCGACCCTTTATTTTTGCTCGTCAGTGTATAAATACGCGTCGTTTTGAGACGATTTTCATTCAGTACAATCGCAGACCGCAAAAAAGATGGCGGCTGCTAAGTTTATGGTCTTTGCTATTACAGTGGTGAGTAACATGTTCAGCTTTAATGACACAGTGCGAGAAAAACCGTTTGAGTTTCGTTTCACTGCGAAGCTTCGCCGTAATGGATGTATGGTTAAAATTTCCAATGCAAGTACGGAGTTGAGTTCTCCAGAGCAAATTAGTTAATCTGATGAATCTTATACTTATATCTAATGAACCATAAATCACCATGTTCATTAATATAGACCTCCGCAATGTAACGCCTAATTCAATAAATTCTTATACACCTACCTAAAATACAAATCAATTCTCAAAAAATTAGTTCAAATCAAAGCGAAACAGAAATAAAATCTATTGACGAAATTATTGATGCACTTGAAATTCCGAGATTATTAAATCCGAATTAGTTATAAAGAAAACGGACAACAAGAGTGATAATGAATGATGACGGGATGAGACATCCGAAAGACCACGCGGTCGTGGCACCACCAAACACAAGAAAAGCTAGAGGAATGGTGGTCTACAGCAGTGTTCCACAAACTTTTTGTGCTTAAGGTAAGTACACCTAGCCAAACGAAACATTTTGGAGGTACACCATTAATGAAAAATCATGTGAATCAGTGTGATTTACATCTGTTTAAGTATTTTTCTTCCGTCCGTCTATTTAGGTTTACTGATTGATACGGTCTCGATAAACAGAGCATCACTGGACATCTCCATGACTACTACAGGAAGTAACAATACTTCTACCCTAGAAGGTTTTTCTATTTTATCAATGCGGTGACTCCAGTGAGGGTGTCTTCTAGCCCAGAAGTTACAACGTTCCTCAACTTTCAGAAGAATATTGAGATAATAAATTTAAGTATTTTTATGGCAAAAGTAAGTATTTTAATTAATAATTGCACTTCTATAACTGATACCTTAATCTAACCTCAAATACGAGCCAGTAAAACCAGTTTATTAATCCTTGTAGTATACAAATAACAGTAGACCTATTGTTAAATACCTTATCTTGTGGCTCATACACACGGTTCCGCCACAGCAACATAAACACCGTAGTTCGTTTGTGGTTAGCCCGCGGACGAATTTAAATTTGGATCAACCAACGAGGTCGAGTCCTCGCCCGCACGGTACAGAGGCGCGGGGGTGACGACAAAGGGGACAGAGAGGGGTGCGGGCGGCGAGCGTGCCTCGTGTGCCTGCCGCCCGCACCCCTCTCAGCCTGTACCCCTCACTCATTTAACTCTTTCGGCGCGAGCGCCTTCTAGCGCGCTGCAATAGGCTACTTTCCTAACTAGTCAGTCTTTTAGATTATCAAATAATATTGGACACGTATTTTTTATTTTGTCAATTAAACAAAAAATTACGAAGATATGGCGCGTTGAAGTTTCGCGTGACGTCACTTGTTCCTACACTTTGTATGAGCGTTTTAGGAACAAGTGACGTCACGCCTCGTCACGCGGAACTTCAAAGCGCCATATCTTCGTCATTTTTTGTTTAATTGTCAAAAGAAAAATTACGTGTCTAATATTTTTTGATAATGTAAAATACGGACTAATAAGAATTATTCTTTTTTTACCTAGGAAACATCCCTATTGTTAACGACCGCTTTAGCCTAGTTGGTAGTGACCCTGCCTACGATGCAAGAGGTCCTGGGTTCAAATCCCGGTAAGGGCATTTATTTGTGTGATGAGCACGAATATTTGTTCCTGAGTTATGGATGTTTTCTATAAGTATTTATTTATCTATATAAGTATGTTTATCCGTTGCTTAGTACCCATAACACAAGCTTTGCTAAGCTTACTTTGGGACTAGGTCAATTGGTGTGAATTGTCCCATGATATTTACTTATTTACTTATTTACTATTGTCCTATGAATTATTTTAAAAATATAAAAACAGATGGTTCTATGCTGCAGAATACCATCCACTGTGATTGGCAGTACGCTACGGCGCAATGATGCACCGTGTTATCATGGTATTTTCAAAGTTAAAATATGAATATAAAGTTGATTCATTTAACTGAATATGGATATCAAAGTCCAAATTTTTGGTTTAGCAAATAATAACCAAATACAGATAATAATGACAGTCGAATTTCAAAGTACTTTTTCTCTGTAAATACCGTACCGTGATTACCGTGGAACAATAATAAAAAAAAATACACAAAATTAATTATAGATCCAGTAATCCTGATCAACCAAAAACTACATAAATTTTGGGCAAAATAATGTATGTTTAGACCAAGATTTGTAATGAATGATCGATGCTCATGCGCATCATGCGCGTACAAGAGAAGCAATCCCATGATGCGCATGGTCATCATGCGCGCGCAAGAGCGTGCAATCTCATGATGCACATGGGTATCATGCGCGCCGAAAGGGTTAAACAGCCGCTGCGAAGGTGGTAAGAGACAGGAGAAAGTTGAGAAAGAAGGAGAAGTGTGTGAGAGAGAGGAGAAGAACAAAGGGAAAAATGAGAAAGGGGAATTGAGAGAGCGATTTGGATTATACCTATATTCCACACTCACTCAAACGGTGCACTTATAAATTTTACCCAAGTAATTTCCCAATTCCATCTTTACTTAGTAAGGATGTTTTTTTTATTATTAGCCTTTATTAATGTCCCACTGCTGGGCAAAAGCCTCTTCCCTGAACTTCCAACTCGCCCTGTCTGCATTTCGTCCGGCCAGTCACCCGAGAACGTGTCTAGGTCATCTCGCCATCTTCGCCTTGGTCTACCGCGGCGCCGATAACCATCTTGGGGCATCCATTCAGTGGTATCCCGAACCTAACTTAACCATTCTGAGCTGCATGCGACAGACGTGGCCAGGCCAGTCCCATTTGAGCCTGGCGGTTGCTTCGCCCGGTTGTGATCTGCGATGTATGTTTTGGAGCGCAGTGTAGTGTTCAGTACCTCTACGATGAGTTACACTAGTTTACAGTGACCGTACTCGCTAGCGACGGCGTAAATTATTTGTATGGAGAATTGTACAGCGCCTCTAGCGGTCACTTACGGAATTACAATTCTCCATACAAATCATTTACGCCGTCGCTAGCGAGTACGGTCACTGTGAACTAGTGTAAACTCATGGTAGAGGTACAGGACTCGATCGGTCCTTTCACGTCTAAAATATTGTTTTGTCAAAAAATAAATTATTTTAAAGGACATTTCATTGGTGAGTACAGTAATCTACTGAAACCTTTTATAACTTGAAAATACATGCGCTCATTGACAGCGGGAGCGGCGAAAAATGGCGACATTAATTTTGAAATGAAACAGGTACCCATGATAACATTTCTAACCCTCTTTGAGTTTGTGAAGTTAACATATTCCAAAACAAAACCAGTCAGCGCGAACATCGCATCGCAATTACGTGGGACCAATTTATTTTACTTCAGGTACTCGATTTTACGAGGTGTCCTCCATGTTGTAATGCATTGAAACTGATTGGGTTACGGCAGGGTGATCAGACTTCTAGCTGCACGTATCAACTGTGAGCATTTTTGGGAAAAACAAGAGTAAGTTATTATTACTTACACTCGGGAGTTTACCATACATACACACGTATCACACTTGTACCTACAGATGTGCTTGTTGCGGAAAGTTTCAAAAAAGTTGGAAAAGTTCTCGGAAATTTCTGGAAATTTTCACAAGTAATATAGGAAATTTAAATTTAAGAAACGGAAAGTTCCAAACCCCATACAAAATTATGAGAAGTTTCCGAAATTTTCCTATATGAAAAATTCCGCAATTTTGGAAAGTTTCCTTTGGCACATCAGTACTTGTACCTATCCCCAAAGGAAGGCTGAGCGTACGAAATGCTAGAATCGCTAGATTCATGTTTCAGGTCTACTTTTTGTTTTTAGGCTTAAAGTTTACCGGCAGTGCTGGATTGAGCCGGCACGGGGCCGGTGGCAAATTCTATCACGGGGCCCTCTTGGTTTATTTTAGGTTATCACCTTTAAATTTATAATTATTACTAGCTGTTGCCCGCGACTCCGTCCGCGGAGAATAGGGGTAGGTATACAAAAAATAGCCTACGACCTATACTCAGACCTACCGAATATAGACAAAAAGTTTCATAAAAATCGGTCAAGCCGTTTCGGAGGGATTTGAACTCCTCCGAGACGGCTTGACCGATTTTTGTGAAACTTTTTTTTCTGTAGGTCTGAGAATAGTCGTAGGCCATTCTTCGCAGACGGAGTCGCAGGCAACAGCTAGTTTTTATATATTAGATACTAAACGGGACTTATCACGCAAACAATATTTACCTCGACGTTTCGGCCACATTACAGTAGCCGTGGTTACGAGTTAACTGAAGTGTAGGGTGTCAAGCTCGTTGCGTGATAAGAACCTATATTAAATTTATAGTAGGACATTTCGATGAAACAATTTTCTTTGTAGTAAGAATTATGGCTACATTGATTTGAAAAATATTTCACACTTAAATCTAAATATTTTTAGTGATCAGAAAACGCGGGGCCCCCTTATGCGCGGGGCCCGGAGCATTTGCTATTCTTGTTACGTGGCTAATCCGCCTCTGTTTACCGGAATTATGTTGGTTACCTCAGATAGACGACATTAATAAAATGGTTTGAAATTATTTGAATATACGCTGAGGACCTGGGTTCGATTCCCAGCATTGGTCTTTTTTCTGGGGTTTTTTTCTGTGCATCTATATTTCAGTTTGTAATTAGTTTGAAATAATATTTGAATATACTTAATCATTGACATCAAGTCAGAATTTTATTAAAAGCGAAATTGAGGGAAATCTTGAAGTAACTCGTGCATTTGTTCTTGGTAACGACTCGATATCGACTCAAGAAACTGAAAAAAACCGTAGATAACTGAAATCTATAGATTAGTTAAAAGTATGTAGGTACGGGGTAATTTACTGAAACTCATGAAAACACAAAAACGTGCGCGCCATTTACCGAGAGAATCGAAAAATGACGACATGGATTCTCGAAGATAAATACACCCGGTAACACTTATATACACTCTATTATATTATATACACTTATATTACCTATATTATGTGAGAGTTATATAAATCAGGTAAACGTAGTGAGCATAAACGTCCCTAAAGGTAGCATTTCGATGTTGGCGACCGCGATCTGCGACCGCAAACGACCACAACATGGGATCGCGACCGAATCGCGCGCGCGATCTACCTACTGCTAATAGGTATTATGAAGTAATGACGGATGCAAGGGACCAGAGGCCGTATTGTCTAATGCCCCTTGCCTTCGATTCCAGCATCTCTTTCTGTCACCATACCGTTTGAGAGTAAGTAATAAAGAATGCGAATGGTACGTCGTGCGAGTAAGTTCATACTAAGCTGTGGGGCTTATGGGTCGCACGAGCTGTGTGGTCTCGTTGTCTAATGTGCACTCGGAACCACAATAGTTTCACCACTTCTTTCTGTCACGCGGCGTAGGATGAGGGTAGATAGAGATGTGAATGCGATCGACCGACCGCGCGTTAGACAGTTAGATAGTACGCCATCCGGTAGCAATCGCGTGTCGCGGTCCCAACATTATCGGAACGATACCTTAAGCAGCCGCGGCTGAGCTCTACTTGGTCGGAGCCCCAGTTTCCCTGGAAACTGTCGAGTTTTCCCCCGATCCGGGCAGGTGCATACCAGGACGGCAGCGCGGCCGGGCGGTGTTTACGTTTCGGCGCACGCAGTAACCTGTTGTGCGGGTGTATCGACCGGGGCGAGGCAGTCCCGTGCCAGCCGCGCTTGGGTCCGCCCGCGCGAGCGTCGACATGCTGTGTCCTGCCGGCTCGTTGGACTAAACCCACAAACACCAGGTGAATATGTGCTACATTTACTCTACAACGTGCTTTAAACGCGTGTTTTTTTTTGCGTATCGATCCGTACAGTCGGCGGCTAGTGCGGCGAGTTTCGGTCGTGCCCGGATTTCACTTTGCCGACGTCTGTACAAAGAAAGATGTGTAACAAAGAGAATTGGTAATTTTATGTGGATACCCTTGGCACCGTCCTTGCTTCTAATTGAGCAGACGTTTCATAAACAAACAAATCTTTAATTTCTAGTTGCGGGTAGACGTGATCAATGCGCAGCGAATCATTTTTGTTTGGACACAGTGACTACCTATCCTAACAGTAGGCAGACTATTAATTTTAAATCAAACATCATTTCTTTACCTTCTAAATAAGACTAACAAACAATCCAAATTTCATCTTAATACATTACTTAATACCAGATGATATTACAGTATAATGACGCAACAAATTATATCAAAAAAGTGTCTGATTTACCGTATTACGCCAGAAATTCGCAAATATCGTTTTCCATTCTGTATAATCTAAATAATATACAAGCCAAGGATAAACTAGACTTGTGTTTAGTCGCGCCTAGTTTTTATTATGACTTTTCTTTTGCGCAGACCAATGAATAAGTGTAGATTCTTATCATTGAAGATAAAACAACTTATTCATTAAAAATCCAGATTTAATCTGTGTTTGAGTCCAAATAACGTTTTGCACTTCTTTTAGCACAAAACAGTTTTCTGCGCAGTAAGCGTGAGGTATAGGTAACTATAGTTTTAGTGAGAGCTTGCCCTAACCTACGGTAACAATTAAAAACGCGATCAAATTACCAACAAATACACAGGGCGAAATTTAATACGTGATACAAAATTAGTGTTTGTCTAACTGAGCTATCAGTTAATGCTGGACTATCTAACTCAATTGCTTTAAGTACTTAATTAGTCTTATTTAAATTGAGGTCCATACATTGATTTGTGATTTAATTTCAACAAAGTATGAGCGTCCTAAATTTTATCAGTCTAATTTTAACAACTGAGTTATTGCATTATATGTTGCCTAGCATTAACCGAGTTAAAAACACAATTTTGTACCATGTTTTGAATTCCACCTGTATGTTTTCAAACAAAAACGAATAAACATAATGCTTGTTAGGCATTTATTGAATTAATATTCGCCTGTCTTTATCTGTCACTTTGACATTTGCCTTAGTCAGATAAAGACAAAACATATACCTACACAACATTTTTATGATTAAAGAAATACCTAAATATTCTAACGACTTATAAGCCAATTGTTTTATAGAATATCTTCACAATGTTTATGCCCAATTTAAGTAACTTTCTATAAATCATGTTTACTTCTCGTCATACATTATATGTACCTACTTATCTAACTAATTGAATCACGACCTAATTTGGAACCTTTTCACAGTAAATGTCATAGTGATATCACATTGCTTGACAGGGGAATTCATTAAGAGTCTGAGAAAGTTATATGGGTGTAAAAATAAAATGGTTAGACACTCGTAAGTACCTGTTTATATGGAATCTCCACAAGAACATGTTTCATTTACCTCGACGCTTCACTTACTGCTGCGCGACTTTAAAAAGTACTTTGGCGACCAACTCACGCAGTTTTGTTAGCATTTGCTATTCCTAGTCGACGTGTTCATCGATCTTCTTATTGTCAACATGTCAACCATTTACCTCAAATGGACAATGTCGACTTTATAGCGATTTTAAAACTATTTAAAGATGCCCCAATTTGATCAAAGGCACCCAGTTTACGGTAAATAAACATTGTTCTAATTCTAATACCATAATGGTATTTAAATGTTTTTATATACGCAATTTAAGGGTCTGTAGCTAATATTTTTTAGTCAAATCTACATCGGCGTGTGGGACGCCTGATGAACTTTCGACCCATTTAAATAAATCCCATCTCCCATACAATTTTAAGTCATAATGTACGAGTCATAATCAACGTTAGTCATACAGTGATTTATTTCTGAAACGGTATTTTATTCAGGACTTTTTTAAATGCCATCTTATAGAATGCAGTAGGTTAGGTTAGGTTTGTTTTATAACAATTCCGAAAAATAAATTGTTTCAGAAATAAATCACTGTATGACTAATGATACATAATGACTTAAAATTTTATGGGAGTCATTATAGACCCAAATAAATCTTGAGTTTGCTGACGCGGAGTCGCTAATATCTGTGTGGAGGGAGAGGCTCGTCTTCACAAGTAAACGAATCTATATATGCAAAGATTTTATCGAAATCCGTTCATGCGTCACGTTGAGTAATTGAGGAAACATATATTCACATATCTAACGGGGTTAACCCACTCACGGCGTAGGAGGTTCTACGTATTCCCAAACATAACGTAGAAGTAAATACAGAATAAATCACATTTAGACATTCTTTCAATATCCCAACCTATATAAGTCCCACTGCAGGGCTCAGGCCTCCTATCAGAATGAGAAGGCTTAGACCGTAGTTCCCACGCGGGCCCAGTGCGAATTGGGAACTTCACACACACCCTTGATTTCAAAACCAGACATTTCAATTCAGAAATTTTTGCTGGAGCTCTCATTCTTAGAGAAGGCCTGTACCGTGCTTTGGAATTCCCACGGGATAGGGGACAAACGATTTATATGTTCGATTGAGAGGTTCCTAGATTCCCTAGATTCTTTAAATTGGCCCTGTTACTGTGTTTTTTAAATTAGGAATAAGTAAATAAGCAGTTACTTCTTTTCCTCCATTGGTCTTAAATGAGCCTCTTACAATCAAGAATGGCATAAAAGCAAAATTGTGGGCAATTTGAGAAAATTTATAAATTGCATCGCTCGTTAAGATTCGGGCCATTATCGGAGGGTCCCTGCGAACAGGAAAAAGGGTGCTAAGTAAACCATTACCACCCATTAGTTAAAGAACATTACGAAAAATATTTTTTCATCACTTAAGCTCTGAAAGTAGGTTGCATTTAACTTGAAATCCGTGTTGTAAATTTTATTTACATCTTTAGGGATGTAAGTAAATTTAAAAATCCAATGGTGCTCCTTTGTATTCACGAACAGGTAAACAAGGAGATTGTACTGCGTAATACTTACCTCCAAACCTCCATGCTGGCATAATGCTGCTGGCCAGTGCTGGCTGAATGTGCCAAAGCCAAAGAGCGCGAGGCCATTAAAAAAAAACAAAAGACTGTTTGGCGCGATAAATTTTCTTCCGCTCAGTTACAAATTGCGTATACATTTTTAACACAACGGTTTTTCTTTATTTCCTCGCATTTGTGATGAAAATTAGAGTGTTCAACTTGAGTGTAAATGATCAATTACGACCCTTGTTTATCAATCTACTATTTCACAATCACAACACCGAAGCTGTATAATTTGAAAACAATATTTTTAAAGGTAAAAGTGGTATAACTGGCTGCCAGCCTATCGCCTATACAATATACCTTAACCTATTTTCTTAGTCGCCTCTATGCATTCGATATTCACACACGTGCTTGAATAGAGAAAACGCTCACCGCTCCGCTACCCGCCCCGCTGCCCGCTGGCGTCCAGTCTGCGGCCCAATAAGCTTAAAGCGGGCAATCAGGCAAAGGAAGTAACGATTAGATCGCCGGATAACAACTTTACGGTCCTCAACGGCCGGTCACGGTCGACAAACACAGTTTACGGACGTATTCGTAATTAAAATATTAGCGCACTTTAGGAATAAAAAAACCGGTCAAGTGCGAGTCGGACTCGTACACGAAGGTTTCCCTACCTCCGTAACAATGTTTTAAAAACAGTTAAGTAAAAAATCGCCGAAATGTAAGCACTATCGCAAACTTATAAGTAGGAAACATTGGAACAGCATACGGTCACTCGCGTTGCCTAGCAACTGACGACTATCGCCTAGGCTACCTAGCAACGCTTTACAACGCCTAGCAACGCTTTACAACGCCTAGCAACCAAAAAACGCTGAAAAAGGCTCTTATTCCCACCAGTTCCGTTGAGTAGTTCTGTGTACAGAACTAGTGGGACTTTTTTATTCCTAATAGTTCTGTTGGCAAAAACAACATCCTGTTTACCGAACTTGTGAGACAATCAATATATTTTAATTCTTTTGTATTTTCTTACTTTATTTTTGTTTGACTGACGCACAACATCCAGCTCAAACCTTGAATCTAGAAAGCTGAAATATTGCTTGATATACAGTTAAATTGAGACCCTGCTTTTATAACTCGGTTAAATATTCCAAGGCTATTCCAACCACTTCTAGCACAAATGAGTTGTGTGAAAACTCGCAAATTCCAAGGTACATTAGTTAGTAATCATTGTTTACTAACAATTTAAACAACGAGCTCTAATTTACTTGTTTTGTTTCTGTAAGTTTCTGCGTCGGATTGTAGTTATAGGTAACGCCACGAGAGTTGAGGCGAATGATTACACACATAGCTACATAAAGTACTGATTGCAGTAAAAGTAGTGAATGAATGAAACGAGCGAGTGAAGGAAAATGCGACTTATATGATCTTATGATGAAAAACCTACGCAATACTACATATTATAATTCTTCATAACCTACCTAACTCGAAGCACGTTCCATCAGATACATATTAATCTGCCAGTTAATTTATCGGTAGCTTATCAGCACGTGTGAATCAGTGGCATTATCAACTCACTCCAACGCGATACCCAAATTACCAGAACAGAACAGGGCTGCCAGTTGGCATATTGGCCTAATTAAAAACTGACATTACGTAGATATTTTTACGGTTCCGTACCCAAAGGGTAAAAACGGGACCCTATTACTGAGGCTCCGCTGTCCGTCCGTCTGTCCGTGTCACCAGGCTGTATCTCATGAACCGTGATAGGACAGTTGAAATTTTCACAGATGATGTATTTTGGTTGCCGCTATAACAAAAAATACTAAACATAATAAAATAAATATTTAAGGGGGTTCCCATACAGCAAACGTGATTTTTTTTGCTCGTTTTTTTATCGTGCGCGAGACCGACTCACACTTGGCCGGTTTTTTAAGAAGTATACCTAGATGCTTGCATCTGTACACATATCTATACATATCAAAGTCTTATATTTTCTTCTTCCATTTACTAACTTTTTATGAATCTATTTAGCAGTATTTAAAGAAATTCTGTGTGACGGCAGAAAATAAGTTTTACAACCCTAGGGTGCAATACACTCGTGTTTATTGTATGTAGTAGCGCTGACTAATCCAAGCTTTTATCGCTTATCGCTATTGTGTAGGTTTCGGTAATCTGCAGCCTGGTGATACAGCTACCTGCACAAATACACCCAAAATATGCAGATAAAACAACCGTGTTTATGATTTTGTACAGATAGATATAAAATACTACTTTAATGACCTGTTCTTTACGTTTAGGTGTCAAATATTCAAATATTCTGAGAGCTACCGTAAACCGGGGTGACTATGAACTGCGGGGCGATTTTAAAAAAGTACTTTGCCGACCAACTCACGCATTTTTGTTAGCATTTGCAATAGCACACACCTACCTCGAGGAATACCTCGTCGATGTCTTCATTGATCTTCTTTTTGATTTCGTTTGATAACGGAGTATACCCATTAGGTTTGATTAGTTTTATTTTAATGTACTAAACGTAATTTTAAGATCATTTTACCTACTGTATTGTTACAAATAAATATTTTGAATTTGTATTTGAATCTGAAAAAGTTTGCGTTCTTGGAAAAAAACGTTTTCGATGTTATTATATTACCCATTCGATATTTTAATACAGTCAATATATTCATTTTCGATATTGAGATACATATCGCCTTGAACACTGTGTGCTTTAACGTCTTAAAAAGTCATAGAAGAACTGAAAATGCATCAAACGTTGAAAGTCACCATTACTTTATTACTTTGTTTTGTTTACATTGGGTTGATTGCCTAAGCCTTTCAAGTATAGTGATGATTTGCCAAACAATAAGTAACTAAGTAGGTAATTAATATTATTATTAACTGCAACAATCCTACAATTTAAGGATTTAAGTTAGTGATGTATAAAGTGTTTTTTTTTCTGAAATAAACAGTTTTAAATTTTAAAAATTTAAATTTAAATTTTTACTTACGTAAGGTGATTAAGAGGGGGAGAGTGGTCGATCATGCATTATTTTTTCTTACAAGGGGGTGGGAGGGAGAGGTGTTAATATTTCTTACGTAAGATCACAAAATTGCCCAAATTTCAATAAAAAAAATAAAACGGAACTTGACTATTATTACTAGCCTATTCTGTCCCACTGCTGAGCAAAGGCCTCCCCCCAACATTTCCACTGCTCTCTGTCTGCTGCATACGAGGGCCAGTCCTCCAAGAAGAAGTCCAGTTCATCTCGCCATCGCCGTCTGGGTCTGCCAGGTCGCCTTTTCACGTTTTTGGGTTTCCACTCGGTGGTTATCTTGGCCCACAACTCGTCTGGCATGCGGCAAACATGGCCAGCCCAGTTCCACTTCAGCTTACACGCCGTTCGACCTGCATCAGTGATCTGAGTCATGGAGCGCAGGTCGGTGTTCCGGATCCGATCCATTAATTTAACACCTAGCATGCTGCGCTCCATGGCCCGCTGGCAAACCCCGATTTTGGACTTCAGAGCTTCCGTCAAAGACCAAGTTTGAGCACCGTAGGTGAGAACTGGTAGTACGCACATGTCCATGAGTTTCTTTTTTAAGGAAATTGGGAAGTTACCCTTCATGAGATGTTTCATGGACCAATAGCTCCTCCAGGCGTTTTCTGTCCGTCTTTCGACTTCTTTTTCTTGCCGTGCCTGGAAGGAAACTAATTGGCCCAAGTAAATATACTCATGGACATATGCGATCTGATCACCGTTTATCTCTATCCTACGTTTGGTGCTATTTGTCATTAACTTGGTCTTTGACATATTCATCCTTAGTCCAATCTTGACTATTATCAAAAATTAAAAAAAAACATTCCCGAAAATTGTTTCTATGAAAAATAATGTTAAAATAAAAGGAAAGGAAAGTTATATTTTTTTTCTTTACATTCTCACGTAATAAATATCAAACAGGGACGGGGAGGGGTCGGACAATACTTATTTTTTCTTCCATAAGGCGGGGGTCAAAAACTGGCAAAAATCGGCTTACGTAATAAATGAATCTTGAAAGTAGCAAACCAAAATTACACAAGTCAATAAGAAAAACGTTATTTGACGTTAACGACCAAAACAAAATTTTAAGACCAAATATTACGAGTTTTTCACTTACGAGCTGAATAATTTATTCACAATTAGTCGCATCGCAAATTCCTGGACGTCGTTGCGGGTTTATTGCGAGGGCGGTAAGGACGGACTTTCTGTACGGCTATAATGGGCTATTGATGTCGTCATTAGCTGACACGTTTGACGGCAGATTGCGTTGCCAATGCTTTATGTGTTGACAGCGCGTCGGGAAAAAAGTTGCCGATATTTACTGTTATTTTTGTTGAAATTAAACCACAGTGTTACAATACTGTGTACTCGTAGCTTTGGGGAAATGGAATTTATACACCGTGAAATTTAAGTGGTTGTTTTCCCGAAACGAGGTGATTTAGTACCTATCGATTGTACAATCGATTTATAATTACTATTTTGACTAGAGTCAAAAATCCAATTGTGAAAAACGAAAGTCGAAAATGACCGCAAACCAATAGTAACGTTTCGTTGGTACCTAACCTATCGTACGATCGTACGCTACTTGTACCAACGAAGCGTTACTATTGGTTTGCGGTCATTTTCGACTTTCGTTTTTCACAATTGGATTTTTGACTCTAGTCAAAATAGTAATTATAAATCGATTGTACAATCGAAACTAAATCACCTCGTTTCGGGAAAACAACCACTAAAAGTTCACGGTGTATATTCAGATACCGCTTGTGCTTGTACTACAGAAAAAATACCAGAGACTTATGAATTATCTAGCCTACGTAGGTTTACTTTATCACATACATCAGTGAGAAATTATTTTGAACTGAAACGATTACTTTGCTCACCCGCGACCTTGCGATAGCTACGTTTATGTAAAAAATGCGTGTTCATGCAATTCCTCCACCTCCACACTGTACGAACACACACAAATCACACAAACCCAACTATCACCACCACCAAACTACACTGACGCGTTTCGAACTCAACCAGAGCTCATCTTCAGAGTACCGCAACCGTGCACTGTGCTACCGAATTTTAGACTGCTGCTGTGCTGGTAGCAAAGTAATTGTTTCAGTTCATTAATATGGAACTCCGCAAAGTAACGCCTAATTCAATAAATTAGAAATTATTTTGTAAAAGACAGAAGAATGACAATACTTAATCTCATTATTTCCAAAATAGAAATTCGTATGTACTTATTTAGTTTTAGTGACTTGCTAAATGTGACTGATTTTACTTGGCCAAATAAATGAACATTGAATCTTTGGGTCTTCGTTTACAAGGTATTTCAAAATTTACATGTCTGCCCCAACCGGAATTCGAACCCGGAACCTCTAGCTCACACTCAAAGTCACTAACTGGTCTATCCGTCAACATGAATCCCTTGAACATGAAATTTCGAGTAAATATTTTGCAGGTGAGCGGGTAGCTCCGAAGGAGTGTTGAAGTCTCTCGGTAGAGGGCATAACATAGATGCGCTTTATCACTGCCTAAATGTGATTATAACAGACTGAAGTGTACGATGTATGGGAAAGATTCGTCGCTAACTTCTAGACCAGTGATGGTGTAGGGGTAAGCACGCAGCACGGAACGCTGAGGACCTGGGTTCGATTCCCAGCATTGGTCTTTTTTCTGGGGTTTTTTCTGTGCATCTATATTTCAGTTTGTATTTAGTTTGAAATATATGGTTTCACGGGATGACCGTAAAAGTAATATAAAAAAAAAAAAAAAATGAAGTTGAAGAAAATAAAAAATAAATAGAAAAAGATACTTCATACTTAACTTGTAATATTTTGCACGCTTTTCGTTTAAGGTCAAGAAAGTGAGTGTGCTACGCGGGCTACGGCGTAGACGCTACGTAGCACTTGCTACGACTTGCGTAGTCTTTTATATGTCGGTTGTTGTCAAGCGCCAATATCCGTTTTTTAGACCAATTTACCAGAATCGTTATTTCCTAGTACAGTCAACAGCATAAATAAGTGATCATTTATGTACCTTGTAGTGACAAGGTACATAAATGATCACTTATTTATGCTTAACGTCATGTTTGAAATGTCATACAAAATTGTCAAACGATTGAAAACGACAAGATACAGAAATAACCACTTATTTATGCTGTTGACCCTACCACCTAGTAGCCAAATTTTGCTTTTTTTTTCTCACAATGTATTTTTACTGAAACTTATTTTCACAATCGCGTTTTTCCCCAATTTTAATCGACATAGAAACATAGGTAGGTTTATTTTATGTTAAGTTTACATCGGCCCGAAGGGCCAAAAGTACATAGGAGAAGAAGCTCCGCGTTACCGGAGCTCCGTCGACACTGTTTCTGTATCAATTCGAATTAGGTAAAACGCGATTATGAAAATAAGCTCCAGTAAAAAATCTTAGTGAGAAATAAAGCATCTGGGAAAAAATGCGAATGGAAATTTCGCTACTAGGAAATATAACGATTCTGGTAAATTGATAAAAAAAATCCTATTTGGAAAAAATATACCTTGTCGAGTTTCTTCTCGGACTGTTCTCAATAGATGGCGCTGTCCGAGAGAGCGTTGTGCTTTGAAAATGATATCATAACCTTTTCAACCGACTTCAGAAAAAAGAGGAGGTTCTCAATTCGTCTGTGTTTTTTTTCAGTCAAAACTTTAAGGGGTTTTTCTAAATGTTTCTCGTGAAGGTTATTTTAACGCGGAGGAAGCCCCACACTACGTAAATTTTACTCAAAAGCAGAGCTCTGCTAATACTGGATTTTAATAGATACGGTCTTTTTACAGTGTCGGTATAACATTCTATATTATAAGTTAAGTATGAAGTATCTTTTTCTATTTTTTTTTTTATTTTATCTCTTGGTCCAGGTGAGCGGTTAGTTCCGAAGGAGTGTTAAAGTCTCTCGGTAGATGGCATAACATAGATGCGCGCTTTATCACTGCATAAGGTGATTATAACAGACTGAAGTGTACGATGTATGGGAAAGATTCGTCGCTAACTTCTAGACCAGTGATGGTGTAGGGGTAAGCACGCAGCACGGAACGCTGAGGACCTGGGTTCGATTCCCAGCATTGGTCTTTTTTCTGGGGTTTTTTCTGTGCATCTATATTTCAGTTTGTATTTAGTTTGAAATATTCTATATTATATATGTATAGGTATAGTATTCTGACATACCAATAATTTTGTTACCCTTTGTTAGTGTCCCATTCTTTGTATTTGTTTGCCGCTCTAAGAGTTTGAAGAACACTACGTTCATTGCATTTCATTATACAGACAGACAGACAGCTCAATTTACATTAATACGGTTACAATTTTAGAGCAATGAGCCAAGTGCAGACTAAACACAAACATGAGCACAGTAAATAAAAGGTTCCATGTAATATCGTCGACTAGTTGCAATTTGAGTCTTAAAACAATATCTTTAAAGTTGGTATTCCTTTTGAGTCTTCGATTCAGTTAGAACCTTTTCATTATACTGTTTTAAACTTTCGTGATTTTTACTCATAATTACTAAACTAAACGGGACTTATCACGCACTAAATATTTATTTATTTACCTCGACGTTTCGGCCACATTGCAGCAACCGTGGTCACGAGTCAACTGAAGTGTAGGGTGTCAAGTTCGTTTAGCCGCACGAGTCTTTCAAAGACAAAGACTCGCAAAGACTCGTGCGGCTAAACGAACTTGACACCCTACACTTCAGTTGACTCGTGACCACGGTTGCTGCAATGTGGCCGAAACGTCGAGGTAAATAAATAAATATTTAGTGCGTGATAAGTCCCGTTTAGTTTAGTAACCTTTTCATTCTCAGCTGTAACGTCATATTTACACTCGTTGAGTAATCTGCCAATAAACGCTCGTTACGGATCTAAAGTTATTTTGTTTATTTAAAACATAATCTTTATTTCTAGAACGCTGATTGATATGTTTGTGTTATATCGATATCAATTTATTTTAGTCTTTCTATTACTGTGAAACCAGTGATGGAGATTAGGGTGTGCTTCCATCGTATTGTCGTGCTTACATCGTATTAGTTGAGAACTAACGCCTTGATCACACGTACCGAGTAAACCCGTTTACCCGTTTACGGTACGTGTGATCAAGGCATACGAGTAAGTGACATCAAGAGGCCGCGTATAAAGTTTTGCTAATGTCTCAAATTTATTATGTATGTGTGTTGTAAGTGGTTTTTATTTTGCTGTTGCGGATTTTGAGGACGATTATTTAAAAATTACAAATTATACATCACAATCAATTGTGCAATCTGATGTCTGATGTCAAGTGCGAAAGGACTCTCGCACTAAGGTTTCCATACAAGTTTGTAGATATGTCAAGATATAAGGCTGTATCTATACAAATCCAGCGTTAGCAAAGCCCTGCTTCTAAGCACAATACGCAGTGTGGGGTGGAGTTATTTTAAGTCGTTTATAAAAAGGGCACACGTATAAAAGTTTTAATGAAAACAAAATCACGATCGCGATCTTTGTGTAACGAAAGTTAGTCATACAAACTATATTAACTTTCGTTGCACAAAGGAATCAATTAAGTATTTTTTTGTGATAAAGCCATTAATTATGTACAATTTTTTTGAAATTTAATTGTTGTGACTCTTTATTTTTAATTAATATTATGTTGTTGTGGCGGCAATAAAGATATATTATGTATACATTTCTGTAATAAAAAGTACAAAAGCTTGAACTGATAACGGTTATTTAGTAACAAAAACGCAGCGTAACGCGGGACTTGCGTGTACAAATAAGATCGCATAATTTGTAACTAAATTAAAAACATTTGCTTAATCGAAGTGCCTCAAGATACTTTTTATGATGCCAATCAAATTGGCGATAAACATTGATATACGACGACGATACTGCGGCTGTAAAAGCTTCATCAATTCCGTAATGGCGGCCGGACTTCAGACCAATTAAAGTAACAGAATTGCGGGAAATATTAATTGAAACTTCATACATACGTACAATGTTCATACATCTACACTAGCCACAGTGAAAAGACAGTATGTGATCAACTTGGAGCGGTAATTTAGCGCCATCTAGTCGTCAATTAGAGAAACTGTGACATTCTACGTCGGACTAGTTTCTCAACTATACTTCGTTTTTTAGGGTTCCGTACCCAAAGGGTAAAAACGAAACCCTATTACAGAGACTTCGCTGTCCGTCCGTTCGTCCGTTCGTCTGTCACCAGGCTTTATCTCATGAACCGTGATATCTAGATTGTTGAAATTTTTACAGATGATTTGTTTTGGTTGCCGCTATTACAACAAATACTAAAAAATAGAATAAATTAAATATTTAGGGGGGCTCCCACATAACAAACGTGATTTTTTTGCTCGTTTTTGCTCGGTATTGATAACGGCAACAGGTACACGCTTGAAATATTCACAGAATATTTAGTTATATATTTACTTGCAAAATAAATAATTAAATTAAAATAAACAAATATTCAAGGGGGGCTCCCATACAACAAATATGTTTTTTGCCATTTTTATAGATAATGGTACGGAACCCTTCGTGCGCGAGTCCTGCTCGCACTTGACCGGTTTTTAGCATTAGAAAGAAGGTAAGCGATCTTGACGTGTCTTTTTATTGAAATACACTTTTGAAAAATAAGTCGCAGCTAATTATGTAACCATTTGAAAGGAAATATGGTCATTTTACACTCTACATACCTAAAACATCATTATAAAAGGGTTGCCTGGAAGAGATCGCTCTTAAGCGATAAGGCCGCCTATTGCTTACCTTGTGACTTTCTCTCTGTGTACCTGTTTTCTGTATCGCTTACTATTTCTGGTGTACAATAAAGTGTCATTGTATTGTATTGTATTGTATAAATTAAATTTTCAATTAATGCAAAGTGACAGCTCTGCAAGCGCGCGTCTTTTCCATGGAGAGTTGTTTGCGATGCAATCTATAAACCGACCCTTTTATAACTAACTGTCTGTCTGAAACATTATCGAGCTGTACGAGATGTCTGTCTGCGCTTGAAGTTATTTCACTGGGCGCCTGAGGGTTCCTGAATCAATACCCATTTGGATTCCTGCTTCGATAGTACGAAGGACTTTATTTTTTTTTAAACAAAACGTCTACCCTTAAGTATTTAGGCCCCAAAAGACTATTTTACTGAAGTATTTCTTTTATACGAGGGGCGTTCAATATAAAGTGAGAATGAGATGCAAACTCTTTTAATATTACGAAATTAAATACTGGCCGGTAAAGCTAATCTATCTAGCTGATTGCTATGAAAAAAAAACTAACTGTCTTTTGTTTAAAAAAATATACGGTAATTTCTTTGCAATGCTATTGAGTACGTTAGCGAAAATGGAGAAAATTGAACTGCGCGCCGTTATCAAATACTTGTATTTGAAAAATTTTTCTACGGACCAAGTCAATTTGGATTTGCGGGACACTTTAGGGTCTAATGCTCCTCCGTATTCGACAGTCGCACGTTGGTGCGCCGAATTTAGACGTGGAAGAACATCGACAATGGACGACCCCCGCTCCGGACGCCCTACTACAGCAGTAACTGAAGAAATTGTGAAAAAAGTCGAAAACTCAGTTTTGACGGATCGTCGTGTCACAGTTCGTTTTATTGCTGAAAATGTAAAGATTTCAACGGGGAGCGTGCATAATATTTTACATGAACGCCTGGGTATGAAAAAGGTATCTGCGCGTTGGGTACCAAGAATGCTTACTGACACGCAAAAACAAACTAGACTAGAGATTTGTCAAGAAGCTTTGAACCTGATGCAGCAAGACCGGGAACTTTTTTTGGCGCGATTTATAACAATGGACGAAATATGGCTCCATCATTACGACCCTGAAACGAAACTGCAGTCTATGACATGGAAAAGGCCATCATCTCCAACTCCGAAGAAATTCAAGGTGAGCCCATCTGCCGGTAAGGTCATGGGCTCCGTTTTTTGGGATGGTAAAGGGGTATTAATGATTGAGTATCTTGAGCATGGAGCCACTATTACGGGCACTTTATACGCCAAACAAATAGCAACATTGCGCAATGAGATCCGCGAAAAACAGCGAGGTAAACTCTCGAAAGTTGTGCTGTTCCACCAGGACAATGCCCCGGCACACAAGTCCGCCGTTGCAATGGCTGCAATTCGTGATGCTGGGTTCGATATCCTTAAGCATCCTCCGTATTCACCAGATCTCACTCCCAGTGATTTCTACCTATTTCCGAGATTGAAACAATACCTGAGAGGCCAGAAATTTTAAGACGACGACGCGGTAGTCGCTGCAGTACAAGATTTTTTAAGTACTCAAGATGAGACCTTTTTTAAAAATGGAATTTTAAGTTTAGAGTAAAGATATACTAAGTGTATTATGCTAAAAGGTGACTATGTCGAAAAATAAAATGACATTTAGTAAAAGTTGTTTATAACATACTCATTCTCACTTTTTATTGAACGCCCCTAGTATACTACCATCGCTTTTATAAAGATCATTACTACTAAGAAGAATGCGCCGCAAGAACCTTGGCAGAAGTATTTCCGAAACAAAAATTATATTACAATTCACTTAGCCACTATTAACAAGCAACACAAAGTAATTAAAATGTACCTACTCTGGAAGAATACATCTAGTTTTTACAAGGATTAGTCTGTATATAGCTAAGATACAGTTATTTTATTTTTTAATAAATTGATCCTAGTTATAACTGCGAGATATTGCGTTCTAAAAACAATAACTATAAATTATAATTTTTAAACCCCCAACCTTCGATCAACAATACATTGTTGTTGTATTGTTGATCGAAGCCCCCAACGCAATCTGGTCACACATATGTTTGAAAATAAAGTAAATGCCCACTGTGCGTCTAAGGTTCCTTTCCAAAGCTAACAAAAGAGCTGATAACTTTGATACCTGATTTTTACTCTCGCCTCGTTACCTCGCCTCGTGCCTCGTCTCGTCGTCTCGCTCCGGACGCGAGCCTGCAAATCACGAGACGAGGCGCGAGGCGAGCCTGTTCACACTCTCGTCTCGTTGCTCGTCTCGCAGTTCGTCTCGCCGCTCGTACGCGAGTGTAAACCAGGTATGAAACGGCAGAACCAATTTTTTTGAAGGACCATCGCCAAGTAACCTACTTTCAAATACAAACGCATCCGAATCGGTTTACCCGTTTAAGAGCATTCCGGGTCGGCAATTACAGGTCGTGTTTTAACCGCACACAAACCCGTTTACATACAGGCACACGTCAATCAAACTCTGCACTTCGATCGCTCCACTGTAGCAAGTAGTTACAACACCGCCGTCCCTACAATTTGTATCCCAGTTGATTCGTAACGAGGGTTGACAATCACCCGGATATCCCTCGATACCCGGGCGATGGAATTGGGGACGATACAGGTATACACATAGATATAAATAAGAAAGGGTAGTGTCTCTAGTTTCTCGCGTGGACCACTTAAATTGGGTATAGTATAGTACAGTATGGTATCACGGGATAATTCACACCAACTGACCTAGTCCCAAAGTAAGCTAAGCAAAGCTTGTCTTATGGGTACTAAGCAACGGATAAACATACTTATATAGATAGATACATACTTAAATACATATTAAACACCCAAGACCCGAGAGCAAACAATGGGTCGCAATAGCTTAGCTGTCATGCATGTGTGGTGTTACGGTAGCCAGGATGCGGATGGTAGGAGCTTAAATATTTTTTGAACTAGGTCTCTTGTTCCACGAATTTCCGTCTTCCGTATCACTGACTCAATAAATTAGCTTTATTCATGCCAAAAACCAAACGGTGGGAGGTGTCGACCCCCTGAATTTATTTTAACCCTCAACACGGCAAATTGCAAATTGCATCCCGTACAAACGCGCTACTGCCCCATAAATTGTCCACAATTACGCCCACGTCGGGCCAAACGTCAGTGGTCCACGTCGGGTGGTTTAGGCCCTTCGATGTCCGCGTGACATGGGGCATTGGGCAGTCGGAGTGTTAACAAATGGCGGCTGCTACTTCAATTAAGGCGGGTATGTTTGAAATTGTGGAAAATATAAAAAAGGGTCAGACTGTGTGCCTAAAATAGGTAGGGGTTAAATTTAAATTATTTGTGTCTAGGTTGTGTCAGCAAATTGGAATAGGCAGAGTGACAAACTAACTAAAAACATAATTTCTTTGTTTTTAGGGTTCCGTACCCAAAGGGTAAAAACGGGACCCTATTACTGAGGCTTCGCTGTCCATCCGTCCGTCCGTCTGTCCGTCCGTCTGTCACCAGGCTGTATCTCACGAACCATGATAGATACAGTTGAAATTTTCACAGATGATGTATTTCGGTTGCCGCTATAACAAATATTTTAGGAGGCCCCCATATAACAAACGAGTTTTTTTGCCGTTGTCAGATTGGTGACATCTTCAGGAACCAAAAACTCACATGTGCGTTCAAATGACTTCCAAACTATTACAGCGGCACTAGGCGAAACCAGAACATTCAGAACTAAAATGAAACCCTTTACTTTGCTGGATATAAGATCAAGCAAAAACCAGGATTGAGGGCAGACTTCGTAACTCAATTCGCTCGCGCACATAGCAAAAAACTTGCGCTATTTCATGTAACTACCATGTATGTATGTCACAGTACTTATGTCAATTATTCACCCAGATCTGCCCTATTTCTGAAATGTCGAGGGCATTAATAACTGTGATGTCAGAGTCTGCAAGTGGAGCAGAATTACTTACTTATGCAGGGCGGGCCGCGCTGTATGAACAGCCGACGTCAACCACTCCTTAGCTATAGTAAAAACTCGGTAAACAATCTACGAATAAAGTGCAATTGCACGAACACAGGCGCATGCAGTATTAAGTAGATGTCGGCTAAAAAAAAACTTTTTCATTTAATTTAAGAGAGCTCGAGTGTTACAAAGGCCTTACAAGCACGTGACGTGTAACTGGTTGTGAGATAGTTTTTAAAATTACGAAAAAAAAATGTTAGCATACCTAATCATCAATAGTCTTAAATAGTTTAACGGCACAACAAAACATACCTTCAATATCATTAACTACAAGTCTCATATTCATATTCATTTATTCATAAAATTACAAATTTCACATATCAAAAATATAATTAATTATTAATATCCATAATTAGGCGAAGCCAATAAAATTACAATTCATTATAATTCATCGATTTAAGTGGAATAAAATAAAAACATACAATCAATAATCAATACATTTCAATTATCCAAAATATAACATGAAAAATGAATGAAGTCACTACCTAAATGCTTGACCAATCTAGTAACCTTATTTCTCACCCAAAATACGTACCTATGTTCTAAGGCACAAAGCTAAGCAGAGCGCGAAGGGGGGATTAGGCGAAAAAGAGCGCGAGAGAGCAGACAGATGGAAAGTGCAATCCGTGCGTTGTTTGCAGATTAGCTACTGGTTTTACACTGTGAGTACTGTGACGGTAAGAGCGCGGCAAGTGAAGACTAAGTGTAGGGTCTACGAGTACGATTGAGAACCTAAGGCCTGTTATCTAAGGCGCGGGCGCCCGCAATCGCATTCACCTCTCTTTCTACCGTCATCCTACAACGTGAGACAGAAAGAAATGGAGAAAACGATCGCGATTAGGAGGGCTATTGACTGCAAATATTTAAGAACTTTTAATATAACATTTGCATCGCAACTTAAGTCCCATGCAATTGCAATTGGATTACACATTGAATATCTCATCAATAAGCTTAATAGATTTGTCTTCGCCTTGCGAAAATTAAGACAGGTAGCCTCGCAGAATTCTGCTTTACTCGCTTCTCATGGTCATATCATATCAAACCTTCGTTACGGAATCATTCTGTGGGGTAATTCTTCTGATGCCAAAAAAGCGTTTTTGCTCCAAAAGAAATGCATTAGGGCTGTATGTGGCGCCCAAATGACCGATTCATGCAGACCGTTGTTTAAGAAATGCAAAGTACTTCCTTTACCCGCGCTGTATATATTTGAAGTGTGCCTCTTTGTTAAGAAGAACATTGGTATGTTCAGAATACAACAATCGAACCCTAGGAAAACTTCTAAACTTCATGGGTTCAATCTCATAGTTCCACTCAGTAAGTAAGTCAGCACATTGTAGAAATAGTATCTTGAACATGTCAGTAAAGACCTTCAACCATCTCCCAAATGATATAAAGACTCTTGACTTTCCAGAGTTTAAGACACGGCTTTTCAACTATTGCTTAAATAAAATGTACTATTGTGTTGGTGATCATTTTAAAACAGAGCATTTTCGACATTTATTGTAATTACACTGGAACTTTTTGTCTGAATATTTTTTTTTATTTTGATTGTATTTTAAGTATATTCTGACTTCATTGTTATTTTTATTATGAATTGAAACATTTGTGACATTAATGTTGTTTTACATCTCATAACTTTTATTATAATAATGTTATTCTGATTTTACATCTACAACTTAATCATTTTGATCCAGGAAAATTGTTACATTACTCATAGTGAATCTCTCAATCATAAATCAACTTTGGTGTTTGCTTGCTTAGTTTATAGGGTTGAAATATTGTGTGCTGGACCCTGGCAGATTGTGACGGACTACTAAAAATAATAATAAGAACCTATGTATACCAACTCACAATCTATCAATAAATATTTGTATTTGTATTTGTATTTGTATGCCACTATAGCTGGTACCCAGTACGCATAGCGCGTAGTACAAGTACCATCATAGTAAAAAAAATTCTAATATATAAAAATCTCGTGTCACGGTGTTTGTTATCGAACTCCTCCCAAACGGCTCGACCTAGTATTATGAAACTTTTTTATCTAAATTCGGTAGGTCTGAGAATAGGTCGTAGGATACTTTGTATACCCGTATTCTTCGCAAACGGAGTCGCGGGCAACAGCTAGTCATCATCTAATAAAACATGTTTCATTTCTGTTGGTGGCTGAATATGTAGCTCGCTGGTTAAGTACCAGCCTATTCACAATGGCCTTAAATACCTATAGTTCTAAATTGTACTTATTCGGAAAAACAGACGACAGAAACGAATACTCATACTCATACTCATTTATTCATAATATTTATTACATGTCATTCTTAAAATTATTTTAATATATTATTCATAGTCATCATAATAATTAATAAGTTGAAGTTTCTGGCTGAATACCATTCCCTACCAGCCCGGATTGTTAAAGATGTAGCGAAACGCTTTGGGCGAATCTACATCTACACTAATATTATAAAGAGGAAAGATTTGTACCTATTTTTGTATGTTTGTAATGAATAGGCTCAAAAAGTACTGGGCCGATTTAAAAAATTCTTTCACCAATAGAATGCTACATTCTTCCAATTTGACATAGGCTACATTTAATTTTGAAAAAAATTAGGGATCCTTGGTAAAATTTGAACAATGTAACCGAAGGTGTAGAAAAATGAGTCTTAAAATGTCTTTCGTCGAATGCGCTGCCGAAACTATTAGCGATAGAACAAAATAATGTACAACAATATTGAAGAACATCATAATGTCTACAAAAAACTCCGCGGTAGCATATGTCCAACTATTGTAGTTATGTCACTACAACAACTTTTTTCATTTTAAACATTAATGAAAATGCTAACCAAATTCAAACTATGCTATTTATGTGTTTATATATTAGATAAAGTGATTCAAGAGGAAGGTTTACAAGTATAATACATGCATAATATAGTTGTACCCGTGCGAAGCCGGGGCGGGTCGCTAGTGTCAGATATATTAACAGCATAAAGGTCCCCAACGGTCGGCAGTGAAATGGAGATGGTGGGATAAGTTACCTTGTTACATTGTCATAGATTCACAAAGGCGGTGTTTGTTAAAGTTCACGGCATTTAACATTAGCCTCGGCCTTAACCTTTCGTTAAAATAACTCCTTGATTAAACCAGATTATTCAGTGAAATTGGTAAATAATGTACAAAGGTCGCGTTTACATTGCGCCGACGCCGCCCGCGGTTCTTTCTATTTCAATACATACCTTAAACAAAAAAAGAAAAATATTTCGTACTTCTGTAGAACAAGACCACATTGTTTCCGATTTCTAAGTGAGCAATCAGTTGAGATGTCAGTTTTAGAAACGGATTGGGACTAGAAATTGTCATATTCACCCCTTCGGACCCGGTTTATGGCAAAAAAAATGCTAAATACATTATTCATGCAACGTTAACGAAGACAAGGTTTATTTTTGGAAATTCCCATAGGAATTTTGGGAATTGTCGGAATTTCAACAGCTGCTAGACTTAGTGATTCACGCGGGTGCACTTGGTATTTAATAATTATCAAAAAACTTGTCTGCCTCGGACGGAAAGAGACCCGATGTTTGTACATTAGTGCTCTGGAGTTTAGGCGTCACTTGCTCAGACACGCTGGCTCCGACCTACGTCAGAGGTTCTGCCAGTAAGCCAGGGACTGCTGCCGACCACGCTCAAACAATCAAGTGCCGCAAATATGCGTTTTCAACGAATAATTACATACAGGGTGCTAAAAAAATCCCGTACGATCCGAAAACCAGTGACAGTACTCATGAAACTGAACAACTTTCCCCAAGGAACAGGGGCCGAGGCCAAGGAAATTGGGCTGTCCATACAAAACATCCGATCAGCTGACAGAGTTAGTATGAAGAGACCAAAATTTTATTTCATATTTCGACCCATGTTCCTTGGGGAAAGTTGTTCAGTTTCATAAGTACCTACTGTCACTGCGTTTCGGATCGTACGGGATTTTTTAAACACCCTGTATTTGCGGCACTTGTATTAGAAACTTTGGGGCGGTGGTCATCCGACATCAAAAAATTTGTTCGTAGGGTGTCGGAACTTGTTAGCGTCTCTGGCGACTTCAGGGCTGGTTTTTTTTTCGCCCAGAGGCTGAGCATAGCCGTACAGCGAGGGAATGGCGCAAGCATGCTTGCCACGCTGCCCCGGGTAGGCGAAATTCAGGGTTTCGACATTTTTTTTTAATATACATATTGTCATAGTTTTTTATTATTTTTGTTCTTAAATAAAATTAGAATAGATTGTAAAAAAAACTGAACAAATCGATGAAAGATTTAGAGCTGATCGCCGATCGCAATTAGATCGCCGCGTGACGCTCGTAAACGGCGGAATGCGCCGACGCCTTTAACGAGCCGTTGTTCGGCAACGCTCGGCATTGTCCGCCGGTGCTCGGCCGCATTCGGATACATTTCCGCGTCTATAACTAGCTTTATAAGCCTGTTGACCGATTAGGTTAATGTATTATAGCCTAATGCGTAGACATAATGGGCATCGCTCGTGCGGTGCAATAAGTCCGATCGCTTTAAGTGCTCGAAAATAATGTCCACGTTCGATCCTCCCGTCGCCAACGAACACCATATCGGTATGTAGCATAAGCCCCGCCCAAATTTATAAAGTGAATCATAACATAAAAGATAAACTTACGGCTCTTTCACACAGACGTCCCGTTTTGCAGGATCGGTTTTTTACTGGATCCCGCAAAAATCATACCGGTGTTCACACGGAAGTTTGCATCCTGTTTTTAAACAAAAAAAAAACAAGGCAAAAGCGGAACCCAGATCACTTAGGATCACTTTGTTGTCCGTCCGTCCGTCTGTCAAGACCCTTTTTCTCAGGACCGCGTGGAGCTGAAATTTATATCAAATAGGTACTCAGGTCTACTGTCCCTTGGAGCTGTGAAAAAATCAAACTTCTAAGCCAACGCAGTCAAAAGATACCTACAGCCATTTATGCCGCAAATTTTCGACACTCGCAAAGGAAGGGAATCAAAACCTACAGGGTACTTCCCGTGAACTCAGAATCTTGAAATTTGGTACGAAGCAAGGTATTATAGCACAGATAAAGGAAAAATTGCGAAAAGCATAAATTGTTTGTCTGTCTGTCTATATCAGTAACCAATCTACAATGATCCCACACTGCGCACATTTTGCTTAGGAGCGGGGTTCTGCTAAGCATGGATGTATAGATACATATAAATTTGTACGGAACTCTCGGTGCGCGAGTCCGAATCGCACTTGGCCGGTTTTTTTCTTTCTTTATAAAAGCTCCTTTTCGCTGTCGACGAAAGCCACAGCGAGCTTTACGTTCACGACGCGGTCGCATCGTTCCCGCGTACGTTTTATCTACGCAACATAAAGCTCTTATAATGTAGCGTTTTATTTGATGTTTTATTCTACGGTTTTTATGTAACCGCGTATCGCTCTTTGGCTTATCTTGGCTATTGTGTTATGATACTTTTATTTATACGTTTTAGCCTTCCAAGAGTGGTTGTCAGTAAAGGAGTGTCTGCTATAAATATCAGCTAGCACGAAAGTTAATTTCAAAGTGAGAGATTCTGTGTCGAAGTGTGTGTTATGATGAGTATTAGGAGTAACATATATGTCTATCATTAATTTATACGATACAGTCATTCACCCGCGGCTTCGCCCGCTTTAGACATACCGTACCTACCTGCATGAGAAACGTTTTTAGAATAGGTATGTTGACGCCATTAAAAAAAAATTCGAAAACATGACTCGAGTAAAAAAAACGCTTTATTTTAGCCCTGAAAACCAGATTCATTTTCGATTAACTGAAAATTTTGATTTTTTGTTGCTTTAAAACAAATAAATAGTTAGTTGACTGAGTTGGCGAACAAGTGACGTCATAAGTTGCTATTGCCATTCAAACACTATGGGAGAATTGTGTTTTGACAGCTCACAAAGTTTTGCCTGAAAAAAGGTTATGGTAACATTTTTAAAGCACAATGTCATCGGGATCGGATCCCATCACCGGGAAATCAAGTAGTATCCTATGTCACAGTCCAGATCTTTGTAGATCTATACGCCAAGGTTTATCTAAATCCGTTCTACCGTTATTGCGTGATTGAAGAACAAAAATTCAAACATCCAAACATCTTAACAAACTTTATCTGCATACCAAATTTCATCAAACTCACTGTTCACCTCAGCTGACGTCATGACCATTTGAATCCATCGACAAAGCCCCGGAACCGATAAAGCGTAGCTAATTATAGTGTCTCTGCCCACAACGCGCAGATTTACAACGTCCGCCCGCCGGTCAACCTTGTAAGGTAGACTGACACAGTATACCTACATAGGAACTAGCATTATCCTCATCATTTCAGCCAAAAGACGTCATTATTGAACTTCGCAAGGCGGCTGGGAAGAGCTGGATGAGAGTGGAGGAGGATCGTGCTCAGTGGCGTGAAAGAAGAAGACAATTATTAGGAACTTACTGTTGCCCGCGACTCCTGCATCCGCGAATCTCGCTATCCCGCGGGAGCTATGCAGTTTTCTGGCCTAAAAAGCATCTGCATGTTAATCCATGGTTATAAACTATCTGAGTGCCAAATTTCGTCAGAATCCGTCAAACCGTTTTAGCGCGAAAAAATAACAAACATCCACACATCCGGATACATCCATAGAAACTTCACGTTCACGTTCATAATATTAGTGCCATGTATTATGTCATCTTGCAGGAAAAAAGTAAATCTACCTTTACTTTGAAAGTGATAAGCATGACAGCCAAACATATTGACACTACTATTTCCAGCAATTGACCATTCAACACAACGCACCTTGAGTATCTTGGAGTTTCTTGCCGGATTCTTCTCAACAGGGTCTTTCCGGAGCGGTGGTAGGTTCTTCGACGTTCATAGGAGCATCAATTGATGCCTAAATTGAATAAAGAATTTTGACTTTGAACGATGGAATATAACTGACGTCAGCACGTGTAACAAAAAATAAACAGACGGAACACTCCCCAAACAAACAGTAGAAGTGAACGCGATCGAAGTACAAGATTATCGACCGAACGATAAACCAACGCGAAACATCGCGCCACACAACACGCTAACTAACCGCGACTCCCTTGCCGCCGTCCCTTTCTTACTAAAACCTTACCTAACCAGAGTGAAAGAGCAGCTAAGAACTAAACCAAATGACGCGAGGGCACAGACGCTCGTAAACAAACAAATACTGGAAACAGAAATAGACACGAGACAATGTACTCTCTAACATTGGAAAGAACTGTGTGTCATTTGGATACAGTTTAAGTATTGGCACAATTGATTACGCGAGTTTTGGCACGAGGACTGAACATCCTGTAAAAGTTTTTACGATTTTTTATGATAATTGACAAACGTTTTCATACATTTGTCGATGTTCAAAACTTACGGTTGAAGAAACTGAATCACATACCAGAATGGAACCTTTTCATTGCCAATGATCATTAGAAGTAAACATAACTACAAGATATCATCATCATTTGAGCCGAAAGACGTCCACATAGGCTTCCCCCAAGGTTCCCAAGATGTTGGAGGTCTAAAGAATCGCCAGACTCAAGTGGCAGTGGGCAGCGCACGTAGAATTGATGGCTGATGGGGCCGCGAGGTTCTAGAATGGCGTCTGCAGACTCACATAAGTCCGGCCCTTTATGACGACACAGTCAAAACATCGACCAGAGGTCGTAGTCACCATCGCTTTCTACCCTCATCTTATACCATGTGACAGGAAGATGTCGGGAAAATGATTGTGATTCCAAGTGCGTCAGACAGCAACATCCCAATTGTGATAAGGTGATATAAAACCGTGGACTTTCACTTGTGAAACTGTTTGGTACTATCTTGGCGTGGTTTGAGCATATTGTTGCGATTGGCCGACTTGGAGAACAAGTTCGTAAGTCGATTTGAACTCGTAATGGCGCTGTTCCGATCAAATGCCTTTAGGATTGCTGTTTTGTGCACAGCGTTACGTACAGTAGTTTATATCTCAGCTGGAAGGTTTGATTGATACATATATGTACTAGGTATTCATTTCGTAAACAGTGTATCTATGTATACGTAGCTTGGGACGCTCACCAATGAGATGGACGGGTGATTTGACAAAGTCCGTAGGTTCACGGTGGATGCAACCGTAATGATTGGGTATCAATGAGGAAGGCCTATGTCCAGCAGCGGAAATCCTACAGCTATGATGATGATGTAGTAGCGGAATGAAAAGGTTCGTCACTTTTCGACCTTAACTCGTTGATATAGAGTCGAAAAGTGACGAACATTTTCATTCCGAGACTGTACCTTTGCTAACACACGTGGAGATTTTATCTATACTCCAAATATTTTGACGGCCGGACCGGATAGCCGGAGCGGACGGCCGGATCGCTAATTTTATGTCCACGGGAGAGACAATTTTTGTTTCTTACGCTGTGTTAGAACATAGACCACCTAAACCATTTTGAACCAGGTATCGTATTGCGGTTTGCCACAAGCCGCACAAATCCAAACCAAATAATCAACTAAACACGTTCATAACCCGTGATTAGCTCCATAATAAACCGACCTCTACCCCGCGCATTCATCAACGCGTCAAATTTTTGCCAGTCATGTCCATTGCGGCATCAAAGGCGACGGGAACTAATTGATGATGCCCCCGTGACGCAGTGTATGACGCGCAGAACTCTCGCTCGTGGGCTGCGCCAGTGGCGGATACCTGCGGTAGTTAGGGCAGAACATACACAAACTAAAAATAAGACTTCAGTAATCAGTCGCTTTCAAGGAAACACGTATAATTGGATAAGTTTTGTGATTTCTAATTTAACTAGCTGTCGCGACTCCGTCTGCGAAGAATTAATTTATGGCTATACCGCGGGCATTATGCAATTTAGACTATAGCTAAACCGTTTAAGAGGATACGATGCGCACCATTACTCCATACAAACGGAATCCCCTGGATAATGGATTTAGAGCCAAATTTGTTTTACTGTGTAATCTGTATCTACCATAGCTATGCCCCTATGTTTCGTTTTTTTCCATATTTCAATTAACATAAGAAATATGAGCTTTCCAAAACTGAAAAAATTGCCCAATTTCAACGTCATTTTCAGACACTCATCAGAAAAGAATCCCACACATAAACAAAAAAAGGAAAACATAGGGGCATAGCTAAATCTGTCCACTAATTATTTTTGAAAAAAATAATTTTATTGGTCCAGTTTTCGAGAAGAAAACAGGGGATTACGAAATGCTGTTTTGATCAATTTTACGCGCCTATTAACGGTCTGAGCTGCAGTTGTCCCGCTCTCGCTGTACTGACACGGAGGGGTTCGGGCGAGACAGCGACATTTCATTAAAATACCTATTTCTCAAAAGTCTCTCAGCCATCGTACCCTCTTAACTGAGTTCTCGCCCGCGCAGTACAGGGGCTGGAGGGGTAAGACGACAAAGGGGGCCGGGAGAGGGCTGTACCTCGCGAGCGAGGACTCAAGTTAAACGGTTTAGCTATACCTACCTCCGTCCTAAATTTCATCGAGGCCAAAAATTATAACAGTTCTGCAAAAAATAACGAAAAAAATCCGAGTTACCAAGTTAAGTGATAATAAATTTCGGTATAATCTATCTATACTTCTATACTAATATTATAAAGAGGAAAGATTTGATTGTTTGTTTGTTTGTTTGTTTGTTTGCATTGAATAGGCTCCGAAACTACTGGACCGATTTCGAAAATTATTTCGCCGTTAGAGAGCTGCATTATCACTGAGTGACATAGGCTACTTTTTACCGCGGGAAAATACCTTTTCCTACGGGAAAATCAATTTATCGCGGGCGAAGCTGCGGACGGTAAGGCTAGTATATTATGTTTTTATTGAGGAACAAATACAAGAGTCCCCGACGCCATTACCAGAGTGACAAGAGCACAGTGTTGCCATATATAGTACTACACATAACATATTTTATCACTTTTATATTTAGATATTTTCGAAAAAATGTGTATCTAATATATAAAAATCTCGTGTCACTGTGTTTGTTATTTTGATTAAATTTTTTCTCTATATTTGGTAGGTCTGAAAATAGGTCGTAGGCTATTTTTTATACCCCTATTCTTCGCAGACTCAGTCGCGGGCAACAGCTAGTTATGTTATTATGTAAAATGTTCTTAATAAACTAGAATTCCGCTTTTAATTACTTTTCGAAGTATTTCAGATAACTGCACTTATTTGATAATACTTACTGCATTTACTTAATAAATAAAGTTGTAGGAGAACTGACCCGCTATTTTTGCGCGTCAGTATATAAAGCTTGATTTAAAACTGACGTCAGATACAAAAGCAACTCTAAAAGCCAATCGGAAAAACAATAAAAACGTTGCTGACACGTTCGAAACCGTTTAAAAGTTCCTGACGTTTAGAGCTGAATGCTAAGTAGTTCCGAATGTTTTCTAACGTTTTACGGTTATCGCTAAATACCTCGACGTTTACGTGGATGTTGAGTGGCAGGTTATAAAGATTTGTAAACATTTGCCTATTATAAAGCCGCGTAACAATGTACGTGGCACGGTAGAACACAAAGCAAACATTAAAGTTACTCGTTGCTCGTTATACTATCACAAATTGAATTTCAAAGAGTACTTGGGTGAGTTTATTCATATTCATATACAGGGTTATTTTTTTTTTTATGTTAGAAAGGCCAGACAAACGAACTAGTGGGTCACCTGATGTTAAATGATCACCACTGTCCATAGACATCCGCAGCGCTTTACGCGATGCCAGTGCGTTGTCGGCCCTAAAGGAAAGGGAACAGGGGAAGGGGGTGAGGGAGGGGAAGAGGGAAGGGGTGAGGTATTGGGCCCCCGGCACTCTCACTGACCGTACGAAACGCAAGCAGGATTACTGCTGCTTCACGCCGGTGTTCTGTGAGAGGGTTATTTGTAATTCACTAGCATCCTTTTAACCCTAAACTCCTACCACTCAAACAAATGTTTTTTGTTTTACGGCTTTTGTCATAACTTAATATTTTTGGTGTAATAACGTTTTGAAAATTTGAAATTACCTCTTATTTTTACGATACTCTGTTTATTTGTATGGGAAAAAAAAGTGCTTCATTTAAAAAAATCTTAAAACAAAAAACATTTGTTTGTGTGATAGGAATTCAGGGTAAGAGGATGTCAGTGAATTACAAATAACTCTGTATATACACAAAAATTACAAATTTTACATGTCAAGAAGTAATTAATAAATTAATGAATTAATAATACTTAAGTATTCATAATTTTGCCGAAGCCAATTGAATTACAATTCATTAAAATAACATTCATCAATTCAAATAAATAAAATAAAAAATACAATAAATAAATATTAAACAATACAATTCAAATATCCAAAATAAAACATAAAATTATACTAAAATAAAATCATTATTGTTAGGTAGAAAAATAAAACACGTCACATATAAAATTTGTATTTCAATAAATTATTAAACATCCAAGACTTGATTGAGCTGCCCCGACCGGGAATCGAATCCGGGACCTCAAGGTTCGTAGTCAGGTTCTCTAAACACTAGGTCATCCGCCTAGGCTAGGCTAGGCTAGGCATGTTAATTGCTGCAATCGCGATGGTCCAAGTGTAACGTCAAAGACGTGACGCCTGTGGCTAAATTCAGGAACGGTCCAACACGGTTTGCGAGCGGTAATTCGGTCGTTAGCGAGAAGATAGGGATGAACAGGCAATTCGGGAACGCCAAAAATCACTGGTTTGCGAGAGTTTTGGGCTGAGCTTGGGATAAGCCTTACTTTAGAAAAAAATAAGGCTCATCCCAATCTCAGCCCCAATCTCTCGCGGTCATCTCTCTAGAACCTTATTGTTCCTTTGGACGTCGGTTCTACGATCAATGTGCCCAACCGGTGTTGCTAGGATTAAGAAGTCAAAGATTCAGGATAATCATTACCCGTTCTTGCATTTAGTACGTGTGGCGTAAACGGCGCGTACGCAACGCGTTCATCCCGTAATCACGACGCGCCGAGTGACGCTGTCCGCGTGTAATATTTATAACTCTTGTGAAATATGCTTCCCTGGTACCGTCGGCTACGAAAATCCATGAACAGACTAAAATACTACCTGGGTTCCGTTTTTTCCTTTTGAGGTACGGAACCCTAAAAATGGAAATATCTCAAATACTAAGCATATTTCCACCTAAGTAGGTTCACATAACATTTATTACTCCATATGGCCTCAGGAATGCGTGGTTAGACTCTCACGGAAACCTGGTGGGCACGTTGTAAGTATATGTTTTTGTTATTAATTTATCTCAACAACAAAAAAACTGCAAAACAGTTTGTTGGCGAATACTACAATCCTTATTTTTAACATTTGTGTCTATTATACTCATACCACCACTACGCCAACAAGCAATAGATAGATAGGTACCTATTGGTACCTATTATCACTTAGTTACATCACGTAGTTCATCTATAATATAAAAGTGAACGTCCAGAACGGGATAAAAAAACGAGACAGAGCAGGATGGCGCTCTACAACACCATTTTGACACGTTTCTCCCAAACAACGCATTATTTCTATGGAATTTTAAAGCAATTCGATTCTTTGACCTTAGGAATCGCGATAAACTTGAGAAAATATGATATTGGGTGTGTACATTTCGTATATTAAGCAAAATAAAACCACAAGTTCGAATTTCGAGCCAAAAGCGAGCGATTTATTATCTATGCCAGTGTTGCCATTCAGGGAAAAAGAAATCCATTCATTATCCTGCATTAAATAAATAAAATAAATAAATATCACGGGACAATTCACACCAATTGACCCAGTCCCAAAGTAAGCTAGGAAAACTTGTGTTATGGGTACTAGGCAACGGATAAACATACTTATATAGATAGATACATACTTAAATACATATTAAACACCCAAGACCCGAGAGCAAACATTCGTATTTTTCATACAAATATCTGTCCCGACACGGGAATCGAACCCGGGACCTCAAGCTTCATAGTCAGGTTCTCTAACCACTGGGCCATCTGGTCCGGTCTGGTCTGGTCGTCTGGTCTGGTCTGGTCTGGTCTGGTCGTCGTATGCATTGCACCTGCATATTAACCTTTTGACCGCCACGCATCGTTTTTGTTTGGAACAAAATTGATTCTTATGCGGATGCGGGTAGGTTTAATTTTGTATTACCGTACTGTCGTCTATAGCCGACGCTGGCGGTCAAAAGGTTAAAGCATGACAAGTTCATATTTAGCCCCCTCGCTATGTTGCGGATTTTCAGTGGAACTAATTTATTTTAATGGCAATGTTTTTGTTTTGACAACAGATGTTGGTTGGAAGTCATTGAATGTCACCGATGTAAACAAAACGAAAATAATTTTACATATTTCAGAATAATAATCGATTTTGCAATCAAAATGGCCCAAAAAGTTCACCCCGATGCAAAAAAAATTAAATACTTACATTCAAATCGTTGCGGCAGTCACGGTGTTTGTTATCGAACTCCTCCGAAATGGTTTGACCGATTTTTATCAAATTTTTTCTCTATATTTGGTAGATTTGACAATAGGTTGTAGGCTATTTTTTATGCCCTTATTCTTCGCGGACGGAGTCGCGGGCAACAGCTAGTTATAGTATAACTTAGTTAGTTACAATTATTTTCTTCAAGGAAAGTATCTATCAAATAAGCTTTGACTTTGATTTTAAATGCTCCTTTACTAATACTTTACTTAGACGACCAGATGGCCTAATGGTTAGAGAACCTGACTACGAAACTTGAGGTCCCGGGTTCGATTGCCGTGTCGGGGCAGATATTTGTATGAAAAATACGAATGTTTGCTCTCGGGTCTTGGGTGTTTAATATGTATTTAAGTATGTATCTATAAGTATGTTTATCCGTTGCTTAGTACCCCATAACATAACACAAGCTTACTTACTTTGGGACTAGGCAAATTGGTGTGAATTGTCCCATGATATTTGTTTATTTAATACACTCTGTTTCAGGGAAAAGTTTGTAGAAAATTCGTGGGATTAGATAACGCTATGTATGTACCGTACCTACTTACTTACGTCTCCTGGTATTATGTGTAAATGTGTAGACATTTACCGTGGTGTTTATGTATGTACCGTACCTACTTACTTACGTCTCCTGGTATTATGTGTAAATGTGTAGACATTTACCGTGGTGTTTATGTATGTACCGTACCTACTTACTTACGTCTCCTGGTATTATGTGTAAATGTGTAGACATTTACCGTGGTGTTTATGTATGTACCGTACCTACTTACTTACGTCTCCTGGTATTATGTGTAAATGTGTAGACATTTACCGTGGTGTTTATCGTAGACGGTTCCGGCGCCCGGTGCCCCGGCCGGGACTTGCTTCCCGTCGTTGCAATCTAGTGACACGCGGCCATATTTTAAATTAAAAAAAAAGTTTGCACTAGCTTTGTTCTTCTTGCCCCCTCCCATTTCAACTGGGGTCGGGCCTCCTTACACAGGGCGCTCTGTCCAGGGTTTTTTTTGGTAAAATATTCAGGGCTTTCAGGTCCCTCGCAACATTGGTCCACCATGTAGATGGCGGTCTCCCTCTACCTTATATCTATACTTCTATACTAATATTATAAAGAGGAAAGATTTGATTGTTTGTTTGTTTGTTTGTTTGCATTGAATAGGCTCCAAAACTACCGGACCGATTTCAAAAATTCTTTTGCCGTTAGAAAGCTACATTACCAGTAGTAGTGACATAGGCTACTTTATACCGCGGGAAAATACCTGTTCCTACGTTCAAATTAATTTTTCTCAAACATCCAAGGAAATGTGGTCCTTATAGTCGTGACAATAGAACACGAAGTATGCCATTGTATAGCAGTTGAGGAAGATTCGTTCTAATTTCAAATTAGACGACAATAATGGAATTTCATACAAACATTGCTGGCCAAGGCAAGCAAAGAGATTGTCTTTTGTTTTAGTGGGTCGTATTTTCTTTTATTGACTATCAATGACATACTGCCAATTAAGAAAAATTTAGTTGTGAATTTACTTTTTAATATCTTACTTGGCTAGATTTAATAAAATAAATAAGGATTGGCGTTTATTGTTAACAATTTATTAAAATAACCAATTAATAAGGTCGTAATTTTTTAATAAATATAAATCATCTCAAGATTTTGCTTTAAAACCATTAACTGAAACAGCTTACAAATAAATTGCTGGAAAAAAGATATTTTGGCGGGAATAAAAAAAAAACAATTTGAATTAAATATGAATATATAAGTTGAACGTTCGTATCATTTCCTTGGATTTATTTGAGAAAAGCACTATATAAGCCTTGGCCACGAACAGGGATTGCCGGCCTCGTATCTCTAGATGGCCTCGTTAACACTCGGCCATCTATTACTACTCGGCCGGCAATCCCCTATTTCGCGGCCGCTGCAGTAATGTACTATTATCGCGGGCGAAGCCTTAAACTTATTGTCTTTCGGTTTTCGGAACCCTAAAAAGAGTCCCGCGATAAAGTTTCAGCTTGAACAAGTGTTAAAGGAGACAGGAGATAGCTGTAGCATTTGTAAACAAATTCCCGGACAGCCGGCCCGGGAATTAGCATAGGCCGGCCGAAGGGTACGGTTGCAACGATAATAATATTTATTTACTAGCTGTTGCCCGCGACTCCGTCTGCGAAGAATAGGGCTAGGTAGGTATACAAAAAATAGGCTACGACCTACCGAATAGAGAGAAAAAAGTTTCATAAAAATCGGTCGAGCCGTTTCGGTGGAGTTCGGTAACAAACACCGTGACACGAGATTTTTATATATTAGATTTATTTATGTTTTCCGGCACAAACGCTGCAATAAAACTGTGTAAGTACAAACAGACAAACAGTTAGTACATTAAAAAATAACCAATAAAGTTTCCACAGGTTATTAAGAGGGTACGATGGCTGAGAGACTTTTGAGAAATAGGTATTTTAATGAAATGTCGCTGTCTCGCCCGAACCCCTGCGTGTCAGTACAGCGAGAGCGGGACAACTGCACCTCAGACCGTTAATAGGCGCGTAAAATTGATCAAAACAGCATTTCATAATCCCCTGTTTTGTTCTCGAAAACTGGACCAATAAATTTATTTTTTTCATAAATAATTAGAGGACAGATTTAGCTATGCCCCTATGTATTCCTTTTTTTGTTTATGTGAGGGATTCTTTTCTGATGAGTGTCTGAAAATGACGTTGAAATTGGGCAATTTTTTCAGTTTTGGAAAGCTCATATTTCTTATGTTAATGTAAATATGGAAAAAAACGAAACATAGGGGCATAGCTATGGTAGATACAGATTACGCAGTAAAAAAAAATTGGCTCTAAATCCATTATCCAGGGAGGAAACAGGGGATTACGTTTGTATGGAGAAATGGTACGCATCGTATCCTCTTAACACTTAATCTTCTTCTTTTAATATGTAAGAATCTCGTGTCGCGGTGTTTGTTATCGAACTCCTCCGAGACGGCTTGACCAACTTTTATGAAACTTTTTTCTCTATATTTGCACGGTTTGAGAATAGGTCGTAGGCTACTTTTTACACCCCTATTCATCGCGAACGGAGTCGCGGGCAACAGCTAGTCTTTTTTTTTTTTTTTTTTTTTATTTATTCTCAAAAAGGTACATCACTAATTTCGCCAAACTATAATGTTTATTGGCGAATACTACGCTCACTTTAACATCAGCTGTACCCTGCTTAATTAAAAAACTAAACTATTTATATTATAGGTACATACATTATAATACACACGACCCCGAGCCATGCACCATGCACCCATGAGCCCCGGACCGCATGCCATACAATTCTTGTTTCATACCTAACCTATCGTACGATCGTACGCTACTTGTACCAACGAAGCGTTACTATTGGTTTGCGGTCATTTTAAACTTTCGTTTTTCACAATTGGATTTTTGACTCTAGTCAAAATAGTAATTATAAATCGATTGTACAATCGAAACTAAATCACCTTGTTTCGGGAAAACAACCACTAAAATTTCACGGTGTATAAAAATCTCGTTCACGGTGTTTGTTATCGAACTCCTCCGAGACGGCTCGACCGATTTTTATGAAACTTTTTTCTCTGTATTCGGTATGTTTGAGAATAGGTCGTAGGGTATTTTTTTATACGTACCCCTATTCTTCGCGAACAGAGTCGCGAGCAACAGCGCTAGTGTAAGTATATAAAATGTAGGTGTTTACTGTTTATGGGTGATTCTTCAAGGTCGTGATTTTTGTTTTATTCCTCTGTCGTATTTTTTTTTACTTAGTAGTTACTTGGTACTGAACAAATCTATTTTCATGGGAGCATGATTTTTTCTGTACTAAGTAAAAAAAAATACGACAGAGGAATAAAACAAAAATCACGACCTTGAAGAATCACCCTTATTTATTAATTTAATTATAACTGACGAACTTGTTCTGACGAAGTTGTATACAGTTAATCCAGGTCACGTTTTCAAAATCACCCTGCATAAATACTACAAATGCTAAAGCAAAACAAACACAAATCCCGTATTTATCAAAAAACATCCTTAACTCGGGCCATTAGCGTGCACATTTTAATGATGTTTACTGATGCGTTAGCCCTCATAGCTCTCAATTTTCCGCCGTATTTCCGACAATGAAACATAAAGTGAGACAAATAAAACACAACGCGAGATAAAATGAAATAAAGTGAAACGAACGCGAGGCCCAGAATACGAGATACCGCGCTCTGAATGTTGGTCAAATCCTGTTTTAATTCAAAGGTTTGTGCCGGAATAATGGACGTACAGTTGACCAAAAATATGGTTTCCCACCCTACGGTTTTTATCGTAGAATGAGTCAGAAAGGAGATATCGTCATAAAACTGCTATTGAACGCTATTTTTCCAATATGGCGGCGCGAGCGGCAAAGATACGAGGTAGCAAAGTTGAAATTCGAAAGGAACACATCAATGTAGATTGATAAACAAGGGTCGTAAGTGATCAATTAAACCCATGATATTTAGGCGCACGAGCGAACAAAGCGAGCGAGGGTGCTTATAGTTCGCGGGTGTAATTGATTATTTACACTCGAGTTGAACACTCTACTTTTCAACACAAATGCGAGGAAATAAAGAAAAACCGTTGTGTTAAAAATGTATACGCAATTTGTAACAGAGCGAAAGAAAATTTATCGCGCCAAACAGTCTTTTGTTTTTTTTTTGATGGCCTCGCGCTCTTTGGCTTTGGCACTTTCAGCCAGCACTAGCCAGCAGCATTATGCCAGCATGGAGATTTGGAGGTAAGTATTACGCATTACAATCTCCTTGTTTACCAGTAGGTAAATACAAAGGAGCACCATTCGATTTTTAAATTTACTTACATCCCTAAAGATGTAAATCGAATTTACAACACGGATTTCAAGTTAAATGCAACCTACTTTCAGAGCTTAAGTGATGAGATGAAAAATCTATCAAATTACCCATTTTCAAAAGTCCCGGAAAACTTTCCAGGTAGAACTACCAGAAGTACCAGACTACTGGCCTTATACTACGAAGTGCAAAATTCGAACTTCGTATCGTGCCGTTCCGCTCACGCTAATAGCATTTAATACGAGAGCGAGCGAGACGGTACGATGCGAACTTCGATTTTCGAATTTCGGAGTAGCCCCCCAGAATTAGAGGTGTGAGGCCAGAGGCGCGAGCCCTTGCCTTCGCTTTCACCATCTCTTTCTGTAACCATCTTATACCGTTTGACAGAAATAAATAGTGATGACTGCGTTAGCCTGCAGGTTTGAACCCACGACCCTCTGCTTGAGAGGCCATAGGTCAAACCACTAGGCCTTCACGCCTTTCATTTCAAGCATTCTCAGTAAAATCTTTTATCACTGCAAAGTACTACCACTCGGTAAACCCTCGAGCAAAGTGTCGAGCCCGAAGCTCGTCGTCTTTGCCTCAATATATCAAGCCCCTTTGTATCTTTTGAAGCGATCAAATGTAAGCCGTGTAGACTTTGCATAAGGTTTTAAATTCTTTAGAAACAGACCACTCCATAAAGGTTCCAGAAATTTCCATAGCTATCCGAATTGATCTCAGTTGCTCTACGTTTAAAGTTTGAAATTTGTAATGGTTGATGTTACCAATGCAAATGGTCGCATTAGGAGTAATCATCAAAGGGGTTCTATGTGTGGGGCCAAAGAAGCAGGAGTTAAAGGGAATTAGGTCGAGATGTGGGAGTAATTTTGAAGCATTCGAAATCGATGGGAATGCATGGAAAGAGGAATATATGGGGAGAATGCTGCTGTAGCTACATAATAATAATATCCATCCATCCATACTATGTCTGTTTGTTACCTCTTCAGGCTTAAACCTCTGAACCGATTTAGATGAAATTTGGCATAGAGATAGTTTGAGACCCTAGGAAGGACATGGGATAGTTTTTATGCCGGAAAATTGCATAGTTCCCACGGGATAGTGATGAACGAATTCTTCGCAGACGGAGTTGCGAGCAGCAGTTAATTATTTTTCTAAGTCCTGTAAAGGCGTATTAATAAACGGCGGCGTTATAAAACTCGTATACAATAGTATACGAGTTTTATTTCGGTGATCTCAGGAACGGCTCTAACGCTTTCGATTAAATTTAGTATGTGGTGGTTTTCGCGGGCGACCAATCGATCTAGCTTAGTCTTATCTCTGGAAAACGCGTATTTTCCAATTTTCACGCGTTCTTCTTTCGTGCGTAATAAGATCGGTAATTTCACTCCCATCAACGATAGTGCGGCAGCTTAGCTGTATAAGCGTTGGACTTGCAAATTGGTGTCTTGGTCCGAATCCCGGCCAAACATGTAACGTACTTTTATTTTAATTCAGTTTTGAACTTTCAAAAAGAACACACATACACTCAACACGTTGTTCTTCGAGATCAGACGTGTTGTCTCGGCGCTGCGGTACAACATTACAAACATACAGCTAAGAAAGAAAACTTTGTTATAAAATAGAACTATTAGTGAAAATTAAACACCCAGGTACTTATCAATTTAGGAACAAGAAGCGTCTACTTTGATTTACTTAACACTTGATATTTGTATTGCCAATTAAGTATGAAGTATCTTTTTCTATTTTTTTTTTTTTTCATCTTTATTTTTTATTACTTTTACGGTCATCCCGTGAAACCATATATTATATATTATGTGAATATATGGTTTCACGGGATGACCGTAAAAGTAATAAAAACAGAAGCTGAAAAAAAAAAATAGAAAAAGATACTTCATACTTGTAAAAGTTGGCTTAGTAGTGCCATCTCTTGGTCCCGGTGAGCGGTTAGCTCCGAAGGAGTGTTAAAGTCTCTCGGTAGATGGCATAACATAGATGCGCGCTTTATCACTGCATAATGTGATTATAGCAGACTGAAGTGTACGATGTATGGGAAAAATTCGTCGCTAACTTCTAGACCAGTGATGGTGTAGGGGTAAGCACGCAGCACGGAACGCTGAGGACCTGGGTTCGATTCCCAGCGTTGGTCTTTTTTCTGGGGTTTTTTCTGTGCATCTATATTTCAGTTTGTATTTAATGAACTAAAACAATTACTTTGCTCACCCGCGACCTTACAATAGTTACGTTTATGCAAGAAATGTGCGTTCATGCAGTTCCTCCACCTCCACACTGTACGAACACACACAAATCACATAAACCCAACCATCACCACCACCAAGCTACACTGACGCGTTTCGAACTCAACCAGAGCTCATCTTCAGAGTTACCACAACCGTATGCTATGCTACCAAATGTTAAACTAGCATAACATACGGTTGGTTGGTTGGCTTTGGTAGCATAGCATACGGTTGTGGTAACTCTGAAGATGAGCTCTGGTTGAGTTCGAAACGCGTCAGTGTAGCTTGGTGGTGGTGATGGTTGGGTTTATGTGATTTGTGTGTGTTCGTACAGTGTGGAGGTGGAGGAACTGCATGAACGCACATTTCTTGCATAAACGTAACTATTGTAAGGTCGCGGGTGAGCAAAGTAATTGTTTTAGTTCATTAATATGGACCTCCGCAAAGTAACGCCTGATTCAATAAATTAGTTTGTATTTAGTTTGAAATAAATTGTATTGCCATCAGAACGACGCATGTACGAAATTTAGTGTGAATACCACAATAAGAAGTTGAAAGATTCCATTACATCTAGATAGTTACAAATGAGAAGCTAGTAAAAGCGTGTTAAAAAGGAGTCAAATTTTAGTATTTACGTCTAAAATGTTTACTGCTGCTTCAGTCCAAACAGATTATCGCAAACAAAACATGTTTGCTGTCTTTTGTTTCCAAATGTTGCCGACATCTGTCGAGCGCAGCCATTGGACGAATGGACGGTGCGTTGAGCCTTTTGTCGCCGATTGGTTTGATGCACGCGAATGAAACGGTGTTATTGGCTAGCTATTGGCTAGCTTGCTAGCAGTATCTCTATTTATTTAGAGCCAGTGTCGCACACCCGATCAGTGCCGTAAATCAAAATGGCTGTGAGTCATAGCGTAAGAAACAAAAGTTGTCTCTCCTGTGGACATAAAATTAGCAATTCCCAGTCAGCAAACTTAAGATTTATTTAAATGGACCGAAAGTTGGCCAGGCGTCCCAAACGCCGATGTAGACTTGACTAAAAAATATTGTCTATAGATCCCTAACTTTTGCCATGTCTCTTTGAGCTGTTGATATATGGGCGGTGGTGATCATTTCCCATCAGTTGGCCCGCTTGCTCGATTGCCTCCTTCTCGTAATAGGTAAAAACCATAAGGAGAGGCGCGAACAAAAAACCAGGGCAACACAAGAAGGGGGCGTACACACATATTGTAGTCCAAATCCAGCCAGACGTCCGTCTCGCCACGTCACAATTTCTCCGCCACACCAGAATAAATATGTAGACAAAAGATTCTATACAACCGAGGTTATACCAATACTGCTGTGTGGCGGATGGTGCCCCGCCTCGCCTCACAGAGTAACAACACATACAAGGCACGAGTCCCACTAAGGGAGAGCAGGTAGGAAGTTTAAGCCAATTTTTACTTAATTACAGAAGTATTTCTGAGAAATTACGAATAAAAAAAGTATATCCAATTTTGGTTCTCCATACAAACTTTTGACCTCCGTTTAATAGGGTGAATTTTGGAAAATCCGTTCTTAGCGGATGCCTAAGTCATACGGCTACCACACCTCTAAGTCTGTACGCCACATACTTATTATCATATCATGGGGTGCAGTTGTACAACCTGTAAGTGACGACCAAGAAAGAATCACAGCAACCGACCTGCAAATTCAAATCCTCAAATGCATTGCCCTAAGGGTTATGAATTATAGGGTACTGCATAATTATCGTTTATTCCCGGTCGACACATATGGGTGCTACGCCAACCGCACGCTTATCAATTATCATGAACAGCCCACCCTCCTCTATTTCCACATATGTCACACACACTCAACTATCAAAAACACCACACAAAGCGGTAACGCGTTTCGAACTTAGAACTCGTCGTCATCGTCGTCGTTGTCGTTTGTAGAGACAAGTTCATTCTCAGAGTGAATTAGCACACAATCGTTCTTTAACAAAATAAATTTAGGAAACAGACATTTACTTACTTACTTACTACTTCTGTAGCTACTCCCAGCGCCATCTAGTCGTCAATAGGCTACTTTCCTAACTAGTCAGTCTTTTAGATTATCAAAAAATATTGGACACGTATTTTTTATTTTGTCAATTAAACAAAAAATTACGAAGATATGGCGCGTTGAAGTTTCGCGTGACGTCACTTGTTCCTACACTTTGTATGAGCGTTTTAGGAACAAGTGACGTCACGCCTCGTCACGCGGAACTTCAACGCGCCATATCTTCGTCATTTTTTGTTTAATTATCAAAAGAAAAATTACGTGTCTAATATTTTTTGATAATGTAAAATACGGACTAATAAGAATTATTATTTTTTTACCTAGGAAACATCCCTATTAGCGAAACCGCTATGTTCAACATCGCGCTATCGAAGTTTCTCAAGTCGGCTGCATAGATGCAACTTTTTAACACTCTTCCTTCGGACTTCGGTCCCCAGGCATAACATCTGTCTGGAAAGAGATCTCTTTATTGCAACTACCCCCAAACTTCCACGATTTTCAAAGAAAATAAAGTAGTCTCGAACAAGGAAATTGGTTCCCACCACAACGGAGTTTACAAAAGTAGATGTCGTTTTGTTAAAAAAACACATATGTCGCACAAACGTAGCTGTCGCACACATGTATTATAATAGGTAACAAGAACAAGGTGAAAAAGGTTGTTACTTTATCTATCTAACTCCTGTCTGTAAGACATTTATCAAGCGGCAACTTCGCGTCGCCATTTTCCTCTAACACACGTCTAACCGTTAGCGTGCATTTGCTCGGATTACGCCCCATTCTTATGTTTCCCTGGTACCTGAGACGTTTCATTACCTGTATTAAACGAATGCGACTTTCAATTAAGACGGTGACGGTGTTCTAGACTGAGTTTGCTCGTAATTTAAACAACAAAAAGATAGCATTCCTCTATATACTCCCGTTATTTATCATCGGAGACTCTTTGCTCGAAGTTGTTGACGTGACGCCTACATACAGTCCAATTAGGTAGGTTCGGGAAGATCCGCAATATCTCGTCATCCAATAAACCGCAGTGTCTCAAGTCAAAAGTATTTGAACAGCATGTGTTGCCAGCAGTGGCGAGGCGTGAATTTTTTTCCAGGTAAAGCCGGACGAAAAAAAGCAAACAAAAATCATACCCCATTTCTTAGTAGTTATACTAGGTTATATTCTTGAAAACTAGTACTTACGTGCAGTAGTAATTCGGTCCATAAGACTGCAGCATATTTATCCTTTCACTGATATCAGTATCAAAACAATATGTTACTTATACATGAATTAGACACTGAATTATAATCAGATTTACAACCTGACAGACGATAATATGTACGATTAAATTTCACCGATATTGCGTATCAACACTGATCTAATATTGTGTTTTTATTAAAATTATTTCACATAATTTTATTATAATATAAATAAACAAACTACAAAACACTGAGCTATTGACATGACATTACCTAATGTTGTCATTTCAATAAATACCACACCACAAACAAATAGACCGCGCTAGCGGATCACGTCCGGCACGTTCTATGGCTCCGAATCGTACATACAGTGACACATTCCGGCAGCGCGGCACAGCGTATACGATTTGGTGTTGTGCAGCGCGCTGAGCACAGCCCGTGGAGGTTTAATTTTGTCTGTTTATAAATCTTATTATAAAAATAGATAAAATATCGTACTTTCTGTTTTACACTAAAACTCGATATTTTAAAATTAAATTTCGCTCCAGTAATTTTAAATAAGTCTACGAATGGCTGCATGAATGTCAATTCCGTCGGCTATTCCAAGTGGGATAAATTAATTTAAAAAAAAGCTTCTGTCAAAGTGAAATTAAGCCTTATGCACAACGTTGAAAGTCTTTTTTTAAATGTGATAAGCCGATAGAGACCGGGTTATCTTCAGCCTATTCCATGCCTATTCTTACGGTAGACGCTTGTAGTGAATCTATGGTTTTATGAATGAATATTTACATGTGTGAGTGTACGATTCCTGCCGGAATACTGAATTTATGAATGACTGATTGGTCTTGTGGATATTTTGATGCGTTTTGTGACTGCACCATTTTGAAAAATACTTAAAAGTTTATTATGGAAGAGTAAGTCTCTATACAAACAATCGGTTACTAAGAGAAGCGTTTGGTTACTTCAAAATTTTAGGCAACCCGCTGGGAATCGAGTTGTTAGCACCCTTCGCCACTGGTTGCCAGTGAATTATGGGACTGAGACGTGGCCGCTAATGATGGGCCTCATAAGAAAGCTTAAGGTCACTCAGAGGGCAATGGAGCGGGCTATGCTCGGAGTTTCTCTCTGGAATCACAAAATGACGAAATCCGCGCAAGAACTACAGTCACTGACATAGCTCGAAGAATAGCCAGACTCAAGTGGTAGTGGGCAGTTTCTCGAGTGGCATCCACGGATCGAAAGACGCAGTGCAGCAGGGATGTTGCGAATATTCGCATCCGCATCCGCATATGCGGAACATCCGCATCTGCATCCGCATCCGCATAAATCGATGCGGAGCTGATGCGGATGTGGATGTGTAGCAGGTCGCGACAAGAAAGAAAGGGGCGGGGAACCCTTGCGAAACAGACTGGAGTCCGAAAAGGCGGCCGTTCTACTTTTCATTAAATATAATGCTCCAATATTCAAATTTAATTACTAAAATAATTAATTAGTAACAGTAATTAATTAGTAACAGTAATTAATTAGTAACAGTAATTAATTAGTAACAGTAATTAATTAGTAACAGTAATTAATTAGTAACAGTTATTAATTAGTAACAGTAATTAATTAGTAACAGTAATTAATTAGTAACAGTAATTAATTAGTAACAGTAATTAATTAGTAACAGTAATTCACTCACTACTTTATTATGAAATAAAGAAAGGACAAATATTACTGTCTTTTTTTTACTCTACCCACACTTAAGTTTTTTGTACAGATCCGCATCCGCGGATGTGAGCCTCTTAAAATCCGCATCCGCATCCGTGTCCGCAGATGTGAAAAAATCTGCATCCGCAACATCCCTGCAGTGTAGTTAGGCCTCCAACGAGATGGAGTGATGACCTGGTTAAAGTTGCGGGAACGTGCTAGATGCGGATGGCGCAGGACTGGTATGTTTGGCGAGCCTTGGGGGAGGCCTATGTTCAGCAGTGGACGTCTTTCGGCTGAAATGATGATGATAATGAGCAGTTATGTGTGTAAGTATTACATTGTATAGTTATGTATGACAGCCAGACAAACATTTGTAACAAAACAAGAAGATATAAGTATCAGATCTTTATTTTATTTACTTCAAACCTTCCTCAAACTAAAACAAAGAAAATTTCTACAACCTCCCCCTTGCCACTTAGTGGGGTGAGTTATACCCGCTATGTACCAGGGTCGCATGAATTTTGTAGCACTTCATATCCCGGGGTCGGTGCCCCCGAGGTCCATGTTATCAAAGCTAATGGCTATTGCTTCGAATTTCACAAAGTGTAGTTTGTCCAAAATGTTTCTCGGGGTACCATTGCGAAGCCAAGTTTAGACCGGCAAGAAAAATTGTGCAAGTTGTATTACATTGCGAGGTCGTAAGGCGGCTGAGTTTGAAGTGGTCAGTCGCGCTGCAATGTAATGCAACTTGCACGATTTTTCTTACAGGTCTAAACTGGGCTCTAGGTATAGCTAGGTACATTGCTAGGGTGCTATAGTTACTATATTTACGCCGTTGTGTTGGCTCATCTTTGGTAGACCATCAAATTTAAATTCACCGTTGGCCGAAGAGTACTCCGACAGATTTAAAACAGATTCCCCGGGTATTCTATAAAGTCAGGTCGATTTGGCTGAGTTTTGGAGATATTTTTTGGTAAAATTATTTAAATAAAAATCTGCAGTGCAAGTTGCACTGTGCAACACACCATAATGATAGGCAACGTTCATCATCATCATCAACGTCATCAGCCTATGTTCGTCCAATGCTGGACATAGGCCTCTCCCATGGCACGCCACTGAGCACGATCCTCGACCACTCTCATCCAGCTTTTGCCAGCCGCCTTGCGAAGATCAACGCTCCACCGAGTCTAAGGACGACCCACGCTACGTTTGCCGATCCATGGTCTCCACTCAAGAACTCGTCTACCCCAACGGCTATCGGTTCTTCGGGTAGGCAATGTTGCCACTCTTCAATTCTAAGAAGTCTTTTTATTACAAATAACGTCATAAGTTATAACAATTTAGAATGCGTTGCAATTTTAAGCTAAGGCTTTGTTACATTGAAGTTCGAAATTATTAATATTATTAATAATCCATGTGATAATGAGCAAAAAATGTCGTACAATTTCTTTAAGCAAAGTTTAGTCCTATCTAAATTTGGTTATTCTTTGAGCTATTAATTGTATGGGATTAGGGATTTCTAAAAGAGTCACCTGAAAGTTTTTTTTTACCAAAAACTGTCCCATGATTGACCCCTATCTTACCTGACGAAAAGTGTAAAAAAGGCCAAAAGTGTATTTCACCGGTACAGTAACAACCTATTCACTCTATAGGTACGTGAAGAGCTCTAGGTTGTATCTATATGAAAAATACAGACGATGGGAGCTAAATTCATTCCTTAGCAAAACCATTTTTCAATATTTTTCTACAGGGTTATTTGTAATTCACTGACATCCTCTTAACCCTGAATTCCTATCACTCAAACAAATGTATTTTGTTTTACGACTTTTTAAAATGAAGCATTTTTTCCCATAGAAATACACAGAGTATCGTAAAAATAAGAGGTAATCTCAAATTTTCAAAACGTTATTAACTACACCAAAAATATTAAGTTATGACAAAAGCCGTAAAACAAAAAACATTTGTTTAAGTGGTAGGAGTTTAGGGTTAAAAGGATGCTAGTGAATTACAAATAACCCTGTATATGAAAAATACAGACGATGGGAGCTAATTTCATTCCTTAGCAAAAATATTTTTCAATATTTTTCTATACCGCGATGCGCCCTACAAAACCAACATTGAAGTTCCTTCATCCAATTCCCAGAGATTTTCTTCAATATTCCGCCAAGATCGAAGCTAAGCGCAAAGTTCGAGGAAGCCATCTCGAGCAAAACTAATAGATAAGCACTGACTTGCGGAAATTAAACTCGATCTAGTTAACTTTAAATTTCAAGTTGCAAATTGATTATTTTGCAACATTGACAAGGCAGAAATATGGTAATTCGAGTTAGTGCCTCTGCTACTAAGTATATGTAGTATTTGCCTCCGGATCACCTATCTTCCTTGGAAGCCCACCCTTAAGCATAGTTTACACTTCGTTTTTTTTGGCATTAGAAAGAAGGTAAGCGATATTGACGTGTCTTTTTATTGAAAAATAATTCACGTCAAATATGTAACAATTAACAAGGAAATATGGTCATTTATATTCTTTTGGTTTCCTAAGTAATAGTTACTATTTCTTAAAGTGTTCTTCAATAAAAAGACATATCAAGATTGTTTACCTTATTTCTAATGCTAAGAAAACGAAGTGTACTTAGATCTACGAGAAAAAACGTTCAAATTGCATTACATCTCGAGGCCGCAAATCGAATGCCGGAATGTAATGCAACTTGCGGATTTTTTCTTGCTGAAGTAAAATGTGCTTCACGTTGACATCTTTTTTTTGGAGGTGGACATTTTTTACTGAGGTAGCCAACGCAGTGAGGTAGGCGCCGGGATATCTATGATTCATATTATAACCCCGTCTGTGGATTTCGTCATTGTAATTTGGTGGAGACTCCCTCACGTTTTGTAGACTTTTAATTTTAAACCTCTTCCCGACCTATGCGTCTGTGTTTCCTTCCTGAACACTATAATCTGGGCATTAGACAAAAAGCTAAAAAAAGAAGTTGAATCTAGACTATGATGAAACTGAGGATATAATTGCAGCCTGTAATTAAACACACACACACACACACACACACAAACACAAAACTGGTTGCTGTGTCGCGTATTTTGTTAGCATTATTGTACCCATACAATTAAAGAAACTAGAGGTCTATTTTCTACTCATTGTTTTATGGTTACTATTCCAATGTGACTGTTTGTTTCTTTCTGAATTATTAAATAAAAAAAAAAAAATATCGGACCGTAAAAACTCGGACTGCCGGACAGTAAAATTCATTGTAGTGCACAATCCCCCTAAAACTTAGTCCAGACCTGCAAGAAAAATCGTGCAAGTTACATTACATTGTGGTGCTCCATTGATCACGTCAAACTCATTCGCTATAGGCCAAGTACGCACTATGCGGTTAGCCGCGGCGATTTAGCTCACCGTCTCGTTTTCGAGCGTTACTCTGGGGCTAAATTCAGGAACAGACCAACACGGTTTGAGAGCGGTAATTCAATCGTTTGCAAGAGGATAGCGATGAACTGCTATTCAGGAACGCCAAAAATCACTGGTTTGCGAGAGGTTTGGGCTGAGATTGGGGTGAGCCTTATTTATTTATTTATTCAAATTCAAATTCAAATATATTTATTTAATTATTTATTTATTCAATTATTTATTAACATCGCGAATTAACAGGAAAATAAAGCTCATCCCAAGCTCAGCCCATTCCTATCCTCTCCCAAACGATTGAATTACCGCTCGCAAGCCGTGTTGGGCCGTTCCTGAATTTAACCCCAGGAGAGGCACAAGCGCGAAAAACCGCGCCGCTATCGGCACAATGCGTTCTTGCACTTACGGCCTCGCAGTGTAATGTAACTTGCTCGATTTTTCTTGCAAGCTTAAAATGGGCATGAGGTTGGAAATGTACCTCGTGAAGGTATTCCTAAAGCGGGCGAAGCCGCAGGTAAAAGCTAGAAGGCTATAAAAATACTAATCTGAATTACTCCTGTACTCATGGCTCCAGTAGTAACGTCTGTAACGACACAAACATTACTCCCGTTAGTGCTGTGTGTTTGTTCATTTTTTACGTTTTGATTTACGAGAGCTTTGACTTTTGCTTTACTTTTGTTTGCGAAGCGGATTCCATGTTTGATAAATTCGTGTTTTGACGTCTGAAGGCCATAAACAAAATCACGCGTTTCGATGAAAACTGTCGGGGAATTAAGGCAGGCTAAGAAATAAAGGATCTTCGGGTACATAAAAGTTTATCGAATCAAAATAACCAAATAGGAAACCGATTTTTAAAATCGCGATGTAAATTCGAAACTTACTACCTACTACTACTTTTACTACTAACCAAAAATTTAAAATATTATTGAAAGGTCGTAAAAATCTGTGTATTTTTACAATCGAGGCTTAATCGCGACAATTTATATAATTAAATTACCAAGACCACATTGTAGCGGCCGTGATCACAAGACTTGAAACTAATTCATGGTGTAATATAATAATTATGAGTGAAAATCAAAAAGTTTGAAACAGTTTATTCTGTGTATTGTTACAAAGCTACCTAGTAATCAAATTTAATCGACCATTTGACAAGATTTAACACTTAATTGGAGCTTTAAACTCGTATTTAAAATTCAGCATAATTTTCTATTTTCAAATGATATTTTCGAGTAACGTGATTACAACTTCACACACAACATTGAACATTGAACTGCATCGCCGTTTCCATCGTCGAATGAATAACTCAAATGATTCATCTATATCTATACATATAATAAATCTGTAACAAGTCGGTGTCTGTACATTGAAGATATTTGAGAAAAACTGTCACTAGGGCTATTTATTAGCGCAATAGAACTCGAAACAATGATTTTTTAAATTATTGTCTGTTTGTCTGTGCGTTTGTGCGCGCTAATCTCAGAAACGGCTTAACCTAGAAGGATGCGGTTTTCACTGATATGTTGATATGTTCTTGGATTAACATTTAGTGTTTGTTTCATTTCAATCGGTTTACAAATAAGAAAGATACGTCTATTTTAAGAATTTATCGAACAGTTTTTAGAAGAATTAATAATCTGAAGAGTTTGTTTGTTTGCTGTTTGAACGCGCTAATCTCAGGAACTACTGCTCCAATTTGAAAATTCTTTCAGTGTTAGATAGCCCATTTATCGAGGAAGGCTATAGGCTATATATCATCACGCTAACACCAATAGGAGCGGAGCGGAGCGGAAGAATGTTTCAAAATCGGGGGTTTTGAAGTAAAACTTCTATATAGGCACGCTTGACTTGGGAGTACGGTGGTGAATGTGAATGCGGGTGTACGGGGGGTTCGGTGGGGGGGTGGGATTGGGATGGCGAGGGGGTTTTGCGGGGGGGGGGGAGGTTCGGGAGCGGGTATTTTTTTTTATATCGAGGAACTAAGGAGAGCCATAATTGATGAAAAAGCAAATTTGATAAAAAAATAAGCTGCCCAAATTACTAATTCCACGCGGACGGAGTCGCGGGCAAAAGCTAGTTATTCATAAAGATTCTTGTTGGGGGCCAGCCTAAAGCCAAATTTAGACCAGCCCGAAAAAACGAGCAAGTTTAAGCAGTAAAGCGAACGAGATTGAAGTGGTCGATCGAGCACCGCAATGTAAACGTGGCGACTGATTTTTATTTATTTTTTCAAGTGTCTTTGTAGCCTTTGCTTGTAATGTATCGTTCGCCGCGATAGTGTTACATTGCAGTTACATTACAGCTACGCGGCGAACGCTCATCTTGACGCCCTGCTCATTTGTGCTCCATCTGGGTCCTGGGCCCTGGGTTTTCGGTTCGGTATCCTGCACTGACTGCTGTAATGCTCGGATTGTATCGTATTACCTACATTAAACCGAAATTTTACAAGTCAGTCGCCACCTTAATGCAACTTGCACGGTTTTTATTGCAGGCCTAAACCGGGCTTTATCTTTATGATGATATCATACGCATTTTTCCCTAAATAAAGTTTATTTGGTTAGCCGGATACCAGGGCAGCATAGCTGTTAAGGCGTTTACGTGCAGCCGCGGGCGTCTGGCACGTGACGATGTAGATGGCAATAATAGCGGGATTATCTATCTCTTTATGGCCTAGGACGTTATTACGAGGGAGAATACGTCCTAACATGAGATCGGAGATAAGGAAAACTTTAACGCTGAAACACATTGGCTTGGCAAATGTAGCACCCTAAGGGGTAGATTAGGGTTACTTAGATATACGAGTACATACATACAGGGTTATTTGTAATTCACTGGCATCCTTTTAACCCTAAACTCCTACCACTTAAACAAACGTTTTTTGTTTTACGGCTTTTGTCATAACTTAATATTTTTGGTGTAATAAAGTTTTAAAAATTTGAGATTTCCTCTTATTTTTACGATACTCTGTGTAGTTGTATGGAAAAAAAGTGCTTCGTTTTAAAAAGTCGTAAAATAAAAAACATGAATTAAAAATAACCCTGTATAAGCAGCGGCGATTCGAAAGCTTTTCCGAATCGGGGCAGAAACTTGAGTTGAGGTCTTCTCTTCTCCAGCGGTTGAGATAAATTATTTTGTGAAGTGACGAATAAAATTGTGTAAAATCTTCTTTCACCTCAGTATTTACCTCAACCAGGTAGGTTTTGCTAATAAAAATTAGTGAGCAATATGCAATTACCAACGTCGGTAATAAATACAAAAAAATATTATCGTTTATATTATCTTCCATAACTTACTGTCGCCATTTTTCGCCTAATTTGCCTGACATCTTTCGAGGAACTGCAAGCATTCCTATCTTTAATCCAATAGTCCTGTACTACGTGCATTGAACACATACAATTAAGCCTTATACATATACATATTACACTACAAAATAGCGAGCTATCAAGCACCAGGAAGGAAGCTATTACGTCATCGACGTCGACGAACGGCTCAACAATATAGGGGAAACCCACAAGCTCTTATCTCATTTGATATAGAGTTATTTTTAAGCTAAATCAATGCAACGCATCGTGGTTATATTAAGCGTTTGAGTAGCAACTTCCGGACGCATTTTGATAAAAGAGTGTGTATAGTACTTATATACGACACAGGGTGTTTGTATTCAAACCACTTCGTTCTCCAAAATTTAATTTGTCATACTTTTACTTGTTTGCCATGAAATTAGTAAAAAACCGGCCAAGAGCGTGTCGGACACGCCCAAGGTAGGGTTCCGTAGCCATTACGACAAAATCAAATACCTAATATTTTTCTAAGGATTTCGTATGTGTACGGAATCATCCAAGTTTAGGTATGTTTTATACCTTAGGCTACTATTTACTCTTAAACTACAAATAGGTAATTTCCAAGCAATCTTAGCCGCTATAATTTTCCTAGTAAATTTGATATATTTACTACCCTTCTGAATTTTTTCAAATTTTTCCACCCAACAGTTTAGATTTTAGAGGGGGGCGGGGCGGCCGATTTTAATGAAAATTTTCACTTTAAAGTTGAATATTTCGCAAACAGATCACTGAATAGAAAAATCATGTTAGCAACCCCGCGATCATTTTAAAAGACCTATCCAACGATACCCCACACTATAGGGTTAGTCGAGAAAAAAAAATCACCCCCACTTTACGTCTATGGGAGGTACCCTAAAAAAATTGTTTTAGTTATTTTTATGTAATCACTTTGTCGGCGTGACTGATATATATATTCATGCCAAATTACAGCTTTCTAGTACTGACAGTCTCTGAGCTTAGCCGCGGACAGACAGACAGACAGACAGACAGACGGACAGACATGGCGAAACTATAAGGGTTCCTAGTTGACTACGGAACCCTAAAAACGTGCATTGTAAATAGAATACAGTACTTCAAGTTGGGTTAATTTAATAACAATTGTGAAGAAAATACTGTTTCGGAAAGAAATAACTTTAGAGAATCGTTTGTTTTTGTATTTATACTTGAAAGGTTTAGGTAGTTAACTAAATGTAAACAAACTTCAGTTTCCAAATTTGGTACATTCAAGTATTCAAAACATTTTATTTATCTATCATTGTAATACAAACTAGACTAACGTATTTTAATACAGAAATGTAAATGTTTAGATAGTTTAATGGGAGAATTACAGTATTTAAAACATCAGTTGACATTGTTTTGTTTACATTTAGTTAATTACCTCAACCTTTCAAGTATAGGTATGGGGATAAAGACAACTTGTCATAATTCTAAGTAAGTCGCTTTAAGTTAACGGTTTGATTGCGTCATAAGAATAAGAATAAGAATAAGATTCTCTCCTTTTATTTAACATCCGTTTCAACCATTATCAGTATCACTTGACATTACAGTACATTTTAAAAAATAAAACGAATACGCGGACCGATTAATGTGCCCGTATTATGTCAGGAGTTAAAAGTGAGCACTTTAAAACTCAACGTACTCTTTGAAATCATAAAAGTCCGCATATTTTTCATCCTGACAACCCGCTCTCCTCTAGATCAAATGCGGAAGCGACAACTCGTATTCTATAGGACATGTGCTTGTGCATGAATGCAAGCTCTAGAGACAGGGCTGCCAAGTCATTTGCTTAAATATTTGTAGGGTAATTCCAGGATAGATGCCCCAGTGGGATAGATGCCTCGATTTCAATTTCTACTAGTAGCAAGGCAGTGGGAGCAAAATGCCACTTAATAATAGCAAGCCCCCTCCCTGCAAACCTCTGGGCCGCTGCTATCATGAGCAAGAGCGAACGCGTTTAGTCCATGAGTGCCAAAACCTTCCGCGGCGAGGTCTCGCAGAGCGTGAAAAGCATATTCGTAAGTATTTGTTTTTGAATAACTTTAGACTGGCTTATAATTTGCGCTTTTAAGTAACTCATTTGGTTGCACTGAAGTTTAGGCTGCATGGATTAGTATATTTTATAGTGATTTTATCATTACTTGTTTTTTTATCGAAAAAGGCATCTATCCTCTGCGAAAAGTATAGTTGCCCCGTTTTCGATCGCTATAGATGCCCCTAAGGGCATCTATCCTCAACTTGTTTCAAAGAATTTTTATGTTGGAGAAGGTCGAAATGCCTCATAAATATGAGAGAAAACAGGGCTTAGTCCAGCGTAACGTCGCCTGGTCTGAAGAAAGCTTGCTAGCAGCCTTCGAGAAAATGAAGAAGGGAGAAAAAGGAGTCAACGAAGAAGCTAGAACATAATGGAATACCTACCGTCTAGAACACTAAGACGACGTTTTGCCAAAAATGACGAAAAACAATTGACCCTAGCGAGGTAGTTATGTAGGTACTTATTGATTGGTATTTAGAGAAGTTTTTTCTGTATTTGCAAATAGAATCCAAATCACATTTTAAGTACTTATATGGAATTGATTGAACTTTTATAATTTGTTTCAGTAAAACATCTAGTAGTACTAGGATTCTAAAATGAGAAGAGGCCCGTGTCTCATACACTTACTATTCAAACTTGGCGAATTTTCAATGAATATAAAAGACTGATAACTTTTATTTAACTTGTTTAATTTCAAAGGGCATCTATCCTCTGACGCATTTTTGCGACGAGTCGTCTATCCCCCACGGTAGGCACCTATCCCATTTATAAGAGGTCAAAAAAAGTACGATTTACACAAAATCCATACGATTTATATTAAAACAAGTACAGTAAAATAATAGATTAAGGACCATAGTTATCATACGCATTGGACGCAATGCTATAATTTATTAAGTTTTTGAATTATAAAGCTATTTCAAAAAGTGGGGCATCTATCCTGGACTTACCCTAAATGAAATGTGGCTTTTTTATAGACAAGCATACGAGTATCGCTTCTTTTCTCTTAATGTAATTTATTATTTAATTATCATACACGGAACCGTTCCTATATGTATAGTAGGTTAGTTTAATAAATAGGTACCTAATTTAATTAACTTTTAAGGAAATAGCAAAAGGTTAGTCGACATTATAGGAGACCGAAGAGCTGGCAGCTATCTCGGATAAAGAATTAGAACTAAGTTATGATATTTATATGGTTTTTTTTTTACGTGCCCTGGATGCGAGCTATGAATGCGTGCTATGGATGGTCGCGAGTCGTGTAGCAATGCCCCCTCCCCGCGCTGCCGGCTCCGCGCGCCCCTGTCGATACATCGCATAGCTCGAGCTGTGCATCTTCTTCGCACAGCTGCCTCGCGGCTGCTCATCTACATAGCGCAACTTCCTCGCACAGCTACATAGCTTAGCATTGGTGAAAACGGTCACACTTCGTAGTGTAGCTTTCACATCTTCGCAGCATAGCTGCATAGCACATCTCTGGTGGAAAGGCACCCTACAATATACCTTAACCTATGTCCTTATAGTCTCTTCTTACGATATCCACAGAAGAAATGGAGAGGTGTAATTCGAAACCCGACACCACACGGGGGTTAAACCCGAACCCGACACCACACAGGATTTAGGACACAGGGTAAAAATACGACAGTTTTTTTTTTGAAGTCTTGGGTGCCTAATGGCGTTTACTCCAGCGTTGTAATCGCCTCATTAATCTGGTCACACTTTTTAAGAAATTACAGAAGATTCTAATAAGGCCCCATCAAAATCTGCAGCCATTTCTTAAGAAATGTGAACAGATAAATGAGGCGGTAGTAAAGCTCGAATAAACGCCTGAATATGTATTTAAGTATCTATCTAGCTATTTACGTACCTATGTTTATCCGTTGCCTAGTGCCCATAACACAAACTTTGCTTACTTTGGGACTATGTCAATTATTTCAGTAAATAAATAACGAAAAATCTAATTTTACACCCTATTAGGCCATTGACTTGAAACGGGCTGCAAAGCAACAACTTCATTTAGCGTAGACGATGCGAGAAATAAGTTTTTGTTAAAAATTTCGTTTTAAGAGCAAGCTTTTTAGCTGACTGTACTTTTTGTTGACTGTACTTTCATTGTCATCCAACTTTTTTTTTTTTTTACATAAAACTGACCCGTGATTGACCACTATCTCACCTGATGAAAAGTGTAGATGAGGCCAAAGGTGTACCTCACTGGTTCAGTAACAGCCTATTCACTCTAGCCTTGAAGAGACCTAGGTTGTATTTATCAGGAAATACAGACGACGGGAGCGAATTCCATTCTTTAGCAGTTCGCATTAGGAAGGATGACGCGAAGCGCTTCGTACGGGCCACTGGAATACTAACCACATAAGGATGAAGACGCTCCCCCCGCCTGGATGTCCGATGGTGAAATGGAGATGGAGGAATTAAATCATGTAATTCCTGCGCACACTCTCCAAAATGTATCCGATAAAAAACAGACAAACAAGCAACTCGACGACGGTGCTCGAGGCTCTGCAGCCTACCACCGATTGACGAACTATCACCAATGAGTCTTCGGGCTTACATAAGTATACCTAATTTCGAATGAATCCGATCGCTGGAAGTGGGTCAAATTCGACGTCCAAGATTTGACCCGTACATACATAGATACATAAATACATTGCAAGTTAATAAAAAGCTTTTAAAATCATGAGAAGCGTGTATTACATTGCGGGGTCAGCAGCTATGAATTTATATGGAATCAAAACATTGACGGCAATGTAAGACAATTGGCACGTATTTCTCGCACCGCCAAAATGAGGTTTAAAAGCTCACGAAGTAAACAATTGAACGTCAAAACATCTGTAGAAAGTATTAATTTAAAACAGCGAAGCGGTAATTAAAACGCAAAACATGTTCCCGTTGAAATTGACGACTGTTAAAACAGATGCCGCTTGAAAAGTTATTTTGCAATTGAACTTCTAAACAGACGATATAAATTCATGAAACTCGGGCTTTCAGTGCGCTCGCCGGAGATTGAACATGCTGTATTTAACTGACATAACTGCAGGCTAGGTGACCACGTCAGTACGCTTAGTATAAGTTTTACTTCACCAAAATACTTCTCGATCGCGTTTACGTAAAAATTTCAATTACTAGGGAAACATGGAGAGCGTCTCCGCGCGCGCGCTTACATGTTTCCATAGAATTGAAATTTTTACGTAAACGCGATCGAGAAGTATTGAAGTGAAGGAAAACTTATACTAAGCGTACAGGGCTAAATTCAGGAACGGGTTTTCACGGGTTTTATCCTCTCCCAAGCGATTGAATTACCGCTCGCAAACCGTGTTGGGCCGTTCCTGAATTTAGCCCCAGGACATCGTTATATGCGAGCGACTTATTGTGATTTGAGAAACGAGTTCACCGCGAATGCGTAACGTTTTCGTTGCGAGCGCGCAGAGTTCGTCACGCCTATTAGGGCTGGGACGCCATGATGATGTACGCAGTCAAGTGTAAAAATATGGGTGCACACAACTTGCTCATAAATATGTCCCATAGCTCTTATGTCGTCGAATTAAGGTATAGATATGTATATAACGATGGGATGGGATGGGATGTATAAACCGATACTTATTTTTGCACTTGACCGTACAAAAGTTGAAGTGAGTAAAGGGGGTTTTCAGAAAAAAATGTACACGTTTGCCTTAATTATCCTTAATTTTTCCATACAAAGTTTATTAGTCAGTTTTGTGACGGTCCATACAACATGTATGGTTAACTGCGTCACAAAACTGACAATTAAGAGAGGGACACTTTTTTATTGCTTAAATCGATAGTGCTTGTGATTCTGAGTAGAAATAACCCAAAATTTGTTAGGTTTTAAAAAAAAGTACAGGGTACACTTTTTTCTGAAAATGCCCTAAAATAGATGTTAGCTGACATACGTGAATGTACATCATAGAGCCAACGTTCACTCTTTGTTAATTCCGGAATGTTTACATAGAAATGCCCATTTATCTCCTACGAGTACCACAGCGCCAACCCTAACCTAAGACTTTCTTTAGATCTCCACGCTCCAGTTGTGGACTGCGATCCAGCATTCAATCTCTACCTTCTTATGCTGACCTAGTACTTTTTAATGACATTCGGCGTTATTTCCTGACCTGACAAAAAGGCCGGCAACGCACCTGTGACACCCTTAATGTTGCCGGTGTTCATGGGCGGCTGATTGCTCCCCATCAGGTGACCCGCATGCTCGTTTTCCCCCTTTTATATAAAACAAAAACACCCTGTATAACCAATCCGCACCACAAAACACGTCTACTCAGCTCCGAAATTTTACAGTGAATGTAAAACCTCGCATCTGCACTGTGTGACACCTGCATACGGATAAGTTTTTATACGCAGATAAAATCTTACCGCATCTGCGCTGTGTGTGACACGCTTAAATAGAAACGTCCATTTCCCCTTCGAGTACTTGAGATCTCCACGCTCCAGTTGTGGACTGCGATCCAGCATTCAGCAGCTGCCTCGTTACGCTGCCCCAGTACTTTTTTCCGGCAGTCTGCGTTTCCTCAAAAAAATTATAACTTTAAATAAAAATGCCCATTTATCCTCCCCTACGAGTACCTCAGTGCCTACCCTAAGCTTACTTAGACTTGAGATCTCTACGCTCCAGTTGTGGGACTACGATCCAGCATTCAGCAGCTGCCTCGTTATGCTGCCCTAGTACTTTGTTACGATAAGCGGCATTTCCTGAAAAGCGGGCTTAAAATGTGGTGAAAGAAAAGCGGACGAAAATTTTCTGAATGCAGCTGCTTATGTTTGGTTCATTTCATTATAGTAAAGAAAGGTTTTGGTGACAGCTTACTTAAACATCTTTGGGTTGACAGTTGACAGTTCCATACATATTGAAACTACCCCGGGTTAGCAGTTAATTTGAAGTTATAATATAATTCCTTATACACTCAGGACTTAATCAAAACTGTCCTATATTGCTAAAATTACTTCAACTTTTCGAGTAGGATTCCACTTATGGCAACGGCCGCTGCAATGGCCGAAACATCGAAATAAAAGCAATATTAAGAGGGTACGATGCGCACCATTTCTCCATACAAACGTAGTCCCCTGTTTCCTCCCTGGATAATGGCTTTAGAGCCAATTTTTTTTACTGTGTAATCTCTAACTACCACAGCTATGCCCCTATGTTTCGTTTTTTTCCATATTTCAATTAACATAAGAAATATGAGCTTACAAAAACTGAAAAAATTGCCCAATTTCAACGTCATTTTCAGACACTCATCAGAAAAGAATCCCTTATATAAACAAAAAAAGGAAAACATAGGGGGATAGCTAAATCTGTCCTCTAATTATTATTGAGAAAAATAATTTTATTGGTCCAGTTTTCGAGAAGAAAACGGGACTACGAAATGCTGTTTTGATCAATTTTACGTGCCTAATAACGGTCTGAGGTGCAGTTGTCCCGCTCTCGCTGTACTGACACGGAGGGGTTCGGGCGAGACAGCGACATTTCATTAAAATACCTATTTCTCAAAAGTCTCTCAGCCATCGTATCCTCTTAATACCGTGTTTTAGGAAATCTGAGTGCAAAAAGCGAAAATTTAAAACATTATAAATAAAAGTGGACTAAGCTATTTAAATGTCCCAATATTTTACATGCTAAGCCCACTTTAAACATGAAACAACCGTGAGACTCACTCATAGTAAAAATAAACGGATCACTCACAATTTGGATTTGGCAACGACATTAAAACTGATGATGAAAACGGGGGGGGGGGGTAGTTGTGTGTCGCTACATTTTTAACATAACGGTTTTTCTTTATTTCCTCGCATTTGTGATGAAAACTAGAGTGTTCTACTTACTCGAGTGTAAATATGATCAATTACACCCGCGAACTATAAGCTCGCTCGTGCGCCTAAATATCTTGGGTGTATTTTATCACTTACGACCCTTGTTTATCAATCTACTATTAAATTGAAAAAATAACAAAGAATAAAACTTAATTATAAACTAAATATTACAAACTAAATTAAAAACTGAACTAGATCTAAACAAACAAAAATAATATTATTACAAACTAAATTTAAAACTAAACTAGATCTAAAAAAGGCCCCTGCGGCATTGTGCCGAAGATGCTGGCAGCATTACCTCGTTGAATCGCTAGGCTAATTCTTTGAGCGAGGTAGCTGCCAGCTCTTCGGTCACCGGTAGCATCTATAAAGCCTCTTCGAAATCTCTTTGAAGAGGCTTAGTGCTCCTGGGCCCCACGGACCAAGGGTCTCGATTAAATGTATTTAGAATGAAATACTTGCATCATACATCAGCCAGCATCCATCCAACATACAAAGATACAAATTTCCCATGAGCTTTTCCGGGACAGTAGAGTTTCCCAAGCAAACTTACCAGGAAGACAGGAGCACGGTAGTATGCACGGCACGTCTTTATCTTGATTAGCGTACGTGTGTTGCAAGTTGTATGACTGTGTGTAACTTTGATTATGTTACACCTGCACAGTCATTCGCTTACTGGGTTTCGTAGGGAAAATTAAGCAAAAAAATATGTTTGTGCTTAGTATTTCTATAAAAACACGGTTTTATACGGATCGGTGGTTTTCGGATTCTTTCTTTTGCTTTCTCATTATGTACGCTTTGAAAAGGTTGTATATTTTGATCACAAGAACTAATTTGTCGTCATCAATCATTTCAACCGTACCGTAGGACGTCCACTGCTGGATTTAGGCCTCCCTCGTTGATACCAAATCTTTACGGTTAGAAGTGGCTTACATCCGCCCTGAACCTGCGACCTTCAGCAAATCGTCCGTCCATCTCGTTGATGGACGTCCGTCGCTTTGCTTACCAGTCCGTGGTTCCATTCGAGAACTTTTCGGCCTCAACGGCCATCTGTTCTGCGTGTTATATTTATTTATTTATTTATTTATTTATTATATGGCCTGCCCATTGCCATTTCAACTAGCTAATCTGTTTGTTGAATTTACATTTGACATTTGACATTAATTTCAGTTCTCAGCAGAGCAGTGGCGAAGGGTGCTAACAACTCGATTCCCAGCGGGTTGCCTAAAATTTTGAAGTAACCAAACGCTTCTCTTAGTAACCGATTGTTTGTATAGAGACTTACTCTTCCATAATAAACTTTTAAGTATTTTTCAAAATGGTGCAGTAACAAAACGCATCAAAATATCCACAAGACCAATCAGTCATTCATAAATTCAGTATTCAGGCAGGAATTGTACACTCACACACATGTAAATATTCATTCATAAAACCATAGATTCACTACAAGCGTCTACCGTAAGAATAGGCATGGAATAGGCTGAAGATAACCCGGTCTCTATCGGCTTATCACATTTAAAAAAAGACTTTCTACATTGTGCATAAGGCTTAATTTCACTTTGACAGAAGCTTTTTTTTTAATTAATTTATCCCACTTGGAATAGCCGACGGAATTGACATTCATGCAGCCATTCGTAGACTTATTTAAAATTACTGGAGCGAAATTTAATTTTAAAATATCGAGTTTCAGTGTAACACAGAAAGTACGATATTTTATCTATTTTTATAATAAGATTTATAAACAGACAAAATTAAACCGCCACGGGCTGTGCTCAGCGCGCTGCACAAGACCAAATCGTATACGCTGTGCCGGGCTGCCGGAATGTGTCACTGTATGTACGATTCGGAGCCATAGAACGTGCCGGACGTGATCCGCTAGCGCGGTCGATTTGTTTGTGGTGTGGTATTTATTGAAATGACAACATTAGGTAATGTCATGTCAATCGCTCAGTGTTTTGTAGTTTGTTTATTTATATTATAATAAAATTATGTGAAATAATTTTAATAAAAACACAATATTAGATCAGTGTTGATACGCAATATCGGTGAAATTTGATCGTACATATTATCGTCTGTCAGGTAAATAAATTATTATTCATAGAATACAAATATTAAGAAACAATAACAATAATTAAAACTAAACCATTTATACTAATATATAACATATGTACAACTATCCTAGACTAAAAAAAATGTATGTACAATAAGAAAAAAGAAAACAAAAATATATATGTAAAAATATATATAAATATATGTCAGGTTGTAAATCTGATTATAATTCAGTGTCTAATTCATGTATAAGTAACATAATTGTTTTGATACTGATATCAGTGAAAGGATAAATATGCTGCAGTCTTATGGACCGAATTACTGCACGTAACTACTAGTTTTCAAGAATATAACCTAGTATAACTACTAAGAAATGGGGTATGATTTTTGTTTGCTTTTTTTCGTCCGGCTTTACCTGGAAAAAAATTCACGCCTCGCCACTGCAGCAGAGGTTACTGAACGCCAAGCTCCTGGTATTATCTTGAAGGTAAGGGATAGGTAGGTTGAGGGTAGGGGAGAGCGTCTTCACCCTTACGTGGTTAGTGGTTAGTATTCCATTGACTCCCTCAAAGCAGTTTGCTTAATTTTTCCTAATCGAACTGCTAAGGGATGGAATTCCAGATAGACACAACTTATTTGGAGCTCTTCAAGGCTAGAGTGATAAGCTGTTTTTTTATACAACATAGGCTTGCCTGACGGAAAACGAAGATGAGGCCTACGATGGAGCACGCTTGCCTAGTAAATGCTCATTCACCCTAGACTTGAAAACGGCCAGATTGTAGTGTTCAGGGAACACAGTCGCAGGCAGGGAATTCCACTCCTTATCTGTACGGTTGATGAAGGAAGAGCTAAAACGCTTTTTTTTATATCGAGGAACTAAGGAGAGCCATAATTGATTAAAAAGCAAATTGGATAAAAAATAAGCTACCCAAATTACTAATTCCACGCGGACGGAGTCGCGGGCAAAAGCTAGTAATTTATAGTTTACGAGTTTCCACACAGAACACCCTCGACTTTTTAACCTTAAAATACTTTAACCAAGTCACGCACTCTCTACTATAGACTAAAAGCCCGCGATTATCTAACCTTCATTATTCTGTAAAGCCTGAAAGTTTATCTGTGTATGCCTCTAGCACAGGTAGATAACTAGTAAGCAGTAGGCACAGTTTCAGTATTCACGCTGTAAATGCCGCATCGCGGATAGTATTTATAGAGGTAAATGGTTGGACTAGATACATTGTTTAGCACACAAAGAGTGACGTGCAACGTTTCTGTTACTGCAACTGGGGATTACTGCGGCTTGTTACTGTATCTGTACTTATGTGCGTGAGTGTATGTTCGCGTGTGTATTGTGTGTGTGTGTGTGTGTGTGTTTTTTTTTCTTTTGTTACTTCTTTACGCTAAAGCGGTTGGATGACTTTGGACTTGGCGATGAAAATTTCGGCATTTTACGTGCATACATCCCGTCGGAATATCAGAATAAAAACTAGCCTTTATCTTTTATAGTCATGTTCCAGCTATCCACATACCAAAAATCATTCAAACACGCTTAGATCCTAGAACTTGCAAGAGCAACAGACAGACATACAGCCGCACACAAACACACATTCGTATTTATATAGCTGACCCGGTGAATTTATTATAATCTAAGGGTTATAAAAAGTAGCCGAACGTAGGCTATTTTTGGTTCTCAGACCTACCAAATATAGACAAAAGTTAAATAAAAATCGCTCAAGCCGTTTCGGAGGAGTTCGATAACAAACACTGTGACCTGTGACACGAGATTTTTATACAAAAGATGATTAAAAAACCGGCCAAGAGCGTGTCGGACACGCCCAAGGTAGGGTTCCGTAGCCATTACGACAAAATCAAGTACCTAATATTTTTCTAAGGATTTCGTATGTGTACGGAATCATCCAAGTTTAGGTATGTTACCTTAGGCTACTATTTACTCTTAAACTACAAATAATTTCCAAGCAATCTTAGCCGCTATAATTTTCCTAGTAAATTTGATATATTTACTACCCTTCTGAATTTTTTCAAATTTTTCCACCCAACAGTTTAGATTTTAGAGGGGGGGGGGCGGCCGATTTTAATGAAAATTTTCACTTTAAAGTTGAATATTTCGCAAACAGATCACTGAATAGAAAAATCATGTTAGCAACCCCGCAATGATTTTAAAAGACCTATCCAATGATACCCCACAATATAGGGTTAGCCGAGAAAAAAAAATCACCCCCACTTTACGTCTATGGGAGCTACCCTAAAAAAAATTTTTTTACTTTTTTTTATTGAATCACTTTGTCGGCGTGACTTTTTTTTTTTTTTTTTTATTTAAGCCACAATTTACAAAAATAACAGGTTAAAAATATTTTCGCCAAACTGCTAAGCAGTTTGTTGGCGAATACAGCACTCTTTTTTACAAACTAGTTATTAAAATAGGCTATAAAGCTTATACCTAAAACAAGATAAACATAAACACACAAACATACAATATTTGCGGACCCTAACTTTCACTTTCTTTAATGAAGGTATCCATCAAACACGCCTTTACTTTAGATTTAAATATATTTTTCGTTTCACACTCATTCTCCGATATGATTTTATTGTAAATGCGTGGTATCAGGTACCTTCTTGTTCTTTGTCCGTAGTAATTATTAAATGATCTAGGTTCAACAAACATTTTACGTGACGATGTTTTTCTAAAATTACGGTTATAGATTTTACTTATCTTATATGTTGGGCATTTATACTGATCTACAGCTAATAAATACCTACACTTAACATGTACAGGTAACACATTACATTTATTAAACAAGATATGGTACTTTCCTTTGCAGTATTGCCTTATTTTTTTATCTACAATATTTTTAATTAATCTAAGCTGTAGGTTATAAATTCTGTTTAGATAAGTTTGGAAAGTGCGCCCATATGCAACAAGTCCGTAACTTATAACTGAGTCAGCCAAAGCGTGGTATAAAGTATGCAATGTTGCCTTATTAAGTATACGTTTTAGATTATTAAACTTACATAGTATGGCTCTCAGTTTGTTACACACAACATCGATATGTAGTCCCCAATTAAAACTGCGGTCTATGGTAAGTCCTAGGTACCTATAGCTATTTACAAATTCTAGAGGATTACAATTACATAATGCCAACCCGTTGTGCAAGCATTCATATGTATGTCCAATAATTTTAATACTTTCTTTCGGTGTTGACATATGTGGAGAGTTTATAAGCATACATTTTGTTTTTGATACATTGAGAAGAATGCCATTATCGTGGGCCCATTTTAATAAATTATTAAAATCAGCTTGAAGTTTGCGTTGTATGACGGTGACGTCCCCGTCAGCGCACACCAGGCACGTGTCGTCCGCGTACATGTACGTGGAGCTGTGCTCCACCACGTTACTGATGCTGTTCACGTGCATGATGTATCCGACAGGTCCGTACACCGATCCGGTTGGCACCCCATACACAACTTCCGCTTCCTCTCCCGTCTCCCCATTTACCATAGTATGCAACGTTCTATTCTTTAAGTAGCTTCGAAACCATTGATTCAGTGGACCACGGACCCCACACTCTTGCATAGCAAGAAGTAGCACTTCGTGGTCCAGTGTATCAAATGCCTTTTTGAAGTCTAGAAATAAAACTACTACATACATTCGGTTATCTAACTTATCGTTGACATTATCAGCGAACTCCACTAGGGCAGTTGACGTACTCCGCATTTTCCTAAAGCCATGCTGGGATTGGGATATAATGTCATGCTTCTCCAGGAACGAATGAATTCTTTTAATTATGACTTTTTCCGTTATTTTATTTATTACAGACAAAATAGCTATAGGTCTATAGTTCGAATAATCCAGGTGGCTGCCTTGCTTATATATAGGACGAATAATAGATTTCTTCAATTTATCCGGGTAAACTCCCTTCTCGACGCACACTGACTGATATTATTGATGCCAAATTACAGCTTTCTAGTACTAACAGTCTCTGAGCTTAGCCGCGGACAGACAGACAGACAGACAGACAGACGGACAGACATGGCGAAACTATAAGGGTTCCTAGTTGACTACGGAACCCTAAAAAGATTTATTCAAATGGGCTGATTTCGCCTAAATATTGAAGATGATGTCTAATTTATCATAACAGACAGTAACGCGTACCAGGAGCGCATAAGCATGAGCAATAACCTTTTATAAATACTTGTTTTCATAATAATATTTAGAGTGCTTAATCAAGTCATACGATAAACATCAAGAGAAAAGAAAACTAACTAATTTACCTATTTACTGTATAACTTAACGTGAATAAAGCAACATTAAAACTTCGTTCTTTCTCTGCTCTCCATCAACAAACTACTACAACTACGATACAGTGTACACATCTAACTGGATTGTACATTTAATGATCCGGCTCGAAGGACCATTAAATGTACAATCCAGTTAGATGTGTACCCTGTATCGTAGTTGTAGTAGTTTGTTGATGGAGTGCAGAGAAAGAACGAAGTTTTAATGTTGCTTTATTCACGTTAAGTTATACAGTAAATAGGTAAATTAGTTAGTTTTCTTTTCTCTTGATGTTTATCGTATGACTTGATTAAGCACTCTAAATATTATTATGAAAACAAGTATTTATAAAAGGTTATTTATTGCTCGGCCGTTTGTAGGTCGCAGCGTCAACAGAAAAATGTACAGCGGTGAGACTGTACACACTTGATGGATAACCAACAAACAAAACACTCGACGACTGTATCGAATCAATCGGAGTTCCCGAAAAAAGTGGGGCAACTCTCTGAGTCAGCGGCCATTGACTTGCGATAGGGCTGGCAATTATCCATAATATCCATACTCCATACTAATATTATATATATAAATGTGAAAATGTCTTTGTTTGTCCTTCTTTCGCGTCTAAACTGAGCCGTGATTTTTTTTGTTTTGTTATTTGTATAACATAGGGTACTTTTTACCACGGAATAATATCTTATTCCCACGGGAAAACACGTTTAATCTACTTCTATAAACATAATATCTTCTATATTGGTAATCATAATCCAAACTAATACTAAAAATGGGAAAATTATAAAACAGAAATGTGAAAAATCTAACAACTTTTTCGTTTTAAAAAAAATGTGTTTGTTTGTTAAAAAAAGCCTTGAAATTTGGCTTGAAAAGCCTCTAAAAGCTACATTTTATACTGGTACTTAAAATTTACTATGAGATTTACGGTGCAGTAAATATCGTGAGGAAACCTGCATACACCTGCGAAGAAATTCAATGGTGTGTGTGAAGTTCCCAATCAGAACTGGGCTCGTGTGGGAACTACGGCCCAAGCCCTCTTATTCTAAGAGGCCTGTGCCCTGCAGTGGGACGTATATATGCTGAAATGATGATGATGATGATGATGATGATGATGATGAAGCTCAGAAGGGCATCAGTGCCAGCCCTGCTAGCTGCAGTGATCCTGGCTCCGCGCCAGGGTTGCCCAACGTAACCCGCGGTTGGCGACACCTGGCCCGCACCTGCCGCACTGACAAATTGTTTACCATCTCTGCCAAATGCAACAAGTCCGTTGAGTTGACATAGTATCCTCGTGAGAGCTGCTGTCCTGGTACATTTGTTTCAAGAGGTCTTCATATCATTGGTACTAGGCGGATAAACACACTCATAAATATGTATTTAAATACTGCATGCTGATACTTATATAATCTAATATAATAAAAATCTCGTGTCACGATGTTTGTTATCGAATTCCTCCGAAATGCTTTAACCGATTTTTATGATTTTTTGTCTAAATCCGGTAGGTCGTAGGCTATTTTATATTATGTCCCTATTCTTCGCAGACGGAGTCGCGGGCAACAGTTACTTACTAGGTATTTATATGCAACTAACTAAGTATCCTAGGTAGGTGTACATCTTTTTATAATATATAAAAAGCTCGTGTACTATCGAACTCCTCCGAAACGGCTGACCGATTTTTATCAATTTTTGTCTAAATTCGGTAGGTCTGAGAGAGAATAAATAGGTCGTAGGTTTAGATTATTTATACACTAGATAGAGCTTAGACGGCATGAAAAAGTCCCGAAAAATATAAGCCAACAGTTGGCTTAAATGTCATTTGCCCCCTTCAACTGGAATGACGTAACGCGATCGTAAGATGAAGCTGTCAAATGGGTTTTTGGACGTTTTGTATCGCAGTGTTTGCTACTACTGACACTCTGTATATCTAGTGCACTAGAATTCCGTCGCAGCTTCGCTCGCGATAAATTAATTTTCCCGTAGGAAAAGGTATTTTCCCGCGGTAAAAAGTAGCCTATGTCACTCAGTGATAATGTAGCTTTCTAACGGCAAAAGAATTTTTGAAATCGGTCCAGTAGTTTCGGAGACTATTCAATGCAAACAAACAAACAATCAAAAATCTTTCCTGTTTGTAATATTAGTATAGATAAATAATCTAAGGTCGTAGGCTATTTTTTATATCCCTATTCTTCGCAGACGGAGTCGCGGGCAACAGTTAGTATTTTATACACAACTATTAAAAATAAATAATTAAATTAAAATAAAACAAATATTTAAGGTTGGCTCCCATACAAAAACCGTGATTTTTTGCCGTTTCTTATAGATAATGGCACGGAACCCTTCGTGCGCTAGTCCGACTCGTACTTATTTTAAGTCTAATTAGAAATAGGTACTTTATTTGTGACAGTTGTTGTGTGTAGAGGCAATTTTTTGTTTCTGACATTGCGTATGACCCAGTCATGGCTCATCCTTTCATACCGAAAGTAGGGCACTGGTGAATGAGTATTTACTGTCGGATATAAATGCTATCAAAATTTACTGCATCCCAATATAGTGCCGGTACGGATCAGCTGAGTTACTGAACTGGACTATATTGCTAACCGACCAGCTGACCTAGGGCAGGTTGGACTGTGACGTGAAGTTTGGTTATCTGGTTTTCCGGCAACAATGTGAACTCAATACCATTGAAAACAAATAAATCAACATCACGGGCTAATTCACACGCTTTGTGTTATATGTTTACTAGGTAACGGATAAAATTACTTATATACTTAGATAGATACTTACTTAAATACATATTAAACACCCAAGACTCGAGAACAAACATTTGTATTTTTCATACAATTAAAAATCTGCCCCGACGCGGGAATCGAACCCGTGAGCTAAAACTTCGTAGTCAGGTCATTGACCTATAATAACAACTAGACTCCCAATCACGCTCAAAAATTGTCGGAAGCAAAAGCCTGCATACGCGTCTATTGGGCAGGCTTTTGGTTCAGTTGTGCTTCGACCGCGCGTTGATTACAACGTCACTTCTCGCCCCGTATTCGTATAAGTCTCTGTCGCACCGTAATCAAACTCACGAGAAAAAAGAGACAGACAGTCTAGCTTCCGCTTCGCATGACCACTCCACTGCATTCTTTACTCTGTAGCGACTACTAGCGCCATCTAGTCATCACATAAGGAACTAATTGCTACAATCCTACATCACGCTATCGAAGTTTCTCAACTCGGCTGCATAAATACAACTTCCAACTTTCATCCATTGGACTTCGGTCCCCAGTCATAACATCGGACTTCGGTCCCCAGGCATAACATCTGCCTGGAGAGAGATCTCTCTACGGTTACCACCCCCAAATTGGTGACCCACGACATTGGACAAAATCGCAATCTTCAGACACCCAAGACGGATGACGCAGTCTCACAGCAAGCCATACTCACCGCACTGTGCACCATTAGCATGTATCTATTATCTGCCTGGTGTCTACAGTTCGCAAATCCTCCTCCCGCTACTTCCACTTGCCAATCAATCAACCAACGCTCGCCAACAAAGCTCTGAGCAAAATCACGCAACAGGCATGCATTTACAAGTAGCAGAGGAACAACAATGCTCGCCGACGAGGCTCTGAGCGACTGGCCCTTGCAAGCGCCCACATGACGCACAGACTGCACTCCACTGCAATTCGTATCGACCTCCGGTCTAAAAGGGGGGCTGATGTAGCGACTACTAGCGCCATCTAGTCATCACATAAGGAACTAATTGCTACAATCCTACATCACGCTATCGAAGTTTCTCAACTCGGCTGCATAAATACAACTTCCAACTTTCATCTATTGGACTTCGGTCCCCAGTCATAACATCGGACTTCGGTCCCCAGGCATAACATCGGACTTCGGTCCCCAGGCACAACATCTGCCTGGAGAGAGATCTCTCTATTGTAACTACCCCCAAAACTCTTTAGGCGGTTTCCAGCGCGTGACGTCATGTCACTACTTCTAACGATCGTATTCAATAGACATTAAATATTAATGCTACGAAATAAGGTGTTAATTTGAATGAATGCTGTTAATGTTATCTGTATAAATTGATGTATACGTACACACAACGCCGCTCGGACGTTTTTTGAGGAACTTTTGTTAAGCGATTGGGAGTCTAGTTGTTTTATTTTACGTCAATGAGTCAGGTTCTCTATCCACTAGGCCATTTGGTCGTCAAAAATACATTCGACCTGACTAAGGTTGCTCGAACGCGTTGGATGCGGATGGCACGGGACCGATCTGTTTGGCGAGCCTTGGTGGAGGCCTATGTTCAGGACGTCTTTCGGCTGAAATGATGGTGATTTACTTCTAGGCAAAGGCCTTCCCCTTTCCCCCACCATTCTTCTCTATCCTGGCCTGCCACTCGAGCTGAAAGCTCTAAATTAAAGTACATACGACATTAAAGATTTTGAAAGAAAAAAAAGCTAGTGCGTTTGCGCATCTCTTGGCTGTACGTGCCAGTGTGTTACTATCAAGTACAACCATGTCGAAGTCGGAAACATTGATAGCTTACATGCCATATTTAATAAACAAACGTTTAGGTATAGGTTGGCAGCCGACTCCACGCAGCAGCAGCAGACGACGTGTCGCTAGCTACGCGAACATATACCTTATGTCTATGAAATTCCCTCCGTAGCTAGCGTAGCTAGCGACACGTCGTCTGCTGCTGCGTGGAGTCGGCTGACAGCTTATACCTTTTCGCAGTTTTTTAACAAGTTTGCTCACCAAGCCGAAACTGCTACGCGAAATTTGATCCGCCAATAGTATATTATTTCTATGAATAACAAAGTGTTACCTTGCCGGTCAGAGATTTTAACTATTTTACCGAATTTTTTTTGGCGAATTTCGAAATTCAATCTCAAAAAGGAGTAGGTATTGTAATATTTTGACCCAAAGGAGTTAAGTAGGCGTTTCGTATTAATTTCGAGTGATACCTCCACGCATTCTTGCAATCAGAATAAAGGTCTTGTCAGAACGTCGGGCGGACAACGAAGGGTTCCTTTTTCTTTGCAGGGTAACAGAACCCCAAAGGAATATATACTTAACTAGCGGACCCGACAGACGTTGTCCTGCATGAACCTAGATACCGACTGCAGCGCCATCTGCCGGGCTGATTTGTGAATCTAAACCATCCAGGGCGCCACCCAAACGCATACAAAAAAAAACATTCAAATCGCTCCAGTCGTTTAGGAGGAGTTCAGTGACAAACACACGTACAGTGGAATTATATATATAAAGATATAAAGATGCAGATAGAACGAGCTTTCCAAAACCCGTTTTTTTACATAATACCCGCTACGCCTTTGAGCCACAATCCCAAGCAAATGAAGTGACTTTAAAATATCACACCTTTTTAATAAAACACACTCAGTTACAACCTTTTCTGTGGTTTGGAACACATTTCCGCGCGGGGTTGTAATTATTCTTTAAGGGGCACCAAAAGGGTCTATCTACAAATCGACTGTATGTTTTTATGTAAAATAGGCTGGGTGAACGAAGATGTGGCCACACTTATTTGGTTTCACATTCAGGCTAGCAATAGAGCTGTACCGACTAAAGTATACATATAATTATAATATATGTATCCAGGGCCGGCAAAAAACGTGCAGTTCAAAAATACTTTTATTACCTTTTTTTAACTTTTGTTGTTAAGCCTTATAAAAGTTGCGATTAAGAAATGAAGGGTAAAAAATACTTTACATCGTCGTAATTCTCATACAGTACCAAATAAATAAAAATAAAAACTTAAAATTACGCTATCGCTATCATGCTATCGACGTTTCTCAACTCGGATGCACCTTCCAATTCCAACCGTCTTCGTCCGGACTTCAGTCCTTAGTGCCTGGAGAGAGATTCTCTATTATGGGCTAGTACTCCCACACAGCCAAGTACCATCAAAAAGTGAAATAATACAATGAATCACCCATGTGCTCAGTGTTCATAATTATAAACTCTCAAAGTCATAAATTTACATCGTAATAAACATCCAAACAGTAATGTGTAATCTAAACACCCATACATCCACATTCATAACATTAGTCCCCTACCCAGTTAAGTCTTCCTCATTTCAGTAACCCTCTCAAGTAGGAAAGGCATCTAATTGACTGCGACAAGGGCCCTCGGAAGCTTCTTCATACTCGATCTCTGATCCGTTATGGTCAAGAACGTACTCGAAGAAAATGGGACTTATTAAACGACTTAAAAAAAGGTTCGCGATTTATCTTTGTATTTTAGTAGGTATTCTGTAGCTCCAAAAGAAGCTTTTATAGGGATACTTTCAGGCAGTTCTTCCATCTTGTAATTGCCGATACCACTACGCAATGGTACTTTGGTAAACAGTTTAATATTAATAATTAAACAATTCAGAAAAATGACACATTGAGAAAAAATCAAGATATGCAGGTGTATTAGGCAGAGCTTTCTCTTCCAGGCTGATCAAAGTAGACGACTCTACTCTTCAACTATCTTTATTTAATTTACGAGGAGGCTATAACAAATAAAGTGCGTATCGTTGTTGTTCATAAGTATGAATGTTGAAAAATTTCTCACCGCCACCGGTTCTAAAAAATCCTGTTGAAAATAGTCCAGCCCATAACTCAACAAGATATTTTTTTTTAAACAGATCTACCACCATCCATATACCATCTAGAGTATATGACACAACTAATTGTTTTAACACAGTAGATAGGTACGCTATTTGAAACTAGAGATCGCCAATGCGGCTCTGAATTATTTCCAAAGGTTGGAATCCAAACATCCTTGATCATAATTCCGTACCTAACATAAAGGGTGAATGTGGGGTAGTCCAAAAAACATCGTATAGGAAAAGTGAAGCTCTCAAACGTCCCACTGCGCAGCAAAGGCTTCGTCTCAGCCTGAGAGGCCTTGGGCCGTAGTTCCCACGCGGCCACGCTGTTAAGCAAATCGTCAATGTTTTTATTCTGACTTCATTCTTAGTCTATTCACAATCTAAACAATAAATTTTTAATTTTCCGTTAATTAACAACCGGCGACCCTTTGCCTGTGCGGGACGGGTGTTAATTGGACGAGCTCGAGACAAGGACGCTTGATATCTTATCTGTGAGGGTCCATTCAGAGCGAACAAGGGGCAAGGCGGCGTCTTCAGGGGCAGGCAGCGTAAACGAAGAATGATTTTCATGGAATGTTTCTGCTTTGCTCTCAGAGGCTTTCTCTACAGGCATAGAATCGGGATTATGCACAGAAATAATAATAAAGAGGATAGAAGTGCCTTAGACGCGTGACCTTGGCGCCGCGCTTGTGACTCGTAGGTCACAAGCGCGCGACTTGTGGCTCAGTGCTATTTGAAACGTGGGTATGACAACAAGTGCTTTAAAATGGTGTTTTGCAGCATTAGCAATTGCGGAAACTCGTCCACTATGTGTAATTACACTAATAAGGGGATTACATTTCATTGGTATGTATTAATTTAATGTAATAATGCGGTTTATATCAAAATACAACTTGAGAAAATATTTCATTATGAAATATTGGTTTACACGTTATTAACACGAAACTTCATATACCATTGCTACTCATGCCCATAAAAACGCAGATCGTTTTGAATTATACGCAGCAATGTAAAGTAATTTCTGATAACCCTTCCGTCTTGCACAAAAGTTCGTGGTACGGACAAAAAAACAGGTTACGACTAGTACAGACATAATGCCGACGCGGCCAATAAATGGCGCCGTTGTGTAAATGTGGGTATGACTTACGTTGAGTGTTATTTAACGCTATCTCTAAGGTGTAAGGTTCATAATTGTTTGTCAGCAAAAATATTAGTAATTGTGTGCGTGATTGCGTAGTACGGTTCCGGTCTTTTGCATGTGCGCATTAACACAGTAAGTGGAGGGGATGAAGCAGCGACACGAGTTCCGGAAGAAAATAGGAACTAAGGCATTTCTATCCTCTTTATTATTATTTCTGTGGGATTATGGCTGCAAAACTGTGTTTTTAAACGCTTTTGTTTAACTTGCAATGTACCTATGTAGAGGTATGTACGGGTCAAATCTTGCAAGTTAAATTTGACCCACTTTCAGTGGTCACTTAACATTTGGTATACTTATGCAGGTTGGATGACAATTTTTCTTTCAGGATTCCTTCTCAACAGGGTTTTTCCGAACCGGTGGTAGTTTCTTCGACATTCATAAGAGCATCATCATCCCAGCCTATATAAGTCCCACTGCAGGGCATAGGCCTCCTCTCAGAATGAGAGGGCTTGGGCCGTAGTTCCCACGCGGGCCCAGTGCGGATTGGGAACTTCCGTAGTTCCCACGCTATAAGATAAGAGCATCAATTGATGCGTAAATTGAATAAAGAATTATGACTTTGACTTTGAATGCAAGTACAGTTAACAAAAAGTACAGTTAGCAAAAAACTGCATTGTAAAATGTAATTTTTAACAAAAACTTATTTGAGCTTAGGACACCAGGAACCTTTGAAATTTCGTCATTTTTGACTGTCTGTCTGTGTGTCTATACTCCGCAGCTTATATTAGAGACTGTCAATGCTAGGAGCACATGAATAAATACGGAGCAGAATAAAAAGTTCAAACAACGTCGCGCACGCATTAGGCGGCCCCTAGACCTACAATAATATTGTCCAATACTATTAATTGTACAATAAGATTGAAAGGCGCTCTGAATCCAAACGAGCAATTATATTGCACAATAATACGAACTGCACAATGTTTTCGTGGTCAGTCGGATACTAAAATATTGCACAATACTGACCCTACACGATGCAATGGAAAAATATGGCGCAATAAAAATTAAACTCGCTCAAACTTTCGGTCAATCATTGCGCAATCTTCAATATTAGCCCTAAACGGTCAATAATATTGCACAATTCGCAATATTGTGCAATATAATTGATCGTTTAGGGGCCGCCTTACACTACTACACGCACAACATATGTGTGCGTGACCTGTCACAGACAAGACGGGGGGGGGCGTGCACCGGCGCCCGCTCGGAGACAAACCGGTTTGAACTAGCTCAGTGAGTAGAAAAAGTTCAGGTGTGCCGCCAGCGACGACGCGACCGTTTAGCGTTTAGCTACATAGTTCGGGTATTCGGTTGTTTTTAAAGATGCCTACCTGTTGTAGTGTTTGTAGATATACAGATATTAGATATACAGATATTAGATACTTAGGTACTTGTTTGAATAAAATATTTTGATTTTTAATTTTTGTTATTACCGAGCGACAACCCTATGATAATAGGTAACAATTTCGAGCACTGTTCGGAAGCTTTTCTTCTGCTCCGTATTTATTCATGTGCTAGGAGGCTATAATTTTGCATGTGTATATTTATTAACAACGCGAATAAAGTGTTGAAATAAAATTACTTATTAAAAATTTTAGCGGAGGTTTACCTCTCTTACACATAAAGCGGGGATGATTTTTTTTCTGGTTTCATCTCAAAACGTTGTAACTTATATGGTTGGGTGTAAGTTTCAAGATTCAAGAAGTATTTATTCAAGAACAATACTAGTATCGTGTTTGAAAATACAGTTGCTAGGTTAAACATAATAACAAAAAACCTCTTACAACCAAAAAAAAAGAACAAAAAAAAAACAACAAACAGAAAAACAAAATCAAAAATGAAAATTACATACAGGTCTAAATTAACAATCCTTATTAAATACTTCGTCTGCAGTGTAAAAACATCCTGTCAACAAGAATACTTTTATTTTTTTTAAACAGCATAGGACTTGTTTTGGTTTTCAGCTCAGTGGGTAGTTTGTTAAACAAGCGGACGGCTTTCATCGCGCAGTGCTTAACAACTTGTAATTTTGGACAAATGCTATGTATTATGTGTTTAGTGCGCGTGAGTAGACGTAATTTTTGTTCCTTAGCTGTCTCATAAAACTAGATTTTTTTTTTAAATAAATTCCGTGAACAATATGAAAACATACAAACCAGGTGCAGTGAGTATTGACAATTTTTTTATAATGCTCTCTGCACGATATCCACTGTGGAATACGAAGCATCATGCGGATGGCACGTTTCTGTGTAATAAGGGCTCTATTTATATATTATATTTGAAGTTATGTCCCCAAAACCACCATTTCTCCATACAAACGTAGTCCCCTGTTTCCTCCCTGGATAATGGCTTTAGAGCCAATTTTTTTTTACTGTGTAATCTGTATCTACCACAGGCTATGCCCCTATGTTTCGTTTTTTCCATATTTCAATTAACATAAGAAATATGAGCTTTCAAAAACTGAAAAAATTGCCCAATTTTAACGTCATTTTCAGACACTCATCAGAAAAGAATCCCTCCTATAAACAAAAAAAGGAAAACATAGGGGCATAGCAAAATCTGACCTCTAATTATTTATGAAAAAAAAAATTTATTGGTCTAGTTTTCGAGCAGAAAACAGGGGACTACGAAATGCTGTTTTGATCAATTTTACGCGCCTATTAACGGTCTGAGCTGCAGTTGTCTAGCTCTCGCTGTACTGACGCGGAGGGGTTGGGGCGAGACAGCGACATTTCATTAAAATACCTATTTCTCAAAATTCTCTCAGCCATCGTACCCTCTTAATACTGCATCGTGATTTCGATTCAACTAAAGCATGATATACTAATTTCAGCTGATCTGTATCTCTCATGATCTGTATCATCTCTGAGGCTTCTTAAAGCTTAACAAGCTGATGATATCGAATTAGCATTCAGCTCCGGTTTCCAATTTAGATTACAGTCAACATTAATACCAAGAAATTTTACGCTATCCACTATATCTATTCTGCATTTATTGCATACGACATGGAGCTTATCTGTTTTCTTGGAATTTTGTTTGATAAGCATTCACAAGACCACGAGAAAGTCATTTAAAAACATTATAATCTTGTTAAGTTTACAAAATATTTACATTTTAAGTGCTAACTTTTGTTATAGTCAAGTTTCCCCTCCCCACATACAGGCCAAACTGTTGGCTTGAAAAATCTGAAGAAAATTATTGAATTCCTGTAGTAGTATAGTATTTACAGCTTAGCTTAGTAAGCTTTACGAGTTAAAGTAATAGTCGATAACTAGCGTATTAATTATCGCTTCGCTCATATTTTTATTCTGCTTCTTAGCAAAAATCGAACAGCTCAGATAACCCAACTGACACTCATATTTCATAAGAAATATAACCTTAATTTCCTCGGGCGAGAAATGGGGGAAGTTCCGGAATTTCCCCACTTTGCCCCGTGCGGGTTTTATGCGAAACAGAAGTTGTGACGCTTTGCCGGCTGGGGTCGTTTAATCGGGTTTTAAATCACGACGAGGCATGATTGAGATAGATATGTTTTGCATGAACTTGAATCAATTTGTTTCTGCACTTACTTCTTTACTAAGAAGTGAATAAATAGCTACAGATTGTGTGTGATTTTGAATATATTTGCTGCTTTGTAATATAAAGATGATTTGATAATTTTTAATTTTAATTTTTGCGTATACATGGTAGGTTACCTATAAATTGAGAAAATTTGAAAGGACTTGTTTATTTAAATAATTATAAGTAAAAATCTTACTTTGTTAACAAGGTACTAGATATGTTAATTTGCATGTGAATTGTTTTTCTTTTTTAAATATTTATTACTCGTTAAGCTCGAGCAACAAAAAAAAAAATGATTTTTGTATATAAGTGGAAACTGCGTTGGCTTATGTATATGTTAATGTGTCTATATATTCAACTGTGTTATATTTGCTGTTTGTTTCCCAAATAAATAAAAATAAAAAAAATAAAAAAAATAAAGATGAATTTAACGGAGTCCATAAAAGTGTTGCTACTGGAACATAGCATTCTTTACGTTCTCTACATTCTTTCGCCATATCCTTGGCCATACGAACTGAAAGAAAGAAAGAAAACATTTATTCCATTGAACCATTTCAAATATAATCCAGGAATAAAAAAAAATCTTGCGAACGGCGCTGATCTTCCTTTGGCATCACGTCATCTTTGAAAAAACAACAAACATAAAGTGAAACCAAACACGTGAATTTTAGGTTAGGTACAAAAAAACATAATTTTACCCAAATAGGCATAGGCCAGACTCCTTTACCCATTTGGACATGCCACAAAACAATTAAATAAAAAAAAGCAACAATGAATACAAGATTTGGCTGTATGGCTTCAAAACTTTTGCTTTTTCCCAAACTGCTAAGGAATAGACTTCGCTCCGTGTGTATTTGCCTAGGGCTCTTCAGGGCTAGAGTGAATAGTTTACTAAACCAGTGAGACAGTTTTGGCCTCATCTGCACTTTCCATCGAGTGAGATTAGGGTCAATTAAGTAACAATCTAGGCGCAAAGTACTCATCAATACAAATGAAACGAGACCAAACTCGATGCGGTGGTATCATTTTATTACAGAGTTCCTATGGCCACCTTTCAGCTCCATGTAAGGAGCCATCCGATTTACACATGCATGCAAAATTTCACAGCTCAATTGGAAATCGGGAACTGGGTAAAAGTGAATTTCCAAGATTTTATCCACATAATTATACTCGTACTAACATGGCTAGTTAATTAAAAGCTTGTAAAAGAATGTGTACTTACTGCTTAGTATCCACACGTTTACTGTAGCTATTGTAATCGCCGGATAAAACCACTACGAGCACAAATTGAAACTCAGATTAAACTCTATTTCCAATTATCTAGGTCGCTATCAGCTTAGCTGCAGCCATTATCCAGACTCGCATAGTAAAAGGTCCTATCTACAATTTTCATGATATCGAATTTGTACCTAACTATCTTGAAAATTAAGTTGAGATTCCGTTTAACTTTAGAAACCTTTTTAAATTTTCGAAGTCTCAGAAAATAGGTTACGGTAATATTTTTAAAGGAAAATATCGCTCGGCCAACGCCATCTATTCTATTGATTGCAGACTGAGTTAACTTGAAAGCCGAGGTAATTCAACGTTCTTGGACAGCGCCCTCTAGTTTGGTTTAGCCCTTAATAAGGCCCCATTTATTGGAGCGTACTACCACATACCTAATCAAAAGCAGCTAGCGAAAATATATTTTGAAAGCTAGTAGAATTTTCAATAATTACAATGGATATTGTGACTTATTACTGAAATCATAAGGTTGCATTTCCAAGTTAATGCACGTGGTCGCTAAATCGCCTCTACCTTATTAAGGATTATCTCATATATTATCTTACCAGAAGTAGTACCTATCCTATGTGTGTATACAGATCTTAATCTATCGGTAGGCCAAGTTTATTCTAAATCCGTTTAGCCGTAATTGCGTGATTCACGTTCAAACATCCAAACATCTTCACAATCTTTCTCATATATGTAATTATGAGTAGTAGGATTATACAATATCGGAAGCTGTATAACACGTGGGCGCTCGCGATTTCATTCACTGTCTCTTTCTACCCTATACTGTGCAACAGAAATAAGTGTTAACAAATTATAGTGATTCCGAATGCGTCAGACAATAAGACCTCAGATCTTTGAACACTAGCGAAATCTATAATGACATTTTAGCAACTAAGTATCCTTTATTGTTAAATGTAGGGTTACTATGTAAAATGATACAACTGAATTTATCCGTATTTCGGCACAATTTGAATTCCTTAACGGCTTCTCGAATTTCCTGCCAAGATTCCGATTCAAGTTTTAAAGTTATGAATCTTAACGAATCTCACGATTTTATCTTTAGAGATGGTTAACGTTTCTTGATAAAGTGACTTATGCGCTCAGCGATTGACAGTTATAACTCTTGATATATTCGATGCGAACTTACACCCTTTCCCTTAAGGTTTTGAAGTTTTAATTTTAGTTTATAAGTAAGTTAAAAGTAACACAAAAAATACGCGACGATCATACTACCGGTAGCCATAAGTAGAGAGCAGTATACAATGTAGCTGAATCTTATTTCTGAACAAGACAGCTAGCTTTTTTCTTCGGTATCTCACTTTATAACCATTTCTGTAATGCCCGTATCATCAATAGGCTTGAAATATTATTCTGTACTTATGAATTATTAATTCAAAACTGGTTCCATAGCTAGCATGTCCTTTCTCAATATTTTTCATGACTGCACTCTGCTACAGGTTGGTTCGGAACTCAACAATTTCATCAAAGTATCGCGTTAGTGGAGGAGTAAGGTAGAAGGTTGTAGTATGGACCTCCACAAAGTAACGTCTTTGATCAATTATTTACTGAGTTATCCGAACTAGCCACGCCTGGGTATGGCCAGGATGTATGATGATCAGGCCTTATACTACGAAATTGGATTTTCAAACTTCGTATCGTACGTGCCGTTCCGTTCAACGCTAATAGCAGTACAGAAGAGTGACGGCCCGACCACGTCGTGGCGAAAGTTTTCTCAGTTCATTGCGCGGCCGAGACGCTCTCCGCACAGGTTACCTGGCGCTTCATGAACTGATAAAACGCTCGCCGCGCCGCCGGTCGCGCGTAGTCATGGCTGAGCCGCGATAGCGAGGGTACGATACGAACTTCGAACTTGGAATTTCGTAGTAGTCCCCCAGGATGTATGATCGTCGCGTGTGTGCGTGGCGGCAGCACGGGCACGGGCAGCGGCGGGCCCGGCCGCCGCCACAGGCCTCACTGACCCGTGCCCGTGCTTGCAGGATGCACGCCGTCGGCCTCCACTCCGCGCTGGCCATCCGGCGCGAGCGCAAGCGGCGCGCCGAGCAGCAGCGCGCCAAGGAGCGCCGCTACTCCCTGCAGTCTTCAGAGTCCGGCATCACCTCCCCGCACTGCTCCACCGGCAGCCTCGAGCGCCGCCGCTTCAAGAACACTCGCGCCTCCGAGAATGAAGTCGTCTCCTCCGTCGGGATGCTCCACCTAGGAGTCGTATTCCTCGTGCTTGGTTTTTTCCTCGTCGGCTCCGGCTGGCTTCCGGACGATGTCACCTCCTGGAGCAGCGTCGGTTCCGTCAGCTGGTTTAACGAGCTCGTCTGCTCTGGTCTGTTCGCGCTAGGCATCGGCATCTTCCTCATCGTGCTGCACAAGTACTTGACTAAAAGCGAGGAGGATGCGTTGGAGGATTACGTGCAACGGCAATTGACGCGGTCGCGCTCGGGGCATCGGCTCGAGCGTGACGCGGAGACTGGTGGCATGCACACGAAGCATGGCCGCCGCGCCCGAGCGGCCGAAGTCTTACCGGACACCATCACAGAGACTTACACCGAGCCGCCGCCGGACCGCGCGCATGGATTTGTGAACGCGCTAGCAATCAACGGCGAAACCTTGCGGGAGTCTCCTCTCGAGCAGATAGTTGAAGAGGAGTACTCACTGGCCTCGGAGTCCGAGCGGAGACTAGGCAAGTTCAACCGCGACACGTACTCGACGCCGTCGGTGGCCCCGAGCCTCAGCCCCGGTTCGCCTTCCGACACCCGCGAGCTACTGTCGGACGGCAGATATCTGATCATGTCGCGGATGTGAGCAGCTCCATCTTCTTGCGACTCGAAAATTCTAAGTGCCACCTGAGTAGTCCCGATTATTTTAGCCGGGAGTTCGGTGACTGCCGTTCGATCACTTAATCTAAAAATTACATGGACCCTGTGCCCCGGAGCGGGTTGTGATGTGGCGTGTGGACTGTATCTATCGAGGTGTGGCGTGTTGCTGTGGCGCGATTGTCCGCTAGTTGTGTGGCTTTGGCGCTTGCGACAGGCTAGCAGCGCTACGTATACCAGCTTCTCTATTCTATATTTTAACGGACGGACCAACTCTCGGTAGATTTTAGTGTTAAGACGATATACTTTTGTACTTTCGTAGTTGCAAACGAGTTTTAGAACTTTATCCCATTGCAACGGATATACACCGTGGCCGACAAACCCGACGGACTAAAAACCTGGATTCCTCAGCCAAGAATGTAGTATAAAGTTAGGTCGATTTGGCTAAGTTTGGGAGATATTTAAATGATTGCAAAAAATAATTTTGAAAAATTATGTGTTGCTGTGCAACACATTCTAATGATAGGCAAAGTTGGCACTCGTCAATCCTAAAAGTTTTTTTATAACAAATATCGTCATAACAATTTAGAATGCATTGCCAGGTCGAATGCCTTGTTATCTGTTAGAAATTAATAATATGTTTTGTTTGAAAAAAAAACATAATATTGCCGATTAGACCCCAAGTTCATATAACGTTTTATACTTCTGAGGGTCTCAGAAATCTGTCGTGTGAGTAGCCCATTTGGCAGGGGCCACGGTGTATACGTCACGCTGGAATGAGAATCAAGACGCGGCTGTAACTACTAAAGGTATTTGTATTGTATATTTAATTATTATCGATTGTCTATAGAAATCCGCATGTATTGGCTTGAGACTGATTGTTATTATACTGTTCTTATACCTGACGGTTTTACACGATATTAATTGTGTTTCTGAACTCCTTTGATCTGTTTACTTTACCGTTTACACTTAGTAATCTATATTCTTGATATTAAATAACGCTTTCTAGTTTCGTTTACCTCACGTATAAATTTATAATACGAGTACATACTTTATCAAATTCCGAAGTATAAAATTCATTGAAAAATATCTCATGCTAAACATAAACTAATCAGTGATCATTAAAATGAAATAGCCTGATTGTAGAATTCACATCTAAGTGCCAAAATTTATAGGGCATGTTTTTAAACATAATTCGAAAAATTCAGAACAACCCATTATCTTCTTTATTATTGTCCTATAAAAAAACTTTAAAATGTAATTTTAACAGTATGTATTTCAAAAAAATTCCCCGAGACAACATGGCTAGCATGCTTGCGGCATTCCCTCGCTGCCCGCTGCTCAGTCTCTGGGCAAAAAAAGACCCGACCCTGAGGTCACCGGACGCCGACTAATTAATCCGACATCGCGCGAACAAATTTTTTAGCGTTGGACGACTAATAACGGTCCTAAAGTTTTTAATGCAAATGCCGCAAATATGTCATTCGTTAAAAACTTGATTTTGTCTGGTCGTGGTCGGCGGCGATCCCTGACGTAGGACCGAGCCAGCGTGTCTGAGCAAGTAACGTCTCACGCGAAAGATTTGCCCGAACTCCAGGGCACTAATGTACAACCATCGGGCCATTTTCCGTTTGAGGCGAACAATCCAAACCGATCTCCCATTTGTTTACTGTTATTATAGCTGCATTTCTAAGGTTGTATGTAATTTAGTTTTACCCACCGATTTAATAATTAATTTGGTTGTGGCTGTGAATAAAACCCAAGTTGTAACTAACGAGTCGTCAATATAAGTCTTGTAATTCTATTATTATAGTGAACAATGATATTAATGTAAGCTTAAAACACGAGCTTAGCTTCACCATGCTCAAATTTTAATATTATTGTAGTTTCTTTAAACTTTCCCTCTCCTACTTAGTAATTTCTACGTCCTCTTTGATCTTTCGCGGAAGGTGGGTGTGATAAAAACAAACTAACTTTACTGTATGAATATTAGTATATGTCCACTCCATCCGATCAATTAAAAAATCAACTCTATTTCTTACGTATCAATATTTCTGTTACAACATACGTCGCAATATTGCTTTTACAGCTTATGTAGCAATATTGCTCTTACAACATACGTAGCAATATTGTTTTACAGCTTATGTAGCAATATTGCTCTTACAACATACGTAGCAATATTGCTTTTACATCTTACGTAGCAATATTGCTTTTACAACATACTTCGCAGTACTGCTGGCTTATTGTCTAACGCGCTGACGCTTGCTTTCGCAATCACTATTTCTTTCTATCAAACGGTATAAGATTGGTGACAGAAAGAGTTGGTGAAAGCAAAGGCAAGCGCCCGTGCGTTAGACAATACGGCCTCAGGTAATATTAGTCTGCAATAGAAATTTACTCAGACCAATATTTAAACAGAATATACTCTCCATACATACCTAAGGCAGTACAAATTAAATTCTCCAGAAAAAATGCACCATCCCAATCGTGTGTCAAAGATCAATTTAGTAAAAAAATGTGACAAAGTTCAATTTAACGATACGTGGCGTAATTTTTGAGCCCTCACGGTAAAAGGATGCAAGTGCAGTTGATGCCTTTTTCCTGTCATAATCCAGTTTTCCAATAAATCTAGAGTTGTGACAAATAACACCAAACACGAATTTTATCACATTATCACATTTTGCTGTATAGTTTTTGGATTCCTAGTTTTAAGTCTAAATCTAAGTGCTGTCTATAAAACATTGCCTTATTACTAACTATTTCACAAATTGTGTGTAATTGTATGAGCACAATTAACTAATTTAATACATAGTTATATTATAACAGCCGATGTAGGGAAAATATTTGAATGTGAAAATATTTGAGACGGGAAATTTTAAAAAGGACTTCCTGGTAACATAACCACTTTTTAGTATTTTCCCAACATAAAGTCTCATAAGAAATTGGTCCTTTACAAACATAACAGAAGGCTCAGAGGAAGAAGTGTGCTTATAAAAATGTTTCTCCAACTTTAGCAAAGTTTAATGAAAAATGAAACAGCTAATTAAAAACCCATTACGAGACTCTTGCTGCAAAATTGCACTATTAAAATTAATTGGATGTTTTACTGAGCATAAACGAAATACTTAACCTTTTGCTAGGAGAAAACGTAGTGTGCTTCTTCCGTTCAGTGAAATAAAGGAATCATCGCATAAAGTACAATAAATGTAACTTTGTAACACATGAAACATCACAAAAGTATAAGTAAGTCTGAAAATCGAACCCTTTTTGAGATTGATACTGAAATTTAACTTAGTTTATTTAAAACTTTTGCTATTGCCGTTTGGAGAAAAAAGTTAAGGACCAATATTAATGTGGCTTGTCGTTGTCATTCATATCTGTCTGGGTGTCTAGTCTCCGCTAGCTTGTGTGACGATGTTTTATTGTACACTAAAAACACGCGTTGAATGTAATAAAATAACATAAGTTGAGATGTAATATTGTAATGCGAACATAAACCATGTGTTTCTTTATTTTAAATTGTTAAGAATTGACTTAACTTATGGTTGGAGAACTAAAATAAGTCGCTAATAACTGCACAATACGTGTCATTTCACCTTGACGCAAGGAACTTACTTTTTGTTCCTCAACCGTATACATTCCAGGTCCAAAGCATTTTAAAACCAAAAATAGCGTAAAAAATTATTCTAAAATAACAGTAGTGTTGTGCCTCTTGAAAGAACTAGTTTAATTTTAAAGTCCGTTGTCAATTATGAAAAATACGGTCAGTTTTCAAAGTTTCCTTAGTAAATTTCGTAACTTGATTTGCAAAACTTTTAAAGTTGCAGTGTGTTTACGTGTTTACTTTCGCGCATTCCGACTTGTTAAAATTTACGTTTTATTCTTGTTTAATGCTTATTTAAACATGATTGTTTGGATTATGAAATTTATTAGATATTCTTTTTGGATCATTGCCAGAATCTGCCGGACCGGTAATTCTATTTAACATATTAAAAATATATTAAATCAGTATGGTGATCTCTTTTAGAGTAATTGTATTGTATCTTTCATTCTTATCACGAGAAAAATATTAAATGTGATTTCCTACAAAAAGGGTAAGTACAAGTCCAATAAAAAAATTACATGTACCCTTTTTTATCAAATGAATATCGAAAGCATCAAATTACTTACATGTAGCATTAAATTCTACAGTTAATATAACAATTTTGAACTGACAGAGAGAGAATGTTAACTATGCGCTTTTTTAGAATACATAAATACGTTTTATTTACTTTTATTTGTAGATTTATACTTTCTTACAGTTGGTTGTTTACCATGGACTTATTGGTAGAATTATTTTATTGCAGATCTCATCAGTACCTTGATATAGTTTGCATTTAATTTAGGAAACGATCAGATCCTAAGAGATATCTATCCTTTATCAACGTATAACAAAGTTGTTGATTTGTACGTATATCTCGCTTAGTAACGCTAACCTAAAGCATCCTCTATATTTTTGTTTAGCTACTTACAATAAATCCATGGCAGACATCTCGAATATTGTTTCTAGAGAAAAGTCAATACAAAATGCACTAAATAGTTGTAATTTCATAGCTAAATTATAGAGTTTGCACACGTTGATAATGAAATTTCTTGTGCCTACACTACTTTTATACTTAGGTATTTTTAATAGGATAATTCAATTTGAATATATGCGCTATTTAAGTATCAGTTGTAAATACTTCACTCGTATTCGTAAAGGACATGTTTATATTTACACGTATTTATCTCTGCAAAAGCAATAATATTTGAATTTTAGAATATTCCAATATATCACGTAAATGCTAAAGTTAGTGCAGTTCTAGTAAGTCTAGTGTTGACAAAATAGTATATTTATTTTATTAACGGAGTTAAAATGTAAACAGGAATTATATCCAGTTAATGGGTGCACGCTTAATATTTTCATAGTGTCAGTTTGTTTATATCATTTTCTCTTATAACAATACTAGGCCTGCGCTGCGCTGACTCAACTAAAGCAAAAGTGTTTTTATTTCTACCAGCACTTTATTTGGTTGTTTTTTACAATTTACTTTAGAAATACTTAACAAAAGGAAACACAAAAAACTGTCAATCAATTTAACGTTATTTTTTTTGTAATTTAACAAACTGACATAAGGTGCAGTTTATTATCTGCCGCTGTGTAATAGATTGTAAAGCTGTTATCGTCATTTGATGATCAAATTACCTGCGCCACTTGTAAAAAAGGTGTAACTTGACTTATGTCTTTTTTCGAATAGACTAAACTAAAACAGCTGGTAGAAAAATCTACGCTACGCTTAACAACAAACAAAAGTCCCAAATTTTATACGACGTAGATGTTTTGTTTAATTAAGTATTTAAATGTCGCAATCCTTGTCGTTGTATCGCTCAATCAAACAATTTAGGTGTGTTTTATTTACTGTTTCGGTGTCGTGAACATTTATGAACGCTTTTGCGCAATTTTACAAGCTCTTTATATTATTGTACTATATTCGTCGCCATAATAGATTTCTGACAGGTGAAAAGTACATCAGTGTCGATCTGACATCTGACTGTTTTCTTAGCCAGTAGCAGACGATTCCAGTAGTTGAAGAAAACCGCCGTAAGCTACACTTCTAGTAAAACTTTTTCACAATAAATGCCCAGTACTTGATGAGTGCAATGACGGCTTAATGAGACGAGGTGTACAGTGACTCAAACTAACAGCGATTTACTTATAGCTAAATTAAAAAGTGGCAGATGTCAGATTGACTTGAGGTTGTACTGAGACATCAGTGTTTAATAATTGTCATGTCATTATTGCATTAATAATTTAGTTCTACATCAAAATGTTATAAAATGTCATAGCTCGGTAACAATGGAAATATTCTAATATAAAAGAAACAGACTTATATAAGTTAATTTACCGATACTTATTTATAAAATTGTTCCTAAAACGAAACATTACTTGTAAACGATTTTAAAAACTTATTACACCCAGAATAGAAATATGTCTTAGTTACAAAAGTAAGGAATATTGGAACTTAGAAACATATTTATATTCACAGACCCCACACATTTGTATATGTTACCGGGAATCTGTGCAATCCATTATTCTATAAGGTATAGAACACCTAGTAATTTTAATGAAAGTCTGCTATCGTACCTTTTCGAAGACCGGCGGGATAATTGTGTAACTTTTTTGATACTTGGCATCGGATTGAAATGACAGTTTTTGTATGGCTGTGACAGCTGGCTGTTTCCGATACCAATTGTCAGCCCATACAAGAACTGTCAAAATGAACGCGATGCCGATTGCGAGGGAGTTAGACAATGAGCCTGCTGGTGTGATGTTTCGTGTCACGGCCGGGTGGATTTCACGCTGGCTTCATGTCTTACGTGCAAACCGCGGAAATTTGGTGGCACTTTTGACTTGTCATAATGACTTTTCATCTTCTCACTTATCGACTTCCGATATACATTAGATAAACAACATAATTAAAGAATATTAAAAGTAGAGGTAAACAATAAGCGGCCTTATAGTTAAAAAGCGATCTCTTGCAGTTAATTTTTGAGCAGTTGTAATACATTTGTAATGAAAACAATGAATAGATAACAATTTCTTATTTAATAATTTCAGTTCGGGGTTTTTCAATTTCATGTTCAAACTTTGTTAGTTGTTTGTTGTTTAGTGCTAACGAGTGTACCATTAGTTTTTCTAGAAAAGTATAGATGATCATCATATTTTTCCATATTTTCCGATTTTAATATTTATTTTTATATATATTTATTTAATATGTTGTGTACCTATCGGTCGATAGGTATATGTAAATTGGAAGTAGATAAGCGCAAAGTCCCGCGGGCGAAGTTCCCGATCCGCACTGGGCCCGTATGAGAACTACAACCCAAGCCCTCTCATTCTGAGTGGAGGCCTGTGCCCTGCTGTGGGACGTATATAGGCTGGGATTATGAAGTGAAAAATCACTATGACAGATCAAAAGTACCACCAAAATTCCGGGCTCTGCATGTGTGATGCCACTGTGTCTTAAATATTCAGACCCACTGAATCACTCACACACAATAACAATGACTTATAATAAAGTAACAAAAGCTGTGGAGAGCGCACCACGCTTTGTTCCGATCTGCCCAATGAACAGTGTGTTTTCTTGCCACGGCGCCACTGTCGCATTACGAAGCGCCGGAGAAATTGTTGCCAGCGTCAGTGCTATTAAATAATCTCTTATTGTATGAGTAACATGCTTGGAGAATTGTATGTACAGAATAACTAGGTATTCTGTCCAATGACTGAATTATATTTTCCCGATGACATATACAAATATGTATAAAGTAGACTCAACTTCCTGTGCCTTTACTCGAGATGTCTATGAGTACAAGCGTTAAGCGTAAACACATGTAGGATGGCAGCGGGTCGGGAGCGGGTCGGGTCGGGAGTGCGGCGGGCCTACTTACGTGACGGTACATGAACAACAATACACCAACGGAGGGCGCGAGGCGGTGTGATGTTGTTTATATACCTGCAGTGTAGCCAACTCCACAGTTTTAACTGTAGATCTGCAGTTTTTTGGAAATCGTCTCAGTTTTTAGCTTAGGCCTCCAAATGTACAGTTTTTTTTTAAATAAGGCATCATCTAATACGTCTTCCAGACACGAACTCGCCCTCAGCAAAACCTACTCCCTCTATGCTACTGTCTCTCACGTCGCGGAACCTTCACCTCATTATTTCAGAACCAACTAGAAATGTTCAAAGATTTTTGGGATTAATATTTAATAGGTTTAGTGTTACGTGTTTTATTTCCATTATTTTAAATAATTTGATTAAAAACTTATATTTACAGTTTTCATCAGTTTTTGCTAGGAACACATGTGGTTTTTCACTAAGTTGGGGTTGGCAACACTGTTTATACAGGGTTATTTGTAATTCACTGACATCCTCTTAACCCTGAATTCCTATCGCTCAAACAAATGTTTTTTGTTTTACGACTTTTTAAAATGAAGCACTTTTTTTCCCATACAAGTACACAGAGTATCGTAAAAATAAGAGGTAATCTCAAATTTTCAAAACGTTATTACACCAAAAATATTAAGTTATGACAAAAGCCGTAAAACAAAAAACATTTGTTTAAGTGGTAGGAGTTTAGGGTTAAAAGGACGCTAGTGAATTACAAATAACCCTGTATACCGCCAAGTAAATTATCTTGGCGCACTCTCGACCCGACCCGACCCCGACCCTGTGCGTGGTTTACTCTTTAACACTGAAGAGTAGACGTCTCGTGAAAGACCTCAGGATTATTATTAACAGTGATACTATGAAATAAGCAGCACAAATAAAATTATATAAGACACACAATGCAATACCTACTTCCGTAGATATTTTAAGTACTTGAAAGATTTTTAATATTTCAACTCAATACCGTCAAAATGAGAAAGTGACGCTCCGTTTTAATCTTTTTATTTAAAAAAACTGCCAATTAATCGTCTGTAAATATTTTATTATATAAATGATGTTAGTGTAATTCTTGAAAACTTAAATTTGTGGGTTACTCGCTTTCTCCGTTCGGCGGCTTTTACCTCGATCACACGTCATCACGTAAGGCGATTTGTTTCACTCAATTTATTACACTTATTATTAAACTACGATTATTAATTATTGCATTGTTTTAATTAATTTCCTAACTAACCCAGGCATTCCTAATCATTTGTTTAAGAAGTGCTGAGTATATTTAGCATCTGCACACATATGCGAAGAAATTCAGTTGTGTGTGTGAAATTCCCAATCCGCACTGGGACGGCATGGCAACTACGGCCGAAGCCTTCTGACTCTGAGAGGAGCCCTGCAGTAGGATTTCCTTTGTATAGCCTGAGATAAAGTATATTTTGAATATAGTTTTATAAGTACTCAAACCAGAAATGCGTAGGAATCCAGTTGCTTCAGTCGACAAAGATACTTAAAACACGCAATTTTGGTCAGGCAGGAATAAAAAACAGGACACTTATTGTTTATTCAAGCAAATTATCATTACAATCATGTTAATAGACTCTGAAAAATAAACAACCCCAGTCCGCGTCGCTCTCTTAGCGACCATTATTTTAACACGACCTTGTTTATGCCGACTCCATGAAGCACTTGTCTCCAGACATCAATGGCATCGTTATCCCCGAGCGGTAGGTAACGCCGGTGGGGAGAACAAACACTCAGCTCTCTTGCGTCAGCGAGGAGAGCCGCTGAAAGTGACAAATGTGTCAATAAATAGGTCAATATATCTTATTTGCACTTTTACAGTCAAGTGAGATAGAGGTCAACCGCTGGTCATTTTTTAATCTACATCTATATATACAGGGCGATTCAGGACAAGAGTCATGAGCAGGAGTGAAGGGGGTGATGGGGAGATTCACACTGACCAACTTTTACTAACAAATATAATTTTGAAGCACAGGGAAAACAGACCTATCTATATCAGTGACACATCACAGCAATTTTAGATCTGTACAGCTGTACAGCTTAAAACCTGCTGCAGTTAGAAATCATATGTCATCCAATTTCTTTGCTCCTCATTCCGTGGTTTAATTATGTCTTCTTTAGTTTAATGTTTTTTTTTTAATTTTTAGTTTGGTCTGAATTTTTCTTTTTTTTTACTGTATCCTGTCTTTGTGCTTATCTGTGCATATCTTCGTGCATATCTGTGGAAACCTTTAATTGGCTCTATTGTTATTTATTTCGTTTTATTATGTAATAGTAATTTTAAGCTGTTGGTTTTCCAAATAAAATAAAATAAAATAAATAAAATTCTTCAAATGATTACGAGAGTTATTTTGATAGCAATACACTTGAGATAATGGTCATCATTAATTATATTTATTTTATTATTTATTTAGCCGTAGTGGTTCCGCACTGGGCCCGCGTGGAATTACGGCCAAAGCCCTCTCATTCTGAGAGGAGGCCTGAGCCCTGCAGTGGGACGTATATAGGCTGGTGATGATGATGAACTTTTACTATGGGACCAGCCCCGAAATCGCGAAAAAAAACATCTAATCAAGAGTTAATTGACATAGACATAGACATAGACATAGACATAGACATAGACATAGACATAGACATAGACATAGACATAGACATAGACATAGACATAGACATAGACATAGACATAGACATAGACATAGACATAGACATAGACATAGACATAGACATAGACATAACTTTATTCGATATCAAAAAGAGAAAAATACTCTGACTAACACAGGAGAAAAATAATAATTAAAACAAAAAAACATAATTGAGATGTCGAAAAGGAATTTGACTCAGCATTAAGCTGCAGTAGGTGCCTGCTGCAGAGCTGATTTTCAGTCAAACCCTTCATATCATTGCATGAAACTTGTTGGACCGGAATCAGCACAAATAAGTTGGTGAAAAAAAGTGTGTAACAAAATAAACAAATAAATAAAACAGATACATATCTTATACATATACATATGTATAGAATATGTATATATATATATATATATATATATATATATATATATATAATATACATAGATACATACTTTATTTATTTATATTATGCATTTCCCTTTCGGTAGGCATATCTAAAACAAAAAGCGCATATGTCAAAAAGCGGCAATTTACACATAGCGTATGGCGTATACTTAATACTACTTTTATCTGTGTTTATTTAAAATTAAAATTTTAAAAATGAAGGTAGCGCATCAGAGGTAAGACGACTTGGCCTTTCCACCTGTGGGCAATGTTAGTTGCAAATTAATTAAATATTTATATAATTTAATCTTGAAATTGCTAATAGTAATTAACTTTTTAAATGGTGGAGGCAAATTATTCCAACACTTTGTGGCAGTGTATTTAAAACTACCCTTAAAAGCGGCAGTTCGGTGATACGGAACAGCTAGTTCATTGCTAGCCTCTCGGACCCCATGAGAGCTGGATCTGCTTTTACGCCACGTTAATTTCTGGAACAGGTATTCAGGCACTCCAGTTTTGAAAATCCTAAAAATTAATGAGGATAAGTGAAGTTCTCTCCGGTACGCCATCTTCAAAATGCCAGCAGAGTTGCAAATTGATCGCTAACAGTCCGAACTGTATGAAACAGCAAATTTTTTTATGCGATTTCGTGGCTGGCCCCATGGTGAAAGTTGCTCAGTGTGGCTCTCCTCATCACCCCTTTCACTCCTGCTCATGATCATGACTCCTGAAACACCCTGTATAATAAATCTGTAACAAGTCGGTGTTTGTACATTGAATAAATTTGAGAAAAACTGTATCCGGCAGTCATTGTCTACGCTTCTGACGCTTGCCTTCGCATTCATTATTTCTTTCTGTCAAACGGTATAAGATGGTGACAGAAAGAGATGCTGAAAGCGAAGGCAAGCGTCAGAAGCGTTAGACGATACGACCTCTGGTGTAATTTTCCCCTAAACCACATTTTGTTAGTTATTTAATAATACCTCATTTAAATTTCAAACACTCCAGGCTTGCGGTTGAAACGCATTAAAATAAAAGAATTTAGTCCTAGACCGCCATGAAGTTGGCTGGCACGAAAAATTAATTAAGCCGTCGCTCCCTCGGCAAAGTGATTAAAATAGGGTTGCCACACGCACACTAAGCAAAAAGTCAAAGTACAAATTTATTTATTATGGCACAATAAGCACTTATGAATGTCTAGGAATCTACCACCGCTTCGGAAAAACCCTGTTGGGAAGAATCTGGCAACAAACGCAACAAGGTACATTTTTTTCAAAACAGATCAGATTTAACATAAATTTCAATATAATATATATTAAGTATGTACTTATTATACTTAACGCGCTTACTGAATATCGCCTATTTTAAAAAATATATTTCACTTATTACTTAGGTGCTAATAAATTAGGTATCAATATTTCGAGGGCGTTGTTTCGAAGTTACTCATCAAAACAAGTCAATTTCAAGATTGGTATGAAGTATCTTTTTGTATTTTTATTTTTCAACTCCATTTTTTTTTTGCTTTTACGGTCATCCCGTGAATCCATATATTTCATACTAAATACGAACTGAAACATGGATGCACAGAAAATACACAGAAAAAGACCAGCTCCGGGAATCGAACCCGGGTCCTCAGCATACCGTGCTGCGCGCTTTTACACCTACACCACCACAGCTGGTCGAGATATAGACACGAATTTTTTCCTAAGCATCACACGTCTCAGCTCGCTTAATCACTTATAGCATTGATATGAAAAAATTCGTGTCTATATCCCGACCAGCTGTGGTGTAGGGGTAAAAGCGCGCAGCACGGTATGCTGAGGACCCGGGTTCGATTCCCGGAGCTAGTCTTTTTCTGTGCTTTTTTCTGTGCATCCATGATTCAGTTCATATTTAGTATGAAATATAAGTCAATTTCACTTAGACAACTTTTCAAAATTTAAACAAAAAAACGCAATCTTTTCATACATATCCATCCAAACGGTACTGCTTTGCTGCAGGACAAGTTTTTTCCGTTAATCTTTGAACAGTATGGCAATACAGTATAAAAGATGGACAGCAAAGTACTTACATTAAATCTTGAAGATGCAACATTAAAGTACAATGATGAATAAAATAACGTTATCCCGGAATGTGTTGTGTTATGTGTGTGTGAGGGTTCGAGTTACGTAACCTGAACAATGTGATCTGACTAAAAACATCATAACCAGAAAAATACGACTGTGTGAGTTGTGGTAATCTCAGCCCTGTTCTGTTACACTGAGTCGAATGGCGCCACATTACTAGCGAAGTTACGCGACCCGTACGCAGGCACTTCGTTAGGCGTAACATTATTTACGCAAGGGATACTTTCATATTTAAAAATAATAAAAAAGAAAACAGGTCGACATAAGTGGTTGCGACAGTTGCCTTAAATATTTTAGGGAAATGTGTGATTTCTCTTTAGGTTGGTTATTAAATAAATAAATATCACGGGACAATTCACACCAATTGACCTAGTCCCAAAGTAAGCTAAGCAAAGCTTGTGTTATGGGTACTAGGCAACGGATAAACATACTTATATAGATAGATATAGTATAAATCTTCCCAGGTGAATTTTTCGCTTCGAGCCCTTATCTTTCAAAACAAACGGTATCGTCATAGTATTATGGTTCAAATTTAATGTAATGGCTCGAAGTGAAAAATTCACCTCGGAAAATTTATACTATACATTATACATATTAAACACTCAAGACCCGAGAACAAACATTCGTATTTTTCATACAAATATCTGCCCCGACACGGGAATCGAATCCGGGACCTCAAGCTTCATAGTCAGGTTCTCTAACCACTAGGCCAGCTGGTCGTCTAGCATTGCATGTCACAATCTGATGCTAGAGCATGGCATCTTGTAAAGTCGTATTAGAAGATGTGTTAATACACATGGACGTCTATTGCTTACCATACTTGTTTTTCTATATTGTTTTATATGCGGTGCACAATATAGAACTCTTATGGCACTGCTTTCGGGGTTGATTTAAAAAAAAAAACGCCATATCTAGGGTAAAACACCCAATGCCCAGCCTTTTGATAATAATAATATGGCCCAGTAGTCGGCCTCTGCCTATCATTCGCTCGAGTGGGAAGAGCACGAGAGATATCTTTCGTACTCTCGCACTCATTATACGGTCGACTACCGGTGACCGGCTGACTACCGGGTATTACCTATACAACTAGATATCTCTAGCTTCAGTGTCTTCCATTTTCCTTATAAACATGCCCTCCTTTATTTCACCCCTTTAAGGGGCAAGTTTCTTAAAATATATGAATGCCACAAATATTCATATTATGTTCGTATCGTGCCATCCCTTTTACTCTTCTGCAAAGTACTATCAGCGGGAACGGAACGGCATGATACGTCAAATTCTGTAGTACAAGGTCTGATACTTCAGTGAGTGGTATCAATTTTCCATACAATACTTCTTCATTTTCACCTATTTATAGTAGGGTAAACTACCAGACATTGGACGCGACGAGTTATTGGACAAAATAAGTTTTCAGGCTATTATTAAAATTATTACTTAACGGCAACAATTTCCATTAAACTCTTTGAATTGATATGTTTAACATTAACATTTAAGAATTAATCCTAAATTTCTTAAACGCTAGAGAGTCCAATGACTATTAGCTAACCCGCTTAAGTGTCGAATGACTGCCTAGTAATTTACCCTAGTTATATGGGGTATGTATTACAATACCGAAGTACGAAAGACCGAATGTATTAAAACATCGAATGGGTCAAAAGACCGACACGATTTTTTTCTGAACCGTTAACTTTTTAATAGTGTCCGACCGAAGTTTCGGTTTCGGTATCGGCCAATTTCGGCCAAAAAAGTGATTTCGGCCGAAGTTTCGGTTTCGGCCAGAATCCGGCCGAAATCTTCGGCCGGGCCGAAATTACTTCGCGGCCTCTCGCGGCTCTCGCATCGGGAGCGCTCGGCTTAATTCGGGCACGCTCGGCCGGGTAGGTATAGGTAATGCATCGGCGGCCGGCCCAGCTGGGACCAGCGATAGTAGTATGCATGCAGTTTGTGACGTTTGTTTGTGAACCACATGGCGCGCGACAAAATATGGTGAATGTTGTTTATTTATTAAATCATTATTTACTTTTTAGAATCTGTTACTGCATTTTATGCTGTGATTAATGAACAATACGTTTGATATTAGGATTGTGAATTTAGTTTAGACGTGATAAGAATAGGTTGTTTGTTTTGAATAATATAATACCTATGCCAAGTCATTTTTCATTAAAAATAAACGTTTTTTATTTTGTTTAACAAAAAAAGTAACTGTTCTCATATAAGAAATCCTTGCAATAACCTTTTCCTTACGATTTGTACAGTAATTTTGAATATATTGTTTGATATGATACGTCTTCAAAAATTTCGGTTTCGGTTTCGGTTTCGGCCGAAATCAGAAAAAAACCGAATATTCGGTTTCGGTTTCGGTTTCGGTTTCGGCTAAAAATCATGTTTCGGTCGGACACTACTTTTTAAGATTGTTATAAAACAAACCTAACCTAAGCTAATGGGTTCTGTATGATGCCGTTTTAATAAATTCTGAAAATTTTACGGTTTCAGAAAAAAATCGTGTCAGTCTTTTGACCCATTCGATGTTTTAATACATTCGGTCTTTCGTACTTTGGTATTGTATACATACCCGTTATATGAACCCTAAAAAAGTCAAAAACCAGTCGGTTAAAAAATTAAAATTTGAAGCTCCTAACTAGTGTCCGACCGAAACACGATTTTTAGCCGAAACCGAAACCGAAACCGAATATTCGGTTTTTTTCTGATTTCGGCCGAAACCGAAACCGAAACCGAAATTTTTGAAGACGTATCATATCAAACAAAATATTCAAAATTACTGTACAGATCGTAAGGTAAAGGTTATTGCAAGGATTTCTTATATGAGAACAGTTACTTTTTTTGTTAAACAAAATAAAAAAACGTTTATTTTTAATGAAAAATGTCTTGGCATAGGTATTATATTATTCAAAACAAACAACCTATTCTTATCACGTCTAAACTAAATTCACAATCCTAATATCAAACGTATTGTTCTTTAATCACAGCATAAAATGCAGTAACAAATAAAATAAATAAATATTAGGGGACAATCTTACACAAATCGACCTATTCCCAAACTAAGCAAAGCTTGTACTATGGGTACTAGACGACGATAAACATACTTATATAGATAAATAAATACTTAAATACATAGAAAACATCCATAACTCAGGAACAAATATTCGTGCTCATCACACAAATAAATGCCCTTACCGAGATTCGAACCCTGGACCTCTTGCTTCGTAGGCAGGGTCACTACCAACTAGGCTAAAGCGGTCGCCAAACAGATTCTAAAAAGTAAATAATAATTTAATAAATAAACAACACTCATACATACTACTGTCGCTGGTCCCAGCTGGGCCGGCCGCCAATGCATTACCTATACCTACCCGGCCGAGCGTGTCCGAATTAAGCCGAGCGCTCCCGATGCGAGAGCCGCGAGAGGCCGCGAAGTAATTTCGGCCCGGCCGAAGGTTTCGGCCGAATTCTGGCCGAAACCGAAACCTCGGCCGAAATCACTTTTTTGGCCGAAATTGGCCGAAACCGAAACCGAAACCGAAACTTCGGTCGGACACTACCCCTAACCAAGTCAGACAGTCAAACATCTAGTCAACTTCTTTTATATATGCAAGGAAGCCTATCTCGTAACAACATTACGTAGACATAGGCTTTGTCTACTCGTAGGCTTAGATGTGACCTAGATTCATCCGTAAATACTCGGATTTATGTGCTCCCTATCGCAGACAGAATAACAATAAAGGGACGAGATATGAACCCGATACTGATGGAGATGGTTCTCGCGATCACTATGCTCTACTGGAGTTGCCTTTAGCTTATTGTCACCCTACTGTTGAAGGACGGTTATGTTTTTCGAGCTTATGTAATAACCGTTGTGGTAGACGAGTTCTTGAATGGAGACCACGGATCGGCAAACGTAGCGTGGGACGTCCTCAGACTCGGTGGAGCGATGACCTTCGCAAGGCGGCTGGCAAGAGCTGGATGAGAGTGGCCGAGAATCGTGCTCAGTGGCGTGCCATGGGAGAGGCCTATATCCAGCAGTGGACGAGCATAGGCTGATGTTGATGATGATGATGATGATGATGATGATGTATGTATGTATGTATGTGGGTAAGTAAGCCCTGCAACCTAAACGGTTCAACAGATTTTTAAGTGTGAGGTGTCATTAGATTTGTCTCAGTTGTGAAAATGACATAGGGTATACACGATGTGTATTAATCGGTGACCAGGAACCAATTTTAAATAAGGAAAAGTTACTTTAAGTAATGAAGGAAAAAAATATTTAGCTGGGTTTTAGAAATGATGAATTCCGCGCAAGAACTAATGACACCGACATAGCTCGAAGAATCGCCTGACTCAAGTGGCAGTGGGCAGGGCACATCGCTCGTAGAACTGATGGCCGATGGGGCAATAAGATCGATGGGTTCTCAAGTGGCGTTCACGGACCGGACGACGCAGTGTAGTTAGGCCTCTAACAAGATGATGCGACGATCGCGTTAGATGCGGATGGCGCGGGACCGATCTATTTGGCGAGCCTTGGGGGAGGGCTATGTTCAGCAGAGGACGTCTTTCGGCTGAAATGATGATGATGGATTTAAGATCGGTACCTACTTCCTGTAGGTGACTCCAACTTGCAGATGATTCGCCTGGATCTCGAGTATAGTTTGGTGTTAACTAAAGTAGTTGTTCGTTGTTGCAGATATGCTCCAGTCATTGCTGCAGCCAAGAGATAATCAGCGCCGTGAGTACACGCCTTTCAAACTAGTGTTAACTGCCCAGTTTTTTTTTTTTTAATGTGTCGCCAGAGGGGCCAAAGACGCGAAGTCTTTGCTGTTATTTACATTAAGATAGGAAGGGTGACTTGTGCTCGGGAAAAATCCCGTCGGACGAACTGAGAATGGAGGGCCCAGACAGTGTCCGACTTGCACGGACTAAAAAACCCGGTCACAAGTCCCCCACTGCCCAGTTATAGCCCTTGCACCAGTGATCGACCCCTTCAAGAAAAACCTTTTCACATGCCTGTTAATCATTTGCGTTTGATTACCATTCGTTAAATGGTGCTGTCGTTACTTTATAGTCAAGTTGTGTGGCTAGGCTAATCAAACGCAAATGATATACAGTTAAGGCCCTCCGCCCTACCGAGCTTCTTGCGCTAATGAAGGGCAGCCTTCCAATGACACTGAAGCGTAAACTCGTCGACACGTGTATCTTGCCCGTCCTGACCTATAATGCACAAACATGGTCTTTGACTGAGAATCAGACATCCAGACTGAAGGTTTGCCAACGAGCTATGGAGCGCAGCATGTTGGGTGTGAAGAGAATCGATCGTATTCGGAACACCACTCTGCGCTCCAGAACTCGAATAGCCGATGTGGGGAAAAAGACCGCCAAGCTCCAATGGGATTGGGCCGGGCATGTGTGCCGGATGCATCCTCAAAGTTGTTGATTTTGGATAGGACCATGAATCTACGTATTTTATGATCGAAGGATATTAAATATCATGTGTTAATGTACGTTACATTGCATATTAGTTGACTAACAAACATGCAAACATCTTTACAATCTTTCTCATTTATAATAACATTGGTTATGATAGGGTAGAATTAATTCTATGGCACCTACTTGAACTTGAACTATTTAGTAAACACAGGCGTAGATATAAAACAAACAACCGTCTATTTAATTCAGATTATCGTCACATAAGACGGTGAGCAAACACGCATTTAATTCTGGGATTTATCGCTAAATGGCTGCCAAATCCAACAAGCGCGGAATGGCTGATCCGTTCGATCATTCCTCACCAAATACATTTGCTACGGGTATTTATAACGTTCTATTGTTTAAAGTTTAGACTCGAAACTAACAGGTCTCAAGGAAAGGAATCAAATGTGTGTTTGTCATTTTGAGTCACAGCGTATCAGTAGGCGTTGTATGTAAAGAACTGTTGTTGCGTTTAATTGTTGACGTTATTACATTGTGAATTGCGATTGATTGATTGTTTTTATGTGCGAAATTAAATTTGAAATTTTCCATGAGCTTTACTTTGAAGGAAAACATCGTGAGGAAACCTGCATACACCTGCGAATAAATTCTATGGTGTGTGTGAAGTTCCCAATCTGCACTCGGCCCGCGTGGGAACTACGGCCCAAGCCCTCTCTTTCTGAGAAGAGGCCTGTGCCCTGGAGACGTATATAGGCTGCAATGATGTGATGATGATTACATTCAGTCACTGGTTCATATCCGGTTCGAAGGACCATGTTGGGTAATGTATATTTCACTTATAATAAGTAGGTACCTATTTGTTTGATATTCGGAGACCTTATAAATCTCCAGCTCTTTATATTAATATTATTATTAATTTTGACCTTGGAGGCTTCTTACACCTCTAATGATTATGTAACTAGTTTACGTTGACATTTAGAGACTTTAAACATCTCTGAATTATTTAGATGAAGTATTTTTATTTATTATTAACTCAGGGACTTTATACATCCCTTTGCTATATTTAAGGCTGTATATTGTTAAGCTTATGGATTTAAACTTTTATATTTTTTAATGCTTTATTAACTAGGCACAGGCCCGCGACGCCGAAGTTCCCAAGACGGTCCCATAAGGCTTATGGGAACGGAAGCGATACATGCCCTCGGTACCGCTCTGCTTTCAGAGCATGACATGAGTGCGTGTGAGCCAACTTTGGGGGCGGCAGGCGTAAGCTTGCCTTTGAAATCCAAAAGTTTAATGGTTACTTGACCTGAAATGTGTTTTAACACATTCATTTTTAATGATTGTGACATTGGAAGACTATCTCTGATATATATATATTTTTTTTTTAACTATGGGACCCAATACATCCCTGTATTGTTTTTTTTATATAATTATTATTATTTTTTATTGAATTCTATATTTGTATGGTTTTTTAGTTTGTAATTTATTATATTTTAATTTGAAAAGATGACTTCCTGCCAAGTTTCTTGCGGCGCATTCTTCTTGGCAATGATGGTCCTTACGAAAGCGCTGGTAGTTTAAAAAAGTGACATGTAAAAGAGCCCTTTGCGGCCTATTTGCAGAATAAACGTTTTGACTTTTTTTGACTTTTTGATTGTTCTTTAATTTTAAAAATAAAAGCGCTGCCATGATTCTAGTAATTAATGAATTTATTGCGATCCAGCGCGGAAATGCCGCAAATGTTATGGGCACCTTTGCGGCAGAAGCGACTAGGAGCGTGGGTTTATTTGACTGAATTTCTTTTTTGTAAAATTAACTAACTATTTATTATTTATTCCAACTACCACCAGTTAATCAAGCTATAAAATAATAAGGTCTTGCCTAGAATACGCGTAGTGTATTGGTTTTCGAATGTTTATTTAAATGGTTAAAAAATGATTCATTCGAGATAGCAACATTAATCTTTTACATCCATAGTTCACTGGTTCATATCCGGTTCAAAGGACCATGTTGCGAGCTTTAGGTTTCACTTAATTGTTCTTTAATTGTTGAATTTTAATAATGAAAGCGCTGGCTTTAGTATATTGAAGAATTTATTACATCCATAGTCACTGATTAATACCTACTTAGTTCAAAGAATATATTTTGCTTTTTTAAATTTTTCTTTCAAATGCTACGAGTTAGGATACTAGTGATTTCTAAGTTCTATCAAAAAAATTACGGCGCATGCCTTATTTAACAGCCTGTTAATTAGATAAATAATAGTCAGAGATTAATACCTTCCGATCATCTCATGAAAATAAAGGTTAGTGAATCATAATGTAAATCTTTGCAGCTTTGTTATCTTGATCCAAACCTATATACTATGTGACTCATGGAAAGACTGATGATAACTGGCAAATATCGCCTTGGTATGCAGTAAATGGTAAAGGTTTTGCAAGCTTTAAAGGTCATGTCATGAGTCATGTCTAAATTTACTTGGTATAAGTAGAGAGTAGCTGACTGGACGCCAGCGGGCAGCGGGGCGGGCAGCGGAGCGGCGGGCGTTTTCTCTGTTAAGGTCGATTTATATCTACAGTCTACAGACACCGGGCGTTTCAGACGCGAGCCGTGACAGACAAAATAATATTCTTCTATACAGCTTCTATTAACGAATTCATATCTAACGTAACAGCTCTGCTTAGGGTTCATTAAAACAAAATTGCATAGGTAGTGCCTTATTAACTAATTTGACTAAATTTCAAATGTCAATGGCAACATAAATCCCATAATGCCTAAAAATCAAATTGACGAATTATCAAAATGAACGAAAGTCATAATGACTGACCGAAAACGTCCAATTCCCGAAATGACTAAATATTGATATGTACATTTCCTTCAAACACTGTAGCACTGGAAAGGCATGTCACAGTCCCAAAATAAAATACCCAATTTTTTTTACAAGCTTTTATCTAGTTTAACTGCCATGATAACTGTTAATATATATTTAGGTATTTTTGCGATGAAGGTTATTGTGGGACAATGGCATTTTGAAATTCAGTCGTATCAAAAATCCGGTGTTTTGAGAAAAAAATATAGGTATTTTGGGATTCAGCCATTTTGAAACCCAGCTATTTTGGGATCTAGGTATGTTGGTAATAGGGTATAACGAAATCAAGGTAAAATGAGACCTAAACACTTAACATGACCGCGAGACACGGGTCGTACCCGGCCAGAATGCGCAAAGAATATTTTGTCGGTGTCTGATACGGCACGTGTGTGACACGCTCGGTGTCTGTAGTGTAGATATGATAGACCTTTAATCGTGCAGAGTCTGCAGAGACGTCCGCCGCACTGTGGTTACCAGGTCCCTAAGTCGCCAACGTGGCAATTGTGACATAATGTCGCGTTATCATATCATACACACGGTTACGAGCGCGCGCAGACAGAGAGCGGTCTGGAGTTCCGAGTTCCGCGTTCAGAGTTCTGTGTTCTGACCGCTCGAGAGTTCCAGTCGCCTGCTGTGTGCGTTATCGTAAGAGACTCAGAACATTTGAAAGAACGCAGAACTCTGAACTCGGAACTCAGAACTCCAGACCGCTCTCTCTCTAAACATGGTGTTGGTGGTTTTACTACATACATTAGAGCAAGATTTTCGAGATTATCAAATTCTGTATGTATTCGGAGTAAGGTAAACGCAAAGAGTATTGTAATATTATATGAACAAGAATGGCAACTCTATGCATGCACATGCATGTATGGAAGGTGCTACCGCCCTACGGCTGGCTACTCAAGAACTAATGTGACGTATCTATAGATGTATACCTATCTATATGTATATGTTGGTAGTGATGTACAGCTATAGATACGCGTAATTTTAATTGGTAGGCTAATTGCCACTATTCGTATTTTAGCCGTCTAATTAAAATCAGCATATACGAAGTATAAGCGGCTAAACCCGATTTGCATTATACGGCTAAAATACGAACATTGGCAAGTGACCTATCAATTAAAGTCCTTGACCGTACAATTTGGTACGCCATGCCATGGCCGATGAATGACAACTGACAAGTTTGACAAGTCAACCAAGATGGCCGCTAATTTAGTTCTTCGTCCAAACACCTAACACCAAAGTTCGCTGTAGTCGCATGAAAAGTGTGATATATGTAAGTGTGCCCCCCCCTGGGTAAACGTACCAATGTTCGACGCCTCAACGCCCAGTAGATGACACCCTGTCACCTCTCTTACTATGACATAAGATTGAAGGTGCCATGTACCTATTGGGTCAGTGTCGAGCACAGGTACGTTTATCTTAATCAACCTTCAGAATAATTGAGCATCCTACTCGTGCTAAAAGGTCTTTAAGCAAAATCAAAGTGTGAAAACGAATATACGTAGTTCCTGTCATTAGATTTACAGAGGCGAGAACAGATTGCCTAAAAAACTATCGCATGAAAGCCACGGTAAACTTATTGTTTGACCTATACCTATGGCCTCTCAAGCAGAGGGTCGTGGGTTCGAGCACTGACTCGTAGGTATCTCTGTATGCTTAGTATAAGTTTTTACTTCACCAAATACTTCTCGATCGCGTTTACGTAAAAAAATCAATTACTAGGGAAACATGGACAGCGTCTCCGCGCGCGCGCTTCCATGTTTCCATAGAATTGAAATTTTTACGTAAACGCGATCGAGAAGTATTTTGGTGAAGTAAAACTTATACTAAGCGTACTGAATTTTTTGGAGTTAACGTGTGAAATTACACTCGAAATTTACCATGAGCTTTACGGTGAAGGTAAAAATCGTGACGAAACCTGCAATCTGTAAAGAACTTTAATGGTGTGTGTGAAGTTCCCAATTTGCACTGGGCGCGCGTGGAAACTACGGCCCAAACCTTCTCATTTTAGAGGAGTTGACAAGCCCTGAAGTGAGACGTATAAGTAACGTAACCCACGACCTCTACTTGAGAGGCCATATGGCAAATCGCAAGGCTACTATAGGCTTTTTATATGATAGTTTAATTTAGTCATTCTGTCATTATTATATCATCACTGTTTCTGTCTGTGTGTGTGTTTAGTGGTCAAACTACCAGGCTACCTACCACGGCTTCTTTAGACGACAGGTGTGTTTAGTAGCGTATAAACACGTCTCAAGGCTTAGTAGACCAAGCCGTCGCTCGCTCGAATCTCTAACTGACACGAATGTTCACAGCGAAGATGATTGGTGCTATGCCAGCAGTGGCGGTGCGTCACGAGCGGCGCCGTGCGGAGAAGCGGGGCGGCGGCCGGCGGCCCTCGCAGCTGCCTCTGCAGCTCGGCCGGCCCGCGGACGGCGAGCCCACGCCCTCGCCCGACCATGGGCCCAGGCTGCTCACTGACTACATATGCGGGAAGGTGAGGACCCGTAGCACTGGTTAGTGCTCCAGCAGTCGCGGTGAGGCACGAGCAGCGTCCATACCGTCCTCCGACCATTAGCCCAACTCATTGACTACATATGAGGGAAGGTAAGAACCTATAGCCCTGGTGATTGGTGCCATACCAGCGTGGCGGTGCGACACGAGCGGCGCCCACCTCGTCCCCTGATCATGGGCCTAGGTCACTGACTGCATACGGGGCAAGGTAAGGCCCTGTAGCCTTTAGATCTCGAAGAACCCGAATCTGACACAAATGAAGCCTCATAACCAGTGACCCGACCATATTTGTGGCCGGCGTATGAAGCCGCCGAAAGGGGCAACGTCCCATACGGCGTCAACGCTCCCTTTGCAGGTACGAGAAGAAACCCTGATGATTGGTGCTATGCCTGCAGTGGCGGTTCGTCACGAGCGGCGCCGCATGGAAAATAGGGGTGGCGAGCCCACCTCCTTCCCAGAGTGTGAGCCCAGCTCACTGGCTGCATATTCGGGAAGGTAAAGACCTGTAGCTCCTCTGATGATTGGTACTATGTCAGCTTGGTGGTGCGGCACGAGCGGCACCCACCCCCTGCTCCGACTGTAGCAGCGTTGCCAGGCATCCCGATTTTTGCCTAAAGTTAGTTTAGTCTACCATATTTGTCTTCCTATAATGTTCGTTGTGCCACTCTCCGCTTCTAATACCCTGGTGTCCACTATTCCAGCTACTAACCCACCACTGCCTTATTTGTATTTCCATGATGTTTTTTATGTCACTCTTCTCGGCTTCTAATCCCCTGGTCTACCCTATTCCTTCCAGCTACTAGCCCCGCCCCTGCTTTATATGTCTTTCTATGATGTTTTTCTGCCACGGAGAGTTCTAATCCCCTGGTGTCCTGTTCCAGCTGCTACCGCTCCACGCGGTGGTGCCCACTCCTACCTTTTTTGTCTTCCTATGATATTTTTGTTCCACTCTCTTCTGGTGTCCTCTATTCCAGCTGCTAGCCCTCCAGTAGTACCCTGTGAATCCAATACACTGTATCTTTAGTACATTGTCTATCGGAGTTACAGTGTATTGGATTCACAGGGTTACCTCATTTGTCTTCCTATGTCATTTTTTGTTTCTCTTTTCCGCTTCTAATCCCCCTGGTTTCCTATTCCAGCTGCTAGCGCTCCACGCGGTGGTGGGCACGCTGCTGCTGGGCATCGTGATCCTGGTGGTGGGCGTGGTGCAGCTGTCACCGGGCGCGGAGGCGGCGCAGCACCGGTACTACCTCATGGGCACGGGCGCCATCCTCATGAGCACCGGCGTGCTGGGATGTATCCTCAGGTAACCAGGAGATCATGAACTATGAGAAGGTCTAGCAATAGAAATGCTGGCGGGTATTTGAAAACCAGATTCGTACAGCATTTCTAATATGTAAAAATCTATTGTCACGGTGTTTGTTATCGAACTCCTCCCAAACGGCTTGACCGATTTTTATCAATTTTTTTTTCTCCTTATTTGGTAGGTCTGAGTGGTCGTAGGCTATTATTGGCCCACAGAGTCCATGAATTCACTTCCGCAGAACCATTTTAACGGAATACGAATTGTACTTATCAACTATTCCGCTGGGAAATGCCGAATGACACTTTGTACATTCAGGGTTGTCAAGCTATAAGTTATTTTTTTGTTCGCCAACGTGATAAAAAGTCGCAGCAGTTATTTGACCATATCCTCTCAAGCAGAGGGTCGTGGGTTCGAGCCCATATAAATAGGTACAGTCGTTTTGAAGTTATGCACTTACGTATAGTCGACAATTATTTTATTTTATTTTATAGTCGACAGTTTTTACATCAGAAAAATAACAATAAGACTGATTGTCACATTGAATTTGTAATTGAAAATAGCCTTTAATGTTTTTGGCCATACAACTAACATTGAACCTTAAGGTTGCAAAGGAATTTCTTCGTCGACTATACGTTCGGCAACCTGCGAAGAATAGGGGTATAAAAAATAGCCTACGACCTATTTTCAGGCCTACCGAATATAGACAAAAAAAATTAAAAACTTCGGTCAAGCCGTTGCGGAGGAGTTCTATAACAAAAACCGTGAGACGAGATTTTACATATTAGAAGATTAGATGTAGAAGTAGGTGTGAATTTAATTACATGTTAGGTATCTACGCCATAGTTCTTGCTAGTCAATTATTACCATGATGGAAAATGATCATTCATTACTCCCCTAATGGCACAGATAGGTAAACAATGCATAGTTTCTCAGCTTAGCTTACTATCTCGGATTGAAAACGTTAACAAATCGCCGTTGAATAATAAATAAACCCACTGAACGAATAAGGACTTGCACGGACCAGTTAACTATATAACTTCGAGTTAAGTGCTAACCCAGGGTTAAGTAGTGTTAAAATGTATGGAACTGTCATCCGTAACCATGTCAGTAACATTGGTTCTTCTGTGAATGTCTTAATTTCTGATTCGATCACGCAGGGAAACTCCGAGCATATAGCTCGCTACATCGCTCTTTGAGTGACTTTGAACTTTCTTACGTTATGTTATGATATGACACAGTTACCTTTATATTCCTCTAATAGGGATGTTGACACCACCAATCAACTGACCTACTTTTTATGAGCTGTCAAAAACCAAACTCTCCCATAGAGTTTGATTGAATGGCAATAGCAACTTATGACGTCACTTGTTCCCCAACTCAATCAACTATTTATTAGTTTCAAAGCAACAAAATATGTAATTTTGCAGTTATTCGAAAATTAATCTGGTTTTCAGGGCTAAAATGAAGCGTTTTTTTTACTGGAGTCGTGTCTTAGAATTATTTTTTAATGGCGTCAACATCTCTACAGTCTTAGTTCTGTAGATAGATCATTAAATCCATTCACAAGCTTTGGTAGCCCTGACGCTTTGGCACGCCGCCATCTTGAAATATTGACGGGAGTGACAAATGGGCAGCAATATCTGCTGGGCCAGTAAGTTTGGATCAACTATGCCAAAGAAAACCTTATTCTTATAGTTATGTTACGAGTTACAAAGTGGATTTGTTTGTTTGTCAACTGTTCGAGAGTTGCTTTGTTGTCGCACAGTCGGCAAGAAATAAAGTTAACAATAGTAGTTAAAAATAGTATGAAACAGTCCCTTGTGAGACATGCTTTTAATCAACAACCGACCTTTTTCCCAGACAGTCGTTTTGTGTGGTTTACTACCAGTTAAAATGATCCAGCTTTCGAACTCCACCCAAGTAACAAGTAAAGTAGATTATCAATTACTGGCTCTGTAGGCCGTAGACCTCGCGAGTCTTTTACGTTTCAAACTCCCATAAATAAAAATAAATAAATAAATATCATGGGACAATTCACACCAATTGACCTAGTCCCAAAGTAAGCTTAGCAAAGCTTGTGTTATGGGTACTAAGCAACGGATAAACATACTTATATAGATAGATACATGCTTAAATACATATTAAACACCCAAGACCCGAGAACAAACATTCGTATTTTTCATACAAATATCTGCCCCGACACGGGAATCGAACCCGGAACCTCAAGCTTCGTAGTCAGGTTCTCTAACCACTAGGCCATCTGGTCGTCAACCCATGGCTGGCTAGCTTGCCCCTAGCCGCTAGCCTAGCACCGCTTCTGACTGCGAACTGTAGAGGAGACAGACATACGAAAGCATTTGTTTCCAAGCTGAAATTACACGCTTCGCACTTGAAGTGAAAATAAACGGATCACTCACTTTGAGTGCGCGTTTGACAGCCGCCGTGACGTGTGGCTCCGGGAAGAAGGGCTACGGATTAGCCCGAAACATGTCGAGTTAAACTCGGTTTAAGACGTGAGTGATCCGTTTATTTTCACTTAGTGAGTCGCACGGTAACTTCGCACTTGCTTGGCCTGCCACGATAAATCTGTTTTTTTAATACATAACATCTGTTTTAACTAACGAAAACATTTGTTCGTTTCGTTCTTTTTATTCATTTGAATAAAAAGTAAAATTTCACACAAACCATTACTTCGATTAATTCGCATCCACTATCGCGGCTGGGGGGGCTTTCAGCTAATCAACTCTTCATCGCCCAAAAAGCAACACTGTACCATCGCCCCAGACGCCGCCGGATACCCATTTTCAAAACAAATTTGCTTGCAGCCGTTGATGTTTATTGCTATAGAATAGAATAGAATAGAATAATTTTTATTTCGGGCTGCATAGGCCCATATAAAAAATACCTTAAAGACTAACATACATATTTATATTATAACTTAATTACTAACACGAGAAGTCTGTGACGTGGGCACTTTCGCGGTGTCAGTTAACCGGCCACGGAACCGCCGGTATGCGACACCTTTCGGCCAAAACTCTTCTTTTGTGAAGGTCGACAGTTGATCAGTCGGAACCCTCACCACAAATTAATTAAAATTCACGTCATGGCGGGACTCCAACCGCTCGACCCTCAGAGTGAGCTCGGTCTTAACACGCACATATTCCACGATGTCCGCGACCTTCGTGGAGTGATGCAGGCTATGGATTGTTATGGACAGATGTCTAGCCACTGCACGCAAACTGGGCCTTTAAGGTGGTTATCTGGCGCTTGGGGCGATAGTACATACCTATACCCTGTAGGAAACACTAAAGTGTAAAGTGCGACATATTAAATAACCAGGCAAGTTTGTCGGACTCGCATACCTAGAGCTCCGTACGAAGGTATGTGACCATATCCTTACTATCGTTAGTAATAAACTTAAATAAGTAAATAAAGCGACTTTTCGGCCCCAACAGCCATCTGTTCTGCGTGCATGGCCTGCCCAAGCCTATTGCCATTTCAACGAGCTGAGCTAATCCGTTGGGCTATATTAGTGACTCTTGTTCTTCTACGAATATCCTCATTCCTGATATGATCCCGAGCTAGCCCTCTCCATAGCTCGTTGAGCGACATTGAGCTTATTCATTACGCGGACCGGAGTATACGCATATGAAATCCTGAAAACTCAACAGCCAAGTTAAGCGCGAAAAAAAGAGTTTTGACTCGGTAAAGCAAAATTAAAACTCCGCCCTCGTGCACCCTAGTCCTCTTGTTTGGTTATTACTTTATAACTCACAGCAAAAAGCTTTTAGCCAAGCTCGCGGCCGCAAACAACATTCAACTTTAGCCTAAATTAGTTTTCATACCCATCATATCAGAGCCATGTATGTACACTGTATAAACATCGTTGCTATCCTTACTAATATTATGTAATATTATGATTATGAAGTAGTTACCCGCGATGCGAAGACTGGCGAAGAGTTTGTTTATCGGTACCTATTCCGCTCGAACGACATTTTGCCAGGATAAAAAGTATCCTATTTGTTAATCCAGGTTATAAAGTTGTCCAGGTTGTAAAGACGACAAAATGTATTTATTTATTGACCATCTAATTAACTGTATTCTTGCAAATAAACTATTTGATTGTTCGATTGATTGGAAGTTTCTGTGTGCCACAGCAGAATCCATCAAACCGTTTTAGCGTAAAATAGTAACTTACACTCATCCATACAAGTTTTATAATCTTAGTAATCTTGCTAATATTATAAACGCAAAGGTTAGTATGGATGTTTGTTACTCTTTCACGCTGTAACGGCTTGACAGATTCCAAAGAAAGTTTAACACACAGACAGTTATAGTATAGGATACCTACTTTTTATCTCGGAAAGTTGCATTGCACAGGGATAGCGATAGACGAATTGGTCGCAGACGGAGTCGCGGGCAACAGCTAGTAATATTAGAAATGAGAAAACTTGTAAGGACGTTCGTTACCCAATCATGCATCATCATGAGTTTTGTGTGGCATTTACGTATAAGACTTGGGCCTGTGTAACTTATATCTATTCCAGAAGCATGTATGCATGTAGCGCAATCGCAAACAAGCTGAGGTCCTACACAAAATAAAAAGCTTGTATTTCATCGATGAGTAGTTAAACATAAGTTATTTTGATTCATATTTCGTTTTCTATAACTTTCCTTTGAATACGTCTCTTTCCTCCCACCGCCCGTCTCGACGAGTGGCTAACTGTACAAAGAAGTGACCATTTAAACTGACAGGCGTTCCCTCAAGAGACGCGATGAAAAGGCTTCTTTGTCTTATTTACTTGAAGATTTAAGACGGAGATTTTGAGCGTCGAAAACACGATCTTTTGAATTTTAGTACCTATCCGTTCTCGCTATCAAAGGTAGCGTTCATTCAGTGGTACCTATTATTAAATTTTGATGGGTATATTACTGATATCTCCTTAATGTACCTACCACGCTAGCACGCTACATTGTATTTTACACTTGTAACCCTGCTGATATTATAAATTTAAAAGTTTATGAGTACATTATATGCATGTTGTAGAGCGTCCTTAACATTATAATTTCCATTCCCGGACGCATCCTACCAGCTCCAGCCCACACTGGGATAGCTTGTCTTTGCAGCTGACCCTATGGGAGTATAAATTTTTAAAGTAATTTGAAATCACAAAACTGGGAATACTTGGCTGGGTGCATTAGATTTGCTTGGTTGAGTTGGTTGGTTGGCTGCTGCAATGTAACCGAAACGTCGAGGCAAATATATGGTCCTATGAACGTTGAAATTTATGAGTGATTTTGGTTTCATCATCAGCCCAGCGATACGTCCCACTGCAGGGCGCCGGCCTCCTCTCAGAATGAGAGGGCTTGGGCCGTAGTTCCCACGCGGGCCCAGTGCGGATTGGGAACTTCACACACACCATTGAATTTCTTCGCAGGTGTATACAGGTTTCCTCACGATGTTTTTCTTCACCTTAAAGCTCAAGGTAAAGTTCAAGTGTAATTTTGCACATAAATTACGAAAAACTCAGAGGTGCGAGCCGGGATTTGAGCCCATGACCCTCTGCTTGAGAGGCCATAGGTCAAACGGCTAGGCTACCACGGCCGCTGGGTTTTGGTTTATTTGTACGAAAGTGCGTATTTTCTTGTATTTGAGAGAGAGAGAAAGAAAGAGAGAGAGAGAATTATTTAATTATACATATCGTCGGGGGTAGCATTGGTAAATACTGCGTATCTACACAACACCCGTAGGGAAAATCAGCGTAAATGTAAATCAAGATTTTACGTTCGTTGGCGGGAAACCTTAATAATTTGGCTACGTATGTTAGATACGCGGTATTAACCAACGCCAGTTACGCGGATTTTCTCTATGGGTGTTGTGCAGATACGCAGTATTTACCAGTGCTAGTTACGCGGTATTGCACTATCCCCGACGATATTCGATACACAGGAAAAAAACAATTGTGTGTCTTCTTGTGAAAGTGAATAAATGTCTTCTTTCTTTGATTACGCCTCCAGAATCTTCCCGTGGGTATGGCGATATTTTTCCCAAAATAGTTTTTTCCAGATAGCAAAATTTCCATTCGCATTTTGTCCCAAAAGTTTCACAGTGGTTTTTTACTGAAGCTTATTTTCACAATCGCGTTTTTTTCAAACTTTAATCGACACAGAAACATAGGTAGGTTTAGGGTAACCTATCTCAAACACTAAAAATCATTGCCCGAATTTAATTTGTCCGAAAACCATTCGAATTTTTATCGTTTGTCCGATGACAGGTTTCGTGAATTTTTCTTTTTACCATTTCACGTTTAGTAAAAGTATCGTTTGTCCGAAAAACGTTCCCCGTCTCATTCACTTGCCCTATGAATTGATATGTATTTTGTTTCTTAGCCAATTTTTCATTTACCTAATGGTACTTTTGACACTACCTACGTTTAGACAATTTTTTAGTTTACTTTTTAACGATATCCCAAGTTATTTTTCGACAGAGATACTTTTACTTCTACTCTCTCGTCTACTCGCTGATCTAAATTTTTAGTCAGGATGTAGTAAAGGTGGGCAAGAATCTTGGCAAGAATAAAGTAATTGTTTGGAATAACGTTTAACATATTTCTCAATTGTCATAACAACATTTGCAGTAATAATTTATAAACATAAGCACTCGGCGAGCGAGCAAGGCGGTACGGGGCGGAAGCGACTCGGATAGGTTAGGTTCAAAGGCTAATGCGGGAGCTTAGCGGAGCGAAGCTCCCGTATTAGCATTTGGTGTTAGTTATTTTTTTTATGACCACCCAGAAAATATTTACAATTAATTACAACTTTATTAAAAAACAAAACAATAAATGCCTAATCGTAATAATTCGAAATTAATTTTCGGACAAACGAAAAAAGAGTAAAACAAAATTTGTCGAATAGTTTTTGCCGAAATGAAAATCGGACTATCGTTTTTAGTGTTTCAGATAGGTAACCTAGGTTTAGGTTATGTTAAGTTTGCATCAGCCCGAAGGGCCAAAAACACACAGAAGAACGAGCTCCGCGTGAGCGGAGCTTCGTCGACACTGTTTCTGTGTCAATTCAAATTGGAAAAAACGCTACTGTGAAAATAAGCTTCAGTAAAAAACTATAGTGAGAAAAAAGCGTTTGAGAAAAATGCGAATGAAAAATTTGCTATCTGGAAAAAACGATTTTAGGAAAAATATCGCCATAGCCACTCCACCCGTGGAAACATGCTTCATCTAACGACTTCCCTCTGTCCCCAGATGCATCTTCCTTCACTGGTTCCGTCGCAAATACCGCGAGGAGCACCCCGCGCCCGCGCACAAGAACGGCGTCAGCACCGTCGAGGCCGGCCACGACAAGCACGACAAGCACGACAAACACGACAAACACGACCGGACAACACACGAGGTCAAAACTGAGAAGCACAAACTGAAGAGCCAGGCCAGCGTCGGCAAAGAAGTCGACACATTGATCAAACAGCCCTCCGCCGCGAGCGACGCTTAGCTCTGCCCCCGACCACTAGATTATGTAGGTTAATGTCGTGCTATCGCTACAAATACGGCGGTTTTCGCTTTTTTACAACACTAAGAGCTCGTTCCCACTATGTCGTATGTCGGTCCGGATTTTAATTGGTCGTTCCAGTGGCAGAACATTTTATATAAAGCAATTCACTCGTCCGACAACGATTTTGTGTCGGATCCGACAAAAAATATCGTGTGTTATGTCAGCACTCGTCCGGAAATCGTGTACACAAGCCTTGAAATGACTGTGCAGTCGTGGTCGACAGCCGACTAGTGTGAACAGAGGCGCCGACACCCGATTAAAATCGGAATCCGACATACGACATAGTGGGAACGAGCTCTAAATTATTCATTGAATGCATGCATTATTTGACGGAGGTTCATATCAAAAAAAGTTAATAATTAATTTTTTTAAGCAAAAGCAGAGCCTCCCATTCTGGTCTGATGATGAAAAGCAGGCAAGGAATTTCTGTGCACGGTAGTGCATGGCCAAGTTTTTTAATTTTATTCCGTTAGTTTAATGAGGCTTATCTGCCAGGTGGAATATCACTAGATGGCGTTGGTATCGTAAGGTCTCTTTGACGTTGGTCTTGCTTGTAATTGGCTTATTTAGTTGTAAACCAATCACAAACGTGACACAAAACTAGTGAAAAAACTTTCATTAAGTATTTCTGTTTTATCGTACAAAAGCGAAAGCCGTCGTATTTGAGCGGAGCTTGTCGTGAATGGAACTGAGCGCTCTGCGCATGCGCACTTGCAACTCAACTAAGTCATGTTTATTTCGTATATAAGAACATATTCCTTCCAATTATTTTATACGTTTCGTTAATTAATTTCGTGTACATATTATGACGTAGATATGTATGTTCTACCAAACTGACAGTTACATATCATTTTATTTAGATCCCGAACATTTAGAGCTACGAGGACACGTTGAGGAGCTCCGGTTAAAATGTTTGTATATATCTAAAATTGACAGATTGTCCGTTGAGCTGTAAAACTAAACGTCGTTCAGTTTTCAATATATTTTTGAGACCCTTTACAATTTTAACCTCTGTATTTGATTGGTAAAACTATGTTAAATTTTACCACAAAAGTAGATGTCGCAGTCGTTCTTAAATCAGATTTTTAAACCGTCAACCGATTTGTAATTTTTCTACTGAGACTGCGACCATAGTCTTTATAGAATTGGTATCAAAATTAATGATTAAGGACCACATTAATCATTAGAAACGTACATAGATTCATTCGGAGCTGTTATTGAATTCATTCACATTCTAAAACCCTACCGTCCCGTAAAATAAAGGTTTATTTTCTAATGTCTGTATTTAATCAAATTTTACTAGCTACATACAAAACAAATGTAATAGAATAAAATAACACATGCATGAAACCATGTTTATTGTATTATAAGCATCTAAGGGCATATGTTTAAACCAAGGGAGCTTTGTCCTAGTGATTTAGTTACCAGACTCAATGTTACAAAGATTGAACAGTAATTTAAAATGGAATACCAATTCAACCGTTGGCATATCTTGAAGTTGGGCCAAACATTTTGCAGTAATATCAAACGTTCCACAAAAAATAACTGTTATATTAGATTGCCACGTTACGATAAATTAAGTAAGTGTACTGTTTACATTTCTGGCTTTTATTTCATTATTTCTTAGCACCCTGTTTTTTTCTCAAACTCCGAAATAGTATCAGACTCAAAAAGTCTTGTATTTTTAACATTTAATAGTCTACCATGTTGGAGCCCATCTCATGCATCTATTGACGAATTTAACTGAAGTTTTAATTGGATATACTATTATTTTTAAGGAGAATTGTGTTGTGACATCATTGATTGGGATTACGATGGTTTGTTCGCGATTTTTTAATTCGAAATAATCATAAGATATCAGTAAACATAGTTATTTGTGTATTAGGTGTTGTCGATCGATGTTTTAATATACAGTACGTAACATAGACCAATGGTAACTTAATGTTTACAGTCTTTATGTCTACTAGAGGCTATGTGGAAAATAATTTGAATGTTTAAAAATCTGGTACTTGTATACAACTTACAACTTTTTGCAAATCTTCATCATAGGAAGAGTTTCAAAAGAGATAATATTATCTATTCTTGAAACAAATCAGTCTATATATTTAGACTCAGGCAAATTTCTGGAGTATTAAAAAATTTAAAGTCTCTTTACGTCCATGTACAAATTAACCTCAAAACGTAATCAAATGCCCAAGAAGTTTACCAGCGTCTGTACCATTAATGAAGACAGAAAGTAAGAAAATCAATGAGTTAAAAGAGAATATACTATGAAGCTCAGGTGGCGTATATGTAGAAAAGATAAAAGTTAGAAGCAAACAAAAAAATATATACCTAAGTGAATTTCATATTCCACATAACCTCTAAACTGACATCATGTCATCACTATTTTTGTTATTTTTCATATTTAGCCAAGTATTTCATGTAGAGAAATATGTTGCTTTGCTAATTTTCTAATTCGAGTCATTAATTCAAAGGGGAGACTGCGGGAGAAAGACACCTCAAAACATGCCTGTTAAAAAGAATCTTCATCTGGTTGGCTAAAGTTTAAACAATTTAAAAATAAAAAATAATCATGCAGAATTAGGATATATTAACGTTAAAACTAAAACGATTACCGTCAAAATAAATTTATAACTAAGACTTATGGCTTGCGATTCACCCCTGGTCTCCCCTTACTGATTTCTTTACTAAATTCGAAATAATATTGGAATTTGTATCCTAAGAGACTGAGAAAGAGTGTTCTAAAGTAAATTCAAGGAAATATCTTATTTAACGGTTTTGATACGTATTTTTTCGCTTCAGTGACGCATTGTTTGACATTTTGTACATTTTGCAGAACTGAATGTCATCGCGTTTACAGGTTTTAGGATTTTGGTGAAGGCCGCTTGTGGCTCACGTACGTAGGTCTCAAAGCAGCGGCCATTTTAAATTTTGACACAGGAATTGATATAAAAAAAATTCGAAGCTTGGATTTAATTTACGCAGTCTCAGTTATCATTAAAGCAAGTATACAAAAAGGATGAAAAAGTTAGTTTCATTGTGCAGAGGTATCTACATTAAAAAGTATAACATGTCATGACCATTATACATTATCCATTCGAACTATCTAGTTTCGATCCGATGCATAATGTTTGTGATCTACAATACAAAACATAGAGGATTGCATCTTGCGAGAAGAAATTATATTGTCAGTTAAATGTTTGCATGTCAGAGCAGAGCCAAATTCTAATTTTCCTTTGGAACGCTACGGAAATGATAATCTTTTTAACTCAGGGTCCAATGTTTTGATGAAAACATTCGACTTTTGTATATTTGAAGTTTCATTATGAATTATACTTTATTTAACGAAACTTTGTTTGTATAAGTAATGAGATAAGTAGATAACATAAATCGCATATTAAAATAACTATTTTGTTTATCAAGAAAACAATGGATGATTTTTTAGTGAATGACAAAGACATTAGGCATGTCGTGCTGGTCAAAGATTTATGGGTGTTTATTTAAGTAATTCATACTCTATTATACGTTCGTCGATGTGTTAGGTTAAGGATAGTGTTACAGTAATATATAAATCTACATTAGACGGTAAACTATTTATTTGAAGCGTAGCTTTAGGTCAGAATTTCGCGCTTGGAAATTCATGCCAAAGATATTTTATAACTTTTAAGCGCTTTTTATTTTTAATGGAATTGCACATAACCTGCAGGTACAGGTGATATTGATCAAAGTCAAATTAAGAGTCAATAATTCGGAACACAGAGCGTGGGAAATTAGTTCTCAGGTTATATAAGTGAGAAGAAATTTCTTCTCTGTGTAACGGGTTTGAGAATAAGTCGCATTGTTATAAATTTATTTTTTATGAAAATTTAGTATGAATTGTCCGCTCGAGACGCTTTAACAGAACGCCGTGCCAAAGCCGTGGTGAGACTGCGGAGGAAGCCAAGTGAATAACAACCTTATTTACTTAAGCTACCATATGAAAAATGTAAAAATAGCATAAATCGTATTAAATGAAATTTATTGAACAAAGTTGCATGCAAAACTTTATTTTGCTTATTATAACGCCAAAAAAATTAACACGAATAAAAACTCGAAAGTAAATGATAATTGGACATAGATCGAGAAAAATAATTATTGTTGACTAAGTATTCTATGAGACATTCCGCTGTGGCTTTTATATATATGTACTAATTACCGTCGATGAATTAAATATATGTGAAACGCATAACTTAATGTTTAGTCATCATAATCAATGTATCAACGTGTACAATATGTGTTGTGTTAACCATGGAAAAAAATCTGTTCATCCAAATTATATATATATATATATGTATATATAAATATATCCATGTAATGCTGTACATGGTGTCTTCCACCATGCGGTAAAACGTCACATTACCCTACACTACCCTAGCATTGTTTAATACTAACATATTCACTGTGATGTCATATTTTGAATCTTAAGCGCAAATATTATGCAGCGGTGACATCGCAGACGTAACTAATCAGAATTAGTTGACTTAATTAAGCAATAAAGTGGGATCATAACGACATAATTATGCTGGTGATCATCGCAGTAATTATACTTAATCACAACAATCTCCAAAATATTGTAATTTAATAGTAAGCAGTACGGTCACCCTACTGACAAGAAAGAGATGCAAAGATAAACGTATCTCACGTGCCTCAAATGTCCACTTCACCATTGTCGCCTTTATCATTTAAATATCTTTTAAAATGCGTTTAAAGCCTGACCAGAAATATATGACTATTCGCCATGTTGCGGAATTTCATTGGAACTAATTTCTTACACTGGCAATAATTTTAATGAACGTAATTTTAGTGGCGGTTTCTTTGAACAATAACAAAAAATGCCCAAAACGATTCGTAGTCAACAACGGATCACTGTAAATAATGTTTATACTCGTAATAAACTACTGGAAAAAAAAACGCTTGGGGAATGAAACTATTTTGCTATCAGAGCCATTCAGAGCTAACAGGCAAACGTTGTAGACAAGTCAAGATGTCATTGTTCCGACTATACTGAACTATTGCCTTATAAATACGAACAATAGCGCCCTCTTGACAATAGTCATATATTTTTGGTTTACCTTTACCAAACTTCATCACTAAAGTACTTAAAGAAGAAAAAATTAACAAAAAAACGGTTTTTGTTTCGCGTATGGATTAATTGATTGTTAATGGCAATAAATTACCGTATCTGAAGAAGTGGTTTCTCATAACGTCTCCGATGTCACCCTGTATGTAGGTAGATAGTAAAATTACGAAAATTACAAACGGTAATAAAGAAAAACGCAAATTATACAATATTTAAATTTTCACTGAAAGTATCACAGTGAATATTTTTCATATACCTACAAACTTATTGTTTTCATAATTTACTGTCATTGCCAAACATTGTAAATATCATTTGAGGCGCCATTTTTATGATTTATTTATATAGGTTTAATTAGAAACCAATCTCACGCAATTAAGATCCTACATCTAAATTAAAAATATTACTGTTCAAGTTATTAATTTTAATATTTATCATTGTATTGACACGTTTTATATTGATATATTTTAATTTAATTACGACTGTGCTGTTTTATATCTCATATATTTTATACCAATGTCTCTAAATAAAATTTGGACGGAAAGTGTGTTTTTATTATGCAGGGATTTTTTTTTTCTACTTAACTACTTATATTCAGAAATCTACACTAATATTATAAAGGGGAAATTTTGTAGGTTTGTAACGAATAAAATCAAAAACTACTGGACCGATTTAAATAATTCTTTCGCCATTAAAATGCTAAACATTATCTCTGAGTAACCTAGGCTTATATTTTATAGGCTATATTTACAAATTTGAATTCCCCGCGGACGAAGTCGCGGGGCAAAGCTAGTGTTATATGAAAATGTACCAATTTCCTTTAAAAGTAGTATGATTTAACAAATTATTCAGTATATAATTGGATAATAATTATTTTTTTGCTTGAACTTGGCCCGTGCATTACCCGATCGAAAACCACTTGGCACGCAGAACCGCCAGATGTTTAGTCCAGAGTTCAAATCTAGACCCAAATAAATTCCACATTAAGATGACAAATTAAGATCTATAATTAAAATAAAATAAATAAGTCGTGGGACGATTGACACCAAGTGACTTATTCCAGATTTCATTCCAGACCATCCTGAGAGGAGGTCTGTGTGTGCCCTGCAGAGGGACGTAGGATATAGGGTGGAACAATGACCTAGTCCCAAACTAAGTAAAGCTTGTACCTACTAAGGATACTAGACAACGGATAAACATTAAATACATTAAACATCAATACTTTAGTATAAAATTTCTGTATTTTTACACAAATATCTGCACCGACCGGGAATCGAACGCAGGAACTTAAGCTTCGTAGACAGGTTGTCTAACCACTTGGCCATCCGGTCATTAAATCAATCATTACATTTTGACACGTTTGAGAATGGTTCATCGGTCTAAACTAAAAATAATGATTAAGGAAGGTGCAGGAAGGAGAAAATCTGGTACCTAAGTAGATTGAAATAGTGGCTAAGATACCGACCTTCAGGAATGGACAGGAATCCTGAACTCTTTGACTGATCTAGGACAAAAATAAATACTTACTTGTTTATGCTGAGCTGGCTGCTAATTCGGCCATTCTACTTTTAAGTACTTAACCATTAATCTTTTGTGAAATATAAGGCATACCTGGTGATTTTTTTCAAGTGTAAATAACTTATATAAAAACTGAAACAACTAAATTTAATGTTTTAAAGCAAAAAAAACTATAAATTCAAAGAAATTTTGTGGAAAAAATTGGTAACTCAGCGGAAATTACATCAATTTCCATACAAATGGCGGGGACATGCATGTCCACTGCGTTACCTACTTTATAGATAATATTGATTCCTTTTTATGCGTAGTGATAATTTTAAATGTAGGCTTAATTATGTGCCTATTTAAATCTTTAATGATAAAACCGAGCACTTTACCGTTTTTGTAAAAAAAATATTTGAAGAGCACATTACAAAAAATGACTGGTCAACGAAAAGTAGAATGACCCAATTAACATTCATTAGTAGAAGACTGCACCATAGAAATAATAAAAAAATGTAACCGACTCCAAGATAAAGTCATATTATTTTCAAGATATTAAGATAATTCTTATCTCAGGATAAAAGGGCTTGGGCCATAGTTCCCACGCGGGCCCAGATCGGATTGGTAACTTCACCATTTAATTTCATCGCTGGTGTCTACAGATTTCCTCGTGATGTTTTCCTTCACTGCGAAGCTCATGCCAAATCTCAAATGTATCAATCACCATAACTAAAACTGATTTTACAAAAATCTTGGAAATACTTAGTAGGTAGTATCTACTTCTACATCTATTTTCTAATCTAATAAGTAGGTTAGTACTATTACTTATTCTGTGTAAGTAGTCAGGTACCATTTAAAGAATAAAAAATGTAAACTTTGTCTTTTTTATTTTTTTGTAAGGGATTAATAAAAACTAAAAAGCTTACACTATCCGTTGATTTTCTGTTTTCTGCAATCTGCACTCCGTTACCATTTTCCTAATGAAACAACTAGTAACGACATCTATAGGCTTTTTACAAAAACTTTCAGTCGTTAGCTTCACTTACCGTTTCTACGTACAGCTTGCTATGTGATTGTTTACGTAGTTCTCGTGATCAATCATAGATGACTCTGATATCAACCGAAATATTTTGTAGTTATTACGCTAACTCAACGCGACATGCAGCGACGCCGCGCGTTTGAATTTATACTCGTAATGATAAATGCCTCTTATATTAACGCTAATAAGTAATAATATGACTGTAATCCCTTTACTAACGAACGTCTCATCAAGTCCATTTACGTTTGTTCCGAATTTAGTGGTGGGTTAAGTGCATTCAAATTTAACGTTCTTCTACACCAGCTGACTTCCAAACGTTCCACGTAGGTATTCCTTATACCTACCTACATGTAATTAGCACCAGTTAGCTGTTGCTTGAACGCAATCGGCAATCATATTCTCGATTCTCGACGCGTCGCGTTTCGCGTCACGCGGCGCACAAGGCGCGATAGTGCACGGCGCGGCAACGTCGCGTCTCGCCTCGCCACGCTGTCGCGCCGCGCCTTCCCACCCATCGACCGAGCGTCGCGCGTCAGTTGCCGCGAGGTAGTCGCGCCGAGTGCTAAACCCGCGTCGAAAATGGCATCAAAAATTCAAATGTCAGATTCCGCTTCAATCAATCTCATTAAGGAAGTGAAGAAACGGCCGTGTATATGGGACCCTAATGACGAGTACTACAGCGAGCGGTATCACTTGTCCATGGCTTGGGGAGACATCTCGAAGATTCTAAACATGGCAGGTCAGTAGTTACTGTCTAACAAGTCATAAGTTCCTGGTACTAATAGGCGACGCTCACGATGTCACGAGACGAGACGACGCGGCGCGGCAGTACGTAGGTATAATGGTTATTTTAAATGATTGTTTGGTTGTATAAAAATGTAGATGGCGACACCGTTATTTACTAGTCTCTTTGGACTGGACTACTTCGGTCCTCAGGCTTAACATTGGTCTGGTGAAAGATCTCTCTGTTATCTTATGTAAGCCATGGTAGCCAAGTGGTTCGACCTATATCTATGGCTTCTCAAGCAGAGGACCGTGGATTCTAACCCGGGCTTGCAACGGGTTTTTCGTATTCATGTGCGTTACATTTGAAATTTACCACGAGTTTTACGGTCATGCAAAATATCGTGAGGAATCCTGTACTCACTTGCATAGGGATTCAAAGGTGTGTGGGAAGTTCCCAATCCGCACAGGGCCTGCGTAGGAATTATAGGAGGCCTGTGCCCAACAGTAGGACGTATATGGGTTGAGATTACTCAATTATCATATTATTACTTACCAGTGTGTTGGTTGTACGTTTGATATTAGCAAATGGACATTCACAAGTTCCTCCGAGTATTACTCAGGTTTTATTTACAAAAAATGTAACATAACTCATTGAAATAAAACAGTTGTAACGTGCCTATCTACATCTACATATAAGGTTAGGTCAAATGAACGTAATACATATTTTGAGTTGTGAGTCGCGTATTTCCGGCCTCGTAATTTTGGCTTCATACAAAAGTCCTATTTGTGTAAAACTCATTTTCCATCGCCGTGAGCCGTATGGCACAAAGTGGACTTTTCTGTAAAACTAAATGCAGCAGAACTTCGTTTGATCTCACCCTATAAGGGTCACATCAATGCCTTTCTAATAAAGCCACTAAAAACTTCTAAGCGACACATCTATTTCCAGAAGACGTACTTCGTGCGAAATGGAAGAATCTCCGCGACTTCTTCAAGAAAGAGGTGAAGAAGAATGAAGTGGAAACCGTGGAAGAGTACCGTGGACGCTGGCGCCATTTCAAAAGCATGGGGTTTCTCTTAAAGACTGGAGATGAAAAGCTAGGCACCGGCAGCGAAGCCGACAACAGCGAGTATGAGACAAAATACGTGCCTGATTCCAACCTAGAAGTGTTTTTGCAAGAAGACCCAATCCCAGAAAAGAGATACAAAGTAGACGACGACGACAACGACTATGACATGATGTTCCTTAAGTCTCTCACGCCGTTCTTGAAGCAACTTGAGCCAACTAGGAACTTGGTGGTAAGGAGTAGAATCCAGGACTTGCTGTTGAATGAGCTAGCGGCTCAGAGCTCCGCACATGGCGGGGTTATGAAGAAAACGTAGCGAACAAACGAACGGAAAGCAAATGGCAATAAAAATGCCTAAATAAGAATGGACTGGAGAGTCAGTCCGTATCAGTACCAGGTCGTTATTAATAAGAATGGACTGGAGAGTCAGTCCGTACCAGTACCAGGTCGTTATTAATAAGAATGGACTGGAGAGTCAGTCCGTATCAGTACCAGGTCGTTATTAATAAGAATGGACTGGAGAGTCAGTCCGTACCAGTACCAGGTCGTTATTAATAAGAATGGACTGGAGAGTCAGTCCGTACCAGTACCAGGTCGTTATTAATAAGAATGGACTGGAGAGTCAGTCCGTACCAGTACCAGGTCGTTATTAATAAGAATGGACTGGAGAGTCAGTCCGTACCAGTACCAGGTCGTTATTAATAAGAATGGACTGGAGAGTCAGTCCGTACCAGTACCAGGTCGTTATTAATAAGAATGGACTGGAGAGTCAGTCCGTACCAGTACCAGGTCGTTATTAATAAGAATGGACTGGAGAGTCAGTCCGTACCAGTACCAGGTCGTTATTAATAAGAATGGACTGGAGAGTCAGTCCGTACCAGTACCAGGTCGTTATTAATAAGAATGGACTGGAGAGTCAGTCCGTACCAGTACCAGGTCGTTATTAATAAGAATGGACTGGAGAGTCAGTCCGTACCAGTACCAGGTCGTTATTAATAAGAATGGACTGGAGAGTCAGTCCGTACCAGTACCAGGTCGTTATTAATAAGAATGGACTGGAGAGTCAGTCCGTACCAGTACCAGGTCGTTATTAATAAGAATGGACTGGAGAGCCAGTCCGTACCAGTACCTCTACCATGAGTTTACACTAGTTTACAGTGACCGTACTCGCTAGCGACGGCGTAAATGGTTTGTATGGAGAATTGCACTTCCGTAAGTGACCGCTAGAGGCGCTGTACAATTCTCCATACAAATAATTTACGCCGTCGCTAGCGAGTACGGTCACGTAAACTAGTGTAAACTCATGGTAAAGGTACAGTACCAGGTCGTTATTCGAGCGTTGCTATCGAATCACTTTCGAGGACACGTTTTGTAGAACTAGCAGAAGATTCTGTTATTGTTAGCTATCTGGTAGAACCTCTAATAAATAACAGAAAACGCCATCAAAATCTCAAGTACCTACATCAACCAGATAAATTGCAACTGTATCAGAATCTTATGCCATTTCTACAAAAACGTGTCCACGAAAGTACTTCGGAACAGATTCTTGACTTCTGTGGTTTTTTTGAGTACGTAGGCTCCCAGCAGGCCATCGGTCGACCCCTGGAGGTTGATACAGACTTTGGGTATCATGTATCACTGTCTTAAACCGCTAACTGAACTAAGAACCCTCGACGAACCAAAGATGTAAATAACTTAGGATCAGTCCGTCGGGTTGCTTCTTGTTCCTATTAGGATGAGCTACATGCAAAGCAATGGTATTGTGACTGGTTGTGACACCAACAAACTTTTTTCTAGCATTATTTTAATCTGTAGAAGGATACTAAGCTAAAGCATTGTGAATGAAATTAAAAGTGTGCTTTTAAACTAGTGCCAAAGTTCACGTTCGTGAGTAAATCAGCTTGATAAAAACATTATCTGTACTCCTTGGATGCACTCCATGGAGCCACATGATAGGAAATGTCCATTCCAAAAGAAATGTATTGTAAAAAATTCAACAAGCACTCCATTTCTTCTGTTGTAAATATCTCTGCTCTTGATTTTATACAAATTAAAGTGCCTTAGATCTCATCCAAATTAGATTATTATAAGAAATATAAAGTTATTTTGTAATCACATCGGTGTTTTTTTTTTTTAAATCCTTAGGGGAGGCCAATCGCACTTATTTTTTCATGTTGCGAGTCGCGCTCTATGGCCCTAAACGAATGGTTACGGAGATAGGGTCCCATTGAATTGAAAACATAAATCCCGTTCCTTGCCCCTGGGATTTTCTGAAAATCCTAGAATTAGGTTTTTATTGTTATATTTAATCAAATCACCTACTCGCGTGCCAAATTTGAAGTCCCTAATAATTACATATTTCAAACTAAATACAAACTGAAATATAGATGCACAGAAAAAACCCCAGAAAAAAGACCAATGCTGGGAATCGAACCCAGGTCCTCAGCGTTCCGTGCTGCGTGCTTACCCCTACACCATCACTGGTCTAGAAGTTAGCGACGAATTTTTCCCATACATCGTACACTTCAGTCGGTTATAATCACATTGTGCAGTGATAAGCGCGCATCTATGTTATGCCCTCTACCGAGAGACTTTAACACTCCTTCGGAGCTAACCGCGCACCTGGACCAAGAGATGGCGCTACTAAGCCAACTTTTACAAGTTAAGTATGAAGTATCTTTTTCTATTTATTTTACAAACTTCATTTTTTTTTAAAGTAATAAAAAAAATGAAGTTGTAAAATAAATAGAAAAAGATACTTCATACTTAACTCCTAATAATTACACTTAGTCGCGACTCTCCTGTGAATATGGCAAAAGTTAAGGGTCTATTCTATAGCCAATAATTTTTAGGCAAGTCTACATCGGCGTGTGTGTGAGACGCCTGGCCAACTATCGACCCATTCAAATGAATCTTATGGTACGTTTACACGCTTGGCAAGCCTCGGCAAGCTTCGACAAACACAAGCGTGTGAACGGGGGTGTTTGGCTTGGCTTGCGTGAGCTTGCCGCGATCCGGGCTAGTGTCGGTTTATGAAGACAGATCAAAGGAAGCTTGCGGCAAGCGCTTGCGACGTGTTTACACGTTGGCGCGTGCTTAGTGTCGCTCACGAGCTCGCGCCGGACGGACGTACCTATTTGTGCTGTACCTTGATCGCGTCTCGACCATGAGTTGGTCAAACGATGAAACTATGGCCTTTCTCGAGGCATATCAAAGCGAACCGTGCATATGGAACCCGAAGGATGTAAACCACAAAGATAAAAAGAAAGTGGCAGACTTTTGGTTTCGAGTTAGTCACGAATTAAAAAAGCCAGTTAAAGAACTTTAATTTTATTTTTTTGGATTTTTAACATCCACCACCTTTTCTGCCGAACTTTTCGCTTTCTTTGTTTTTGTTTATATTTTAAATAAAAATATGTTAAACTAAACGCAATAGCCGACACAACTTCAAAGTCCACGTCTGCCATGTTTGCTTGTCCGGAGCACACTAACCCAATCGCAAGCGTGTAAATGGCGACCAAGCGTTTGTAAAGACTTGTAGCTTGTACACGCTTGCCAAGCCTCGGCAAGCGTGTAAATGTAGCATAAAGGCTTGTAGCTTGTACACGCTTGCCAAGCCTCGGCAAGCGTGTAAATGTAGCATAAAGGCTTGTAGCTTGTACACGCTTGCCAAGCCTCGGCAAGCGTGTAAATGTAGCATAAAGGCTTGTAGCTTGTACACGCTTGCCAAGCCTCGGCAAGCGTGTAAATGTAGCATTATGTTTGTTGGCTCGCTAATTTTATGTCCACAAGAGAGACAGTGGCGAAGCGGGTCCTCGCCCAAGGCCTCGCAATCTGAGGGGCCTCGCGCCTCGAATGGCTCTCGTTCTTTGCTCAATCAAAAATCCGTACTTTAATGTGTGGTGCGCCAGCGTAGGGCGTCGCAAAATATATCTTGCCCACACACAATTCAGGTGATGCACCGGCATTGGGTTAATCTTAGGAACGAAAGAAAAGGGACCCCGCTGATTCAACTTCGCCCACGTGTATACGCCACTGAAGAGTGACGTCTTTTGTTTCTAACACTGTACCTACCCTTAGGTACGATAACGATGATTAGGCACGCTTACCAAGTACTCATAAATCCCAAGAACCTTTTGTAGGTACACTTCCATTTGAATCAAAAACAATCTGCGCAGTGTTCCCTATTGTAATGTGCTTAAGCGTTCCCCGCAGCTTCCCCAATTCGGAACGAGCCTTACTTCCGCCGGCGCCCTGGTGCCTGGTGACGCAGTGTCGCTGTTTGTTCCCAGAAAATGTATTGACTCTGTCCTTGGGGACTTTATCGGTACTGACATACAATAAGATTATTTCCACTTTGACACTCGGGACGTCTCAGTTTTAACCGTAATAGTTCGTGTTTTCTCATAGGGTACTTATATAAAATTCTAGAATTTAATCACATAAAAGTCACACTTCAGACTAAGTATTGCACTCCCGATCTCTCTCGATGTATGTCGAGAATTACCGAGTGCCAACGTGGAAATAATCTTATCGTTAATGTGAACGCTGATACCTGTAGCTTACAGGTTTTTATCCCAGTAGCTGGCCCTACTGTGTACAGTCAACCAATTTGATTCCTAGGCCACTATAGAAGTAGAACCATGTCATAATTACTCGATTTGTTTATCTTCTACGACAGTGATTATTGCGTAAATTATGTTGACATCTCGATTTTGTGAACCGCTGGTGTCAACAATAATTAGGAAAGGAGTTTGCTTATGTATTAATAACTCGAATTGTGACTGGCGGTCTGTCAAAACTTCTTTTTCTTCTCGTGTCATGGACCGAAAACGTTTAAATATACTCTTTACGTCTATTTGCATGTTGTGATCAAAAAGTTGATAATCCTTTGACCTGGCCCCAATTGCATAGCAAAATACCTACAAGCAAATATTATAATGAACAAAATAGCCGATACTATTAGCTTGTAATTTGTTATTCAATTGGGCACTGCCCTACACTGACGTTGTAATTATGTTAGTAGATAATGCGATGGGGTTCTATACACCGTGAAATTTTAGTGGTTGTTTTCCCGAAACGAGGTGATTTAGTTTCGATTGTACAATCGACTTATAATTACTATTTTGACTAGAGTCAAAAATCCAAATTGTGAAAAACGAAAGTCGAAAATGACCGCAAACCAATAGTAACGCTTCGTTGGTACCTAACCTATCGTACAATCGTACGCTACTTGTACCAACGAAGCGTTACTATTGGTTTGCGGTCATTTTCGACTTTCGTTTTTCACAATTGGATTTTTGACTCTAATCAAAATAGTAATTATAAATCGATTGTATAATCGATACTAAATCACCTCGTTTCGGGAAAACAACCACTAAAATTTCACGGTGTATAGGCTGGGATGATGATGATGATTGAAACGCTATTGGAACGTAGAACTCTTTGATCAGATAACTTCATCAAGTAGATGGAACTATCAGAGGCCCTACCACGAAGTGCATAATTCGAACTTCGTTTTGTGCCGTCCCGCTCACGCTAATATGATTTGACACGAGAGTGAGAGGGGTAATACGATACGAACTTCGATTTTCGAATTTCGTAGTAGCGCCTCTGACGGTCAGAAAGAACCCCGCTCGTCTGTTGTTTTGACTGCTGCAAGTTGGTTACAAACCGCACCGTCATCGATCAAAGGCATCAAAGCACGTCATGCAACAGGCGATTCATCGTAAATTCCTCTTAAAAAACAAAACGAGTATATTAAAGGTTCCAAATGGCAGTATGCATTGATTGCTGTGTGATCCACTCCACATTATTTAAGGGATCGTCTTACTGCCTACGTGAATCTAAAATCTACAGGGTTATTTGTAATTCACTAGCATCCTTTTAACCCTAAACTCCTACGACTTAAACAAATGTTTTTTGTTTTACGGCTTTTGTCATAACTTAATATTTTTGGTGTAATAACGTTTTGAAAATTTGAGATTACCTCTTATTTTTACGATACTCTGTGTATTTGTATGGGAAAAAAGTGCTTCATTTTAAAAAGTCGTAAAACAAAAAACATTTGTTTGAGTGATAGGAATTCAGGGTTACGAGGATGTCAGTGAGTTAAAAATAACCCTGTATAATAGTTGAAATTTGGTAGTTCGTACATTACGTAACTTATTTAACTACTTAATCGGTTTGCATCTGTCGATTTTACGAGTAGGTATGCAAGCTGTTAAACCTTTTTGTTTGTTGTTAATATTGTACTTCCTGGCTATATTTGATGCTGTTAGGTAGGTAGGTATGTGTTCAATCTCAGCCTTCAAACCATTGACCAGATCCAGTATGCCAGCCTATATACGTCCCACTGCAGGGCACAGGCCTTTTCTCAGAATGAGAGGGCTTGGGCCGTAGTTCCCACGCGGGTCTAGTGCGGATTGGGAACTTCACACACGCCACTGAATTTCTTCGCAGGTGTATCCAGCTTTCCTCGCGATGATTTCCTTCACCGTAAAGCTCATGGTAAATTACAAATGCAATTTCGCACATAAATTCCGAAAAACTTAGAGGAGCGAGACGGGATTTGAACCCACGACCATAGACCATAGACCATTGAGAGGCCATAGGTCCCACTAAGCCACCACGGCTTTTGTAAGCTAGGTATGCTAGTAAATAAATAAATAAATAAATAAATAAATATTAGGGGACAATCTTACACAAATCGACGTAGTTCCAAACTAAGCAAAGCTTGTACTATGGGTACTAGACGACGATAAACATACTTATATAGATAAATAAATACTTAAATACATAGAAAACATCCATAACTCAGGAACAAATATTCGTGATCATCACACAAATAAATGCCCTTACCGGGATTCGAACCCAGGACCTCTAGCTTAGTAGGCAGGCTCACTACACTACCAACTAGGCTAAAGCGGTCGTCGTAGTAATTTTACATACTGAGTTTATGTTTCTTAAACGGAATCTAGTGCCTGTGCCTCACTCAAACTGTCCTTGTTAGAACTCTTATAAAACATATCCTATTGAGCCCCCTGTCCTGTAAACGTTGTCATGGGGCCTATTGCGAAATTCAAAACTCGAAGTAGTACAAAAATTAATTAATAGGTACATAAATTCAGAGGTGTTAGCTGGCACGGTCTCGAACCAACAAACCTCAGCTTGAGAGGCCACACGTCAAACCTAGTGGCTAGTGGCTACCACAACTTTTATTAATACTTATACTAATTCTTCATCATCATCATTTCAGCCGAAAGACGTCCACTGCTGAACATAGGCCTCCCCCAAGGCTCACCAAACAGATCGGTCCCGTGCCATCCGCATCCAACGCGATCCCGCAACCTTAACCAGGTCGTCGCTCCATCTTGTTGGAGGCCTACCTACTCTGCGTCTTCCGGTCCGTGGACGCCACTCAAGAACCTTTTTGCCCCATTTAAAATATACTAATTACCTGCTATATATAATTAATTACTTAATTCTGGGAATCCACATTACAACCATCTCGTCAATTTACTTATAGTTTGTTAATTATGTATCTAAATACCGGAATACTAGAGACCGGATTATGCAGATTTGCATATGCAATTGCATATTTAGCCCATTTTCATCTACCATTGCATATTTTACCTAAAATATTGCGATGATGCATATTATCACTAGGTAAATTGCAATATTTCTGGGTAAGATAATTAATGATTCATTTATAATTAATGATTGATTTATTTATTTTGTTTTATGTCCAAAGATAATTAATTACCGGAACCAATAAGTGATAATAGCACACAAATTTAAATACTGCTCGGTTGCCTCAGTTGATGTGGACCGATCGTTTTCCACTTTTAAAAATATTTTGAGTGATAAAAGACACGATTTTAGTGCATGTATACCTAGTTGAATGTTTGTGAAAATATACCTCATTGTTATCGTTTACAAGAATACAAAATTTTAAATAACCTAATCCCACAAAAACATTTCATGTTAAATGTTGCCAAGACGAGACCATTTAGCTCGCACTGTCAAAAAGTAATCAGATCTCTTGTAGAGCCAAGTTTCTAACCCTACGTGCTCAGCTCTAAATCTATAAGACCTAATTTTACACTAATTAATCTCGTAGGCGTGCAAACCATGGACTAAACTCGGCCGCACAAACCTTTTGCAATTCGGCAAATGGGCTTGAACTTCAAAATCTATTCAATCTTTTAAACTCTTTCCGTGCGGCCGACTCGCCAGTTTAGTCCACGGTTTGCACGCCTACGAGATTAATTAGTGTAAAATTAGGGCTTGTAGATTTAGAGCTGGGCACGGAGGGTTAGAAACTTGGCTCTACAAGAGATCTGATTACTTTTTGACAGTGCGAGCTACATGGTCTCGTCTTGGCAACATTTAACATGAAATGTTTTTGTGGGATTTCATTTATTTTTGGTAGGGATGATTTACTAAAAATCCTGAAATAAATATCTTATTATTTATAACAATCACAAGGACAAATCCCTCTATATCAATTTTCAGACCTATAGCATCAAAATTTGCGGAAGTCTCATACAAGCTTTCACCCCCTAGTTTAAGGGGTTGGGGGGGTAAAAGTTTCAAGTTTTAAGATTTTTTCGTTGTTTGTATACCATTACTAGCTTACATACCAAATTTCAGCTTTCTAGGACTTCAGGAAGTACCTTATGAATTCTGATGATCAATCAGTGACGAAATCCCGCCTATTGTCTACCTGAATTTTTATTTTAGTAATGTCACTGTACTGTTTTTGGTGATCAATAAAGAATATTTGTATTGTATTGTATTGAAATTGGGGGTTTTTAGACATTGATAAAATCTAAAGTATAATAATTAATAATAAAATAATAATAAATAAATATCACGGGACAATTCACACCAATTAACCTAGCCCCAAAGTAAGCTAAGCAAAGCTTGTGTTATGGGTGCTAGACAACGGATACTTATATAGATAGATACATACTTAAATACATATTAAACACCCAAGACCCGAGAACAAACATTCGTATTTTTGATACAAATATCTGCCCCGACACGGGAATCGAACCCGGGACCTCAAGCTTCATAGTCAGGTGCTCTAACCACTAGGCCATCTGGTCGTCAATAATATAAGTATAATAGCTATGACATTCAAACTTTGTATGTTTCATGTTTGTACTAGTGTCATTATATCTTGAAATTTTCAACTATTTAACATCATCCAAAGCAAAGTTATAAGAGTTCAAAAAAACGACGAAACGTTTCGAGAAAAGGTAGGTATAGTGCCCTTGCGCTCCGCTTGGCTCGTCTTGGCGGGGGCACTCCCGTGCCCCCAGACTCTTATATTTTAATTTAATGTTGCATGTTTTGACAGTTTTCATGCATATTTCGAGCAATTTTCCTATATATTTGCATGCATATTTTAAGCTTTATGTTGTATATAATCCGGTCTCTAATTATCACTTATTTATTACGTATTGATTTGTTTCATTTACCAAATTAAAACACCACGTACTTAATCGGTATCCTAAAAACATGTGTAGGGGTCATTTTTATTATGATCTCTCTAATATAGCCATTAATATTCTGATCTGACAACACTGACTACACAAATGCGATGCGGGTGGGGGATTTTTTTCTCAAAGTTAGAACCCTTAAAAATTGTGTTTACCTACCTACTTAATAACTGACTGAAACTGTTTAGGTATTAATTTAATTTAGGTAAAAGTAAGATTGACTTGGACGTGCATGCAATTGACAGACGAGCGGCAGAAAGAAGGGGAGATCTTTGCGTAGCCGTGGGACACTCAATACGCTATTTAATTAAAAAAAAAACAAATATTTTGTCTGTTTTATTGACTGCTTTTAGAAGTGTTTTGGTAATCGTTGTTACCAAAATTGAACAGGGCATTCATCTCATCATTGATATTTTAAATAAAAACGTTTTAAATAACGCCCTCGACAAATTTGTGCACACATTAAATATTACGCTATTTACGCAAGAGCCAATTAGGTTAGAACATAGGTATTATAACAATTTTAAATTAGGAATGAAGTCGAAATGTTTTTTTTTATTATGACGTTTGCCGGCCGGCGGCTGCAGCGTGCACGGAGCGGCAACGGCGCGGCGTGACGCGACGTTGAATCGATGCCGTTCGCGTTCCCGCCACACCGCACCCGCCAGCGATCTAAGGAAAAGGATCGCTAGGTTTTATTCTTTTTTTATTTTTATAAAAGGGTTATAAATTGTATTAAATACATAATTGTGAACAATTTTCTTTGAGAATGATTTTGTTTTCTTTACATAATGTAAAGTAAGCAAAAGCGTGAGGTAAAATTGTGTAAATCTAAGTAGCAAAGTACCTATTGGTTACTAGCATAAGAATTATCGTTCGCGGTCTGTACCGCTGTGTCACTGTGTCGCGCTGTGTCACGTACTGTAGGCACACTCAAATCCCTGCTCGGAGAAACCTGCTTGCAGTAACACTACCAATCGTACTCCGTATGATCCAGGACCGACAATACTGAGTATGAGCAATAAAATGGGCCCTGTACACATCACATACTCACAATATGAGCGACAGTGGTAAGGCAGGCAGGGCTCTGCATGCAGTGGTTTGAGTAGGTCCTTATTAGCACCACCTACGGAGCAGCTGTGGAGCTTGGAGGCTATGCGCGCTAAACATGTAGGTACCAGAATGGCTACAGAAGTTTTTTTACAGAGCAACACTTGATTGCAAAAAGATAGCAAATCTATCCTATAAAGAAAGATTGGCAAATTGGCCTGCATATTCAGTACAAACCGCATGCAAACCTACCTACCAAGTGGAAGCTAGTTAATTATGCTTAATTTTCTAACGTGTATACAAATTTCAAAAACCCTGGAGAAGCGAGTTGTAGTATAAATCTTCCTAGGTGAATTTTTCGCTTCGAGCCCTTTATCTTTCAAAACAAACGGCATCGTCATATTCGTCATAGTATTAAGGTTCAAATTTAATGTAATGGCTCGAAGCGAAAAATTCACTTGTGAAGTTTTATCCAAATATGAGAGCTTACAAGTGATTATTTTTGTTATTTGATTGTGGTGCGTCCTACTACTTATGTTGATTCTCCCAGCCTTCACACTTTTGTCGTCTTAATAACAATTATAGCAAATGGTAGGATCGATAAATCTACGAACAGTCGAGGAAACTGAATTGCGTACCATGGTTGAACCTTTTTGTGGCAAATTTCATGTTGACATTCCCTACATCTGCCAAAGAAATCATTGGGAAACTTATTGTGAAGAGGTGCCAACCTAGTACGCAATTCAGTTTCGTTTGCAATATAATTCTATTGGCATCATTCTTTATTCTAATGAAAGTAGTATCCATCCACGCACCTTACGCTCCGCTCTGGAACATTGTTAACGGCTAGCGGTCCGAATAATATCGCTCGCGACATGGACAGGTTCTTGCACTAGTGATGCACTAAAAGCTTCATTAACCGTAAATTACCGATAATTTCGTTTAATCACTTTATTGTAATAGCCCGGATATTGTTGTTATTTTTTAGTGGTAATGTTTAAAATAAAAGGGGTTGAGTTCTGCGTTTATGATAATGTTACTTTGTTCTTAATTAAAACTTTTTATAACCTATCTAATAATAATACATATTAATGAAATGCAAAGTCGTTAAAGGAGGTAAAGTGGTGTAATTTTGCAAATTTATTCAGAGCAATTTGCAGTTCTTAATAAATTGAAACCAACGATTTTTTTAAATTTCTTATAGTAAGGGCTTCGAAGACAAGCAAGCACGTAGATTTTGGTTTGGCTCAAGTATTTTTGATCGTTTATAACGTTTGTTTGTTATTCGAATAGTCAATGCCGTTTACATTATTATTAAACTAATCAAAAATCTACGTGCTTGACGAAAAGCCATTTGACCGTCTCCAAATCCCTGTAAGTTAAAAAAATCCGGTTTTGATCGCGTCGGACCATGCATAAAGAGTTCTGCAGCTAAAATGAAGTTAAATTGTTAGGTATCGCGAGGCCGCTAACACAAGGGCGTAGGTATCTTAAAAGATACATCAAGAATGTCCTTTTATGTACAAATTACAGGTTTTCGACGATAACTTAAAATATAAGACTGTTTTTAATTTAAAGCACATCACGGCAACAGCAGGTACCTAAATGCAACGTGTCTCAAATTTAAGAAAGAATATTTTATCAGGTGCTTGAGTTAGCTTGTATTGAAATGTTTTTCAGGATTTTTAACTTGTGCTTGAAATTTTAGTGGTTGTTTTCCCGAAACGAGGTGATTTAGTATCGATTGTACAATCGGTTTATAATTACTATTTTGACTAGAGTCAAAAATTCAATTGTGAAAAACGAAAGTCGAAAATGACCGCAAACCAATAGTAACGCTTCCTTGGTACCTAACCTATCGTACGATCGTACGCTACTTGTGCCAACGAAGCGTTACTATTGGTTTGCGGTCATTTTCGACTTTCGTTTTTCACAATTGGATTTTTGACTCTAGTCAAAATAGTAATTATAAATCGGTTGTACAATCGAAACTAAATCACCTCGTTTCGGGAAAACAACCACTAAAATTTCACGGTGTATACAGACTAGACTTGGGAAAAACATTGGACATTTGAAACGACACGACAGCTTCTTTAAGACAATTTTGGAAGGAAAGATCGAGGGGAAGAGAGGAAGACGTCGGCTGGCGCAGCTACATGGATCAAGTAAAGGAAAAAGCCGGTGTCGTGTCTTATAGGAGGTCAAGGAGATGGCTCATGAGAGGGACGAGTGGAAGATACTTCTCCGACAAAAGTGTAAATCTTAAGTTTGAATGAAACGGTTGACTAATTTCCATACGTTGGTCGACATTCAAAGTGTACCGCGCAAACGTGTGACTACATTTTGAAACAAAAATTGCAATAAAAAATCTTTATAAGGGTGTCACTCAAAACTAACCCAACTTGATTCCGAGTATTCCGGATTAACTTTGAGATTCTGATGTTCCAAGACTTGCCAAGTAGACTAATTTAACTAGTAACTGTAGCTGTGATGGAAATCCTTTCTCGGCAAGTACCAGTACCGCCTGAGGCAACCGCAATTCAGCAATCATTTTCAACTGGTTGACACAACTGATCAGAGCTGTAATTTTCTACTATTATACTCGTAACGTAATGTACGTTTACCACTTTTGAGCGAAATTTTCACATTATATTAGTGTATTTATGTGTAAGTTTAGCTAGTTTTTTTACAAGATACATAAAGTACCTATCTGTATTGTAGGTACATTACATACTTAATGTAAAATGAATTACAATGTAGAGATTTGTTACTGGCAGGGCAGCATAGTGCTGAACTTGAATATATTTAAATTTTGATCCGAATCTATGCAATGGACATACGTGACTTGTGCTTGACAGACCCTACAATAAAATTCTTTAAAAGTATAAGTTATTTTTATTAAAAGTCACCCCCTTATTTCTAGCTTTTAGTAATTATTGAAAAAGTCTTGAAAAAGTAAAATGTATCTCCAAATCGTAAAAGATCTTCCTTTATTAATAGGTAGTAACAGTATCTGGAGTGGATATTTTATTTGTATCGGATTGTCAAAATAAGTTAAATAAGTGCCTACTTGTTTTCAGAACATCTATTCTAAAGCAAATTACATAGACCGATGATAAGCGACAACTTATTACCAAAACTCAAGTGCTAATCGTTTTTCAATTGCAGAATATTTAACAAACATCCTAGAAAAACTAAAATGAAACAACGCAATCGCTGGAAATACGGTAACACCATCATTAAAAAACTGTAGACAATATGCCCCGTGACCATATAACACAGCAACTACTTATAAAAGGACCCAAATAAAAAGTCACCCTTTGTCCGTCCATCCCTTCGGGAAGGCCCGGGTGCGCAAGTGCCCATTCTTTGTGCCTTTTGTGCCCATTCATCCATCATGGTGACCCGTTACAAATAACCATTGGCGGCAAAGCAAGGTTTGCAACCTTGAAATAAAAGAAGCAATATTAAGTATACGGTCTATAGGGTGACAGCACCAGTAATGAACAAGAACCAATTATGGACATTTTTTCCCCGTAAACCAACCAAATTTGAAGAAACGGCCATGCTACATTTTTTGACTATCGACACTATGCTCAGATAACTGATGATTATAACTGGTAAAGTTCATGAATGGTGGGCTATAAGGCATTGAATCTTTGCTGTTCAATGGACAGTGTCCATTACTGGGTAACTACTGTGTTTAACATGTCCATAATTGGTGCCGTCACCATACAATTTGTAAATTAATCCTTCTGACTAAGTTCGGATGTAGAAATGTTCAAGAGAACTCTCCCTTCAGCAAGTAGATATTGACAGAAATATAGCAAAATAAGATTTATGTAATTCAAAACATTTTTAGATTATGAAAAAGAATGTAATGTTCTTTTAAATATCCCTGTCTATTTTTTAGGGTTCCGTAGTCAACTAGGAACCCTTATAGTTTCGCCATGTCTGTCCGTCTGTCTGTCTGTCCGCGGCTATGCTCAGAGACTGTTAGTACGAGAAAGCTGTAATTTGGCATGAATATATATATCAGTCACGCCGACAAAGTGGTTAAATAAAAAAAGCTGTCAAATTTTTTTTTAGTGTTTCTCCCATAGACGTAAAGGGGGGGTGATTTTTTTTTCTCGACTAACCCTATAGTGTGGGGTATCGTTGGATAGGTCTTTTAAAACCATTGCGGGGTTGCTAACATGATTTTTCTATTCAGTTATCTGTTTTATTCAACTTTAATGTGAAAATTTTCATTAAAATCAACCTTCCCCCCCCCTCTAAAATCTAAACTGTTGGGTGGAAAAATTTGAAAAAATTCATAATGGTAGTTAATATATCAAATTTACTAGGAAAATTATAGCGGCTAAGATTGCTTGGAAATTATTTGTAGTTTAAGAGTAAATAGTAGCCTAAGGTATAAAACATACCTAAACTTGGATGATTCCGTCCGTATACAATACATACGAAATCCTAAGAAAAATATTACTTGATTTTTTCGTAATGGCTACGGAACCCTACCTTGGGCGTGTCCGACACGCTCTTGGCCGGTTTTGTATTCTTTTTTTGCGGCGCCAAACTTTAAGAAAAGCAATTAAATTGTGCATAATTACCTACTTGTTGTTAAAATGTTTTTGACCACGTAAAATTCACATGCATTGTGATTTATACCGTTAAACACCGTGAAACTACAATGTAGATTTATATTCCCCGTCAAATCAGAAGATTTGAATGAACCTGGCTATAAAAATTAGAAAGTACTTAAGTTTAATGTTGTTTTATATCTGTTCTGTATTTGTTTTTTTTTTAAAGCAGATTTTGTTTGATTCTTGAACTTTTCCTGAGAACAGGAAAAATTACTATTTAATTAGCTGACGGCTTTTAAAACAATAAAGTAAATTACTTTGCCAAAAAGTTTACTTAGGTCCCAGACTTTTAGTGACTAAATCAGATATCATTCCATTTTCAATTATTATTCACTCAGCTTCAAAGTCTAACAACCCACAGAGCAGTCTGGTAACTGGCAACACTGACGACTTAAAACAAATGTCACGAGCAGTCCCTAATTCCCGGTACAACCTGTTGACTACGTCGCTAAACTGAGGAATTATAGAGTCGGTCGCACTTATGTGTTATTTCAGATGGATCTTACAAACCTCGAGTACAATTTCAGGAACCACTCTTTTGCGGGAGTTACGAAGGCTTTCAAAGTTGTAATTCTCGGATAAAAATCGGTATTAAAAAAATAGTGCGGCACTTACGCTTTAATGTTAGTAAATTCAATAATGTCTTCGAAGTTTGTTTATTTTGAGACTAATAAATTAACAGTACTAACACTGTTCTTCAATTATAGCGTCATTTTTTTACATTTACCATACTATTGCTCAGCTTAATCAATAAATATTAGTTATCAGATCATACAAAACAGTAATCGTCACTTAATCCACGTAAAAGTAAACAACTCGATAATTTAAATAACACGACACTTTTTTTCTCTTTCATGATTTATGAAAACTGCGATAAAAAGACAAAAACTTGCGAAAATAAATCCACTCAATGTTTAACCAATTAAAAATTCTAATTCACAAAATCTGATTAACGAGGTTCCGTTGCAGGCGAGAGAACTGATTAAATATACCCATCCCGCTCACACGCGCTCGGTGTAAAGCTGGCTTCGTAACGTGATATGGCAATAAATAAAATTATTGTTCACTTCCCACTTCCACACATGAGAGTTACATGCTGGCGTCTCATTTTTCCCGAATCTATTCGGTTCGGGGTTCAGTTATCGCTCTTCAAATACTTTGTTTGGAAGTTCCTTTGTAACCTTGAATGCTGGAATTCCACTCTCGTGTGGAGAGTCTACTGATTTAAATTTCATGTTAAAAAGCTTGTGAGCCTCCCGCATGTTGGAACTATTCGTTATTTAAATGGGAGGGACTTTACCTCACAAGAGATAGGGATTGCTTTTTAAAGTTTTTTTTCGTCTATGTACCTACTGCATACTGCACTACGCAATGTAAAAGGACTGTTAAAGTTTGCATATTATTTCTCTAAATAACTGAAGACGAATCTATCGCTTGTAGTAAGTAGGTATTTACATCACAGAGTTATTTTTTCTGCACGTTAAAGATTTTTTTTTTAACAAACATTAATATTTAATAAATAATAACTCCTACAAATCCTGCTGCCCACAATTATTTATTAAATTGAAGACCGAGCTTAAAGGAAATAAGAAAAAAGATCTTTAATTGGAACTGTTTCTGGCCAGCTACAAAATACGGATGGTCACCCCGCTGCACGCTGCCAAAAACCGGTAAACTATAAATATTAGGTTAGACATCCTAGTCCGCGAAACTAGTCGGACAAGTTTCGCTTCATAAGGCTATGTGACGTCATCGGCGAGCTTGATTCCAGAATTTTGAGTTAAAGTTATTTAGTGATATAATTATCGAATTAAAGTTATTCCTGTTATACGGTAAGTATTATTTTTAGCTTAAGAGCTTTTTAAATTTGAGCATTTAAAGAAGCTTGATAATAAGACTAATGATCTTATTGTTCAGACGGCTACTTTAAAACGGCAGGGTTTTATACGAGAAGGGGCTGACGAAGAGCTTCTTTAAACAGCGACGGTTAAAACATAGCTGTCTAAGCAACAGAGCCTTTTTTCTTCTTTGTTAAGAATGTGTGAATGTATTGTCGTTTTTAAGTCATCTGTTACAGCATTTTGACACGATGTAACCTGTAAAGGCAGATAGTGAGTGTTACCAACTTACCACAAAAAAAGCTAATGCCTAGATAACGTCGGAATTCACCTAAGAATATTAGGAGGAAGCGAGACAGAGGAGTTAAAGAATCAAAGCTTTTAAAATATACTTGTTCTGGTAAAAAATAGCGTGGGTACCTACGTTTAGATCTCTTTGGTTCATTCGTACCTTAAGTATATTATTTCTACATTTTCGTTCATAGGTACAAGCTAAAACTATGATTTCCAACGGCATAGATATCGTGTACACACAGATCCTGATATCTAAAATTAAATGTAATACTTTAATTTTGTACTTAGTACCAAAAGACTAGTAGATTAGATTAGGCAGTACCGTCAAAGAAATCAATCAAAAGTCTGAGAAAAGCATAAGTACTTGTAAGTTAGAATTTTGTTATATATGGGTACTTTGCTCAGGTGCAATTACAATTTAATTTTAATATTTAGAAGAGAATTATACCCAAATTAACGTTTTAAAAGTTCTGTGGTCTTGAAAGCAAAACACGTCGTCCGTCAGCTGTGTCCATAACTTACATCGATCATTTGTATTATTTTGATGTAGATTTACCAATTACCATCAGCAGAACAGCACCACTCTCTGTTAAGTTACTGTTATTATTTGACAGGTATCTGTTCCTTCGTTTATGTTTATTTTGTTCGATTAAACAGATACAGCATCACAGATATCTATGTGTCACATAAAATAATAGGCACTTAACAGAAAGTGATGAAATAGAGAGATATACTCTTCATCATAGGTAATCGTATAAGTTATCAAATCATGTATCCTCTTGTTAGATTCTATCATTCTAGTGCGCGGGTGTTTTAATTTAAGTATGTATATACCAAGACGAAAGGCTTGACAAATAATGACCATTATCGTTCACTAAAGTACAGTCTGGACTCTGGACAACGATTTGCTTAAGAATGCCAGTGGAGAATTGAGGCTTCCCGGTAAACTCCGCATACGATCAGAATAAGCTTTTATGTCTTTTATGGAACTCGTTAATTATGCGGAGATTCTTGTCAAGTCCAGTTTTACAACGCCGTTAAACAGACTGATAGCGCCACATGAACCACTAACTAGCTAGACCTTCTAGGACGATCTTGATCAACGTCTGTGCTGTGCTAATAATACTTATCTACCTAATACTTTTATGACTGGGTAGTATTTAAAGTTGTAATCACATCAAAGAAAAGACCCTTATACTTTGTTGTCAGGTAAATTCAGAACGAAAACAATCCAATTAACAATGGCAATATCAAATGAATGTCTTTGGTTGAGAAATGCAAGAATTGGCCATTCAAAGCACCCCTCAGACCATTAAAGGGCAATTTCATGAATTTTTGAAGCCTAAAAGTCTTAGCTTAGAAACGGCGTCAGTTTGTTCCGAGAATGGCGGAATCCTTACAATGCTGGTTGTATACGAAACTTGTTTGACCAGAATTGAGAAAAAAAGTGGCGGACAAGTTCGCCTACAATAGCATTCCGCTGGCGGGCCCGCCCGCGCCCCGCCCCGCCCGCGCCCGCGCCCCGCGCCCCGCGCCGCCGGCGCCAGTCCGCGACCGAGCGCGACCGCGTGCGTACCGCGCCCCATACCGACCGACCGCTTTGTAATGTGCTCACAAAAGAGTCAGCACAATAAACAAGACTATTTCAAATAAATTTTCATCATCAAGAACTTCCTCTAAAATGTAAATGTAATTTAGAATCTCCAGCTAAAAGACTACTCACTTAAACTGTAATCCCAAAAAGTTAATCTCAAGTCACTTTGACGTAGTTTATTTTGTTTAAATTAATAAAAAACCGGTTAATCTGCCTGTGTCGTGATTTAGAAGTTGTGTGCGGATCAAATACGGTTGTTCTATATCCGGTTGTTATCGATTTTAGACGTCACTACTCCCGAACAGCTGTTTTGGGGATGCGGAAGCGAAGCGGTGTCTGTGGCAGTTAATGCACTTTTAGAACGCTTTATTGTAAATGTGAAAAGTGCTCTACGATTTTTAAATATTATATTTAGTAAGAATCAAATACTACATATATTGCAATACTTAAAATTTAAACTTTTGTCGTTCGAGGTACATGATAATTTTCATTAAATAGCATAAAAGAAATGGTTGATTGAGTAGACGTGGGTTCAGTGTCTGCAAGTTTGTGAACAAGAAAAATTGAGTAAATAAAAAAAACAAAAGTGTCAACAAGTGCTTTCGAGCAGTGTGAAGTGTTTTCCATCAAAATTCAGTGTAAAACAGTGCTTACCGATTTGGATTTCAAACGTGGATGTGGATTGGGACCTGTCATTAAGGTATGGTCTTATTTTTATTGTGTTTTCATTCGTTTTTATGGTCAAATGTTCGTTGCAATTCTCGCTTGGCGACGCGGCGCCATGCGCCATGCCGGCTGTAGGCCTAATCCGTGCCGTGCACCACGGAAAAGTCCAAGTCAACTGATGCAGCAAAAAAAAAACTATGCAATCCTTATTTTTTCGAAAAAAAAAGTCGCCTATAAGTGGCAAGTATAAATAATTGCGATGTTGTTTAAAGTTAGAACAAAGTGAAATTTGTGAGACAGCTGCAAACTTGTTTTCAAAAACAATTTTAGTTGGTGCTTTGTGGAATTAAATTAGCAATTAAAGTTCCTAAATATATAAAATTACATACTTAAAAATGCTTTAATAGTGCATTACAACTAAACCAAGACAAAAATAAATTTGCAAAAGGATTTTAATCATGTTTTAAGTGTTTATAAATAACTTAAAGACTGAGTAATTAGTATGTATATGTAGATAGAAACCCTAACAGTTTTGTGTTTATGTTAAAATTGTTAGGTAAATTATGTACAATGAACATGAGAAAAACAACAATTTATAGAACAGTTGAATTGGGCTATGATTTTTTTTAATCAACCCTTGGGTAGGTGTGTTGTTAGAACATATTGATATACAAGTGACAAATTACAGCTTTTGAAATGGAACCAAAATTAATTAAGTACCTAAATACCTAGATGATATGATTGAAAGTGAAATATGTTAGGTGGTGTAAGTTAAGACTTACTGCTTATCACAAATACACATAATTGATCACATCTAATTGTGCTGTCTATCATAAAAATTTCAGCACTCTGACTCCTACTAATATTATAAATGTGAAAGTTTGTTTGGGTGGATGTGTGGATGTTTGTTACTCTTTCACGCTAAAACTGTTTGATGGATTCTCATGGCCACACAGATAGTACCTTGATTAACTAATATATGATACTTTTTATCCCCAAAAATTGAATAGTTCCTGTGGGATAGATATAAACAAATTCTCAATAGTTGTCAATAAATATTACTATGGTTAGCTCATTCTGAGAGGAGGCCTGTGCCCTGCAGTGGGACGTATATAGGCTGGGATGATGGTTATCTTAGTGACAATTTGATAATGTAATGATTTTAGTAGTTCATGTGTATGTGTTACTATTTTGAATGTAAACACTGTGTTTGCCATTGTAAGATGAGTTACAATAAGTTATTAGGTATACAACCAATGTCAATTCAGTTGTTAAGTATCCTAATGTAAGCAACTTGAAATTTACTTCAAATACTTAACTTTGTAAAACATAAGTACATACATTTTGGCTTGCAAAAAATTTACCTAACAGGAGATCTCATAGCTGGTTTGACATTGGTTACATGCTGTTACAAGTAGGTAACTATGTGCACTCGCACTTACAAAAAAACTTGCAGATAAAAGCTCATGCAACTTTTCATAACCTGTGAAATGCACGATTATTTGTTGATACTGTTTAGATTAGGAGAGTGGCAGGACCGTGTGCAAGGTTGTGTCTATCTAAACAGCTACCACCATCTTACTATTGTGTTGCCAAGTACTACTGCTTGCGCCAGTGTGTCATTAAATAAATAAATATTAGGGGACAATCTTACACAAATCAACCTAGTCCCAAACTAAGCAAAGCTTGTACTATGGGTACTAGACGATGATAAACATACTTATATAGATAAATAAATACTTAAATACATAGATACCATCCATGACTCAGGAACAAATATTCGTGCTCATCACACAAATAAATGCCTTTACCGGGATTCAAACCCAGGACCTCTTGCTTCATAGGCAGGGTCACTACCAACTAGGCTAAAGCGGTTGTGTATTATGGAGGGTTAGAGAGTTACAGAAAGAAATGGCACATGATGTGGTTTATCTTAGTCCTCCGAGCTTTTAATCCATCACCAATACTTTGGTCTTGCATTTTTCCATGAACAGCGGTGCACATTTACCATAAAGTAACCACTTCCTTGTTTGCCAACATATTTCTTAAAAAACATTTCAAAAATCTTTCATGTGTTGGTTATGGCCTGAATTATGTAAAAATTAGTTGTTGTGACTGCGTCTGGAAAGAATTTGTTTATCGCTATCCCGTGGGAACTACGTAATTTTTCGGGATGAAACTATCCTATGTCCTCCCAGGGTCTCAAAGTATCTCCATACCAAATTTCATCTAAGTCGGTTCAGCTGTTTATGAATTACTATGAAATAAATCTTGAGAGATGTAGCCAATGTAGCCTAACTGAATTAATTATGTTGTTGTCCATATTCTCCAATAATATCCTTTCTGTTACATATGAATGTGAAAGTTAGTTTGTTTGTGTTGACTAACTTTATCATTCATTGATTTACCTACATAAATATAGGTTGGGCTGAATGACTGTGCAAACGATCGACAGCCCGCCTGACTCAGCAAGGCGTCCCCATACATCATCATACATAAATATAGATGGAAGCATTTGATTTTTGATTAAAAATTGTATGAACTAAAACAATTACTTTGCTCACCCGCGACCTTTGAAGGTCGCGGGTGAGCAAAGTAATTGTTTTAGTTCATTAATATGGACCTCCGCAAAGTAACGCCTGATTCAATAAATTATTTAAAAATTGTATGTTATATTTCATTGTGCCAAAAACAATTAAGTAAACAATCATCTGAGTGATTTCTGTGTCAGAACTGAACTTTTTCCAGTCGGTTGTTATGTATAATTACTACCAGTTAACATGGTCAAACTTCTAAATTTCCATTTATGTATAATATACTGGACTAGTAAAACTGTCTGGAAACATATACTTATTAAAAAGCCTAAAACTTCTGCAGCTTCAGAACGAGACTGACACAATTCAAATTATTTTAATTTCAGAAATAAAGTGTACAAAGAAAAACAGAGTTTGTATTGTCTAACTCTTCTGACGCTTGCCTTCGCTTTCACCATCTCTTTCTGTCATCATTTTAATACCATTTGACAGAAAGAAAATAGTGATGGCAAAGGCAAGCATCAGAAACGTTAGACAATAAGACTGCTGCTTTAGTTTTTTAAATAAGAATAATTCAAATTGTGTCAGTCGCATTTTGAAGGTGCAATTTGTGTAAAATTACTGATTTTTTACTATTAAAATTAATTCCATGCAGGTTAAAGAAAGGACAGAAGCTAATGTGACACTATACTAATGTTTGTAACTAACTAATTTTAATAGACCTAGAATAGATATAGAGGTAAGAAAAATAATTAACTTAGACTAAATTAATTTCTCGGCACTATTGTTCTCCACTCTTCACAGCTTTTCTTTTGATAAAAGCCTCCTCCAAGTTTTTCCAATTGCTTCTTTCCTTAGCCAAGCATAGCCATTTTGGACCTGCCACTTTCATCAAGTCGTCCCCATTGTTTTGTTTGTCTTCCCTTACTTAGCCAAGACATCATTGATCAATGCCCAGGGTGCACCGGCCCAAGGACTGCTCTCTGATCCTGGACTATCTGGATAGGGAGGACTACAGCTATTAACACCCAAACCAATCAAAACCCAAATTTTGTATACAGGGTTATTTTTAATTCACTGACATCCTCTTAACCCTGAATTCCTATCACTCAAACAAATGTTTTTTGTTTTACGACTTTTTAAAATGAAGTACTTTTTTTCCCATACGAATACACAGAGTAGCGTAAAAATAAGAGGTAAATCTCAAATTTTCAAAACGTTATTACACCAAAAATATTAAGTTATGACAAAAGCCGTAAAACAAAAAACATTTGTTTAAGTGGTAGGAGTTTAGGGTTAAAAGGATGCTAGTGAATTAAAAATAACCCTGTATACATGTATTAAACCATATAATAATTTTTGAGTCTTGGATGTTTTATTTGTATTATTTTTTTTGTTTAAATTCATGGTCTCTAGTACCAGTAGCACAAGTTTTGCATAGTTAGGGACTAGGTCGATTTGTTAAATTGTCCCATGATAGGCATGTAGGTTTGATTTTTTTGAGTAAGATTCTTTAAAGTGACATCAAACGTATTGTCTAACATGCGGATGCTTGCTATCACACTCACTAAGTATTCCTTTCTGTCAAACAGAAGGAAAGAGACGGTGAAACCGATGGCAAGCTCCAAACGCACAGACAGCGGAGGCGTGGCGGTGACGGTTGTAATATTCTAACTTGTATGAACGAGTTCGCGGTGCGGTACCGCACAACCGTTCATACAAGTTAGAATATTACAACCGACACCGTCACCGCACTGCCACGCCTCCGCTGTCTGTGCGTTTGGAGCTTTAGACAATACAGCCTCAGGTCTTGGAGAGAAAAAAACTTTTTAACAAAAAATTAAACCGACGAAAAAACTGAAAAGCAAAAATAATACCTTTTTTGTTTGACCTTAATCTAGGTACCAGTTTGAAGTCGGTGCCTCAGTACTTAGCCAGGAGGAGTGGACCTATAATCGTCTACCTGATTGGCTTCTATCACTCCTCCTGGCTCGTGCTGAGGCACTGACTTCAAACTGGTACCTAGATTAAGGTCAAACAAAAAAGGTATTATTTTTTGCTTTTCAGTTTTTTCGGCGGTTTAATTTTTTGTTAAAAAGTTTTTATTTTATACTTTTTTTCCATCCTTGGGGTAATTTTTTTTCCAAATTTATAATACCAACTTCAAGGTATACCCTAACTATCCAATAAAAAAGAATTATGAAAATCAGACTACTCTGTAAAAAGTTAGTCAATCATACCCTGTTTTTCTACCCTTAGGGTAGGAATATTGTTTCCAAATTTAAATGAGACCACCCTCGGGGAATACGCTTTCCAATAAAAAAAGAATCATCAAAATCGGACTACTCTGTAAAAAGTTATGCGTGATCATATAGTACAATCAGTAACTGAACACTCAATCATCCCCTATTTTTCTACCCTTAGGGTGGGAATATTGTTCCCAAATTTAAATGGGACCACCCTGGGGGAATACACTTTCCAATAAAAAAAGAATCATCAAAATCGGACTACTTTGTAAAAAGTTATGCGTGATCATACATAATAATAATAAATCATTTATTTCAAGTAATGTACACTCATAGATACTTCTAATAATGTTAGTTGAAATACTTAACTAATACCTAAATCCTAAGATACACTAGGGGAGTACGGCGCATGTAGCCGACTGCAGCGGAGCAAGTAGGGGCAGTCCAGCCTGTCCCCTATCATCTTCATGATGGCGTTGGGGCTGTCGCGCACCAGGCATAAAAAAAAAAAAAAAAACACTTCCAATTGAGAATCTCCTCCTTTTGTTTTCGTCGGTTGAAAAAGATTATGAAGGCTATAGTTTAGAAACTTAATACAATGCATAACAAACTAAGCTACCATTTCACGCGATGAAGCAGGTGCGTTATTACTCGAAAACTTACTTTTGTCCTCTTTCCTAAATCGAAACTCTAACCTAATTATAAAGCTTAGGTGTCAGCCAAACCTAACCTAACCTAACCGCAGTACTAATAAAAAGAAGAATGGAAATATGACGCGAGCTAAAAGAGCGAGTCGCTTATATTGATCAACGTCCCATGTAATTTCGCACATAAATTCCGAAAAATTCAGATGTTCCAGCCGCCACCATGGTTTTTATGTGGATAAAAAGTCATATATTGGTTGCCTACAAGACAGGCTACGCCTAGTGTAGGAGCCATTGTAATACATCCTGAATTTTGCTGCCAAGTACATTTCTAACCTGCTGTATGCTTACAATTAATTGTATTCTCCACTTTTACCTAACCATAATTGCAATGTTTATGTAGAAGCTTGTACTTTCTTAGTAAATATATTCTTATATTTATTTTTCCAACTCCCCGAGCTAGTCAGTGACTTTGTTTCTCTGCGGATCTCCTAATTTCTCCCCGATTTTTCTTATTTCCGCCCGATTTAATAAGATAAAATGTTATTGTAGACGTAGTGCTTCAAAACGATACATTCCTCTAGTCTGTAGGTACCGTAATTTACTAAAGTCTTTGAAAACAGGACAAAAACGCGCGCGTCAAAAGCAGAAGAGGCGAAATAATGGGGAAAGGTTCTGGAATAAAAAACAAACTATGACTTCTACGAAACTCGATTTTCGAACTTCGTATTGTGCCATTTCATTCACGCTGATAGTGTTAAACGGAAGATTGAAAGGGATGGGATACGAACTACGGATTTCGTAGTAGCCCCTGTTCCTAACTTAGCCGGCAGAAACTGGAGTTGTTTGAATAACTATACGTTATTGTAATTCGACGCTGCCGTTTATTTTGAAACAAATGCAGTGTTGTGACGACCCACAGCGCTGTTAACCTTCAAGTTGAACTACTAGCTATAAAACATGTTACAATTTCAAGAAATAACACGTGAAAAACATTAAAAACTGGTAGCAAAACATGAACAAGTAAAGAAAGTGAGTACTCATAGATAGAGATCACAGACGTACAGAAGTGGTAGTTTTTTTTATTGGCATTTGCTGCTAGGCACTTTGCAGTGTCACGTCAAGTTGCGTGGGAAATCTTAATGATTGATTTTGATTGGATAATCAAAATTAATGAAACTGAGATCAGTTTGATACACTTATTGTTCAGAATATGAATCATACGTTATTTTTGTTTTGGTTTGATTTACGCGGTTTGCACATTTACCACAGACGAGTAAGTAAAGGAATCGTTCTTATGTCCAGACGACCAGATGGCCTGGTGGTTAGAGAACCTGACTATGAAGCTTGAGGTCCCGGGTTCGATTCCCGTGTCGGGGCAGATATTTGTATGAAAAATACGAATGTTTGTTCTCGGGTCTTGAGTGTTTAATATGTATCTATTTAAGTATGTATCTATCTATGTAAGTATGTTTATCCGTTGCCTATTACCCATAACACAAGCTTTTCCTAGCTTACTTTGGGTCTAGGTCAATTGGTGTGAATTGTCTCGTGATATTTATTTATTTATTTATGTTTTTAAGTAAAACGATTCTGAATTCGTTAATTTACCCTACAAAAATTTTAATTAATGTCGAAAGAATGAGAAATAATCAACTTTTAAAAGCCATAGAATAATAGTGTCAGATTTATATGGTTTTGGTTATTTATCGACGGTGATTACCTATAAAAACCTCTTGATATTTCGATGCCATGATGATTACCAGCGTCATGAGGATGACCACAGATAGGCTTGCTTGAGAAATTGAGGGTAGTTCTGTTGTCAACGCAGCTACCCTCATTCTGGCACCTGAAATTTCTTTAGTTAGTTAGACCTCTTGAGTTTTTCGGAATTTATGTGCGATATTACATAAATTTACCATGAGTTTTTACGGTGGAGGAAAACATAGTGTTCAAAATATGGTTCAAAAAGGATTCAAAAGGTAATCAGTACCGTATTTTTTATTTTATTTATGAAAGCACAGCTAAACATGCGTTGTGTGGATTAATAAGAGGAGAGGCGTAAAATGCGGCATCGATACTGGAAGGAAATACTCAGGATAATATTTATACTCCTCTTATTTATTACTAGCTGTTGCCCACGGCTCCGTCTGCGAAGCATTCGTTTACCGCTACCCCGCGGAAAGAATGCTTTTCTGTAATAAAATCTACTTTATGGCCTACCCAGGATCTCGAACCATCTCTGTATAGCGTGAAGAGGTAACAGACAGACCGATAGACAGAGTTACTTTTACATTTATAATATTAGAAAGGATTTGTGTTGTGTCCGAAACTGTTGAAAACCAAGCGCGCATATTTTTCTATCAAACAGACAGAAGTAGTCGAAACCGTATAATTATAGTAGATAACTCGGTGTGTACGAGTAATTATTAGTTTAGCTGACTAGCAATTAACCCAGATCGTTGCTGTCGTAAGCAGAGTAGGTATAGGTACCTGGTTTTTGTTACACTACTTAAGTTCTCTCAGCCGAAAGACATCCACAGCTGAACATAGGCTAAGGCTCGCCAAACAAGATTGGTCCTGCGCCATCCGCGTCCAACGCGTTCCCGCAACCTTAACCAGGTCGTAGCTCCATCTTAGCCTACCTACCTACAATGCGTCTTCCGGTCCGTGGACGCCACTCGAGAACCTTTCGGTCCCATCGGCCGTCAATTCTACGAGCGATGTGCCCTGCCCACTGCCACTCGAGTCTGGCGATTCTTCGAGCTATGTCCGTGACTTTAGTTCTTGCGCGGATAAGTTCTGTTACCGTCCTAATATTAAGCGAAAGTTTTTGAGTTTTGTCCAAAAGAGGTCAATAACCCCTATAAGATCATCCATCATCATCGAAGCCGTTATGAATCCTACTGCAGGGCGCAGATTACCTCTCAAAATGGGCTTCAGGTTGAGTTGTAGTTCCCACGCGGGCCCAGTGCGGATTGAGATTTTCATTCACACTGTTGAATTACTTCGCATGTGTGTGCTAGTTCGACGGTTGTCCTTCACCGTAAAGCTTCAAACTCCAAACGCACAGACAGCGGAGGCGTGGCGGCGCGGTGGCGGTGACGGTTGTAATATTCTAACTTATATGAACGGTTGTGTGGTACCGTACCGCAAACTCGTTCATACAAGTTAGAATATTACATCAGTCACCGCCACCGCACCGCCACGCCTCCGCTGTCTGTGCGTTTGAAGCTTAAAGCTTATGGTAATTTTCAAATGTAATTTCGTTTGAAAATTCCGAAAAACTCAGTGCGATTCCAGGGTCGAACCCGCGTCTTTTCGAGAGGTCATAGACCGAACCACTAGGCCACCATAGATTTTTTTATTTTATACGCTTTAATACAACAAGTTATGAAGAAAAGGGGCAGACAAGAACCTTGTCTCTTTTCCGAGAACAGCAGGGTAATTGTGTAACTTTTTTTGACACTGGCATCTGATTGAAATGGCAGTTTTTGTATGGCTGTGACAGCTGGCTGTTTCCGATACCAATTGTCAGCCCATACAAGAACTGTCAAAATGAACGCGATGCCGATTGCGAGGGAGTTAGACAATTTAGCCTGCTGTACGATGCGGTTGTACGGAACCGTTTGCAAATTCCACTTCTACTTGGCCAGCTTTTTGTCTAAACTCTAAACATATATGTAAATAAATACAGAGGTCTCGGATCCGAATACAACTTTGTACCTTTCGTCCGTGGCGCCCCGGCGCCCAAATTCTTTTTTAAGAACTTTCAAAACGACTGACTGTTACCACAGGGGACCAAAGAGCCAGCAGCTTCCTGTAAAACGTATCAACATTTCTATACAGCGAGGAAATGGAGTTAGCATCTTTAGGTCCACGCCGCGGGGGATTTTAATTTAGTTAAATTTTTTATGTGCTTACTTTATAATTTCCATTTCTATTTGTGTGTATATCTTCTGAAAGTACTTTCGAAACCGATGCGGACAAAGATGTATAAATATCACACGTTACGCATTCAATCAGTTCCCCAGGGTTTATCAAAAATGCGGGAATTAGCTACACTCATAAATTATTCCCCCAGACCAAATTTATTAGGGCCTCAGCGCGGATGTTATTTTTAGTTGTTTCCTATGATATAAGTCACCACTATTTAATTAAGCAAGACTGCTAGCTAAAAGTAGCCTCGAAGATTTAATCGAAGTAAAAAGACCTACACTGACGAGCAAAAAGCGGATAATTTTATGTACAAAGAAGTGACCCGTTATTCTTGATTGTCATAGTTCGACATCTAAGTTGAATTTCAACATTTTTATCATGTTTCTGTGTTATCTTATTATTTGTGAATGAAAAATGTCTGGTTTCGTGTTCCATTTCAGAGTTCCGCAGCCAAAATGGCAAAACTGATTCCTTGTACATAGTTTGAACACAAAGTCTTAGTACTAAAATGTTTTATTTGGTTTGTACGTTTTGTGGACTGTTGAATTGTCATCCAACCTACACAATACATGTATACCAAATTTCAAGTCAATCCGACAACAGAAAGTAGGTTAAAATCGACTTCAAGGATTAAACCCATGAGCTTTTATTTAACATGTAAAGTTAGTTACATAAAGGCATGTAATAAAGAAGTAGGATACCTTCCCTTTACGTAACACTCTACTACTACTACGTACTCTCATCTAACCAATGCTGTAGTGTAGGGGTCTTACAGCGTAAGAAACAAGACTTGTCTCTCCTGTGGACGTAAAATTAGCAACTCCGAGCCAGCAAACTTAAGATCTATTTAAATGGGCCGAAAGTTGGCTAAGCGTCCCACACGTCGATGTAGAATTTAATATAAATATTGGCTATTATAGACCCTCAACTTTTCCCATGTTCACAGGAGTTCATGTTAAAATGTATATGACCCGTAGGCTGTCGTTGGATAGATTTTCCAAAAATGTTGTAAGTTTTCTAAGACCATTTTTCGATTCTTGTTTTCAAATCGGCGAGTTCAGAGCTGTTGTCGTAAGTTTTGTTACTTATTCCGTAGACCTTTTGCACTAAATTCTAAACGTGATGTAATTTAACCTAAGTTTATATCGTGGCATTCTGTTTATAAACTTAAACCGCACCTGGGTGTTTATTACAATCGTGATAAAGTTATATACTGTGCTATGTATTTGTAAATTTATATTCAAACTTGGCCTCAAACACCAGGATATTAGAAGCCTGCAGTTGAAGGTCGCATGGTCTGTGATCGTAAGCATTATTTGCACGATGCGGGGAATAACGTGCTAGTTCTGTTATACCTACTACATTTACACTCTCACTTCGTACCTCGTCTCGCTCATCGCTTTGTCTCGCATGGCATCTGATGGGAATTTAATTTTTGTGTCTGTAGTTCTACTAGTATTTAAATCGCTATCAGTATTCTACCGTGTATATTGGCAAAATGAGCTACGGTAACATCGATATAGAATACCATATCGATGTACGGTAAGCACAAAATACTAGTTTTACAAAATCCTAAAGCTCTTGTGTTTTCTTCAATATCTGCGGCAAGATACCGATGGCGGTTGAAACGCTAGTAGAAGTACCCGAGGCCATATTGTCACGCGCAATTCACAATCTCTTTCTGTGATCATCTTATACCGTTTGACAGAAAGAGATAGTGAATGCTGCAAGCGTTCACGCGTTAGCGTACCAAACGTAGAGTAAACACTCATCGTGGAGTCGCGTTCGTGATGAAGTCCATTGACTCATTCCCGATTTTCCCAAAGGACGCGGAGCGAGGCGAGTCGCGGATTTTCGTGCACGCTCGCTTCTCGTAACTTGCCTCGCGGCTCGTCTTGTCACTCGCGCGCTATTGTGGATGGGCTGTTCTGGTTACACAGCTGGGCCACGGGGCTATAGATTTCGAAGTGATCTTTCATCGACGAGATTTTACCGCAACTTGTTTGATGCTAGTATTTCTCGTACCATCTAAATATCGCTTAACGTTTACAATCAATAAATTAGCAACAGTGAGCGAATTCTGAAACGAGAACGAAATTAAATCACCTTGACTTGGTAACGGTAGGTAAAGTACTTTCAATTGCACTATTTTTTGCTACCTAGTTTAACTTAGTGCTTAACAAAGAACCCAAAAATTACACCAAACGATCTTAAATAATAGTACATTAAAATAATATGACCTAGGGGTATAAAAAGTAGCCTACGACCTATTCTCAGACCTACCGAATAAAGACAAAAAAATTCATTTTCTCAAACATGCCATGAAATATTGACGTTATGTTCCTTAAAATACGCCACGAACTGTCACGTTGCAGGTGCGGCTAGACGAGAGGTCAATAATGGAATTTCATACAAAATTGCTGGCCAATGCCAGCAAAGTGATCGTCTATTGTTTTATGTGACACAGCACCATGACGTTTAATAGGTCGACGTGGTCGACGTGGATGGATGGATGGACGGACGGATGGACGGACGGACGGACGGACGGACGGAGGGATGGATGGATGTTGATGGATGGATGGATGGATGGATGGATGTTGATGGATGTTGATGGATGTTGATGGATGTTGATGGATGTTGGTTGATGGATGATGATGGATGTTGATGGATGTTGATGGATGTTGGTTGATGGATGTTGGTTGATGGATGTTGGTTAATGGATGTTGATGGATGTTGATGGATGTTGGTTGATGGTTGTTGATGGATGTTGATGGATGTTGGTTGATGGATGTTGATGTATGTTGATGGATGTTGATGGATGTTGTTGGATGTTGATGGATGTTGATGGATGTTGATGGTTGTTGATGGATGTTGATGGATGGATGGATGGATGGATGTTGATGGATGTTCTTGGTCATGGATGTTGACGGATGTTGATGGATGTTGATGGATGTTGATGGATGTTGATGATGTTGTTGGTGATGGTGATGGTGATGGTGATGGTGATGGTGATGATGATGGCGGTGATGATGGTGGTGATGATGTTGATGCATGTTTGAGAAAAACTCTATACAAGCCTTGGCCACGAACAGGGATTGCCGGCCTCGTATCTCTAGATGGCTTCGTTAACACTCGGCCATCTATAACTACTCGGCCGGCAATCCTCTATTTCGCGGCCGCTGCAGTAATGTACTAATAAATCGGTCGATTCGGAGGAGTTCGATAACAAACACCGTGACACAAGATTTTTATATGTTAGTCTGTTAGAGAATTAAATAATGGTAAAAAATGTATGTATGTATATATGTAAAACTCTTTATTGTACGTAAAACATGAAAATTAACAGTTAACAAGAGAAACAGATGTACAGGCGAACTTATCCCTTAAAGGGATCTCTTCCAGTTAACCTTTGAACGATTGGCACGACACCAGAGACAAGAGTAGGCATACAATGCAGAGTAAAAAGAGTCGAAATCAAAAGTAAACTCAAACCAATAAACTTAACATAATCAATACACAAACATACAAAGAATACACGCAAGTACACACTAATATAATATATCATTAATACAGAAGACATATCATATCAACATAAATAGACTAACTACATAAAAATAGTAATATCCCAACACTAAGATTGAGAAGAATAGAAATGTGACGCCAGCGCCAGCGAGCTAAGGTAGACTAAGGGCTGACTAAGTCTTGACTGTGCCCTGCAGACCCTAAAACGCAGTAAGAGCAAAAAAGCGATTAGACCATTATGTTATTTACGCTGTGCTTGTTATAGTTAAATATTCAACAAACGTAAAAACCCTCTTACTGCGTTTTAGAGTCTCCAGGGCAGTCAGTTTGTCTCTCTTTGTACAATCGAACAAAAGGTCGCCTTAAATGTCCATTTTGCTTGCAGTGGCTAGACATCTGTCCATACCAATCCATACCAATGAACTTCAACGGCTGCAAGCAAATTTGTTTTGAAACTGGGCAGGCCTCGCTTTTGTCGACTGTTACTTTCTTCTTTCTACTAGTTTAGCTGGGAGAGATTCCTTATTAGGGATACGTTCGCCTGTGTACTTATTTTCCTGTTTATCTTTATTTTTAAGTTTTTATGAGCATTAATGCGTAAATACGTATGTAAACCCTCAAATTTAGTCATGACCACGAATGGCGCTTTAAATGTATCAATATGACACCTATGACAAAAACACAAAAAATCGTAGTAATGCCAAGTAAAAGCCTTTTGAAAGGAAATAGCAGCTAACAAAGATTCAAAAAGTGCAGGGCAAATTGGTTACGTAATTCCACTATCAAAGGAAGCAACTGACTAGAATAGAATCACGAGTTAAAAGTTATAAGGAAGTGAACTGTACGTAATTTGCAAGTGTAATTAAGAATACTCGTATCTCGAAGGCGCGCTCTTATTGCGTGGGCGTGACACCCGCGTGAATTGTTGTCTGCTTCACTCGTCCTTCGTGTGAAAGAGATGGCAAGGTGTTCTCGTGATTGCAATGCCTGCATTTTAGAAGATCACGTCCCTGAGTGCGGTTAAAGCACGACCTGTATTTGTCGGCCCGGAATGAACGACAATGATGCAAGACCTGATAATTAAAACCCTTATGTTATTGTCATTAGGGTCTGAATTATCATCAACATCATTTCAGCCGAAAGACGTTCATTGCTGAACCCCCCTGCTTCCCCAAGGTTCGCCAAACAGACCAGCAGGCTTATTGTCTAACGCTTCTGACGCTTGCCTTCGCAATCACTATTTCTTTCTGTCAAACTGTATAAGATGATGACAGAAAGAGATGGTGAAAGCGAAGGCTAGCGTCAGAAGCGTTAGACAATACGGCCTCCGGTCCTGCGCCATCCGCATCCAACGCGACACTTTCTGATCTCTTGCTTGACCAAAAGGTTACTCGTGTTTTCATAGGTTTTCATCAAAATAATTTTAGCCGTAGGACGTCCACTGCTGGGCATAGGCTTCCCTCATTGATCCAACTATTGAGGTTGGAAGCGGCTTGCGTCCACCGTAATCTGCCATCCATCCATCTCGTTGGTGGACGTCCCACGCTGCGCTTGCCAGTCTGTGGACTGCATTCGAGAAATTTTCGGCTCTAATGGCCATTTGTTCTACGTGTTATATGGCCTGCCCATTGCCATTTCAACGAGCTAATTCGTTTGGCTGTGTCAGTGACCCATGTACTTCTAAGAATCTCCTCATTTCTGATTCGATCCCGTAGAGAAACCCCGAGCATAGCCTTCTCCATAGCACGTTGAGCGACTCTGAGCCTATTCATTAGGCACACTTGTTAAAGACTTTCATCTAAGGCACTGAGGTATTTTGAACGAAAAGAAATCGCGGAGTTTCCAGAACGCTGCCCATCCGAATTGGATTCGGCGATCATAGGTATTTTGTAAAACACAGTCTCTGCAATAACTCATTTGGAGGCTTACGTCGTTACTATATACCGAGCTAGGATACCTAATTAATATGTATATGGCTTTTTAATTATAGAAGCGCCTTGGGTTTCTATTTCTTCTTCTTTGTCGGTATCGCTCTTGACAGAGTGGTCGTGGTCATCACTTCAGGTGTTGGTGGCAAGCTTCACAACACGCCGCCACTCCTCTCTGCTGGCCGCCTTCCTCGTGCATTCATGTAGTGATGATGAGTCATTTACTGCCGCTATTATTTCTATTTATCTTTCTACTATTTCTGTTTGCGAGACATACAAGCTTTAACCTTAAGTAGCGTCTTTATGAAGACCAAATCAATTATAACAAAAACTGCCGAATGTATAAAAAGTCGGGGTAAAAACTATCTACTATCATCATCATCATCATCCCAGCCCACGTCCCACTGCAGGGCACAGGCCTCCTTTCAGAATGAGAGGGCCCGGGCCGTAGTTCCCACACGGGCCCAGTGCGGATTGGGAATTTGGGAACCTCTGAATTTACTATATAAAGTACAAATTAATCAGTGATTATTTTTTAATGAAACTACCGTGAGCCGCACTCATAGTAAAATATACGGATAACTCGCGTCTTAGTTTATTTAGCTCGACATAAGTATTCTTCTTCTCGAAGGACTACTGATCAGTCCGAAACATATCGAGCTAAACTTGATTAATAAAAACCGGCCAAGAGCGTGTCGGACACGCCCAAGGTAGGGTTCCGTAGCCATTACGAAAAAATCAAGTAATATTTTTCTAAGGATTTCGTATGTGTACGGAATCATCCAAGTTTAGGTATGTTTTATACCTTAGGCTACTATTTACTCTTAAAGTACAAATAATTTCCAAGCAATCTTAGCCGCTATAATTTTCCTAGTAAATTTGATATATCTACTACCATTCTGAATTTTTTTTAATTTTTCCACCCAACAGTTTAGATTTTAGAGGGGGGGGGACGGCCGATTTTAATGAAAGTTTTCACTTTAAAGTTGAATATTTCGCAAATAGATCACTGAATAGAAAAATCATGTTAGGAACCCCGCAATGGTTTTAAAAGACCTATCCAACGATACCCCACACTATAGGGTTAGCCGAGAAAAAAAAAATCACCCCCACTTTACGTCTATGGGAGGTACCCTAAAAAATTTTTTTTTACTTTTTTTTATTCAATCACTTTGTCGGCGTGACTGATATGTATATTCATGCCAAATTACAGCTTTCTAGTACTAACAGTCTCTGAGCTTAGCCGCGGACAGACAGACAGACAGATAGACAGACGGACAGACATGGCGAAACTATAAGGGTTCCTAGTTGACTACGGAACCCTAAAAACGTGAGTTGTCCGTACCTATATATTTCACTTTGAATAAAAAACTTAAAATATTGCTACAATAAAAATAATTAGAGATTATTTAATTACTAACTGGAGACTTAACAGACACACAAGAGTTACTTTCGTATTGTATAATATTATCATGGATTTGACTGACAATTTTGGTTAAAAGCGGCCTCGTGCAAGCAAGATCAATATGTTTTCATATCCCGAGTGAGACGGGAATGCGTGTAGCCGTGCACTACGAACGAGCGCAGGCCTCCAGGCAAGTGAAATGCACAAAATCCATTCGGGTTTATCTCGTTAACGAACGGGGCCAAACAGAATACAAACCGTAGTTCCAACGCCTAGAGTCCAAAGCCGACTGACGCGGCACCCACTCTTCTGGAGATGACGTGTTCGTCGAAAGGAACGTGCGAGCCATTTTGATATTTACCGTGGTATAGTTAAGCTGGTATTTGCATGGATGCGCTTTAAATAAGGGTCGCTATCAACGTGCTAGCGAAATGTCGTGCTTATATACTGGAGTTATAGTTGGGTTTGGGGCGAGTGATGTTTTATATCACTTTTTATGGTGGTCGGTCGGCAATCAGCTGTTTCGGCGAGCATTCGGCCCCCGGGGAGCTCCGTTCCCCGCTTAGCGTCATGCCAGAAATTTCTATTTCATCCTGAAATTGAAATTGGATATTGGCCGTTTACGGCTACTTTGAGTACTTAATATACTGAACAATGCCCGTTGAAAGATTGGTTTCTGCGATTCGTTTTGCTGAGTTTGAGACTCGAAGCGTTGGAATTTTTGCTCATTGACTATAGAAACATGAATGAGGTAATAGAATGTACATTGAAACGAAAGATTACGGTAGTGTTATCGTGATTTGCAGTTGCACGTTTTTGAACGAATATAAATTCATGCGACGCGGTAAAGCTGTCGCCACGCTACAGCATTATACTGCATTTTCTAGACGTGACGTTGTAAAAAATACTAAAAATAATTAACAAAAAACCCGTCTTCAAAAAACTCATCATCATCAGTCCTTTGCTGGTCAAAAGCCTCAAAAGGTTCGCCATTCTGCGCCATCCGCATCCAACGCGCAACCTTAAAATTTCCGTTTAATACAACATAGTTCAGAACCTTTTTTGGAGTCGGTTAAAAAAGCAACTTATAAGCGTTGTGACGTAAGGAACTGAAGCAAAACCTCGCCAGAAATAACTTACTGTTCAATGCTCAAAACACAAATACCCGAACTATGTCGTACGCTTCAAATTTCAAAGAATACACACACATCCATTAGGATCAACATTAATCCTAATGAATTTGCCGCTTACAAAGAAGGGCTACACGCACACATACACGCAATGCGTCCGCGCCTACAATATGGCAGTTTAATTCGATCATAAATAAAGCGGAGCGTTAGAGAAAAGTCAAAGAACCAGTCCGAATGGTTATTAGTTGTTCAAAATATTTATTAAATTGTTATCGTAAATTATAACGGGGTTGTAAATGAATGCATTCCTTAATTAGTGAGGTAACCATCTGATTTAAAATGATTAAAACCTAAAATCAAACGGGTACAATTGTACCTAGTTTGGTGGAAACCAAATACAATTATCGCTACCTCGCGGGAACTATGTAATATTCTGGGATAAGTATCCTATATGTTAAACCAGGTTATAAACTATTTGTGTGCCAAATTTCACCAGAATGCTTCAAACCGTTTTAGCATAAAAGAGTAACAAATATGGTTACGTATCAAAATATCTAAAATTAAAAAAACCTAACGTAAAATAACCTACGTTCAAAATACCTAAAATCTAAATACCTAATGATTTTTTCACTTATATTCAAAATACCGAAAGCTTAAAATGCCTACATATTGCAATGTCTAAAATTAAAAACCCTAACGTAAAATAACCTACGTTCAAAATACCTAAAATCTAAATTCCTAATGATTTTTTCACTTATATTCAAAATACCGAAAGCTTTCGTATATCCTACCCGGTATCTCGCTGGCAGCGAGCGAGCGAAGCGAGCGAGCATGACTTTTTAAGGCAGAAGCGACTCGGATAGGTTAGGTTCAGAAGGCTAAGGCGGGAGCGAAGCGTAGCGTAGCTCCCACCTTAGCCTTCGATGTTAGGTATTTTTTTTGTAACAGCACAGAAAATGATTATTTCCATTAGGTATTATTGTCTTTAAAATTATGAAATGTACCTAAATGTAAATCATATACCAAATTTTATCAAACAAATTAGATTTTTCACGTGGTAATAAAAAAAATAACTAACACCAAAGGCTAATGCGGGAGCTTCGCTCCGCTACGCTCCCGCATTAGCCTTTGAACCTAACCATTCCGAGTCGCTTCCGCCCCGAACCGTCTTGCTCGCTCGCTTCGCTCGCTCGCCGAAAATTAAGCGACGTTCGTTTCATTTAGGTATTTTGACCATTTGGTATTTCAAATGTTGGTGTATCAAACTTAGGTGTCATAGCTGTTGATATTTTAAACATTAGACATTTACTCCATTAGGTATTTTAAACTTAGGTAATTCGTAGGTAGGTGTTAGTTGCTTAGGTATTTAAAATCATTAGGTATTTAGATTTTAGGTATTTTGAACGTAGGTTATTTTACGTTAGGTTTTTTAATTTTAGATATTTTGATACGTAACCAACAAATATCCATACAAGCTTTCGTGTTTGTATTAGTAAGATAACTGAAGTTATAATTATGGTTAATAGAATCAAATTAAAACCTAATAAACAACTTGATACTAAGATTTAACAGACGTAGTAGACGTACGTAGACGTGTAGTTTGAGCAGACGTAACTGCTAATAAAATGAATAATATTTGAACTTGATACTCGTATCTAGGAAATAAAATCTATGAATCAGTCGAACCAAAAAGGCGAATAAAATCCACCGATTTCTGTTTAAAAAAGATTAAAGGGCTGTCCTTTCTGATAAAAACTTGTTACTCTGATAAATTGTGATCCCATCTTTATTTATTTCAAACAATTTTAAACAAGGGCAGAAATAGAATAAAAGTGATTAGTAAGTATTTATTTATTGTTAGTATAATTATACCAAAAGCATACCAACAGTATACCGCCTAGTGAGATCTGGCCGACATTAAATATAAATATCACGGAACAATTCACACCAATTGACATAGTCCCAAAGTAAGCTAAGCAAAGCTTGTGTTATGGGTACCAGGCAACGGATAAACATACTTATATAGATAAATACATACTTAAATACATATTAAACACCCAAGACCCGAGAGCAAACATTCGTATTTTTCATACAAATATCTGCCCCGACACGGGAGTCAAACCCGGGACCTCAAGCTTCGTAGTCAGGTTCTCTAACCACTGGGCCATCTGGTCGTCTAACATTAATAACATAATAACGCGGTAACATATAAAATACAGCATACCGATACCGCACGCCAAGTGAGGAAGGGGCCTTAGGGTGGTAAAGGTAAAGCAAATACTTGGACTGTACTAGGTCTTAAAAAAACTAGTATAGTCGAAGTATTTGCTTTACCATCCTAAGGTCTTAAAAAAACTTAAAATTGAATTAAAACGCAGCTCCGATCTGCGCATACGCACTAATCCGACGCGCGATCGATAGCAACGCCGTTGAAAGACTTGACGTTACATGCCGGGGTTGGCAAGTAACGCCCAACTAGGGTTGCCAGCTTTAAATAGGAATATTTTTTTGTTCAAATTACTAAATAGGCCCTAGTTAGTAGGGTCCATGTTTGTACTGGCTAGAATTAAGAACATCCTGTAAATAGGCAGGTACTATGGTTGCGATGAATAAATGATTATGATTATTTTATAAAGCAGTGGACGTCCTACGGCTGAAATGATGATGATGATGATACATATTTAACCTATGGTATTTCAAGCTCAATAAAAACGGGTTCGTAGCGTAGGATGTCCTCAGACTCGGTGGAGCGATGATCTTCGCAAGGCGGCTGGCAAGAGCTGGATGAGAGTGGCCGAGGATCGTGCTCAGTGGCGTGCCATGGGAGAGGCCTATGTCCAGCAGTGGACGAGCATAGGCTGATGATGACTGAACGAACACATACAAACCCAACTATCAGTATTATATTTTCGAACTCAACCAGAGCTCATCTTCAGTCAGAGTACCGCAACGCAACCGTTCACTGTGATAGCATGCTACCAAATGTTTAAACTCACATTAAAATCTAACATTTAGTAGCACAGTGAACGATTACGGTTCGTTAATATGGACCTACGAATAATAACGCCTGATTCAATAAATTATTCGATTATACTTTCTATTTAAAATAAATTATTTATTATCTAAATGCTTTAAAAAAATATATATTATAATTTTGTGTTGGCAACCCTCTCCGGGGCGCTCGGACGCATCCCTAATCCGTAGGAAGTGATCCATCAGACCTTATCTCGCAGGAAACGGGTACATATAGGTATTTTTGTATTTTTACATTCTGAGCATTGAGTGTCGACGCCGGGATGAGAAACTATAGTCATAACCAGACATCTAAGTCTTAAAATACGGTAGGTAAGAGGCTTTAAAAACATTGGATACTCGCACCTTCATGACGAGACTAACCCAATAGGAATTATTCTCATTTCAAAACTAAACTTGTAAGTTCAATTTTGAAAAGAGAATAATTCCTATTGGGTCAGTCTCGTCCTGAAGGTGGTGCGACTTCTTTGAAACTACCCAGAAGGTTCCAGCTTAGGACACACCACAAGGCAGGACCATAGCTTTGGAAAACGGGACGGTTAGCAACACCAGTTTGCAATACTCGTAACTTAGTCATTCTAGCACATATAAAGTAGCTATCGATACCTTAGTTCACACTCGTACTAATTACAATGAACTGCACAATTTAGTAGTAGTTTTGTGCACTAGGACATACAGTGCTAATTTGTATGTGCAGTTCATAATAATTAGTATTAGTGCGAACTAAGGTATCGCTATGGTAACGTACAAAAAAACCGGAGGAAAATCATTATTATTACTAGCTGTTGCCCGCGACTCCGTCTGAAAAAAAATCATGTATAGCTATCCCCCGGGAACTATGCGAATTTCCGGGATTAAAACTATCCTATGAGTATTCCCTGAGTCTCAAACTATCTTCATACTAAATTTCATCTAAATTGGTTCAGCGGTTCACACACACACACACACACACACACACACACACACACACAAACACTTTCGCATTTTCATGTTAGTATAGATGGATAGGTATGGATTATTTATTTTTCGAAAATTTTCCTCCGGTTTTTTTGTAGGATGCGATACAATTGCTGAACAATATGTGTGTATGCAATAGGTAAATAATTGATAACTAATAAAGAAACATTCACTATAGGTATCGTAATGTGGGTATTTATCTCCTATTTATTTGTACACGTGTAATATACCTACCATTCGGAATACTATTTCCAGGAAAAAAGTCCGTAAAGTCCGTAAACACGACTCGAGTGCTGGCAGGGTTGTCGACGCCTTTAACCTTTACAACGCCAACGGCGGATATGCGTCACGAAATACAACGTCAAAGTGATCTTGACGCAATTATAATAAGGTTCAAAGTAACATTACGATTAACTAAGCTTGGCGTTGAAAATGTTAAGAAAGTGATGGTCCTTTTTTTTACAATAAAGTTACAACGATCGAGTCGCAATCCGCGTAGTTTGTTCGCAGGCCGCGTCTCCGCCCCGTCTCTTCTGTCTGCTTTGGATCGCGACGCTTCTATACATTTAGTATGAAAACTGATTCAAGAGGCGCCGCGGCTGCGACGCGCCCCCGTCTCACGTCTCTTCTGTGTGGCTCGCGCTTTACGTGAGCTAAAAGCGCGAGACGCGTATGCAGCTAAAAAGCCATAGGTTTATTTCGCCAGCTAAATCATTAACGAAATTAGTTGTTCAAAATAGTTTAGTGCTAAGATTGTGGCTCTAGCCTAGCGGAATGAAAAGATTCGTCACTTTTCGATCTTAACTCGTTGACATAGTCGAAAAGTGACGAACCTTTTCATTCCGCGACTGTACGTAGACGAGGCCTAGTGACTTATGAAAACAAAAAAATATGCGCCTTAGGCTTGATTTCACCAAACTTTTATTCCGAGAATAACGCTTGCTCTCAGATAGTAATGTCAAACCGCTATAGATAGTGATTTGAGATACTATCTGAGAGTAAGGCTTATTCTCGGAATAAAAGTTTGGTGAAATCCAGCCTTAATGGTAGGAGAGGCGAGAAAGTCGACGTATACAATAGTACAGAAATACACGAGATGTTAAATATTCCTAGCAGTTGAATTTTACTAAATTCTCATGGGAATTTCCAAAAATTGTATCCTGGTCTTCAATTACGTTGTATGATTAACGGACGTCCGTGCAAAATTTCATATTTCTAGATTGCGATTTTGGGATTTTACATTAATCCCGTGGGAATATCGGGATAAAAAGTAGCACACACACACGCGTACTAGTTTACGCACGGACGCAGGTATTCACAAAGTAGGTATCCACATTTTAACTTGAGTAAGTAAATATTTTTGACCGCGGTGTATTCAACCCTAACTGCTAGACGAGTTCTAAGAACGTAGATTCGACCTTAAAATTCCAAGAATCCACCCAATATTTATAGTTTCTTTAGAATCGTTATTTCGATAAGGGTTTTTGGAACAAAGGTAATCTGGTGCCTTGTTTGATAAAATATAACATTCGGTTTCCCTAAGGGAGCGTCCATTAATTACGGCAGGTAATTTTTTCCCCCTTTTATATCGTGATATTATTTGATTCGACCTTCCTCCAATCTCACGTGATATTTTACAAAATATATGCTGGGATGATGATGATTGATATTTTTAAATAGAGTCATTTATGTAGCATTCGTGTTAATGCGAATTAGCCACTAATAAAGAAAAAACAAATGATTTGCTTAACTTTAGTCCATTTTATTAAAATAATTACGTGATATTACCGGGACCGCCTAAGCGTAAAAGCAAAAGTTCAGTAAATACGTCCCTTTGGAAAATTAATAAATACAACGAGAAATAAACGAGGGGTGAATCTTTCAATAACTCCCAACTTTCCCAGAAGCGTGGCTGAGTGACATTTCCTGGGTTTTTGTGAGACTCTTTGATGTCCACTGACGTGCTGTTATGAGATAATTATCTGTTACCCCATACGACAACATGTGGCACTGGAATCTTCCAAAATGGTAAGAAAAAAAATGTTTGTAAGTAAATACGAGTATCTAAATGGACTTGCCGAACGTCTGCATAGGTTATATTATATTATCTAAGTTACTAGCTGATATTGCCTGTGTTGCGACTTCTAGCGCATTTTTTTTACATAAAACCGATACGCGATTGACCCTGATGAAAAGTGCAGATGAGGCCAAAGGTGTATCTCATCATCATCATCATCATTTCAGCCGTAGGACGTCCACTGCTGGACATAAGCCTCCCTCATTGAAACCCAATTATTACGGTTGGAAGCGACTTGCATCCACCCTGAACCTGCGGCCTTCACCAAATCAAATATGAACAACCAACAGTTATGGCGTCGGGTTAACCAGTCAAATTCAATATTTGTAATTGACTTTCACGCGTCGCATTATCGACGTACACTTTAGTTCAGACCCATAATAATTTATCATGCGACCAATGTTGTCACATACAATTTTGAAAAATTGGTAGAATAAAATCCAAAAGTTAGTAGAAATAGGTAGAATTGAAAATGAAAATAGGTAGATCTACCACTTTAGTTAAATCAGTACCTTTTTAATGAATGAAAATGAGTAAAAATGTTTGAAATTATTTATGGATGGTGCTTTTACATGTTTTTGTTAAACAATTTCAAATGGTTGGAGTTAGGAACACTACTTGTAAAAAAAAACTTTGTGTGTGCAGTAGTTTTTTTCTAAGATTTGGCAAGTTTTCATATTAATTATGGGCGAAAACGGTCTCTCAACATTCGCACTTCTATGATGAAGTGGATAGAAACAAAGAAATTGTTTGCAACGGAAATGTTTTGAAAAAGAGGTAGATTTGAGGCCGCGGGTGATAGAGAGGTAGACCGGAGGCAAAATAGGTAGATCTATCAAAAAGTTGGTAGATGTGACAACACTGCATGCGACTAAACTAAGGAGTACGTCGATAATGCGACGCGTGAAAGTCAATTACAAATATTATACTGTTTTAAACTTTCGTGATTTTCACTCATAATTACTACATATACTAAACGGGACTTATCACGCAATAATTTTTTATTTATTTACCTCGACGTTTCGGCCACATTGCAGCAGCCGTGGTCACGAGTTAAATAAATAAATATTTATTGCGTGATAAGTCCCGTTTAGTATAATATTATGAATTACAAATATTTCATTTGGCTGGTTAACGCGACGCCATATCTAAACTGTTGTTTGCTCATGTTTGTTTACATTTAGTTAAGTACCTAAAAATTTCTAGTATAGTGCATGTTCCGGGAATCCCTATAGGAGCAATTAATGGTTTACGCGAAGCCCCGGGCTTGTTTGACTGTAATTCAATTCCTTGGGTAAAGTAAATTAACGTTGAGACAAAAGTCCTTAGATACATACTAATGTAAGTAGGTGTAGGATCCAATAGGTACATACCCAACGGCTTTGTCGTTCACAACTGTTGCAATCTTCGAATCATCACAACGCTCGCTCACTGTCGCGTCGCGAGACAAGGCACGACTGTTGGAGAGTAGAGCTGATTGTGCGATTTCGTTGAAACGTAACGTAACCGTTTCGAAAACCAGTACGCATTTGACCTGCTGCTGAATATCCCGAAGGGACAGATTGCAGATCTTTGTAGAACAAAAAAAATCTATATCCATACTTTCATACTGATATGAATTGTATTCAAATGGAATTTACCATTAGTTTTATGGCGAAGGAAATTATCGCGAGACCTCCACAGTGCACACACCTGAGAAGAAATTTAATGGTGGTTGTAAAGTTCCCAATCCGCAGTGGAACTGCAGGCACGGTAGTTGGAGTTACGGTCATCATCTCTGCCTGTCCTCTCATAATGAGAGGGTCTGGACTGTAGTTCCCACGCGTTCCCAGTGCGGATTGGGAACTTCACACAAACCATTGAATTGCTTCGCAGTGTGCAGGTTTCTTCACCTTCACCGTATAGTTGTTAGTGATAATATAATTTCAGAGTTGCGAGTCCACATTTGAATCTACGATCTGCTTGAGAGACCATAGGTCAAACCACTATGCTCCTACGGCTAGTCCATCGATAATGGCCTTTAACCTTTTGAACGCCACACATCGTTTTTGTTACGAACAAAATTGATTCTTAAGCGGATGCGGGTAGGTTAATTTTTGTATTGCCGTAAGTAAGATTGAAAGTTTTTAACGTATTGTAGCTCGAATTAGAGCCATATGACATTGGCGATTCTCGAACGTATTAGAAGCGGAGCGAAGCGAGTTCACCGCGGAGGCGCAACGGATTAAATCATAACATAATCATCATTTCGGCCGAAAGAAGTCCACTGCTGAACATAGGCCTCCCCCAAGGCTCGCCAAACAGATCAGTTCCGTGCCATCCGCATCCAACGCGATCCCGCAACCTTAACCAGGTCGTCGCTATATCTTGTTGGAGGCCTACCTACACTGCGTCTTCCGGACCGTGGACGCCAAGAACCTTTTTGCCCCATCGGCCTCAGTTCTGCGAGCGATGCGCCCTGCCCACTGCCACTTGAGTCTGGCGATTCCTCGAGCTATGTCGGTGACTTTAGTTCTTGCGCGTATTTTATCATTTCTGATGCGATCCTGCAGAGAAACTCCGACCGAGCATAGCCCTCTCCATCGCCCTCTGAGTGACTTTGAGCTTTCTTATGAGGCCCATCGTTAGCGGCCACGTCTCATTAAATCATCATCCCAGCCTATATACGTCCCACTGTAGGGCACAGGCCTCCTCTCAGTATTAAATACTTATGTCTAAATACGTTGGCTGTTCGCGGCGAATCCGTTGCGCCATCACGGCCACAGTCACGGCGAACACGCCACGCGTTCGCTCCGCTTCTAACTGCCCGGCCACGAATTTGCGCGACTGGCGGCGCAGCGAGCGTTTTATCAGTTCATTGCGTGTGCCGCCAGGTAACCACTGTACGGCGAGCGTCTCGGCCGCGCAATGAACACAGAAAACGCTCGCCGCGCCGCCAAACGCGCGAAGTCGTGGCCGGGCTGGGCGGTAATACGTTCGCAAATCACCAGTGTGATACGGCTCTTACGGCAGCGCCGCATATTACGCAGCATGCAACATGGCTGCCTATAAGCCGCGTGAAACGAAATGGACGTTTTTACAGCCCCGCGTTTTAGTGCCTCGGTGGAGCTCTAAACTTATTTACTGAGCCTCTGGCGCAAGGCACGAGCGGACAGCGTATGTTATGTACCAAGAAATTCCCAACCCAAAAGCTCAGTTTACATTTGTAAATAGGTACGTGCTAGTTTCACTGCATTGCGGCGCTCGATTGACTATTTGAAACGCGTTCGCTTCACGGCCACGCAATGTCTTGCAAATCCAAACTGGGCTTAAGGTTCAATGCCGTATGGCTTAAAACATCATAAGGCTATTTTCACATACAATTAGCCTTGTTTTTATCCTGATGAAGGAACCGTCATAAAAAATTGTAATGCACTTTACTTGGTTTTCTGTAATGATGCTACCAACGCTTTCGAATAGACCATCATTGCCTGGAAGAAGCATAGAAGCTTGATTGAAAGTTAGATCTAATATATAAAAATCTCGTGTCACGGTGTTTGTTATCGAACTCCTCCGAGACGGCTTGACCGATTTGTATGATTTTATTCTTTATATTTTTTAGGTCTGAGATAGTTCGTAGGCTATTATTTATACCCCTATTCTTCGCAGACGGAATCGCGGGCAACAGCTAGTTTTTAAAATAAAAATTATAGTGAAAATAAACGGATCACTCGTCTTAAAACGAGTTTAGCTACGGATTAGCCCGAAACATGTCAAATTAAACTCGTTTTAAGACGTGAGTGATCCGTTTATTTTCACTATGAGTGAGTCTCACGGTAGTTTCATGTATAAAAATCATAATGCTAATAATGTAATAATAATTTGAGGTATGCACGAGATGTTTCGAACAAATCCGTGGTTCTCTTTCAAACTACGGTTCACGGTTTGCTTTCGATTCGAACCAACCTTTAAAACGTGACTGACCCGAACAATACGAACGTGAGTGACCCGTGCTTCTTATTTTAGTAATTACGTCTCTCACGATAGTTATAATTCAAAAAACTGTATTGTCAACGGATTTCCAAAATTTATAACGTAAGTGTATAATTTTCTGTGAAAATCACAAAAAAAAAAAATCTTTCTTCAATTACAAATCTTGGAAGTCGAATTAAACCCACTTCCGGTGGTCGGATTCACTTGAAATTTGGTATAAGTACTTATGTAAGTTGGATTACAATGCAAGCAAAGTCAGCAAAAAGTAAAGCCAGCTAAAAAGCTTGCTTTAAAAATTAAATTTTTAACAAAAACTTATTTAAATTTGACTTAGTTAGTTAGTTAGTTTCACGTTACGGTCATTTGCTAGATCAACAAACCCTCCAGTAAAACACGATTTTCTTTGGTTCTATCAACAAGAGGTGTAATCACGCGTGGGCGCAGGTCCGCCTACCGTCATTAGTCCTTATCATTTCCACGTTCTTATCAGTTGAAGTTTGGTTTGACAGCCTGTGTTTTAGTTTGCTTTGCTTACTGTATGTCTATTTAAACTTGGAACCTGACTACAACGCGTGAAGTCCCGGGCTCGATCTCTTGAGGCAGATGTTTGTATGAATAATGCCAATGTTTGCTTTTGAATGTTTAATATATAATTTCATTGACATTTTTCTCTCGTTTTGAGTATTTCTGGTGTAGATAAATTACCGAGAGCGTGGAATTGCATATGTAGTGGTATTGTGTTTATAGGCATTGGAGAGAGAGATCTCTATGTTGTTGTCGCTCTCTCACTAAAGTGGAATGCCTATAACCACGCAATACCACTACATGCGAGTACCTATGCAATTCCACGCTCTCGGTAATTTATCTGTATATTTGATTGAGCTCGTGAGACAGCCTTTTTCGGCGTGATGTTGATCCATGTGCCAAACTTTTGATGTTTAGAGAATGAATTTTTAACCGACTTTAAAAAAAAGGAGGAGATTATCATTTCGGTTGTAGGCATATTTCTTACTCTAAAACTCCGCCGTTTATAAATAGAAGTGTTTTTTTTTTGGTTTGACAAGGAATGCTGGTCGTACCATTGTCACCAAAGTCAGGATCTTAAGTGGAGCCCGGGGAGATCGAGAGAACTCTTCACCTTGTTAATTTTTTTTTGTAACCATTCAGGTTCTTTGTAAAACTATGTTTGCCATGTACCTACCTACACATATTTTATCAATCCAATTTCTTCCTTAACACTATAATGACATTGTTTGAAATCACTTGTCAATTTGTATCAAAAATACGAATGTTTGTTCTCGGGTCTTGGGTGTTTATTATGTATTTAAGTATATATAAATAAATATTAGGGAACAATCTTACACAAATCGACCTAGTCCCAAACTAAGCAAAGCTTGTACTATGGGGACTAGACGACGATAAACATACTTATATAGATAAATAAATGCTTAAATACATAGAAAACATCCATAACTCAGGAACAAATATTCGTGCTCATCACACAAATAAATGCCCTTACCAGGATTCGAATCCAGGACCTCTTGCTTCGTAGGCAGGGTCACTACCAACTAGGCTAAGGCGGTCGTTATATCTATCTATATAAGTATGTTTATCCGTTGTCTAGTAGGTACCCATAACACAAGCTTTGCTTAGCTTAATGAACTAAAACAATTACTTTGCTCACCCGCGACTTTACAATAGTTACGTTTATGCAAGAAATGTGCGTTCATACAGTTCCTCCACCTCCACACTGTACGAACACACACAAATCACATAAACCCAACCATCATCACCACCAAGCTACACTGACGCGTTTCGAACTCAACCAGAGCTCATCTTCAGAGTTATCACAACCGTATGCTATGCTACCAAATGTTAAACTAACAAACCAAAACAAATGTTTTAACTTGTCACTGTAACTTCTCAAGTACCCACTTTATTTTTCTTATTCTCAAACTACCCCACAAAAATTAACTTTTATTGACATTATAAAACTACCTTGAATTTTTTTGTTTATTTATTTATAAGGCATATTTAATTAATACTAACTGTTCAAATTCGACCCAAGCCGCAGTAAAGGAGAAGATACTAAATTTACCTGTTCATTAATAATAGACCCCATAGTGTTGTACCTAATTATTTCCATGCATTCCAGAGCATCCAGACGCAACCCCTTGCCGCAATAATGTAACACTTCATAAGAAACTGAATCTAACAATGAATGATTTGATTCCAACAAATGTTTTGCAAAATTCGATCTATCTGGATGCTCATTCCTATATGCCGAAACATGCTCTTTAAATCTAGTATTAACACTTCGGCCTGTCTGTCCTACGTATATCCCATTGCAGTCATTACAAGTAAGCTTGTATACCCCCGATCTAGTTCCCTTATCTACCTGTTCTTTGTGGTTACATAGCCTAGAGTACAAAGAGTTGTTAGTCTTAAAGGCAACATTAATATTGTTTGATTTTAAAATGCCATAAATCTTATCAGACAAACCCCCAACGTAAGAGATGCTAGATCTATATTTGTTAGTAGACTGAGAAGGTAACGCAGCGTAAAGCATGCTATTTACTAACCGTGCCTGCTTCTTTTGAACTAAACTATCTACCATTTATTTTGTATAACCATTTGAGATCGCTATCTGATAAATAGTACTCAACTCTAAATCAAAATGTTCCTTAGAAAGAGGCACAGTCAACAATCTATTAACATAAGAATGGAAAGCAGCCAGTTTATGCTGCCACGGATGATTAGAAGATGCTGGTATAACAGCATCTGTGTACGTGGGCTTACGGTATATTTTAAATTGATGTTTACCATTTAATTTTGAAATCGTTAAATCCAAAAAGTTCAACGAACAATTTTCCTCCAATTCTTTTTTGAACCTTATCTTTACGTGCTTGTTATTCAAACCATTAATAAACACGTCAAGCTGTCTCATACTCCCTCTCCAGCATAGGATCAAATCATCAACATACCTAAAATAGTACACAATATTACTATTACCCACAATATACTGATTCTCAAAATGATCCATAAATATATCTGCCATTAAAGGACTCAGAGGTGAACCCATAGCTAAACCATCACTCTGTAAGTAATAAAGACCATTGAAAAAAAAATTCTTTATTACTTAGTTTAGTTACTACCTCAATCAGGGTAGGTAATGCTACATTGACTCCCTTGCCGACACTTGGCAAACGTATACAGTCGCCCAAAAATATGGTCTACTACCCTACGGTTCCAGTTCATTAACATGTCATGATAAAACGAGGTCGATTTTCCCTTGCGATAATATGTCAGTGACTAATGACATCACTCGTTTAGAAAAGTCAACTTTAGCGATATTTAGATCTCACAGAAACTTTTGTCAAAACCACCGCCGTACCGTACAAACACGCTTGCAAGTGCGTTATTATATTTCAGATCTTCATTTGATCTGTGTTCAAAAAGCGACGCAACATTGGCCTGTATCGACTACAAGCTTTTGCAAGCTCACGCAAGCCAACCCAGAGCAAAAACACTCCTGTTCACACGCTTGTGCTTATAAAAGGTTGCCGAAACTTCCCAAGCGCGTAAATGTAGCACAAATTGTCTCATGCTTTCTGTTTAGAAACAATAGGTCCTTTGGCGCAAGCCACACAGAAGAGACGTGGGACGGGGGCGCCTGGCAGTCCCGGCGCCCCTTGAATCAGTTTTCTCTCATCCAAAGCAGATAGAAGAGACGGGGCGGAGACGCGGCCTGCGAACGAACGACGCGGCCGGCTGTGACTTGGGCCCGTCTCGAGCCGCCAATCGACAGCAATTACATAATATTCCGATGCGCGCGCGCCGCGGAAGTCGACTCCTGCGTTCAGATTGGTTGGATGCGTAATTCTTTTGTTTCTCAAAGGACCCGTAGCCTGAAGTTAGGGAAATGTTTTAAAGTTCAGCTTGTTTGAATATAGAGTTGAAATTCGAAAGTCACGACTGACGATGCGATACGAATTGGGTGCGGCCGTGTAGAGTTTCAATCGTCCCGTAAGTTACGAAAATCAACTAATATTTAGTACGTCAACTAGAAATCCTAGTGACCACCATGCAAATCATTTACGCAGTTGCTATCGAGTGCGGTCACTGTGAACTCATGGTAGTAGTACAGGCGTGGTGTGGTGTGTGGTTGCAGAATTGCAATTGGTTCGGTTACATTTATACAATTTTTCTTTCATGGAACCCAGCGTCAGCTCTCGGCTACGCTATATCTGATCATCGAAATTTTATTGAGGAATAATATAATTTATTTACACATATTCTATATACTATACAAAGAAAAATACATTAGAAAGTAATAACACATATTGGTTACAATATCGTTACATTTTCGTAACACACGGGCGGGATACGGCGGTTGAAACGCTTCACGGCCCCACCTAAGTAGCTTTTTTTTTATAGTCCGTAGTCAAGAAACACTGTCCGTTCGTCTGTCTGTCCACGGCTTGGTTTAGAGGTTGTTAGTTCTAGAAAGCTGGAATTTTGTATGGATTTTGCAAGTGTCAACTCAACTAGGTACCAAAGATAATTAAAAAAATAATCGCTCCAAACGCACAGATAGCGGAGGCGGTGCGGTGGCGGTGACGGTTGTAATATTGTAACTTGTATGAACGGTTGTCGACACCGTACCGCGAACTAGTTCATACAAGTTACAATATTACAACCGTCAACGCCTCCGCTGTCTGTGCGTTTGGAGTTGTAATGTTTGAGAAATCCCGGGATCTTAATTCAACTGTCAGACCTTATGGTTAAAAACCGGCGCAGACCTAACGCGTTGTTATAAATTATGAAACTGTAAGAAAGAAGGCGCACTAGCGTGCATCTGGCATCTTTCTTGCAGTGTCATTCATTACTACTGGTGCGTGACGCAAATGTGTGCGCCGCCCTTAAAGCGTGCGAAGCCGCTGGTAAAAGCTAGTCTATCACAAACTACTATGCTTACGCTACAAACAAAGCTATAAAAGTATATCGCCGATATAATTTACGAGTCGCCACGACACCAGATGTGCGCCCCAATAAGAAACACTTCGCATGTGGCTGGTACTTGCTCGAATAATCTACTAAATGAATTACTTTAAATAACACATTGTTTGAAAAAGCAGACGGTCGTGGGTTCGATTCGAGCTCCTCTGGATTATTTGGACGTGCGAAATTACATTTGAAATTTACCATGAGCTTTACGGTGAACGAAAACATCGTGAGAGGAAACCTGCATAAACGTGAGAGGAAACTCAATGGTGTGTGTGAAGTTCCCAATCGGCAATGGGCCCGCGTGGGAATTACGGCCCAAGCCCTCTCATTCTGAGTGGGACAACCCCAACTTTACGTTACGTAGGAAAACATCGTGATACCTGCATACATCAGAGAAGACATTCAATGGTGTATGTGAAGTTCCCAATCCGCACTGGGCCCGCGTGGGAACTACGGCTCAAGCTCTCTCATTCTTAGAGGAGGCCTGTGCCCTGCAGTGGGACGTACCTATATATAAGCTAGAATGATGATGGTTTCTCCTATTACCTAGTAACAGTGGACGAAGTGTTTCGCTTTTAAGAGTCTAAAATACGAATTTGCATTTCGCATCCGTCTCTATCGCACAATCTAATATTTCAAACTAAATACAAACTGAAATATAGATGCACAGAAAAAACCCCACACAAAAAAAAAAATGAAGTTGAAAAAATAAATAGAAAAAGATACTTCATACTTAACTTGTAAAAGTTGGCTTAGTAGCGCCATCTCTTGGTCCAGGTGAGCGGTTAGCTCCGAAGGAGTGTTAAAGTCTCTCGGTAGTCTCGGTAGAGGGCATAACATAGATGCGCGCTTTATCACTGCATAATGTGATTATAACAGACTGAAGTGTACGATACTTCTAGACCAGTGATGATGTAGGGGTAAGCACGCAGCACGGAACGCTGAGGACCTGGGTTCGATTCCCAGCATTGGTCTTTTTTCTGGGGTTTTTTCTGTGCATCTATATTTCAGTTTGTATTTAGTTTGAAATATATGGTTTCACGGGATGACCATAAAAGTAATAAAAAAAAAATGAAGTTGAAAAAAATAAATAGAAAAAGATACTTCATACTTAACTCGCACAATCTAAGTTAAAAAGGGATATATGTAAGCTTTGTAAGCGACAGAACCTATCATAGTACAGCGACGCGAAGCTTAGTCGTGACGTCATCACGCGGCGCTCGCTTATCTATCGCATATCTAACAGACATGAAGTAGCATAGAGTATGTGGACAGACTGTCCACTTGATCTAGTGCCAGGACGATTGAATCATGAGTATACCCAGAGATTTTCCTGGTACGAACGAATATTTTTCCTTCTAATACTTAGTTTATCGATGTCTTATAAGTGGCATTATATCAATGAGACACGTTTGAAAATATAAAACAAGAATATTAAATCGAATCGATGTTATTATTATGTCAAACGCTAACCACAAGTTGTTCGTGCTAGAAAAATCTAGGTATAATCATGAGGAATGACAATGTCTACACAAATAAGCCTGCTGTATACTTCGGTTTTTTAGCATTAAAATCGCTGTCAATTGAAATTGCGAACAATGTAAAGAAACCATTTAATGAAATATCCATATTCTAAGCACTTGTTTATTGTATTAATGGTTTGGGATAGTGTTGTGGTAAGTATTGATTAAATAACACACGGATTTAGCAGTATTTGATGAGGGAAAATGGAAATTAAAGACATTTTAAATACAAGGTTTGTTTGCAATGTTTACAATTTCAATTGACTGACAGTTTAGAAAGAAGGTACCTACCTAAGCGATTATGACTTGTCTTTTTATTGAAAAACACCTTTGAAAAATAAGTCACAGCAAATATGTAACAATTAGCAAAGAAATATAGTCATCTACACTCCTTTGGTTTCAAAAGTAATAGTTACTATTTTTATTAGCGTTTTTCAAAAAAAAGACTCGTCAAGATTGTTTACCCTATTTCTAATGCTAAAAAAACGAAGTATACTTAGTTTCGCTATAGAGGTCTATGTATCATTTATTTTGTATGTTACTTACATCTCTGCTTAACATTATAACTGAACTCAAAAAAATAAAAAAATAAAAAATTAAAGCGATCTTAAATCATGTCGATGGCAGCCCATCAAAATTTAATGCAACGATAAAAATGCAATCTGGGGCTAAATTCAGGAACGGCCCAACACGGTTTGCGAGCGGTAATTCAATCATTTGCGAGAGGATAGAGATGGGCTGAGCTTGGGATGAGCCTTATTGTCCTGTTAATTCGCTTTGTAAATAAATAAGGCTCATCCCAATCTCAGTCCAAACCTCTCGCAAACCAGTGATTTTTGGCGTTCCTGAATAGCAGTTCATCCCTATCCTCTCGCAAACGATTGAATTAGGTACCGCTTGCAAACCATGTTGGGCCGTTCCTGAATTTAGCCCCTGAGCCATGCTGCATGCATGAAGTGACATTAAATCCCATTCTGACACTGGTGGGTTGTTGAATCTCTTCAAACGCAAGAAATAACCTTGATATGCGACCAGTTGCAGATATTAAAAACTAAAAACTAAAGCTACTTTACAAAAACTGGACTTTATAAAGACTAAAATATTTTTTTATTATTGAATTAAGTCTTCATAGTACCTATACTAATACTACCTAGGCGATTTATGCTTTAGTTTCCCATCTATTCAGTATTTTGTTCTGTGCTTCAATCTCCATACAATGGCTGTTGCCCTGGTGCCGACGCACGGCCCGACATTCATTTCCATCCAATTAGGTAAAAGCCTGGCCATTGTTCCACTAAAATCTAATACGCTGAATTGTTTAGTATGTTCGGCTTCGGTAAAACTGCTGTAGGTCTAGGAAGGAGCAACTGTGCAATTATATAACGTAGCCGACGAGTAATCCAACAGATTTTTAGCGTGCCGTGCCCAAAGGGTGTCAACGGGACCCTATTACTGAGACTCTGCCCGCTGTCTGTCTGTCGGACTCTTGAACCGTAATAGAACTAGACACTTGAAATTGTCACTGATTGTGTATTACTGTGGCCGCTATACCAACAAATACTAAAAATAAAATAAAGCTAAAAATTCAAGGGAGTCCTTGTGTAAGAAACGTGTCTTTTTCAGTGTTTTAACTGCGGCGCTAGTTGCTAGGCGACAGCTGGCAGTTGCTAGGCAACGATTAACAGCCTCATGGCCCCGCGCATACGAGCGAGCGACCCTATGGTGTTTGAATGGTTTTCGAAACGTTTGCGATTTTAGTGCTTACACGACGATTGTTTACTGAACTGTTTTTAAAACATTGTACGGAGGATTAAGTATTATTTATTTACTCATATAAAAACAAAAGAGTAACTCGCCACTCTTCGCACTTTAGCCGTGTAATGCAAATCCGTAATACAAGTATAAGCGGCTAAACCCGATATGCGTTACAGTGGCAAGCAGTGTTGTCACATCTACCAACTTTTTGATAGATCTACCTATTTTGCCTCCGGTCTACCTCTCTATCACCCGCGGCCTCAAATCTACCTCTTTTTCAAAACATTTCCGTTGCAAACAATTTCTTTGTTTCTATTTCTACCTATTTCTACTAACTTTTGGATTTTATTCTACCAATTTTTCAAAATTGTATGTGACAACATTGGTGGCAAGTTGCTCAACAATTAAAGTTGTTGACCGTACAGAAATACTGCATAGGAGTTTGTTGGCAGAAAGTGTTGAACTCTCATTCATCATTTAAAACGTAGATTATGCATAGATCATAGATCCCTCAGGTTATTTCAAGCCAAAAATGTAGTAAAAAGTCAGGTCGATTTGGCTTATTATGAGCTAGCAACGTATTGTTAATTGTTATGATATGACGTTATCAGTTGTAAAAAGAGTTTAGAATTGAAGAACGGCGATTTATCATTAGAGTATAATTAAATTATTTTAATTATTTGAAGATGAAGAAAAAAAAAAAAAAAAAAATAGAAAAATATACTTCATACTTAACTTGTAAAAGTTGGCCTAGTAGCGCCATCTCTTGGTCCAGGTGAGCGGGTAGCTCCGAAGGAGTGTTGAAGTCTCTCGGTAGAGGGCATAACATAGATGCGCTTTATCACTGCCTAAATGTGATTATAACAGACTGAAGTGTACGATGTATGGGAAAGATTCGTCGCTAACTTCTAGACCAGTGATGGTGTAGGGGTAAGCACGCAGCACGGAACGTTGAGGACCTGGGTTCGATTCCCAGCATTGGTCTTTTTTCTGGGTTTTTTTCTGTGCATCTATATTTCAGTTTGTATTTAGTTTGAAATATATGGTTTCACGGGATGACCGTAAAAGTAATAAAAAAATGAAGTTGAAGAAAATAAAAAAAAAAATAAAAAATAGAGAAAGATACTTCATACTTAACTTTTAAAAGTTGGCCTAGTAGCGCCATCTCTTGGTCCAGGTGAGCGGGTAGCTCCGAAGGAGTGTTGAAGTCTCTCGGTAGAGGGCATAACATAGATGCGCTTTATCACTGCCTAAATGTGATTATAACAGACTGAAGTGTACGATGTATGGGAAAGATTCGTCGCTAACTTCTAGACCAGTGATGGTGTAGGGGTAAGCACGCAGCACGGAACGCTGAGGACCTGGGTTCGATTCCCAGCATTGGTCTTTTTTCTGGGGTTTTTTCTGTGCATCTATATTTCAGTTTGTATTTAGTTTGAAATATATGGTTTCACGGGATGACCGTAAAAGTAATAAAAAAATGAAGTTGAAGAAAAAAAAAAAAATAATAAATAAAAAAAAAATAGAAAAAGATACTTCTTACTTAACTTGTAAATTATTTTATCTTGACGTTCGAAATTATTTAAAATGTCCAGCCATTTAAGCGTCAAAGACTTACAAACACAATCCACATGCTCTCAAACTTTCATATTCATGATATCATATCAGTAGGATGAAAAATTAACCAACTAAAAACTAACGACGCAAAAATGTAATGCATCGATAATCAGATTATAATGGCTACTGTAGGTATTACTTTCTTTGCTTGTTCGTGTGCAAAAATAGACGAGACTTATAGTAGCCAACAGCGCAATTTTTTGCCCGATGCAGTTACAGCAGAAAAACGAGAATAGAAAAGTGTGCGAGAGAATAGAGGTTTTCGGTTGCTTACAGTTAAGGCCGGCGCAGACCAGACGCGTGTGCGTGTCGCGCACCAGTTGTAATTTAATGAAACTGTAAGAAAGATGGCATACCATGTGCACGCATCTAGTGCGCCATCTTTCTTACAGTTTCATTTATTACAACTGGTGCGTGTCGCTGGTCAAGTATTGTTTGCGATTGACTTAAATCTTACTAATCTACTGGCGCGCGGCGCCAAAAACGGTAGTGTGAAACAGAAGTGTGTACAAAACACGCTAGTGTACAAAATCAAGAGTCAAAAAGACTCTTTTACACATCTTTTTTTTTATACTACCAGCGCTTTCGGAAGACTAACTTCTAACTGTGGAACCAGCTTCCGGCAGCAGTGTTTCTAGACAACTATGACATCGGGGCTTTCAAGAAAAGGGTTTATACTTACTTTATAGGCCGGCAACAGATTAGTGACTCTCTTTGAGTTGTTGATATTTATGGGTGGTGGTGATCATTTTCCATCAGGTGATCCGCTTGCTCGTTTTCCTCCCTCTCATAATAAAAAAACCGGTTGTCTGTAAAGTCAGTTTACGAACGATAGTTTAACGTGACAACGTCATAACAAAACATTCAAAAAAGAAAAATGAAACCAGGCGGTCACCCATCCAAGTACTGACCGCGCCCGACGTTGCTTAACCACGGTGATCGGTCATCGGACGAGAACCGGTGTTTTGTCAAATATCTTGAAAACGGTGCATCCTACGGCAAAATCAACCCCCCTCAACCCCCATCGCCCCCACACACCCCCCGCATTGAAAATTACCCGAGCGCTAGTATTAAGATTGTACATGCTGGCGTTCGCTGCTCTCTTGTACATACTGGCGTTCCCTGCTCTCTTGTACAGTCGACTACAAAAAGATCGATACCGCCAAAGTTACAAAGATATGTATACACACCTTTATTGACTTAACATTAAGGTCGTGTATACATATTTTTGTAACTTTGGCCGTATCGATTTTTTTGTAGTCGACTGTACATACTGGCCTTCATTGCTCTGTAGGTACCTACATGTACGTTACTTTGCGTCATTCTTTTTCGTGCATGCAGCCGGCGTTCATCGATTTATTAGACGTTGTCACGCCAAAAAAGAATAATCATTGCCAAGAAGAATTTACCGCAAGAAATTTGACCTACCCTATACCCATGCGTCTTTTACGTGGTCGCCATTCAAGAACCGCTATCGGTTCTTCGAGCAATGTGCCCCTGCAGTGTGTGTAGTTGTGTGTGCTGCTGTTGTCCATTGGAACGCTGTCACTACACTACTACATTGATACTAGACCTAGTAAGCTAAAAAAACGCGCCCACGGCATCGCCCGGTAATACCGCGCGGCATGCGAGCGTCATAGTTTACTGCAGTTGCATTTCTAATGCACTTCCCGTGTTAAACTATTTACAAGACATGTATGTATGTAAAACTCTATTGTACGCAAAAATATGAAATTGACAGTTAACAAGAGAAACAGATGTACAAAGGCGAAATTATTCCTTGAAGGGATCTCTTTCAGTGAACCTTAGAACGATTGACAGGACATCAGAAATAAGAGACGTGTAATGGTCAATTTTAATCTAAGTACTATCTTATAAATAACTTTTATTTAAAATTAAAACTCCCAGCGACTTCGTCTTTTAATTGAAATTTAATCTAGTTTTCCCAGTTAAATTGAAATGGTTTTTAGGGTTCCGTACTCAAAGGCTAAAACGGGACCCTATTACTTAGGCTCCCGTCTGTCACCAGGCTGTCTCTCACGAACCGTGATAGCTAGACAGTTGAAATTTTCACAGATGATGTATTTCGGTTGCCGTTATAACAACAAATACTAAAAAATGGAATAAAATAAATATTTAAGGGGGCTCCCATACAACAAACGTGATTTTTTTGCTTGTTTTTGCTGGATATTGATAACGGCAACAGGTAGACGCTTGAAATATTCACAGAATATTTAGTTATAAGTAGCTTTTGCCCGCGACTCCGTCCGCGTGGAATTAGTAATATGGGCAGCTTATTTTTTTATCCAATTTGCTTTTTCAACAATTATGGCTCTCCTTAGTTCCTCTATATAAAAAAAATACCCCCCCCGCACACCCGCGTTCAAATTCGCCACCGTACTCCCTAGTCAAGCGTGCCTATAGAAGTTTGACTTCAAAAACCCCTGATTTTTAAACATTCTTCCGCTCCGCTCCGCTGCTATTGGTGTTAGCGTGATGATTATATAGCCTATAGCCTTCCTCGATAAATGTGCTATCTAACACTGAAAGAATTTTTCAGATCCGAGCAGTAGTTCCTGAGATTAGCGTGTTCAAACAAAAAAACCTGTTCGATAAATTCTTAAAATAGACGTATCATTCTTATTTGTGAACCGATTCAAATGAAACAAACACTAAATGTTAATCCAAGAAAATACCAACATCAGTGAAAACCGCATCCTTCTAGGTTAAGCCGTTTCTGAGATTAGCGCGCACAAACGCACAGACCAACAGATAAACAGACAAACAGACAATATTTCTAAAAAATCATTGTTTTGGGTTCTATTGCGCTAATAAATAGCCCTAGTGACAGTTTTTCTCAAATATCTTCAATGTACAGACACCGACTTGTTACAGATTTATTATATGTATAGATAATTAAATTATAATAACATCCGTCATAAAGTACAACGTTAAAGTGATCTTTACGCAATGATATAAGGTTCAAAGTAGCTTTACGTTTGGTCGAGGCTTGGCGTTGAAAAGGTAGCAGCGACGGTGTATCACGTACACGTAAGCACGTAACGAACCACAATTTTGCCAAGGGATTGTGCTTGCTAGGGAACTTGAAATAAGACGACTCTTATTTCAAGTTAAAGTCTAATGCTAGTACGAGGGGCGTTCAATATAAAGTGAGAATGAGATGCAAACTCTTTTAATATTACGAAATTAAATACTGGCCGGTAAAGCTAATCTATCAAGCTGATTGCTATGAAAAAAAAAACTAACTGTCTTTTGTTTAAAAAAATATACGGTAATTTCTTTGCAATGCTATTGAGTACGTTAGCGAAAATGGAGAAAATTGAACTGCGCGCCGTTATCAAATACTTGTTTTTGAAAAATTTTTCTACGGACCAAGTCAATTTGGATTTGCGGGACACTTTAGGGTCTAATGCTCCTCCGTATTCGACAGTCGCACGTTGGTGCGCCGAATTTAGACGTGGAAGAACATCGACAATGGACGACCCCCGCTCCGGACGCCCTACTACAGCAGTAACTGGAGAAATTGTGAAAAAAGTCGAAAACTCAGTTTTGGCGGATCGTCGTGTCACAGTTCGTTTTATTGCTGAAAATGTAAAGATTTCAACGGGGAGCGTGCATAATATTTTACACGAACGCTTGGGTATGAAAAAGGTATCTGCGCGTAGGGTACCAAGAATGCTTACTGACACGCAAAAACAAACTAGACTAGAGATTTGTCAAGAAGCTTTGAACCTGATGCAGCAAGACCGGGACCTTTTTTTGGCGCGATTTATAACAATGGACGAAACATAGCTCCATCATTACGACCCAGAAACGAAACTGCAGTCTATGACATGGAAAAGGCCATCATCTCCAACTCCGAAGAAATTCAAGGTGAGCCCATCTGCCGGTAAGGTCATGGGCTCTGTTTTTTGGGATGGTAAAGGGGTATTAATGTTTGAGTATCTCGAGCATGGAGCCACTATTACGGGCACATTATACGCCAAACAAATAGCAACATTGCGCAATGAGATCCGCGAAAAACGGCGAGGTAAACTCTCGAAAGTTGTGCTGTTCCACCAGGACAATGCCCCGGCACACAAGTCCGCCGTTGCAATGGCTGCAATTCGTGATGCTGGGTTCGATATCCTTAAGCATCCTCCGTATTCACCAGATCTCGCTCCCAGTGATTTCTACCTATTTCCGAGATTGAAACAATACCTGAGAGGCCAGAAATTTGAAGACGACGACGCGGTAGTCGCTGCAGTACAAGATTTTTTAAGTACTCAAGATGAGACCTTTTTTAAAAATGTAATTTTAAGTTTAGAAAAAAGATATACTAAGTGTATTATGCTAAAAGATGACTATGTCGAAAAATAAAATGACATTTAGTAAAAGTTGTTTATAACATACTCATTCTCACTTTTTATTGAACGCCCCTAGTACTATGACTAGAATTGTCATGTGAGCTTAAGGCGGCAGGCGCTAAAAGTCGTTATTAGTTATTGTTTAAGTCGATCTGTAACGAAGTTAATTGATCAAAACATAATTGCGCTTAAACGGGAAGGACATTTCTCTAGTGAGGACAATAATTTGTAAAAAAAACTTATGAGAACACAAAAATGTGTGCGCCAAAGCTGGAGAGGCGACAAGTGGCGACATCGATTCTGGAAAGTTACAATATAACCTTTCTATTCCTGTTATTACTATTAGTTAGTAGCTGATGTCAGCGAAGAATTCTTTTATCGCTACCCAGCGGCAACTATGCAATTTTCCAAGATAAAAAGTATCCTATATGTTTATCCAGGTTATAAACTATCTATGTGCCAAATTTCATAAAAATCCATTGAACCGTTTTAGCGTGAAAGAGTGACAAAACATCTATCCATTCATATCATACAAACTTTCGCGTTTATAATAATAAGTAAGTAAGTAAGATTAATTAACTCTTTGCGTATCGCATCAATCCAATTTAGTTGGAAATTATGATGAAAATATTAGATTCTTTGATTATTTTTATTTATTATTCAAGATTGGTGATACTCGTATAATGGGTATAGAAATAGTATAGTGGTAAAGAAATCAGTTCAACATTACGGAATAACCTCGTGGATGCATTTCACACGAGCCCTACTTATAACTACCCCGTACATTTATTGACGCGTCAGCCACTATCCTATATTGAGCCCTGCTCGCTGTCCGCATCGATTTTCGATAATCTCCGCCCAACGCATCACCGGCCCTGCTTTGACAGTGTTAAATCTGTACCTGGGATGAGCTAGTTGCACAAATGGTCGTGGAATATTTGCGACGCAATACTCCTGCACCTAATGGGCAAGGTGAGCGGCTGAACTGTCCTCTTCTAAATGAGAATCCAACTGAGCATGAAAACGTCATTATTACACACAAACTAATGCTCGCAACTTTGTTTACATCCCGTCCCGCGGTAACTTTTTACTTATCTGTTGTAAAAAATAGCCTTTAATAAGGGTAATGTAACTGTAATCGGTTCAGTAGTTCAAGAAATTTTCCCTTACATACGGACACTAGCAAACGTTTACTTTTTCTATGAGTATGTAGAAAATTTGGTAAAAAATATAGCTGACGTGGTCTTGATTGCCTTCGGCCAAGCAGGTGCGATTAAAACACGACCCCGTATTTGTGGACCCGGAATGAACGGGAATAATGCACGTCCTAATATGAGGGTTTGAATTATGAGATCGTGCATTAGTGTCATTTTGGATCGATCTGATGACTGGTCCTGTTTTAACCTCGGACAAACATCCGACGCTTTCCAACATCTAGAATTAAAAATGCAAAGTTAAATACAGATGTCTTTCACGTGGTTGTTACGAAACGAAACCTATCCGACTTTTGTGGAACAGTGGAAGAGGAATAAAATCAATGCTATATCTATTGGGTAGAAGTAGTTGCACAGTGCAGAAGTGTTAGTTCAATTTGTAAATGTATAGTCGACCAAGAAATTCCTTTACCACCCTTAGGTTCAATGTCAGTTGTACGGCTTAAAACATCAAAGCCCTTTTTTCTTTACAAGTCAATGTGACAATCAGCCTTACTGTTTTTATTCTGATGTAGGAACTGTCATAAAAAGTGGTAAAGCACTTACTTGGTCGACTATACCAACATCGATACCACATCGATTTTACACCACAGTCTTAATGCATTCATCAGACTGGCACAAAGCAGTGCTTAGATGTCTAGATAACACGTGAACAGACGGCGTTTACTTAGGACTAGATTAAACGGGGCAAATGTCACGATCGAGGTCAACTGGCGTCGCTTCCTGAGACAACACAGGTGGAATTACATGAAATTCATTAGTTTTATTAGCGTGTATTCTCGCTTCATCTCTCTGATGCCCAGATTACATGGTGGAAATAATTTCATGCAAGATGCATAATCGTTGGCTTATACGTAGAGGGTAAACTTGTTTTTATTCCATTTTTACCGTCATCAAATTTTTGAATTTACTGGATATGTTATGATAAGATTTAATACGTCGAACGAAGGATAAGGTTTAATATATACAAATAAAATGGATTCCGGCAGTAAATGAAACTATAGAGAACTAACAAAAATCTACTAGTTAACACAGAAACGAAACAGTATGGCACGCGTTCACTGAAACCTTAGCAATTTCATTATCACAATTTATTTTCTTAATTTTTATAAACGACCTTTTCGTCATCAATTACAGCTGGGCAGTCTGTGCTATTTGCGGATAACACTACGGTTATTGTCAGCGGACAGTCTTATGAACTGCTTGCTGAAAAGATCCGTGAGGCGTGTGATCAGCTGCACGAGTGGTACAAGACGAATGGTTTGATGCTGAACCTTGCAAAATCCAGTGTCATGATCTTCTCGGGTCTTAGTGTTGCATTGCCTCCGTGCCTTATAAATAGCCCAATGCCTGTGACAATGGGGTGCCGTTTTCTCGGTTTCACATTGGACGCTCACCTCAACTGGAAGAGCCATGTGAGTGGGCTGTGTAATAGATTGAGTGGTGCAGTCTTTGCGTTGAAAGAAACTTAAACTACTGATTTCCGGGGATGCTTTGAGACAGGTTTATTTCGCACATTTCCACTCGCTGATGTCGTACGGTACACTCATTTGGGGAAACTCCACGGATGCCAATAGAGTAATGCTGATGCAAAAACGTGCCGTACGGACTCTAATCGGTGTACCACCAAGGCATTCCTGTAGAGACCTGTTTCGGAAATATCGCATAATGACGCACTACTCAATTTATGTTTATGAGTTACTAATGTTTGTGAGGAAACACTTATCCACCTTTGAATGCGTAAATGTCCAAGGCAAAACCTTGCGTACCACAGGACGCCTTAGGACAGTCCCACGTCGCATGACACTCTCAGAAAAGAATCCACGAGTTGTGGGGCCTACCTATTATGAACGTCTGCCCGCCGAAATAAAAGACCTGAGCGAAGAGGCATTCGGTCGCCGGGTGAAAAGCCTTTTGATGGATAACCCTCTGTATTCTTTAAGTGAGTTTTTGGACATCATTTTTTCTTGACATAATTTTAATATTGGTATGTAATTACCTATGTTTTAATTAAATTTATTTTGTTATGACGATCCCTATTGGAACTACCATTTATTTATACTTATTTTTTTGTACTTTCATTGGCATAATTAATTATTTGTTTTTGACAACTCCCACTTAGGGACGAATTTATTTTGACTTTTTGCATTTTATTGATTGTTTTTATCTTAGCTTATTTTTATAATTATATTATTATGTTTTGTTTTTTTATAATTTTTGATTCTTATATACTGACGTTAATGTATTATATAATGTAATTGTTATGTTTTGAGTGAATAAATAAACTAAACTAAACAACAATTCAAAGGAACGTAAAGAAAAGCCTACTTAGTTATAAATAAAGAATCTCGAAACGGATTCTGAAACTCGACCCCAGAAGTAAGTTTATTCTACAAGTTAAGTATGAAGTATCTTTAAGTGTATTTAGTTTGAAATATAAGTTTATTCTACAGAACTGACAGTTGACAGTCGTTTTCCCTCGTCCTAGACCTCATACTGTCAGCGCGCCACGCATAGCAACTCTGGCTTATTACATATACTTACCACCTCAGCTTAGCTCAATACATAACCATTCGTATTAATGACCAATGTTCATCTAACGGCATTGTAAGTTTAATATTGAATAACTAGAAATTGTTTAAGAAGGTTTACTCTCTAAGCCCGTTGGCTTATTATATCGTGGGACATGTTGGGGTGACGATAATGACCGGTCAAGAGTTGCAAAGTTGCAATGTAAAATTACTTACATGAAATAAGTTTCGCGGCTTAATCTAAGTATGGGTTTATACTCCTTCATTGGCTAGACGAAACAATAGAAAAGTAAGGTTGCTTTCAATGAATGACTATATACATATTTCAGAAAAGAACAAATTTTAAGTCATAAGCGTTAGGTTTACCGCAAGATTTGCTGGCGATCGTAAATAAACTAAAATAGCCATCAGAAAGCCTTAGGAACTTGGCAAACTTTATTCTCTGTAAGGTATAATTTTCCGACAAACGTCGAGTTCCACCGGGAAGTTTTCCCTTGTTGAGCAGTTTTTCTTTTAAAACTATATTTACGTCGTAAATTGTGGGTTATTCGCTGACAACGCCGTATTAGCTGGAAGTCGGCAGGAAGCGATAGTATTATGTTATGTTAGTAATCGTGAAATTTAACCGTTTTTAACTGCGCTAAACTTTAAATGACTGTAATTTCAAATTGATGATTTTTGCTAGGAGACCCTTGGCGTGTTTTCCATACGGATTTTTTGACATACGGATGAACTTAAGAAAGTTGGACACCTTAACAATGGTAATTAAAATTTGTATGAGTTTTCCGTTGTAACATAAGAATTAACCATATACAATGTGGGTAATTTTCGTGTCACACCAGAGCTTTTTCCAGTTAGTCGGTTTGTATGGTAAAACTACGTTTTAACATGGTCCATATTTTTAGTCTCTCTCCACCCACAGCGTTGGAAAATTTGTTTTTGTATAAAGATATATCGAGAAAAGATGAATCATTCTCCAATTACTTATTATACCTAGATAATTTCAATAAAAAAGTGATTAGCAATTTCAATTTTCAATTAGGAATGCATTGAAATTGTTACTTAAATATGATTTACTCGCCGCAGAACATCCCTTTTCATGAGTTCAGTACACCGGTGGGGTGCTGCCGAGTCTGATTTTTAATAACCTGCAGGAACCTTATGCCAATTGCTTAGAGCCTTCTCTCGTATTTATTATTTATATTTTTTGAGGTGCCTTCCGCCCTCTGTCGTTTTGCAGCGTGTCAATCTCGTCTCGCCATCTCGTGCGTGCCGTCGCCTTGCTGGATGCTGCTGTTTTAAAAAACATCAAAGAGAGTATTTTATTTTGATCAAAAAGGGCAAACCCAGATTTCCGATTAGTCCGAAGCTACAATTTTGTCACACATCGAAAACCTATTCCCTGTTCCGTCGTAGATAAAAATAGATCTACTCCTCAGCGCACGCTTCGTAGTGCTTCGTAGTTTGCCCTTTAAAATTCAAGACAACAATGAAAGAGCTATTTGGCGACGCGGCGTACGCGCGCTGCCAAGATGACGATTTGCATGCAACGTGGCGCTTGGTTAGTTTAGCACCTAGTACTTCTGCTAACCTGGTATTTATTCGTGGAAATTTTGCCTTATTCTTAGCAGGGTCCTTTTACCATAAATCGAGTCTTTCGGTGTCTCCAGGTTTATTTTACAGATTAAGAGGAATAGAAATGTCACGCGAACATAAAATCATATACTTATTTATTTTCCCAGCTCAGTCTACCGTGCGACTCACTCATAGTGAATAAATACGGATAACTCACGTCTATGTGTCTATGAACATGTCGAACTAAACTCGATCATAGATGTGAATTATCCCTATTTTTTCACTATCAGTCTAAAATCCTTGAAAAGTGGGTTTTTGCAGAGATGGTGGTTCAAAAAGGATTAAATTTCATTGGTGAGCACAGTAGATTAGATACCGTAATCTACTAAATCTATGAAAATACGAGAAAACCCCTCCGTGTGCTGACAGCGATAGAGACAAAAAATTGAAGATATCGATTGTGGAAGCATTCGATAAAATTTCTGTTTATCTTATTAGCTATTAGTTTAGTTCTGTACTTTAATCGTCTCCTAATCTAAATATATAAAAGAAGAAACTGACTGACTGACTGACTGACATATCAACGCACAGTCCAAACCGCTGGTTCTAGAAATTCCAAATTTGGCACGTAGGTTTCTTATAAGGTCTAGGGGTGCACTAAGAAAGGATTTTTCAAAATTCACAACTTAAAGGGGTGAGACGGGGGTCCAAAGTTTGTATGGGGAAACAAGATTAGTTAGACTATTTTATTCGAAACTTCACGGAAGTACTCCTGACGATAAATGAGTAAATACGTGTTTCAGGTTTTTTGGGGATTCAACCCCTAAAAGAGGGAAATGGGGTGACAAGGTCTGGAAATCAACATGGGTATTGTTTCTATGGTTTATCGGGTTGCTGGTTACGAAAAAGCAACGATTTTAAAATACAACGTGGCGGACGTGAAATACCATGGATTTTTGGAATTTCCCGCAGGATAGAGATCGGGAGTTGACTTTAAAACTTTTTGTGCGCGGACGAAGTCGCGGGAAAAAGCTAGTTACATTATAAATGAGAAAGTTTGTAAAGATGTTTGGATGTTTGTCAGTCAATCACGCAGTCGCAAGAACGGCCGAAAGGATTCAAATGAAATTTGACATACACATAGACAACGATCAGCAGCAGGCTTATTGTCTGACGCTTCTGACGCTTGCCTTCGCAACCACTATTTCTTTCTGTCAAACGGTATTAGATGATGACAGAAAGAGATGGTAAAAGCGAAGGCAAGCGTCAGAAGCGTTAGACAATATCTAATTTTAAACATGAATAGAAGGCGTTCTCCAAAAACGTTGCTTCCAACTTATACTTCTATCTCGGTTTTTAAGTTGACGTTCTAACCTCTTCTGCAATCAATAGATGAGGTCGTCCGAGCGACCGTTTGTCAAGTGCTTTAAAAACATTACCATGACCTTTTTTCATGGATTTGTAACACCGGCAAAGACACGAGAAAAACGTAGTTCGATATAAAAATTGAAATCTTGATTGTATTTATTTATAAAACAATGAATTACAAATAATAGAGAAGTGTCACTAATTTGCAAATATGCTGTACTCCGTGGAATCCTTCCTATGCTAACATAAACTTAGCCGAACTCGAAGACAAAGTTACGTATTTACTTACTTGTTCCGGGATGTTAGATTTTGTTTAACAATAACAATACTAAGGAAGTGTGTATGCCGAACGCGACTTTGTATTTCCAAATAGGCTTGAGTTTGAGGAGTTGCCATCATCATAAAGTTCTAGCTGTAATAACACAGGAACTTTGACTTGAAGTGTTGGAAGTTACTGTGAACGACGGAAATGAATTAAACATGGCATTTGCAAATAGGTACGGCTTCTTCAATACTGTTCACTAAAAAGTAACTGTTCACCAGAAATGCAATTAATAAAGATTATGATATTACAAAAAGATCTAAAGTAAATAATAAGTGCCGTAGTAAAGTAATAAAAAACGCCATTTTCGTGCATAAAGCCGCTTAATTAATAAAGATCATAAATTTTATGCAGATACAAGAGAAAATAAAGAAGAAGAAAAGAGTGATCACTCAATTAGTGAATTAGGAAAGCCCCGTTTGTGCATAAGTCGTTCCCAGAAAGTAATTGGTCGGCCGTTTGTTCCGAATTGATAACGGCCATTGTTTTGGTATTTGCTAATTATTTCGTGTTCTCAAAAGAGTAATTAAGTAATGATTAGAAAATAGAAAAGGCGGCGATTTAAAATTTCGTAAGCACCCAACTATGACTACTAGCCACACAACGTGCAACAAAGAGAATTAGAAGAACAACTTTCGTATTTGGAGATAGATAATTTACCAAGCAAAGTATGTTCTAGTGTTTGATTATAATAATCAATTTCTTTGGCTGACATTTTGTTTCTTCACACTTTTGCTTCATTTTACTTACCAAGCTTCTTAGTCTGCATTTACACTAGTGTAAGAAAAAATGCGTAAGTTGCAGTACATTGCCGAGCTCAGACGACTACTTCTAACTCATTCGATTCACGGGCTCGCAATGTAAAACTTACATAATTTGTCTATTACTATACTCGTTCCAATCGTTTATTTAACTTTTGACAGATCACGCACGTGACGTTTTACAATAATTTTCGGTACAATGTAAGTACTACAGAGAATACCGTACTTCATGGACGGGCACCGCCCACTTAGTGATGTGCCATTCGTAATGAATGACCACAGACTATAAAAACCGTTTTGAAATAAATCGATTTTATAAATAAAACATACATTTAAAAATTATTGTGATTATATTGTAAAATCGTTGTGAGTAACAACAAAATGGCGTCGCCGCCGCGTCTAGTGTTGCCGTTTCATAATTGACAAAATTAATAAAGTGCCGTCGGAAGTGACAAAAATATTAACTTACAATAAATGGTTTATTTTAATATACAAGATAAAGTAACTTAAACACTAGTGAATATTTATAAAACAATGCAAAATGATGAGCAAAAATAAAATATGAATGTGTTAAATCGATTAAAACTTCTTCATGAATATAATCGATTGTTAAAAGAAATAGAATCGGTAACGCATCAGGGCATCACTATTTTAATTAGTACTCGAGCAGTCAAAAGTTAAATAAACGATTGGAACAAGTATAGTGTAAATGTGAGCTTAGAATTCATGTAGTTCCTCACTAAGATCTTTAATTTATTGCTTCGTCAATTTACTAAACTTTGATGCGTGGTGCTCGAAACCTGCGCAGACGTCTACAAATAAATGTCTACCTGGTATCAGCTGAATTTATCTCACGATAGAAATAAAGTCCCCAGCACGAACCTACCTTACAAAAAAACTATGAAGAGGGTTCAACCCCAACAAAATTCGTCCTGCAGCAGTGAGAATGCTTTGGTGCCCTATTGCGAAGCTGTTTGGTTGCTTTCGGTTAGGTTTGTTGTTTGTTGGTGGTAGGTTCAGTTTGTTTGGCTAGGGGTGTGGGGCGCATGCGCGGTGAACTCAGCCGGCACCTGCCGCCGGTTGCCTGCACTCCGCACTGGATGCTGCGGATGATCGACGTGTCTGATGGATTATTTTCTTATTCGCGTCTCCCGTGGTCATGGAAAAAGTTAAGGGGTTTATAGCCAATATTTTTAGCCAATTCTATCGGCGTGTGGGACGCCTGACCAACTTTCGGCCCATGTAAAGTTAAGTTTGCTGACTTGGTGTCGCTAATTTTATGACCAAAGGAGATATTTTTTCTCACGCTGTGCATGACACTGATATTTGACAACTTTATTTCGTGGATTTAGTTCGATTGAAATATTGATTTTGATGTAGTTAGGGCGGATTTGTGTTGTTATAGTCAAGATGTTCGAACATTTAAAGCTAATGGCGGGTACTTTTTTCGCAAGCTTAGGCTTATTACACTTGGCTAAATTTAGTCGTCCTAATTAGAAAATGCTAAATCGTTCAGCTTGTCAGAAGCCATTCTTGTTTCTAATTAGGATACTTTTTAGGATCCTTACTAGCTAAACTAACACTTTACTAAATTAGGTTTCTAAATCATTTAGAATCCTAAATTTAGCCAAGTTACTTTAGCCCTATATTACTTTAAATTCTTGAAAAATGGTCTCGTAAATGCTGACGTTATTACGTATTTATTTTCTGAGCTCGCTCTCTCTCTCTTATGATTATGAATGCAAGGCTAGACAGTTTAAAGACCGTACACAGAAACAGAAAACCGTAACTATGTTGACAAGTTGGAAAGCATAGGTACTCTAGAATAACACAAAGTAAGAACATCTTTTGAAGCTTTATTCCACAACAAGTTTAACTGATTCTGTAAAATAGCGGCATCGTATGATGGTACTTTTGACAGCTGACAATAGTGTTATGAAGCTCAAGTGCGAGAAGCATATTTTTAAAAAGATTATTATAGAAATAACGCATACAAATAAACGGTAGTGTATTTAACGTATTTTAATCCGATTCATTTGAATAATACGACCGGATAGCCTAGTTGTTAGAGAACCTGACTACGAAGCTTGAGGTCCCGGGTTCGATTCCCGGTCGGGACTCGGGCAGATATTTGTGTGAAATATACGAATGTTTATTGTGCTCGAGTCTTGGCTTGGATTTTTAATATGTATCTAAGTATGTATTTTATCTATATAAGTTTGTTTATACTTTGTCTAGTTTGGGATTATATATCAACTGTTGTCAAATTGTCCCACGATTTATTATTATCATTAACTATTACTTCTTGAAGAACAATCACTGCTATCATCTGATATATTAATAATGATTACGCTGTCTTAAATAATGTCGACGTTTACATCACTTTCATAATGTTCCCTTATTCGTCTCACAGTACTTTTTACTAGGTACCCGTTCCCAGTCTACCGCGAGCAAATAAAAACAATGTCAAGATGAAACTAGTTACGAAATGCGTTTCGATAAATTACAGCACCGACGGTACGTCACTATTCCGGCACATGCAACAATGAATTTGACATTTGATAGTTGCTGCCATTTTAAGGAACTTCATGAGTGAGCAAACGTCAAAAGTGACATCATTCGATGACGCTACTTTAATCGCAATAACAAAGGACGGACTAAATAACTATAAATTAAAAATTTTAAAAACCCCCAACGCAATTTGGTCGCACATGCGTTTGTAAATAAAGTAAATGCCCATTATGCGTCTAAGACCCCTTCCGCAGCTGACAAAAAGCTTATAACTTTGAAACGGCTGAACCGATTTTGATCAGTTCACCCGTTTTAGAGTTGTGGTCCATAGACAGACAGACACACACAAACACGTACACACATAGCGGTAAAACTTATCACATTTCCTTATGACATTTCCTCTTTTTGTGTCGGGGGTTAAAATAAACAGTGCAGTAGAACGGACATACGGAATACAAGGAGAAATCCCTAACAGCATATAGAGATTTTCATCATAAATACCAGGAGCACGTACATAACGTGGAGGTATAGAGTCCTAGTTGCCGCTGCAATTTGTCACGGACCTCTATGGAAGGGCGTTAATGGATGCCCCAGCGGCCGAAGATTCATAACCGGAAATGGATAAATCGATTCACTAATGTCTGCGTATTCCGTTATTGTTTATCTGAAATATGGGAAATAGAAAAGAGGAGTTTTCGACTGAAAGAGACAATGTTACATTTATAGTCGATCAAGAAATTCCTTTACCCCCCTAAGGTTCAAATGTCATTAAAACATAAAAGGCCAATACGGCAGTGGAGAGCCTAAGCTCTCCACTGCGATATCCTGTCGTCTAAATATCATCATTTCAGCCGAAAGACGTCCACCGCTGAACATAGGCCTCCCCCAAGGCTCGCCAAACATATCGGCCCTGCGCCATCCGCATCCAATGCGTTCCCGCTACCTTCACCAGGTCGACGCTCCATCTTTTTGGAGGCCTATCTAACACTGTGCGTCTTCCGGTCCGCGGACGCCACTCGAGAACCTTTCGGCCCCATCGGCCGTCAGTTCTACGGGCGATGTGCCCTGCCCACTGCCACTTAAGTCTAGCGATTCTTCGAGCTATGTCCGTGACTTTAGTTCTTGCGCGGATCTAAACATTTCTATTGCTATCCCGCAGAGAAACTCCAAGCATAGCCCTCTCCATCGCCCTCTGAGTGACTTTGAGCTTTCTTAAGGTGGCGGTTCGCGCCGCGACAGAGACAAGCGACCGAGACAGAAGACCGCGACCGGAGACCGCGACCGTCACTTGACGGTAGGCAACATAATAAGCGACAGTTCGCGAGCGAGACAGAGACAGGAGACAGAGCCACCACCTTTAGAAACAAAAGTTGTCTTTCCTGTGCTTATAAAATTAGTGACTCCGAGTCAGCAAACTTAAGATTTACTTAAGGGCCTACCGTGTTTTTGGCGCATTTATTGCATTCGTTTAATCTCGTGGCGTACGCTTAGTATTAGTTTTACTTCACCAAAATACTTCTCGATCGCGTTTACGTAAAAAATTCAATTCTATGGAAACATGGACGCGCGGCCGCGGAGGCGCTGTCCATGTTTCCCTAGTAATTCATAGATGCGCTTTATCACTGCCTAATGTGATTATAACAGACTGAAGTGTACGATGTATGGGAAAGATTCGTCGCTAACTTCTAGACCAGTGATGGTGTAGGGGTAAGCACGCAGCACGGAACGCTGAGGACCTGGGTTCGATTCCCAGCATTGGTCTTTTTTCTGGGGTTTTTTCTGTGCATCTATATTTCGGTTTGTATTTAGTTTGAAATATATGGTTTCACGGGATGACCGTAAAAGTAATAAAAAAAAAAAAAAAAAATGAAGTTGAAGAAAATAAAAAAATAAATAGAAAAAGATACTTCATACTTAACTTCCCTAGTAATTGTTTTTTTTTTACGTAAACGCGATCGAGAAGTATTTTGGTGAAGTAAAACTTATACTAAGCGTACTGTATCATTACAAGTAAAGCTATAGTTTTGAATTTCATGCGTAAGATATTTGAGGATTCACTCTTACTTCTAGTTCGCTCTATAGAAAAAAAATCCAAAGTCGTCTCTAAAAAATAAAATAAATTCGTAGTATGACGCTAATACTGCCTGCTGTATGGCAGGTCATGACTTTTTGAATGTTAATAAAACAAGATGTTTTCTAGGGCGTAGTGTTGCTACATTTTTAAAATGTGTATTTGTTTTAGAAATAAGATGAAAATACCCAAAAACACGCGCAGTCCAACCAACCCATCTTGAGCCATCGTGCCTCCCCCACGCCCGAAATCGCCCACCCAAAATCGATTAGCGCGAAAAGCTCAGTAGGCCTTTAAATGGGCCGAAAGTTGGCCAGGCGCACCACACGCTGATGCATCATACTTGACTAAAAAATATTGGCTATCAGACGCTTAACTTTTGACATGTCCACAGTGTCCTATCTGTCACTTACGCCATAAACGTACTCTACCACCATACCCGTTTCCTGCACCCTCTTATCATTATAGATTATTCAAATTAGCAGAGGGGTTGCCATGCATGTAAATTACAAGTGTAATTGTGTGGAAAGCCGCGAAAGATTACCGTCGCTGTGCTAGTAACAAATTAATTATTATAATGTTCTAACTAATGTTTAACAGTCCTTGTAGTGGTAGAAAGAAAGAAAACATTTGTTCGTGATGTTCTGATGTTACACAAAAAGAAAAAGACCAGATTGTCATGCAATGCATGACGTTGTCATTATTACTAATCATTGGGTCTGGAAATCGAATTTAAAAATGCATCCTATCCGTTTTCAATAAAACGTGTAGTGTACCGCCCACTTTTTAATGAGGTAATTTTGTGGTTTTCTTTCCGAGAGCGCTAGTCAAAGTCAAAGTCAAAATTCTTTATTCAATTTAGGTATCAATTGATGCTCCTATGAACGTCGAAGAATCTACCACCGGTTCGGAAAAACCCTGTTGAGAAGAAACCGGCAAGAAACTCAACAAGGTATATTTTTTTCAAACAGATCGACATTAAATTACATACGTCTAAAGTATTTAATACAATTCAAATTTTTAACACAGTAGGTACGCTATTTGAGACTAGGGATCGCCAATGCGGATCGGAATTATTTCCAAACATCCCTGTCCATGATATAGTCATTAATTTTATAGTACGCCTTAGATATTAATGTTTTCTTCACAATGGATTTGAATTTTGTATCAGTTTGTTCGGTTATTGTTTTTGTAATTTTATTATAAAAACGTACCTATGCATCTTCCCAGAAACGACTCTTTGGTTTTAGCCAGTCTGTAAGAAAGATGGAACTTTAAGCTTCCCTGTGTTTCTAGTAGCCTTTGGCTTACCGACGTTAGTGGGAAAATCACATATGTACTTTCTTACATACATAATTATTTCAAATATATACAACGACGGCAGGGTTAGGATACCTATTTCTATTGATTTTAATTTTGATGAATAAAAAAAATGTCCCTAATATTCCATACAATTTTTCGTGTCAGTTTTGTGACAACCCGTATAAATAAACTGTATAAAAAAAAAACACAAAACTGATCCAAAAATTAAGGACACTTTTTTTCTTTATGAAAATTATTTTCTCGTGATTTTGGATAAAACAAGCGAAAATTACCTCATTTAAAAAAAAACAAGTAGAGGCTACACTTTTTTTAAATGACCGTTATTAATTTACGGTGCATTATAACCACTCGTGTCGTGCCAAATTCCATGTTTCTAGTCTTTAGGAATTTAACTAAAACTAGGTACAAAGAAACAGAAGAAAATAACTTTAATTTCAATACTACCTAGATAAAAAAACCCGCCTGTTTAATTCCCTTTCCCATGGGAATTCCGGGAAAATTTATAGGCTATGTCACTCGCGGAACTGAGACGAATCTAATGACACCTCACACTTCAAAATCCATTGAGCTGTTTACATAAGTACATACATACGGTCAAGTGCAAAAATAAGTATCGATTTAATCCTCACATCGCTATACACCGTGAAATTTTAGTGGTTGTTTTCCCGAAACGAGGTGATTTAGTTTCGATTGTACAATCGATTTATAATTACTATTTTCACTAGAGTCAAAAATCCAATTGTGAAAAACGAATGTCGAAAATGACCGCAAACCAATAGTAACGCTTCGTTGGTACAAGTAGCGTACGATCGTACGATAGGTTAGGTACCAACGAAGTGTTACTATTGGTTTGCGGTCATTTTCGACTTTCTTTTTTCACAATTGGATTTTTGACTCTAGTCAAAATAGTAATTATAAATCAATTGTACAATCGATACTAAATCACCTTGTTTTGGGAAAACAACCACTAAAATTTCACGGTGTATAGGTACCTAGACCTTAAGATGGTACGATGCGCACCATTTCTCCATACAAACGTAATCCCCTGTTTCCTCCCTGGATAATGGCTTTAGAGCCAATTTTTTTACTGTGTAATCTGTATCTACCACAGCTATGTCCCTATGTTTCGTTTTTTTCCATATTTCAATTAACATAAGAAATATGAGCTTTCAAAAACTGAAAAAATTGCCCAATTTCAACGTCATTTTCAGACACTCATCAGAAAAGAATCCCTGATATAAACAAAAAAAGGAAAACATAGGGGCATAGCTAAATCTGTCCTCTAATTATTTATGAAAAAAATAATTTTATTGGTCCAGTTTTCGAGAAGAAAACAGGGGATTACGAAATGCTGTTTTGATCAATTTTACGCGCCTAATAACGGTCTGACCTGCAGTTGTCCCGCTCTCGCTGTACTGACACGGAGGGGTTCGGGCGAGACAGCGACATTTCATTAAAATACCTATTTCTCAAAAGTATCTCAGCCATCGTACCCTCTTAATTCGACGACATAAGAGCTACGGGACATATTTATGAGCAAGTTGTGTGCACCCATATTTTTACATTTGATTGTACATAAATACATACGCTCGAAAAACATAACCCTCCTCGACAGTCGGGTGATAAAGATGTGCCGTATTTTGACAGCTTGTAAAATTCCTCTCGTCGTTAACGCCAGCGTAACTCCCACCTAGGGAATTGGGGGGTAAAAGCTAGTAAATATCGCAATAATCAGCAACAGTTCGCCATCGGAGATTTTATCTGTCCCCACTTAACGCGACAGGGGAGGGACGGAGCACCCTCCGTCTCCCCTCGGCGAACTATTTCTTGGGATTGCACTTGTGTCGATTGCTATCTGTATTTGGAGGTATTAAATATAACCTTTCAATTCAAAATCAAAACACAATGTAATTCTTTTATACTTCCAGCGCTTTCGGAAGGACCATCATTGTCAAGAATCCACCGCAGGAAGCTGACAGAGATAAATTTTTAACAACTTTATTAAAGCTGTTGCCCGCGGCCTCGTCTGCAATTTTAGTCTATACACTGTCTTTGTAACCATAATATAATTACGCTGTAACAACGTTAATATATTTATTTTTGTTTTCAGGTAATTCACGTGGAATGACATCTGCAATTGTAATAAACTACACCCGCTTCGGTTATGTTGAAGAACGCAAGTATAATAATAATATTTTGTACAATAATTCCCTGTTACTTAGATTTTTTTTTGACCGGACTAAAATGTATGTTGACACAGTTTTTAATTTTTATTAACTTTAACCTTTTATTACATTATAAAATTTATGCCTATTAAAGGCATTGTTACAGATAAGTAAAATTTGTTACTACGATGAAGTTCGATGGTGGCTTAGGAATCAAATTTGTTGGCTAAAGACCCTTAACTTTCGACATGTCCACAGTAGAGACGCGAACAGAATAATGTGTATGACCCAAAATGCATTTAAAACTTTATACCTACGATATCCTTGTGGAATGTAGACATTCCCAACTCGTGCTGGTTTGAAAAAATTCGCTTCGCTCGTTTATTAATATCACCGACACTCGTTATGAATTACTTTTCGTACTCGTATTGTAAATAACTATTACACCTTACTAAGGAAACTTGGGCAGTACTATCCGATGAGTAATACGTACTAACAGTTTCCATTGAAATACTAGGTACCTACATAGGTGCATACAGGCTGATTCACAAGACAAGCACCGATGCCGAGGCTATGTGTCATTACCTCATTCAAAAGTATTATAAAGAACAAAAGCACTAAATACCAGTGAATTCTGTGATTATTATTAAATCAGGCGTTACTTTGCGGAGGTCCATATTAATGAACTGAAACAATTACTTTGCTCACCCGCGACCTTAGCTAATTTTATGTAACAATGCGTGTTCATGCAGTTCCTCCACCTCCACACTGTACGAACACACACAAATCACACAAACCCAACTATCACCACCACCAAACAACACTGACGCGTTTCAAATTCAACCAGAGTACCGCAACCGTTCATTGTGTTACCAAATGTGAGATGTTAAATGTTGATAAATTTTTACATAAACGTAGCTATCGTAAGGTCGCGGGTGAGCAAAGTAATTGTTTCAGTTCTATTTGATATTTTATTACTTATGTTGGTTGTTTTTCGTTTTTTTGCGACGATCATTAGTAATTTTGCTCATGACCTCAGCAGCCAGCTACGAGCCAAATATAGGTTTTATCAGACGCCTACGCCACATTTCAGTTTAATGCCATGTGATTCAGTTTCGCGTTATGCTTTACTAGTTGTTGCCCGTGGCTCCATCTCGTCCGATTCGTTAATGACTCGGAAACTATGCAAAATTCCCGGAGCGCTTACTACCCTACGTCTTTCCTAGGGTCTCAAACTATCTCCATACCAAATTGCATCTAAAACATGAAGATAGATAATTATAGGTAGGAACGGGCTCAGTCAGGGCTGTATTTAGTAGCTCGACGACTCTTTGCGTCTAAATATTTTGCGTGATTTTGAGGCCATTTTTGTACTTGACTTGAGAGAATTCGCTCGGACCAAAATTCTCAAGCAACATCGTTTTTCCTAGAGATAAGACCAAGCTATGATCGATTGTTTGCCCCCAAAAACTCCCATTGGCAAATTCTATTGAAATCGTTAGAGCCGTTTCCTTGTATTCTTATAAATTTCATCATCATAGCCGAAAGACGTCCACTGCTAAAATTATGTCTCCCCAAGGTTCACCAGACAGATCGGTCCTGCGCCATCCGCATCCAACGCGTTCGCGCAACATTAACCAGGTCGTCGCGTCGCTCCTACTTGTTGGAGGCCCACCTACCTACACTGCGTGTTCCGGTCCGAAGACGTCATTTGAGAACCTTTAAATTTGGTGCATTCAAATACCTTTAACTTGTGTATCCTTAAGTACCTCTGGCTGGTTACACATATTATGTAGATTCTTTTAAATCATTAATTTCTGTTTTTTACATTGGTATCACATGGCTTTACACTAATCGACCCGGACTGATAAATAGATAAATATAATATCCAAGACTCGTGAACAAAGCTTCGAAGCCATATTTTCTAACTACCTGGCTGTCCGGTCGTACTTTGATTCATTCATTTAATCCATTCATTGGAAGTCTCGTGACACGGCCATTGGTATTATTATACAAGAACTCTCGGTCATACTCTCGTATGCATTATATCTATTTTGGTCCGTAGAGTGATAATCGATACCCCAGCTTGAGAGGCTAACTTAACCAGCTACGCACTCATGCGCCCCTGGTCATGCCCTGGGGTGACAATATCGCAAGGTTCAAATTCAGTCCTGTTAAATGCAAACTGCACTTACACGTGGCGTTATGCAGCCCTTATCTATAATTTGCTACCATAAAAATGCACCGGTTGCATTTTAGTGATGTCATAAAAGTTAATATGTAAATTTTTGCATGACGGGTAGATAGCGGAATTGTGGTGCACGTTGCACCGAAGGAAAATGGGGTGGTAGAGTGTATGCATCGTGTTATCGTCTTGACCGCAACGGATACTTTTTGAGTCGAAAGAAGTTAATGTAAATATTGTCATTTCTTGGAGCGCTTTCAAGTTATCGGATCCGAAATCAGTGTCCGCCATCGATACAAGATCGGGACAAGTGAAATGTTTAAATTATGATCATTTTACTGCATTGGAATAAGGAAAATTTGTACGCGTACTTAGACTGTGCTGGCCTTTCAGATTGTCATCTATGATATCGGATCGGATATGCGCCGGTATATACACCGAGGCCAACATGTAACCCGACAGATAGAAAACATAGATTCCTGAGGTTTTTCAAGCCAAAAATGTAGTATAAAGTCAGGTCGACTTAACTTAATTTGGGAGCTATTAAATTTTTTTTAACACTGCCTATTTAATAGGCAACATTGCCAGTTAGTATTAGTGTCCCTGACTATGAACCAAGAGGTCCCAGGTTCGAATCCCGCAAGCCAGACAGCAAGCAGAAGCTTGTATGAATGACAGTTTCTACCCGAGCCATGGATGATCTATGTATTTGACTATACTTGCCTTATATCTATAATACGGGCTTTGCTAAGTTTGAAGCTATGCAACGTTTGGTATAAATTGTCCACTTTAAGTTTTAAGCCGTTGTTTGACCTGGCAAGCAGAGTGTCGTAGGGTAGGATCAAGATGGGGCACCACTAAATTTTTCTTTATTTATCTGGGACATTACATCTAAATGATTACCATGAGCTTTCGGTGGAGGAAAACATCGAGGAAACCTGTACAACACACCTGCGCAGAAATTAGATGTTGTCTGTGAAGTTCCCAATCTGCACTGGCTTCGCGTGGAATCTACGGCCCAAGCCCTCTTGTTCTGAGAGGGGAGGAGGTTTGTGCCTTGCAGTAGGACCCATAGATATATTTTAACTAAAAGCCTTCTCAATTTCTCTAACATCAAAAATGTGTGGATTACACAGTGAAGGTTTTATGTACAGGATTTTGCGCACTATCAACATAATCTACATCATACGTCCGAGAAAAATGGAGAACCTTCCTTTTAAGTAGTCTAAAACAATGTCACCTTTTAAAGTCATGAACTGTGATCCGCTATCAAATAACTTGGGACCATATTATAGTCCATGTCAGGCACTTATAACTATAACATACATACATACTATTTCTTTTAAAACAAATTATTTCGTGGTCTAAAGGTCGGCCAAGTTTACGATATCCGCTATTAAAACGCACGCCGCATTTCAAAGTATAATCCAAGTTAGTTTTTATTCAATAGTTTTTTGCTAACATGCGTAAGGTCAGGATGCTATGCCGATGTTCGCTGCATTTTCATGCTAATGATGATCCAACGGACGTAGCCCACGAATAGTTAATAGTATCACGTACTTGATGTATGAATCGTGAACGCCCGAATACTCATGTTCTCCCGATACGTTTTCATCTTGGTATATGCATCTAACGTCGGAGCCACAGCATCCGGCAGACTGATTTCTATTCTACTTAAAAGATTATATGAACGGCTATGTGGATGATTTGGTTATAGTTTTTTGTTAAGTATCGCTTTTGTACGGCCGTTGATATTTTCATTACAATTTATGTGATGCGTTACTATTCGAACAATCGGGTTTAGACTCATATGTTTTTCGCTTCTTTCATATTACATCTTATTAGCTCTTTTTTCGGGTAGTACATATTTTTAAGTCTTAAAATATTCCTCCATGCGGCTACTCTCGAATATCTTATGCGTAGAGAAGATAACGAACGTGTTTGTACTTGAAACTGCCATCTGGCTAAATTGGTTTTTATAGTGTTAGAATTATTGATTGGTCGGAAACAGCGGTACTCGTCTAAACAGATAAACATGTTTTTCAACTTATTCACATTATCATGTGTAGGAGTGTGAGCCACACAGTCCCGGCCGGCATTTTAATCTAAGTTAACTTAGTGAAAAGTAACATGCATATTTGACTCATCTAGATTGTTAATAAGCGTTAAAACATTCTATGAAAACAAAAGCATCCTCAAGTTTATTCTCCCCTTTCAAAGCATTAATTAACTGACCCTTTGTTTATGAAACGTTAGCATGACGTGTTTCGTAATGTACGTCAGCCAAACTTCACCGAGTGTACCAGGGCACCATAACTGGCTGGGATCTAAACGAGGTCATACAATGATCGGTGCACTGAACGCGTTATGTAACGGCCATAATTCAAACATAACGCCTCGCAATACGATATGTTTTTTTCAAGCACGTTATCAAGTGGCTGTTCCGAGAATCGCCCGCCGTCTACCTAGGGCCAGGTAGTGCCGTCAACGAAAAAGTTTAGTGAGGTACCACATCATCGATATACAAATACAATGCAAGTCAAAACCAAAACGTGAAATTCACTTAGATTACTTAGAACTTAGAAGCATTTCGTAGGGAAAAATGTATACGATAAGTAATTGACGCGAAAAAGAGCAAAGCTATTAGTTCTTACTACATATTTGACAGCATTATAAATGCTTGTGGGATTTCAGATTGAGATGCGTAAGTTTAGTATCCAGATCCCCCAATACAACGTATAAGTAATTATATCGTCAGTTCAACAAGCTGGACATTGATACGAGTATCTTTCACGATTCTCAACTCAAGCTATATTCACGCGTGAAATTTATTTACAAACAAACCTGTTTTGTATTGCATTTATTAACTATTGTTAATGTACGCACTGTAGGTATTTTAATTGCATTTTAAGTATCATTAACTTAATATAACATTAACCAGTACCAGTAAAAGCTCTTAATTAAAAATAATTAAGACTAATTTTGATGTGCATAAATACTGTGTACAATTGTAATTGTGTTGTAGACATGCTCATGTTGGTCTCCTAAGGTCCTTGTTGTGCTGTTGTTTACAATATGTAATTATACCTAACTTGACACTTTGTTCTAACTAGGCAAAATTTTAAACTTATTGAATTCTACTTCTTGTACAAGTCTGCTTTTGTTGCACAGTTTTAATTAACTTTGAGTGAGTGATAAATTATGTCTTTACCTGCATTATTTTCTTCACCATGAAATTATGGTCGAAAAATTAATAACGATCTATCGATATCGATACTCCCGTCACACACTTTTGTGTCCCATCCCTCCGCAGGCCGGTATTCTCACTTCCCGCTCGCTTTTATTTTTTTTATCTCTTTTTCTCTGCATCCCACCAATAATGGTATTGTCATTTTTTTCGTGCGACTTTCGAGGCCAATATTTATGATAACTAGGCTAGATTTAATCTTGGCTTTTGTTATGGATTTCAGATTTATTATCAAATTAAAGTTTAGTTGGACATGAAATTGCTGTAAGCTTCTTTAGGCTAGGCGCGCACGGGTGACTTTTTGTCACTGTGATAGTACGTCTGTCTCTTCTATACGTTCGAAATGAGAAAAAGAGAGATGTACTGTCACGGCGACAAAAGTCACCCGTACGCGCTTACCTTAACATCCGTTTCTAAGGGGCAACCAATGAGATAGCCAATTCTACTTTAGAAAAATGTCCTGATAAATCTCCATAATTCAATAAGAGAAGAAGTGATCTTAACAATTGTTCTAAAACTTTACATTACGATACAAGTTAACTCTTGAGTAACATACCCCAAGGTGCTCTACTTGGTTGCGAAAGTTTAAACGCTGCGAAGACAAAGTTTCAGTTACCGAGTATTCACTTATCTGCTTAGTTTAATTTTAACTTCTAGCTTCTGTTTTAGCTGCAATCTTGTTTTTATAGTATAAACTGGTTTCTATTGCAAAAACTATTTAGTTGTATTAATTTATGTACATACGTACTTTTCATCATCATATCAGCCAAAAAACGTCCACTGCTTGACAAAAACCTCCTCCAAAGAGTGGCCCAACGATTGATCCTGCTCTGCCCGCATCCAAGTCGCGGAACTCCACGACCTTATTACACCTGCTCCTTTCTTCTACAGGTCGACCAGAAGTAGTCGGGGTCTCCACCCTTACGTTGTCAGTATTCCTAAAATCCGCACAAAGCGTTTTCACTCTTCCTTCATCAACCACACAGCTAAGTGGAATTCCCTGCCTGCGACTGTGTTCCCTGAACACTACAATCTGGCCGCTTTCATGTCTAGGGTGAATGAGCCCCAACCTCATCCTGAGCACTGTAGCGGTCAAATACGACTCCCCTATAATGCGGCAGTATGAAACGATTATGTCCGCGAGGCGGTAGATTGTGTGTGTTTGTGTTTGTTCTTCTTATTAATTATTTTTTTGTTCTGTGTACTAACTAACGTTATCTACTTACCTTAATTTTGTTAATATTTATGTTATGTTACTAACAACTTGGACCAGTATTGTTGTCTGATATAAATAGAATTTGAATTTGAATTTACTAGGCAAGCGTGCTCCATCGTAGGCCTCATCTTCGCTTTCCATCAGGCGTGATTGTGGCCTATATTGTGTAAAAAGTGGTTTCTGCGACCTTTACCAGATCTTCGGCCATCTTGTTGGGGTCCTTCCCACATCAAGTCTTCTAGTTCGCGGTCGCCACTCTATAACCTTACTGCCCCATCGCTAGACGGTTCTACGAGCAATGTGCCCTGCTCACTTAAGTCTGGCTACTCTTCGAGCTATGTCAGCAACTTGTTCTTCTTTTTTACTTGTGCGGTTTTGATACTCCTTATCAACCTCCATTTTGCCAGCGGTCGTCCTGGCAGGGGGAGCGTCTTCATCCATATGTGGTTAGTATTCCATTGCTCGGCACAAAGCGATTCGTTTCATCTTTCCTTAGGAACTGCTAAGGAATGGAATTTGCTCCCGTCGCCTTTGTTTCCAGATGGATACAACGGGGGCTGTTACTAAACCAGTGAGATACATCTTTGTCCTCTTTCGCACTTTTTACCAGGTGATAATGTAGAGCCAATCATGGGCCAGATTTATGTAAAAAAAAACACTGAAACGGTTTATCGTATAACACTTATCTTCTAAGGCTTAACTTAATTAATTTACCAATCTGTTTACCCCGAATCGAAACAAATCGTCAAATACATTACTATCAATAATAGTAATATTAATAATAAAGCACTCCGTGTCTCGCTCGTAATATTTAGTTTCCCCACTCCAAGGACCGGGACAACAGGGGTTGCCAAGCAGCCCCCTAGTTCTCGTGACGCGTCTGTAAATCTCCCTTGCCTACGTATTTAGATTTAGGCATTTCGACGGGATTTTGGGATATTTCGCAGCATTTACTTTGAACGTCACTAGGTTTACAATTACTGTCGACTTTAGGTGGTCGATAAGACTTAGGTAGGTTTCATTTAAAATCCTACTACATAGTTGGGCATGTTCCTTTATTAGGGTTCCGTAGTCAACTAGGAACCCTTATAGTTTCGCCATGTCTGTCCGTCTGTCTGTCTGTCCGCGGCTAAGCTCAGAGATCGTTAGTACTAGAAAGCTGTAATTTGGCATGAATATACATATCAGTCACGCCAACAAAGTGGTAAAATAAAAAATAAAAAAAATATTTTTTTTTAGGGTACCTCCCATAGACGTAAAGGGGGGGGGTGATTTTTTTTTTCTCGACTAATCCTATAGTGTGGGGTATCGTTGGATAGGTCTTTTAAAACCATTGCGGGGTTGCTAACATGATTTTTCTATTCAGTGATCTGTTTGCGAAATATTCAACTTTAAAGTGAAAATTTTCATTAAATTCGAGCGTCCCCCCCCCCCCTCTAAAATCTAAACTGTAGGTGGAAAAATTTGAAAAAATTCAGAATGGTAGTAAATATATCAAATTTACTAGGAAAATTATAGCGGCTAAGATTGCTTGGAAATTATTTGTAGTTTAAGAGTAAATAGTAGCCTAAGGTATAAAACATACCTAAACTTGGATGATTCCGTACACATACGAAATCCTTAGAAAAATATTACTTGATTTATTTGTAATGGCTACGGAACCCTACCTTGTGCGTGTCCGACACGCTCTTGGCCGGTTTTTTTGTTTTACTTTACATGTACCTTTATTTTTTTTATTTTTTTTGCTATTACTATAATAATAGATAACGTTTGAATTTATTTAGTTATTATTTAATTTGAGCAATAACAGTTAGTGTTTAATAAAATATGCTTTATTAAATTCAGGGGAGCTTTATGTGATGATCAAAGTTCATTAATTTTTGTGGGGTAGTTTGTTTGAGAAAAATAAAGTGGGTAGTTGAGAAGTTACAGTGATAAATTAAAACATATGTTTTGGTTTGTTGGTCTAACATTTCGTAGCACAGTGAACAGTTGCGATACTCTGAAGATGAGCTCTGGTTGAGTTCGAAACGTGTCAGTGTAGTTTAGTGGTGGTGATAGTTGGGTTTGTGTGATTTGTGTGTGTTCGTACAGTGTGGAAGTGGAGGAACTGCATGAACACGCATTTTTTACATAAACGTAGCTATCGTAAGGTCGCGGGTGAGCTAAGTAATTGTTTCAGTTCATTAATATGGACCTCCGCAAAGTAACGCCTGATTAGGTATTGTGTATTGCGTGATTGATTAGGTATTGCATGATTCAGTAACAAACATCCAAACATATTCATAAACTTCATTTGTAAAATTAGTAAATAGGATAAGTGGGATGTGACTAATTTTCGTTTCTTTGGTCTATATGTTTCCAATCTTCTGTATTCCTGTTTGTACTCATTTCTGTGTTTAAATGGTTGTCTGGAAGAGATCGCTTTTATGTTGTACTATTGTTTACTTTACTTGTATCTGAAACCGATTTGTAAATAAGTCGCGATTATTTACACTTACAGTTATTGTGTGATTAAGTAATAACTAGTAATAAACATCCAAACATCTAAACATCCAAACATCTTCACAAACTTTCTCATTTGTTATACATATTAGTAGGATAGGATACTTATCCTATAGACAGATAATAAAATATCTGTCTATTTTTTGCCACCTTCTGTACTATATTCCTGTTTGATTTAATTTCTAATTGGTCGTCTAGAAAAGACCGTTTCTAATTGTACTGATTTGTCTTTAATATTTTTTTAAAGTTTCTTTTAAACGTTACATGTTCATTGAAACTAGGAAATTATGAATATGCGGTGGTTACAAATTCCACAGCAATCAAAGTCGAACAATGGTCCAGTAAAAGTGCTTCCCATAGTTACAAAGTTGCCAGCCCATAAAATGTTTTAAACAGTAAACATCAAGTTATAAGTATAAGCATAGTTTCTGTTAAATAAGGGAATTATCTTTAATTGTGGGTTCGGATGGAACTGTGAGACGACCGTGGCAATTAACAAATTATAATTAATTACAGCCGGCGTGAATTGGACAATTGAGATCAAACACGGTATTTTTGAAACGAGTTGGTGCGTTATGGCTTCGTGGAGTTTATGGGTCCCTGGTCATTTACATTCAAGCGATGACTTTTTATTTTTGTTATTTTTATTTATTGGTTTGATACAATGACGTGTCGTAGCGTAGGGGATAGTGCAAATCTGCTTAACTGGTATTGGATAATTTCGCGTATCTGACAAATTTTGCCAATTTCCAATTTTTACTCCAAAGATTGGTTTGGGAGAGATGTATAAGGTGAGTGTAGATGGGCATGTTGCAGACTAGAGAAGAGGGACGTTTCATGATCAGATTGGGCATCTCTTGAAGAAAGCCAATAGGTCAGATCAAGAGTACCCGAAACCGGCGAGCATGTCTGAATTATTGTCGGGGAAGCGATAGATGTATGTCCAGGATCGTAGCAGGTGGAAACAAATAGTCTCCTCATACCCTTTTACTGGAAAGGAGGCGTGATTGTACGTATGTATGCTTCGACGAAGTATGTATGTATGTACTCCAATTTCGTTAAAATAAAACAAATATGAAATTAAAGCCATCCCCTGTAAAACTAGTAAAACTACATGCAGTGTAGATACGTAGTATTCACGTATGGTAGATATGCGAATTTGCAAAAAAAAGATACCTAACGGTCCACTCCGCGCTACACAGTGTCATAAAATGAATCTGGGCATGTTTGACTGAATTCCACTGTGAAGGTTTTCGATTTAAAATGTACTCGCCGCGCGCCGCGGCACACTTACATCGACTACTAGCTACGGAAATATTGGTCGGCTTTTATTAAAAAAAAAAAAAAAAATTAAATTTAAACTGTTTATTTCAGTAAAATTACAAAATTGCATGCATAATCTTAACTAATAATCTTAATTTAAAAAGATTTTATAAGTTAAGAAGTCTTTTTTTGTGTGTATGCAGTCAAGGTCACAAACACACGCACGTCAGAAGTCAAAAATATCTGTACACCAAGAGGTAAAAAACTAGCTGTTGCCCGCGACTCCGTCCGCGAAGAATAAGGGTATAAAAAATAGCCTATAACCTGTTGTCAAACCTACCAAATATACATAGAGAAAAAAATTGATAAAAATCGGTCAAGCCGTTTTGGAGGAGTTCGATAACAAACACCGTGACTGCCGCAACCATTTGAATGTATTTAATTTTTTTTTGCATCGGGGTGATCTTTTTTGGGCATTTTGATTGCAAAATCGATTATTATTCTGAAATATGTACATATTTTCGTTTTGTTTACATTGGTGACATTCAATTTCAATGACTTCCAACGTCTGTTATCAAAAAAAATCATTGCCATTAAAATAAATTAGTTCCACTGAAAATCCGCAACATAGCGAGGGCTAAATAGGAACTTGTCATGCTTTAATATGCAGGTCAGTGCTTAAAGAGATTTACAGACTGCAATGCAGGATAATGAATGGATTTCTTTTTCCCTGAATGGCAACACTGGCATAGATAATTAGATCGCTCGCTTTTGGCTCGAAATTCGAAATTGTGATTTTATTATGCTTAATATACGAAATGTACACACCCAATATCATATTTTCTCAAGTTTATCGCGATTCCCAAGGTCAAAGAATCGAATAGCTTTAAAATTCCAGAGAAATAATGCGTTGTTTGGGAGAAACGTGTCAAAATGGTGTTGTACAGCGCCATCCTGCTCTGTCTCGTTTTTTTTATCCCGTTCTGGCCGTTCACTTTTATATTATAGATTCTGAAGAACTTTCATTGGGGTATTCAGTAAACCTTATGAGTCCTAGGGTACTTTGTAAAGAATATATCAATTGCAAGAGTTACTGCCTTGCCTTGAGTTACTGCCTAGAACCTTAAAATATGCTTAGATGATTTCTAACAATACAAAACTTATGACTCTCGTCTGGGTCTTAAGCGCTACATCACATCACTTGCGAAAAAGTCGGGACTCAGGGGGTTAAACATTCTCAATCATCTGCTGAAATATACCAGATTCTGTAAGTCAACTTAGGATGTTCCAAAACTCAATAATAAGATCAATAATATACCATTTGAGGCCCGTACCAAATACTTTTAGATGGGACCACTACATTAAAAATTGTCTTCTTGTAATCATCCAAATACAAGAAGATAATATACGCAACAAGCATCGTCAAAAGATTATATATATTGTATTTCTTGTCATCTTGTACTGCAAATTATTGAATAAATTATCTTATCTTATCTTATCTTAAAAACACATAAAAATACGCAACATGCTTCGTCAAGGAACATGGAATACATTTAATCCTTGTAATTAAATTTTAATGTTAATTCTGAGCTCGCGGCTTCTTGGGCCGAAGCCCTCTAGTGTTGGGGGGCCCATGGCATTTTGCCAGCCCTGCCCTATAGTTACGCCACTGAACCTGGTACCGGCCAAGAGGTCAAGTTACATGTTCTGGAAACAATAAAAACACATGTCACTTTTAGTAATATAGATATTTGAGTCATTTTCAAAAAAATTATACATAGTTAAGAGGGTACGATGCGCACCATTTCTCCATACAAACGTAATCCCCTGTTTCCTCCCTGGATAATGGCTTTAGAGCCAATTTTTTTTTACTGTGTAATCTGTATCTACCACAGCTATGCCCCTATGTTTCGTTTTTTTTCCATATTTCAATTAACATAAGAAATATGACCTTTCAAAAACTGAAAAAATTGCCCAATTTCAACGTCATTTTCAGACACTCATCAGAAAAGAATCCCTGATATAAACAAAAAAGGAAAACATAGGGGGGCATAGCTAAATCTGTCCTCTAATTATTTTTGAAAAAAATAATTTTATTGGTCCAGTTTTCGAGAAGAAAACAGGGGATTATGAAATGCTGTTTTGATCAATTTTACGCGCCTAATAACGGTCTGAGCTGCAGTTGTCCCGCTCTCGCTGTACTGACACGGAGGGGTTCGGGCGAGACAGCGACATTTCATTAAAATACCTATTTCTCAAAAGTCTTTTGCCATCGTACCCTCTTAAGGGCTTAATCAAAACAAAATCACGATCGCTTCCTTTGTGTAACGAAAGTTAGTCGTACAAAATATATGGGTAACTTTCGTAACACAAAACAATCAATTAAGTTTTGTTTTAATTGTGTCCACTTTTTTTGAAAATGACTTATTTCTGAAAAAATACGGAATTCCCGGTGCGCGAGTCCGACTCGCAATTGACCGGTTTTTTTCCATTTGCCCACCGTTAACTAAATGTAATATTGTTTCTAGTGCATCACTCATGACCGAGATGCGGTATCGTAGTTGTTTAGGTGTTAGCGACTTGGCTTTCCCGGAAGCACCGATAGCGCGTATCAGTGGTAGGGCTGTGCTCAGTTTAATTAATTGCGTGCGTTATTAATGTTAACAATTCGGTAATTAAGCGTATATTACTGCTAACTCAGTGCTGAATAATACTTGAATCGATCCTTCGTTGTTATATGAACGTTTGAAATGAAGTTTTACGACAAAACCAAAACAAACCAGAACTAGAGTGTTTAGATGTATATTGATACTAGCTGTTGCCCGCGACTCCGTCTGCGGAGAATAGGGGTGTAAGAAGCCTACGACCTATCCTCAGACCTACCAAACATAGAGAAAAAATTGACACGAGATTTTTATATATTAGAAGATTGTCTAAATATCTAGACATTACATAAACGGTATGGAATCTATTTCGAACAGAGAATTGTATACTGACGAGCAAAAATAAAGGGTCAGTTACAAAAATGACGATAACTACAAAACCCGCTGTGATAGCTTCTTCGAGTAAAATGAGTTTATTAAAGACTTTTCTGTAACCTTTTGTTTTCCTTTTGTACAATAAAGAGTATAAACAAACAAAAAAACAAACTTTTATTCTCAAATAAACTTTTTCTTGTTTTGAATAAAACTCTTTACTAAACTCATTTTAGTCGAAGAAGCTATCACAGCGGGTTTTGTAGTTATCGTCATTTCTGTAACCGACCCTTTATTTTTGCTCGTCAGTGTATTAGTAGAGAGATGATACTTGACAGATATCATGTTTTAGGATCATAGAGATTCAGTGAAAAGGGATTTTTGGAATTTATCGCGAGATAGCAACGAGAGTTTTCGATAAATTTAATCTCTACGCAGACGATGTCACGGACAAATCTAGTTCTTTAATAAATCTTACTAATATTATAAATGCGAAAGTTTCTATGGATGGATAGTATAGATTTTTGTTACTCTTTCATGCTAAAACGGTTTAACGGATTCTGATTAAAGGCATACAAATAATTTATAACTTGGATTAACATACAAGATACTAGCTGTTGCCCGCGACTCCGTCTGCGAAGGATTTATCGCTATCCCGTGGGAACTACGCAATTATCCGGGATAAAAAGTATCGTATATGTTAAGACAGGTTACAAACTAAATATGTGCCAGATTTCATCGGTATCAAAAAGAGTACAAACATCCATACAAATTTTCGTGTTTATAATATCGACGGTACTCTGGCTCAACCTCCTAACATATATGAAATTTTACTTAATTGGAATAACCACTTTAGACAATAGTCTTAAAGTGGTTATTCCAAATTCATAAAATTTCATATACGAGGTTGAGTCAGAGTACGTCGATATATGACCGAGAAGGAGGCCTCTCTTGCTGGATATCACTCATATTTTCAAACACAGTAATCTTAAATAACAGTTTTAATTGTCTTTCACTACGACTTTTTATTAATTACACTATAAGGTACTTTTAAATGTCTTAATTATCTTTAACTACTGTAAACTAATTATGCTAATGGACACTACTAAACGTAAAACAGATCCTCGGTATGCGTCTGTCTCAAGCTCTCTTCAAAGCTTCACTGCCTGTACCGAGACTCTGCCGAAGCAACACTTATCACAAGTGTTACTTGCGTGAATTAGCGCCATGGTCTATGCCTATACTCCGACATATAATATTAGTAAGACTTATAATATCGAAAAATTGCATAGTTCCCGCGGGATACCGACAACAGACGGAGTCACGAGCTACAACATAGAGCAGCTAGTACAACATAGATGTCTAAATTGTCTAAAGAGACAGTTTTACGAGGGGAACACTGGTAAAGGCTAGTTGATTATAAAATGTAAGGGCAAACTATATTTTTGTATACATTATAGCAGTGAACTAAAACAATTACTTTGCTCACCCGCGACCTTACAATAGTTACGTTTATGCAAGAAATGTGCGTTCATGCAGTTCCTCCACCTCCACACTGTACGAACACACACAAATCACATAAACCCAACCATCACCACCACCAAGCTACACTGACGCGTTTCGAACTCAATCAGAGCTCATCTTCAGAGTTACCACAACCGTATGCTATGCTACCAAACGTTAAACTAACAAACCAAAACAAATGTTTTAACTTGTCACTGTAACTTCTCAAGTACCCACTTTATTTTTCTTATTCTCAAACTACCCCACAAAAATTAACTTTTATTGACATATTTAAAACTACCTTGAATTTTTTTGTTTATTTATTTATAAGGCATATTTAATTAATACTAACTGTTCAAATTCGACCCAAGCCGCAGTAAAGGAGAAGATACTAAATTTACCTGTTCATTAATAATAGACCCCATAGTGTTGTACCTAATTATTTCCATGCATTCCAGAGCATCCAGACGCAACCCCTTGCCGCAATAATGTAACACTTCATAAGAATCTGAATCTAACAATGAATGATTTGATTCCAACAAATGTTTTGCAAAATTCGATCTATCTGGATGCTCATTCCTATATGCCGAAACATGCTCTTTAAATCTAGTATTAAAACTTCGGCCTGTCTGTCCTACGTATATCCCATTGCAGTCATTACAAGTAAGCTTGTATACCCCCGATCTAGTTCCCTTATCTACCTGTTCTTTGTGGTTACATAGCCTAGAGTACAAAGAGTTGTTAGTCTTAAAGGCAACATTAATATTGTTTGATTTTAAAATGCCATAAATCTTATCAGACAAACCCCCGACGTAAGAGATGCTAGATCTATATTTGTTAGTAGACTGAGAAGGTAACGCAGCGTAAAGCATGCTATTTACTAACCGTGCCTGCTTCTTTTGAACTAAACTATCTACCATTGATTTTGTATAACCATTTGAGATCGCTATCTGATAAATAGTACTCAACTCTAAATCATAATGTTCCTTAGAAAGAGGCACAGTCAACAATCTATTAACATAACAATGGAAAGCAGCCAGTTTATGCTGCCACGGATGATTAGAAGATGCTGGTATAACAGCATCTGTGTACGTGGGCTTACGGTATATTTTAAATTGATGTTTACCATTTAATTTTGAAATCGTTAAATCCAAAAAGTTCAACGAACAATTTTCCTCCAATTCTTTTTTGAACCTTATCTTTACGTGCTTGTTATTCAAACCATTAACAAACACGTCAAGCTGTCTCTTACTCCCTCTCCAGCATAGGATCAAATCATCAACAAACCTAAAATAGTACACAATATTACTATTACCCACAATATACTGATTCTATATAGCTATGGGTTCACCTCTGAGTCCTTTAATGGCAGATATATTTATGGATCATTTTGAGAATCAGTATATTGTGGGTAATAGTAATATTGTGTACTATTTTAGGTTTGTTGATGATTTGATCCTATGCTGGAGAGGGAGTAAGAGACAGCTTGACGTGTTTGTTAATGGTTTGAATAACAAGCACGTAAAGATAAGGTTCAAAAAAGAATTGGAGGAAAATTGTTCGTTGAACTTTTTGGATTTAACGATTTCAAAATTAAATGGTAAACATCAATTTAAAATATACCGTAAGCCCACGTACACAGATGCTGTTATACCAGCATCTTCTAATCATCCGTGGCAGCATAAACTGGCTGCTTTCCATTGTTATGTTAATAGATTGTTGACTGTGCCTCTTTCTAAGGAACATTATGATTTAGAGTTGAGTACTATTTATCAGATAGCGATCTCAAATGGTTATACAAAATCAATGGTAGATAGTTTAGTTCAAAAGAAGCAGGCACGGTTAGTAAATAGCATGCTTTACGCTGCGTTACCTTCTCAGTCTACTAACAAATATAGATCTAGCATCTCTTACGTCGGGGGTTTGTCTGATAAGATTTATGGCATTTTAAAATCAAACAATATTAATGTTGCCTTTAAGACTAACAACTCTTTGTACTCTAGGCTATGTAACCACAAAGAACAGGTAGATAAGGGAACTAGATCGGGGATATACAAGCTTACTTGTAATGACTGCAATGGGATATACGTAGGACAGACAGGCCGAAGTTTTAATACTAGATTTAAAGAGCATGTTTCGGCATATAGGAATGAGCATCCAGATAGATCGAATTTTGCAAAACATTTGTTGGAATCAAATCATTCATTGTTAGATTCAGATTCTTATGAAGTGTTACATTATTGCGGCAAGGGGTTGCGTCTGGATGCTCTGGAATGCATGGAAATAATTAGGTACAACACTATGGGGTCTATTATTAATGAACAGGTAAATTTAGTATCTTCTCCTTTACTGCGGCTTGGGTCGAATTTGAACAGTTAGTATTAATTAAATATGCCTTATAAATAAATAAACAAAAAAATTCAAGGTAGTTTTAAATATGTCAATAAAAGTTAATTTTTGTGGGGTAGTTTGAGAATAAGAAAAATAAAGTGGGTACTTGAGAAGTTACAGTGACAAGTTAAAACATTTGTTTTGGTTTGTTAGTTTAACGTTTGGTAGCATAGCATACGGTTGTGGTAACTCTGAAGATGAGCTCTGGTTGAGTTCGAAACGCGTCAGTGTAGCTTGGTGGTGGTGATGGTTGGGTTTATGTGATTTGTGTGTGTTCGTACAGTGTGGAGGTGGAGGAACTGCATGAACGCACATTTCTTGCATAAACGTAACTATTGTAAGGTCGCGGGTGAGCAAAGTAATTGTTTTAGTTCATTAATATGGACCTCCGCAAAGTAACGCCTGATTCAATAAATTATTATAGCTGTGTATATATCTACGATATAAATAGATTATAGATGTAGCTCGAGGGCGGAGGGTCCCTTCTACTATATAATTCGCAACAGCAGACGTAGCGATAGCAGCCGCAGAAATATAGAGTAAAATATTTTTGGCTGACGACTAAACCATTTTTTTTTATGAGTGGGGGAAAACGAGCAAGCGGGTCATCTGATGGAAAATGATCACCGCCGCCCATAAATATCAACAACTCAAAGAGAGTCACTGATCTGTTGCCGGCCTGTAAAAAACGAGAGGGAATAGGGAAGGCGGACGGGGAGAATTATTTTTTAATGGCATCAACATCCCTATTAGCCTCGTGTAAAATGTAACAAATAATTTCGAAAAGGCGCGAGCGCAAAGCAACTGTTTCGCTGACGCTACCCCGCCGCGTCGTAGTTTTTCAGCGCGCCTGTACGTAATTGTGTGTTTGTTCAGGGCTTCCTGCGAACCCATGCTCTCCTGGTAACCGCTTGTGTAATTAGCTCCCACCCCATGCAAGTTAATTTAATTTTTATTTAAATTAAGCTTGACTAAAGTGGACAACTGACGGCTGCGTATTTATAAAACCTTAGCAATAGAAATGCCTTCACTAGAAACTTTTTCAATCAGAGATTTCGTCCTTTAAATAAGTTATGGTATCATTTTAAATTTTATTTTATTTTTTCTGGTTTATTTATACATGGAACGGGCAAGACTATTACAATAATAAGTGGAATGCAAAATTAATATCTCATAGTATATTACGATTTAGATTTTTGTTGATATCAAGAATTTTCTAAAAAATATAGATTTTTTATTTTTAGTTTTTATTTAAGTTTTACTTGAGAATTACTTTGTGTATTTCGCAATAGAAATTTCGTGTTATCTCAAAACCATATAAGTATCGATTTTCTCAGATTACTCGCGAGTTATTGCAGAGATTGTGCTTGCTGATTACTTTCGATATATCGATGTTTTTTTGCCCATCCCTAAGTAAAATTATGACTACTTCGAAAAACGCCCATAATTTGCTGTTACAAGCAACAATAAACACAAGTGAAACGAAAATCTGCGTGACAGACTAAGATATTAAATAATAGTCGATGTATAAAACTTATTATATGGCTCCTTTTACAGCCAATCTTCATAAAAGACGACCTCAAGTCGACTTGAAGGTTACTCAGCCTAAATCAAGCGCTAAAACCGGGCGTATGTGCATATGAAATCTGGAGATATACGACGTTTAGTCCAATCTGCTTTCAAGTTCGAATTTCGTATCATTCTGTCCCTCTCATTTTCGTATTAAATACTATAAGCGTGAGTGGGATGGCGCAATACAAGTGAGTTTTAGGTTCGGAGTACAAGTCCTGGATACCGCAAATCGCCTTGTTCCGATCCCCGGAGACTGTCCCCGGAGACTGGCGCCGTTCATGCAGAATTTAGATTGGATCCTTTGACATTCATGCGTACCTGGTATTGTATTTTTTTGGAATAAGCTCAATACGCGGAACGGTAAGGGGATTCGGGTTTAAATTAACTTCATTTTCTTGTGGGAATTTACCTGTAAAAATCTACAGTAAAGCCGGGTTATACGAAATTAACAATTTTGATTCAACTTTGTCATGTTAAAAATAAGATACATACCTACATTCGAACATATATAACCTCCTTTTTTGAAGTCGGTTAAAAATGTAGTTTTATTAAATACTTCAGATATATGTAATTAAAAAACTTTGTAGATCTGTTTGAAAAAAAATATACCTTGTTGATTTTCTTGCCGGACAAGATAAACAAATTGATTCATTATGACATAGTTCTATAGTGGCCTAGGAATCAAATTGGTTGACTGTACCTCCTCCGTTTTTTCGTCGGTTAAAAAGCAGGGCTCTGTAGCAACCTCTCCTCTAGCGCCATCTATTAAATTAGAGAAACCCTACACTGTACAACGAAGTTTCTCAACTCGGATGCAATTTGTATTTTTAATTTTAATTTTAGAATTTAGCGGTTTCTCCAGTTGACCACTAGATGGCGCCAAAGTTAGCCACAAATCCTTCCTAGCACCTACCAAAGACTTGATTTCCTCCTACGCTGACATCGGTCGCTGACGTCGGTCGCGCGTACGAATATACACAATACTCTATGGGGCACCGCACAGCGACGCAGACGTCCGCGGCAGATTTATTGCTACGCGCCGCTGATGGCCCGCGTCGGTCTCGCTCGTCAGCGCCGCGCGCGTCAGTGCGCTGACGGCGCTGACGCGCTATACACCACTACCGTGCGCTCAGTGCGAAGCTGACCGACATCGGTCGCTGACGTCGGCCGAGCGTACGAATAAACACAATATTCTATGGGGCACCGCACAGCGACGCTGATGGCTCATACGCGACCGACGGTACGCTCGACCGACGTCAGCGACCGACGTCAGCGTAGAAGGAAATCAAGCCAAAGAAGTCGCTGACATTTGAAATACTCTATATTGCGATATTGCGGCACAATCCCACTCAACAGTCACAGTAAAGCCCGTATCCCAAACCTTTGACGTTACGCCCTTCTCCCTCGAGTAAACAAATATCTCCCAGATTTGCATTTCCTGCTCGAAGCTGCGTCACTAGTGTGGATTACACTGTAAATGAGATAGAACAAGTTCAGCAGAAACTTGTGGTTTCTCGGACTAAGGTAAACATCTCTGTGCTCGACACAGACCCAATACATGGCACCTTCAATCTTATGTCATAGTAAGAGAGATAACAGATGGGTGTAATCTACTGGGCGTTGAGGTGTAGAGCATTGGTACGTTTACCTTATATTGATGACGATTATTTTTGTTTTAATGTAAAACAAATGTTCTATAATCTAATATATAAAAATCTCGTGTCACGGTGTTTGTTACCGAACTCCTCCCAAACGGCTCGACCGATTTTTATGAAACTTTTTTCTCTGTATTCGGTATGTCTGAGAATAGGTCGTAGGCTATTTTTTATCCCCCCCCCCCATTCTTCGCGGACGGAGTCGCGGGCAACAGCTAGTATTGATATATAATTAAATTACTGTGTTATATTGAAGACTTTTTAAGAGACAAGTTTGAACGTAAAAATTCCCGCGTTTAATTAGTAGGTATTGTTTTATTTTATTTTCAAGTTTAAGGGGCTGTTTCACCACCCATTGATTAATTTTAACTGACGGATAAATGTGATGCCGTCTCCGTCTATTCGAACAAAACAAATAGAGACGGCATCACATTTATCCGTCAAATAAATTTGATCAATGGATGGTGATGGTGAAACAGGGGGTTAATATAAAAAATTGAATTGTATATAAAGAAAAGAAAGAAAGAAAGAAGACATTTATTCACTTTTACAAGACACACAAATTCAAGAAAGTACACTAAAATTCATACAAATAAACAAAGTTCACAAAACAACGAAGTAATAAATACACAGATCTGCATGTGTGTCCATGCAAAAGTGAAACGGTCGCTGACTCAGCATCAGCATTATGCTGAGGCGTTAGACGCCTGCAGCGCTGATTTTCTGCCAGAACCGTCTGTGACTCACGGAACGATACACAAATATACTATATAAACTACTTAATAAAAAGATAAATTAATAAAATGATAATGAATTAACAAATAATTTAGATTTATTATTGCGTAGCATAATATGTAAATAAATAAATACAATAAAGAAAAAGTAAACTGCGAAAACATAACCCTGTAAAACAACAGGTTGGCATATCAAGTGCTGGTTTTATAGGTAGGATTTTATATAATGTTTTATATAATTATAGTTATATAAATTTTATATAATAGGATTTTATGTAATTTTGTATATAATGGCAATTAAGAATATGGACTTTAATTAAATATTAACACAAATCGTATTGACATGAAATAATTCATCCATGAGGTGCACTAATGTGTCATAAATAATTAGAAGTAGGTACTTATTATGTTTGATGGGTTGACATTCTATAACCTAACATGGTGTCACAGTGCCATCTAATACTGGTAATGAACAGGGACCCGAATGATTTATCAATTTTCGGAAACTCTGCGACTTATTTGATTTGCGGCTATCACAGCTAGGGTTGCCAACTATTTCTTAAGCAAGATACAAAAAATATAGTACTCAGAAAAAAATAGTACAAAATACTTAAAAGAGTGAAAATTGATTCATTAAACATTAGTATAGTAAAAATGGCCTACCCAAACCGCATGCGTAAGGACTGACCGAAATATAGTACTTTTGCGTACTATATATTTCTTCAACAGTATATAGTACACAGAGTCAAAATCGCACCTTCGGTACAACAGTGTATCATCTCGAAATAATACACCATTTTAATTTAGACTTTACTTAATTTCCGGAAAGTCTAAATTAAAATGGTGTATTATTTCGAGATGATACACTGTTGTACCGAAGGTGCGAAATATAGTACAATACTATATATTATAGTACGGTTGCCAACCCTAATCACAGCTAGACGAACTGAGAACGCTTCAAAATTCCTAACTTCACATTATAAAGTCATAGGAGAAAACAAAAGTGATTTCGTTAAACAATAATAATCTGTGTAAAACGCTCCATTGTTAACAAAACGCATCATTACGTCACAAAACAAAACGACGACGTTACCAAAACGCCACATTTGAATAACGCAAGCTTAAAAAACTAATAAGCATTCAAATACGGGAAAAACACAAAGCCTACCGCACCGAAGAGGCTGGACGGAAAAAATGTTCTCCTATTAAACAGTGAGAGTTGTGAAGAATAAATTATAAGTTGAACGAAGGGGTGACGGGACGCCTTCCCGGAATTCGAGGCATAAGATCCTGTAGGTATACTTATTTTTAGTCGATAGATTATCCATAGCGTAATAATTATCTACAGAGATTTTGATCGTTGTCCGTCAGTTTGGCAGTCAAGTTACTATGTATTTTTACGGCTATTAGCTGGATTGACAGTCGCCATAGCAAGGATCGGCCGCGGTTTTTGTAGTTCGATTATTAAATCTAGATGGCGCTGAAATATAGCCAGAGGCTTTGAAGGCAAAACAATAAGACTACAGATATTTCATATCACTGCAAATGTATTATTATGCAATATTTTTGAAAAGTAATACATTTGTAGTAATATGAAACATCTGTAGTCTTATTGTTTTGCCTACAAAGCCTCTGGCTATATTTCAGCGCCATCTAGATTTAATAATCGAACTACAAAAACCGCGGCCGATCCGAACTATGGCGACTGCCAATCCAGTCTATATCATCCTTGCTATTAGTTATGGTCAACTTTTTGAAATCCTTAAGATAGTTCTTCATTTTGGTATACCCATATTTGCAGTAATAGAAAAAAAAATAATCATATCAAATTATTACATCTCAACCATGTTTTATTTTTTGTAACGTGACCTATCTAAGCTACCGTGCAGTTTTGCCGTCTGCAATTGTACTGCAGTGGAAAATATATAGCATATGGCAGTCGACAGTTGGCACTCAAAAAAAACAAAAATCAAAACGTTTATTCTGCAAATAGGCCGCAAAGGGCTCTTTTACATGTCACTTTTTTAAACTACCAGCGCTTTCGTAAGGACCATCATTGCCAAGAAGAATGCGCCGCAAGAAACTTGTTATTTCCGTTCACTGTTGGCAGGAAGTCATCTTTTCAAATTAAAATATAATAAATTACAAACTAAAAAAACCATACAAACATAGGTAGAATTAAATAAAAAAATATATATATAAAAATAAAACAATACAGGGATGTATTGGGTCCCTTAGTTAAAAAAAACTAAAACTATACCTACATCTTGACTATATCTATGTTCAGTGGAAGTGTAGAATGCTACCACCGTCAAAAAAGAAAAAAATTGAAAGAAAAAATAAAAAATTGGCACTGTTGGCAGTTACGATGCAGTCCGCATGCAGTAACAATTGCGGTCTACTACTCTTAGAAAATGTGTAACGTGCTAAGAAACCGTATTTCTGTAAGTAATGAACAACTAATACAGGTAACACACGAGCGAAACAGCTCGCTGAGCTGAGTAGGTAGGTAGGTAGGTAGGTAGGTTTATCTGGAACTTTGTCATATTACGAGTAGCAACCTTTATTCTTAATTCGAACATTAAACGAATGTTTCGTAACCCGACATTCTCTAAGACCCGCGATATTACTATCGTATGCCGAAACCTTAACTGATATTTCACACTAGTGATGTGCCGATTGAAAATGTATAAAAAACATTTAAAAAGCCGTGGTAGCCTAGTGATTTGACCTATTGCCTGTCAAGCAGAGAGTCGTGGATTCAAATCCGGGCTCGCATCTCTGAGTTTTTCAAGTTATATTTGAAATTTACCATGAGCTTCATTACATCGATTACATCGATTTTCGAATTTCGTAGTAGCCCCCCAGCTTTCATACTAAATGTATAGAAGCGTCGCGATCCAAAGCAGACAGAATGGACGGGGCGGAGACGCGGACAGCGAGGCGCCCTCGTCCTACGTCTCTTCTATTTGTATGTGGCTTGCCCCTCAGACATGAGGAACCGAACTAGGCTAGGAGAAGAAGCCAGTAAATTATTCGGCATTCGTACGGATCAAATTTTTACGTCAGCGCCGCCCCGTGTGCCCTTGACCTGACAGTTGGGGACTGCACATAATTATTCAGCATTTGCATTTTAAATATGTGAATAAAAAAATAAAAAAATATGTTAATTTTAGTGAATAGTATTTCGGTGCTACTACATTTCTATATTTAATGAAATTACTTACAAGATGTCCGCTAAATACTGCTTTTTCTGCGAATATCCTTTAATCATTCATTAGCATTAGGCTATACCTATACATAATTTTGTGTTGTGTGTACTATATGCATGTTTATTTTACGTATTGTTAATGCTCCTATGTTGATAATTACACCTTCATCATCATATCATCCAAAAGACATCCGCTGGTGGTCAAAGGCCTCCCCCAAAGAGTTCCACAACGATCGGTCCAGCGCTGCCTTCATCAAGTGGTTGATGAGGGCAGCGCTGGACTCGCCAACTGTGTAAATCTGCCAACCGTAACCGTGTAAAGTTTTTGAATATACCATTTTTCTGAACGCGTTGGTGACGTTCTATAAAGTCATCGTATCGTATCAGGTACATCACATCACTATTTCATACTCGCCGTCGGGGCCACACGTACTGCGTGTGCGCAGGTCGATGGGCCAGAGGTCGCTGCGGGCGATGCGGCACTATGACTACCAGGGTCACATAACTTACGTAAAGGTCACAAAGATAATTATGACAGGAAGCCACATCTGCCTATATACATCTCACTGCTAGACGCTTACTTCCTCCTGCAGGCTTATTGTCTAACGCTTCTGACGCTTGCCTTCGTAATCACTACCTATTTCTTTCTGTCAAACGGTATAAGATGGTGACAGAAAGAGATGGTGTAAGCGAAGGCAAGCGTCAGAAGCGTTAGACAATACGGTTTCTGGAGTGATCATTTTTATTAGGTAGCCCGGAGGGTGAGAGAAGCGTGATTTAGGTATTATATATGTTTCATCATCATCATCACAGGCCTCCGCTCAGATTATGAGGGATTCCGGCCCCAATACGGATTGGCAATTTCCTCGCGATGTTTTCCTACACATCGCACATAAATTCCGAAAAAAGTCAGAACCCACGACCCTCCGCTTGAAAATTACAGCTCATATAAAGTGAGCAGACCAATAATTATCTATTACTCCACTCGTATTTCAATTACCGGCTCGAGAAATGGCAGAATAAATTTCATGTAAAACTGAAAAGGGCAATTTTATTCTTGTCGTAAGTGCTATGGTGCTACAATCGTAGCTCGTAAATATACATGTGCAATTTAATTGAAACATTACAATGTAAATATAAGGTGTAATTATAAGCGTACAATACGTTTACTTTTAGTTTACCACTGACAGATTACTTGCCTTCATTTAATTTCCAACTTTAACGCCATACAAATAAAGTAGTTATTACAAAATCTGCAAACGTGGGTGACAGTATTCTAAAATTGGCTTTATTTGTAGGTCATTAAAGTTGAATATAAAATGAAGGCAAACCATCTGGGGAACGAAGTTTAGTCATCATCATTTCAGCCGAAAAACGTCCACTGCTGCATGCTTAGTATATAAGTTTTCCTTCACTTCAATACTTCTCGATCGCGTTTACGTAAAAAAATCAATTACTAGGGAAACATGGACAGCGTCTCCGCGCGCGCGCGTCCATGTTTCCATAGAATTGAAATTTTTACGTAAACGCGATCGAGAAGTAGTTGGTGAAGTAAAAACTACTAAGCATACAGTACGCTTAGTATAAGTTTTACTTCACCAAAATACTTCTCGATCGCGTTGACGTAAAAAAAAAAACTAAAAAACACGCTTTAAAAAATAAAAAATAAATTTTCATAAATTTCAATTCACTATTCTTATAGTGCAGTAAAAAATCTTAATAAGCAATTATTATATTGTTACATTATCCAGATCAAAATTTGTAAACAATTCTAAATATTGATAAAATAAATAATAATAGTTTAAAATATTTTATTGTAAAAAAAGCGTGGGGTGCATGGTGTCAATTGTCAAGGATTATCATTTTCATAACATCTTAAAAAGCACCCCACGCTTTTTTTACAATAAAATATTTTAAACTATTATTACCGCCCCCCCCCTTCCAGTTCCATCATCAAACCCTTGTTACCATCTAGGCCTCTTACCCCTCCTCATTTCCCACAACCCCCCAAAATCACTTACCCCCGAACCCCCCAACACCCCCACCCTATTCCCCGTAAACCCCCCTCCATCTCCTAACCCCAACCGCCACACCCTAACCCCCAACCCTCTAAACCCCCGACCCCCTTACCCCATACCCCATTCCCCCCCCACCCCGCCACCTACCCCCCTTCCAGCTCCATCGTCAGACCCTTGTTACCATCTAGGACCAAAGTACTCGTCAAAACGAATCAAACGAGCCCAAACTCGATGGGGTTGTTTCGTTTTATTGTGGAGTGCCTTTGGCCATCTTCCAGCTCCTTCATCAGACCCTGGTTACCATCTAGGATCAAAGTGCTCGTCAAGACGAATCAAACGAGCCCAAACTCGACGGGGTTGTGTAGTTTTATTGTGGAGTGCCTTTGGCCATCTTCCAGCTCCATCATCAGACCCTGGTTACCATCTGAGATCAAAGTACTCGTCAAGACGAATCAAACGAGCCCAAACTCGACGGGATTGTGTTGTTTTATTACATAGTTCCTATGGCCACCATCCAGCTCCATCATCAGATCAGCTCCATGTTACAATAATATTGCATTGTCATCCAATTTACACATATGTGCAAAATTTCAGCTCAATCGGAAACCGGGAAGTGGGTCAAAATCGCGCCCTAAGGAGTCGGTTACAAACATACAAACATACAAACACACATACAAACATACAGGTGAAGCTAATATAAAGCGTGTAAAAACAATTCTACGGAAACATGGACGCGCGGCCGCGGAGGCGCTGTCCATGTTTCCCTAGTAAGGCTGCGGCTCCACTGAGGCGGAGACGAGCGGAGCTGAGAGGAGACGTGTGGGGATCGACCAATCATATTACATGAAATCCACATCTCGTCTCCGTTTATGTAATATGATTGGTCGATCCCCACACGTCTCCTCTCAGCTCCGCTCGTCTCCGCCTCAGTGGAGCCGCAGCCTAATTGTTTTTTTTACGTAAACGCGATCGAGAAGTATTTTGGTGAAGTTAAACTAATACTAAGCGTACTGAACGTAGGCCTCCCCGAAGGTTCGAGAAACAGATCCGTCTTGCGCCATCCGCTTAATCTTAATCAAGTCCTCGTTCCATCTGGTTGGAGGTCTTCCGGTCCTTGGACGCCACTCGAGAACCTTTTGACCCCATCGGCCATCAGTTCTACGAGCGATGTGCCCTGCCCACCGCCACTTGAGTCTGGCAATTCTTCGAGCTATGTTCGGTGACTTTAGTTCTCGCGCGAGTTTCATCACTTCTGATGTGATCCCGCAGAGAAACTCGCAGCATAATCCTCTCCAATAATATGTACTTACAAATCTATTATAGCCGATAAAAACTCTACACCACTTAATTCACTACGCCTACAAAACAATTTACAACAAACAACGTCCAAAAACGGTTCCCAAAACCGTCACTTTCACATCACGAGGTGATTAATAAAAAATCTGATAACCCTTGCAATTAATTAGGCGGCCATGTTAGTGTTGCCAGCTTCATCTGTCTTGTGACGTCATGCCATTGTGGTAACACCGACCGTTAAGCTCCCACGGCTTTTTGTTCTACATATAGTAACATGCGAACACTATAGTAAATCTTTTCTGATGGTAAATCTAACGCAAAGAAAGCGCACTGTACTGCCGTTTGGCAAATTATTTTTCCCAAATAACTTATCGCAATAGTTTTAGCAAAGTTACATTTCGCATTTTATTCATTTGGTCAAATTATCATTTTGCAAAGTTTCACTTCGTCAAGATTTTATTAAGAAAATGCTTAATTAAGCAAATGTTTTATTTTGTCATAAATTGTATGCCAAAAAAATGTTTGCCAAATTTGTCACTTTCCATGCTCAACTTATAGCAAAAGTTTGGCAAATTTTTACTGTTGCAGGAAAATACAATACGTTTTGTAACATTGTTAGGCATATCGCTGGCAGCGAGCGAGTAAGACCTTTCAGGTTAGAAGAGACTCGGACAGGTTAGGTTCAGAAGGCTAAGGCGGGAGCGAAGCGTAGCGTAGCGTAGCTCCCGCCTTTGCCTTCGATGTTAGATATTTTTTTAAGACAGCACAGAAATGTCGAGTTAAACTCGTTTTAAGACGTGAGTGATCCGTTTATTTTCACTACGTTAGTTTTATAACAATATTTAATAGTTTTAGGAAATAAAACTTCGATATTAAATATAACCCCCATTCGATATTTTAAACACTCGATCTATCTACAAATAATAAATTTACTTTCGATATTCAGTTATGTGCCCAATTAAAAAACTGCTGCGAATAAATGTAAAATCATAAAAGTTACGTCTACCTGCCTAACCTAGGCCACTGTCTCAGTCTAGTGCGTCTAGAAAGTCTAGAATCTAGACCTAACACGTACCAGGATCATAGAACCACGAGGCGTACTGTTCAGACGATTCGACTCCAGACACCCGTCCAGAACCAGTTATACTTACATTGATAAAAAGTATAAAACTCGGTTATATTTAATTTTATCGGCCGTCTGCTCAGGTCGGGATTATCATGCTTCCTTCGCCCTGTCATTCGAGATTATGCCGATGCAGTGTTTTTTAAAGCAACAAAAAATATACAAATTTAATTCGCTTGAGTAAAATTTTACTATGGTAGGTATGATCGTTGCATCTTGCCGTATATTAGACCTTAATTGATGCGCATAGAGAAAGGTAGATCTTAAAAGCCATGGGGTCCTGGTAAGAAGCTACTGGAACTATGGCTTTTGTTTGTAGTTAAAACGTAATAAAAATAATAATAAATAAAGCCTAATGAACTATTCGAAGGTTTTCGAATTGTTTTCTCCCGACTGTCGAAGGAGGGTTATGTTTTTCGAACGTATACGTATTTATGTATGTATGTATCATTCTTTGGCACGCTCAATGGATTTTTTTTCGTCTCAGTTCCGCGAGTGACATAGGATTTATAATTTCTCGGAATTCCCATGGGAACGGAAATTATACAGGCGGGTTTTTTAAATCTAGTATTGAAATTAAAGCTATTGAATAATAACTAGTGTTTTTGTACCAGCCCATATCCCAGCCTATATACCTGCCATTGCAGGGCACAGGCCTCTTCTCAGAATAAGAGGGCTTGAGCCGTAATTCCCACGTGGGCCCAGTGCATAATAGGAACTTCACACCCACCTCCTCTTTCCTCACGATGTTTTCCTTCACTAAGCTCATGGTAAATTAAAATTATAATTTCAATTTCGCACATAAATTTCGGAAAACTCACGAGGTGCAAGCCCGGGCTCGAACCCACGACCCTTCGCTTAAGAGGCCATAGGTCAAACCATTACATTACCACGACTTTCAACCGATATTGTATACATATTTACATTCTTTATCGAATAGTCTAGCTCTAGGTAAATAGTCGTACATAATTCTTTCATCGTTCTCTGTCCACGTGTGACGTCACGTGTGTTACCTACGAAAACATCAATACAGCTCTTCCAAAATATGCTGCCCTGGTACTTCGTGCCGTTTCTCACTTTCAAATCGACGAATGGAGCGATTACTCAATAGACGTTTCAACTACTCAAGATAGTTAACAACGGTGACGTTTCGTAATGTTTTAAGTTAATATTTTGACCATATTTTAGGGTTCCGTACCCAAAGGGTAAAAACGGGACCCTGTTACTAAGACTCCACTGTCTGTCTGTCTGTCCGTCTGTCTGTCTGTCACCAGGCTGTATCTCATGAACCATGATAGCTAAGCTGAAATTTTCGCAGATGATGTATTTCTGTTGCCGCTGCAGTAACCACAAATACTAATTTAATTCATTTTCTTATAGTGCCACTTCGTTATTGAAGGTTGGCAGGCTGCTATGGAAAAGGCTATGCTCGGAGTTTTTCTAAAAGATCGAATTCGTTACGAAGTGATCCGACAGAGAACCAAAGTTATCGACATAGCCCACCGCATTAGCGCGCTGAAGTGGCAGTGGGCCGGCCATATAACCCGGAGAACCGACAACCGTTAGGGTAGACGAGTTCTTGAGTGGAGACCACGGATCGGCAAACGTAGCGTAGGACGTCCTCAGACTCGGTGGAGCGATGATCTTCGCAAGGCGGCTGGCAAGAGCTGGATGAGAGTGGCCGAGGATCGTGCTCAGTGGTGTGCCATGGGAGAGGCCTATGTCCAGCAGTGAACGGACATAGGCTGATGATGATGATGATGAGGCAGCTCCATAAATCTCATCCTGGCGATAGTTAGCCATCTTTAATAGCTGTTCTACCATCTTGATGCCGGTCCACTAACTTACGTTATGGAGCCATGATATTTTTCGTCTCGAGACCTTTCGTTTCCCTGCTATTTGGCCCATCATGATGTTGATGATTTGCGGCGATATTGTTGGTGTCGGAGAATATGGCCCAAATACGCGACTTTCCTTTGATTATCCGAACAAGATCAACCTTCTTTCACGTTCGCTGAAGACCGTCAACGTCATTTATTTTCACAATAATTTATTGTAACCAGCAATAAGTTCAAAGACAAATCAAGTTGACCTATTTCGTTCGCCATTCATGCTTTGATTGAACGTAATTGTCATTTGACAAGTGACTTAGATTTTGAAAGCGTCCTCATTGTATATGTAAAGTGGTTAAATATTACTAATTAATTTTGAATTCCTTGAAGCCATGAATCGTTATTCTAAACCGCGCGGTACTGAAATTACTAAATAACAGTACCTCGTAATAATTACAATGTTACAAAGTAAACCACAATTGTATATTAAATGTCAAGTATCTTTAAATGTAGGAAGAAAGTACATACAATAAACTCCGTCAATTCCGTTTTTCTCGATATAAATCACCACACGGATATCATCAACACAAAAGGGTTCGAAATATTAATTGTAATAATTTATTGGTTGTTCACAGGTGGTGAGGTGTATCGAGGGGAGCTATGCTGGGCGGGGCGGCGGGGGGCGCCCGCTCCCGCCCCCCCTCTGACCTGCAACAAGGTATGATGTCCTGGTACTCGATTTGCTGCTGCTTTAGTTTGTTGCTCTGACATAATAAACAATAGACCTAAATGGAGAATATAAAATGGCGTTTATTTGCAGGTGTATCCCGGTTTCCTCTCTACTCGCTGTTTCCGACCCAGGGCAATCGACCGACTTTACACAAAGGTGAATGTTATGAAAACATTAACGCTTTTCTGTTTTCACAAGCTTTTATTTATAAAAAAATACGTTTTATGAAAACAGTACCTATTATTAAATTCTGAGCAATTTTGAGTTGTAGCTCACAAATACAACCTTATCAGCGAGTATTCCTGAATCAAATTTTGTTTTTTGTATTGCGTATCACAATATTATAAACAACGCAACGGTATCCACAGACACAACTATTGTGATAGACTCAGTAAGTGCAGCGATCGTATAAGCTTCGACCTTTGAGTACTACAGCTTCGACGAACACTATCGCAAGTTCTTAAAATTTTTTTTTTTTATTAAACATAAATCGATATCGCAGATATCTGCGCGGAAAAACGCCGAACCGACACATTTCTTATTTGGGGACCTCCTTTTCAATTTTATTTTATTTTATGTACCATACCTACACACACACGTCTATACAGGGTTATTTGTAATTCACTGACATCCTCTTAACCCTGAATTCCTATCACTCAAACAAATGTTTTTTGTTCTACGACTTTTTAAAATGAAGCACATTTTCCCATACAAATACACAGAGTATCGTAGAAATAAGAGGTAATCTCAAATTTTCAAAACGTTATTACACCAAAAATATTAAGTTATGACAAAAGTCGTAAAACAAAAAACATTTGTTTAAGTGGTAGGAGTTTAGGGTTAAAAGGATGCTAGTGAATTACAAATAACCCTGTAGTAGCACTAAGTAATCGCCTTACTGTTTACTATTTCGTTGCAGTTATTCTGCTACGTTCCTACGAGTATTTTACCCGACGAAGGAGGGTTATTTTTTCCGAGCGTATGTATTTATGTATGTACCGAGTAGGTATAAGGATAGGCCTAGGCACGCCCTACAGCCTAAACGGCGCGATGGATTTTAAACTGTGAGTCTTGTTATTAGATTTGTGTCAGTAGCGAGAGTGACATAGGTAGGGTATATATTTTCCCGGAATTCCCATGGGAACGGAAATTACACAAGCAACACGGATTTCCGATACTACTTATACGATTTCAAGACTTCCTATTAAATTTGAGTTGAAATTTGGAACTCATATGTAAGTCGGTAGCCCAAAAACGGACGTGAAACATAATATGAATTCTCACGGGGGCCACTTTTGAGGTTAAATAAGAAAATATTGGAAGGGATTTTTTTTTCAAAACAATAATAAAATATTATTTTGATTTACATTGGAAAATCATGAGCAATGAAAAAAAAATGGTGAAGGAAAACATCGTGAGGAAACCTGCATACACCTGTGAAGAAATTCAATGGTGTGTGAGAAGTTCCCAATCCGCACTGGGCCCGGGTGGGAACTACGGCCCAACCCCTCTCATTCTGAGAGGAGACCGTTCCCTTCAGTGGGACGTATACAGGCTGGGATGATGATGATGATTTTGAGAAATAGTAGGTAGTGTATTGACTTGCATGGTCTATCTCCCTGTCTGTGCCGCGTCTATTTGCGGGGGCCGCGCGGCGGGGGCTAATTGCAGCGTGTGTCACTCGGCGGCCGGCGCCGGCGCACATGTGCTCCCGAGAGTATTTTGATACTTGATCCAGGCCTTATTACTACAAAATTAAATTTTCGAACTTCACGCGAATAGTATTTAAACATAGGAACGAAAGGGACAACACAATACGAACTTCGAATTTCATAGTAGCCCCCCTGGACCCCATACCTACTAGCAGTGTTGCCACTTAATATTTTTGAATGTAGCTAGAAATTTAAAAAAAATCGCTAGGTTATAGGAAATATCTACAAATGTATTTCGCTTAGTGTATGGACAATTGACAAAGTCGCTGAAACGTATGAGACTATCAAAAAAGGTCGCTGTGGTAGTCCTAAAAATTGCCTGATTTGCGAATAAGTCGACATCTAAAATTATCAATCGTCGTTGAAACTGCAATACTAAAATACTAAAACTAGCTTTTTCCATAAGGTCTAACTTGTCTGAGTCTTATGGAAAAAAGCCGGTTATGCGGTATTGCAGTTTCCCCAACGAAATTTACTGTATAGAAAGCATTAATATCTGAATCTGCGGCGTATTATAGAATGAATGATAACATTTAATGAATACGTACCTATAGCAGTATTGTCAATTCTAAGAATCCACAAAAAAACGGGTGCGCATGAAGTAATAACAGGAAAAAATAGCATCTGATATCAGTTCTCGAAAGAAATAAAATGGATGACAATTCTATACATTTAATTATTATTTCTCACTCAACCGACTACCAACCAATAAGATAAGAAATACGTAACCTCAAGCCGCATCTAAAGCCTCTCTCATAATTGGACTCCAATTTACAACACGTAACAAAAGAACAGATCCGTTCTCCAATTACACCGAATCTGAAAAACATAAATCTTTCTGACACTTCGGAACGCGTGTTGGCGCATGCGTGATCCGTATCGGCCGCGAGCGACAGGCGTGAAGATAGCTGACGGGCTACGCTGAGCCACCTGATTGGTGGAGCTCAGTGTTGCCAACTAAAATTAAACAGTCGCTAGGCTCAATGTGAAAAGACGCTGCAATGTCGTGGGAAATCGTCGATTAGGCTGCGCCAAAACGCGGCACTGCAAGCCTCCATCATCTTTCATCGTCATCATCATCATTTCAGCCTAAAGACGTCCATTTCTGATCATAGGCCTTCCCCAAGGTCCAACAAACAGACCGGTCGCGGTCGCACGCCATCCGGATCCAACGTGTTCCCGCAACCTTAACCAGGTTGTCGATCCATCTTCTTCTTCCGATCTGTGGACCCCATACAACAAACATATAGATAATGGTACGGAACCCTTCGTGCGCGAGTCCGACTCGCACTTGGCCGGTTTGTCTTTTTTGTGTGTCCGAATGGACTCTGTGTTTGCATACTGCCATATTGTTACACTGTAATGTCGGCGAGAACTTGTAATTGGCTTGCTGTATTTACTGTAATTTCTATGATGTATGTACAAGCTCTTGGTTTTCCATAAATAAATAAAAGTAGTGACCCCAAAGTCGCTAAAAATTTTTTGACGCCAATTCCTAAGGAAAAGACGTAATTTCTGGCGACAAAGGCGCTAAATTGGCAATACTGGTTGAGCCTTTTGCCGTGAACAGCGTAACGTAACTTGCATACTTAACAATTATTTAAATGAGCTCTTCTTTGAAAATTTTGATGCAAGATGGTGACGCGTGTTTCACACCCAGCTTGTGGGAGTCAAAGGCATCCCGTAAGGCCACCTCAAGGGTTCCTTTTTACGATTTTGATACGGAACGCTAAATGGATGTACTTAACACAAGGAAAGCTAAGGGTTATCTTTAATGAATAAGGTTTAATCCGGGATTTTAACCCGGGACTTTTGTTAATCTGAATCTGAATCTGATTCTACATAGTTTTAAAAATAAACGTTAGTTTAATAATCTAATATATAAAAATCTCGTGTCACGGTGTTTGTTATCGAACTCCTCCGAAACGGCTTGACCGATTCTTATGTAACTTTTTTCTCTGTATTCGGTAGGTCTGAGAATAAGTCGTAGGCTTTTTTTTGTATACCTACCCCTATTATTCGCAGACGGAGTCGCGGGCAACAGCTAGTAATTAATTATACAAAATAGTCGTTAAAGTATTTGTTATAATCCACGCACACATTTCGTGCCGTCAATAAGAGTCGAATCACATTCATAATAGTCATAGCCATAAAATAACATAACTTTTTTTCAATAATTTCTCAATCCAAATTACCAGGGGAACATAACCGCGCAGCAGCTAACTCGACCTTTGTCCGCAGTGACGACCGATAGCCTCTTCTCGACGTCTCTGTCCACTTTCGGCGTGCCCACGCCGCCGCCGAATTCGCCGCTGCAGCTCGAACTGCTAAACTGCTCGCAACGACTCTTGCTGGCAGACAAGTTAGTACCTAGTTGTTTATGATGGCCTAGTTCTTCCGTATCTTAAGGAAGGAAAGTCAAGAAAGCAGAGTTAATCAAATTGTAGTAAGGAGGCAAGTGTAAAAACATGTCTTTGCAACGTAATTTAATTTTGATCTCATTATTTCTGCAATTTTGTCTATACCCATTATTTACCCATTAATTTGATTAATTCAATGTCTTCTGTTCTGTATTCAGTCATAACTAAAACAGGATAAAAGGAATAGAACAATGAGCAGTCAAAGTTTTTGAGTGTGAATGGAATAATTGGAATATTCAGAAAAATTGTGTTGTTTACAATTCCGTATGTTTGAATATTTGTGGCCCGTCAGGAATTAGCAGAAATACTTCCTTACTCATTTGGCTCGGTCTCGGTGCCCTCTCCAGTAATTCATGTCAAGTCTGATATCTAATGCGAAATGCATGGGTGGATTAAGATTGATACGATAAAATCTAAAATGTTTCCAAAAACATTGCATCTCACTCTTACGCATTACGTCACAGATAATACGAAAGAGACAATAACCATGAAACTACCACACATCCCACAAAGACACAAGCTGGAAGGAATGTGGGCTTGGGATATTAACTTACTTGTTTATTTCAGGGACCCGAATAAAATGGATGACGCCAAACTTGGAAAGTCTTGCCTACCTGACAACCTCTGCTGCCCTGGTGAGCAACGTCAGCTCATAGACGGCATCGGCGTCATGCAACCGCTAACGATCAAGACGGAGCAGGCCAAGCGCTCCTGCAACACTTGCCTTACCAATTCGCCCAAAAAAGTAAGTCACCTGCTTTGTTCTGATACCCTGAACCTTGACAACTTGGAACATTTTGTAATAAATAATTATGCTGTCAAAAGCACTATATATTAATTAACCAAGCTGGATCTCTCCTATGGGGGTTTTCTGACAGATGAAATACAGCTGGCTGGTCCGTTTGACGTTTCAGTCTTGCTTATTTAGTAGTTATTATAAACCAATTCCAATCCAAACCCATCCCAAAGCCGTTATGGCATGCATGACTTGACCTATGGCCTCTCAAGCAGAGGGTCGTGGGTTCAAAACCCGGCTCGCACCTCTTAGTTTTTGCATTTGCATTTGAAATTTACCATGAGCTTTACGGTGAAGAAAAACATCGTGAGGAAACCTGCACACATATGCGATGAAATTCAATGGTGTGTGTGAAGTTCCCAATCCACACTGGGCCCGCGTGGGAACTACGGCCCAAGCCCTCTCATTCTGAGTGGAGACTCTGCAGTGGGACGTACTTAATTATAGGCTGGGATGATGATAATGAATCCCAAACGTGTCACAAATGCCAAACGAACCTCACTGATACTAACCGTCAACTGACAACCCTGTCACTGTCACCCTCATTGACATTATACTTTGCTTCGTCGAAATATTCTTCAGAACGAAGCAGATAAATTAATCATGTATCGTAACGTGTAGGCGGCAGATAGGGTTTCCTATTCATTTCCATTAGCTAACTCAGTTTACTTTCCAGATGGTTCACTCGGACAGCGGTTGCAGCCGCACCAACCCCGTGACATGGCTCGGCGTGGCCGGCCAAAACGTCCAAGTCCAAGTAAAGAGAGAGCCACAACACGTCCATATGTCAGAACTGGTGGCCGTGAAGCTGGAGCAAGCTTCTCCCGGCACCAAGCCCGAGCCAGCACACGCTATACCCGCCTCGCTTAATAACGGTACGTAAACTTTATGTGTTCCTAGTAACAACAGTCGAATGGCTGAGCATAAGATGAAGCAGCATATTTGGTGTGCGTTGTGACTATGTCAGAACCGGTGGCAATGAAACGGCGGCTTCTTCGGACGGCACCGAATTGGAATGGTTTGCTTATATTTATGTGTTCCTGGTAACAGCAGTCCGATGACTAAGCTAAAATTCGATGAGACTTGGTAGTATAGCGGCAACGGTACAACAAACGGTGTTTTGGTATTATTTTGTTAGCTGAATTCGGAAACAGTAGCTTAGCACATAGCCAAAGCACAAAGCACAAAGCCAATAACAGTAGCATAGCCATGGCTAAGAAAGCATTCAATGATAAAAAACACATTTTTAAAGGCAAAATCTCAAGGAACATTCGGAAAAGATTTATTAAGACCTTATCTGGAGTATAGCATTATATGGGAGCGAGACATGGACATTGACTCAGCGGGAACGAGACAGATTAAGTGCGTTTGAGATGTGGTGCTGGCGGAAAATGGAGGGGTTAGCTGGACTGAAAGGAGAACTAATGAGGAGGTTTTAGAGTTGGTGGAAGAGGAAAGGCGGCTGTTAAGGACGATTGAAAATAGGAGAGGGAATATGCTGGGGCATCTGATACGACATGACAGTTACATAAAAACTATTTTGGAAGGGCGAATAGAAGGCAGGCGAGGCAGGGGAAGACCGAGACGGTGATTTAGAAATGCTGCAGACAGAGAGCGGTCTGGCGTTCCGCGTTCCGAGTTCCGAGTTCTGCGTTCTTTCGAATGTACTAGGTCCCTTACGATAACGCACACAGCAGGCGGTCGGAACTCTCGAGCGGTCAAAACACAGAACTCTGAACGCGGAACGCGGAACTCCAGACCGCTCTCTGTCTGCGCGCGCTCTTATAGATCAAGCCAAGGAAAAAGTCAATGTCATGTCGTATCAGGAGCTGAAAACGCTGGCAGAGAACCGAAAAGAGTGGCGATTACTCCACCGACAAGAGCTAAGCTCTTAAATTAATGATGAATGAGCTTAGCACGATTACTTACATAAAATTAAATTTTTGTAACGATTTTAATTATATAATAATCAAGGGCTAAGCTCAGTTGCATTGCTTCCTTGCTTCATTTTTGGTAGCGATATCGTTCGAAGTGCTAAGACACCAAAGGACGATGTGGTGTGACCGTGACTGATAATCTCGTAGCTTGCCGATTTATGTTGACGACTTTATTGAATCAGAAACTATTGACGTCGTCAATATTGACTTTAATGAATGAACTAATCTTGCAACATGCGAATTACTTTATTAACAGATAATAGGTCAATTCAATAACAAGCACATTAGGTAAACGAGCAAAAAGCGGTCTTGCTTGATTCAGCCACAGAATACCATTCAAACATAATCAGTGCGTAGCTGTTTACGAAATTACGAAACAACCGCGTAGTACGATATGCCAACGTGTATTCAAATTTCACCTTCTAGCGTCTTGCGCTTTCAACTCGCACATTAGAATTAGAATATTCTAATTCGACTCGCTATCGTTTCTAATCCCCTGGTACCCGGCGAATGACAGTATGCGAGATGGCGATGTGTTCGGAGGTGCACACTCCCTCAGACGTCTTGTCTCTTACGCACCTCCTGTGTTTGTATATTTGTTTCGCGCGTGTGATTCGTTGATGTGTTTCGCCGTATCGGCAATAAAATGATAAACTTGTGATAGCAAACTGTTTGTTAAAAAACGTTCGCTTTTTAATTTATCCATAATGTCCGACACAATGATCGGACGAAGTATTGTTCAATTCCGTCAGCAACTTATTTAATTACTAACTGTTCTACCCCACCGAGGCAAACCTAACAACCCTAACAAACCTAGGCAAACTCGTGTTACGAACGAGGTATCAAAGGCTAGTTTAACTAAAATTCTAACTTCGTGCCGTGCCTGTCCCACCCACGCCAAAAGTATATTTTTAAATAGTAGATTGGTTGAGAAAGACGGTAAGACGGTAGAATATACGGGAGAAAAAAAGTGTCCCAAAACTTTCTTATAAATCTTTGATTCTTCCATTCCATTACGGTCATATAGTCTATGAAAAATGGTAACGGAACGGGAAGAAGAAGAAGAAGTTACTAAACCATGTGTATGGTGACATTGGTGACAAGTTTTAATTAAAAAGTGATTTTCCAAATAAGCATTATTTAAAAAAATAATGAAGTTTTGTTTCTTGTAACTGCGACTTAAATGTGGTAGCCGCCGAATATTGATCTAGAAAAATCGGTTCCTGGTCGACCACCTATTGAAAATCATCGTATTGTATTGTATAGAAAGGCCTAATGAATACAATAGGCTCAGAGTCGCTCAACGAGCTATGGAGAGGGATATGCTCGGGTTTTCTCAACGGGATGGAATCAGGAATGAGGAGATTCGTAGAAGAACAAGGTTCACTGGCATAGCCAAACGGATTATCTCGTTAAAATGGCAATGGGTATACCACGCAGAACGGATAACCGTTGGAGCTGAAAAGTTCTCTAATGGAGACCACGGACTGGCAAGCGCAGCGTGGGACGTCCACCAACGAGCTGGACGGATCGTCTGGTAAAGACTTCAGGTTCACGCTTCCAACCGTAATGATTAGAATATCAACGAGGGAGGCCTGTCCTTGTCCAGCTGTGGACCTCCTACGGTTTAAATGGCGTTGAAAACTGTTTGTAACTAAGATGTTTATTCTCCAGGTTCGATTCCCGTCGGTATCGCCGTGGCCCGCCAACGGGTCGGCGACGCTGGTCTCCTGGCAGCATTGTCCCAGAAGGACGCACAGCAGCGACTGCACGAGCTCGGTGAGTGAACTACTTGCTGCGTTATGCTACTCTGGTCATTCTGTAGGCAGATTTACGTGGATGTAGTTTGGGGCCATCCATAAATTACGTCACACCAATTTCGATCAATTTGGACCCCCCCCCCCCTCCTTGTCACACTTATTACTATGAAAATCGCCATTATTTTGTTCTAATGTCACAGATCGCTTGACACCTCCCCCCCCCTAAATGTGTGACGTAATTTATGGATAGTCCCTTTTAGAATGAACTAAAACAATTACTTTGCTCACCCGCGACCTTACAATAGTTACGTTTATGCAAGAAATGAATCCAATTTTAATAAAAATTCAGGTTTTTATAACAGCCCAATGATTATTTTTGTAGTAGCGTATCATACGGGGCCTGGAAAAGGCTTAAAAAAACATGAATAATATTTGTCACCCACCTTTTGCTTTTAGCCAGACATTATCAACAAAATCTTAAATTACGCGTAAAACGTTCAAGCCATCCTAGGATTCCTAGGATTCCTACACCTAGCATATTTGTGCCCAAACGTTTTGCCGCAGGACCTCGCGGTATTTGCTGTGGTTTCTGTACAAAGGCATTCAAGACATTCGAAGGATTTTAATTACAAAATGCAAAGTGTTTCTGCGATTTTTTTACATACGAGAATAGACTCGCTAAGTGTGTTGGCTATATACGCCCTGTGCCTGTGCCCGTACTAACATGCGACAAATGGGTCAATCAACTTATTTTTGTTAACGTTTTTCTGCTACTTTCTATGAAAACCGAAATAATTAAAAAACTGATTATTTTTCCTTATTTAAAACCCTGGATTTTTGTAGTCAATAATGGTATAATTGCCATATTTATTTTATTTTGTTTAGCTTCTATTTCATTGGTGACCCAGAGGACAATGTTGTCCCCGAAATTTGTATGAAAATAGTGGTATGTCCCCTGGGTGTCCGGATTTTTTCATAGAAATACTTATTTTTTTGGTTTTCACATACACACTATGATAAACAGTTTTACTACAAAATCATGGTTTCACTAACCAGAGATTACAGAGTTACCTACTTGTAAAGGAGCAAATCTATCTATCTATCTAATACCTTTAAACGAGCATACAAGAATTGCTCGTTTAATAACTCCTAAATAAATCCTGATTATATATATATATATATAATCAGGATCTCGGAAACGGCTCCAACGATTTCGATGAAATTTGGTATGTGGGGGTTTTCGGGGATGAAAAACTGATCTAGCTATGTTTCATTTTCAGAAAACCGCTTTTACTCGTGTTTTCCGGCTATTTTTGTTTGCATTAGAATACAAAGCTAAATTTCGCCGGCTTCGAGCAGATCATAATAGCACAGTAGAAATCGGGTGGTCGCGGATCCAGCCGACCTCGGTTCGATTCCACGTTTTTTTTAAGGAGTTTTTGTTTTTTTTTTTTAAGTTTGTTTTTCATGAGAATACGTCAAGTTTCTTCTTTTGTGAGAAAAAGTTACTTTTTTGTGAGAAAAAGTATTATAGGGAACGTGCAGTAACTATAGGCGGCAGCACTAATGCGACAAAAGAGACACTATGCGGACAGTAAAACAAACTTATCAAGGTAAAGCATTCAAATTGATGGCACCCTTATGACACCAGTTGGCAGCACCGTCTATGTGCACGTTCCCTATTGGGAGCAAAGAACAAGAAAAACCTGTTGTCTGTAAAGTCGGTTTACGGACGATAGTTCAACGTGGCTCACCCCCCCCACCCCCTCCGGTTTTTTTGTCAAATATCTTGAAAACGGTGCATCCTACGGCAAAATCAATGAAATTTTCATCCCCCCTTTGATATCCCCACGCTCCCTCCCACGCATCCCCCCCGCACCCCCTCCCCCCTCTCACCCCCTCAACCCCTCCGGAGTTTTTGTCAAATATCTTGAAAACGGTGCATCCTACGGCAAAATCAATGAAATTTTCATCCCCCCCTTGAAGCTCCCGAACCCCCTCCCCCGCAAATATATAATCAGGATCTCGGAAACGGCTCCAACGATTTCGATGAAATTTGGTATGTGGGGGTTTTCGGGGATGAAAAATTGATCTAGTTTGGTCTTATCTCTGGGAAAACGCTTGGTACCGAGTTCTGCCCGAGCGGAGCTCGGTCGCCCAGGTACTAGAAATTAACAAAAAAAAGTTGATTGACCCAAATAAATAATTAAATCGTGGGACGATTGACACCAATAGGGATGTTGGCACCACCAATCAACTGACGTACTTATTTGTTTTAAACCAACAAAAATCTAATTTTGCAGTCAATAGAAAATTAGTCTGGTTTACAGGACTAAAATAAAGCGGTTTTTTACTGGAGTCGAGGCTTCGAATTATTTTTTAATGGCGTCAACATCCCTATTGACCTAGTCTCAAACTAAGCAAAGCTTGTACTATGGGTACTAGACAACGGATAAACATACTTATATAGATAAATACATACTTAAATACATTAAACACCCAAGACTCTTGCACAAACATTCGTATTTTTCACACAAATATTCTGCCCCGACCGGGAATCGAACCCGGGACCTCAAGCTTCGCAGTCAGGTTTTCTAACCACTATATCGTCCGGTCGGTCGTAATCTTACTAATAAATATTATAAGCGCGAAAGTTTGTATGGATGGATGGATGTTCGGATGTTTTACTCTTTCGCGCTAAAATTGTTTGAGGGATTCTAATGAAATTTTATAGGTATAAGTATACTTTTTATTTCTGAATATTGCTAAGTTCCCGCGGGATAGCGATAAACGAATTCTTTGAACTGTGTAATTTTTGGGATAAAAGTATACTTTAAGTTTATCCAGTTTATAAAGTATCTGTATAGTGTATTCGTTTTTCAAAATTAACGTACGAAATTACATTGGAAATTTACCATGGCTTTACGCTGAAGTAAAACATCGTGAGAAAACCTGTACGCACGCACCTGCGAAGGAATCCAGTGGTGTGTGTGCAGATTAGGAACGCCTAATCTGTGCTGAGCTCGCGTGGGAACTATGGCCCTCTCGTTCTTGGAGGAGGCCTGTGCCCCGCAGCGGGACGTATATGGGCCGAGATGATATAAGTATGATGAATGATGTATAGTTTACATCTTCGGATTAAACATTTGGTTTAGCCGTTCTGTGTTGCCACTTTTTCTGTGCCAAAATATGTTTAATTCACAAAAGAATCAATCAATAGACTCAATGAAATGTAGAGTTTCTTTTTCTACAACTCCAAAAAAAATGTTGTCAATATGTTAGCTTAGCGGATCACTATGTAAGCGCATGCATATCTTTACTTTTAGTTGGACCATAACACAATATACATTTATGTATAACGCACATAGTTTATCGCAATTAATGTTTCTTTGTATGCTATCATAGTTGTGGCTCTTACTGCCTCTGGTAGCCTGGTAGTTGACTGATATTTTGTCCGGTTAGCCTCGCTGCTCAATACATTTGATACGATACCTGTACACACACAATCATACTAGGTATAGCGTATCTAGCACGTACAAAACTCGTGTCGCTGTGTAACGGTATGCTATAACAACTCTCTGTAGATTCTGCTAACCTGGTGCCACTATGTATTTACTACGATGCGCTTGATAGAAAAAAAAAAGTATATTGAAAAAGGAAATCGGCAAATAAAATTGACGACTTAGCTACAGGCTGCTCCGTTTTGTTACACATTTTTATTTATTCTTTCGGGTCTATAATGACTCCCATAAAATTTTAAGTCATAATGTATCATTAGTCATAATCAACGTTAGTCATACAGTGATTTATTTCTGAAACAATTTATTTTTCGGAATTGTTATAAAACAAACCTAACCTAACCTACTGTATCTATAAGATGGCATTTAAAAAAGTCCTGAAAAAAATACCGCTTCAGAAATAAATCACTGTATGACTAACGTTGATTATATAGAGAAGGGGACTTGTGACCGGGTTTTTTAGTCCGTGCAAGTCGGACACTGTCTGGGCCCTCCATTCCCAGTTCGTCCGAAGGGATTTTTCCCGAGCACAAGTCACCTCCAATCCTTAAAGTAAAAAACAGCAAAGACTTCGCGTCTTTGGCCCCTCTGGCGACTCATTAAAAAAAAACGTTGATTATGACTATAATGATACATTATGACTTAAAATTTTATGGGAGAAAAGGGGCACCGAAGTTGATAACTTAATCTAAAATTTTACATTTATTGCGGGGTTCGAAGATTTCTGGTTATGCCAACAAGAATTATTTCCAAACACAAACAACAATGACGTATGAAAATGAACAATTAGTATCACCTTGGGCAAAAGTCAAATGCAAACGTTTCGAATGTAAAATCAGAAGTAGAGTTTAATTGATTGCGCGTTCGAATCGAAATCGCGCTTATCGCTTCTTGCACGCGAGCTCGAAATATGAACGAATGACCGTTGAATCAATAAGAAGCTATGACGGCAGAGTAAACAGTGTTGTTTGTTCGAGTTTTTCTTGTATTTTCGGACGTCTGCTTTTTCTTTTATTTAGGTGTTATTGCGCTAGTAGAATTTTGTTGCGCACATTTGGAATGCTCTTTTCCGCGTTATTTCTTTAAGTACGTGTTAGAAAGTTATTTTAAACCACGATTTTTAATTTCGTGGAATTCTGACACATGCCAGATTTTGACGTTTCAGAGGCAACAAACCTTTATTCATTTTAAATCTATTTATTATTTTAGAAACATAATAAAATAGGCAGTACATTACTAATTATAAATATAGTGAAGGTGAGCTTTTACTATAAGAAGTTATCAGATTTCATTTATTAGTCTATATTTATTTCATAGGTTTTTAAGAGATTCGTGTGTTCATGGTTTGTGTGAGACGCAGTTCATATCATAATGATATTATTCCTCTTTAAACAACATAACACATAGCAAAAAACAAAAACTTTTCAAGGAAATAATAATATCAATCAACGAAAACGACAAAAATAATACGGAAACAGGAGAGCGAGCACATTCGAACATTCAAGACAGAAGCCGAATGACTTTTTTGATGGTTTTTATTATTTAAGTATGAACCTTGTCTATGAAATTTTAAATTACAAACCTCTTGAGACGACGATTGAAACTTAATACATAACTATTAATTATAATTTAAGTCCGAAAGTTTGCGATATATGTCAATCATCGCAATGATACCCGAGACAATTTATTTTTAACTCATAAAAGGGTTGAATATTTTATTACATCTGAACAGTTAGATCAAAAAATATTCTAACTACTTATTAATTAATGATTTATTACATTATGTCCAATTTGAATGCGTATACTAAGGAATTTGTGCTCTGTATTTCCTAGTTTTTGTTTTATCTCGTTTAAATTTTCGGGAAATATTTTTTGCCTAGTAACACTAAGAAATGTCATAATTCCACGAAATCAAAAATCGTAGTTTAGTTATTTTTCATGTTAAGAAAATGCATTGTTTTTTTCTTTTAAGATAAGCCGTTGTTATAGCCTAGTGGATTTGAAATTAAAGGAAAACATCGTTAGGTGCGTATTTTATTCAAAAACGTTATATGTGCAAAAATCCGTGTAAGAGCACCCTGGAGCTGAGAATTTGCGAAAGTAACGGCTTCCGAAATACCCCGTTAGGCCCCGGCGATATCGTTATCAGCCGATGCAGGCTCCCGTGTTTCACGCGGTCACCCGTTTTCGAGTTCGCTTTCATATTTGAATTCACGTTTTTAGGGCTCAGTAGGTACGTCAAAAAATTAAAAAACGGAACCCTTATAGCATCACTCGTATGTCTATCAGTCCGTCTGTCGTAGTCGATTTGCTCCGAAACTATAAGAGATTTAGCCTCGTGAGGCCCACGAAAATTTTGTTTCAATGAACTTTAAACTTTATGTCACTTCTGAGTGAGTTCGATATCACATTAGCAGTACGCTTAGTATAAGTTTTCCTTCACTTCAATACTTCTCGATCGCGTTTACGTAAAAAAATCAATTACTAGGGAAACATGGACAGCGCCACAAGCGCCTCCGCGGCCGCGCGTGCATGTTTCCATAGAATAGAAATTTTTACGTAAACGCGATCGAGAAGTATTTTGGTGAAGTAAAACTTATACTAGGCGTACTGTAAGTCCTATATAAAGGACTAATTCTAATGTGACATTGAACTCACTGATAAGTGACATAAAGTTTAAAGTTCATTGAAACAATATTTTCGTGGGCCTCACGAGGTTAGTTAAAATTTGGTATACTTATACACATATAGTCGGTGACCGAAACACGATGTGTAACGCACGCAAATAAATGATTTCCAAACATGGCCGCCACTTTAAAGGAATAATGAAAAAAATTGCATACTATATCGTATGACAATATATTAAATAAAATGGCTTGTTGTGAGCATCTAAAATGTATATCCATAAGCTAAACTGTTTCTGTCTGTCAGCCTGTCAGTCAGTGTTACCTCTTCACGCAAAAACAGCTAAACCGATTTAAATTAAATTTGGTATGTAGATCGTTTAAATCCCGGGAAAAGACTATAACTCCCGCAGGATAGCAATAAAAGAATTCTTCGCAGACGGAGTCGCGAATAACATCCTATAGTTTTGAAGTTGCATAAGAAAATGAGCGAAAATTGACAATTCCAACCAAGAAATTCCACCTCCCTAAGGTTAAAATGTCAGTAGTTTGCCTTTAATCATTAAAGAAAAAAAAAACTTGCAATACAATGTGACTACCGCCCTTTTTTCCCAACGAATTGTCCTAAAAAAATATAAAACACTTCGTCGACTACACAGTCTAGTGCAAAGGTGTTTTATCCACTTTTTTACCTTATTGTATAACGTTCCTTATGTGAATAATTGCATTGAAACCACAACATCATTATATTGCGGCTCGTCAACTATTTCTTACCTAGCAAATAGTACAGTACAATAGTCTGGAGCCGCAAAATAAAATTGTTTTAATGTCACTTTATTTGCGTGTCGTCAATTGTTACTCTAGTACAAATTGTAAAGAGATTACAGTTCACGAGCCGCAATATAATGTTGTTGTGGTTTTCAATTCTAAATTAAATGGAGTATCTAACTAGATACTACTAACACCAATACTACTAATAATACTAGCAGCAGTAACTACTATTACTAGACCTTTCTTATTGGACTAATCTAACATACATGTAGGAGCGATTGATTCATTTTTAACCCCCGACACAAAAAGAGGGGTGTTACAAGTTTGACCGCTATGTGTGTGTGTCTGTCTGTCTGTTTGTCTGTGTGTCTGTCTGTGGCATCATAGCACTTAAACGGGTGCACCGATTTGGATGCGGTTTTTTTTAATAGAAAGCAGGTTTCTTGGCGATGGTTCTTAGATATGTTTCATCAAAATCAGCTCTTTTGTTAGCTGCGGAAGGGATCTTAGACGCATAACGGGCATTGATTTAATGTTCAAACATACGAGTGACATAATTGCGTTGGGGGTTTTAAAATTCTTAATTTATAGTTATTCGTAGTCAACAGAACTGCACTTTAATGTACTTACCTACTTAAAAAATTCTGTGTCCTTCGTGCGTCCAACTAAACTGACGATGGATGTAAATCTATTAAAATTAATTCAGAATTGTTTAAGAACTAGCTTTTGCCCACGACATACGCTCCTAAAGGGGATTATGATAAGGAAATACGAAAGACCGAATGCATTAAAACATCAAATTGGTCTAACGACCGAATTTTTTTTTGTAACCGTAAACTTCTCTGGATTTATTAAAACAGCATCGTACAGAACCCATTAGGTTAGGTTAGTTTAGTTTTATATTGTAACTAAAAAAAAATTGAGAAGTTTACGGTTTGAGAAAAAAAAATGTTTTTCGGTCTTTTGACCCATTCGATATTTGAATACATCGGTCTTTCGAAATTCGGTATTATAATGCACACCCTCCTAAAGTATGATATCTGCAAATATCAAATCTTGATACCTGATTTACACTCTCGCCTCGTCGCCTCGCCTTGTCGTCTCGCCCCCTCGCCTTGTCGTCTCGCCCCGGACGCGAGCCTCAAAATCAAGGCAAATCACGAGACGAGGCGCGAGGCGCGCCTGTTCACACTCTCGTCTCGTGGCTCGTCCCGCAGTTCGTCTCGCCACTCGTACGCGAGTGTAAACCAGGTATTAGAGTAGGCAAAAATAATAACCCTAAGGTCAAGAGTTTGGGCGTTGGCGTTGATGAATCTGTCAGTCAGTCAATCTATATAGAAAATAAATTACCATGCACATTTTTCGTAGTCGTGCGTCCAATGAAACTAACGATTGAAATCTATTAATAGTACATTACTGCAGCGGCCGCGAAATAGGGGATTGCCGGCCGAGTAGTTATAGATGGCCGAGTGTTAACGAGGCCATCTAGAGATACGAGGCCGGCAATCCCTGTTCGTGGCCAAGGCTTGTATAGAGTTTTTCTCAAACATGCATCATCATCATCACCACCATCATCACCGCCATCATCATCACCATCACCATCACCAACAACATCATCAACATCCATCAACATCCATCAACATCCATCAACATCCGTCAACATCCATGAACAAGAACATCCATCAACATCCATCAACAACCATCAACATCCATCAACATCCATCAACATCCAACAACATCCATCAACATCCATCAACATACATCAACATCCATCAACCAACATCCATCAACATCCATCAACAACCATCAACCAACATCCATCAACATCCATCAACATCCATCAACATCCATTAACCAACATCCATCAACCAACATCCATCAACATCCATCAACCAACATCCATCAACATCCATCAACAACCATCAACATCCATCAACATCCATCAACATCCATTAACCAACATCCATCAACCAACATCCATCAACATCCATCAACATCCATCAACCAACATCCATCAACATCCATCAACCAACATCCATCAACATCCATCAACATCCATCAACATCCATCAACATCCATCCATCCATCCATCCATCCATCAACCTATTAAACGTCATGGTGCTGTGTCACATAAAACAATAGACGATCACTTTGCTGGCCAATGCCAGCAATGTTGTATGAAATTCCATTATTGACCTCTCGTCTAGCCGCACCTGCAACGTGACAGTTCGTGGCGTATTTTAAGGAACATAACGTCAATATTTCATAGCATGTTTGAGAAAAATTAATTCCTAATTTAATTATTTAAGAACTACACTTTAGTTAATTTAAGTTCTCCACTGAGGCATTTTAAATTAATTAAATTGCTATATGCTAATTATACCATTTGCGTATGCGTGTGTATGTATGGTGTATATTCTTTGAAAATGTGCAAGAAACTCGTTTGTTTATTTATTACACGCGTTTGTTATTTATGTTCTGCGGTTTTCCTTCATACGGGTTATTTCCACTGTGGATTATACATCCTGTATATCCAATTCTTTTGCTCTTTTAATTTATGCGCTGTTGGTATAAAAATTAGGTTCATATTTAAAGGTCACCGAAGTGTGATTACGTCCTTTTTAATGTACTTGAGTTAGAAGTTTAGAAATATGCGGAGTTTTTTTTAAAGTTTGAAATGAATTAAAAGTCAGAGTAAAAGTGATCAGATGTGCATAGTAGGAGTTCTTGAAGCCGCGAACGTCGCACTTTATTCTATACTAGCTGTTGCCCGCGGTTTCGTCTGCGAAGAATCTTTAAAGGTTCAGCGCTTTAAACGCGAAGTGATAGCAACAGAGATACTTCCACATTTATAATAAATAATCACTACATAGTATAAAACAAAGTCGCTTCCCTCTGTCTGTCTGTCCCTAAGTATACTTAGATCTTCAAAACTACGCAACGGATTTTGATGCGGTTTTTTTAAATAGATAGAGTGATTCAAGAGGAACGTTTATATGTATAAATACATGCATAATTGCACCCGTGCGAAGCCGGGGCGTGTCGCTCGCTAGTTAGTAATAATAACTAGCTACCGCGCTGCGAAGGATTCTTTTATTATCCCGCGAGAACCATGCAATTAAAAATATCAATATGTTAATCCAGCTAGATTCGGAGGGTTAAACCCCTCCGGGTGACCTTGTCCACTTCCAAACTTTTCCACTTCCTAACTTGCCTCATTCCTAACTTGTCTCTTTCCTAACTTGTCCACTTCCTAACTTGTCCACTTCCTAACGTGTCTCTTTCCTAACTTGTCCACTTCCTAACTTGTCCATTTTTAACTTGTCCACTTCCTAACTTATCCAGACGAATAAAAATTTGAGGAATGAGAATTCGGGAAAAGGATAATGTAGGAGTGGACAACTTTGGAAGTGGTCAAGTTAAGGTCGCCAGGAGGGATACTTGCCAAAGAGGCGGTATTGCGTCATTTAGCAACAAACAAACTTTCACATCTATAAATATTAGTACGACAATGCTATCGCAGTTGATCCAAAATCGAAGTAGTATACATATGATTTACAACATATAGGTGTGTTACCCAAGCGCCTTTGTACGCGAGATTTACGACGCCAAAGCGCGCTTGCATCCGACAATTATATGCAAATCAGGTATATAATGGCCAGTATACTCCGACCTGTACACCAAGTACTCCAGCAAAGCTCCTCGAGTCCTCTGTTACCCTGGTAGCTCCAGTATAGTTATTGTGCATGCGCGTACGTAATTATTGCTATCAGGTATATTAATTTTGATAATATCAGCATTTCGCATTGTTCCTTAGATAATTTTATTAACTGTTTTGTGATTTATTGGAGTTAATTGTGGGTTCTTTCTGTATAAATTAACGTAGCGTTAGTTAACGTTATTATAATAAGGCCACTTGTTGCTATTGTTTGACTTCCTGTCCTCGCGTCCATTTAAATACACTTGGGCTCTTCTGTTTTTCGATGTTAGTTCACATACAATACAAATACAACGACTCTTTATTAAACATACACAACAATTCAGAAAAATAAAAACAAAAAACATCACTTAGAGAAAATTTGCAATGTAATTAATGGGTGGCCTTATCGCTACGGAATGATCTCTTTAAAGTTATCTGTAAAAAAGAAAAAACATAAGCAGGTGGTGCAATTTTCAACATAACTAACAACATACATATACATAATTAATATCTGAGGTATGCTATTTATTATAATTAATTATTATACCATGCTCTATGAACGGTTTGGCGATCCCTAGCGTATTTAGCGTAGCGTATTTTCAAATAACTAACCTTTTATTTTATTTTTGGGCCAATCTTAATACGCCGAGTAGCAGATAACGTTATCAATTTGTCGCGAGAATTTTTTTTATACAATACCTATAGGCTTGCGTTTGACCACAATCACGCCTGATGTGAGCCCTACGATGGAGCACGCTTGCCTAGTAAATGCTCATTCACCCTAGACTTGAAAACGGCCAGATTGTAGTGTTCAGGGAACACAGTCGCAGGCAGGGCATTCCACTCCATTGGATTGGTTTATATCAGGCCCTCAGCGACAACGCTTGAAGACGAACGATCGGTCCACGACCGCTGAATTGCGATCGCCTCCGGCAGTACTGGTTGGTGCCTAGGAAGGATTTCCAACACAAGATCACAACCACTGTTACTAGTTTACTTGGGAAGCCTTGGAACCTCAGAATCCTTATACGCCCTGTCTCAAAATTAGTTTTTTACTGTCGTAATCATAATCATTTACTTGCAACTTCGATCAACAATACAAGTTGTATTGTTGATCGAAGACTTGCAAGCCGAATTTGAACTTTATAATAATTACAGTTACTGAGATATGGCCACTTTGAAGCGAAAACATTAATAGTATTTTATATTGCATATAGTATCAGACTCGAGCACAAACAATCGTATTTTTCACACAAATATGTGCCCCAACCGGGAATCGAACCCGGGACCTCAAGCTTCGTAGTCAGGTTCTCTAACAACTAGGCTCTCCGGTCGTCTAAATATAAAAGAAGATGGATATTTTTATATCATTCTACTTTTAATTTCCCAGTTTGCCATCGAACTTCTGTAGAACACCATGAACAACCAAAAACTTAAATAAATAAATAAATAAATAAATATTAGGGGACAATCTTACACAAATCGACCTAGTCCCAAACTAAGCAAAGCTTGTATTATGGGTACTAGACGACGATAAACATACTTATATAGACAAATAAATACTTAAATACATAGAAAACATCCATAACTCAGGAACAAATATTCGTGCTCATCACACAAATAAATGCCCTTACCGGGATTTAAACCCAGGACCTCTTGCTTCGTAGGCAGGGTCACTACCAACTAGGCTAAGGCGGTCGGGGGAACCGGCTGGTTCGATCAACGCGACCAAGTGACCACCTGCCCTTTAATTGACTGTCGTTTTAATAACCCGCTTGTTGACAGGAAACAACCCTTGTACGGCCTAGGAATTGATTAACTGAAATACCTTTTTCATGCTATTGTCAGCGTTTTTGTCGTTGCGAAACATCGTTCGTAATTGCTGTGTACGTGGACTGATTGTTAATAGGTATTGCATTCAAAATTAACTATAGGTAACGCCACGAGAGTTGAGGTCACGCACACAACAACACGTCATGTAATGACAGCGGGATTTTGACATTTATTCGTACCGATAGCAAGTTCAAAAGACTCAACAGTGAATTACAAGATTGACTAAAAATTTCTTCAACCTATTTCGTTAAGAATTATTTAGGAAAATACATATAGTTGAAACAAAACAGAAAATAAAATATTTTCATTTATTTTATTTAAATCAGATAAGCATGTTTATCGCTATTTATAAAATACCGATTTTTTTGTTGCCAATATTTCTTATCAGTTTCAAATTATTTTATTTCAAAAATAGGTTATTTAATTAAATCACTTTGACTTTGACTTTATGAAAAAAGAAAAATTATAATATGCATAGTATTGCGTAGGTATTTAATTATAAGATCATATACTTAATTCACATTTTCATTCACTCGCTCATTTCTTTCATTCACTATTTTTTTTGCAATCAGTACTGTATGTAGCTGTGTGTGTACAATCATTCGCCTCAACTCAACTCAACTCTCGTGGCGTTACCTATACATATACATGGCTTCTGATGTTCTTGAGGCAGCAGTGTGACCAGTTTTAGTAGATTTTCTACTATTTTAGTAAGTAGATTTGAAGCTAATTCTTTTAAATAATATTAATATTATTAAATGGGACGGCCGGATAGCCCATAGTGATTAAAGAACCGGACTACGAAGCTTGAGGGCCCGGGTTCGATTCCCGTGTCAGGGCAAAGATTTGTGTGAAAAATACGAATGTTTGAGCTCGAAAATGTATGTATGTATGTATTTATCTATATGAGTATTTTTATCCGTTGTCTTACAGTCCAGTGTAAAAATATGGGTGCATGCAACTTGCTCATAAATACGTCTCGTAGCTCTTATTTTGTCGAATTAAGGTATTGGTACAGTCGAAAGCATTAATATGTATACATTCATCGCGTCAAAATATGTCATAATGTCAAAATCAACCTTATGGTTAATGACATAAAGTTGTATAGATATTTTTGCACTTGACCGTACATAATTATGAGAGGATGATATCGATACATATTTTTGCACTTGACTTACCCATGGTACGGTCAGCTGCAGAGAAAAGGTAACGGTGGTAATATCACCAGGGGGTATCTTTTCTCTGTAGCTGACTGTACAAGGTTTGTTTGCGTCTTCTTTGACAGTGAAATTGAATTTTGTATCTGTTTTTAATAAAAACCGTCTTACATAAATTAACTTCATTTGACCTGTTGAAAGTTGCCTTAGGGTTAAACACAGTGTATAAACCGCCGGTTTTCGTCCATTACTCAACGTCCACACAATCAATTTCGTTTTCATCAGTCCTACTCGCTCCAGTGACTCGAATTTGCTAATTTAAAAGTAGGTACTTGCATTTCGCAGTACAGACAATACCTAATTGCAGTTTTATGCCGCTCAAGCACGCGAGGACGCCATCAGGCCATCCGTTGCGCCGCGCGTTGGTTATTTAGGCAAAAAATGGAGGACCACCTTGTTTACATGTAGTATTTAAACTGTATACAGTAGTAGTACACACATTTTATGGCGCTTCGTGTATTTTCGGCCGCGCGTACACGAACGAACTAGCCGATGGTAGCCGAAGATACGATTCAGACTTTAAATCAGTCTTATGTTTTATAGTTTTAAGGTGCAAATTACAGTGCACTTCTTATCTGTCTCACTACTAGAAGTATGGCGGCTCTCTACCATTTATTTTGTACTGGGGTGCCTTTGATCAAATTGGGGCATCTTTGATAGTTTTAAAATCGCTGTAAAGTCGACATTGTCCATTTGAGGTAAATGGTTGACATGTTGACAATAAAAAATTTTAAATAAAAAATTAAACCTCCTTCAAAAAACATCCAAAAAACTATGAAATAATAATTGAACCAAACCGACCACAATAAGCATGAAAATATCTTTCTTCTAATCTGTTCGAAGTCGGTGCCTCAGCTCGAGCCAGCAGCAGGAGTGGACCTAGTAATCTAACTTACCTACATACCTACTATCTATAGGGCTTTCACACTCCTGCTGGCTTGTGCTGAGGCACCGACTTCGAACAGATTAGAAGAAAGATATTTTCATGCTTATTGTGGTCGGTTTGGTTCAATTATTATTTCATAGTTTTTTGGATGTTTTTTGAAGGAGGTTTAATTTTTTATTTAAAATTTTTTATTTTTTGCTTTTTAGTTGTTTCTGTTTAAAATAGATGCGTAGGTTAAAATCATCAGTTTGACTTCGAAATAAGTTTATGTTGAAAATTCTATTTTTAATGCTCGACGGGGTTGTGTCGTTTTATTACAGAGTTCCATGATACTTTCTGAATGTAAATGCTCGATTTGTCACCGAAAATACTAAAATCGCTATACGTTTCTCTTGAATTTTTGAAGAGTTTCTTCAATTCCTCATGGATCCCATCATCAGAACTGGATTTTGGTAACAATGGGACCAACCTTGAAGCATATGCTTTCAAACAACGAAAAAATTTTCCAAATCGGTTCATTAAGGACGGAGTTCTGAGGTAACACACGTTAAAAAAAAAAAAAAAAGAACATACAACCGAATTGAGAACCTCCTCCTTTTTTTGAAGTCGGTTAAAAAGATCGATGAACACGTCGACAAGCAATAGCAAATGCTAACAAAAATGCGTGAGTTGGTCGCCAAACTACTTTTAAAAGTCGCCCCGCAGTTCACAGTCACCCCAGTTTACGGTAGTAGCGGTTGCCCGCGACTCCGTCCGCGAAGAATTCGTTGCTATCCCGCGGGAACTTTGCAATTTGCAATAAAAACTATCCTATGTTATTCCTAAGGTCTCAATCTATCTCCATGCCAAATTTCATGTAAATCCGTTCAGCCGTTATTGCGTGATTGAGTAACAAACATCCAAATATCTTCACAAACTTTCACACTTATAATCAGGGCCCGTACTTTTCATGCCGATGAGATGACATCAATTTGACGTCACGCTGCATATAGGATGATCCCAAATAGTTTTATTGTAATTATTAATCATTAGTCATCACATCAATCATTTTAATCATGTACTTCAAAAGTAATTTATTCACACGTGGAATAATTAATACCTAATCGATACGTAAAACGTAAATGAAACTATTTGTTTTGTTTTTATACATACATTTTATTAAATGGTATGTATTGTTACCACATTTCAATAATTACGTAGAAAACAGAATTCCTTCCTAACTTGAAACACGCCATCCTTCTTGCATTGATTCCTACGCAGCGAAAATCTAAATCATCTTCGTGTTCATACGTAATGCAATATTCATAAAAATACTTTTGTTTTGTAATCGTATTTTTGTTTGTTGCGTCGCACATTTGGTTAATTTTTAATGATTGATGATTAATGATTGATTATCAAAACTACTCAAATTGCAATCATCATGTACGCGGCGTGACGACATCGGCATCAAATGTACGGGCTCTGCTTATAATATACCTAAGTAACATTACTTAGACCACTGTTGAGTTCCTTCATTAAGTTCATAGATGGAGTTACTGTGTTTAGGCAGATGTCAAAATGGCACACGGAATGAATGGACAGGGGGGTTACTACGAAATTCGAAGTTCGAAGTTCGGATCGTGCGGTCCCTCTCACTCTCGTAATAAATACCATTAGCGTGAGCGGGACGGCATGAAACGAAGTTCGAATTTCGCGCTTCGTAGTATAGGGCCAGATACGTCCCTCTCTATAAAGCTCCAAACGCACAGGCAGCGGAGCCGTGGCGGCGCGGTGGCGGTGACGGTTGTAATATTCTAACTTGTATGAACGAGTTCGCAGTACCAGTACGGTATTGCGAACTTCGTTCATATAAGTTAGAATGTTACAAATGTTAAAGTATAACTACACAGACACAGTACAGTACAAGAGTAGAAGAGTAGAAGTACAGTAGTACAGAAGGAACGCCACATTTACATTCCTTTTGATTTAATCGTCCTTTGCCATATTTTTTACGATTGCTGACAATCTCAAGATATAAAGTGCATTTGCGAATCGAGAATTTATTTTATTATATTAATAAACAATCGATCATACTTAAATGATTTATGATGTGTAAATTGGCTTGACCGCCGCAGCGGCGTGATGAATCTTGTGTGAAATTAATATTCATTACAATCCAATCCACGTGTTCCTTAACAAAATGTGAAGAATACGTTTTATGTTTTCATGCTTTTTTAATGCGTATCAAACCACATACAGTTTAAAAAACACTTTAAAACCGGGTAACTTTGGCCATTGGGACACAGAGTAAGTAATAGTACTAAAGTACAGAAGGATCACTCTCGAACAAAGGTTAACTTTAGGTATAAAAACTTTCCTACTCCTGCTGCGTGCACGCGAAATCAAAACTTATCGTGTGATACGAGCGTTCATATTCCGTTGGGCACCGCTGATCCGAAACCAAGGGCACAGGGTTCCCACTCGCCCATATTTGGTAGGTATATAAATCAAGAAAGATAACAGTGTGTATTAATTCAGTAAACTACCTTTAGTATGTAAGTAAGTTATTTATAATATCGTTTAGAAGTCATTGTTTGTTGCAAAAATCATAGAAAAAAAGATGCTTAATCAGGCGCGACGCGGCTAGCGTGCGAACTGAAGGCCGCGCGACAACCTACTGCCATACCATACTCCTCCCGGGAGGAGCGCCGGCCGAACATACCTAAACTGCGGAGTGAAACCCCCCTGATTGGGATTACTTTGGTTCTGAATACATTCTTCTTTATCATTATTAACATGACATGGCCTTTTGACATTTTTTCCATTGATATTTTTGTATTAAGTATATGTAGTGTATAAGTATTATATTTGTATTGTTTTTGTATTGTTTGTTGTCTGTTAAGTAATACTGCGTTTCTCTTGTCTATTATTTCTGCCACCTACATTAGTCTGTTGATATTTATTAATTTCTGAGTAATTGGTTGTCTGGAAGAGATCGCTTTTTAGCGATAAGACCGCCTATTGTCTACCTGAATTTTTATTTTTGTAACGTCACTGTACTGTTTTTGGTGATCAATAAAGAATATTTGTATTGTATTGTATTGTATTGTATTATCATCGAATTTTATATATTTCGACATAAGTTCTCCCGTTATAATTCTGTGTAACGTTGCCTTGCTTCGAAACGAAATTGTTATGCTAACGCGGAAAACAGGAACATGCAGATGGATGCGTTTAATGAATGTTATTAAAACTTATGCTAACGCGGAAAACAGGAACATGCAGATAGATGCGTTTAATGAATGTTATTAAAACTTATGCTAACGCGGAAAACAGGAACATGCAGATAGATGCGTTTAATGAATGTTATTAAAACTTATGCTAACGCGGAAAACAGGAACATGCAGATGGATGCGTTTAATGAATGTTATTAAAACTTATGCTAACGCGGAAAACAGGAACATGCAGATAGATGCGTTTAATGAATGTTATTAAAACTTATGCTAACGCGGAAAACAGGAACATGCAGATAGATGCGTTTAATGAATGTTATTAAAACTTATGCTAACGCGGAAAACAGGAACATGCAGATAGATGCGTTTAATGAATGTTATTAAAACTTATGCTAACGCGGAAAACAGGAACATGCAGATAGATGCGTTTAATGAATGTTATTAAAACTTATGCTAACGCGGAAAACAGGAACATGCAGATAGATGCGTTTAATGAATGTTATTAAAACTTATGCTAACGCGGAAAACAGGAACATGCAGATAGATGCGTTTAATGAATGTTATTAAAACTTAACCCGATTTTATTAAGCTTGAAGCAATTTCATATCAGCGACGTATCAAATAATTTAATTTATAAAAGTCGGTTCACAGCTTTCTCCCTCTAACCCGCTGTTTTACCGTAGATAGCATCACGAAAGCGAGTGCGCATTCGAATTTATGTATGGCAAAAACGCACAGCGGACCAATTACATGGTAATACGAGTTAACAATTACAATAAATTGCTTATGGTCGCTTTTTACGGCGTAATGAATTTTACAAGCGGCAAAAAAAAATACCCCACTTTTTAGAACACGCTGTGTCTATGCGCGCGGAAACTTTCGAAAATACAATTCCGTATTTGAAATTTATGGAATGATGATTTTTTATACAATATTTTCTTTTTGTATGTAAACTTTTTAATGTATGTAAACTCTTTATTGCAAAAAAGAAATACAGCTGAACAGAAAAAGTACAAAGGCGGACTTATCCCAAATAAGGGATCTCTTCCAGCTAACATTTAGTCAACGACCGTTATGACACTTATGAATATGACACATTGAACAACTATGAAGTTTCTGAATATTGACAACCCAAAAATAAATAATGTTTACTACTTTCTGTAACACGCTTAGGGAATGCAATCCCGATCTCGCGGGATCCCGATCTCGCGAGATCTCGTGTAATTTTTCGGGATCAATCCCGAAGCATAATATGACGAGATCCCGTTCGAGATTGCCGGGATTGGGCGGCAGCAACGCTACACACATCTACTCGGGGCGCGAGCGGTGCGCGATAAACGAGCTTAGATAAATTAGAGTCAGTCATAAAAAAAGAAATGAATTTATTTGAGTGTGGAGGAACAAGGGGGAGATTTTTGCAGTTTGCATATAATTGTTTAGTCACGCTGTTGCCAACCAGTGTTGAGTCGGAGAGGGCACTCTCAGCAGCTGGGTACATTGCAACGGACATTAGATGCCGTTTAGCAGTTAGCACTCTTAATACACTTTGATTTTTAAGAAGCTACTTTCAAAATCACCCGTAACTTAACTACTTTCTAATCTCCTTGAGTTACTACTTTTTGTTTTGATTATGCTAATTTCCAAAAAAAACTTCAATTATTTCGTTAGTAATATTGAAGAATAAAGGTTTTTGTTTTCTTTCAAATAATATTTTATTTTAAATAACCTCACTATCACAAACAAGCAGTTTTCATCGTTTTCAGTCATTTACATTTTTTTTAAACTAGACGAGATCCCGAAAATTCGGGGATCTCGCAGGATTGATATTTCTAATCCCGCGGGATCTCGAATTTGCGATCTCGAGTCGGGATTGCATTCCCTAAACACGCTATAAATACGTGTAGCATTTCTTTTCTTTTCATAATAATTATGATTCATTATTGTCTATATTCTGTAATAATTTAGTATTGATAGTAGCTAAGGGAAATTTGTAATAAGATGAAAAATATCCAGGTAAAATATCAGTAAGAAGCCGGATAGTCGGCGCTCTTTGCCGAATAGTCGCCGACTATGATAGTGGCCGGATACTCCGGATAGTCGGCTTTACCGACTATTTATTGCTGTATTCACGTGATTATTGATCTCAATCTCAATTAATCGCACAAATGTCTACTTACGTATGCATGCTAAGCACGTAGGCCTTATTACTCTGCTACGCATTCAATTATTTACTTCGTCGGTAAAAGTTACCATTTTTGTTTGTCATGCAGAAAATGCCCTTAAAGGCAGGCCAGTAACTGACTTCGAATTGGAGACAAGTCAGCGCTGACCCGAGAAATACCCAATGTAAATTGATTTGAAGTCAGTACAGCGGTGGGAGGTCAGCGCTGACTTTCAATTTACATTGGGTATTTCTCGGGTCAGCGCTGACTTGTCTCGAATTCGGAGTCAGTTATAGTATAAATCTTCCCAGGTGAATTTTTCGCTTCCAGCCATTACATTAAATTTGAACCTTAAAGGGGGTGATCCATTTGAGAGCAAAACCGCGTACGCCAACGAACTTGCGAGCCAAAGGTCTAAACCGCCAATGGAGCACTTAAAAATCTGCGGACTTTAGAATTTCAAGCATGCATAAAGAGCCAGCGAGCAAATCCGACGGTGTTTAAGTCCGCAAATGGATCACCCCCTTAATTCTATGACGATACCGTTTGTTTTGAAAGATAAGGGCTCGAAGCGAAAAATTCACCTGAGAAGATTTATACTTTAATACTATACTGACCCTGTCTAAACCTGCCTTAATTTTCATTTTATTACTGTTATTAATGTTATTATGTAAGTAGGCACTTTATACATTTTTAATTGTTGTACGTGCAATCTATGTATCTGTCTCACTTAACCTGTTTCGTTTAGTTCTGACATATCTCATTAGTATTCTTACATGCATGCTACCAGGGTAGCAAGAGCTAACAAGTAGGTGCTTATCTAAATTAACGAACAAAATTTTAACGACGTCTGACGAAGTTCTAAATTCGAACTTTGTGTCGTGCCGTCCCGCTCATGCTAATTGTACTTATTTAATACGAAAGTGAGCGAGATGGTACCCTACAAACTTCGATTTTCAAATTTCGGAGTACGTCATCATGATTTCCTAATCCTCTTTATTTTAAATTTACGTTGGCCACACGTGCACCAAACTATACGAATTCAATCTCCTTTTAGATACGAGAAATATCGGTTGAGTTGCCATGCATTGCCGTCGATGATTGATAAATTAAATTTTATAAATTCGCAGCGGCGCGGCCCAGCAGTGTACATACTCATACCTAATAGCACCTTATTTCTCACACCCGTCTAATTAAAGAAAGCATTAGGTGGAGAAAAGTTACGAAACGAAGAGAAGAGTCGCACCTTCAAGTTTGTCTTTCTAGGTATAACCTCTTAGCTCAGGTTCGAGTTGCATTTTTGGCGAACAAGGATTAATATTTGCACAAACACCGTATCTTCACCGTCTCGAAAATAAAGCTAGGTGTGATTCCCTAAACGAACGGTCCGTGAAGGGTGCAATTGCTCGACAGAAATTATAAACATTATAACTTATAACCGATTACAGTTGTTACACGGAGTGATGTATCTTGATATTGGACAACGCACGTCCGCGTTCGACATTCGTGTAGAGAATCCCACTCCCCTCTTGGGGACCTCTAAAAATTGCAATTAATTTAGCCTCCTGCGACTCATAGCCCCCTGGTCCCTAATATCTGATATTGTAGTTGTCCCGATGAGTGTATTTGTAATCTCGTCCCGACCGTCACTAACATTTGGCGAGCTTCCCGTGCCCTACCTAGGGCTGCCACTGTCTAATAATTAAATTATTTTATTTAATTTGTCTACATTTGGGTGAAAGGGTTAATTAAGTAAATACAAATCACGTAATTCAAACAGCGGATAACGTCGGACATGAATAGTTATTTAGCGTGATTACCTTTTAAACTGAAAACGTACATAAAAGCAAATTAGAAGGATTAAATGAAGAATTTGAATTAAAAATAGACAAAATTATGGAACCATCTTCCTGGGACAGCATTCCCAGAGCGATACAATTTACGGATCTTTAAAAATGAGGCTATCTATTTCTCATAGGGCAGGCAAGGCACCTGTGAACACCCTTAGTGTTACGAGTGTCCATGGGCGGCGAAGATTGCTTCCTGTCAGGAGACTAAGTGACAGGTGAAAAGACTAACTCTTGTAGAAACACTTGAATTTAAACTACTAAAGTTTCCACCAAAAACATTTTATACACGATGATTTTTAATCAGTGATCAGGAGTTAAAAAATATTAATCCCTAGCTAAAATGGAATTTAACGAATGAGGTCTTTATTAAATTCCATCAAGCAAGCGTCAAGCAATGAAGTCTCTGTTTAATAATTACTCACTAGATGGCGCTTTTATCAAGTCTCATACATTTGCACAGACAGTATGAGTTCTGCATCGCACTATCGATGTTTTTAACATCCGTTAGTATATATACAATGCGAGATGTGTACCAAGTGTACTTGCTTCGGCAGTACATATACTAATGCTTTCATACCCCCTCCATGGTAGCGTTAACCGTTTAACGCAACCTTGTTGGAAGTCGCATTAGAAGTTTCACTTCAAAAAGTCCTTGATATAACTTCCTCCATCTACCGAATACATCGTCATCCTACATCTGTTGAAGTTAAGTAATTTCGCCAAAATGTCCATCGCTTTGGCGGGGAATTTGGCCGGTCTCACGTCAGTATTTTTAAATGGCCGAGGTCTAATGGGACTATTTTGCCGCACGTCAAAGTTTTTTTAAGAAACTGACTTGTCCAAGAGGTTTTAGGCCCATAGACTGAATTCACATGGGAATTCTAAAAAAATACATCGTGGTCATCAATTCACTTACGTTGTATCATCATACAAGAGAGAGAGAGAGAGAGTAATAGAGAGCGGATTTGAAGTAGCGATCTCAATATTTATATGGATACGACTAGTATAAATAATTATTTTTTCTACACACAAAAATAATGTAACTTATCGGAACAAAAAAGTAAAAACGTTTTTGGAAGCTTTTGTAAATATTGGGCAAAAATTAGGATGATAATAAATGAAAACATCGTTTGTTAATTTTTTAAGTTCCTCTTCTTTAATATTTCTTCTGCACAATGCACAGTAAAAAGCTTCCAAAAAGGTTTTTACTTTTTTGTTCCGATAAGTTACATATTTTTGTGTAGAAAAAATAATAATTTATACCAGTCATATCCATATAAATATTGAGATCGCTACTTCAAATCCGCTCTCTAATAGATTCTTGCAAAATTTAATGTCTCTAGATTTATTATGAAACTTTCAAGAGTAATAATAAATAAACAAAATAATGTTCTTTTCTAAAGAGCTTCGCCGTTGCCAACCCTGTGCCTACCGGGATGCATAGTCCCCCGACCCCAGCCGGGTCGCCACCGCCTGCCAGCTATGCTCCCCTGGTACAAACCGTGACGTTTCTTTCCGACCGTTCGCCCCGCGTAACACGAATCCAACTTTTATATCATTTCTCTCTTTCTGATCAATTTTGCCTCATTTACTCACGGCAGTATTCTTTTTTTTTCTGCAGGACACTCAAAATCAAATTGCAACGCGACGCGAAGCAAATCACGAATACCACGATATGATAAATTGATAATATGATTAGATGCAAATTCTTGGAATGCTAGTATGGTTTATAGTTTACTTGAAAAAATGTTTGCAATTCACACAATATTCCTAAAACAAATCCCTTTATAAAAGTTAAAAACAAGTTATAAATGGAAGCGAGACGAGAGTTTTAAACGAGAGAAAAATAAAAGCATAATGTAGAATATCATCAAATGAAAGCTTAATCTGCCTATTCATAATAATTTAATAATACCTAGTGTGGGTGTTTCTTTATTTGTTGTTCTCGGTAAATGCAAAAATAAACGGTAATAAAAAACATATTTTATTATTAGAATTACTAGAGTCGTAATACCCGTATCAATTTATGCTTTCCGTTTTCCTGTTAATAAATAAAACTTGACCTATTCGTATAGAATCATATCGTTAAATCTGAATATTATTTTTATTTTTGCTAGCAAATTGTTTCTGTAGAAAATAATAAAATCTCGACTGAAACTTAAATAAAAACTAAATACTTATGTGGAGATGGGATCAGAAAGTTGTGTGCTCAGATCACGTCGGGGTAGCCAATGTGGGGGTAGGCCTCAATAGAGAGATCTCTCTACAGGCAGATAATAATAATTATGTCTGGGCACCGAAGTCCGAAGGAAGAAAGTTGGAACTTATATTTAAGGCTGGCGTGAACCAGATGCAGTGCGACTGTGCGTGTCACAAGCCAGTTGTAATGAATGAAACTGTAAGAAGATGGCACACCATATGCACGCATCAGGGGCTAAATTCAGGAACGGGCCTTCACGGGTTTGGTAGCGGTAATTCAATCGTTTGGGTTGGGTTGAGTTTGGTTTGAACTGCTATTCAGGAACGCCAAAAATCACTGGTTTGCGAGAGGGGCTGAGTTTGGGATGAGCCTTATTTATTTATTTACAAAGCGAATTAACAGGAAAATAAGGCTCATCCCAAGCTCAACCCATTCCTATTCTCTTCCAAACGATTGATTTACCGCTCGCAAACTGTGTTGGGCCGTTCCTGAATTTAGCCCCTGAACACCCAAAGCCACTCAATTTCCTTAAAGCTAGCTTAAAATTTCGCGACAACCCTATAGATAGATTTTCAACGAAAGCTTCTTATTCTAATTTTAGCTTTGTTCCAATAGCAATAGCATTCATTTTCGAGTGTTCTATATTTTGATCGTAATGGATTTTGGTTATAGAATTTTGGCACTTAGAATTGAACTTTAAGTGTAGCTGTTAAAGTTCATTTTGTAGTAGTAATCTTAAATTCAGGGCGACAGTAGGGCTGTTACGCAGGGGTTTGCTTAAAAGGGCGGCTGTTATAAAATGCATGTTGACATTTATTTGCATTGTAAATATTATTCTGTGAAGGGTGTAATGAGGATTAAGTTTAATTTTAACTCGTTTGGTCTGTGATGACTTGATAACATGCTTAGCATGTTAGCATGTGTTACTCTTTATTTTATACTAGCCTTCCGTCCGCAGCTTCGCCCGCGATATTTAATTTTCCCGTAGGAAAAGGTATTTTCCCGCGGTAAAAAGTATCCTATGTCACTCACTCTGATAACGTAGCTTTCTAACGGCAAAAGAATTTTTGAAATCGGTCCAGTAGTTTCCTCTTTATAATATTAGTATAGATTAGTATAGATAAAACACATGAGATAATAAGTTATGAGACAAAACAGACGTACAAAGTCGAACTTATATTTTAAAAGGATCTATTCCAGTTAACTTTCATACGACTGATAGAATTGAATAGGTTATATACTTAAGCATGATACGTACAAGTATAATCTGTACTAATATATAAAGCTGAAGAGTTTGTTTGTTTGTTTGTTTGAACGCGCTAATCTCAGGAACTACTGTTCCGATTTGAAAAATTCTTTCAGTGTTAGATAGCCCATTTATCGAGGAAGGCTATAGGCTATATAAACATCACGCTAACACCAATAGGAGCGGAGCGGAGCGGAAGAATGTTTCAAAATCGGGGGTTTTTGAAGTAAAACTTCTATATCTCGGGAACTACTGCTCCGATTTGAAAAATTCTTTCAGTGTTAGATAGCCCTGTTAGATAGGGTGGGTTGGGAGCGGGTGGGGGGGGGCGAGTTGGGAGCGGGTTGGGGGCGGGTTGGGAGCGGATTGAGAGCGAGTTGGGGGCGGGTTGAGAGCGAGTTGGGGACGGGTTGGGGGCGGGTTGGGAGTGGGTTGGGGCGGGTTAGGAGCGGGTTGGGGACGGATCGGGGGCGAGTTGGGAGCGGGTTGAGGGCGGGTTGGGGGCGGGATGAGAGTGAGTTGGGGGCGGGCTGGGGGCGGCTTGAGAGCGGTTGGGGGCGGATTGAGAGCGGGTTGAGAGCGGGTTGGGGGCGAGTTGGGAGCGGGTTGGAGGCGGGTTGGGAGCGGGTTGGGGGTGGGTTGAGAGCGAGTTGGGGGCGGGTTAGGAGCGGGTTGGGGGCGGATTGGGAGCGGGTTGGTTTATTATGAAGTTTCACTTCTTCCGGAAGGATCTAAGGAGAGCCATAATTGATGAAAAAGCAAATTGGATAAAAAAATAAGCTGCCCAAATTACTAATTCCTCGCGGACGGAGTCGCGGGCAAAAGCTAGTCTAATACATAAAAATCTCGTGTCACGGTGTTTGTTATCGATTTCCTCTGAAACGGCTTGACCGATTTTTATGAAACTTTTTTCTCTGTATTCGGTAGGTCTGAGAATAGGTCGTAGGCTATTTTTTATACCTACCCCTATTCTTCGCGGACGGAGTCGCGGGCAACTGCTAGTTTAATTATACAAGTGACAGTATGACGTTAAAAGTTTTGCATGAAATTTTCTAAATAATTTCTTTAAGGGTTTATTATTAAGGGTTATATTCTGCTTTTGCGATACACAAAGTATGGTTGCACCTATACTCCATTTATTTCAACATTTGAAACTTAACGTTAAAATCGCTTCTTATCGAGAATAGTGCCACAACACAAAATTAAATGCTGTTGCATTTAAGGGCCTACCGAGCTTTTCGCGCTAATCGATTTTGGGTGGGGGAGGCACAATGGCTCAAGATAGGTTGGTTGGACTGCGCGTGTTTTTGGGTATTTTCATCTTATTAAATAAATAAATAAATAAATAAATAAATATCATGGGACAATTCACACCAATTGACTTAGTCCCAAAGTAAGCTAATCATAGCTTGTGTTATGGGTACTAGGCAACGGATAAACATACTTATATAGATAGATATATACTTAAATACATATTAAACACCCAAGACCCGAGAACAAACATTCGTATTTTTTGATACAAATATCTGCCCCGACACGGGAATCGAACCCGGGACCTCAAGCTTCGTAGTCAGGTTCTCTAACCACTAGGCCATCTGGTCGTCTAATCTTATTACTAAAACAAATACATATTTTAAAAATGTAGGAACACTACGCCCTAGAAAACATCTTGTTTTATTAACATTCAAAAAGTCATGGCCTGCCGTGCAGTATTAGCGTCGTACTACAAATTTATTTTAATTTTTAGAGACGACTTTGGATTTTTTTTCTATCGAGCGATAAGTGTAATCGTGTTTCGATAAACACTTGTCATTAGAGTGAATCCTCAAATATCTTACACATGAATTTCAAGACTATAGCTTTACTTGTAATGATACAGCACGAGATTAAATGAATGCAATAAATGCGCCAAAAACACGGTAGGCCCTTAATATTATATCTTTTACTAGTAAGATTTGAAATCGAATTGCATTCCATTTTGTTTTGTGACACTTTTCATGAGAAGCAGCGAAATTTGCACATGTTTTTAAATGAAAGGACGAAACTATTTAAAATTGTGTTATCTTCTGTAATTAAAACATAATAAATACCGCTAATAAATGAACAAGTAGGTATTTTTAGTCCATTTGTGTTCGAAATACCGAAAAACGTGTGTTACAATTTGACCGTTAGTTCTAACCGTAAATTAAACGAAGTATAGGACTATGTTAGTCTTTTTGTCTCAAGATAAAAAAATACTTTTGTAACTTAATTTAGTAAAGTAAAAAAATACGAAATTATTTTATTCTTAGTTTTATTTGTGTTTCTCTAGATTTTTTATTTCGTTTTAAGTCGTTTTATTTAATCGCCTGAAAGCCATTTGTAACGTTTTATTTTATTTCTAATTCACTAGAAAGCTTTCAAGCCGAATTAGACTTAACGGTCCTCGTTCCACGATTTATTTTGCAATAGAAGCCAATTTAAGCTCCTCGGTCAAGTTGGGAATAGCAATCTTAATGCCGTGGGTTAAAGTCAATTTTGGAATAAGTTTAATTTGAAGGGATTGTGTTACCAAATTAAATGGTGTTCACAGCTTTTAGGAGGATTCCTTTCATACTCACCCCTACATGGTATTCCTTTTAACTATTAAAAATATTCCCGCTTACATTTAGTACAACTTTTATTAGTTCCGTCGTAGAGAACAGCTGAAATTATCAAAATACAATACAATCGCCTCTGAACCGCGTGCTCCTTCAAAACCACGAATGCTAATGCTTCATCCAATGAACAATCGTGATTTTCAAGTCGCACTTCGGAAGCCATCGTGTTTTGCAATTTTTATTAAAATTTTGTATCGTTCGTTATGTGCGCTTGCTGCGGTTATAGCGAATAAAAACAAAACACTAACGCACCTTTATTATCTTACTCGGGTTTCGAGATTCGTTATCATAATATCGAATTACCGATAGCGATTAACATCGAATAGGTACTGCCCGGCCGGTTATCGGAGACGGCCGTGCGTCTCGTCTCGTTCTATTTTACGCGACGCCGCCTCACGTCAGCTAATTCTAGAATAGGGACACTATTAACCGACCTAGATTTCTAGCATGGAAAATAAAATAGTAAACGACTTTATTTGTTTACGCGCGCTCGATGAATGGAGTAACAAAAACGTCAATGAAACAGCCAGTTTTACATGAAGTTTTAGCGGGAAAACTTGAAAGCTTTTTATTAGTTTGTTCGGAAAATCGTAGTTGCCCGTTCGGGTCATTCGGCGTCGGATAAACCCTTTTCTTCAGCGCGCGTGATACTAGGCTTGCAGCGAGCACGAGGAGGTGTTGCGAGCGACCGACTCGCGGCTGGTGGGAGCGCGAGCGAGACAGACTTACGCGTGGAATGCTAAAGTTCGAATGAGATAGTGCGGTGAAGGTCAAGTGATAGACAGCGCAGTGTATTTATGAAGACAGATGCATTCTGTAGTAAACCATTAGTACTAGTAGCAATGTTTATTTTGAGCGCGTCACGGACAAGTGTCATTTGACTTTGATTTATCAACTTCACTTAGTCTTCATCCGAGTTGTTATGTTAACCATTTGTATTCGGTAAATGTCTTGCTTGAGCAATATTAGATAGAACTGGCAAGTAAAGTACATAATAATTGAATACACTATTGAATTAATGTAGTTCTGTTATTGTCTTGTCCTGTTGCGTAAAATAAACTAACATGCCTCCTTAAATTAATATTTTCAAGAGGTTTTATTATACGAAAACGAACTAAAACTATGCTATTTTTACTATAATTCACACAGAATCTGGGAACTATAAATGTACACAATAATATTTTGAACCTGCCATTTCGATAAAAAAAACTCATTAGTTCCCTCTGTACTACATTACGCTGTGCGGGAGCCGACGTTAGAATGGGATCGCACGCTGCGCTAGAGCGAGACGCGCGACCAGCACGTGCTCCCTTTCATAATACTCTTTTTGCCTCCTCGCGTCGCTGCGACTCCGATATTACATCTCATTGTGGGAATTTGTTTCGTGAGAAGAAATAGCTGTTGTTTCTTCTTTTTTTCCTTTTTCACGTTTTGTTTTTATGCTAATCCGTTTTATTTGGTTTCATTTTAATTTGGTTTTTTTTATTTATTTAGATACGGAGTGGGTTTTAATTTATATTGACAGGGTTTCGAAGCGAAAATTACTTTAAAATCCTCTTGTTTTGTTCATAAGTTACGAGATAAACCTTGTGTAATATGTACCATAGGTACGTGATGAACAATCGGTTAGAGCACTCATTGATTACTTAATTAGTAGTTCGGTACTTCGTAACTAGCTTCTGTGGGCACTTTCTGGAAAATAAAAACTCGATTTAGTGATAAATCTGAGACCAATTAATTTAATTTCACAGTTGTGATTTCAAAAATCGTGCAAATCTAAATAGTTACCACATTCAAGTATGCAGGTTAGCTACTTAACGTCATAAAACCCTCTCAAACAGTTTAAAAATCCTAAAAATATATAAAATCCTCACGATTTAAACAAACATAAATAATTTATTGAATCAGGCGTTACTTTGCGGAGGTCCATATTAATGAACTAAAACAATTACTTTGCTCACCCGCGACCTTACAATAGTTACGTTTATGCAAGAAATGTGCGTTCATGCAGTTCCTCCACCTCCACACTGTACGAACACACACAAATCACATAAACCCAACCATCACCACCACCAAGCTACACTGACGCGTTTCGAACTCAACCAGAGCTCATCCTCAGAGTTACCACAACCGTATGCTATGCTACCAAACGTTAAACTAACAAACCAAAACAAATGTTTTAACTTGTCACTGTAACTTCTCAAGTACCCACTTTATTTTTCTTATTCTCAAACTACCCCACAAAAATTAACTTTTATTGACATATTTAAAAATACCTTGAATTTTTTGTTTATTTATTTATAAGGCATATTTAATTAATACTAACTGTTCAAATTCGACCCAAGCCGCAGTAAAGGAGAAGATACTAAATTTACCTGTTCATTAATAATAGACCCCATAGTGTTGTACCTAATTATTTCCATGTATTCCAGAGCATCCAGACGCAACCCCTTGCCGCAATAATGTAACACTTCATAAGAATCTGAATCTAACAATGAATGATTTGATTCCAACAAATGTTTTGCAAAATTCGATCTATCTGGATGCTCATTCCTATATGCCGAAACATGCTCTTTAAATCTAGTATTAAAACTTCGGCCTAAATGGTTATACAAAATCAATGGTAGATAGTTTAGTTCAAAAGAAGCAGGCACGGTTAGTAAATAGCATGCTTTACGCTGCGTTACCTTCTCAGTCTACTAACAAATATAGATCTAGCATCTCTTACGTCGGGGGTTTGTCTGATAAGATTTATGGCATTTTAAAATCAAACAATATTAATGTTGCCTTTAAGACTAACAACTCTTTGTACTCTAGGCTATGTAACCACAAAGAACAGGTAGATAAGGGAACTAGATCGGGGGTATACAAGCTTACTTGTAATGACTGCAATGGGATATACGTAGGACAGACAGGCCGAAGTTTTAATACTAGATTTAAAGAGCATGTTTCGGCATATAGGAATGAGCATCCAGATAGATCGAATTTTGCAAAACATTTGTTGGAATCAAATCATTCATTGTTAGATTCAGATTCTTATGAAGTGTTACATTATTGCGGCAAGGGGTTGCGTCTGGATGCTCTGGAATACATGGAAATAATTAGGTACAACACTATGGGGTCTATTATTAATGAACAGGTAAATTTAGTATCTTCTCCTTTACTGCGGCTTGGGTCGAATTTGAACAGTTAGTATTAATTAAATATGCCTTATAAATAAATAAACAAAAAATTCAAGGTATTTTTAAATATGTCAATAAAAGTTAATTTTTGTGGGGTAGTTTGAGAATAAGAAAAATAAAGTGGGTACTTGAGAAGTTACAGTGACAAGTTAAAACATTTGTTTTGGTTTGTTAGTTTAACGTTTGGTAGCATAGCATACGGTTGTGGTAACTCTGAGGATGAGCTCTGGTTGAGTTCGAAACGCGTCAGTGTAGCTTGGTGGTGGTGATGGTTGGGTTTATGTGATTTGTGTGTGTTCGTACAGTGTGGAGGTGGAGGAACTGCATGAACGCACATTTCTTGCATAAACGTAACTATTGTAAGGTCGCGGGTGAGCAAAGTAATTGTTTTAGTTCATTAAACATAAATACTTAATATCAGAAGTGCCAAAGAAACTATACAAATGAAACAAAAAAAAATTAGGTCCAAAAAGACGATGCCATCCATAAGTGCGCCAGGCAAAAAAATATAATAATAAAAATTAATCCTGTCCATTTCGGTAACCGGTCGGGATGAAATTTGAAGTTGGACCAATAAAAAAGCCGTATCTACAATTTTGAACGTACCGGCTAAGTCGACCCTATACGTGGGACTTAAGTTTGATTATGGGATGTGTTGCAATAGATTGATTTGACTTGTTACGTATAATGTTATAGTTACGGTCATCCGACTCATGCGATCAGCTGTACCACTACCATTACCTCTACCATGAGATTACACTAGTTTACAGTGACCGTACTCGCTAGCGACGGCGTAAATGATTTGTATGGAGAATTGTACTTCTGTACGCTTAGTATAAGTTTTCCTTCACTTCAATACTTCTCGATCGCGTTTACGTAAAAATTTCAATTCTATGGAAACATGGAAGCGCGCGCGCGGTGACGCTGTCCATGTTTCCCTAGTAATTGATTTTTTTACGTAAACGCGATCGAGAAGTATTTGGTGAAGTAAAAACTTATACTAAGCGTACTGTAAGTGACCGCTAGAGGCGCTGTACAATTCTCCATACAAATAATTTACGCCGTCGCTAGCGAGTACGGTCACGTAAACTAGTGTACACTCATGGTAGAGGTACATGAGTTTACAGTGACGGTACTCGATAGCGACTGCGTAAATGATTTGTATGGAGTCTCCATACAAATCATTTACGCAGTCGCTATCGAGTACGGTCATTGTAAACTCATGGTAGTGGTAGGTACAGGTCAAAGGACCGTACACGAGATTTGTGATGCGATTAGCCAATAGTCGCTTAAAATTGATAAGGGCCAAATAGGTAATTTTAGTTATTATAACAATGTCCAAAGTAATTTGGTTTTCATTAATTACCTACCTTTAGAATGACGATTTCTGTGAAAAGCTAGTTGGCGCTGTTTGCGATTGGTTTTTAACAAAATGAGCCAATCGCAAGAAAGTCACGTCAAGGGGCCTCACGATACCTAACGTCATCTAGCGATCCTGCGATATCGACCTGCCAGAAAACCCTCATTCATCATCATCATCATCATCATGAACCATCATTCCTAACTTATCTCCGTGGATGCGGTCCCTTAGAAGAAAAATCCTTCTTTTCTAACATTATAACGCGAATGAAACTCTAAGGGCCACTTGCACAGTTCAGGGTTAAAAAATTAAATCGGTAACCGTGGGTTAAGAATGACAGTTCCATACATTTTGACACTTGTTAACCCTGGGTTAGCAGTTAACTCGGAGTTAAGTAGCTAGCCCAGGTCCGCGCAAGCCGGCCTTACTGTTGTATGTATGTTACCTCTTCATACTTAAACAATTTACTTATATGAGATTTGCGGAGATAGTTTGAAATGCTGCGTTTTATACCAGAAAATTGCATAGTTCCCACGGGATAGTGATAAAAGAATTCTATGCAGACGGAGTCGCCTGCCACGGCTAGTATAATTTGAAATAATATTCTTTTGGAATTCCAAAAAATCCCTTCGTAATGCATCTCAAGTTTTATGTTTTTCGTCTGTCAGTCAGTCAGACAGATGATTACTTAACCTTGAGTTTTTATACGTACCTATAAACTTAAACGATAAACTGGGTGCTATAGTAGGTAGATATTTTTATAGTTAGGAGGATATTTATGGTATATTGTTTGCCTTTAGCAGGCTTTTTAAGCATGTTTATGATTAGGTATAGTCGGGGTAAGAAAAGGTTCGACACTTTTCGACCTTAACTCGTTGACATAGAGTCAAAAAGTGACGAACCTTTCCTTACCCTGACTATACATTCATTAGACTGGCACCAATCTTAAAGCTGCAGATTAATTTAAACCAGTCAAGCCGTCAAGCGCAATTGAGTTCCGTATCAGCTTGTCGACAAAAACTTTTCTTGTATAGCGGCCCCCTATAAAAATGATATTTCCATTTATCATTTTACGTTTTAGTTTTTTTTATTAGAGGGAGGAAAACGAGCAATCGGGTCATCTGATGCAAAATGATCACCAATAAATATCAACAACTCAAAAAGAGTCACTAATCTGTTGCCGGCCTTTAAATAAAGCATAAACCCTTTTCTTGAAAGCCCCGATGTCATAGTTGTCTGGAAACACTGCTGCCAGAAGCAGGTTCCACAGTTTCACCGTACGTGGCAGGAAGTGCCGAAGAAAACGTACAGTGGTAGACTGCCATTCATCGAGATGACGACGATGGAACTTAGACTTTCGGTGGGATGGGCGATGGTGGAATTTTGTAGTTGCCATGAATAGTCACACTGAAAATTTCAAGTGTTTATTATAACGTTTTAGAAGATAACAGCCTTAGTAATCGCTATGACGGGAATCTTCATGCTGGGCACACTTGGGCATCAAAAATTTATGGGAAAGGGAGTGGACTTTACAGCAAAACGGTTTCTGGAGAGACGAAGGAATGTATAAGTGATAGGTGGAGCGACTTGAAAACAAAATATTGCGTATTATAAAATAAGAAAGTACGCTGTAGGCTCTTCGTCTGCTGTGGGGCAGAATCTTGGGACGTCTGTAACAGGCCCCGTTGGCTCGTAATCTTCAGCTCATTGGGCATTACTGTTAACTCTTACCTCTGGTATTGCGCTAAGCCCTCGGATTAGCGAAAGGTGGCGCGGCGCGCAGGTAGTCCTCAGTAGCACTGAATTTAATTTTTACCCGGCTTCCGAAGGATGGTTTTGATTTACATAGCATTGTTACGCGGGAAAGTTTGTAAAGTTCGTTGTAGTAACCGGCAGCGTAATAGCTGTGGTGTGGCTCTAGTGAATTCATTAATTATTTAAAATAACAAGTATTATACTTGCTATTTTAAATAGTTCATGAATTAATTCATACTAATATTTTAAATGCGAATGTGTCTGGCTGTTAGTTACCTCTTCACGCATAAACAAACAGCTGAACCGATTTAGATAAAATTTGGTAAAGGACATAGGAAAAATTGCATAGTTTCGCGGCATAGTGATTAACAAAATAATAATAAATATAATCGAAGAGTTCTTGAGTAGAGACCACTGATCGGCAAACGTAGCGTAGGACGTCCTCAGACTCGGTGGAGCGATGATCTTCGCAAGGCGGCTGGCAAGAGCTGGATGACAGTGGCCGAGGATCGTGCTCAGTGGCGTGCCATGGGAGAGGTTTGTCCAGCAGTGGACGAACATTGGCTGATGATGATGATGATGATGATGATGATGATGATGATGATGATGATGATGATGATGATGATGATGATGAATAAATATAATAATGAATAATGGATTCTCGCTGGGCACATTTGCTACGGAACCCTGAAGACGCCTAAGTGCAGAAAAACTCGTTAGTGCAATGTATCCGCGCTCCGAAGACAGCGGCGCGCGGGCACGTTTTAGGACGAGTTATTGCTCGCCGGCAAAAAAACGACGCGCGCACATCTGGCCGGCACAGTTTCGGAAGTGGCCCTGCCGAGTGTGGGAAGTCGGGTTTGGGCTAGTTTATATATTCTAGCTTTTGCCCTTTTACCCGCAGCTTTGCTTGCGTGAACCACTTGATCTAACAATTGAATTGAAACTCTGGTTTTTTTTTTTAATTATTTTAGTCCGTTCTCATTAAGTTCTTATTAAAAGCACCAGTTTTTAAAATAATTCACGGTTAATTATAATTACTTAAACGAAATTTCTTTCGGGATGTACCATCGCCCCAGACGCCAGATACCCATTTTCAAAACAAATTTGCTTGCAGCCGTTGATGTTTATTGCTATAGATTGTTATGGACAGATGTCTAGCCACTGCACGCAAACTGGGCCTTTAAGGTGGTTATCTGGCGCTTGGGGCGATAGTACACAGACCACGATTGCTTAAATTAACATCCGTTATTTCGCCTCATCCATCAGCGTTATTTTTTTTTAATATATGATAGGGGGCAAACAAGCAGGCGAGTCATCTGATGGAGAGAAATCCCCGAAATCACTATATAAAAATTTTGTCCAGGTTCTTTTTGTAATGCTTCATCATCATTTCAGCTGAAAGACGTCCACTGCTGAACATAGGCCTCCCCCACGGCTCGCCAAACAGATCGGTCCTGCGCCATCCGCATCCAACGCGATGACTCTTTGATCGAACTAATATTCATAAATGCGAATGTGTGTATGTTTATTGGTTACGCTTTTCCGCTTTAAGTAGTCAACCAATCGTTATGAAACTTGGTATGGCGATATTTAGTTTAAAACCCAGAGAATGACATAGGACAGTTTTTATTTCGGAGAAATGTTTGTTCTTCGCAAATGAAGTGAAGTGAGTGAAACAGCTGAGGCCGTATTGCCTAACGCGCTGACGCTCGCTATCGCATTCACTATTTCTTTCTATCAAACGGTAAGAGAGAGTAAGCTATATTGAACCGGCGCTTAAATTGGACCACTTCCGTATTTCTACCAAATTACACTATTTATTTACACTGGCAACAAAAAATGAAGCGATGACAGCGCCACGAACAGTCCGCCATTTTGCATCATCGCTTAATTTTTTGTTGCCAGTCTAAATAAATAGTGTAATTTGGTAGAAATACGGAAGTGGTCCAATTTAAGCGTCGGTTCAATATAGGTTACTCTCCCCTATAAGATGGTGACAGAAAGTAAAGCGATGGCAAACGCCCGTGCGTTAAACAATACGGCCACGGGTCAGTAATAGGCATAGGAAATCAATTGATGATACACTCGCCGCCGACAATCGGAGCCCTGCCTGCCATAAGCATCGCTATTACGCCTCATTGCATACCAATGCAATCAGTAGCGCACACTTCCATGCGGCTAAACACCAAACACATTACCTCGCTGTGTTGAACGCCGAGTAAAACTTGCATGTCTCACAGTTTGTGGCAGAAGTTTATTTTATAGCCTGTATTTTTAGGATTTTAGCGGAATTGTTCCGAACCTCAAAAAGTTAAAAGAACCCTTATAGATTCACCCTTTTTTCTCTTAGGAACATGTCCGATAATGTCAAGTTAAAATTAATGTGAAACACTATTGGCTATGTAGGGTGACAGCACCACTAAAATGGACAACAACCATTTATGGACAACCCAAATTTTAAGAAACTGACACACTACATTTTAGAGCGCGCGCAGACAGAGAGCGGTCTGGAGTTCCGCGTTCCGAGTTCCGAGTTCTGCGTTCTTTCGAATGTACTGAGTCCCTTACGATAACGCACACAGCAGGCGGTCGGAACTCTCGAGCGGTCAAAACACAGAACTCTGAACTCGGAACTCCAGACCGCTCTCTGTCTGCGCGCGCTCTTAAAACTATCACCACTATGCTCAGATAACTGATGGTAGAACTGGTAAAGTCCATGAATGGTAGGCTATAAGGCATTGAATCTTTGCGGTCCATTAGGTACTGGGTAACTACTGTGCTTAATGTCCATGATTGGTGCCGTCACCCTGTGATCTTTTGCAACTCAAATGTAAGCTTCTGAATTCAAGCGATCAAAAGACACAACCTTTTGAAAGCTTATTTTGATAAACTAAAATCTATAGGATGCTTCCTCTTGACTAGAATTATGAAAGGTAAATTAGCATGTAAGATTTTTTAACAAATTCATTTTTGAGACTTTAGTGGAAGCCGGTATATCGGATCAACTACCAAACCTTCCTGTATTTAGTTCATAAAAATATCAAATAAATTAATATTATGGGGCAATTGACACCAATCTACCTAGTCCTAAACTAAGTAGGTAATATTTTATTATAGGTGCTAGGCAACGGTTAAACATACTAATACGGATAAATACATACTTTTAAACGTCCAAGACTTGGAGAACATACATTCGTACATACATTTTTCAGACAACTATCTGACCGGGGATCGATCCCGGGCCTCAAGCTTCATTGTCAGGTTCTCTAACTTATTTTTATTTTTGTAATGTCACTGTACTGTTTTTGGTGATCAATAAAGAATATTTGTATTGTGTTGTATTGTATTGTACTTGGCTATCCGGTCATCAAATAGATAGATAACCACGATTCTGTTGCTAAGTTAGAAAGATTTCGTTACATATTTAGATATTGACCATGTACCGTGTTAAACAAATGGAATGTCATCTCAGGTAGGTACATGTCGGTCATGTAGAAGAACACTGACGCAATAACAAATTATTGTCATTTAAAAACTAAACTTTTTTTCTTTTTACATAAAGTTTAGTTTTGAAATGACAATAATCTGTATAATTGTGTCAGTGTTCTATATTGACGTCAATGCAGTCAAGCTTGCCAGGAATGCTATCCAGCAGTTATCTCGACGCGTGGCGTGAATAACTCTTCGACGACTCGCAAACAATTGATAGCGGAATCGTTTAGATAAGATATCTGTACCGTTGCTTTCTACTCTATGCAATTACGAATGTGATCCGGCTCAGGATATTGGCTGTTTTGGTCTATTTCATACAGAACTAGTTAAAGCACTTGTCATGAAGTTACTTTACTGAAGTGGACAATTTGTGTTAGAGCTTGAGATGTGAATTTCTAAACGTCACTAGCAAAGCCATCGCAGCGCTTGTGATACAATCATAACTTGACCCGTTCGGTCGCAAGCACACGGAGTCAGGTGAGGTCAGGTCAGGTTGGTCAATACCCACGGCGACGCACGACCAACTAACTAAGTATTCGAGTAAGACACCTGTACCACTACCATGAGTTTACAGTGACTGTACTCGATAGCGACTGCGTAAATGATTTGTAGGGAGTCTCCATACAAATCATTTACGCAGTCGCTATCGAGTGCGGTCATTGTAAACTCATGGTAGTGGTACTGAGTCCGTATTCCGTATGTTGCGTGGGATCGAACGCATCAAGTTATGATCTTCAGTCTAGTGCAGCGCTGATTCCGCGGCCGAAGTTCGTTTAGCGCGCTCGTGCCCTAAATATCAGAATTACAAAATACTAGATTGCCGACTTACCCTTTTTCTAAAATACCAAATTCGTGTCACCGTGTTTTTCTCTATATCGGATTGCCAAAAAAGCTTGTTTTCAATACACCATGTTCCATTCAAAACCGAATTCCCATAATACCAGATGGTGAAATCACCAGGCTCGTAAACCACGACCCCCTGGCCTCCCCACGACAACCTCGACCTGCCTGACGAGGCTGGTGATTTCACTATCTGGTATTACGGGAATTCGGTTTTGAATGGAACATGGTGTATTGAAAACAAGCTTTTTTTTAAGGTAGGTAAATTCTACAATCGCCCTCGATTTAAGTTTTTGTTTCGGGCAAAACTGATAAAAACCGAAATTCGGTTCCACTTTCGGTTTCAGATGCAGATATTAGTTTCGGTCTCTATCCTTTTTTAGAAGCTTTTATTTATCTATAGCCTTGTTAGTTTGGGGTTAATCGTGGAAGTCGCATTTAACCCACTTCCAGGGGTCGGATTTCCTTGAAATTTGGTTGAATGACAATGCAGTTACCTACAGTCAATAAAAAGCCAGCAAATAATCTCGTTTTTTTTTTTAATTGTTTTGTAAGTGTATTTTATATAGTTCCTATTTACGAAGCCTAGTGTTGATGTTTGAAATGTATTTTAATTCTTAAAATATGGGATGCATGGAGAAAATGGGGGGAGGTCTTTGCCCAGCAATGGGAATTCTCCTGGCTAATTAGTTAATTAATTTTATTATAATTGTTTATAAATGGAATTGTGGTTCTATATCAAAACCACAAATTTATTCTGTATGTGATTCGTACAGCTACTAATAATATCAGCGCTTTCGGAAATACCGTCATTGTCAAGAAGAATGCGCTGTAAGTGTATAAGAGGCTTGAAAACTTGAAATTCAAATTCTTAAATTCAATTTCTTGATACAAGCAACACAAAGTAAATTAGAGAAAAATTACATGGGTATCGAAATATTTCCACAGTTATATCGTTCGCATCGTATATTTCTTTTATGTTATTGTAACGTATAAACAGTCGAACTCGGTTCTTTTGAACACGGCAATTAGAAACACGCGGGGGGTATGTTCTGTCTGACCGACGTTTCATCTCACACGCCCGGTTTGAAATGTATAAAAAATAGGTTGAATGTCGAGACAGCGTAACTACCTGGGAAACGAGGAGACTCTGGGTTTAAGCAAAATAATAGGGTCCACAAAGCATTTAAGTGATTTAACATTTTTATTGATAGTTTCTACATCAGTAAATAACATTAAGGATGTCACATTCGCTTGTAAGTGGAAATAGACTTTTGATGGTTTTAGCCATACAAGTTACAACTGACATAGAATCTTAGGGGCTGTTTCACCATCCATTGATTAATTTTAACTGACGGATAAATGTGATATCGTCTCCGTCTATTCGAACAAAACAAACAGAGACGGCATCACACTTATATCCGTCAAATAAATTTGATCAATGGATGGTGAAACACGGGGTAAGTGTGTTAAAGAGATTGGGCTATAGGTACGTGCTGTACAGGCGAACTAACTGAATCGCGACTCACTATGAAATCTTTTCACAGAAAATGTCACAGTGACATCGTATTGCTTGACAAGGAATATCATTGACTTTATGACGCTTACTGTGAAAACTTTCTATGATGGGTCAGAAATCAAATGGTTCGTGTAGGTACATTTAATAACTATTTTGACTCCGAGACCACCATAAAACCTTATCATAGTAAATAATTTTATTTGTCTATAACAATGCTTACAGAATATGGCAAAATTACACAATGACAAAGTGCAAAGTTTCCTAGGAAACATATCGGTTGATACGGAATAGCGGTTTTGGCAGGGGCTTTCCTTTCATTACTTTATTGCAATTTTTCGAAGCATTTGTGATTATGCATTCTGCTAGCCGTCGTAAGAAAAAGGGGCACAACTATATAGCATTTTTTGTGAAACAGAAAAAGCCTAAGTGCACAGTTGTTCTTTGTAAACTTATGCTGTTTCTTTTTTGAGCAAGTTTGCAGTTGTGCCCTTTATAACTACGACGGCTTCTGTCGTAAGCAGTAGGTATCAATGATCTGTCAGTTGTATTAGGGACATAAATAGCGTAAGAAACAATTTTTTTCTCTCACGTGGACATAAAATTAGTGGCTCCGAGTCAGCAAATTTAACATTTTTATTTAAATAGACCGAAAGTTGGCCAGGCGTCCCACACGCCGATGTAGTCTTGACGAAAAAGTATTGGCTATAGACCCTTAAATTTTGCCATGTCCACAGGAGAGACGAGAACATAAAAAGTCTAAGATCCAATAGGTTTACTGGTTCAGTAATTCAATGTCGTGTGGACCATTGATTATTTTATAAAATGGATTGTTGCTATAGGTAGTCGGTGGAAAAGACGTTAATTCAAAAACTTAAATTCTAATTAATTGTGTTTTTATTCCTTCACGCTAAAACAGATCGACCTCGTTGTATCATGACGTACAAATGAACTTCAACCATAGGGTGGTAGACCCTATTTTTGGCCGACTGTACCACATTTTATCTAAATCTCGGTTCACCGGTTTATGCGTGATGACTGATGAGGTTACTTTCGCATTTACAATATTAGTAAACAAGTTTTGTATAGGTATAGGTATAGACGTGTTGGTATAATATAATTTTAATTGTTCTCTAATAAAGGATCAATCAGTCAATAGATGGAAGGAATAATGGACACTTAAATTGAACATCCGGTGTATTTGAATGAAACGATACATTTATAGCTCAATCACCCGACCTAATGGGGCTATTGTAATAAATCATCCTGTTATAAATATATAATCCTAACTCATTATAAATGCGAATATTATGATGTTTGTTTGTTACGCTTTCACGCTTAAAATAATAAACTGATCGTTTAATGACACTTGGTGTAGACATAGGTAGTTTGAGACCCTGAAAAAGACAGGATACTTTTTATCCCGATAAATTGCAAAGATCCCGCGCCGCGGAATAGCAATAATCGAAGCCTACGCAGATGGAAGTCGCGGACAACACCTACCTACAGCTGAGGGAGAGTTCTCCCTCAGGAATGTACAGGGGCCATCCAAAATCGGTATTTTATTGTATGGGGAAAATCGAAAAAAAAAAACGGTTTTCCTACATATATACCTACGACTTCAACCGTTTTTGGATTATTTGATCTAGGTACCTGATTATTTGATGATTTTATTACCGTTAAAAAGTCACACGAGAAGTGGGCTTAATTCATAGCATTAAGTCTTTAACCTTCGCGTGTATAAGTTGACATCGTATAATTTTAATGGATTGTTCGTATGTGCATAACACCGTTCGCTTTGCTTGCAGGGCCGGCGTCATTCTGTCATCCGGACGGCCCGGCGGCCATGACGGTGCTCTGCGACGACCGCCCCGCCCCCCTGGCGTGGCCGGCCCCGCCCGCTCCGCCCCCTGCGCCCCTCTGGCAGTACCCCGGTAAGCCACACCTCCTTCAACTCATGATCGCCTGGTAACTACGCGCCAACTGCATTGCGAGACCGCCGGAACAGCGACGCTCCCGCCTTTATTTCTAAGAGCCTGTTGAGTCATGCTGCTTTGGTAGCGGCATTGCAACTGAATTTGCCCGGTCAATAGCTGTTGACATTCCATCCGGCCTTCGGATAATCCGACCAAATTCAAAACACCCACCCATAAGGAATGGTCGTACGAATCGTCGGTGTTTTCAACTCGGTCGGGTTATACGTTGCGCGGTTACTTTGGCGCCTTTGCGTGAACTCTTTCAAAACTTTTTAATTGTTTCTTCATTCTTTAAATTCTTAATTGTTCGGATGTTTTTATTAACGTAATCCGAAGCCCGTTTATTATGGACGCGTTCTTTATAAATCTTTGGCGTTTTATTGCTTTGTCTGTATAATAAATTAGGTACTAAATTAAACCGGTAAAATTTAACTTTGCCTCTACGTTTTGTTTGAGTCTCCTGAATTAAATTCGACAAATCTAAGGGGGCTAGACTAATTTATAGGCGTTTCATCGCATGTAGATAAGTTATTAGTTTGTCTCAATAGCCTAGGGCAGGGCTACTACATTCGAGTGGTCGATATAAATAATCTTAATCCATAAGCAGATCCTGTTTATAATGAAACCTACCAAACGGTAAGCTTATTTTCTAACGCACGGGCGCTTGCTATCGCATTCTCTATTTCTTTCTGTCAAACGGTATGTGATGGTGACAGAAAGAGATGGCGAATGTGATAGCAAGCGCCTGCGCGTTAGGCAATATGGCCTTGGGTTACAGCGATCCCTTTTTTGGCAGGCACTATGGCCATCTAGACATGGAAGTTGTCTAAGAGTCAAACCAAGATAGGTGTTTATATTACTGTGGCTCTAGTGAAAAAGGGGTTAAGTCTGCAGAAATTAAACAGCTGATTTCGACTTAGCCCCCTTAACACATAAAATAGAAAATAGCTGTTTAATTTCTGCAGACTTAACCCCTTTTTCACTAGAGCCACAGTAAACGTCAATTTTCTATGAAATTATGACGTAAGTATACCTAAATAGCACATGCACTGCGTGTGCTATCAAACTCGTTGCAGATTTATCGTGGTCTAACTCTAGGATTAAACTTATGCAATTTTTGAACACTTAGATTGCCAAATTTTTATTTTTAAACTTTGTAGGTATGTAAAACTCTGTATTGGACATTAAAATATAAGATTACCAGTTAACAAGAGAAACAGATTTATAAGTACAAAAGCGAACAAAGCAAAGTACCTACCTAGTAACAGTAGACAAAGTAATCTACACGCTAATACTAAATCAGCTTAGGATACTTTTAGTCAAACTGTTGTTGCCTCTGGGATTCCCAAACGATTTTTTTGTTACGTCCAAGATTAGGCAGTGAGGGTACAGGGTTACCGATGGTTACCTACTAGCGAGCAGCGGGGCGGGTAGTTTGGAGCGGCGAGCTTGATCTCTGTACATTGCGCGGCCGAGACGCTCGCCGCACAATAGTCACCATGCAGCACACGCGATGAACAGAGAAAACTTTCGCCACGCAATGGCTAGCCTCGCAGCCCACTGGCATCCAGCCCCCTGTACCACAAAAGTTACAAGTGCTACAATTCGACAAAATTGTAACATTTTACTATAAGAAACTTGTCAATTTTGTTGAATTGTAGCACTTGTAACTTTTGTGGTACAGGGCCCAGCTCGCGGCATAAGTTAAGAGTGATTTCTTCATGTAAAACCATGTTTTGGATTCGTTTCGAGTGCGCGGAACACGAGTGTTGTGTTTGGATCGAGAGTTCATTGAGAACTGTGATCATCTTTACAAACTGTTACACTTATGGTAGGTAATTGAGTTCGACACGTTTGCTAACGACAATCCTCAACTTCACAAGAAAACTTCTGAGACTGATGGACTTTGTACAATAAAGATGCATTCAAAATACAGAGTTGATGAAGTGCTTTTATGTAAACACAAAACACGATAACATTGCTCGTAATTAGTGCATTTTTTCTGGCACATTCCGCGTATATCTTGCCCGTACTGTCCAGTAGACACATCATGTCTAAACCCGTTGCACAAATGCGAACGTAAGAAACTGGGTCGTTTAAAAAAATTGTACGCAATTAAGGGCTCAATGAAAACACAATCACGATCGCTTCTTGTGTAATAAAACTCTGTAATTTGTAGCTGTTGGTTCTCCGAAAATAAAATAAATAAATAAATAAATAAATAAAAGTAAAAAAAAGTTAACTTAAAAAATGGAGTTGAAAAATAAAAATACAAAAAGGCACTTCATGCCAGTCTTGATAAGTTAGACATGCAAACTAGGTATATGGGTAACTTTCGTTATACAAAGGAAATAATTAAGTTTTGTTTTAATTTAATTAAATCCCAGCATAATCGAATCGAAGCTTAGTTTGACTGAACTATTTTTGACTCTAAGGGGCTGTTTCACCACTTTTCTTAAAGTTCGGATTAGCTTAATCGTAACCTTATTTGACAGATGGAATTAAAATTTCTGTTTCACCAGTCTCGATTAGCGCTGTTTCTTATTTGACCATCAGATCAGGTGGCATTTAGCATTTTTATCCGTCACATAAAGTTAGTTTATTTTTTTGTGGCTATGGTTGGAGAGCCCTTCAGCCGGTTTCAGAAAAATAAATCAAAGTATTTTTTATTTTTTAAAGAAAGAGGTCATGCTAAATTGCATAAAATAATTTAAATATCAAGATTTGAATAAAAAAATGTAGGGACACTTTTAGTATGTAAAAATAAATCCAAAATTTCGCAATAATTTTTAATAACAAACTTTTTTTCAGTGGCTCAATCGTTTGTTCTACCTGAACTTGTATGTCGCCATTAAAAAAAAGTTTATCTGTCAAATGGTTTGGCGCCACTTTTCGATTCATTTTACGTGATTTTATTTTTCTTTGTTATTGTTAACAAAGTATCGTAAATAAATACCGTTTTTGGATCAATTATAATGCTACATATTTGTTTATGCAAAAAAAAATAGATGTATTCAAAAATTATTATAGTTAACCATTTCTTTTGCTTTAATAATGAGTGACTCTTTGAACGAAAGTGTGCGAACAGGAACGCGTGGTCGTGAAATGCGACGTTGCCATTCCGACTTTTTGTTAAACCCACGATTAGTTAAGTGGAACATAGTTTGCACAGGACCGGAGTGGTGAAACTGAAAAAAGTACTTAGTTTATTCATTGGTTACGTAACCAGCAGTTTGACAATAAGGTGGTGAAACACCCCCTTAATCTACTTTTGACGTGTGTGTATTTTGAACATCGATGAGTGTATGGAAACATTTGTCAACCACAAGATATTCGTAAGATATCCTAAAGAACACAATGGTGATCACTTGACCAGTCACCTGCTAGAAAATCATGTAGGAAATCGACGTGATTTCAAGAACTTTACATTGTGAAAGATGGTTCAGGAGATAGATAAAATGTGTATCAAACTAGTTTTGTGTCTACGTATCGCTTTCAAGGCTTCCTCGTGGCGTGCGTTGCGGTTTGCCTTTTGCTTTTTGTAGCCTATAAATCCCTATAATTGATACGGTGGTTAGCCGCTTTTATTTTGAAGCAACGTACCTGCTGTTCGGTAGGTATGATTATCTTGGGTATGTATTACAATACCGAAGTACGAAAGACCGAATGTATTAAAACATCGAATGGGTCAAAAGACCGACACGATTTTTTTCTGAAACTGTTAACTTTTTAAGATTGTTATAAAACAAACCTAACCTAACCTAATGGGTTCTGTATGATGCCGTTTTAATAAATTCTGAAAAGTTTACGGTTTCAGAAAAAAATCGTGTCGGTCTTTTGACCCATTCGATGTTTTAATACATTCGGTCTTACGTACTTCGGTATTGTAATACATACCCATTATCTTTGTAGTCAGAAAAAGTAAACAGTTGCAAATTACCTACTAATTAAAGTATTATTTTTTTAATTGGATTTTTATGCCTCAATTGTATTTTAGTGCGGTAACTTTCACAATAATTGCGGTTGCTATTACACTGTGTTTTATCAATTGAAAGTTATTTTATTTCGCGTCGCGTTGATTGCCAGTTTCGCAAAATAAACAGTCAGTAGTTAAGCGTATTATTTGTTGGGATGAGAATGAATTCGCTTAGGTATAGAGTTTAAAACGAGTTAGCGACTTGTGGTGTTGGTGAAAGAGCTTAAGTGGAAAATAAGGTTAAAGACTTCTTCTCACTAATGATATTATCAATGTTCTAAATAATGCAGCCTTTTAGGTTTTATAAAAAATATAAGATGAGCAGAGCTCGAACTTCTAGTGCTGATGACGTTGAACGACACATAGGATGATCTCAAATAGTGTTTTCTTAAACAATTACCACTTAAGGATTTGCCACACTGGATGCGTTCTTCGGTCTGCGGTCAGGTCAAATTGAATGCAGCTCGCATTATGTATGAACAACATTATCGGTCTCCATATATTTTGTATAGATCTGTATCTGAGCGTGTGACCTGACTGTTCAGATCGCATATCGCGTTCATATCATAGCATAGCTAGCGTTCAATTTGACCTGACCGCAGACCGCAGAACGCATCCAGTAAGTATAGCAAATCTTTTATCAACCTCTTTCATTGAACGATATGGCCACTTGAAATGAGCAGTATCTTATAGTCTTTGACTGACATAGTCATTCAGATTAACAATAAATTGACGTTGTGATAAGGCCGCCATTAAGGGGAAAATAAATAAAATATATTTGACAACATCTATTACCAAATGTATTTTACCATCACATCTACTTTATTATTTTTAATAGAAATGTTGCTAAGGGTTAAATTTTTATGAAAGCTAAAAACAATACCTACCGATGCTAAATCTAGTTTTACCAGAGATCTTGTGACTTGTCGTTTCTTTGTGGTAAAATCGTGGAATGGTAATGTAATGGTAATGATGTATCTACATACAACCGCATGTTGAAAACTCTTGAATAATCGCCAAGCTTTCAAAAAAAGAGCGTACTCCTACCTAAAAGGCCGGCAACGCACTTGTGACTCTTCTGGTGTCGCAGGTGTCCATGGGCGACGGTAATCGTTTACCATCAGGCGATCCGTCTGCTCGTTTGCCCCCTATACCATAAAAAAAAAAGGTAAATTTAATGTGTAACCTTTTAGTTACACGTCACGGGCCATGCCGCCCGCCACCCTCAAAAACAACAATTTACTTGTTTTCTAATAGTGTCAGAGCGAGGTTTAGTTTGCAATCGAAGTCGTTTAGGTTTACGTTGTAGGTGTGCAAAGCTTGAAACTAACCAATGATACCAGCATGTACCGCTTTTATACTGGTATTTTCGGTAATAGTGCTTAAAACTTGGTTGATTAGGCACATAGCCAAAGTAGGTACAGCGGGATTGTACCTGTAGTTGGCTATCTACCTGTGTCACATGCGAACCGACGTGTCGTCGTGTTATCATTACGGCTCCTTGTAACCTCAAACCTAATTGAAACTAAACTGAATATACCAGTACCTACTAAAGCGGTGTAACGTTACCCAGCAGCATTTTTGGTACCAGTTTTATTAAATACTGTGGATGAAAGTACACTAATTAAATCTGCTGGACATAGGCCTCTCCCATGGCACGCCACTGAGCACGATCCTCGGCCACTCTCATCCAGCTCTTGCCAGCCGCCTTGCGAAGATCGTCGCTCCACCGAGTCTGAGGACGTCCCACGCTAACACCAGTTAAACTCATCAAATGAAATGACATAATTAATTTAGCTTCGGTGTTACAGGTGCTTTTTTTATACGCTGTCTATATAATATAGTTCGTGGTCTTTGCACGTGTGTCGTTTCCTCCAGAACAACATTCGTAAAAAATCGTCTATTAAATACCTACAGTCAACCAGTTCATTTGTGGGCCACCATAGAATCAGCTTATCGAATGACATGAATGTTCTGATGATGTTGTGCTGGCCTAGGAATCAAATTGGCTGACTGTTAGGTGACATACCCATGCAAAACTTTGACCTTGGCCAAATCTGACTGAAATCCAAAATATAATTAGGTAATAGAATGGTTGGTGAAGCTCAGTCTGACGCAGTCAACTAGGTGGCACTTATTTGTTGCACCTACCTACCTACATAGGTAATCGTGGAAATGACAAAGAAGCGTTGCTTGTAACGAAAAGTTTAACCTTATTAGGGACACTTTTTAAAAACAAAAACCATTAATTAATTATTACGTATATATGTCCATCAAAAGTCAGTGTTTAATCCCGTAACACAATTTAGACACCAGACGTGAACATTATCACAAAACAAAAAATTAAAACACATTAAAAAAGTTCCATACAAACGCCCGCATCCGTTCACTAAAGCGTTTCACGCGCCTTGTCACTTCCCTACCATAAATAATCGACGTAAAAAAAAAACAAAAACACTTATTATCGATAACCCGTGCCACGGGCCAGCCCTATCGCTCCTCGCTCCGCCGCCCCGCCCCGCCCACTTTCTCGTTTAAACCAATCGGAGAGCTCCGCGCCTTCTGAGGCGGGGCCGCGCAAACGCCTCAAGTGTTTTAGTGTTGTGAATTAGTTTCTTCTGTTTATGTTTCACTGGTGGCCAACGGTATGGTTATCATGGCGATTCGGCCTTTAGACGTTACTTTGTTCCTGAAACATGCGATTTTTTTGCCGTTCGGTTTTTACGCGTTTAGAAACCTTCGTCTAGCTAGTTACTGCGAGACACAAAAAGGCAGAAATTGATCTATGAGGAGTATTTTTACAACTGGACTATGTAGGTATATTGACAGATGTTGGTTGATAATTGGCTATTAAGTGGTCGATCCACAGGAGCTGGCACGACTGAATTGAACGAAAGTCATCACTTGTCACTGTGATGTGCCGTTTATTCAGCGACCTCTTAATTTGTAAACAAGCACAATAAATAACATTGTGATGACAAGTATGGCCAAAGTTGTATACCTACACCACCATCAATGAACTAAAACAATTACTTTGCTCACTCGCGACCTTACAATAGTTACGTTTATGCAAGAAATGTGCGTTCATGCAGTTCCTCCACCTCCACACTGTACGAACACACACAAATCACATAAACCCAACCATCACCACCACCAAGCTACACTGACGCGTTTCGAACTCAACCAGAGCTCATCTTCAGAGTTACCACAACCGTATGCTATGCTACCAAATGTTAAACTCCACACCAACACTCCATCTATTAATAAATTAATATGGAATGTTGCATTCGAAGACAAAACTAACGCTGTCACTCTCCGGATTGCCTAACGAAAATTTTCACTTTCCGCTATTGCTGTAATCCATATTGCTTGCTGTTTTGCCCTTTATTCCTAGTAGGTAATGTCTTTGATGGAATCGTAATCCTGAACACATAGTACCTACCTTCCTATCAATAAAGGAACACGTCATCCTATCCTGATAATGATAGATACCGTACGGAGATAAAACAAGATGTCATACCTACCAACAAGACACGTAAGTTCAGCTAATAAGCATAGTTTCGTCAATTTCGTTGCCCAGTTTGCGAGTAGTAGGTATCCGGCACTTCTGTAGCCATGTAACAGTATAGTGTTGAATCCAAATACTTTTGCATGAAGTTCATTTTTAGGGTTCCGTAGTCAACTAAGAACCCTTATAGTTTCGCCATGTCTGTCCGTCTGTCTGTCTGTCTGTCTGTCTGTTTGTCTGTCTGTCTGTCTGTCTGTCTGTCTGTCTGTCTGTCTGTCTGTCTGTCTGTCCGCGGCTAAGCTCAGAGACTGTTAGTACTAGAAAGCTGTAATTTGGCATCAATATATATATCAGTCACGCCGACAAAGTGATTGAATAAAAAAAGTAAAAAAAAATTTTTTAGGGTACCTCCCATAGACGTAAAGTGGGGGTGATTTTTTTTTTCTCGGCTAACCCTATAGTGTGGGGTATCGTTGGATAGGTCTTTTAAAATCATTGCGGGGTTGCTAACATGATTTTTCTATTCAGTGATCTGTTTGCGAAATATTCAACTTTAAAGTGAAAATTTTCATTAAAATCGGCCGTCCCCCCCTCTAAAATCTAAACTGTTGGGTGGAAAAATTTGTAAAAATTCAGAAGGGTAGTAAATATATCAAAAATACTAGGAAAATTATAGCGGCTAAGATTGCTTGGAAATTATTTGTAGTTTAAGAGTAAATAGTAGCCTAAGGTAGGTATAAAACATACCTAAACTTGGATGATTCCGTACACATACGAAATCCTTAGAAAAATATTACTTGATTTTTTCGTAATGGCTACGGAACCCTACCTTGGGCGTGTCCGACACGCTCTTGGCCGGTTTTTATAATGTAACATTTTTGTTAACAGCTGTCAATTATCTATCCGCTATTCTACGCTAGGTGGCAGTACGTTGTATGCAGTTTTCATTTGCATACAATATGCCATAGACTCAAAGACTAAATTATACCTTACTATATCGTTTCAGAAGATATTACTTTTTCGAATAGTACCTACCTACTTGCAACCTATATCTCTCGTAATTGGCCAAGATTTTAAAGTGTGTAATGAATGCGCATGTCAGGATTTCTGGCGACACTGGTTTCACTACAAACTGAGATTCATAGGTAAATAAAGTTTTTCTATTTCTGTGTACCTTACCTACCTACTAACTAGTAACTAATGGAATAACATATCGGAAAAATTTGGTACGACGTGATCGTTAGGGGGTTTTAATTAGATAGGCAGTCCTAAAAATTATACGAATTAGGTACACCGTGGTCTTCTTTTACGTTGTATGAAAACTACTTAGTGCCAAATGTCATGTCTTTAAACGGTTGAGATTTCAGGATTTTGCAAGCTTTGGCTGCGATGGTTATCTATCACAGTGTCCCGGAAAGGGTGTGCCGCGGCAGGTGTACCGTGGTCATTAGAAAGTTGGTGTGCCTTGGAAAAATAATATCTCATAAACGGACGTAAATAGACGGACGGAAGAAAAATACTTAAACAGATGTAAATCACGCTGATTCACATGATGTTTCAATGTGTAGGTGTACCTCCAAAAAATTTTGTTAGCAACAGGCGCAGGACAGGAGCGGTTGGCGACGTCTCACGAAGGCCCTCTGTACCACTGGGGTACCATAACCATAGGACAACAACAGGTGTACCTTGAACACAAAAACTTTGCGGAACATTGGTCTATTACATGCAAACACAGAAAACGATGAAGGGTTCTGGTCGTGGCTGGGTCGTTCTAATTAGGTATGTCCCTGGAAAGAATCTACTACAGACAGGACGAATACCTAGAGAGAGGGGCCACTTAGACGATTCCTACGTAGCGCGTTGCCGGTCCAACATAGGCGCAAGCCACAGAAGACGTGGGACGGGGGCGCGTCATTTGTTCGCAGGCCGCGTCTCCGCCCCGTCTCTTCTGTCTGCTTTGGATCGCGACACTTCCATACATTTAGTATGAAATCTGACTCAAGGGGCGCCGCGGCTGGCAGTGTGCCTTGTCTTCCTCGTTGCCTTCTTGGCACATCGTAACCGGTAGGTACGTACTTTTCGACGAAAGCAAACGTACAAAGTACAAAGCGGTTGTGAAGGAACTAAAATTTCAAATACGAAATTCTTGCTTTGTTAAATTAATAATTAATAATATCTTGTTAATATCTTGAATCAATTTAGGGTATAACAAGCACCTATGAATGTCGAAGAATCTACCATCGGTTCGGAAAATCCAATAAGAGACTCAACGAGGTATTTTTTTTTTGGACAGATCTGCAATGTAGTGTAACGCAATATAATATAAATAAAGAGTATAATAATAATTTATTTCCAAAAACATACATCAGCAAAATACAAAGGAATATCTGGCAGACCCCAAACTAGGCAGAGCCTGTATCTTGGGGCCTGGGAGTACACTATACATATAGTTTACTTAGAAAGCTTACTAGAGAGAAAATATATATAAAAATAAAATAAAATAAAAAGAACAATGAAGCAAAAAATGATAAAAAACAACAACTAAATTACTTACTAAACTAGATTTGCAGTAGGTACAATTTATATTTATAGTTACGCGTGCGAGTGTGTGTGTGTGTGTGTGTGTGTGTGTGTGTGTGTGTGTGTGTGTGTGTGTGTGTGTGTGTGTGTGTGAGTGTGTATGTGTTTATGTCTGGAATTAGGGGCCGTTGTTAAAAACGACCTCCGTATCATTATATGACAAAGTCTCGAGCCACTTTCTCACAACCATCACGAGTCTACCCATTGTGAAGCTCTGGATACTGTGCACCTTACATACAGAGTTATAAAGACGCAAGTGCATGTAGGCAGGGAAACGCTTTGCGAAAGCGGATTTGGTCTTTGGTAAGGGAACTCTAAACACACGCTTCGTCAGCAACTGAGTGTAAATCGGCAATCTAGGGACGATGGTGTGCGCTCGCATTACGGCTTTTAAGATGTACAGACGTCTTACACTCAGCAACTTGGAGTTACGGTAAAGTGTGTCAGTTGGAAAACGAAACGGTTTCTTGAGCATCACCTTAATGACCGCACGCTGCGCCCTTTCCAGCTGTAGCAGAATTGTTTTAGCAGCACTACCCCAGACCGGTATACCGTATTGCACGGTCGATTGGCACAGTGCATAATAAACCATGCGAAGCACTTGTTCGGTGGCACAATTTCGGAGTCTCTTCATAATATATATACATTTCCGAACTTTATTAGAGAGAGCAGCAATATGGTGTCTGAAGGAGAGGTGATGATCGATGATCAGTCCCAGATATTTGACCGTCTCAGATCTAACCAATTTACCACATGAGCAAGCAGAGGCTTCATCCACAGACGTGATGCAAGTACTAAAGCAGCAAAGCAGTTTATAGGTAGATGTGCAAGAAAACTGGTGGAAGTTGCATTACGTTGCACGGCAGTAAAGCGAACGAGTTTGGAGTGGTCAATCGAACGCCGCAATGTAATACGCAAATGTTTATGCAACTGGCACGATTTTTTTTTGCTGGGTAACTGAGCGGGCTTATCATTTGTGAATGAAAAATGGGACGATGTCTTCTCTCGCTAAGGGGGTTCACGTCGGTTTGATAGGTTTAGACAGTCCACTAAGCAGGAGGGACTTGGTTTTCCTGAGAGGAATGAATCGCCAATGGTTTATTTCAGGAAACTGCTTCAATCAGCCTTTTCGGGTCTTAAAATGAATCCTGTTTGACTGCACAGTGCGCAATCCTGTCAATGTTTTTTTATGATTTGGTTGTGGTTGACTTATGTTTCCATGCATTGATCGATGTTGAAAGGTGTGACATTTTGAATCACTAATTCCGATGAAGAGGCTTTAGGCTTGTTCATTCAAAGTAACCCAACTATCTGCTGAAATATTGCGGAATTGCTTTAACTTGCTGCAGCGCCTGCGTTAGAAATACCTTCACGTGAAACATTTCGTCGATGAAACTGCAATACTTACCCGTAACCAACAATTGCTATTGCCGCGTATAAAATTTGTCAAATTTAAGTTTGGTTAAGTCTGGCATCAATAAACGCAAAGATGTTCAATATTAATGCTCTCTTGTAAAATTTGCCACAAGTCAGTTACGCGGCATTAGCAATTGTTGGTTACGCGGTATTGTAGTTTCATCGGCGATTTACCATCTAGCTAGGATTTAGTTTGAAAAAGGTTACGGTAAAATTTTTAAAGCACAACGTTTGCTCGGACAACGCCATCTATTGATTGCAGACGAAGTTAACACACCATCTTGACAGCCGAGGTACTGCAACGTTCTCGGACAGCGTCCTCTATTCTTTTTTAAAGTTGTATAATTCCACGGCAACACGTTATCGGAATATTATGTATCCTTGATCTTCCAAATCTTTGGTTGTACGTACGCCAAGTTTCATCTAAATCCGATCAGTCGTTGCTTGATTTTCGATTGAGTAACAAATATTCAAACATCTTTACAAATTTTCTCATTTATAATATTACGTGGGATTACTTTGTTTGTATACACGGACTAATTTTTCTCTTTCATTATTCCAGCTCAAATGTCCATGGAGAGCATGGTGATGGGTGGCGTGGGCGTGGGCGGCGTGGGCTCCGTGGGCGGCGGCGTGGGCTCCGTGGGCGGCTTCCAGCTGGTGCGCGACCCTTCCTCGGGAGCGCTACTGCTGCTACCCGCGCCACCAGACCTCCCCCACGCAGTGGTGTGGGGCGGCGTGCCCTACCCCTCCGCGCCCCTCTTACTCCCACCCGCCCCGCATCCGTCCCATCACCTTCAGCTACTCTCGGGCGACCTCCTCGCCTCTACTGCTACCCTGCAACACACGCACACGCATTCAACCCGATTGGTTACCCTCGCGCCTGCTCCAGCGCCTCAACCCCACAAACCAGACAACAGGAAACCCATCATCCAACCGCTCATCACTCCTCATGCCCTGATCAAAATAGAGGCCGAACCACCCCAGGAAAAGCCTCCGACCTTCGCGCCGGAACCGCCGCAACCGATGATGACCCACCACTTGTATTATCAGCAAGAGTTCCCCGAGCAGGCTTGCAGGAGCCAAGCCACTTCCCCGGCCGCGCCGCCCACTCCGCCTCCCGACAGTCACGAGACTCCTGCGCACAGGGACGCTTCCAACCAGACCGATCACATCGACGACGATGATGATTCGCCCAACCACGCCGATGAGGATGACAGGGACGTTGCATGCGTCGGCGTCGCTCACTTCCCCGACGAAACCCCGCTGCATATGCCCATGCTGCAGACTTCGAGGATAGACAGCGCCGAGGAATCATCCTCCGAAGCTTTGGCGAATTCGTCCGTCGTCGGCGCGGTGGAGAAAGCGATACATGCGATAGAAAGGGACGAGGCGCTCGTGGATAGCTCCAGTAGCGCTTCAAACGACTTGGTGATAGATACAGCGAGCACCTCCCCCGTGCCGTCGCAACAGACGCGCTCGATGGTCGATGTTAGTGGCCTCGAGCTGCTCTCCAACAGCATTGAGCAGTTCGAGAGGACGACTCCTTCCACAATGACGTCGGCACCGACGCCTCTAACCGTCGACACCAGATCGCTGACGAATATAATGATCAAATCCTCTCCGAAATCGCCGCCGCGGACCGAGGCGGAGCCCCAGCGGAGGTTCGAATTCCCTCCCGTTGAGGCGATCGCCGGCGAGCGGGGGAAACCGTCCCTCGACGGTCTCGGTCTCCTTTGCGCGCTGGCCGAACAGAGGTTCATGGAAGAGGTCTCGAGCCCTCCCACGAACCTGTCAATGTCTTCCCGTCCGTTCATCAAGAGCGAGCCGCTAATGAGCCCCACGGAGCTGGCGAGCGAGGCGATAAAAAAAGACAGAAGCAGACGGGACTCGTCCGGGGAGAGGAGGAAACGGAGCCGCGACCACGAGGATCGACTGCGACACAAGATCGAGAAGATGCGGCGTTACAAGCGGGAGAAGGATGAGAGGAGTAGTGGAGGGGAGTTGGAAGCGAGTTTGAGACGAGTGACTGCGTGCGCGTGCGGCGCGCCGGGCTGCGCGCACGAGCCGTCGCCGGTGCCGTGCGCGCGCGCACTGGTAAGCGCCATGGAGAAGGACTTACGCGACCGCTTGCACGACTTGCAGCGTCAGTGCCACGAGAGGCAGGCCCAGCTCGACGCACTACCTTCCACCCCCCCAACACCCGCCATCTCCACCCCGCCGACGCCCTCCACCCCCGCTCCCTCCCCGGACTCCGACCGAGGCTCCTCCAAGAAGCGCAAAGTCGGCCGACCGCGCAAAGTCTCCAGCCCCGACTCGACCGAAACCATAGTCGCCAAGAAGCCGAAATCCAAGAGCAGACTTGTGGGATACTTGCTGGCTAAGAGCAAGCTGAAAGGAGGCATTGTCTGCTCGAGGGGCGAGCCGTCCAGGGAAGACGCTAACCGGACGAGCAAGGTACGTCCGAAACTAAAAGCGGAGCCGATTCTTAAAGTTTACTCCGAGGAGGAGGAGAACGAGTGGGGGCTAAACAGATCTGCCAGTTCGTCCATGGAGAGTCTGAACGAAGTCCGTCAGAAGAACAGGGAGAGAGTGGATAGGATGGCGCGTAAGCATTCGCGGGACGATATGCCCGAGTTGGAGTTTGCGATGCGACGAGCTAGCGCGTCGAGCGACAGCGAGAAGGAACGCCGTCGGGCGAAGAAACGACGGAAGAGTTTGAAGTCTAAGGAGCGGGAGGAAGTGAAGGAATCAGCTCCTGAACCTAAGCCTTCTCCGGTATCGAAATGCACTTTAACAGAGGATAAGTTGGACTCGTCGCCGCGAGTGCTGACAGCTATGGGCGGGTTGTTTTACGCAGGCAAGCTGAGCGCAGTGACGGCGCCTGATGTGTATGCTATCACCTTGGATGGAGAGCGGGGGAACAAAGCCCATATACTGTCCAGAGAGGAGACGCTGAGAGATGCTGTAAGTTATATTTTATTTCATTAATTTGTAATATCTTCTTTTGACGAAGCACTTGTTAAAATAAACCTTTTAAAGAATGTTATGTTATGTTTAACTTGTTGGCTAGTCATGTTTTTGTATTAGTTTGTTGGCTATTTTTGATACTAAACGACCAGTTGTATTGTTGCTTGAGTTCTCGATGTGTCTTCCAAAACAATCTTCATTGTTATCCATTGCGCGGCACAGGTGTTAAAAACACAGCTTTATTTGCAAGCAAAGTAGTACGATAGTCTACCATTTTAACTTAATCTATCGAAAAAACACTCGAAAAGATTTGTTACTTACTCGAAACATCATTTACAATTTCCAGATCCTCGAAGTGTCTCCATCTTCAGTGTCGGAGCTAGCATCTGGCACCCGTGTCTGCGCGTACTGGTCGCAGCAGTACCGGTGTCTGTACCCGGGCACGGTGGCCGTGGCCTCGCCGGACCCGCACACGGACAAGTTTGTGGCCGTCGAGTTCGACGACGGTGACTCGGGCCGCATAGCCATCGAGGATATCCGGTTCCTCGAGCCTAACTACCCTGTTGTTGGTGAGTAGCTCTTCATGGTTATGATTGCCTGGTATGTTGATTTAAGGTTTTTCATTTTACTTATTTCTGCTTACTTCTCACTCATGAGCATTATTTTTAGCGAGAAAATAATTCTCCCGTATTTTTCTTTAGATAAACATATTCAAATCCATTAAGCCGAGGTCAGTAAGCAGAGGTCAAAATGCGATACGAAATGTGTGGTACAAATACCTCTCTATAGAAAACTAGTTGTTGCAGTAGGATTATTACTTATATTTTAAAGGAACGCGACGTTTTATAGATATCGACAGCCCTTGATTATCTAATTGCCGAAGGGTACTGCAATTTAGTAGTAATCACTAGTAATCAGCATTATTTCGGTTCGGCGTCTTTCAAACAATGCCTAGCCAATCCTCAATTTGACCATTTTCTTTTTCTAGTATACGAGAACCCACTTTTCACGCTTGGCAAACGAAGAAGAAATACCAGCGCCAACAGCACAGAAGACAAAAAGCCCGTTGCGTCGACCAGCGCCGACAAATCCGCGCCCACGGAACCGGCATCTAAAGAAGCGGATGACGCCGACCGCCACAGAGACAGGAAGAAACTCAAGAAGCACAAGAAAGAAAAGCTCAAGCGCCTGCAGTCTACAGAAGACGATCCGAATTCAGCCGACTACGTCAAAAAGAAGAAGAAGAAACACAAGTGCTGCGAAGAACACTGCAAGCATCGGCGGCACCATAAGAAACATAGGAAACACAGAAAAAGACATCATTCCGACAAAGAGACAAGCAGTTCCGGCGATGATCATAATAAGAAGTCTTCCTCCGATTACATAGACTCCAACAAATCTAACGAAGATTCAGGGGATTCCAATGATAGACTATCCACGTTGATTGCGGTGGAGAAGTCCCCCGATGAGAAGATGAAGACAGTGATTAAGAAGGCTGTGCTAACCAAGAATCCTTTAGTGAAGACTGCAGTGTTGGACTTTAGCAATTTGGGCAAAATTACGGTGAAGAAGGAAGAGGATTCTAAAGACAATTTGAAGGACAGCGGGATTGGGTTGGAAGAAGAACCCACAGCTTCAACCAGTGATGGGGCTAAAAAGGTAATAAATTCTATTGTACCTGAGTATTTTTTTGTAAATCAAACTCAGCACCTTGAACAAGGTAGAAGTTTGGAGTTGCTTTTACTACACAACAAACACACTTGCCCAGTTTAAATTTATGAGTAAAATCGTGGAAAGTGCATTAAATTTTGGCTGTATTTACTGTAATTTCTATGATGTAAGTACGTGCAATCTGTTGATTCTCCATAAATAAATAAAGTGAACGAGTTTGAAGTGCTCAATCAAACTTTAGCCAACTGCTCTTAAGTGACAAAGAATCTACCTACATAAGTTTTCTCACTTTATAATATGTGTGTCATTAAACTCCCATGCCTTTCCATGGGTTTTTGACATGATTTCGACCACCAAATAAGTACACTAACCCCAGCTCATCCACTTTTCAGAAGAGCAAGAAGCGCACAGTTTCGGCGACGTCTGCGTCGTCGGAAGCGCCGGGCGGCGTCAGCAAGATGGCGGCGTTCCTACCAGGAGCCGCGCTGTGGCGCTGGGCCGGCGCGCCGTACCGCCGCACGGCTCGTCCGCGACATCGCAAATTGTTCCACCGTGCCATACAGCGCGGACAGGAGACGCTGCGTGTAAGTGTACTTTTTGACTAACCTCCTGCTGGGTGCTGCGATCCTGGTGGTATTTAGGCATGTAGAATGCGCTTCCACGTTATAAAAAAATATATATAAACTAGCGACCCGCCCTGGCTTCGCACGGGTACAACTATATTATGCATGTATTATACTTGTAAACCTTCCTCTTGAATCACTTTATCTAATATATAAACACATAAATAGCATGGTTTGAATTTGGTTAGCATTTTCATTAATGTTTAAAATGAAAAAAGTTGTTGTAGTGACATAACTACAATAGTTGGACATATGCTACCGCGGAGTTTTTTGTAGACATTATGATGTTCTTCAATATTGTTGTACATTATTTTGTTCTATCGCTAATAGTTTCGGCAGCGCATTCGACGAAAGACATTTTAAGACTCATTTTTCTACACCTTCGGTTACATTGTTCAAATTTTACCAAGGATCCCTAATTTTTTTCAAAATTAAATGTAGCCTATGTCAAATTGGAAGAATGTAGCATTCTATTGGTGAAAGAATTTTTTAAATCGGCCCAGTACTTTTTGAGCCTATTCATTACAAACATACAAAAATAGGTACAAATCTTTCCTCTTTATAATATTAGTGTAGATAAATATTAGGGGACAATCTTACACAAATCGACCTAAAAAAAAAAAAAAAATTTAAATGTAACTGTTTATTACTTTCATAAGAAATACAAAATTAATTATTAAAATTATTAGTCCTTTAAATTTTAAGATTATATACTAACAACTTACTTTCATTAACACTACATTAACTTAATATAATTAGTTAATATTTGTTACCTAGTCCCAAACTAAGCAAAGCTACTATGGGTACTAGACGACGATAAACATACTTAAATACATAGAAAACATCCATAACTCAGGAACAAATATTCGTGCTCATCACACAAATAAATGCCCTTACCGGGATTCGAACCCGGGACCTCTTGCTTCGTAGACAGGGTCACTACCAACTAGGCTAAAGAGGTTGTTAATTCAGTTGCTTCTTTGTAAATTAAGCTCCATACAGCGCGGATAAGAGACGCTGCGTAGAAGTAGTATTACTACTTGGCTAACCTCTTGTTGCGTTCTGTGGTCCGACCTTTAGACCGGCACGATGTGCTTCCACGTCATCCTCATCATTCAATGGGCCGCATTTCTTTGTGTTTTATTTTCCTTCTGTGTCCTGTAATCCTAGTATTGATTAGTTAACCTACATTAGTTAGTCTACCCTAGAAGACGGTACGACGACACTACTTTCAGTCAGTCAGTAGTTTAGTAGTGTAGATAAGTATAAGGTCAGTAAAACCTCATAACTGCACGAACCAGATACCGCAAGGACTTGTGTAATTTTAATTTTTGGCTGACTTCCTGTTGTTCCGGTGATTCCCGGTCCTGTGAGCTTTTGACAATTGTTTTCATACGATGTTCAAAGCTCAGAAACTGTGGTGGCCTAGTAGTTTGACCTATCTCAAGCAGAGGGTCGTGGGTTCGAATCCGGGCTCGCACCTTTGAGTTGAAACCTGCACAAACTTGAGAAGAAATTCAATGGTGTGTGTGAAGTTCCCAATCTGATCTGCACTATAGGCCCGCGTGGGAACTACGGCCCAAGCCCTTTCATTCTGAGAGGAGGCCTGTGCCCTGCAGTTTGACGTATATAGGCTGTGATGATGATGATGATGATGATGATGATAATAATGATGATTATGATGATGATGATGGTGAATGTTCAAAGTGTCAAAGGCGCGACTTTTGAATCAAAAATTCGGATAAAATATGTTCTGGATTCATCGCGATAGTTAAAAGGCAAAACGCATCAAGCGCCATCCTGGGCGATATTGAAGTTATACCTAATTGGAACCAGCATAATGTATATAATTCAATATCAACCAGATGGCGCTTGATTCGTTTTGCCTTTTAACCGTCGATCGGTATCCTATTCTCGCCTCATTCGTTTTTCGTTTAATTCTTATTTCCTCTCATTCTTTATTCGTCTAGTTCGCTATCGGCCATTATCTTATTTGGTCAAATTGTGTAACTATTCTCTCTCTTAATAAGTCTTATTCGTTTTTCGTCACGGTCTTCCTTGGACTCATTCGTCGATCTTCCCTTTAGATGTTTGTCTCATTTACTTACGAACATTTATTTACCAGCACCGAAGGTATCGAAATCATTTGCCATTGAATTGGCCTTGCTACCATGTTGGTATACGTGGACGACATAATATTGATACTTGACACACCAAACTAACTAGTACAATACGTTTACTTTTAGTTTACCACTGACAGATGGCTTGCCTTCATTTCATTTCCAACTTTAACACCAGACGACCGGATAGCCTAGTTGTTAGAGAACCTGACTACGAAGCTTGAGGTCCCGGGTTCGATTCCCGGTCGGGGCAGACATTTGTGTGAATAATACGAATGTTTGTGCTCGAGTCTTGGGTGTTTAATATGTATCTATCCATATAAGTATGTTTATCCGTTGTCTAGTTAGTACCCATAGTACAAGCTTTGCTTAGTTTGGGACTAGGTCAATTGGTGTCAATTGTCCCGTCATATTTAGCTATTACAAAATCTGCAAACGTGGGTAACAGTATTCTAAAATTGGCTTTATTTGTAGGTCGTTAAAGTTGAATATGAAATGAAGGCAAACCATCTGTCAGTGGTAAACTTTATGGCTCGTCTACACAATGGCCCATGATGGGCGATTATGGGTTGCTCTCTACACAATCGTGACTGTTCATTTAGTCACTGTCGCCTGTTGATCATTGGCACGCATTCCTTTGATGTACCGACAATTCTCCGATTATTCCCAATTACAGGCAACGATGGCCACTCAGACGATTATGCTCTCTTTACAATCGTGCATGCCCGTACTCGCCCGTCATGGGCCATTGTGTAGACCAGTGTTTTTCAAAGTGTGGGTCGCGACCCCCCGGGGGGTCGCGAGACCTATCCAGGGGGGTCGCGACGCGAGGCTCAGCTCCGAGAAAGTCTTGTGACTAGATGGAATTGATAAATATAGGTTGCGTTCTAAAACGCATGACTGATTGGATGATGGAAGGGTGCGTTCCAAATCTGTTACGTAAATAAGAGTCGGGTTCTAATGTTAATCGTACAAATTGGGTTTTGGGGGGTCGCGAAGGAATTTTGATGGTCATTAAACCTTCGGATGCCTTGTACCGGATCCGTACCCAATTTAAGGCTTTCTTTTTGTATTTTTTTTTAATCTGTATCATTGGATTTATATGAAACTGTTGAGGCTAGAATGCACGACTTTTTTTTTTTTACTTTCGGCATACGAAAGGTTAAGGGCTGTGATGCCAAAAAGTTTGAAAAACACTGGTGTAGACGAGCCATTACGTATGTAATTTGACTGTAACGAGGTATGTATTGTGTGGAGACAGGTCGGCGAGGCGGCGGTGTTCCTCTCGACGGGGCGCGCGGACCGGCCGTACATCGGGCGCGTGGAGGCGCTGTGGGAGGCGCGCGGCGCCATGGCCGTGCGCGTGCGCTGGTTCTACCACCCCGAGGAGACCACGCCCTGCACCAGCCCGCTCCACTACCCGGTACAGTACCACAAGCTTGCACTTGTTAATACAAAACACCTAGCTGCTGCCCGCGTCCGCGAAGAATTCCTTTATCGCTATCCCGCGGGAACTATAGAATTTTCAGGGATAAAAACTATGCTATGTTATTTCTAAGGTCTCAAACTATCTCCATACCAAATTTCGTGTAAATCCGTTCAGCCGTTATTGCGTGATTGAGTAACAAACGTCCAAATATCCAAACATCTTCATAAACTTTCACACTTATTACTAGGATTAAAGCGACTACTACACTACTAGGATTAGTAGGATTAAAGCGAAGCGGACCCGCAGTTGTCCTATGCGTGGTTTATGCTTTAGATTGGATAAATGGCTACGGATGACTTCGTCCACAGTCCCATTTCGTCACCTTCTTAAATCAATAAATGAATATGAACTTACTCGTTATTTTGAATAAGACACCCTCCAACAATTTCTTCATTTAAAAAAAGGTAAACTGTAAACTTTGAATTGACAATGCTCGTACATATCTTGTAATGTAATTTTATTTGGAAAAAAATACTTTCTGCTGAGTTTGTTGCAGCGCATTCTTCTTGGCAAAAAAGGTCTATCCAAAAGCGCTGATAGTATTTTAAACAAATAGGCATTTAAAAGAGCCCTTTACAGAATAAACGTTTTGATTTGATTTTGTAAATTCATTAGTGGCGCAGGAACTTTCGAAGCGCGAGGCGTTAAGTAGTCATGAGTGTTCCTTGAATCGCATCGCAGAGAGCTGTAGTGCGGTACCTTACTGTATAACGTATCCTGTATTTATGATTGGCAAATTATTTTCATGGTACATTTCTAATTTTTAACCGACTTCAAAAAAAAGAGGAGGTTCTCAATTCGTCTGAATGTTTTTTTCTATTTTCAGGGTGGGCTGTTCGAGTCTCCGCACACAGATGAAAACGACGTGCAGACGATATCCCACAAGTGCGAAGTTTTGCCACTTGCTCAGTACCAGGAACGCATGGGGGACGACCCAGTTCGATACAGTTCCGTGTACGACAATAACGATGTCTACTACTTGGCCGGACACTACGACCCCACGCAGCAGACGCTCAAAATGGAACCCGACATACCGTTCGCGAGTTAAACCTCCTTGGCAGTTCTTATGCCCTAGTAGCGGTGGTGAATTGACGGTGTTGTATTGTCAATTCTGGAACTACCGCTAGCTATGCAGCGCTGATGACTCGATAGTGGTGGTTAATTAATAATAAAATAAACTTTACTTAATTTTGACATGGACTCTGAAGTACAGTGCAATCAAACAATCTTGATCCGTGCTTAGAATTAATTTCACCGACGTCACATTTGTGTTAGTGATGTTAGTTAAAATGGAAGTACATTTTCTCTATCTCGATGTTAGTGTCAGTTTCAGTAGTTCCTCCTGGTGGTTTTGAACGTTGTCTCCTGGAACTTAGCTTGAACGACTTTTAGCGAGTCACTTATACAGGTCTTAAAGTACAATCTAGATTTTTGAGGCTCAAATTTGTGACATTTTTCAGATTTACCGTCCTCGTTTGAGACGTTCTATAACGAAGTATGACTCAATAATGTTAGTTACCTTTGTTACGTTGTAATATTTAGCGGTTTTTGACTCGGAATGTTGTTTTCTTGGGCCGAGTACGAGTGAAGAATTTAAAGGCGAATTGAGACAATGTAGACTTTTGGCACGCGATAAGGTCAAATTTTGAGTGATCGATTTGGTGATCGACGATATGTGATTTATTTTTTATACGTGTAACGCTGCCATCTCAGCGTTTAGGTAGTTGTATATGCTATTAGATTTATTTTCGGTACATTTCTGTTGAGGAGTCTGTCTTTGAACGCAATACTGTTTCAGCTAGTCCATTATTTTATTCAAAATTAACCAGTCTCTTTTGAAAATTCGAGGAATATTGTGCCGGGCTCCACGGGCGGGGCCCTTGTTATTATTGTTTTTCGCAATTTTATATGATTGTTTGATAATTTTATGTTGATCGAAGTATACCTTTATATCGGAATGGTGCTAGACGCTTGATATAATTCGTTTATGTTCGCCGTAGTTAGGTCTGTATATAGTTAGTAAGTTTGAAGGATAAGTACACTATCGTGTCACCACAATTTCTTGATTGTCGGCTTGCTATAAAATTTGCCATTTATGTCAAAATTGACTTTCTATATTTTTATGTAGTATGTATGGATAGTTGCTACAGGGTTAGCCCTTCTTTCTATACTTTAATTCATATCGATTACGTGTTAAAGGGACTGAGGAGAGGGCGCTGGTGACCAGGCTAGGATAGGTTTTGTACGGAGCGGCCAAACGTTTGTAAGAAAATGAGGGAAAAAGGAAAAGGAATCAGCCTTAAATGAAAAGAGTTACTCAGTAGGACCGTAGATTATACTTGCATTATTTACTTAGGAGTGGCCAAATGAGTTACGCGGAAACAAACTTCTTGGTTTCTATGGACTTCGTTTAGCGTGCGTTGTACTTTTTTCGTTATCAGATGTACTTTTATTTCTAAGCTAAATCTAAGTTTACTTTAAGATTTATTTTTTTGTTAAATTTTATATAAAATATACTTATATCACGTATACCTAATTGGGATCTATAATTTGACACATATATATAATAAAGAAAAAACGAAAAGTGCGAATTTGGAAACAATATTGAGATAAATAGTATTTTTATAAAATAATGAGGTAACTTTTTATTTTACGTGAAGCAAAGCTATTATAAATAAGTACAAAACTTGTTGATGGTATGGTGGCTCGGCCCAATGTGTACCCACTAACTAACACGGCGTGGTAAGGTTTACGGCGATAGTCGGCAGATGGCTCCATTAAGACCTTCGAATCCATTTCTGATTGGCCAGCGGACTAGCATTTTGAAGCTCTCCGATTGGCTGAAGACTTAGTGGTGTCATTGACATTTAAAAGTCATCCTAGTGACAGCCGTGGACTTTACCATCAATCCCCAAGTAATTATTATAATCAAAAGGGAAGCCATAAATATTAGAATTAAAGATTAATAATATATCAGCATTGATAATATAAAGATTATAAAATACGCTTAAATAAAATATTTTTGGCTGATTCATGTTTTTTATTTAATTATAATACCAGTAGGCACCATTCCTTATTCTAATGGGTAGGCGAATTCAAAAGTATATAAAATCTTACAATAAATAAAAAATAATAGTAAAAACTTGACAATATTATGCTAAGTATCTCCAACCCCAAGTCTATTTCAAAATGTTTATGTACTTAAAATTCTTGTACTTAAGCGTTTATTTATTTATTACAATATGTATTCTTAAAAAATAGTTAAGTAACGTCTTAATTTGTTAAAAACAGCATTCTTGCACAAAAAAAGTATTTCTAGAACAATACTTAGGTCTTACTCTTTATTTCACACTCTCGTTCTCGTGCGGCTAGACGAGACTTTGCGTTCGTTGCTCGCTGCACCACACGCAAGTGGCGCTCGTGTTGGAAGCCGATTGATTAATGATTAAACCCTCGTATGCGCGGGAAGTGAAAAAAAACGTGCATTCTAGTCTCAACTGTTTCATATAATTACAATAAAACAGGTTAAAATAAAAATATAAAAATAATGTCTTAACTTTGGCACGGATCCGTGTCTTAAGCATATGAGGGGTCAAGTTAGATACAGCAGGCTAATTATCTAACTTCCTCGCAATCGCCATCGCGTTGACATCAGGGTATCGGAAACAGCCAGCTCACGTCATACAAAAACTGTCATTTCAATCCGATGCCAAGTGTCAAAAAAGTTACACAATTACTCTGCATTTACGTAAGGGTAAGTGTCAAATCTAACGATTTTGATTTGAGAAAATTTGATCACAGTCATGTTGTGTTGCCCGAAAATCAAAATCATTCGGATAAGTAGGTAATTCCCGATTAGATCACAATATTTATATAATATTGGTCTAATGCAAGATGCTGCGCTAACCTAACTAACCTAAACCTTAAAAAAATCATTAGTTCCCTTTGTAGGGTCAACAAAGAATCTCACTTTTCCCATTACTTATAACCTCGTAAGTTTGGTCGTCAATGATCTTGTATACATCCTGCCTGTAGTTTTGGAGGTTGTGGAGGAACCGACTGGAGCTCTCTTCCCGGATCCTTGTAATCACGGCAGGCAGGTTAGTGGTGCGGCCTTCCTCTGCCAGGGACGCGTAGTACTTCTCCTGTGAACAAGAATGTAAGTACCACTTTATATGGCTTCTAAACACTTTGTATCCATTTGGTGAAATTGTTTGTATTGAGCCAATTGAGGGATATTAATTTGGGTATGTCAATATAATAAATATGAGCAAAATATTGTTTTTAACATGCTCTACTTAAAATTTAATTTTTAACACTAGCTTAGAACTCAACTCAACTAAGAAGAAGTGCTACGAATCAGCCCGAAATATGTCAAGTTAAACTCGTTTTAAGACGTGAGTGATCCGTTTATTTTCACTACTAGCTTGTGCTTGAAATCCGATCAAATTCAATTTGCAAAATTATATAATATTACAGACACCATAGGTGAAACAAAAAAACCAATCTGAATTGATAACCTCATCCTTTTTCGAAGTCTATTAGAAACTAGGTCATGGAATTCTATTGCAAAATTAGTTGGATACAGATTGACCTAATAAAGGCATGTGAATAAAAGCTTGTTTAAAGGATTCTCGATTCGACTGTTTGTTTTGCATACAAAACATGTTCGTCGATATCTCAACCACTGCGAACGGATTGCTATGTTTATATTCTACAGGAAAAGTCACCTATATATACATCTTTATGCCATTGACCATAACGATTGTCCCCTAATATTTTTTATTTTTTTATTTAGATGTATGTAATATTTAATGCGATGCGGCTGTACGTCTCAGCGGCGGTTCCTCACAAATCTTATCCAAATTGGTTCAGTTATTATAATTATATTCATATCTTTTAAACAATGTTATCATTTTCAATTAAAAAATGCAAAACACGCGCATCGACAACATAGGAAACGCTATCAAAACACAACCGTCCGGTTTACCTCCATTAGTAGTGTGAACGTATCATTATCATAATATCAGTTGCTAAGACGTAGGTATCAATAGCCGATAAGGCAACCGGTTCTGTTCCACAGTGTATCCAACAGTTATATATTCATAACAAATAACCGTTATCCGCGATTACTAGGTATGTATAAACGCGAGAGGCCGAATTGGCATAGCGGCAATCGATTCCAACCTATCGTTAAAAGGCAATAAGATATCGGTTAACGTAAAGAGCGTATGTACTTCATTATCAATATTATCATTTACTGTGGCCCAGTGTTTCGTAATCAGTGCTCGGCGGCGAGTGAAAGGATCAAGACGTGGTGGGCGTGCTATAGTGACAGTTACTACTACTTGGAACTCATGCGGTCCTGGTGTATTGGTAAATAGAAACTTCTATTGATTGATTTGTTTAAATAGTTGTTATGTTGTAAATAAATGTTTTTTTGTTGTTGTCGTTTGATTCTAACGCCTTGGTAAAACATTGATTGACTTGCACAGTTTGTCGTTAGAGTTAGTGTACCCACCAAATTCCCGGAGCGTAAATAAACTACCTAATCTAATTAATAATAAATTATGTAGCAAAAAACTAAAGCTAAAAATATGTGAAGCTGCAAGAGATTCTACCGGGAGAATAAGGTATAAAATGGAAATGAATATTAGGTACGTAGATTTTTGTTTCATGGTCTACAAGCGCTCACTGTAAGTAGGTAATGGAAAGTAAGTAAAACATTAGATAATTAATGAAATGAGAAATGCTACAGTTATTTGAGAAACCTCTACACTCTTACCATTTCTTTAGACGGTCTTTAAACTTATAATTTTTAAATTTGGGCCATTGTAGGCTCAGGGAAAAACGAGGGCTATGAGCACAGCTGTGCTGGAACAAGGACAATATGAGTCGTCTGAAGAATAAACCGAAGGTCAGTAGTAAAGAGGACTTCAGGGTAACTGTCCTCAATATTTCTGTCGCCCGGGTGTGACAACAGTAAATAGCAGGAAAAGCAGAACAATCCAAGAGCGCTACTGGAGCTGAAGCCAGACGCTTGCTTTAGTATTCGCTATTTCTTTCTGTAAACGGTAGGTACAAGATGAAAAAAAGAAAGAAAAGATGGTGTCAGAAAGAGATGGTGAAAGCGGAGACAAGGGCTCGCGCGTTAGATAATAATGCCTCAGATCCCTACTGAGCGAACTGCCTTGCGTGGCAACCGCATGAGGAATGATTTTGTTCGACATAATAGGGCTCAAAATCCGACTGAAAGCTTAATTAAAGTCATAAACTTCATAAAGCTACTCCGAAAATGGCACTATTAGACGCAAGCCACACAGCAGAGACATGGGACGGGGGCGCGTGGCAGTCGCGGCGCCCCTTTAATCAGTTTTCATACTAAATGTATAGAAGCGTCGCGATCCAAAGCAGACAGAAGAGGCGGGGGGGCGGAGACGCGGCCTGCGAACAAACGACGCGGCTAACGACGCTCTCCCGTCCCACGTCTCTTCTGTGTGGCTTGCGCCTAGCTAGGGCAGGGGGGTTTCACTCCGCACTTTAGGTATGTTCGGCCGGCGCGCCTCCCGGGCAGGCGTAGTATGAGTATGACAGTAGGATTTAGCTAGCCGCGTTGCGCGTAATGAGGTTTTTCTGACAGGTGGAATATCGCTAGATGGCGTTAGTATCGTAAGGTCTATTTGACGTTACACCATGGACTTAATACCTAACCAGGACTGAGTACTAACTTTTATTAGTCAATCAAAAGTGACCCATATTACCAAGCCATACAGTTTAATAATGGCAACTAGAGACAGCGGTCCGAGAGATTACATACAAACTAGAGAAACTAGTGGATTGTGTCCCACTCGCACCATTACTTGATCACCCTAATTAGAACGAGATGCAATCCACTAGTTATTTTTTTTTACGGCCTCACTTTTTTGTCGCAGTACTCAGTCCTGGTTAGGTATTAAGTCCATGCGTTACACCCATACAACAAATGTCAAAGTTGACAAACGGACCTGTACCTCTACCATGAGTTTACACTAGTTCACAGTGACCGTACCTACTCGCTAGCGACGGCGTATATGATTTGTATGGAGAATTGTACTTCCGTAAGTGACCGCTGGAGGCGCTGTACAATTCTCCATACAAATAATTTACGCCGTCGCTAGCGAGTACGGTCACGTAAACTAGTGTAAACTCATGGTAGGTATAGGTACTGACGATACTAGCGCCAAATAGCCTCTCATAGAAAACCCTCATTAGGTAAGCATCTTTTTTTCTGTGATTTTTGCAACAAATAGTGACTTCTAAACGGTCTTATAACTAACTGATTTACTTAGGCCGGCTTGCGCGGACCTGGGTTAGCTACTTAACTCCGAGTTAACTGCTAACCCCGGGCTAACAAGTGTCAAAATGTATGGAAATGTCATTCTTAACCCGGGGTTAACGATTTAATTTTTTAACCCTAGACTGTGCAAGTGGCCCTTACTCAATTAATAAACACTGTTATCTTTCTTGATTTATAAACATAAATACCTAAATATCGGCGAGTGGGAACCCTGTGCCACAGCCTGTGCTCTTGGTTTCGGGTCAGCGGTGCCCAACGGAATGTGAACGCTCGTATCACACGATAAGTTTCAATTTCGTGTGCAAGCAGTTAACGGTGGTAAGAGTAGGCAAGTTTTGTTCGAGAGTGACGCTAGTACTATTAGTTATTCTGTGGGCAAGTGATACAGTTACAGTAGCTGTAGTTTAGACAACATTATTGAACTGTGACTGAGAGAAGAACGAAAGGGAATGAAGATTTCGTGACGTCCACAATGCCTATCAAAGTCCAGGAATTTGGAAGCTTCATTTAATTATTCTACGTTATCAAAAATACAACAATTTAGGCTGCCTACACTGGAGCGGAGCGAAGCAGCGGAGCAGAGCGATGAAATATAGCTCCAAAGGTGTCCAAAGGCATAGACAGCGGAGGCGTGGCGGTGCGGTGGCGGTGACGGTTGTAATATTCTAACTTGTATGAACGAGTTTGCGGTTTGGTACCGCACAACCGTTCATACAAGTTAGTATATTACAAACGTCACCGCCACCGCACCGCCACGCCTCCGATGTCTGTGCGTGTAATTAAAGCTTATCGCGGAGCAGAGTTGCGGAGTGTGTCTGTCCATAGACACGGAGCTAAGTAAGTAGATAGCGGAGCGGAAATACGGACTCTTCTTCCATACGCGGAGCTAGCCGCTCGTTTCTCCGCCCCGCTTCCCCGCTCTTCCTCTCCTCGCTTCCCGGTTTTGTATGAATTTTAAACCACTTTTGCAAGTCCCTGTCCAATAAAGAAGAGCAGAGGTTTTATGCAATTGGTGGATCGCTCACCGCTCCGCTCAGCAAACTTGAGGTGTATTTAAATTGGGCTAAAAGTTAGCCAGTGTAGAAGTAAAATATGTAAAATATTGGCCCTTACTTACCCTTAACTTTTGTCATGTCCACAGGAGAGACGCAAACAAAAAAATGTGCATGACCCAGATATCTTTAACATCGATTGCACATATGTACTTACTTAAGATTATAGTACGAATGTTTTGAGGTGTCCCAATCTCGTTAGCAGCCCACATTTCGAACAAAGCCATTGTATTCTATTATGTCCTCAAGTGCACAATCCTGAGTTTAAAATTAACAGAAATATAACATAAAATAGCTGATTGAAATAATGACTTTATTATTTACAGCAGAGAGTTCATTTTCAATGAAACTTTGTTGGCAGATAATATTTTTCAACATTGAATGCGTCGTCGTCGTCGTCGTGGACATGTAGCCAAAACAACCAAAACAAACAAACAAGCAACTTTAAGTTTCAACTCTCTCTTGTAAATAATAAAGTCGTTATTTCAATGAGCTATTTTATCTTATATTTCCGTTCATTTTAAACTGAGGATTATTTACTTTAGGACATAATGGAATACAATGGCTTTGTTCGAAAGGTGGGCTGTAACGAGATCGGGACACCTCAAAAAATTCGTACTATACTATAGTAGACCGGTACTTAATTTGCTCTCTGTTTTCAATCTACTGAGACATAAGGCATCGGGAAAGATCATGGGTAATGAGACTAATGAGGCTAATTACATTATCATTAGTACTACATATCAGTGAGTGCTATTGAAAAACAAATATGTATCGACTGTATTTATTAACGCATAACATAATATTGATTAAACATGGTTCTTAGGTACAATATATAATCAAAACATTAAATATTATATCAAATGTGTCAGATTGTCTACGAGTAAATATGACGAATGGGTCACTTTATCGACTATAGTTAAAATTTGTATTTGTATGTTTGATTTTAACCATACGTAAGTCGGATCCTGACTCTCTAAATTCTATCTTTCGACTCATTTTATGTCTTTTTAACCCCTCGACACAAAAAGAGGGGTGTTATAAGTGTGACCGCTGTGTGTGTGTGTGTGTGTGTGTGTGTGTGTGTGTGTGTGCGTGTGTGTGTGTGTGTGTCTGTCTGTCTGTGGCATCATAACTCTTAAACGGGTAAAACAATTTGGATGCGGTTTTTTTTATTTGAAAGCAGGTTTCTTGGCGATGGTTCTTAGATATGTTTCATCAAAATTGGTCCAGTCGTTTCAAAGTTATCAGCTCTTTTGCATGCTTCAGAAGGGATCTTAGACTTAATTGCGTTGGGGGTTTTTAAAAATTTTAATTAGCAATATAAGTACACTATGTATAGGCACTTTGTTCTTTCAGATTGGAGATGTCTAGAAGAAGGGTCAGGTTTTTTTAGGTTCGCGTGATACTTCTGTTCCATTTATTATTTGTCATGTTGTTTTTAGGCTGTTTTGTTTTCTTAAATTGTAATTTTAGGCTGTAGTGTAGCAGATGAAATGATCATCGTCAATGACGCAGTAGACATCTTTGCGGTAGTGGACCAGGTCGTCAAGGAACTTCTGGCTGCTGTTGTTGTGTATGCTGGTAAAGACCGCCGGCAGGGGCGCCGCCCCGCTCTCCACTGAGAGACCCACGTAGTACTCCGCCTAAGGCACAGGGCCAATTTTTATTTTGCTGTCTGTTTTGACTTTTTTAGACCAGTGGTGGTGTAGGGGAATAGCACGCGGCACGGAATGCCGAGGACCTGTGTTCGATTCCCAGCATTGGTCTTTTTTCTGGGGTTTTTTCTGTACATCTATATATGTTTCAGTTTGTATTTAGTATGAAATATGGATTTCACGGGATGACCAAACTTGTTACTTTTTAAAGGTCTAATTCTTCCCAAAGAGCAGAATACTTCTCTGCCGCTTATTGTAGGTTTTACCAGTAGATGTTTTTCATTATGTAGATATAGTAAGTAGATAGATATAAAGTGAAATATTGCTTTGCTAGTTATCACATCTACAAGGCAAGGCCTTATTGTTTATAGACACAGCTCGGCATTGTGGAAACTTGTATTTGTCGCTTCCTTATCAGCTGTTTACCCTGATCCAGTATCAGTACTATCAGTAAGTTATTGGTTTCAATGTCTTCCATAAAAGGGATAATTGACCGTTGATTTATTGCTGTCACTTTTATCTTATTTTGTTACTAACGGATTTAAAATAAACTTTAGATCCTACTTTGTACAACTCGTTTGACCACCACTCTAAATTACATAAAACTAAAACCGTTAATTAGTATAAAAACCCAAAAATGGTATATTATGCATACATACAAGCTAATTTAAATTATGCAGTTACAGTGTGGGGTATTGGGGCTGGAATTCAGGGTGTACAGAATTCAGAAGATCCATACCAGATGTAGAGCTCCCTCCTACGGAGACGATGCTGGCCGAACTATGAGAATTTTACTACTAGATCATTGTGTCGTCACCGAATTTACACACCTAAGTATCCCAAGTTTCAGCTTAATCGGATATCAGGTAGTGATCGAAAAAGGGTATGCAAATTTTGAAACGACAACAAATTTTCAAACGAACGGTGCATATTAAGTAATCTATGGCGAAACACCGAAGATTTCAAATAAAGTTGGGTGATTCGTGTTTTGGTAAGCAGTATATGTGTTGCTTGCACTAGATGAGATCAGGCTTGTGCCTGATTCTTTATGAAGCACTGATGAACATGTTGCATGTCTGAGATTAATCTGGTGATTTCGAACAGCATCCCAAACTCATATTCGAGGCACTTACCGACAGTGAATGTGTCAACCAGTTAGAAAAACGTACAGTGTGCCAATTTTAATTTATGTCTTAAAATTAAGGATAATTACCTGGTCGGGCCCCATCATATGTGTTTGTCTCTTAGTGTATCCTCGCTCAGCGCGATCCAGCTTCTCCTGCTCCCAGTGCCTCGTCATCACCTCCTGCGATGGCATCTTAAAGGTGCCGTTCATGGACCGTATGTAGTAGCGGACCTATGGAAACAGGGATGACTTTAGACACATTTTTTACGGGAGTACACTGTGATTATTTTTAATACGCTCTCGAAATTTCGACGCAGTTCCATGCGTTTGCGCGAGAGTGGGTTTTAGTATGAAAACATACACGATGAAATTTTAAACGTGATACAAAATTAGTGTTTCAAGCTCTGTTAATGCTGGACAACATAAAACATTAACTAAAAGATAAAATTTAGAATTTTATGAGTTAAAATCGGATTTTGTTCCGCGTAAACCCGATTTTAACTCATAAAATTAGTAAAGACCCCGATAGTCTAAAATAAAATTTAGAATGTTCATATATTTTGTTGAACTTTGAGAAGGTGGTAAATCGTTGAATCCAACTCGGATGGGCAGCGATCGGGAAACTCCGCAATGGGTTTTCGTCCAAATACCCCAGTGCCTTAAGACGAAAGTCTTTAACCAGTGTCTGTTGCTTCACTATAGGCCTAATGAATAGGCTCAGAGTCGCTCCACGAGCTATGGAGATGGCTATGCTCGGGCTTTCTCTACGAGATCGAATCAGGAATGATGTGATCCGTAGAAGAACAAGGGTTACTGACATAGCCAAATGGATTAGCTCGATAAAATGACAATGCGCAGACCATTAAGTATAGCACCAAGGATGATATAGACTGGATTAGCAATCGCCATAGTACAGATCGTCCGCAGAAAAATAGTTCGATTATTAAATCTAGATGGCGCTGAAGTATAGCCCGAGGCTTTGAAAGCAAAACAATGGTTACCTATCATATTCTCGAAAACCTCATTTCCGAATATTAAAATTCCGAAAACGAAACTCCTTTTTTTCATTTTCCAAATTATTGTTTGTCCGAAATTTTATTTACCAAGTTTTCTTTTGCCAAATGTTTTAAAATCCATTTTTTTATTTGCCAAATAATTCAAAATCCAACTGCATGAAATTCCGTAGGATCATTTGCCAAATATATAAGTATTTATTCCGCAAAGGTCAGGGGTACAAAAGGCGACCATACAATTATGTGTGGAGCGTAATATTCATTTAATGTTGCCCAAATATTTTATTGAGTTTGCTATATGTGGGTAGGGGGTTTTGTAGGTGGTTATAAAAAAATAACTAACACCAAAGGCTAATGCGGGAGCTTCGCACCGCTACACGCTCCCGCATTAGCCTTTGAACCTAATCTATCCGAGTCGCTTCCGCACCGAACCGTCTTGCTCGCTCGCTTCGCTCGCTCGCTAAAAATTAAGCAATATTGTCATAATCTGATGTTAGGTAGGTTAGGTAGATAATTAAAACATACTTTCGGCTTTTCCTTACATTTAGATTATGAAAATACGGCAACTGATTAGGTTGGCAAATAAAACTGTGATTAAATGAATCCGTGGCATTGTGAAGTTGTGAAAAAACAAACATATGGATTTTAAAAAGTCGGTGAACCGTTTTCGGATAAATGAAATTCGAGTAAAGGAGTTTCTAAACATTGATAGGTTACCACTTATAGCACGCAGAACAGATGGCCGTTGGGATCGAAAAGTTCTCTAGAGACTACGGCCTAGGAAACGCAACGTGCGACGTCCACCAACAAGGTGGGCGAATGATTTGATAAAAGGCGCAGATTCAAGGTGGTTGAGTGGTTGCAAGCATAACTGATACTTTGTTGAAATTAAATCACCATCTCATGTGTTACCACTGAGGTAACCAACATAAAAAACCCATCTGGTCAGAAACCGGAAGTCTCACCTGAAGATCAAACATGGAGAAGGCGCAAACATAGTAGGGGACTCCCACGAAGCACATGGAGGGGTGTTGTATGTTGACGAGATGCTTGTAGAGAGGTTCTACGCAGTTGTCGTCGACAGCCACCCCGCAGGACGCGTCGAGGAACGGGAAGTTGTACAGGTAGCCTGAACATAGATAGGTCGCTTTAATACTTTTAGAGACTATACTAAACTAAGCTACTTAGAGTGAGTGTTATAAACAAGTAGCAAGCTTTGTTTTAGTTCATTGAAATGTACCTAAGGTACCTTTGGCTGAATCATCGAAATGAAGTAGGTTTGGATTACCACCTGATAAGGTCTTGATCTGTGTTTTTATATGGCCATTGCAGCTATTCAAGACTACAAAATATTTGGTGACTTTGATTCCATAATGATATTCATTATAATTTATCACTATCACTCAATTGTAAAAGGGTTTATTATTTATATCATTGACAGGGATTTGTTTGAAAATAATTCTGATCCGTATTGTTCATTCTTGGCCTTAATAGTATATCTAATTATCTATTGCGTTAAGTATTTTCTTTGTGTTAAATACTAGGAAGTGATAAAATAAAATTGAAGACTCATTTTGTAAAAAGAAACCTTGTTTAGTTCTTTGCCAGATCCATCTCAACAGATGATTTTCCGAACCGATGGAAGATTTTTGACATTTATTCAACGCAAATACGTAAATTGAATAAAGATATTTTGGCTTGAAATGACTTTTGACTAACCTGTGCATAGGAAGACCACATCAACGTCCTCTTCGCTTCCATCATGGAACACCGCCCGGCTCCCCTCTAGCCGCTCTACATCCGGCTTCTGCACCAAGTTGTCCGGGAACACCGTCTTAGGCTGTTCCTTGAGGTGGTGGCTCAGAATAACCCGGGAAGCCACGGAGGTGACCTCCAGCGCGATGTCCATCCCCGAGGGCCCGGCGCCCACCACCAACACCTTCTTGTTGGTGAAGATTTCGGGGACTCTGTAGTCGTGGCTGTGCATGACATCGCCTGGAAAAGAGATCATCGTCATCATCACAGCCTAAAGGTATATGTACGTCCCACTACAGGGCCCAGAGTTCCTATGCGGGCCCAGTGCTGATTGGGAACTTCACACACGCCATTGAATTATTTCGCAGTCTTGCGGATTCTTCACGATGTTTTCCTTCCTCGTAAAGTTCATGATAAATTTCAAATGAAATTTTGCTCATAAATTATGAAAAACTTAGAGATACGAGTCCGCGTCGAAACCACGACCCTCTGCTTGAGAAACCATAGGTCGAAACACGGCTTCTGCAAAAGAGATGGTTGATGTTTTGTGTAAATTGAAGGTGGGATTTAATTCAACCCCAAAATTGACACGTGTTGCAGAGAATAAGCAAGTAAATAACTTGAGGTGTTATGATGGAGATGAGAAAACTGCAGTACTTTGGTCATATTATGCGAAATAAAAAATACAATTGCTGCAGCTCTTGATGCAGGGGAAGATTCAAGAAAATAGAAGATGACTCAAAATATAGATAGATAGATAGATAGATAAAGACGTTTATTTGGTACTGCAAGCACACACAATCAAGATTAACAAAAATACAAAAGCCAGTACAAACTTAAAAGTAAAACATTATATATTGTCTGTATGCGCTGCAGTAGTGCAAAAGGGCCGTGGCTCAGTGGTCAACATTGCTCATAGGAGCAAAACACTGATATTCTGCCACAACCAAGAGGATCGAGAACAAAATATTACTTACTAATTCAAAATAATTATACAACAAAAGAAAAACAAAACAAACAGTGCTAAACATCATTAATACCGACAATAAAAATCAGATCGTGGTTCGATTCGAGCACTCTGTTCTAACAAGCAGTACAAGATAATGATAGCCCTAATGTTAGGTCGGTAGGAGATGCCACCGTAATAGGAAAGTCATAATGATAGAGTTTTTATTATATTGTAGATACATGCCGAAAGAATAGGTGAGGTAACGTAAGTAATTAAGATTGCATGCTTTGGTGCAGTGCCTTTTGGACATTCAATAATTTACCGCGTCAGAAAGAACGAAATTATATTTAGCAAAAAGATTGATGTATACATTGCTCGAAGTATTATAGGAAATACATTTGGTTCCTTGACTTTTTACCGCTTGTGAAATAATCACCTTGAAACTCCTTAAGCCCTGGTATGTTGGGTATGAACGGTGTGTTGTAGTGCCCGTTGCAGACGAACACGTAGTCATACTCCCTGGTCTCTGAGACCCCGGTCTCCATAGACTTGAAAGTGACGTCCCATACCTCGCCCGTGGCAGTCGCTTTGGGCTTGACGAGTTGCACGTGGTGCTTGAACTGTGAATGGTGATGTTTATTAATGGAGGAAGATTTGTTATACCTGTCACCTCGCCTCGCGCCTCGCCTCGTCGCCTCGCTCCGGACGCGAGCCTCAAAATCAAGGCAAATCACGAGACGAGGCGCGAGGCGCGCCTGTTCACATTCTCGTCTCGTGGCTCGTCCCGCAGTTTGTCTCGCCACTCGTACGCGAGTGTAAACCAGGTATTATGACTTATGGGTGAAGCAGAAAAGCTATGAGAGCGGAGAGAAGTCAAAGGTTTCCTTGATGTGATTGAATGCCAACTAGCGACCCGCCCCGGCTTCGCACGGGTGCAATGCTGATACTAAATACTATATTATGCATGTATTATACATATAAACCTTCCTCTTGAATCACTCTATCTAATAAAAAAACCGCATCAAAATCCGTTGCGTATTTTTAAAGATCTAAGCATACATAGGGACAGTACAGACAGCGGGAAGCGATTTTGTTTTATACTATGTAGTGATAAGGGAGTAAGTAATTATGCTGTTGGAGAGAAAGTCATGAGAATCATGTGATTAGAGATAATTGACCTTGTGTCGGATTAATTGTGTTCAAACATGTCTTAGACGGACTGACGCTGGCTAAAAATAACTATGTAACTCCGAGTCAACTGGATTAGCCCAGGGTTGAAATGTATGTACGTTGATAGCACAATCTTCAATCATAACTGTATACCTACCTAATGTTCTAAATCTGTTGTAAATCTTTCACCTCAAATCAGTTTGTATAAATATCATGAATATCATGATTGAATAGTAAACCCCCATTAGTTATGGACATCTGAGAGTCGGAGACCTGGTGACCTGGCATACAGGTACTTCTACGAACTAGGGTTCGGACACCAGTCTCCGCCACACGGGTTCTGTATCTACTTTTGTTAAACTAGTTTATTTCACTGTATCTATTGTAAACTTTGTGGTGGAGGAAATAAATACTTTTTTACTTTACTTTTTTACTTTAATCTATGAGCTTTCAAGCCAGTCTTTCAACAGTTGCCGTTGGTACACATCACACAAGTGAAGGACGTTTAAAAAACTTGAATCCACTTACTGTTCTTCAGCTATATCAATACAGTATAGAGTAACCTGACTGACCGACAAGGCAACGCATAGCCCAAACCACTGGAGTTAAAACATGATGGAGGAATTTTCTTTGAAGATCACAGATGTGCACTTAATAAGGGATTTTCCAAAACTCCCGAGCAAGCCAATTTTTTATTACTGCTAGTGTTTACTATACTTACTTTAATGTGTTCTGTGACTCCATGTTTGTCCGCGTAGAGCTGGAGGAAGGCGAGCATGTCTTTGGCAGGGAGGTAGGACTTGTCGCTCTCCGGGATCGGGAAGTCGGGGAATCCCATAATCTCCTTGGGCAGGTTTGTCCTGGAATACAAAATATACAAAACTAGGTGAGGGATGATGCAGTAAGCACAATTAGTGATGAGACAGGATCGTGAAATATCAGAGACAAAAGTAAGTTGTACTTGATATCCTAAATGTCTTTATTTTGAGCCATCGGGCATGTCTGCCTTGGACGGAGATAGGCTCGGTGGTGGTACATTAGTGTCTTCGCGTTTGAACAAACCTTTGGCGAGGTTACTTGCTCAGACAAGTTAGCTCTATCCTACGTTCGAGTATCTGCAAGTACCGAAACCAGGGAACGCTGCCGACCCTGCCCAGACTATCAAGTTTCTAACGATTGATTACATATTTGCAACCTTGCGTTAGAAACTTTATAGGACCGTGGTCGTCCGACACCGAAAAGTTTGTTTGCGAGTTGTCGGATAAAGTCGGCGTCTCTGGCGACCAATAAACCTGGTCTTTTTTCGCCCAGAGACTGAGGCCGTGCGGGATTTCGATATTAATGAAAATTATATTGTTAAATACCGCGACAGAAGAGATATAAAGAATTCAGCGGGGGATAAGAATGTATGTACTGGCCGCTTTCAGGTTATAGATAGACTATGCCTTGAACTCAGTATTAAACTTGGACTACCTTCACAGTTCGATCTCCATTTCAATGTCATTCGATATCGACGATTTACGAGCCTCAGGGTTCAAAGGTTTGTTTATCGGTTGTGGTAAACCTATATGTAATATTGAGAATATTAAGCCTTTTGGAAGATTGTCTTTGTATACATATTGTTGTGATTAATTCGGAAGATAAATAAATGCCAGAATGACTATAGATATAGATGGTGACAAACTTCATAAGTAAAGATTCAAGCCGCAAAAACTTTACACAAAAATTACACATTGTGACGACAAGAACGCCAGCGGAAAGTGTAGATCTCAATGAAACTTAGGTACCTACAAACCTACACGTATGGCAGCCCAAAACATCAGATTAATCGTATTTGAACTATTAAATCTAGCAAATTAGGCCAGGTTTTAATATGGCTATTGGAGTGCATTATCAATGATTTAAATAATTTTGATATTGAGATCACGTACCTAACCCTCAATAAAAAAAACTTAAAATAATAAAACGTTGTTATGATTAAACATTAGGTGGGAACACAACCCACGATTACCTACAATGAACGGGTTGGTACACTTGACCCGGCAGTTAGGTTCTTATCGGTCAATTTCTTTAGGTAGGTACATTTCCTTACATAACTAACAAAAGATGACTGGCGAATTCTTGATTCTCCAAATACGGTAGACGCCATAGGGCAATAATCCTATCCCATTCACTAAATATTAAAAACGTGAAAGTTTATATGGCAGTGGCGAAGGGTGCTAACAACCCGATTCCCGCCGGGTTGACTAAGTGTTTAAAGTGAAGAAGACGATTATTTATTAATTAATATATTATATTTTCATATCAACATGAACTAGACACATATCGCAAGACAGCTTTTTTAGACAGCATCAAACCATAGCTATAGTGTAAGCGGCCAATATAAATCTACAAAGGTTTACAACCTCAACACTAAGCTTTCGAGGTAACCATGGTTACAAGCGCTTCTCTTAGTAACCCGTTGTTTGTAATACAGAGTTGGATGGATGGATGGATGTTTGTTAACCTTTTACGCTACAAATGGTTTGACGGATTCTGATGATATTTAGCACACAGATAGCTTATAATCTTGATTAACATAATATAAGTACTTAGGATCCGGAAAATTATATAGTCCACGCGCGATAGCGATAAACAAATTCTTCGCTGAGGGAGTCGCGGGTAACAAGTTTTTAATAGTAGGCATAGGCAAATCATTCTGCTAATAGCTGCTATAGGCCTAAATTAATACGCTCTGAGTAGCTCAACAGGCTATGGAGATGACTATGCTCGGGGTTTCTCTACGGGTTCGAAGCAGTAATGAGGAGATGGTCACCGACATAGCCAAACGAATTAGCTCTTTGAAATGGCAATGGGCAGGCAGCACGCAGAACAGATGGCCATTGGGGCCGGACCGGGAAGCGCAACGCGGGACGTCCACCAACAAGATGGACGGATGATTTGGAAAAGACCGTAGGTATACGGTGGATAGAAGCCGCTTCCAACCGTAATCAATGAGGGAGGCCTATGTCTGTTTTGGGTAATTCTTCGATGTCCTGATTTTTGTCTCATTCCTCTATGCTTTGTGTATTATCAACTATTAAACTTAAGTGTTTGCCACGTACCTCAAACTTTTATACATGCTGGTATGTATCGGCAGACCGAAGTCGTCGTATCCCGTGTCTTCAGTGTAGACCCAGGTCCCGCCTACCTGGCAGGCTTGTTCCAACACGTCGACGACGCTCACGCACGGCTCAGCGAGCAAGTGCCGTGCGGCGCACAGTCCCGCCGCTCCGGCGCCGATCACGCAAGCTCGGGACATCGCTGGAATGAGAAAGAGGGGTGTTACTGTCAAAATAAAAAAAAATAATACCCGATTGTGCTTCCACTCAACTTTTGCCGCAGTGGAGGTGAGACTTAAGGGGGTACCGCGTTTTTCGCGCTAATCGATTTTGGGTGGGCGATTTCGGGCGAGGGGCCACTTGGGGGAGGCACGATGGCTCAAGATAGGTTGGTTGGACTGCGCGTGTTTTTGGGTATTTTCATCATATTACTAAAACAAATACATATTTTAAAAATGTAGCCAGACTACGCTCTAGAAAACATCATGTTTTATTAACATTCAAAAAGTCATGACCTTCCGGGCAGTATTAGCGTCGTACTACGAGTTTAATTTACATTTTAGAGACGACTTTGGATTTTTTTTCTATCGAGCGAACTACAAGTAATACGAAGTACGAGTTTCGAAAAAGACTAGTCGCTTGAGTGTGCTAGAGTGAATCCTCAAATATCTTACATATAAATTTCAGGATAATAAATTTTATGCTAGTAATGATACAGCACGAGTTTAAATGAATGCAATAAATGCGCCAAAAACACGGTACCCCCTTAAATAGACCAAAAATCCTGAAAATAGCTGGTGTGTCTCTAATTTTTAATAGTGTCTTTGACCCGTTGTGCAAATCAGTTTTATAATGATAGCAGAATGATAAACAGTTTCAACACATTTCGTCTTGTCCGGGTTGTTTTGACTTCCAAATGATTAAGTTTCATTCACACGTTACATCGATACTAACATCGCTATCGTGCTTGTCAAAACATTTATAAACTGAATCTTTCCGCTGTGTATAATACCATGTTTTCTAAATATTTCCCGAATCATCTAATTTGCTATAATTAAGCAACAATATTTGATAACAGTTACTAGGACGACAGCATTGAGCAAGACGTTATCGGTCGTTTGGACTTGAGGTCAGTCTAGTCTATGTGCCAAGACATGAGGAGATGACGCGGAACATCTGGTTATTATGTATATGTACTGGTTATCAAGATATAATATCATCTAGTAAGTATGAATGAACGTATGTGATGAGATAAAAGTGTGGTATAATAATATAACTAACGCTAATGGGAAGAAGTTTGGGAAGATATACACGTTTTGAGCATAACAGAATGTAAAATTTAAGTTGCTGTACCCTTGACAAAGTAGTCGTCGGTTACAGATTAGTAGACGCTCCACTATTTGTCCCCACTTCTTTTAAACTGCTGTATTCCTAGTATATTCACAGAAAGGACCATCTCACTTGACAACTTGGGCTATCCATTGGTCTATTGGTCAACTTTCAGTTTTTGGAATTCGAATGTGACAATGAACTTGAAACGCTTAACTTTTTCTTGAGATTAGAAAAAAAGACAAAATAACGCTTTTAAACGAGGTTGCTTTGAAACTTTAATTATGTTCAGGATTCGTTTTTTGAATCACTCGTTTTGGTCGTGAATCCTAGGACCCTTCTTGCTCAAGTTTCAATAATAGTACGCTCTTATGCTAAACAATAACTTTTCAGCCTTGTATTTATAAGAAATAACTATACTTAATTATAATTATTCTGAGAGAGCAATGGGACATTTTAGTCGTTTAACTTCAAACTCGAATAAAACCAATTATGAAAAAAATTCAAGATTTTGGTATCAGAAGGAAAGGTAAATAAAGTAGATAATCTCCTAAGAGGGTAGAATGGATTTATCCCAGCTTGAAGTTAAGCAACTCCGGAGATCATGACATGATTTAAGCTTCGATAATACTTAAACCTCCTTCGACAGTCGTGTGAAAAAAAAACCATCAAGATGTTTACAAACATCAGAAATTAGGAACAAAGTTAACGTTAGCGTGCAATTAAATTAATTTAAATTACATTATCAAACACGAGGGCATCTCGTGGAATACGTCCAAAAGAAGAGCTAATAAAAATCATTGTTTGGTGACGTCATAGAAATTCTGAAGAGTTGGCAACCATCGATGGCAACTCCGTCAAATACGGACTTTTATTTTCTACTAGAGGTGTGAATGAAATTGTCTCATTACAGAGATATAATATAGATGAGACAAATTGTTGCAATGAGATAGCTATGCAATAAACACGTGGCTACTTTTGGCTGGAATACGGTAAAATGGGCCTGTACCTACAGACAGGTTAATTTGTGTGCTTTAGGAATTAGAGCGGATCATAGACGCGAACAGTCGACCAAGTACTTAAGATGTAAATTTATAAAACTAACACTTAGGTACCTACTTTAAAGTTACGATAGTTTTTACAACTTTTACGAGTTTAATTCGCGACGAAAGCTGTTAAAAATTCGCGGAATTCCTTTTTTTTGGCATGACATATACATAACAATGAGTTTTTGTATTAATTGTTGTCCTGTACGCGAAGTAAAATATTAAAATATTATTATGTAAATAGGTAACCTAAGAAATTAAACGAAATTAAAACTGTTGGTAACTATAAAAATCAAAACTAGAAAAAAAATACAAAAGATCCCGCGGCATTGGCCGTTAAGCTATGATAGAGAAATATTTCTCTAGGCAGATGATAATAATTATTGGCATTGAAGATGCTGGTAACAATAGCCCAGGGATGTTACGCCATTAAAAAATAATTGGAAGACACGACTCCAGTAAAAAAACGCTTTATTTTAGCCCTGAAAACAAAATTAGATTTTTTTTGTTTTAAAACAAATAAATAGTCTAAACTCTTTATTTATTATAAAATAAGGTATAAAAACAGGGACTAAGTATAAAATTAACATAACTAAAACTAACTTAACTTAACTTAACTTATCACTCTCCCTCTAAATTAATGCACAAAAACAGTGAGATCCTTTCGGCCGTGGGTTGCCAGCAGGGTGATCCCCTCGGTCCAGCCATTTTTAGTTTGGCCATTAATTCCATAATTCACAGTCTAAATTCTAAATTAAACGTGTGGTACCTCGATGATGGCACCCTAGGAGGTGACTCACAAACTGTTCTGGCAGACTTATCACTAATTAAAAACAAATTTACGGCTATTGGCCTAGATTTAAATTTCAAAAAATGCGAGTTGTATATTTCGGACAAAGTAGATTCTTCTTCGGCATCACAGATTATTCAAAATTTTAACGTCATCGCCCCAAACATTAAAATCTTGCATAAAGACAGTCTGCATCTCCTCGGGTCACCCATTTTCGATGAAGCCATCCCTCCCCTTCTGAGTAAATCAATGTCTAAATTTAAGGATTATTCGGACCGCCTTACCAAAATTAGCAGTCACTCTGCTATTTTTGTTCTTAAGTGCTGTTTACTCGTTCCTAAATTTACTTACCTGCTCCGCTGCTGTCCCATTTGGAAATTCCCCCATCTGGTAGGACCTATCGATCTAGTTCTAAAATCCCAAATTGAATCTATCTTAAATATCCGTTTTAGCGAGCAGGCATGGACTCAAGCCTCCCTACCGATAAGGTACGGTGGTTTGGGAACCCGCAAAATTTCAAGTATTTCTCTGCCGGCATTCTTGGCTTCAATTTATAGCACCTCTGATCTCGCAGGTAAAATCCTTAAAGCCTCACCGGCTACAAACTGCGAGATTGCGTGCTTGATTGAAGCTTCAAATGCTTGGCTAGCTGGACCGAGCCCAAATCTTCCATCCAGACTCAAAATTCAAAGGGCCTGGGATACCATAGCTTCCGAGTCAACCCTAAATTCATTGATTAATACCGCCACAGGCAGAGACCGTGCCAGACTCTTGGCTGTTTCTAGACCTGAAGCAGGCCACTGGCTCCATGCCTATCCATCACCCAACATCGGTACATTTATAGACCCATGCACACTCCGAATAGCCGTCGGTCTCCGGCTTGGTGTTGAGGTTTGCGTGGACCACAGTTGTGCCTCCTGTGGAGCCCCCGTAGATTGCCTCGGCCACCACGGACTTGCTTGCTCCTCGGGTGCCGGCCGCCTGTCCCGCTATGCCGCCCTTAACGACATCCTCAGAAGAGCGCTCGTCAGTGCCAACGTTCCTGCTGCTCTGGAGCCCCAGATCGTGCGGAGTGATGGCAAGCGCCCTGACGGGATGTCGTTAATTCCATGGAGGATGGGCCGTGCACTGGTGTGGGACGCCACTTGCGCCGACACCTTGGCAGCGTCCTACCTCCCCACAACGAGCAGACGTGCCGGTGCAGCGGCCGACACCCGAGAACGGCTCAAGGCCATTAAATACGAGTGTCTCGGCGCCCAGTACGAGTTCGTCGCATTCGGTGTCGAGACACTCGGATCGTGGGGCAAGGGCGCACGAGGGCTCTACGGAGCTCTAAGCAAGCGCCTGAGAGAGGCAACAGGTGACCCTCGCGCAGGCAGCTTTCTCGCACAAAGACTTGCTATAGCAATTGAACGTGGGAATGCTGCCTGCGTGATGGGCACCCTACCTAAGGGTCCAAATTTAGATAATAATTTTTAGTTTTTAATTTCTGTTTAGCTATTTTAATAAATAGTTAGTTGATTGTGTTGCCGAACAAGTGACGTCATAAGTTGCTATTGCCATTCAAACTCTATGAGAGAATTGTGTTTTGACAGCTCATAAAAGGTACGTCAGTTGATTGGTGGTATCAGCATCCCTATTTCTCACTGCAATGCTGATAAGTACGTTGCGCGAGGACGCTGCCAATTCTTTGGTCCCAATCAGTCAATCGTTTTACAAGTTTTTTAAGCAGAATTTGGGCGCTGGGGCCCCCGGACCCAAGGTCTTAACCTCGAAGTAACCGACTTTTGGGACCCCTGCGACGGTACTAACTAGCTTAGAAAGACATGAATAGATAGATCGAAGAGTCAAGCGAGATCAAGCGCTATTTTCACTGATGAAAAATAACCAGCATAGAAAGGAGAAAAGGTCGTACCAATGTGGCGACGTTAGAAACAACCGGTTTGAGACGAGACAGAATGACAGACAACCAAGCTTACTTTACCGTCAGATGTTAAAAATAAAGATTGCAGAAATAAAGATTCATAAACAAATAGGACCTTGGAATATAGAAAGTTGTATTAAGTACCTATTTGCCGTATTATTATTAAATGTTACGCTACGATTATAATGCACCAGGAAGACATAAAAGTAAGGCATATTAATTTAGAGTGAAGCTTGTTGAATGCAGTTTTCCCGTAGTCAGAATAAAAATAGTTATTTATGATAATAACTATACAGGTGATGTTTTTTTACAACTGAAACGAGTTGGGAATTGACTACATAAATCCACAAATTCAAAAGAAATGCACAAAATCAAAGAAAATAGGCAGGTTTTAATGATAAATAGAGACGGATAACCAATGAGCTTCAAGTGCGCGCGCATGACGTCGCACGGTCCAAATCGAACTCAAGGAAACTATGACGAACGACATTTATTTTTAAAACTTCAGACCAAAATAAAAGAATTAGTAAATATCTCCATTTCCATATAAATTAAATAGAAAATCTGAACATTTTCATGAACACTATTTTGACAAAAGAAAAAACCTTAGATACCTAACCATCAGTACCTATCAACTCACCATAGGTAATTGAAGGTATAGTTAATTTTACGCATTAGTAATTAAATCGCAGTTGCTTACTCCAAACCGGTAGAAACAAACAAACTGACATCTCCCGAGATAGGGCAGTATCTTTCCGGATCCTATCAGCTGCTACAGTGCTTATCTTTGTTATACATAGTATAGGTACAACAAACTCGCTCCCGCCGTATGTCCCTCTGTACCTCTACCATGAGTTACACTAGTTTACAGTGACCGTACTCGCTAGCGACGGCGTAAATGATTTGTATGGAGAATTATACTTCTGTAAGTGACCGCTAGAGGCGCTGTACACAATTCTCCATACAAATCATTTATGCCGTCGCTAGCGAGTACGGTCACTGTAAACTAGTGTAACTCATGGTAGAGGTACTGTACGTGTGTACGCTTAGATATTTTAAAAGGTTCTCTAGTTTGCTCGTATTTCATATGTCATGCATCGTTTTCCAGAATTTTAATTTGTCATATTGTAATTTATTTCTAAAACAGTAAGTATTTTCTTTCTTTCTAACCTAACTCAACCTAACCTACTGTATTCTATAAGATGAGATAAATGACATTTAAAAAAATCCTGAAAACAACACGTTTTTATTTAAGTACTTTTATGGCAACGTTGGTATATTTTAAAATACGTAACGGATTTAAATGCGGATTTCATTAACAGATAGAGAGATTCAAGAGGAAGGTTTAACTATGTTAAGTATTTATTATAGGACAGGCGATGCCACGACTCCGCAAACGTGTAATTTTCGGGAAAGGGGGGTGAAACATGTGAACTGCCTTTAATTTTATATAGTGCATTTTTTATTTTTTCTCCTCTTTTTAAATCACGCGTGTGAGGTGGGGCGGGTTGCTATAGTATAGTCAATAAATATACTCATATATATGTCTCCATAGAAGGACAAACAAGTCAAATCCATGTAGGGCCAGTTGATGGGGTAACCATGATTTTTTTGCGATTTTTCAAGCGAATAATTTAGCTAGTAGAAGGTTACACTATACTGTTACGAAAATTAGCAGTGGTAGACTAGTGGTTCGACCAACAGAGGATCGTGGGTTTCAAACCCAGCCTTGCATCTCTGAGCTTTCCGGAATTCACGAGCGAAGTTAAACTTGAAATTTAATACGGCCATTACTGTGATGGAAAACGTGGAGAGGAAATGTGCATAGGTACACCTGCGAAGACTGCGTCCGTTTGAGAACTACAGGGTGTTACAAAATAACCCCTAAATCCTGAAACCCCATGAACAGTAAATAAAACTGTAATATTACGCGCTGTTCTTTTTATTGTACAAAAAAATATTTTATTTTTATTTTTTTATTTAGCCTATTTTTGTGTCCCACTGCTGGGAAAAGACCTCTCCTCTCTTGCTCCACTCCTGCCTATCAAAGGCGAGCTGCCGTCATCCCAAAAAAAATATATATACTATTTTAATTCTTTACTTGAGTAGGTACTGAAGGGTCAGTTATTACGGGTAATTTTGTAACACCCTGTATAAAGCTCAAGCCCTCATTCTGGAAGGACGTATATGGACCGAGATGATGATGATTTTACAAACGGATCTCTGAATCGAAAAATATTTGGAAAACCTACAATGGATAAGATCCAATAACGTACAATTTGGTTAAAATGGAATGCGTCAAAGTAATGCCGGAATGTCCCTAGTAATTGTAAAGTATCTAGGTAAGATCTAGGTCCTACATAATTATCTAAAACTGCCTCCGCAAGGCTAGTGAAGGCAGGAAACTTCAGATCACATGATCGCCAATCGAATAGTTCACGTTGCGATTACGACTATATCATTACGACATTTTGTAAAGTTCACGCAACTTTTCTTGATTGACTGCTTTGTTTTATACACGGTGATTTTTAATTGGTGATCAGGATTTGAAAATATTATCCGTGGCCAAAATCAAATTTACTAGACGAGGTCTCAAGTAATGAACTGAAATAATTACTTTGCTCACCCGCGACCTTACGATAGACGTTTATGTAAGATGCGTGTTCATGCAGAGGCCCTACCACGAAGTGCATAATTCGAACTTCGTTTTGTGCCGTCCCGCTCACGCTAATATGATTTGACACGAGAGTGAGAGGGATAATACGATACGAACTTCGATTTTCGAATTTCGTAGTAGCGCCTCTGTTCCTCCACCTCCACACTGTATGAACACTAACTACACTGACGAGTTTCGAACTCAACCAGAGCTCATCTTTAGAGTAGGTACCACAACCGTACGCTATTCTACCAAATGTTAGACAAGTTTCAAGTAATTAAGTTCTATGTTTAATTTAAAAATGTTATTTTTAAAACTTCCTACATCCATCAAATGTACGGTCGTCCTACAAGTAAGTAAGGTAGGTAAGTAGTTTCGTCAAGTGTCATCGCTTTGGCGGGGAATTTGACAGATCTCACGTCAAATTGTTTAAGAAGTTGGTTTGTCAAAGAGGTTTTAGGCTCATAGATTAAACCATTTCGGCCACATTGCAGTGGCCGTGGTCACGAGTTGGCTGAAGTGTGTTCAGTATTATTTACACGATTTTATGTTTTTCCAATAGACTCTTATAGGTACACGTGGTTTTTATATGGGTCAAAGTTACCCTCCATTGGGTTAGAGACATCATCGTTATCCCTGCCTGTATGCATCCCACTGCAGGGCACAGGCCTCCTTTCAGAATGAAAGGGCTTGGGCCGTAGTTCCCAAACGGGAACAGTGCGTATTGGGAACTTCACACACACCATTGAATTTCTTAATCAATCAATTAAGAAAAGTTGTCATTTGCATTGACTATGTTCGCTGGGCCTTACAAGATTAAAAAAAAAATCGGTAGAGTCCACCAGATTAAAATTTCACTCACCTAAATTTCACCAAAATTCCAAAAAACACACAGTAATGTCACTTCACTCAAACTACAGCGATTGTTTTGTCGTAAGGGCAGTTGTTGACAATAGGACGGGCTGCGCGCGAGTGCCGCGGGAACGCCGGCGCGGCATTTATGTATACGTACGCGGGCGACGCGACGCGATGCTCTTGATGCGCTTTTATTTATTAAATTATTATATATAAGTTTTTGAATAGTAGGTTGTACAACAAGAGCATAAAACGAGCCATTTTACCCGAGACGTTCATACACGGCGACGTTCATACACGGCGAGGGTGGATATAGACGCGGGGAAAATGTGTTAAATGCTCGAGTTAAACACTCTACTTTTCACTTCGATTGCAAGGAAACAGCAACGTTGGAAATAAATGTTCATTTACAAATTTTTATTTTTCATGCATTGCAATTTCTATAATAAGTATAGTTATATATATATATATATATATATATATATATATATATATATATATATACTTACAAGAATTGCTCGTTTAAAGGTATTAGATATAGATTAGATTAGATGTACTAAATTTGCCTAATTTCATTGATTTCGTAATATACCTAAAACATCGGTAATGAAAAAAAAAGATTTTTTGTAAAACTTACAATATATGCTGGTTTCCTTACGTTGTTTTCGTTCACCGTAAAGCTCATGGTAAATTTCAAATGTCATTTCGCACCATGAATTCCGAAAAACTCGAGAAGTGCGAGCCGGGGTTTGAACCCACGCCCCTCTGCTTGAGAGGCCATAGGTCAAACTGCTAGGCCACCACGTCTTCATTCCACTTCGATTCCACTGGCAGTAGGTACTAATAACGGTTCACTCAAATGACGCCACGGGTAAAGACTTGTTTATTTGAGGGAGGCATGTCCAGCAGTGGACGTCCTGTGGCTGAAATGATGATGATGATTGTTTATTAACCAAATTCACTGTTATTTTTTCCAAATTCCTGGGACAACATAAGCATCAGATAACATTTCGCAAGTGTTATCGACTCTTCGACCGGCCATGCTGTCCTACTTAGCTCTTGCCGATTGCTGATACCCTGGTAGCCGATCTCAAGAGACCTGGCTTCCCTACTGTCTGTGAGGCAGCCTAGGTTCTATGTAATATGGTGGCTGGTCGGAGCCAAATGACGAAACTAGTCGCTGTGTTGCATTAGTTAGACTTTTAGACGTCAGGTTGAGATGGCGATATAAACAATGGTGTTGTCTCGCTTTGGCTCTAGCGTTTGGTTCTTTCTTAGCAATGAATGACCGACTGACTAAATCATAGATTTGGCAGGTGAATCGAAATTAGGACTTTACTTCTTTCTTTCTTTATATTAAATCATGAAAGTAACAAGAGAAACAGATGCCCAAACCAACGTTTTTATGTTTTTTATTAGATCTTACTGTATATTATGCTTTTCACAGAGGGAGAACCTGAGTACGAAGCTTGAGGTCCCGGGTTCGATTCCCGGTCGGGGCAGATATTTGTGAGAAAAATACGAACGCTTGTGCTCGAGTCTTGGATGTTTAATATGTATTTAAGTATGTATTTATCTATATAAATATGTTTATCCGTTATCTAGTACCCATAGTACAAGCTTTGCTTAGTTTGGGCTGGGAGTCAATAAAATTGGTGTCGATTGTCCCACGATTTATATTATTATTATTTTTTATTTACTAACTAATTACGATGATTATGGATTTTGCATTTTTCAATGAAAGAAATGAAGAATCTTTAACACATGCTAGTCGCGGGCCAAACTAGTTTAATAATAATAACTAATCTAAGTTGTTTTATTGATTCAGATTATGATGATGAAACAGGCCAAGTGTTTGCGTATCCCCACGCGGAACTGCAGCGTGCCTTGAAGTATTAGAAACAACATTGACTGTCAAGCTTTTTCTTGGCAACTGTGTAGCAATCGTTACCCTTATTAATCTTATTATATTACTTAATACACATTTTTTATTTCCTTTAACTTCCTTACAGAAACTACTTATTGGAGAGAGAGATGTTTATTTACACATATTTACCCCCTGTTTCACCATCCATTGATCAAAATTATTTGACGGATAAATGTGATGCCGTCTCTGTTTGTTTTGTTCGAATAGACGGAGACGGCATCACATTTATCCGTCAGTTAAAATTAATCAATGGGTGGTGAAACAGCCCCTTAACAAAATATATATGTATTGTAGTTATAAATAAATAAATATCACATTTGGCTAAGTAAAGTTTTTTGAAGAGGTGCTAATTATATTTTTTTTCGACAGTAGTCGTTTTCTAGACCGAGAAACTGCAGCCGTTTTATTTTTATCTCCTATTGTTTACTGGAAATATTTTTTTAAGTGTTCGAGATGACATTTGTGAGATTTAATGGCTGAAAGCGGTTCGTGCTCAGTACTTAGTAGAAATAGAAAAAAAAACGAAGTCAATTGTCAATGTCAAATGAAATCTAACCGTTTGCGTTCCGTTTACTTTGCATTGTCCAAAAAGCAGTTCCAAAATAATGATCGAAAATATTAAATCGTGATTCAATTATCGTGCATAAGTCGTGGAGAAATGCGGTAAAATTGAAAATCCGGATTTTGTGCGGAGGTCGTTAAAAATAGTCCAAAAATCACACCAAAACGCAAAGCAAACGAAACGCAAACGGTTTGACATAGACAAAAGTGACAGATGACTTCGTTTTTTTTCTGTTTCTACTAAGTACTGAGCACGAACGGCTTGTCAGCCATTAAATCTCACAAATGTCAACTCGAACACTTAAAAAAATATTTCCAGTAAACAATAGGAGATGAAAATAAAACAGCTGCAGTTTCTCGATCTTCAGAACGCCGACTGTCGAAAAAAAATATAATTAGCACCTCTTAAAAAAACTTTACTTAGCCAATTCACACCAATTGACCGAGTCCCAAAGTAAGCTAGGCAAAGCTTGTGTTATGGGTACTAGGCAACGGATAAACATACTTATATAGATTTAGACGACGACCAGACGACGACGACGACCACATGGCCTAGTAGGTAGAGAACCTGCCTACGAAGCTTGAGGTCCCGGGTTCGATTCCCGCGTCGGGGCAGATGTTTGTATGAATAATACGAATATTTGTTCTCGGGTCTTGGGTGTTTAATATGTATTTAAGTATGTATCTATCCATATAAGTATGTTTATCCGTTGCCTAGTACCCATAACACAAGCTATGCTTAGCTTACTTTGGGACTAGGTCAATTGGTGTGAATTGTCCTGTGATATTTATTTATTATTTATTATAGATAGATACATACTTAAGTACATATTAAACACCCAAGACCCGAGAACAAACATTCGTATTTTTCATACAAATATCTGCCCCGACACGGGAATCGAACCCGGGACCTCAAGCTTCATAGTCAGGTTCTCTAACCACCAGGCTATCTGGTCGTGGTGGTGGTCGTGGTGGTGGTGGTGGTGTAGTTATCGCATGCCCTCCACATTGCACCGCTGCTCAAAATACGCTGACGGTGCAGAATCGCAGTGATGCTGTAAACGTCACGACTTCATGGAGAACATGCGGTAAAGTTAGACGTTTTTTTTAGGGTTCCGTAGTCAACTAGGAACCCTTATAGTTTCGCCATGTCTGTCCGTCTGTCTGTCTGTCTGTCTGTCTGTCTGTTCGCGGCTAAGCTAAGAGACTGTTACTACTAGAAAGCTGTAATTTGGCATGAATATATATATCAGTCACGCCGACAAAGTGATTGAATAAAAAAAAGTAAAAAAATTTTTTTTAGGGTACCTCCCATAGACGTAAAGTGGGGTGATTTTTTTTTCTCGGCTAACCCTATAGTGTTGTTGGATAGGTCTTTTAAAATCATTGCGGGGTTGCTATGCTAACATGATTTTCCTATTCAGTGATCTGTTTGCGAAATATTCAACTTTAAAGTGAAAATTTTCATTAAAATCGAGCGTCCCCCCCTCTAAAATCTAAACTGTTGGGTGGAAAAATTTGAAAAAATTCAGAAGGGTAGTAAATATATCAAATTTACTAGGAAAATTATAGCGGCTAAGATTGCTTGGAAATTATTTGTAGTTTAAGAGAAAATGGTAGCCTAAGGTATAAAACATACATAAAACTTGGATGATTCCGTACACATACGAAATCCTTAGAAAAATATTACTTGATTTTTTCGTAATGGCTACGGAACCCTACCTTGGGCGTGTCCGACACGCTCTTGGCCGGTTTTAACATGATTTACCTGGGAATCCGGGCCTCGTATTTAGTACTCTACTATTCCGTCGTACATTTACTGTCATTGATTCCGGGTGGACAATTTTATTACAGGTTTTACTTCACCCGCACTCAATAAATAAATGTATACTCAATACGTTTGTTTACGTGTAAGTACAAAAAGAACTATATTATGTTGATCCGAAATCTCTAGAACTTCAGATAACCGTTAACATTGACACCAAATGTTTCCGCTTCATTATATTGTCTTATTTGCAACTGGAGAGTAAATTAACGTTTCATTTTAGCGTATCAATTAAACGAATAACAAATATTTGCGTCAGACCGCGAAAACAATCAAGAAAATGGGTCATTACGTACTTGGAGCCTCATCTCATCACATAAAAAATAGTAGAAGTAAACAGTGTATGGAAAAAGCCTGAATGTTATTACATTACATATATCTAAAGTAGGTATTATCTAAATATTAAAGCTGCGTACGGACTGCGCGCACATACCCATGCACGCGTACCCGGGTACGCGCAATGTGCGCGCAGTCCGTACGCAGCTTTAGAGACTATTTTGTTTCCACCTGCTACGATCGTGACATACAACTTGGGCTTCCAAACACTCATCAGTCTTTCATACATGCTCGCTGGTTACGGGTTGGTACTCTTAACCTGAGGCCCTACCACGAAGTGCATAATTCGAACTTCGTTACGTGCCGTCCCGCTCACGCTAATATGATTTGACACGAGATTGAGAGGGATAATGCGATGCGAACTTCGATTTTCGGATTTCGTGGTAGCGCCTCTGACCTTTTCTTTAAGACATCCCCAATCTGATTATGGAATGTCTTTCTAGGTTTCCAACATTTCCATCAACACTCTCCTTTAAATATACATATACAGGGTGATCAATCCAAATGGGTCAGAATGGAGAAATCAGAAACTATGATAGATAGCGCAATCTGTTCTTAGGAACCATGGCTTCGATTTTAGATTTAACAAAAATGGCATTCAAACTTTTTTTTTAAGGCTGCGTTCGAACCAAACCGACTGTCGGCCGCCGAATGTGAGCAGGCTCACTGTGAGCCCCAGTGTGAACGTTATTTTGTACGGTATTTCATGTCGGCGACTACGCATAGCGTAATTGGGTCATACACATTTTTTTGGTTCGCGTCTCTCCTGTGGACATTGCAAAAGTTAAGGGTCCATAGCCTTTTTAGTCAAGTTTATATCGGCGTGTGGGACGCCTGGCCAACTTTCGGCCCAAACCCAACTCAATTGCGTATTATCGGTTCGGTGTGAACGAAACAGTGAATATGTATGGAAATACAATAAACTGCGTAACGCGCGCTCACATTCGGCGGCCGACAGTCGGTTTGGTTTGAACGCAGCCTAACTCTCATACCTACATAACCGAGAATCGAACCTGGTCAAAATTTCTGTTATACTTGTTTTGTTATTATTGATGAAGTTGGGAATCAGAAGTCACAAGAAACACATTTTTGAATGGAGTTTTGTTTAAATAATTGAAAATATTTAAAAAATTAGAACTTTATTTAAGTAGATGTCAAAATGTTAGCCATTTTCCTGGATGCAAAGATTAATTCTCTTGGGTAACGAATGCACTATTGCGTTTCATATTTTTGTGGGGTGAATTCAGCCCAAGAAAACATTCTATTTTTAAATGTGAAATAAATTGGCACGCCCACTGAACGAAAGTATTCTAATTTCAAATAAACGCAATTTGTACTGTATTTTATTAATATTGAAGTAAGATAATATGCAAAGGTAGCCTCTTTAGATAAATTATTCATATTGAAGAAGTAATGACGATATTTTGCAAATTATTTAAATTGAAGGAATTTCTGTCTAATATTTACAAGATTTCATAGCAAAAGTTGGTCCTTATACTCTAGGGATCAACTAATAACAAAACGACATGCGATTATTTATGTACAGAATTTTGACTAAGTATGTTCGATTATTTAAAAGCGAAAAAGTTTTTCGGGTGCGCCGGCGGGATTCGAACCCACGTCTCCCGGGTATGCGCCCCAACCGGTGTTCTACCAATTGAACCACGTCACACCCAACGCTATTTTTCGCTTTTAAATAATCTTAGATTCGGTGAGCAGCCGTACTGCTAATAAAATAAATAATATAAGTATGTTCGATTCCCGGTTATGTATGACAGTTAAAAAAAATGTTTGAATGCCATTTTTGTTATATCTAAAATCGAAGCCATGGTTCCTAAGAACAGATTGCGCTATCTATCATAGTTTCTGATTTCTCCTTACTGACCCATTTGGATTGATCACCCTGTATACTCGTAAGTATATCTCTTTCGTAATTTTCCCTTCATCCATCCCTCTAGCATGCCCAAACGGTCCCAAACCAACTTAACATTCCTTTCTAATTGTACAGAAACGGGCGAGGGTCGGCCAAGGAATAAACCAACGGGTAAAAACATAAAAGACCGACCTAAGCACCCCCCAGTGCCCAGCGGGAGCATGCATGCTCCTCTCCCGGCCTTCCAGCAAATGGCTGAGGCAGGACACTGTGGGTAGATTAAGTCCCCTCCCTACCCCTCCCCTCCTCAAAATATAAAGCACACGTTTTTTGTATTAATAATCAACAGAGAAGGGGACTTGTGACCGGGTTTTTTAGTCCGTGCAAGTCGGACACTGTCTGGGCCCTCCATTCCCAGTTCGTCTAATTAAAAAAAAAACATTCCTTTCTCTATACGAGTCATGACATCATCTTTCATGCCACAACGTTCTATTTTTTTTTAATAAGTTATGCGTAGCAGGCAATGTCTATATTACATGCATATCATCCAAAGTCACAGCCATATAAATTATACCTACTTCCATCTGTTTACTACGCATGGGAGTCCCCAGGATCAAACAGATATGATCCATTCATCAAACTTCACCACGACAAGGTTCTATATATGCTACACATTTTTTATCTAATGCCAAACACAGCTTATTGTAGAGCATATATGGAACTTTGTCATTATAAAACGACTGCTTGTTTACTTAATCGTTGCTAGAGGTTATCGCTGTTAATACGACAATGTTCCATAATGACTTAATATTTTCAGTTGGCGACAACACAAGCCAGATAAGGTTGGAGAATTCTCGTTAGGTTTAAACATTAGGTAATAAACCTCACACGACGTGCTGGCTTAAAAAAATGTAAACAAAATAATAGCTGGTTGGAGTATCACCTTTGAGTATTTAGACTGAAAGGAGATGTTATCGCCCGTAGGTTGCTAAGAAATTTTTCTGCCAAAACTCGCGGGGGGGGGCAATGCACTCACACACAAGCAATTTAACTAAAAATGAAAACAGAGCAATGTTTGTACACACGCACACAAACCGAATTCGTCAACACAACAATGATCGCCATGCACACAGTGAAAACATCTCGTCTATACATGTCACACGTACGTCACACATAGACAACAATCTAGAAACAACTAGTGTTAGGGCCATGTCGATAAGAATGTCGATAAGCATTCACTCGTTCATACATTCATTCGTTCATACATTCATTCGTTCAATCAATCCCAATGTTGGTACTAATTTAACCTTTCAGCATCAGCAGGAAGTTGAAAAAATTACAATGTTGATTTTATCACCGTTGAATTTAGGCACCCGTAAACACTGCCATACACACGTTCTCGTTACGCCGCCATTATTGAATAAAATATCATAGTATGTACCTAGTTACTTTGTACCGAGCGCTTATAGCCACGTTACGGAATCGAAACGGGGGCGAATAGAGCGGGCGGCGCGTCACAGCACTCACTCAACCAGCGACCGAACTGCGCGGCGTGCGGCATGGAACTGCGTAGTTTTGTCTGGCGAAGATTGGTTAGCGGCCGTGTAAGACGCTTGGCTGTGTGCGTGCGTCGATTCGGGTGCTCTAGTATGAAGTCGAATCACTGCCTGTTACTTGTATTGAATCATTAAAAAGTATTTGTTAATACTTTCACGTCAATTTTTTTAACGAGGTGGATACTTTAAACATACGTTTATTACTAACCATACATTTCCATTTTATTAGTAACCTTTAAAATATGAAACCATGATAAGACAAATCATTCACTGATTCATTCACTCAATAGTTTATCGATTGTGGAAATGTGTGTGTCCCCTCTCTAGTCGATACTAGTCCGGTTATCGGTGTGGCCAATTATTTAGTAAGTAAAAATAGCCAATATTACTAGTGGTCGGTGAAATACCACTTAAATAAAAAAAATAGCTAAATCTATTTAGAAAAATAAAAAAGAGAACGAAGCTTCGTCCATAGTTAAATAAAAATAGCAATTAAAATAGTAACGATTCTTAGAATTACTGTCTGTTTATCTGTGCGTTTATTCGTGGTAATCTCCGAAGCGGCTTAAGCTATAAGGATGTGGTTTTCACTTATTTGTTAATCTCATTAGTCCAATATTTAATTTACGAGTGAGGGGGAGTGGGGGGGGAGGAGGTGCGGGAGTTTCAAAGGGGGGATGAAAATTACATTGATTTTGCCGTAGGATGCACCGTTTTCAAGATATTTGACAAAACACCGGTTCTCGTCCGATCAGCGAGGTTAAGCAACGTCGGGCGCGGGGATGGGTGACCGCCTGGTTTCATTTTTGTTTTTTGAATGTTTTGTTATGACGTTGTCACGTTAAACTATCGTCCGTAAGCCGACTTTACAGACAACCGGTTTTTATTTAATAATTGTCTGGCCAGTAGTTTTTTGCCAAACCACTTGATATATATTTTTTACTGTATTAAATTTGATATAAAATTATTTTAATCCGTTAAACAGATGGGTGATGGTAGCTTCTTCTTTATTATTATTATTTAATTATTTAAGGTTTACCAACAATTGTTAGCACTAGTTACATCAGAAATAGTTGCTTGTATAAACATGTTGAGCTGAGTGTCGCAATCACTTATATCTTATAGGTATAACCGCATACAAAACAAAACTGAGCTAGTTCTAGTACGGATCTTAGATTATTAGACCAGGCGCCGACTGCACTTTTTTGTCGCTTCGTTCGAGTCGAGTGCTATAGAATTGTTAGGAATTTTTAATTGAGAGATGAAAACTTGTTTTTTGTGTTGATGGTAGAAGCGGTGGCATTTTGAATGGTGAGGTCGCTTTCATATAATTCCAGCACAAAAATCAATAGCACTCAAACGAGGTGATAAACAGTTGCAGACAGCGCCTGGCCAGGCCTCATGCATGCCATGTACTTACGCGCGATATTTACCTACCGCGGGGACCATCTGCTACGATCGAAATTTCAGTAGGTTGTCACAAGCGCGCGCCGACGCACGTTGATTCGTGTTCCACGGAAAAAATATGCCGCCTGGACTTTTATAAGTGAAAATGGTGAAACAGGGGCAAACTTTAATTTGACTATGCTAGAATTAATAGCTAATATAACAATTTGGAAGTTCGTATCGTGCTGTCCCTCTTACTCTTCTATAAAAAGCTATAAGCGTGAGCGGGATGGCACGATGCGAAGTTCAAAAATTGACCGTCGTATCTAGTATAACGTTAGGATACTGTGAGCATGGCAATGTGTTCTGCGCATTACAATAAATATCCTTTTTTGTTAGGATTCCAGAGCTAAAATGGTAAAAACGGAACCTTTATAGTTTCGCCATGACCGTCTGTCCCTTTGTCCGTCCGTGGCTTAGCTTAGGGATTATTAGTGCTAGAAAGTTTGCATGGATATAATATATAGCAATTATCCCGACAAAATGGTAAAACAACATGTAGAGAAAAATTTTTTAATCCAAACTGCCAGCCCTTGTCACTGTCGGCACGCACACATTCTTAAGAAGACGGAGTAGTATAATCTGTGGCTACAATCGCGGTAAGTACCAAGATTTTGTACGGGATGCAGTATCTGTTACGAAGTAACTATTAAGTAATCTGTGGCCTGGCCTTAAAGTCTACATGGATGAAGTCAATCAAACAATGTAATGAATGTATAACATCAATCAAAATATTAAATAATTTATATTTTACCTCGTTAATAATTAATTGATTTATAAAAATTAAAAATAGTTAATGTGGCTATTTTTACAAAAAGCTGGCCACACTAACTGACAATAATATTATTATAAACTTCACGTATTTTTACTATTAATCAACAATAATTACTTTACGAAATACTTCCAGATGAAAAGTTACGTTGTCTTTTTGTAGACTCGACGTGTCAGACATTTTTTCACGCCCGAATTCTTTGCATTTTGGTCATTTTTGTGGGAGCTCATTCACTGACGCGTGCCGTTTTGAAATGTCACGAGAGGCGAGCGAAACAGTTTTGTATAACGGTTATACCCGGCGGGTTCATACCTTTGGCAGAGGGGAAATGCGCTTCAAGGCGCCTCCCTTCAGTCTAAATACTCAAAGAGTATCACGCTTTTTGGCATTTTTTTATTTAATATTAAGCTTAAACGTATTTTTCAAGTAGACCGCTACGCTACAATGACTCTGACAACAGTGACAACCTGTCATAAATAAAATAAAAATAAATAAATAAATATCACGGGACAAGTCACACCAATTGACCAAGTCCCAAAGTAAGCTAGGCAAAAAGCTTGTGTTATGGGTACAAGGCAACGGATAAACATACTTATATAGATAGATACATACTTAAATACATATTAAACACCCAAGACCCGAGAACAAACATTCGTATTTTTCATACAAATATCTGCCCCAGCACGGGAATCGAACCCGGGACCTCAAGCTTCATAGTCAGGTTCTCTAAGCACTAGGCCATGGTCGTCATTAAAATTATGACCAGTACCTCTACCATGAGTTTACACTAGTTTACAGTGACCGTACTCGCTAGCGACGGCGTAAATTATTTGTATGGAGAATTGTGCAGCGCCTCTAGCGGTCACTTACGGAAGTACAATTCTCCATACAAATCATTTACGCCGTCGCTAGCGAGTACGGTCACTGTGAACTAGTGTAAACTCATGGTAGAGGTACTGAGTAAGAAATTAGTTCCAATGAAATTCCGCAACATGCCGCATGATCATATTCCAGCTAAATTCAGGAACGGCCCAACAAGGTTTGCGAGTGGTTTAATGTTTTAATGTTTTAATGTTTATTTGGGCACAAACGGTACATTATTCTTAAACCTAAACATAGTTACAATTCACATAAACCAACGAAGCTGCCACCAGTTATTAATACGATTATACGTAAAACGTGGTTGACGTGGGTGGGTGCGTGGGTGGTTATTCGATCGTTTGCGAGAGGATAGGGATGAACTGCTATTCAGGAACGCCAAAAATCACTGGTTTGCGAGAGGTTTGGGCTGAACCTTATTTTGCTAGAAAGAAAAAATATGGCTCATGAATCCCAATCTCAGCCCAAACCTCTCGCAAACCAGTGATTTTTGGCGTTCCTGAATAGCAGTTAATCCAATCCTCTCGCAAACGATCGAATTACCCACAGAAATAAAAATAAAGAGGAGGAGTGTTATTCAACGCTGTCTCTAAGTGGTTAGGTTCATAATTGTTTGTAAGCAAAAAAAATAGTAATTTTGTGCGTGATTGCGTAGTACGGTACCGGTATTTTGCGTGTGTGCATTAATAGTAAGTAGAGGGGACAAACTAGCGCCACTGGTCCCGGAACAAAATAGGAACTAAGGCATTTCTATCCTCTTTATCCCCTTGTCGGGCTTTAGTATAAAACTGATTCAAGCGCCCCCGTCCCACATGTCTTCTTGCGCCTAGCTTTCTACGAGAGCGTTGCGCGCGCGCAGCTGCGCAGGAATGATGCAACAGGGCCGGGCTTTGCGTCTGCACGACCAACGTTTGTGGCGTTAGAAATGGGTCAGCAAATAATGATTAAATTGTCCATGGTGATATCGATCGAGCGGTAGATCTACACAAGTTCGTATTGCCAGTTAAGTACTTATATATTTTTTAAGTTATACCGAAACTCATACACCCATTCACACTCAAATCCGCGTATTATTGCCGTTTCACTAATTATCGGCAATATAGATTTCAAGTTAATTACCCTAATTTCATACAGTAAATACTAAAATGATAAATTTATACTATACATACTTTATTTCCATTTTTGTTTCTTTCGTAGTTGTTTAAGAGTAGCTACCAACTTTGTATGTAATCGTAATACTTGTTTATTTTAATTCTGTGTTGTAAAATTGTAATCCGAATCCGGTCACCACGTGACCGGCAGTGCCTAGTGTGGGACCGCTTGGTAAGCTATAATTTTTGTAAATTGGATTTATTTTAATAAACAAATTGATTTATTTTATTTATTTTATTTAACTATAACATACTGAGGAACCAAAGAGAACCAATCAAGTCGTGTTTTAACCGCACATCGCGAATATTGTGCCAAAAATAGTACACGTTTCCGCAGAATTCTATACTAATATTATAAAGCTGAAGAGTTTGTTTGTTTGTTTGTTTGCTTGAACGCGCTAATCTCAGGAACTACTGCTCCGATTTGAAAAATTCTTTCAGTGTTAGATAGCCCATTTATCGAGAAAGGTTATAGGCTAATATCATCACGCTAACACCAATAGGAGCAGAGCACCAATGAATAATGTTTCAAAATCGGGGGTTTTTGAAGTAAAACTTCTACACCGTGAAATTTTAGTGGTTGTTTTCCCGAAGCGAGGTGATTTAGTTTCGATTGTACAATCGATTTATAATTTACATTTTGACTAGAGTCAAAAATCCAATTGTGAAAAACGAAAGTCAAAAATGACCGCAAACCAATAGTAACGCTTCGTTGGTACAAGTAGCGGACGATCGTGCGATAGGTTAGGTACCAACGAAGCGTTACTATTGGTTTGCGGTCATTTTTGACTTTCGTTTTTCACAATTGGAGTTTTGACTCTAGTCAAAATAGTAATTATAAATCGATTGTACAATCGATACTATATCACCTCGTTTCGGGAAAACAACCACTAAAATTTCACGGTGTATAGGCACGCTTGACTTGGGAGTATGGTGGACGCGATCACGCGAGGATTTTCTGACAATTTTCTGGGATAAAATCTATTGTCCTTCCCAAGGTCTCAAACTATCTAAATACCAAATTTCATCTGAGTCGGTTCAGTGGTTTAAGCGTGACGAGATAACAGACAGACAGAGTTACTTTCGTATTTAAAATTTTGGCAAAGGCACTGATAAATTGATAATGTAAGATATGTATGTATGTATGTAATGTATGTTAAGCCATGGTGGCTTAGTGGTTTGACCTATGGCCTCTCAAGCAGAGGATCGTGGGTTCAAATCCCGGCTCGCACTTTTGAGTTTTTCGGAATTTATGTGCGAAATTACATTTGAAATTTACCATGAGTTTTATGCTCAAGGAAAACATCGTGAGGAAATCTGCATACACCTGCGAATAAATTCAATGGTGAGTGTGCAGTTCTCAATCTGCACTGGGCCCGCGTGGGCACTACAGCCCAATCCCTCTCATTCTGAGAGGAGGCCTGTGCCCTGCAGTGTAGATCTTGGAGCTTATAAAGTTGGCCTGCTCTGCTCTACATTATTTGCCCGCTTTACGACAACATTGTGCTTCCGAAAATTCGAGCGATGTGACGAGATAACTACTATACAATAAAACTAATTAACATTCACAAATAAGCCAATTATAATTAACAATAGGATCTTCTCCGGAGAGTAGTTGAAACCATATATTTCAAACTAAATACAAACTGAAATATAGATGCACAGAAAAAACCCCAGAAAAAAAGACCAATGCTGGGAATCGAACCCAGGTCCTCAGCGCTCCGTGCTGCGTGCTTACCCCTACACCATCATGGTCTCCGTCTTAGACCAGTGATGGTGTAGGGGTAAGCACGCAGCACGGAACGCTGAGGACAACAAATACAATGTTACAATAGCAACGCCATCTATTTCATTATTTCCGAACTGCATGGATTTACCAAGGAGTTTTAATTTTCATTCACATATAGTACATTGTTGTAGAGGCTGGAAAGTAAGCAATAGATGGACGAGTTTGTTTGAGGGCCGACGCGTAGCGGAGGCCCTCGAAAGTACGAGTCCATCTATTGCACTTTTGGCCGAGACTAAACATTGTGCTTTTCACGACTAATGCGAGGAAATCATTATCATCATCATCATCATAATCATCCATCCATCCATCCCGTCCATCCCGTCCATCCCGTCCATCCCGTCCATCCTGTCCATCCCGTCCATCTGCCCATCCGTCCATTCTGTCCATCCCGTCCATCCCGTCCATTCCGTCCATCCGTCCATTCCGTCCATCCCGTCCATCCCGTCCATCCTGCCCATCCGTCCATTCTGTCTATCCCGTCCAACCCGTCCATCCCATCCATCCCGTCCATTCCGGCCATCCCGTCCATTCCGTCCATCCCGTCCATCCGTCCCGTCCGTCCCGTCCATCCCGTCCATCCTGTCTATCCCGTCCAACCCGTCCATCCCGTCCAACCCGTCTATCCCGTCCAACCCGTCCATTCCGTCCATCCGTCCATCCATCCGTCCATCCCGTCCATCCGTCCATCCGTCCATCCTGACCATCCCGTCCATCTGTCCATCCCGTCCATCTGCCCATCCGTCCATTCTGTCCATCCCGTCCATCCCGTCCATTCCGTCCATCCGTCCATTCCGTCCATCCCGTCCATCCCGTCCATTCTGCCCATCCGTCCATTCTGTCTATCCCGTCCAACCCGTCCATCCCATCCATCCCGTCCATTCCGGCCATCCCGTCCATTCCGTCCATCCCGTCCATCCGTCCCGTCCATCCCGTCCATCCTGTCCAACCCGTCCATCCCGTCCAACCCGTCTATCCCGTCCATTCCGTCCATCCGTCCATCCGTCCATCCATCCGTCCATTCCGTCCATCCGTCCATCCGTCCATCCTGACCATCCCGTCCATCTGTCCATCTGCCCATCCGTCCATTCTGTCCATCCCGTCCATCCCGTCCATTCCGTCCATCCCGTCCATCCAGTCCATCCTGCCCATCCGTCCATTCTGTCTATCCCGTCCAACCCGTCCATCCCATCCATCCCGTCCATTCCGGCCATCCCGTCCATTCCGTCCATCCCGTCCATCCCGTCCAACCCGTCTATCCCGTCCAACCCGTCCATCCCGTCCATTCCGTCCATCCGTCCATCCGTCCATCCATCCGTCCATTCCGTCCATCCCGTCCATCCGTCCATCCGTCCATCCTGACCATCCCGTCCATCTGTCCATCCGTCCATTCTGTCCATCCCGTCCATCCCGTCCATCCCGTCCATCCGTCCATCCAGTCCGTCTGTCCGTCCGTCCGTCCGTCCGTCCGTCCGTCCGTCCGTCCGTCCGTCCGTCCGTCCGTCCGTCCGTCCATCCATCCATTCATCCATCCATCCATCGCATGCAGCAGACGATTACTGTTGATTGGTCCAATAATGTCGTTTCAGCACGCCAGGAATGAAATTCAGAAATTATCTTTCAAAAAGTCGTATCGTATAATGAAATACATATACTGATACGTCCTGTTTTCGATTAGTGTAACTTTGTTGTCGTGTTTGTGCGCCATAAATGAGTCTTTTTTTCTTTTCTTCCTTAATGGCGGCCACTAGGCTTGTGCCAATATCAGTTAATTGCTCTGAGAGCGACTCACGTTGTACGGTAATTGTAGTTTTTGCAACTTGATAGTAAAATTCCAAAAACCACGTGGAGACAACTTGCGCATTAAAAAATGTCAGACACGAGAGCAATATAGAATTTTGAGATCACTGTAACAGTTAAGGTTAATCGCCGCATAAAACACTATCAGAATTATACCACAACTAGCCAAAGAAACAGAAATACCAAAATTATATACTGTCTACATCCGCCATGTTCGAATGCCACAAATCGAATCCCATAAATGAGTCAGCTGTTAAATGTACATATATAGGCAGTTTTGAGTACTGGATTTAGGTTATCTATGGCCACATTTTCGAGCAGTGTCGTGAAAAATATTATTATGATACTGTCCACCTGCAAGTATAAAATAGGTGCTTAGCCATGTAGCCATTTACGAATAAAAAAAGCATGAATTACTTTTAATTAAGTAGTGTTAATGGCGTTTGCTTTTATTTTCTTGACAAAAGTGCCAGTGTGCTACCAAATTTCAGTTTGCCATAAACCAGAATAAATTATAATAAAATAATATATCATAATAATGCAACAAATTTTAAATCCAATTAGAAATTCTAATAACATAACGTTTTATTTTCGAAGTTCATTTTATCTAATAGCATTATTTCTGAACGCACGGCAAACGTCAATCTTGGCGTGGCGCTAATCGTCAAACGTACGTCGTCTCGTCAATCGAATACGTTTAGGTACTGTAAACAATAACAAAGTAATATTCATATCAGTGTTATCCCAATTAGATAAAATTACTTCCAGCTGCAAATACACGTAACATTAATAATATTCAATACAACAATGCGTTAGAAAATGGACGACGACGACCCAAGAACACCTCTGCTCGGTTCGTAACATCACCTTTATTTTTCTATAGATAATTGAATTAAATAAAACTCGAACGGCATGTAAATATTTCTTTATCTGCGGCAGTCACGCGCTTTTCAGAGTATTTATTTCTTTGTGTATGTCCTTTTTCTGATGTGAAATCCCGTTTATTTGACCTTGAACATAGTATTTCTGATTCTATGTTAGGTAGGATCGCTCAAGTTGGTTGTCTAACTATGTGAAAGACAGGAACTTGGCAATTATTACGTTGGATTTAATAGCTTTGCAGATTTCATTTGAAGCCTTTGTTTGATAACATATTTTTGTTACTGAACATATGTTTCAGGGTGAAGCCAGACGAGCATAATTTCTGCTACATTCGGTTTCATACAAAACTCCTGAGGCCCTACCACGAAGTGCATAATTCGAACTTCGTTCCGTGCCGTCCCGCTCACGCTAATATGATTTGACACGAGAGTGAGAGGGATAAAACGATACGAACTTCGATTTTCGAATTTCGTAGTAGCGCCTCTGTTTCGTTAACACGGCGACGCAAAATGAGTTATACACAAATAGGACTTTTATATAAAACCAAAATTACGCGACACAACTCAAAAAATTATGCTTGTCTGGCTTCACCCTAAAATAAAAAAAATATATACTCATCAAAATTTTAATACTAGGAGGATTAGAATAAATTTTCATCTGTTGCCTTTGTTCTTATAAATTTACTAGTTGTTGCCCACGTCTCTGTCTGCAAAGAATAGGGGTATACAAAATAGCCTACAACCTATTCTCAGACCTACCGAGTGTAGAGAAAAAAGTTTCATAAAAATTGGCCAAGCCGTTTCAGAGGTGTAAAAGTAAGTAAGTAAGTAATTTATTTGCAGAAAATAGTGTACAATAAGATAGTGAACAGGAAATAATGACACAACTATTCCACTACACAGTAGCATGCAAAAATTGAAAACACAAAGCACTGAACACATTACACATGCAAATGACTTATAATTAAAAAAAAATAACAATAAAAACTTTAAAAACTATCCCTTGCAAGACAGGAAATCCTTAATGGTGTAGAATCTTTTCTGTAGTAACCAATTATGCAATGATCGTATACATACCCTATAAGGCAGACTAGTTATACTGCCGTCGTATTTATAAAGGGCACAACTGCAAACTTGCTCAGAACAGAAACAGCATAAGTTTACAAAGAACAAGTGTGCACTTAGGCTCTTTCTGTTTCACAAAAAATACTAGTTGTGCCCCTTTTTCTTACGACGGCAGTATATTTGTAAGGACATGATTAAATTCAATAACAATAACAAACACCGTGACATGAGATTTTTATATATGTATTAGACTATTCAAAATGTTTAACTTAGTTTTGTTAGGTCATGTCAATAAGTGTTAGTTCACTTCACATTAACTTTTTTACCTCACTTAAGTTGTTTAATATTAGTCAAATTAAAAATATTTTTATTAAATTTAGGCTAAACCAAGCACTTATGAACTTCGATAAATCTAACACCAGATTGGAAAGTCCTCTGGTGGATATACAGTGTTATTTAATTATTTACAGCCAAAGGTTTTACCGAAACTTAATGTAATTAATACAGTAGATACTCTATTTTGTACTAATTGGTTGATCATCTCACAAAGCAAATACAATAATAATAATAATAACAACTCTGATCATCTCACCAGTCCATCACACATCCACTTGACCACTTGGCACTTTGTGATATTTCCTGACTTTGCCAATTAACATTGTCAGTAATGTAACATGTTGCTATAATATTTTCGTAGGAGCTTACTTTTGTGGGCGCAGTTATAAAGCTCCAAACGCAACAGTGGCGGTGACGGTTGTAATATTCTAACTTGTATGAATGGTTGTGCAGTACCGTACCGCGAACTCGTTCATACAAGTTAGAATATTACAACCGTCACCACCACTGCACCGCCACGCCTCTGATGTCTGCGTTTGGAGCTTAACACTACATGTATTTATCGAGACTGAAAAAACGCCACTAATGTACAACCTGATAACTCAAGCTCTCATGTATTGCCATAAGGCATTGATTTATCTAATGGTTAATGTGTTTGAAGGCTGTTAAAGGCTGGTGTTAAAATAAGAGAAAACATTTATTTGTGACAACATGGAATAAAAACAAAAGAGTAAAAAAAAATGCGCATGCCCCATAATGGTCCCAAATCAGCAAACTGCCGGTCTTGCGAACGGCGCTGATTTTCCTTTGGGACTATCAGGCCATCATAAATTGAAAATAATAAAACAAAGTGAAATTGACACAATTTTTCAACTCGCACAAACGCGCACACTGCCAGTGCCAGCTTCAGGAGGTTGTCAGTGCGCGTTTGGCAGCCGCCGTGACGTGCGACTCTAAGAAGAAGGGCTACGAATTTGCCCGAAACATGCCGAGTTTAACTCGTTTTAAGACGTGAGTGATCCGTTTATTTTCACAAGACGAGTGAGTTTCACGGTAGTTTCATGTTTAAAGTGTCATAATCTTTAACCCTAAGAGCGTGCAAGCGCCCGTTAGACAATATGGCCCCTGTTCTAAGAATGACACACAACATCTGCATGTTTTGTGTCAACATACTCTACATACGACAAATAATGATATTATCATTTTATATCGCTGTGATAAAACATTTCGCTATAACATTATCCCTAATCCTCTCAATTCAAGTATTTGCTGTCATCATTGTTTTATTATATTACTCTTAATTGCTATTTAATCTTTTAGAATTTCAAACGTGAGCTGAGATTATAGATAACGAGTTTGTTTGTATTAAAACAAATGATTGCTCAAAAACTGCGTTTTCTTAAAGTTTAATTAACTTCATGCACATGAACTAATTAATATTAATGGAAATGTTATCTCTTCTTATCTTTTTCAATCATCTTGGCAGTGGCGTAACGTGGACTAATGTAGACGTGGGCGACGTCGCGTCAGCGAGGCTTTTCTTTCGTCCCCATGGGGTAGCCCAGGGATGGCGAACTTTTATTGGTGAATGAGCCATTTTTTTTATAAAAGCAACAGGAATCTGGCTATGACTTCCCGTCAAAGATTACTAAACTTAGTACCTAATTGCATGGATGCATGATTAGTGACGTGCCCGTATTATATTAAAACTAGCTTTTGCCCGCGACTCCGTCCGCGTGGAATTAGTAATTTGGGCAGCTTATTTTTTTTATCCAATTTGCTTTTTCATCAATTATAGCTCTCCTTAGTTACTCGATATAAAAAAAATTACCCGCTCCGCACCCCCCCTAGACCCCCCTCAAAACAGACCCCCCCCCCCCCCCCCCGAACCCCCCCGCACACCCGCGTTCACATTAACCACCGAACTCCCAAGTCAAGCGTGCCTATAGAAGTTTTACTTCAAAAACCCCCGATTTTGAAACATTGCTCCGCTCCGCTCCTATTGGTGTTAGGTTAGGTTAGGTTAGGTTTGCCTATGTCCTTTCTCAGGCTATATACTATCGTGTACCAAATTTCATTTAAATCGGTTTAGTAGTTTTAGCGTGAAAGCGAGACACACATACAGACAGACAGACAGAGTTACTTTCGCATTTATAGTATTAGTTAGGATGTACGGGTTACCGCACGATAATGTATAAGTGTGAAGTCAATGGTTCTTTAATTTGGGTCATTTCGTAATAATATTATAGCTATTTATGCACACATGTATGACATCGGCGCGCTGCCTAAGTAAGCATATTTTTATTGTTAATCTATACATATAAAATCCTTTGTCCTGACTGACGGATCAACGCACAGCCTAAACCGCTGATCGTAGAGACCTGAAACTTGGAGGGTGTGTTCTTTGTATGACGTAGGCATCCGATAAGAAAGGATTTTTCGTAGTTCTACTCCTAAGGGGGTAAAAAAGGGGGGCAAAGTTTGTATGGGACAACGTGATTCCTTGGTCCAATCTACTTCAAATTTTGCATAAACATTCTATAACAGAATTGATGGAAGACGTGTTTCGTATTTTATTGAAACAAATTGGTTTTTGTAGTGGTAGAGCCATATTGTAGCTAGCCGCTGCATCACAAATGGGCCGGCTCGTCCGGGGCAGTACCACCCTCTCACAGAACACCGGCGTGAAGCAGCAGTACCCCTGCTGCGTTACGTACGGTCAGTGAGAGCGCCGGGGGCCCAATACCTCTCCTCCTCCCCTATTCCCTCTCCTTTTCCCAGGGCCGACAACGCACTGGCATTGTGTAAAGCGCTGCGGGTGTCTATGGACAGTGGTGATCATTTAACATCAGGTGACCCACTAGTTCGTTTGTCTGGCCTCTTTAACATAAAAAAAAAAAAAAAATTCATCCCTTGACGGGGTTATAAAGGAGTAGAAAGTTATTTTGGGGGTGTTCGGTGCACCGAACACCGTTGTGACGTCAGTCAGTGGCGGCTCCCGCCTTTTACGTATTTTAGTGCTCTTTACGGTATTGTCGCGACCGGGTGCATTCATAACATTACTTAACATTTTACTTTTCTATAACAATTAAATCGAAGTATTTAGACAGTGCCAGTGTTTTACTCAACAACTAACATAATAAACGCCACTCCCCGAACAGGGGGTGATTTGCTTCGAAGTTGATATCAATACTCCTTAGTGCTTTTGATTTAAATTACTTTTTATTTTGACACAATGTAAACGAAACGAAACTTCAAATTTTGCAAACCATTTGTCTACGTTTGTCAACCACTTCCTGATCTGATCTCTGATAATAACTAATTATATGTTTAAGTATTTGCATTCACCAAGCTTTTGCTTTTACAAGCGCAGCGTGGGACGTCCACCAACGAGATGGACGGACGTTTTGGTGAAGGCCGCAGGTTCAGGGTGGAAGCAAGTCGCTTCCAACCGTAATGATTGGGCGTCAATGAGGGAGGCCTAAGTCCAGCAGCAGTGGACGTCCTACGGCTGACATGATGATGATCATGATGAAGCTTTTATGTGAGTTCAACCTTTTTCGAATAAAATCGAATTGAGTATTCAAACTTCATTGTTGAACTCGCTTAAAAGCTTGGTGCAATGCAAGTACATATAAAATGCTTTGTCCTGAAATCCTAAATGACTGACTGGCGCATTAACGCACGGCCTAAACCGCTGTATGTAGAGACCTGAAACTTGGAGGATGTGTTCTTCGTATGACGTAGGCATCCGATAAGAAAGAATTTTCCGGAACTCCCACGGGGTAAGGAATATACGGGATGTATATATTTCGTCAATCAAGAGTGACCCTAGCCCCATAACGAAGATTACTAAACTGTTCAAATTGGGCATGCAAGTAGACTATTAGAATAGGTATAAAGCTAATTTCAATAATTTTGAAAATTCCCACGGGATAAGGTTAAATCAGGATTTATATACTCAAATCAACTGGATCCTATCAACGTAACTACAATTACTAAACTTTTCAAATTCAGTATAAACGTAAATGGTCATACATAACAGCAAAAAAACTTATAGCAGGATTTTTAGATAATCTCTGAAACTTCCGAACCGATTAAAAAAAATCTTTTACCAGTAAAAAGTTACACTATCCTTTATTGACATTCCCAAGGGATAGAAAAAAAATAGAAAAGATACTGTCCTTGATTAACATGATGCTTTTTTTCGAATAAATGCAAAATTCCCGCGGTATAGAAAATAGTAAATTTAAATTCGGGGCTGAGTTTAAAAAAAAATGACCAATAGAAAGCTAAACTATCCTTTATTGGTATAGGCTATATCACTTGAGGGCGGATTTGAAAATTTCTTTCACCAATAGGAAGCTACACCAACCATTATTTACATAGACTACTTTTCTCCGTAAAAAAGCAAAATTCCCACGGGAAAAAAATAAGTGAAAATTTGCATAGAATAAGGACAAATTTGTTGAAATTCCCACGGGATAGAGAATAAACGGGATTTATAATATTCACTAGCTGATACTGATGATGATGAAATGATAATAATGATGGATGTTGCCGTTGCCGGATGTTTGTTTTAGACAATGAAAGAGATGAATAAGCTTTACCACAAATAGGAATTCTACGCGGACGAAGTCGCGGGCAAAAGCTAGTTTGTTAATAAAATTAGTGTTAGAACAACTATCATTGGGTCATTGGGTTTGGGTTGGGTTTTTGTTTGGGTTTGGGTTTGCAGGACCTAAATTAGAGTATAAGAACCGAATAGAGAAACTTGATAGGTATACAAGGCCAGTCAGCCTCCGGCACTTAACCAATCAATCCTATTTCAAGATACCTAAGAGCATAAATCAATATGGCAAAAGAGTGTGGTCAAATTACTTGCCACATATCCTAAACAGCTTCCCCCACAATACCATAAAAAGTATACTTAATAAGCCAACACAGTAGACTAAGAGTAAAGATTAAAAAAGTAGAGAAAAGATTGTACTTACTAATAATAGTAATAATTAATTTGTATATTGAAGAAAAGAAATAAACAGTTTATTTTTTTTTTAATTTTGTGTTGGCAAGTTAATTACACAGGGTTATTTTTAATTCACTAGCATCCTTTTAACCCTAAACTCCTACCACTTAAACAAATGTTTTTTGTTTTACGGCTTTTGTCATAACTTAATATTTTTGGTGTTACGTTTTGAAAATTTGAAATTACCTCTTATTTTTACGATACTCTGTGTATTTGTATGGGAAAAAAAGTGCTTCATTTTAAAAAGTCGTAAAACATAAAACATTTATTTGAGTGATAGGAATTCAGGGTTAAGAGGATGTCAGTGAATTACAAATAACCCTGTATTTTGCGAGCCTGCCTACGCTGTCACCACACATTAAAGTACGGATTTTTGATTGAGCGAATAAACGAGAGCCCATCGGTGCGCAAAGCCCCTCAGCCCGTGAGGCCGTGGGCGAAGGCCCGCGTAGCCCACGCCTAGTAACGCCACTGGATCTTGCTGTAGGGGTCCATCAGACAGATGCCTTCATTTTCCTCTATTTTTTTGGGGTTCCGAACCAACGGGACCCTAAGAGCTCGTTCCCACTACCTATGTCGTATGTCGGATTCCCATTTTAATCGGGTGTCGGCGCCTCTGTTCACACTAGTCGGCTGTCGGCCACGACCGCAGCTGGTTTCGAGGCTTCTGTACACGATTTCCGGACGAGTGCTGACAAAACACACGATATTTTTTGTCGGATCCGACACAAAATCGCTGTCGGACGATTGAATAGCTTCATATAAAATGTTCTGCCACTGGAACGTCCGATTGAAATCCGGACCGACATACGACATAGTGGGAACGAGCTCTTATACTGAGACTCCGCTGTCTGTCCGTCTATCTCTCTGTAATTTGAAATGCTTAGTGCCTAGCCTACTACGTTTTTTGTCGCGTGCGAGGCCCTATAAATTGGTCATTAACTTTTTGTTTAGTTAATTATTTGTTCTTAGAAGTTTTATTCAGTGTCATTAACCTCTATCATTTATAATTAAAGATAATTGTTTGATGATACTGTCTAGACTACACTGTCACTCTAACTTAAACCATTATGATATGGATGTGAAACAGCTTTAAGCGTGTCGGTGGTCAAAAAACGAACTAATGTAGCCGCATACTTAATACACAGCATTGATTTTTGGTGGCGCCCCCGTCGATGGCTTTAGTAACTTTGCGGCAGTGGCACGCTACCCAGAAAGAATAATAGTATTAATAAAACTTTTGGATGTTTAAAATTTATAGGTTTAGGTATGAAAAAATATAGACAATTAAATCGACTTTCCACTTTAATGTCGATGTGAGTTAATCGTGTTCGTGATAGAATACTTATTGCATATTGAAAGGGCGGTTGAAGCACTACTAAATTAATTATTCTTAACAGAGCGAAAAAAACATGGTAAAAATTGTTACATTTTGCTGTAGAGGGGGATCTAAAGTTCAATAATCTACGCATAGACAAAATAAACTGATAAAGTGTTGTATGTTTATGACTTACTTCAAACACCTTAGAATAAGTAAAACGGATTAATACTACGTTATGTGATGTTTTTGGCTAACTCTTCCACAAACAAACCACTTGCCATTTGTTTTCCAACAATTAAAATTAACTGCTACAAATGTGTCTAGTCATCATTAGAGAGGAGATCGAAAAGTTGGATGACATTAAATGGTAGTCAAGGGTGCTTTTTCACTAGATATGTTGCTATGCAGCTAAGCTCGAGGACTCAAATAATAGTCTAACATTTGGTAGCACAGTAGACGGTTGCGGTACTCCAATGATGAGCTCTGGTTGAGTTCGAAACGCGTCAGTGTAGTTAGGTGATGTTGATAGTTGGGTTTGTGTGATTTGTGTGTGTTTGTACAGTATGGAGGTGGAGGAACTGCATGAACACGCATTTTTTACATAAACGAACGTAGCTATCGTAAGGTCGCCGGTGAGCAAAGTATTTGTTTCAGTTCATTTATAGGTTATTCTTTTGGTACATCCCAATTTTATTATAAAAACTTGTGCAATTACCCAGAAACGACTTTGGACGTACTTACTGTATACTGAGTAGCCCATTTAGATGGGTCCGGGAATTTAAATCCAACTACTAGGTACACTTAATACCTGGTTTACACTCGCGTACGAGCGGCGAGACGAACTGCGGGACGAGCCACGAGACGAGAGTGTGAACAGGCGCGCCTCGCGCCTCGTCTCGTGATTTGCCTTGATTTTGAGGCTCGCGTCCGGAGCGAGACGACGACGCGAGGCGCGAGGCGAGGTGACGAGGTGAGAGTGTAAATAAGGTATAATAGTTCAAGCGAGCGACGCCGCGGGTAAATCAAGTGTAAAATATTTTGATAATTAACAATTATTTAATATCCATGATAACGTAATTCTCTTCATCTTTTCAGTAACCTTTGGTCGTCTGATATGGGACGGTTAGATTTTTTATAACATAAATCATAACTAAAGTTTAAATACTTTAGATAGTGGTTGTCTCGTTAACTAAGTAATCAATGAATGTTGAAGAGGCTTGGCTTGATTATGTTATGATACTTAATGTCAAGGGCAAACCAACACACTGGGACATATCGCTCATCCAACGAAATATTGACAAAATTGATTATTAATGATTAACTTCGTCCGCGCAGAATTAAAATATGTGATAAAGCTTCTTCATCTCTTTTGTTGAATAAAGTAAAAATTCAGCATAACAACATGAATAAATCCTTCGTTTAGGTTCATTCCCAGAGATAAGACCAAGCTAGATCAATTTTTCCTCCCAGAAAACCCCCAAATTTCAAATTTCATCGAAATCGTTGGAGCCGTTTCCGAGATCCTGATTATATATAGTATATATACAAGAATTGCTCGTTTAAAGGTATTAGATTTCGTCCACATTACCACTTCGTCCATATTCCCACTTCGTCAGCAATTCCATTTCGTCCACAATCAATTCCCAATTCGTCCTCATTCCCATTTCGTAACATCGTAACAAAATAGTAACGAAATTGGTAGTGTATCTGAATAGTATTGACCCGCACCGTGCTTAGCAAGTATTTTTCTTAACATGAATACCTAAATCACAAAATAAATAAAATCTTCCCTGAGAACTGAGCTAAGTGATAGCGAAAACCGCATTAAGATCGGCTAGGAATGTTGACGAAATGGTATTGTGGACGAAATGGGAATGTGGACGAAATGGGAATGTGGACGAAGTGGGAAAAGGACAAAATGGGAGTGTGGACGAAATGGGAATGTTGACGAAATGGGAACGTGGACGAAATGGGAATATGGACGAACTGGGAATGTGGACGAAATGAACTTAAACGAAATCCTTTATCGTAGTTTTAGTTAGTAAATATATAAATGCCGGTTTTTCCTTAACCTGTGGGAATTTCTTAAAATCCTGAAATATTTTTTTTATTGTTATGATCACCTACATGTATGCTGAATTTGAACGTTTAGTATAGTTAAGGAGATAGGTCACTCTGAATCGAACATATAAATATCGTTCTCTCATTCATCATCTTAATTTCAGCCGAAACCAACTGCTGAAAGGTTCGTCAAACACCGGTTCTGCACTATCCGCATCCAACGCGTTACCGCAACCTTAACACTCCATCACTTCATCATCACTCCATCTTATGGGGTCTACACTGCGTCTTCCGGTCAGTGGACGCCACTCAAAAACCTTTTGGCCCCATCGGCCATCAGTCCTACGAGCGATGTGCCCTGCCCACCGCCACTTGAGTCTGGCGATTCTTTGAGCTATGTCGGTGACTTTAGTTCTTGCGCGGATATCATCATTTCTAATGCGATCCCGCAGAGAAACTGCGAGCATAGCCCTCTCCATCGCCCTCCGAGTGCTCTTATCCCGTTTAAATTAAAAAAAATCCTGAAATTAGTTTTTTATTAGCTGCTACAAGATTAGCGAGTAATATTGTGGTAGCCATTTGCAAAACGTTTTATATTACACTTCATAATATGCATAGGCGTGTAGGTATTACAACAAAACATGAAATTGAGATTGCAGATAGGAATTTTATGGCGAATCCCAAATGGAAAACAATTTTATTAGTAGGTATGTAATTCGGGCACGACAAATTAAGCGATCACCTGGATCACCTCAGCACATCAGTGTTGCCAACTCAAAAAATTGGAATTATCGTATTAGCATGATGACATTATCGTTTTGAAGACAAAATTGTACCTAAAAAAATCGGACAGTTCGAGTTGAACTCGTACATGAAAGGTTCCGTGCCTCTATACAATGTTTTAAAAATAGTTCAGTAAAAAACTTCTCAAGAAGATCGAGTTAAATTCGCTGAAAAAAAAACACGTTTCTTGTATGACGACCCGTTTTAATTTTTAACTCTATCTTATGTTTAGTATTACATATTCTGTGAAAATGTCAAGTGTCTAGCTATTACGGTTAAAAAGATAGAGCCATGAGACAGACGCACAGACAGCGTAGTCTCAGTAATAGGGTCCCGTTGGCACGCATTGTCCACAGGAGCCTAAATGGGTGAATCAACTTTTTTGTGACTCTGTTCCCGGTTGTCCAAGTGACACTTCATACTGTTTCATAGAAAAATGCTTAGGTTGTCCAAGGGATAATATTTGTGGAACCATAGCAATGGGTACGGGTGGCACTTAAAAAGTTGATTCACCCAAAAACTAATAAATGTGCCTTCTCTCTCTCGAGCCAAGGGACACGACACGACATGTCCTTCAGACACCGCACGGAACCCACTGCCAAACCTGTTTATGTTCAAACGGGTTCTCTACCAAAAAAGCATACGAAAACCACAAATTGCACTTGGTCTACCATACCTCTCGAGTACAAGCACAACGTACAAGAAGTAACTCCTGACTAAGGGTTGCCATCTCTAAAATTCGCCAACTAGGATAAAAAAACGTAAAATCCCCAGATTTTAGAGCTCAGAACCCGGACACGTCAACTTTTTTTAAAAATTTTAGTTTTTACTAGCGGTTGACGCGATTATCGCTATCCCGCAAGAACTAGGTATGCAAGTTTCCGGAATAAAAAGTATCCTATATGTTAATCCAGGTCATGAACTAACTATGTGCCAAATTTCACCAGAATCCGTCAAACCGTTTTGACGTGAAAGAGCAACGAACATCCATGCATACAAACTATCGCGTTTATAGTAGGTATACTCGGCGTCAAAATTATCGCCCCTCCTTATTTGTGCACTTTTTTCCGAAACGCTCTGATTCACAAGCCATTATGTTTCGTTTAAATTAAACATTGTTAATTTAAAACACACTAAACGTGCTTTTAATTGATACTACATAATATTAATTAGGAAACATAATTTCGCTAAGGTGTAGGATTAGCTTGAATCTGATTTTCGTGGAGGGGCGATATTTTTGACGCCGAGTATATTAGTAAAATAATATTTAAAAAAAAATAGTCCTAAAGAATTTATTTATTTTCAAACAAACTTACTAAATTAAGTCATCTTTTCAGAACAGAATCTTATAGTTTTGAGAAGCTTTTTCAAAATATTAGGTATACTTACTTTTGACAATCGTCCGGCGGCGACCAAAAACTGTTTTTAAATTTTTAATTTTTTTACAGTGGTTTGAGTCTAACCACTGTTAATTATACCACTCTTGTTTAACCTACTCTTATTAGATAAGCTAAATACTTGAATTTAAAAACTGCGCGCGCGCCACTCCGGTACTGTCTGCGGTCTCGCGCGCACGTGTTCGTGACACTCGAGTGACTCACAACCTTGTGTTTTAGTGGTTAGAGCTTAAAATGTAGTGTTGATTAGTGTTCAATTGGGAATTGGTATTTGATTCGCGATGAGTGGAGTTATTGGTACGTTAGTTTTTTGTTTTATTTTAGTGTGAAGTTTTTTATAGTTCGCGCATGAAAGGTTATGTTTTCAGTATTTGCTACTAATAATGTAACGAGATTCCTTCCTATTGTTAAATCGTTACTTCATGAATCTATTTTATTGTAGTGAATACTTGAAGTGAAGAAGCCGTGGTGGCCTAGTGGTTTGACCTATGGCCTCTCAAGCAGAGGGCCGTGGGCTCGAGTCCTGGCTCGTACCTCTGAGTTTTTCGGAATTTAAGTGCGAAATTACATTTGTAATTTACCTACCATGAGCTCGGTGAAGGAAAACATCTTGAGGAAGCCTACATACATCTGAAAAGAAATTCAATGGTGTATGTGAAGTTCCCAATCCGCACTGGGTCCGCGTGGGAACTATGGCCCAAGCTCTCTCATCCTGAGAGGAGGCCTGTGCCCAGCAGTGGCACGTATATAGGCTGGGATGATGATGATGATGATGATGAATTGATGAAAACGTGAACTATTATATTGGAACATCATCCATCATCATATCAGCCAAAGGCCTCCCCCAAAGAGTTTCACAAGGATCGGTCCTGCGCTCCCCGCATCCAAGTGGTTCCTGCCTTACCAGCCCCCTGTATCACAAAAGTTACAAGTGCTACAAATCGACAAAATTGTAACATTTTACTATGAGAAACTTTGCCAATTTTGTCGAATTGTAGCACTTGTAACTTTTGTGGTACAGGGCCCTGGTCGTCGGTCCATCTTGTTGGGGACCTTCCCACGCCACGTCTTCCGGCGGTCGCTACTCTAGAACCTTACTGCCCCATCGGCCGTCGGTTCTATCAGCAATGTGCTCTATCCTCCCTCTGCCACTTTTCTGGCAACTTTCCGAGCCACGTCAGAAACTTTAGTTCTCCTGCGGATCTCCTCATTTCTGATTTCTGATTAAAACATAATGTTGTTTTTTTTGTAATTTTTTGTTATTATTTTTGATAGCTCTACTGTGTATCTTATCTACATTAAGGCACGCGTTGTATGCAAAAAAATAAAATTGGTCCAGTCTGTCTGTATAATGAATGAGCTGAGAATACGGAACTGATTATGGTTATGATAAAAAAGTTAGCCTATTGGTTAGAGTTCGTGACTACGATGCTTGAGGTCCAAGTTTCGATTCCCGGTCGGGGCAAACATTTTGTATGAAAGGTGGGTACTAATGCTTGTTCTCAAAGTGCCCAGCGCGGTCAATAACACTGAATCATATACACTGCGCCGCGCTGCCGGTGTGTGTCACCGTAAATGATTCAGTGTTATTGACCGCCCTGGGCACGCTCCCTCGGCGCCCCGTGCTCCCGGTTTGTGGCGGCCTTAAAAAGCGTTAACGTAAACGACTTTTCTTTACAGGGCACCCCCCGGAGGACAGGCGTCTCCGCCGCGCAGCTTCCAAGCTATGCGGGCTGGAGTCATGGCGGAGACGGGTACCCATCACTATCTGGCTACCCACTTACAAGCTCGAGTATGTGTTCCGGGATCTTATTGCTGGTAAGTGATTGGGAGACTTGTACTGATGGATGTAGGGCATCTTCCGAAAGACAGCCCGGCTTTGGCTGACAAGCTGAGATGTGTGATGCATAGGAAAAATTTGTGTCTGAGTCCCGACCAGCTGTGGTGTAGGGGTTTAGCACGGAGCACGGAATGCTGAGGACCCGTGTTCGATTCCCAGCGCTGGTCTTTTGTCTGGGGTTTTTTCTGTGCATCCTTGTTTCAGTTTGTATTTAGTATGATATATTTTATAATATCAGTAAAATTATATGCAAGAATCAGAGAACTCGTTATTAATGTACCCGGCCGCGGCAGTAATTTGATATCGCTATTGTCGTAGCCGTCAAGGTATTTCAGGGTTCGTCTTTCACTCTAACCAACTAATTGCACAAGACGAAAGACGAGCCGTAGAATCTCATTCGTGAATGTAATCGGAGTGTGTTGAGACTAACGAGAAACTTAGGCTAATGGTATAATATCATAATAGGTAAACCGTTCAAATGAGTCAGGCAGGCACAGAGGCGCGCTCGCCGACCGCACCTCTCTCGGCCCCCTTTATTATAATTTATTAATTTATATAAAATTACAGCATTACAGTATAATACCAATGCGCTGTAAAATTCAAAAATAAACATGTTTAAAAATAAATAAAATAAATATTAGGGGACAATCTTACACAAATCGACCTAGTCCCAAACTAAGCAAAGCTTGTACTGTGGGTACTAGACGACGCTAAACATACTTATATAGATAAATAAATACTTAAATACATAGAAAACATCCATAACTCAGGAACAAATATTCGTGCTCATCACACAAATAAATGCCCTTACCGGGATTCGAACCCAGGACCTCTTGCTTCGTAGGCAGGGTCACTACCAACTAGGCTAAAGCGGTCGTTAAAGACCGTCGTCGTTTAGACACAACTTAAAAACACAACAAACTATTTAGGGATTTTTTGAAGTAGTCTTCGTCGTTTCTCTAAAATGACGGAACACCACACTCTCTGGCCAGAAGTCGGAGCGCAGGAACATTTGCTGGTGCTTGGCAGGCACTTGGAGTGTAAAGGAGCTGAAGTTATTAGTCCTTTGAGACTCGAGCGGGCTGATGATCAGTACGCTTAGTATAAGTTTTACTTCACCAAAATACTTCTCGATCGCGTTTACGTAAAAAATTCAATTCTATTGAAACATGGACGCGCGGCCGCGGAGGCGCTTTGCATGTTTCCCTAGTAATTGATTTGTTTACGTAAACGCGACCGAGAAGTATTTTGGTGAAGTAAAACTTATACTAAGCGTACAGCTGGGATTCCTGTAACCGACCCTGTGCCGTCTCGCGGACGTGCTCGAATATCCTCTCCGTCGTCGTTTTCCTGTCCAAGCGAGACAGGCAGATATCCACTAGCGGTACTGCAGCTTGGATACAGGATGACGCTGCGGGAATGGTCCCACGCTGATTGCGATTGCGCTTTAGACGGCGTTTTCGGTTCACCACCGGAGTGAAGCCATCACCATTCGCAATTACTTTCGGCGCTGGTTGATCGCCGCCGCCTGCGAGTGGGGATCCTTTTGCACCCGAGATGGAGTGGGAGACGACGTAGCCCCTTGTCGTCTTACCCCCCAGCCCCTGTACCGCGCGGGCGAGGGCTCATTTAAACGGTTTAGCTATAGCTTGCAGGTGGTTGGACCTTAAATGCAAGGCAAGGTCCGTTCGAATTGACCAATCGATCGATCGGTCGATCCACAATGACGAGTCTTGGCTTTTCTATTGGGCTCTATATTTTAAGTACCTAGAGTTAATTATGTAACAGCTATCATAATAAACATTTCTTATTCTGATCCTGATTGTACTTACCCCAATCTTACAAATCCTTCCACCCAACCGTACTATCGTACAGTCGGCCTCAGAAGTCGCTTAACACTTTTATTACTTTGTCACTTTCACTCATCATCATCATCATCGCCCCAGCCTATATAAGTACCACTGCAGGGCACAGGCCTCCTCTCAGAATGAAAGGTCTTGGGCCTTAGTTCCCACGCGGGCCCAGTGCGGATTGGGAACTTCACACGCACCATTGAATTTCTCAAGTGTGTGCAGGTTTCCTCTCGATGTTTTCCTTCACCGTAAAGCTCATGGTGAATTTCAAATATTTTTTTCACACATAAATCCCGAAAAACTCAGAGTTGCGAGCGTTTTTTTTTCTAACAGATCGACAATGTTATTTAATTTTTATTCTTTGTTGTAGCGGCCATAGAAATACACATTATGTATACATTTCAGTTGTCTATCTATTACGGTTCATGCGATACAGCAGAGCCCTGTAACGGACAGTGTAGTGACATTAATAGGGTTCAGTTTGTCAACTTTCGGCTACGGGACCCTAAAAACGAAGACAAGCCAATCGCCTATGATAATACAATATGTTTGTAATACAATAGTTGCATATTAAATCATTGCATGGCACACGTGTTGTGTATGAAATGAGAAAACTTGCAAATTTACTCGACATGCATGACATAATTTGATATTTTATCACCGCCAGGCGGCATTGTTTTATGTACCATAAATACATACATACAATACACTGTTGTATTCCATTAACTAAGACGAATGTTTTAAGTACAAGGAGGCCTTGTGCCCAGCAGTGGGACGTATATAAGCTGGAATAATGATGAAGATGACGATTAAAACATAACGTAATCTTAGTTCGAATTATTATTAGGTGCCCGCCCTTACAGGGCGTCATGGACCGTATTTCTTACTATGACCAAGGATGATATAGACTGGATTGGCTTTTTTTCAAAAATATTGCATAATAATACATTTGTAGTAATATGAAACATCTGTAGTCTTATTGTTTTGCCTTCAAAGCCTCTGGCTATTTTTCAACGCCATGTAGATTTAATAATCGAACTACAAAAACCGCGGCCGATCCGTACTATGGCGACTGCCAATCCAGTCTATATCATCCTTGCTATGACTAACATACCTACGCTATTTCGTGTTGATACAACAGCTGCGTGTCAGAAATGCAATTAAAATTATGCATTATTGATTACAACGTAAACCAGTTTCGCTGCATCGAGTGCGTGTGTTAAGAATATATACCTAAATCACAGAATAAGTAATAGTACTAACGTACAGAAGGATCACTCTCGAACAAAGGTCAACTTTAGGTATAAAAACTTTCCTACTCCTACTGCGTGCACGCGAAATTAAAACTTATCGTGTGATACGAGCGTTTATATTCCGTTGGGCACCGCTGATCCGAAACCAAGGGCACAGGGTTCCCACTCGCCCATATTTGGTAGGTATATAAATCAAGAAAGATAACAGTGTGTATTCAGTAAACTACCTTTAGTATGTAAGTAAGTTATTTATAATATCGTTTAGAAGACATTGTTTGCTGCAAAAATCACAGAAAAAAAAGATGCTTAATTACGCGCGACGCGGCTAGCGTGCGAGCTGAAAGCCGCGCGACAACCTACTGCCATACTCCTCCCGGGAGGAGCGCCGGCCAAACATACCTAAACTGCGGAGTGAAACCCCCCTGCCTAAATTCAATTCAATTCAATTCATTTATTTAAATAGTTTTAGTACATAGTAATAATTATTAGTAGGCACTTTACTTAATCTATGTTAGGTATTATATCTAGGTACTATACTAATGGCTCGACTTAAGCGTCTAACCGCCTCTACGCCTTCTACAAGAAGACTAACAGGTTACTACTAAAATATAATAATGCCTAAACTAGGATACATAAGTAGCCTGTATCTTGGGCAAAAAATAAAGGACCTTAAAGTTAACATAATAACCAGAATACAAATTTAACTGCTATTTGAACTTAGAAAAATAAAATAAAATAGGAAAAGTAAGTAACTACGGCTTAAATAATTGAATACATTACGAAACTAGAGTCAGAAGGTTTTCGGTTTCTACATAGGATAATGATTGTAGCCACTCTGCTAATTTGGTTTTACAACTATTGTAGTTAAGATCATAGATATTCTGGAGTCTATTAATTTTGTTGAAGAGTAGTACAAGGGTGGCTAAGAGATTTTATACACTGAATTATCGGTTACGGTTAATGAATGACCGTGTACTTCATCATCATCATTTCAGCCGAAAGACGCCCATTGCTGAACATAGGCCTCCCTCGAGGTCGCAACACAGACCGGTCCTGCGCCATCCGCATCCAACGCGTTCCCGCAACCTTAACCAGGTCGTCGCTCCGTGTTGTTGGAGGCCTACCTACACTGCGTCTTCCGGTCCGTGGACGCCACTCGAAATCTTTTTGCCCCATCAGCCATCAGTTCTACAAGCGATGTGCCCTGCCCACTACCACTTGAGTCTGGCGATTCTTCGAGTTGTGTCGGTGACTTTAGTTCTTGCGCGGATTTCATCATTTCTAATGCGATCCCGCAGAGAAACTCCGAGCATAGCCCTCTCCATCGTACTCTGAGTGACTTTGAGCTTTCTTATGAGGCCCAACGTTAGTGGCCACGTCTCAGTGCCATAAGTCATTTTTATGCCATACCTATAAGTACATTTATCTTTTGGACATACGGTTGTCAAAAGAGACGGATCTTTTGGTATACTTAGGTACGCATGCTATGACAACCGGGTGTTTTGAAATGCTGATACGATGAGAAACTTGGTCTTTTTTGTCTAAGGTCATTTAAAGAAACTGTTATTTTGGAACAGATGTTTTGGGAAACGGATAAAAATCCACATTGGCGTGACCATGAAACATGTTTCAGACTAGGTACTACAATTATTAATCTTTCTGTGCAGGTGTGACGGTGGGGCTAACGTCCATCCCGCAAGGAATCGCCTACGCCATCATTGCTGGGCTGCCGCCGCAAGTAAGTCGATCATATCCTCACCTCATGACAGAAATGCCCAGGCTTCGTACACATGTTACTTGACAGCTGCAAACACGTGACAATCGGGACGACGGCCATCTTAACCCTACGCCAAGTATGTGGCCAAGTCGGTATCCAATGATTTCATAAAAAAACGTTTCATTAGTAATCATTTAAAAAAAAACGTTTGGCAAAGTAACGATTAACAGCAATACAATACAATACAATGACTCTTTATTGTACACCACAAAGAAAACAATACAGAAAAACAAGTACATGGAAAAAATATACAAGGTAAGCAATAGGCGGCCTTATTGCTTCGAAGTGATCTCTTGCAGGCAACCATTTACTTAGACCACCATTTATTTAACTTAAGTTCTTTCATAAAATATTGTTTTACAAATAGTTTATCAGACAAATTATTTACTTTAAAAAACATAATATGGGAGAATTGTGTTTTGACAGCTTATAAAAAGTACGTCAGTTGATTGGTGGTGTCAAAATCCCTATTCTCTATGTCCGTCCTCCGCCCATCTGGAAGGCACAAACTTGCCATTGCCTCTTCTTGATCTTCGTTAATTTTCCAGGTGGGGCTCTACTCCAGTATATTCCCAGGCTTCGTGTACATGTTGCTAGGCAGCTGCAAGGACGTGACGGTCGGCCCGACGGCCATCTTAGCGGCCCTGCTGGCCAAGTACGTGGCCAAGTCCGAGGCCTTTGCGTACTTGGCCGCCTTCCTCTCTGGCTGTGTCATAATGCTATTGGGGGCGCTGCAGTTAGGTAAGACGTGGTTATTCTTGCAACCTTGATGAAGAAGGGAAGGCAATATTTTAAATATTCGTGACAGTATGGGAAATACTTTATTGTACAAAAGCACCAGAAACAAGAGTACAGACATGACGCCTGTATCCCCAAAGGGGGTAGACAGAGCACACGAAACGCCACATTAACGTTTCCGTACTACTTTTAGCAATTTTAGGTTTAGGTTTACATTTCGGCGAGCATGCATGAAAAGACTAATGAGTGTCGTAGCAGGAGGAAACAAATAGTCTCTGTCTACTCCTTTGCTGGGAAGCAGGCGTAATTGGGGATGTCTATTTTTTTGCAATGTATAGAAAATCGAAAACCATTTCGAGATAAATGCTTTTTAAATCGTTTTCTGTAGTTATTTAATTTTAATATTATGTAATGAATTTAATATATAACAAATAAGCAATGACCTTCATTTGACATTGGTGTAAATTGCGTGACCGGTTCAAGTCGTACTCTATTCTGTGTGGTTAGAATTCTTCACAATTTACGCGTGGATTATACTACGGAGTTTGATTTGGACCCGCTGTCTGACGTCTAGCACTTTGTCAGTGCCAGTAAAGTGACACAGTGTATAGTGTACCACTACGCAAAAAATAATTAAAGGGGTTGCCTTATCGTACACATATAGATAGATTTAGAAATTTGGCATTGTGGGAGCCCTCAATTATAATCTGACGTCATCAACTAAAATAGTTTCAATAATTAATTTTGAAAAAAGTTGAGAACTAAATGACAAAATATTTAAATTAGTTTCTTATAATTGACTTTTCTATACAAAAAAAATATAAAAACCACTGGTAATTTTTTTAGACATTCCCAATTGTATGTATCTTTTACCATTCGGTACGCGGTTGTCACTCCATAACTTAACGGCCCAATAGCGATCAGTTCCACAAGCGAAGTGTACTGCCAATTAAGAATCATTCGCTAATTTTTCAGGATTCCTACTTGACTTTATATCTAAGCCAGTGATAAGTGGGTTCACGACCGCAGCCGCCCTGCAGATTGGCGCTTCGCAGCTAAAATCCCTCTTCAGGGTAACGGGTAAGCTAACCACATAGTAGCTTTGTCCAATCTTTTCCACCATTTCCGGGTCATGTTGGTACAGCACACCAACACTCTTGTCAAAATGTGTTACGTTCCAGCAAATTCATTAAAACAAAAGCGTCACCGACATGCGGCCCACGCATATCCTACTCATATTAGGTAGGTATTCGCACACATAGGTTGATCAAAAGAGCGTCAACTCAAATTAATGTACCACTTTAATTTAGACCTTTCAGAAATTACTTTATTTTGAGTTGATCCTCTTTTGATCTAGGAGTGATGTAAATAGGAAAGCGAATGCGTGTGTGTATGTGTGTGTGTGTGTGTGTGTGTGTGTGCGTGTGGTAAAGTGACTTCCTAGTATAGATTCTCGTCTAGATCTTAACCATTTTATCCATAAAAAAAGGTTAGGAATCAGGAGAGTATTGTAATTCTTAGTATCATTTCGGAATTTAATTCTTATGCCAGAATTAATTATAAACTATAAGCATTGGTAGCCTAGGAGAAAGCCGCGATAGCCTAGTGGCTTGACCTGTGGCCCCTTAGCCGTGGGTTCGAGTCCGGGCTCGCGCCTCTGAGTTTCGCGGAATTTATTTGCGAAAACATTTGAAATTTACCATGAGCTTTACGGTGATGGAAAATATCGTAAGGAATCCTGCAGACACCTGCAAGGGAGTTCAATGGTGTGTGCGAAGTTCCCAATCCGCAGTGGGCCCGCGTGGGAACTACGGCCCAAGCAGTGTCATGCAGTAGGACGTATGACGATGATGATGAAATAATGTATCGTGTTTGTAGGTTCTTCAGGCAGTACATTCATACAGGCGCTCGAGAATTTCTTCAAGAACATCACGACTGTGCACCTCTGGGACCCGGTTCTGGGCGTCGCCACTATCATCATCCTGTTGCTCCTCAAAGTGAGTAGGTATCTTCAGTTAGCTACTCTCTAGCTAGTTGAACCGGGAAGCACGCACTGCTAGTTAAATAAACGGGTTTACTTGAGGCCTTAAAGTCAAAGTCAAGTCTAAATTCTTTATTCGATTTAGGCATCAATTGATGCTATGAACGTCGAAGAATCTACCACCGGTTCGGAAAAACCCTGTTGAGAAGAAACCGGTAAGACACTCAACAAGGTATATTTTTTTCAGATCTACGTTGTTATTAAATTACATACATCTAAAGTATTTATTATAATTTAATTTTTTAACACAGTAGATACGTTAATGGGGGTGCGGAGGTATTAAAGGGGGATGAAAATTTCATTGATTTTGCCGTAGGATGCACAATTTTCAAGATATTTGACAAAACACCGGTTCTCGTCCGATCACCGAGGTTAAGCAACGTCGGGCGCGGTCAGTACTTGGATGGGTGACCGCCTGGTTTCATTTTTGTTTTTTGAATGTTTTGTTATGACGTTGTCACGTTAAACTATCGTCCGTAAACCGACTTTACAGACAACCGGTTTTGTTTTTATTTTTTAAAGAAGTCTGACCCATTTTTATTTGGCTAATAATTGTGTTAGCTGATAATAATATTGTGGTTTCTTGTTTTTTTTTTTAATTTAAACATTGAAATGTTCGGTTTCACTTTATGTTTGTTGTTTTTTTCAATGGATGGATGACGTGATGATCCCGAAAGATCAAGCGCCGTTCGTAAGACCGGCACCTTGCTGATTTGGGGCCATTTCGCATTTTTAGTTATTCTTATTTTTGAAATTGTCTGATATCACGAATAAATGCTTTCTTTCTTTCATTGGACATCTGTCGGCTGATGATGGATTTATGGTGGTTACGTGTTTTAGAGGGCAGCCATTGCGACCGATGCCTCGTCAACGGCGTGGCGCGTGCGCGCGTCCCGGTGTTGCCAGCATTTGGTGCGCGCGCGCAACGCTCTAGTCGTGTTCGCGGCGACGTTCCTCGCTTATATACTATACCTGAAGAAATTCTCGCCTTTCGCTCTGACCGGTGAGTGTTGCTATACGGTCAGCGGTGGATTAGCCCACGTAGCTTTTTTGACGTGATAATGTCTAATAAATCTATGAACGCCGGCTGCACGCACGAAAAAGGACGTACATGTCCCGTACAGAGCAGTGAACGCCAGGATGTACAAGAGAGCAGCGCGCGCCAGGATGTACAATCTTAGTACTAGCGCTCGGGTAATTTGCGCCCTTCCCAGGGTGTCAAACTATCTCCACACCAAATTTCATCTAAATCGGTTCTGCGGTTTAAGCGTGACGAGGAAACAGACATACACACTTTCGTATTTGTATTAGTGCGGATATGGTATGGAACTAAATGCGGTACTTACCTTTTCAGGTACGATAACGGGGGGCTTACCCCACTTCGGCGTGCCCCCCTTCTCGACGGTGGTGGGGAACCAGACCCTGGACTTCCAGGATATGCTGGTGACGTTCGGGCCTGAAGGGTTCGTCATGCCGCTGGTGGCTATTCTTGAGAGCATCGCCATCGCCAGGGCTTTCGGTGAGTGTTCTAAGAGGAGCTACGTTGATGATGTTATTCTAAAGCTGAGTACCGACTTCGCGCGGCAGACCATCGAACATTCCGTGCCGCGCGAAGTCGATACGTAGCTTAAAATCGTAGCTAATGAATTGGGTGGGACGGTGACAAAGAAAGAAAGTTTTTTTTTTAAATTAAGGTTTCAAAAGTATTACCACCAAACAGTAGAAAACAACATTAATACACCTAATAAACAAGTTCGTCGTGCGTGGTAGTGACACCAATTGTCACCGAAAAAGGGTCTCCACTCAGCCAGATGATTATGTATTATTGTAGCCGGTATAACAACAAATAATAAATAAATAACTATATCAAATATTAAGGGTATCGACTAACCAATATAAAATGATCTCACAATGCGTACATTTTACTTAGAAGCAGGTTTCTACTAACACTAGATTATTATAGTTACGGCTGTTTACGGCGTATATTTTGACATACCCAAAAATTTGTACGGAACCCTCGGTGCGCGAGTCCGACTCTCACTTGGCCGGTTTTCTTTAACTCCATGTTCACACGGCTTAGCTGGAATGACGTAGAAAACCTTTTGACCGCCACGCATCGTTTTTGTTTGGAACAAAATTGATTCTTATGCCGATGCGGGTTGGTTTAATTTTGTATTACCGTACTGTCGTCTATAGCCGACGCTGGCGGTCAAAAGGTTAAATTCATCCGAGTTTCTTTCAATATGGCGTCGAATGAAGTCGTGCGTCTAGGAATAGGTTTATCCGTAGTGGATCCGAGTGAACGTGCCGAATGAAAATATCCAACTTTAGATCCGTACACTTAGGGCCAGCGCTCACTGACGGCATGGCACGGCATGGCATTTCATTACTATCAAGTTATTTGGAATCTTATTTCAATGAGTTTAGAATTCATGTTACTTTATACCACGATGCCGGGACATGCCGAGGGATGACGCAACGCATAACCAATAAAGTAACATGAATTCTAAACTCATTGAAATAAGATTCAAAATAACTTGATAGCAATAAAATGCCATGCCGTGCCATGCCGTCAGTGAGCGCCGGCCCTAATGAATTCATTCGGCATTTTTGTTTCACTTTGCTTTCAGACGTGTAACTATGAGTGAAAGATGCAAAATGAAACAAGAAAAGGAAGGAAAAATTATCCGTCTGATATCAGCTTAACATTCTACATTATTGCCCCCAGCCGGCAGTAAGCCAGTGGACGGCACGCAAGAGATGCTCGCTGTGGGCGCTTGCAACATCGTGTCGTCCTTCTGCCAGAGCATGCCAGCCACTGGCTCGTTCACTCGCACCGCGCTGAACCATGCCAGTGGCGTCGTCACGCCGGCCGGCTCCATGTTCAAAGGTAACCAGATGAATGAGTAAGTGCCTCGCGACTGCTGCTCTCCTGGTCATTGTCATTGCTTTGAGTGGGTGTTAATTAGTAACCAAGATTGGTTTTTTGGAGTCTTTTTGTATTTTTTATTTTTCAACTCCAAATTTTTTACTTTTACGAGTGACATCTCTGGTTCGGGTGAGCGGATAGTTCCGATCTCACGATTCGATTCTCACGATGAGAGCTTTACATAGATGTCGCGTGTATCGCTGCAATAAGTGATTAAGCAAGCTGAGATGTGTGATGCATATGAAAAATTTCTGTCCCGACCAGTGGTGGTGTAGGGGTTTACCACGCAGCACGGAATGCTGAGGACCTGGGTGGGTTCGATTCTCAGCGCTGATCTTTTTTCTGGGTATTTCTGTGCATCCGTGTTTCGGCTTGTATTTAGTACGAAATATTTAATTAGTACGTTATGTAGGTATGTGGTGGAACCATAGAACTTAATGACTAGTGGCTTTGGTCCTTTACGCTCGCACGGTCCATAAAAAAATAGATAGGTATTGTGTCATTTGTATTTCCTTCCAGAACCGTTATCCTAATTTTTCGCCTTATGTCATTACATTAATAATCTCTAAGTAACCCTCTAGTGCAGGCACACGTGGTACATAGACTTTTTGTAGAGTACGAGTATTGTATCTATTGTTACTTTGTACTGCAAATAATTTAATAAAATTATCTTATCTTAATCTTTCACGAGTTTTTTCGTGTTATTTTGACATGTTATTCTTTTTGAACCGTATAACACGGTTCTCGATGGTGTACTACTTAGTAAGAATAATGAACCGGTGTTTGCAGATAGCAAATGCTCCGTATACCGCTCCGTTTATGATCATGGTATGGTATGGCGAAAACTTTAACGATATTTTATTTTTCAGCATTACTGGTGCTTCTATCAGTGACGTTGCTGACGGATGCATTCTACTTCATCCCGCGCGCAGTCCTGGCAGCAGTTATTATGGTGGCCATGGTATCCATTGTGGAGCTGGGCATCGTGCTTCGGTTGTGGCGGCACAGCAGTAAGTGCCTTGCGACTGCTGCGCCCCTGGTAGCTTCATCAGTGACATTACTCTGACGGACGCGTTCTGTTCAGCGCGTCTGCTGTGGCGACAAAGCAGTAAGTGCCTCGCGATTGCTGGACCCCTGGCCCAGCGCTCTATAACACTGAATCATACGGTGACACAGCGGAAGCGCGGCATACCGTATTTGATTCATTGTTATTGACCGCGCTGGGCACGCTCCGTCGATGCCCCGCGCTCCTGGTTTGTTGTGGCCTTTGGTTATAAACCAATCCCAAACGTGATACAAATGTCAAAGTGGTCAAACGTAACTTGCGATACGAGCACAAAATAGCATGTTACAAAAACCCTAATTAATGCTAATACGTTCGAGAAACAAGCTCCGAGGTAACTTTGGTGAAAACTAACTGATTATCCTTTTTTCTCAGAACTAGAACTCTTAGTATACAGCGCCACGGTAGTGGTGGGTTGTACGTGTGGTTTGGAGTACGGCATCGCGGCGGGCGCCGGAGGCGACGCTCTGAGGGCGCTGGCGACCTCAGCGCGACCCAAATTGCATCCCGTCGTGTTCAAGGTAACTCCTTGAAATCCATGATTGCGTGGTACTTTAAAGGTTGTGGGATATCGTGCGCCGCTGCGGCGACGCGCTGAGAGCACTGGTGGCTGCAACTCAGCTGCATCTCGTGGTGTTGAAGGTAATTCCTGGATATCCATGATTGCCTGGTACCTTAAAGGTTGGCTATCGTGCGCTGCGGCGACGCGCTGAGAGCAAGCACTAGCGGCTGCAACCCTGCTGCATCTTGTGGTGTTGAAGGTAACTTCTGGATACCCATGTTTGCCTGGTACTTTAAAGAGCGTGGGCTAGGTTATTCGAGTGTTTGTTCCGAATCACTTTCGTGAACATTTTTTTGTAGAAATGGCAAAAGATTCTGATACAGTTTTTAATTATGTGGTAGAAGAACAGGTCCTCTAATAAATAACCGAAAACGCCATCAATATCGACAGCCGATTCTGAAAACGTGACTACGATAGTGAGGCGGTTGAAACGCTCGAATCGACCCGCTAAGTCCGCTGTGGCGCTGAGAGCACTGGCGGCTGCATGAAGGCTGCATGCAACCCAGCTGCACCTCGTGGTGTTCAAGGTAACTCCTGGATATTCATGATTGCCTGGTACTCTAAAGGTTGTTTGCTATCGTGCGCTGCGGCGACGCGCTGAGAGCACTGGCGGCTGCAGCGCGACCCAGCTGCATCTCGTGGTGTTCAAGGTAACTCCTAAATATCCATGATTGCCTGGTATTTGAAAGGTGGGTTATCGTTCGCTGTGGCGACGCGCCGCTGAGAGCACTGCCGGCTCCAGCACGACCCAGCTAAGCTGCATTTCGTGATGTTCAAGGTAACTCCTGGATATCCATGATTGCCTGGTACTTTAAAGGTTGTGGGTTACCGTGTGCTGCGGTGACGCGCTGAGAGCACTGGCGGCTGCAACGCGACCCAGCTCCATCTCGTGGTGTTCAAGATAACTAAACTAAATAAAATGAACACTCTGAACGCAGAATAAACGTTCATTTGGATTTGGCGATTCAAATTTCAAGACACACTTCGTTCGACGCCGTATTGAAAGAAACTACGCAAAAATTAAACCATTCATTCGAGTGAATATTCATCCAAATGAACCGCCTGATATCTCACGTTTACGAACAGCGTAAGGAAATTACTAAGCGTATAAAGTAACCTTCGGCCCACAGGTCGGCAACCAATCATGCATATCCCTGACGCTGTCGGGGTCTCTAAGCTACGCTAGCGCGGAACACTGCGCGCGCGTTCTGAGGCGGCTAGCACGCGGGACGCCACTCGTCGTCGTACTCGACGGGAGGCTGCTGACGACACTTGACCTGGGGGTGGCGGAGGTTAGTGCTGTCCCTCTTGCACACAAAAATTTCTATAACGCTGTTTCACTCCCGCTCGCAAGAAGCGCTTGCTGTCTAGGAAAGCCTTACTCACTTATAATCTCCTGGTACTTTTGAAATCGATCGTCGGCAATATTTTTTTATTCGCGCTGTTCCAAATTCGAATTTTGATAAGTGTGCCAGAACTAATGTTCGTATGCTCGGATCGGACTTAAATGGATTTCATTCATTCATTCAATTAATTTCCATCTGGCTAATAAAACATTCATTACTTTTGAAAAAAAAAGAATTGGTTTAAATGATGAATTTTGGCATTTTTCCAAAAAAGAAATATCTCACGTGGTGGGGCCATAACCCGGGAATTTAGGCTGCAACCCTGTATAAACTGCTCTTTAAGTAGCTAGTGGATAATTTTTATGTTAGAGAGGCCAGACAAACGAACTAGTGGGTCACCTGATGTTAAATGAACACCACTGTCCATAGACACTCGCAACACCTTACGCGATACCAGTGCGTTGTCGGCCCTGCAGAAAATTGTACACTCGCCTCTTAAAGGCACCCAGGTCGTAACTCGATGGGAAGACCCCAGCGGGAAGCTCGTTCCAGATTTTGCAAGTTCGTGGCAAAAAAGACCGCTTAAAACGCACCGCCGAAGACTGCCATTCATCAACATGATGTCGATGAAATGATCGCTTACGACGGGTGGATCTGTAATGGAACCCCGCAGCCGGAATGCGGTCAAAGAGTTCCTCAGAGCATTCATTTGTTGTAGATCTTTGAATTTCGGATAGAGGACACTAGTTTCCTAATTTATACGTGACGTATTCCAGAGCCTCATCACGGTGATAGTTGATCTTGGGAAGCAGCAACACCGCTTCCTGCTGTGGAACTTCCCGGCCTCCCAGCAGAGTTTGCTGCAGGAAATGCAGCCGAGCGTCGAGGATATGTTCGTGACGGGACCCAGCATAGACCAGCACATATTAGGTGAGTGGGGGAGCATATTTGGTACCTTAACTTCTTGACCGCCAGAAAACAAACGAAGTGACGTGCTTTATACGCCACGGAACAACGACAAAGGCGCCGCCCGCACCTCTCCGGGCCCCCTTTGTCGTCATACCCCCAGCCTCTGTACCGCGCGGCCGAGGACTCATTTAAACGGTCTAGCTATATATTTATGGAGATCTATTCCCACTAGCTCCATTGACAGTTCTATTGATAGAACTAGTGGGAATGATTTTTTCCCAGTAGTTCTATTTTATTAAAAAATAATTTATTCTGACTTGAACTGTTCATGAATAATGATATTCACAGCACAAAAAGATTTTACTTTTAATAATAATAATAATTTTAGCGAGACTAAATTATTTTTTAATAAAATAGTAGGTACTAGGAAAAAATCATTCTCACTAGTTCTATTATCTGAAGTCCTTTAAATAATGGAACTAGTGGGAATAGACCATTTATGGATGGCCTGGATACTTCGACTGTCATATCGATCACGCGAAATTCTTATTACTAAATTCGCTAGTCATATTTTTTATTAACGTAACCCTTTTCTTTCCAGGTTTAGAAGTCCAAAGGATAACGACGGTCCCCTATTAAGCTAAGCTTAACTGACGTAGTTTAGTCAAAAAATCAAAGAAACCTGGGTACTTGTGTACTTACATTAACCGCACCCGTCTGAACTATTGTTCGGAAACTGATAAAATATATAAAGAATAGACATTCCAAAGTGTGCCGTCATTAATTGATATTACTGAGCAATATTCCGAATCCCACAAATATCATAAATGCGAAAGATTGTGTGTTTGTCTTTGGTGCTCCTTTACCCTATAACGGCTGGACGGATTTGGATGAAATTTGGTATGTAGACAGCTGGCCGTCTGGAATAACAAGCTATTTTATATCCCGATAATCCCAACGGGATCCATTTAAAATCCAAGATCTTAACTGCTAGTTCTGGAGACAGAATCAGGCATGTTCGTAAAGCTAGTTAGTTTATGCGAGCGAAGCCGCGGGTAACTGCTACTATTTCTATAAATTGTGATAGTATGTTAAATGTTATGCTGTTAAATATATTTTATGACGTAAGAATTGTTTTCATTTTGCTCCTTTCCTCCCTTACTTGTTTTATGAAATGAAACTCCTGATCAAATCACACACTAGTAGGTAAGAAAACATGGTTTCCATGGAATACTATTATTCATTGATTAATTTAAATAATTTATGCAAAATTAGCATACATCATTCGTTCGCAGGAACCACTTGGATATGAAAACAAAGACAACAACCCAAGAGACAATTATTTTCCCTCCCGACCCATGGCCCTACTGTAGTTTGTCCAACTGCTTTTCGACCGAGCTCCTTTTTGTGGGTATTTTGCCCTTCGGGCAACTAACTGAAGGTACCTAACGAACCTAACCTACCTATTTTTGTATTAAATAGTAGATTGATAACCAAGGGTGGAAAGTGAACCTTTTCACCTGAGATATTTCTGGCGCTCGAACGTGAAATGGGTAATTTCACCCGAGTTAAACATTCTACTTTTCATTTCGACTGTGAGGAAAGTAAAATACGCCACGCACATTTTATACAACAGGTATATTATAATCAGTTAAAATAAATTTACAGAATTATAATGTATTATGAATATGATATAAATTAATAATTACTTAGTTACTTACATATAAATAAATTAAATTTACCCATATCCAACCTCCAACATTTTCGCACTGGCCACTTACCGCGGCCGACTAGACTGGGGGGCTACCACGAAATTCCTTAATCGAACTTCGTATCGGACCGTCCCGCTCACTCGTATTAAATCCTATTAGCGTGAGCTGGACGGCACGAAAAGGAGTTCGAATTTAGCACTTTGTGGTAGGGCCTGTAATCAAGTTGGTCTGCATCTAGATGGCCATGCCGAAACGTGAAAAAAAAGTGTAGCTATCATGGCATTATGACGGGCAGCCGAGAATATTATTGAGTGATTCAAAATAATGGCAGCATTTTTTCCGGGTTGGCAAATTAGTTGGACCATGGGTATGTAACTATTATTTTTACAAAAAGTACAATGCAAAAGCTAAAGATAGAGTGTCATTGCGGTTGTAAATTGGACACTGGCTCAGCATAATGCTAATGTGTGCAGCACGAGACTGACCATTTGGAACGCTTTTTTCCAGCAGTGGATATTGTTTAACTGACATGATGGATGATACATACATGAGACTCACTCATAGCAAAAAAATATGGATAACTCAAGTCTCGTCTATGATCTTGTTTAGCTCGACATGTTATCTGTGTGTTATGAGAGTTTTCTGTATTTTTTCGCTATGATAATATCATCATCATAATTCGATGGTTAGGCAAAACGCATGAAGCGACATTTTTTGAACTTTACATGAAACCCGGCTCAAACGACGGAGAAAAATTTGCTGATTTCAAATATGTATACAACTCATTTTGACAATAAGTGTTGCTTCATGCGTTTTGCCTTTTAACCGTCAATATTATTATGATGATGATGAAATAGCTCCTTAAATCTGAACTTGGTTGTGACCATGCTCGTGCCGTATTAAACTTCTCCTGTGCTTGAATTCTTTCTTGCAAATTTTACATGGGTGTGGTTTTTCCTCTGTGTGTACTCTGGCATGTCCTTTTCAAAGCATGTCTACTCACAGAGCTTCGGTCTGAAAACTGTTTGTTACAGGTCTGGCAACAATATCGTTTTTCCCCTGTATGCGTTTGCATGTGCCTCACTAAACTTGATTTTTCCGTAAATGTTTTTTGACATGTCTGGCAACAATGTGGTTTTACCCCACTGTGTATCCTAACATGCTTGGCTAAAACAAACTTATCTGAAAACTGTTTACTACAGATTTGGCAGGAAAATGGCCTTTCCTCGGTATGGACTAGCATATGCCTGACCAAATCAGATTTGTATGGAAACTTACTGTTGCAGACTTGGCAGGGTAGTAGTTTATCCGTTTGGTGGAACCTTTCATGTTTAATTAAATATCGCTTTTCTGAATATTCTTTATTACAGATTAGGCAGCAATGAGGTTTGGTATCTTTCTCCTTAGTGTTGATTTGAATATTCTTTGTTAAATTTGACTTGTCTATGGACCGTTGACCGCTGAATTGGGAGGGAAATGGCTGCTCTTTTAAGTGTGCTCGCATAAAATGTTTATTTGAAGTAGCTTTACGGGTAAATTGTTTATTACATATTGGGCAAGAATATGGTTTTTCCCCAGTGTGGGTTCGGATGTGCTCTGTTAAATTAGCTTTTAACTTGAATTGTTTTTTACAAATTTGGCATGATTTTAATGGTTTGTCGGAAACTGCACAGGTTAAATCCTTAGGTTTCTTACTGTCTAATGTTCTTTCCTTGTGTGTCTGTATATGATTAATTAAAATACTTTTACTAGCAAACATTTCTTTGCAAGTATCACACTGGTAAGCATCTTCGTGTGTATGAGTCTTAAGTGGTTCAGTAAAAACTTCTTGTTTTAAATTAGTTCTTTCTTCAGGTTCACATGAATGGTTCAAGAGCGTAGTTTGGAGCTCAAATGTTCTGAGACAGATTTTGCATAAGTGTGATACTTCGTCATCAGATGGCACAGGCTCGTCCTTTGGCTCTTGTTTTATCTCTATCCATACTCCTCCTGAAGTCAAATAAGGATTTGCTTAGATTTGGAAATATAACATTACTAGCTGTTGCTGACAACTTTGCCTGTGAATAATTGGATTACCGCAATCCCGTAGAAACTATGCAATTTTCCAGAAAAAACTATCAAAAGGTGTTCCTAGGGTGTCAACATATCTCCATACTAAATTTCTTATTTAGATTAAATTTCAACTGTATGTGTGAACAAAAATAGTCAATAATATTAAAACTATACTTTTTTTTTTTAGCATTAGAAAGAACAATCTTGACGTGTCTTTTTATTGAAAATCACTTTTGAAAAATAAGTTACAGCTAACAATTTGAAAGGAAATATCTTTTGGTTTCATAAGTAATATTTGCTATTTTTTTAAAAGTGTTTTTCAATAAAAAAGTGTTTGTCTCTGCAATGAAAAGATAATAAAATTATTTAAAAAAAAAAGTATAAAATATGAAGAAAAAATAACAATGTTATCTAATTATAATTTAATTAATTTAATTTTAGTCATGAGCATGATTACATATTATTATGAACTGTGATAAGTTGAGTCGTTTGAACTCGCCTTTTGTTGGCTGAATTTGTGCATGGTACTTTATTGCTTTTGCTTTTACTTTATATACACATAAATATTTCCCTTATTATTTTAGTAATGTAATTAGTCAATTGTAAAAACTAAGTCTTTTTGAGCAACCATAATGTTATAATTCACTAGTGGAAACTACTTTGGCTTTTGTATTATCTAAATTTAAAATAATCACAAATGTTATTTATCGCTGTTTGTTTCCCATTATCAATAAAAAAAAAAAAAAAGACTCCTCATGATTGTTGTACATTAGGTTGTGATGTTGGATTCATCATCATCATCCCAGCCTATATAGTATGTCCCACAGGCCTCCTCTCAGAATGACAGGGCTTGTGCCGTTGTTCCCACACGGTCCCAGTGCAGATTGGGAACTTAACGCACCATTGAATTTCTTCACAGGTGTATGCAGGTTTCCTCACTATGTTTTCCGTCACCGTAAAGCTCATGGTAAATTTCAAATGTAAATGATTGTTGGGTCGCTGACACACTAATCCAATTATAGTGCATGAAGTAAGTTGGTACAGTCCAAGTAGGGAGGCTATGGCAGAAGCATTATATAGTGGGGACTAACCGTGTATATGAAGGTGCACAAAGTCTAAGGTGACTGGCACTAAGCATGACTAACTGAAAGCCAGACATTTTTACATTTATGTCGGAGGGTGGTGAAATTCTAATTTCATATTACTCATTTTGTATTATCCTCACCCTGTGCAGAGTATGAAATATCCTGTGCTTGCATTGGCTCTGGCTCCACCTCCAGCTCGCACTTGACTGCGCCACTCGTCTCCTCCTCCAATGTTATTTCCACCTTTACATACACATCCTTCAACGACATAATGCACGTAACTCCGTTGGCCGACCTAAATATGATGTGGTAACCGCTGCTCTATGGTTATATTGTATCTCAACAGTTTTCGTTACTGATACAGCTGATTATTTATACGATAAGTACATCCTATACACAATAAATCAATTCTCAATAGATTGGGCTATTCGGTTTCTAAGGGAACAAGATTGTCTGTTAAGCTCCATAAACTTAACTAGAGAACAGGGTCCGCATCTCAGACAGAGTGAACAGAAACAAATTTATTATTGTTCCATAACTTATTTGTACTTAGACGGAAAATCTGTAATCATGTGTTGATAAATGAACTAAATAAAACTAACCATAACCAAGTAAAATAAACACCAAACCACAAATCTGTTTACTTTTATTGAACTGTCAAAGTAAACTTTATTTTTAAATCCAGTAGTAAGCGAAAGAAATGATACCCACACAACCTTGTATGTCTGTAATGTTGTGTTTTCAACATTTCAATGAACTAAACCACTAAACCATAATATATAACTGCTTAATAAATAGCAAGAGAAGATTTCCACATCATTTCATTTCTACTTGATTTCTACAATTCAGTAGAAATCTAATTTATCTTGGCTACACCAAAAAAACAAACTTCACTTTTGGTAGGATATTAAATTAATTAATTGGTACAACACAGAAAAAAAATATTCAGCCTTCAAAATTGCTTACATTTAATTTCGTAGCTTTCTTTAAATTAAGTTGTGATTAGAATAATTCCTTTTAGTATGGTGCAAAAAGTTTAAACTCAGCAGTATCAGCTCATATATTTTCAATTTCATGTAGGTCGAACTTTGAGTATTTAGACTGAAAGGAGATGTTATCGCCCGTAGGTTGCTAAGAAATTTTTCTGCCAAAACTCGCGGGGGGGGGGGGCAATGCACTCACACACAAGCAATTTAACTACAAATGAAAACAGCAATGTTTGTACACACGCACACAAACCGAATTCGTCAACACAACAATGATCGCCATGCACACAGTGAAAATATCTCGTCTATACATGTCACACGTACGTCAACATAGACAACAATCTAGAAACAACTAGTGTTAGGGCCATGTCGATAAGAATGTCGATAAGCATTCACTCGTTCATACATTCATTCGTTCAATCAATCCCAATGTTGGTACTAATTTAACCTTTCAGCATCAGCAGGAAGTTGAAAAAATTACAATGTTGATTTTATCACCGTTGAATTTAGGCACCCGTAAACACTGCCATACACACGTTCTCGTTACGCCGTCATTATTGAATAAAATATCATAGTATGTACCTAGTTACTTTGTACCGAGCGCTTATAGCCACGTTACGGAATCGAAACGGGGGCGAATAGAGCGGGCGGCGCGTCACAGCACTCACTCAACCAGCGACCGAACTGCGCGGCGTGCGGCATGGAACTGCGTAGTTTTGTCTGGCGAAGATTGGTTAGCGGCCGTGTAAGACGCTTGGCTGTGTGCGTGCGTCGATTCGGGTGCTCTAGTATGAAGTCGAATCACTGCCTGTTACTTGTATTGAATCATTAAAAAGTATTTGTTAATACTTTCACGTCAATTTTTTTAACGAGGTGGATACTTTAAACATACGTTTATTACTAACCATACATTTCCATTTTATTAGTAACCTTTAAAATATGAAACCATGACAAGACAAATCATTCACTGATTCATTCACTCAATAGTTTATCGATTGTGGAAATGTGTGTGTCCCCTCTCTAGTCGATACTTGTCCGGTTATCGGTGTGGCCAATTATTTAGTAAGTAAAAATAGCCAATATTACTAGTGGTCGGTGAAATACCACTTAAATAAAAAAAATAGCTAAATCTATTTAGAAAAATAAAAAAGAGAACGAAGCTTCGTCCATAGTTAAATAAAAATAGCAATTAAAATAGTAACGATTCTTAGAATTACTGTCTGTTTATCTGTGCGTTTATTCGTGGTAATCTCCGAAGCGGCTTAAGCTATAAGGATGTGGTTTTCACTTATTTGTTAATCTCATTAGTCCAATATTTAATTTACGAGTGAGGGGGAGTGGGGGGGGGGAGGAGGTGCGGGAGTTTCAAAGGGGGGATGAAAATTACATTGATTTTGCCGTAGGATGCACCGTTTTCAAGATATTTGACAAAACACCGGTTCTCGTCCGATCAGCGAGGTTAAGCAACGTCGGGCGCGGGGATGGGTGACCGCCTGGTTTCATTTTTGTTTTTTGAATGTTTTGTTATGACGTTGTCACGTTAAACTATCGTCCGTAAGCCGACTTTACAGACAACCGGTTTTTATTTAATAATTGTCTGGCCAGTAGTTTTTTGCCAAACCACTTGATATATATTTTTTACTGTATTAAATTTGATATAAAATTATTTTAATCCGTTAAACAGATGGGTGATGGTAGCTTCTTCTTTATTATTATTATTTATTTATTTAAGGTTTACCAACAATTGTTAGCACTAGTTACATCAGAAATAGTTGCTTGTATAAACATGTTGAGCTGAGTGTCGCAATCACTTATATCTTATAGGTATACAAAACAATACAAAACAAAACTGAGCTAGTTCTAGTACGGATCTTAGATTATTAGACCAGGCGCCGACTGCACTTTTTTGTCGCTTCGTTCGAGTCGAGTGCTATAGAATTGTTAGGAATTTTTAATTGAGAGATGAAAACTTGTTTTTTGTGTTGATGGTAGAAGCGGTGGCATTTTGAATGGTGAGGTCGCTTTCATATAATTCCAGCACAAAAATCAATAGCACTCAAACGAGGTGATAAACAGTTGCAGACAGCGCCTGGCCAGGCCTCATGCATGCCATGTACTTACGCGCGATATTTACCTACCGCGGGGACCATCTGCTACGATCGAAATTTCAGTAGGTTGTCACAAGCGCGCGCCGACGCACGTTGATTCGTGTTCCACGGAAAAAATATGCCGCCTGGACTTTTATAAGTGAAAATGGTGAAACAGGGGCAAACTTTAATATGACTATGCTAGAATTAATAGCTAATATAACAATTTGGAAGTTCGTATCGTGCTGTCCCTCTTACTCTTCTATAAAAAGCTATAAGCGTGAGCGGGATGGCACGATGCGAAGTTCAAAAATTGACCGTCGTATCTAGTATAACGTTAGGATACTGTGAGCATGGCAATGTGTTCTGCGCATTACAATAAATATCCTTTTTTGTTAGGATTCCAGAGCTAAAATGGTAAAAACGGAACCTTTATAGTTTCGCCATGACCGTCTGTCCCTTTGTCCGTCCGTGGCTTAGCTTAGGGATTATTAGTGCTAGAAAGTTTGCATGGATCCCGACAAAATGGTAAAACAACATGTAGAGAAAAAAAATGTAATCCAAACTGCCAGCCCTTGTCACTGTCGGCACGCACACATTCTTAAGGAGACGGAGTAGTATAATCTGTGGCTACAATCGCGGTAAGTACCCAGATTTTGTACGGGATGCAGTATCTGTTACGAAGTAACTATTAAGTAATCTGTGGCCTGGCCTTAAAGTCTACATGGATGAAGTCAATCAAACAATGTAATGAATGTATAACATCAATCAAAATATTAAATAATTTATATTTTACCTCGTTAATAATTAATTGATTTATAAAAATTAAAAATAGTTAATGTGGCTATTTTTACAAAAAGCTGGCCACACTAACTGACAATAATATTATTATAAACTTCACGTATTTTTACTATTAATCAACAATAATTACTTTACGAAATACTTCCAGATGAAAAGTTACGTTGTCTTTTTGTAGACTCGACGTGTCAGACATTTTTTCACGCCCGAATTCTTTGCATTTTGGTCATTTTTGTGGGAGCTCATTCACTGACGCGTGCCGTTTTGAAATGTCACGAGAGGCGAGCGAAACAGTTTTGTATAACGGTTATACCCGGCGGGTTCATACCTTTGGCAGAGGGGAAATGCGCTTCAAGGCGCCTCCCTTCAGTCTAAATACTCAAAGAGGTCGAATGAGTATTTTGGCTGTATAGGACAAATCCCTTTGATTTTATCAACTTATAAGAAGTTAAACACGTCAAAAGTCTTCAAAAATATTGCAACGAAGATTTGCTGTATGGTTTTAAGCGTTTACCTTTTCCCTAACCAAAATAATTTAAAAACAACTACAGCACAGTGTTGCCACCTTAGTGATTTTGTCACTAGATCTAGTGATTTTCAGAGCTGTACGGCGATTTTCTGAAATCTTAGGTCGCTATAAATTATTTTAGTGACTTTTAGTGAAAATTGATGGATTTCGAACAATTTTCAGAATTTATAATAAGCCTTGTAGGAAAAACTGTTGAGCTCTCCACAGACAGACCGCAGCGCGGGCGTGCGCGCGACGGTGACCCGCGCGCTGCATAACACTGAATCATAGACGCTGTACCGCATAGTCAGAGTGTGTCACTGTATATATGATTCAGTGTTATTGAGTGTTGCGCCCCGCGCTTCGGTTTTTGGTGGCCTTAATGGACACCTCCAGATCAGAAAATGCACTTAGCAACATCGTCTGATATTAACATTCAATAAAATTTTAAGTGTCGTGTTTTTCCGAATTTTGTTTACATACAAACATGTATAAAACTTGAAAAAAAAAGGATTTTCAATAACATATCACTGTGCCCCGCCGGCTTGGCAAGGTTTGTCAAACGTGTTGATCAGTCATTAATCTTGCAATGTTACGGAACAACATAGCTATATGGCCCTCCATAGACTGCAGCGCGAGGGGTGCGCGCGACGGCGACGGAGCGTGCCCAGTGTGCTGTATAACACTGAATTATATGCGCTATGCCGCACTACCGGTGTGTCACCGTAAATATGATTCAATGTTATAGAGCGCGCTGGTCACGCTCCGTTGGCGCCCCGTATTGTCATTTATACCATACTACAATTTTATATAAAACTAAAAAAAAAATATGTCACTCTTTAAATAGCATAATGTCAATTAAATGTTTAAGACATTATCTGAATGTTTGGAGTAGCTTTAAAAGCTTTATCGATTTATATATCGAAAAATTTAGCGATTTCTAGCGATTTTTTTGAAAATAAAAAAACCCGAATCTAGCGGTTTTGAAGACGGACTCTAGTGACATATTTGTTTGCGAGGTGGCAACACTGCTACAGCAAACGTCACATCAGCGGCGCGGCGCGGCGCCTGTGTGTGAGCGGCGCAGCGTCAAGTTATTGTTTTGGTTCAGACGAGCGAGCGAGACTGAGATTTTCATTTCAGTAGTTATCGATCGATCCATCTAAAGTTTATTTACACCTATAGAGCTGGTCCAAAATGCTTTCAAGTGGCATGTCGAAGTTGCAAACTAAATTGTGATAATACTTATATAATTATCATGTAAAATTAATATTACTTTGATTTATTTAGGCTTACAATGTCTGTAAACCTAAGTGAATTCTCTACTTTTAATATGGATCGTATCGTTTAAGATTCAAAATTCTTCGTAATTTCTGTGTGGTGACGGGAACTGTATGCCTAAATAATACAGTTGCAACGTCAGCACATCGTACTTGGGTCGTGTAAGCATCGAGCGAGTCTCGTGCACTATGTCGCTACAAGAAGTGTCCATTAAGGTAGAGGTGGAGTGGGAAGAACCGAAAGCCGAGGTCAAGTTCGAGTTGGAATTGGGACCAGAGCAGCTGCAAGTACAAGATGTAGTTTACTCAATGAAGGGTAATATTCCATTTGGCCTGTTTCATAGCTTATTTGACCTGCAAGTGTATACACTTGACAGTAGTTACGCAATATAGTAGACTGGGGAAATAGGCTAATATAATAAACTTGTATGGTGGGTTCCTAAAGGCACTTTTCTACCTGTAATTGTGCTTAACTTATTTGTGGTAAGCACAGTGCAGTTGTATCAGGACATTGCTAGATAGTTCAGCCAGTTAAAAGGTTGCATTTCATTAGTATTATTACATTGAGAGGATACATGCATATCATTACACTTGTGTTTGAAGTTTTTTTATATAAATGTCACGCTTGCCACGGACTGGCAAGCGCAGCGTAGGACGTCCATAAAGAGATGGATGGATGATTTGGTGAAGGCCGCAGGTTTACGGTGGATGCAAGTCGCTTCCAACCATAATGATTGGCTGTCAACGAGGGAGGCCTGTGGCCAGCAGTGGACGTCCTACAGCTGAAATGATGATGATGATATAAATGTCCAGTCTATTTTTAAACCCTTTTACTGTAGGCGCACAAGTTTGGGGACACAAGTGGGGAGTTCATTCCATAAGCTCACAACACGCTGTTTACTTTTATTTAGTTTGGCCTAGAATCAAAAAATTTTGAATAAATTATCTTATCTTATCTTATCTTACTTTATCTTAATATATAAAAGAAGAAACTGACTGACTGACTGACATATCAACACACAGCCCAAACCACTGGGCCTAGAGATTCCAAATTTGGCATGTAGGTTCCTTATAAGGTCTAGGGGTGCATTAAGAAAGGATTTTTCAAAATTCACTCCCTAAGGGGGTAAAAAGGGGGTTCAAAGTTTGTATGGAGAAACAAGATTAGTTCGACTATTTTATTCAAAACTTCACAGAAATACTCCTAATGAGAAATGAGTAAACACGTGTTTCAGATTTTTTGAGAATTCAACCCCTAAAAGAGGGGGAAAGGGGTAACAAAGTCTGAAAATCAACATGGGTGTTTTTTCTATGGTTTATCGGGTCGCTGGTTATGAAAACAACAACGGTTTTAAAATCCGATGTGGCATACGTAAAATACCATCTCCCTGGAGGGGGTGCGATGGGGTTGAAATGTCTAAATATCAATATGGGTGTTGTTTTTAATGTATAGCCCAAACCACTGGACCTAGAAACTTGAAATTTTGCACATAGATACCTTATACAATGTAGGTATCCACTAAGGAAGGATTTTTGAGAATTCCCACGGGAACGGGATTTATATATTGGATTCCGAGTACCCTATCTCAGTAACTATAATAAATAGACACTTCAAATTTGATACACAAATAGGTATTACATTATTTAAAACATTAATTTCTGGATTTTTAAAAATTCTAACGGGATAAGGAAAAAACGGGATTTATATATTCAGTTCAACGGAATCCTATGAACTATAATTACTAGACTCTTCAAATTTGGCATAGAAGTAGGTAATTATAATAGTAAAAAATAGTTTTAAGGATTTTCAGAAACTCCCACGGGATAAGGAAAAAACGGGATTTTTCGTTTTACTGGTCGTAGAAAGCTGGAATTCGGCATGTAGGTTGTTTGGGGAGTGTCGAGGAGCATTGAGAGAGGACTTTCCAAAATTCCCACGGGAACGGGAAAAACGGGCTTTTTCGTTTTACTGGTCATAGAAAGCTGAAATTTGGCAAGTGGGTTCCTTGGGGAGTGTAGGGGAGCATTAAGAAAACATTACCCGAAATTCTTACGGGAACGGGAAAAAACGGGATTTTGCGTTTTACTGGTTGTAGAAAGCTAAAATTTCAAAATTCATAAGTTTATACTGTAAGTAGGCCGCAAAGGGCACTTTAACCGACTTCTAAAAAAGGAGGAGGTTATGCATTCCACTTTATGAATTTTTTTATGTAGGTATGTTCACCGATTTCTCGGTCAATTGTGGACCTGCTTGCTTGCTTGCCTGTATGCTTGCTTGCTTGATATCTTGGTTCTTTGGAATACTCATAGTACACGCGAGCGAAGCCGCGGGCAAAAGCTAGTAGTTAATATAATATAACATGATCATCCTACAAATAAGTTTCTATATATGATGAAAATTAAATCATCACCACTATGTGATGATTGTCAGAAGTGTGATGACTTGTCCCATGTGTTGTTGGAGTGTGTCCGGAATTCGGACTTGAGGAGAAGAGTTCTTGGGGATTTGGGTTCCATGCACAATGGCCAGGTGAATTGTTGGCTATCTGAGCCGTTGTCAGACAAAGCAATCGGCATTTACCATTTTATTGATAGGTCCCTTGAATAGGGAATTGTGTAAGCACCCATGAGGCTGACATGATCACCTGGAGTGTTCAAAGCCTCGACAAAAATCAGAAAAAAAAAAAAAACCATTATCATCTTTGGTGTATAGCAAGGGTGAAACACAAAGGTGTATAAGGGTGTATGCTGGTTTAGTCACTAGACCTTTTCAGTATCAATCATTATGTACAGTTGAGGTTAAAGGTATCTTTACACTTAAGTACTTTGTCACTAAATGCTTTCGGACAAATTTATATACAAATTCAAACATGAAGTGACAATGACAAATATATCTTTGTCCTCAACCATACAATGTAAAAGTGATTATCATACACTGACATAAGGTTCAAGCTAGCTCAACTGTTGATGAACTGTTGGCAACGAAAAGTTTAATATTATTATTTGATGTAAATTTAATAATTCTTTAATCTGATTTAATTTTCACTCAATTTCAGAGGAATTGCAACATGAACCAAAGCAAGAGTTGAAACAGGAGCCGCCAGATGAAGAAGAAGATGCTCAACCATGCAGCACAAGTCTCAAACAGTTTGAGTTTAAACCTAACCTGTGGAGCCATTTGTTCATTGAAGCTGGAAATGAAAATAAACCATATCAAGAAATTATCCAGAAGACCCATCAAATTGGCAGCTTGGAAAATCCTTGCCAATGTGACATGTGCAAAACAAAGTTTTTAGAAAACAATGGTTTAACAAATCATATGGAAATTCACGGAAAAGACAAACCGTTTGTTAGTGATTTGTTTAGTGCAGTTGTCCAGAAGCCAATCAGACTGAAGCAGCATAGTGTGGTTAAAACAAACAAGAAATCATATATTTGCGACATTTGCAATAAAAACTATGCTTTAAAGGTACATTTAATACAACATATCCAATCGCATATTAAAACAGACGCTACTTCAAAATCTGCTCCAAAATCTGCATACTCTTGCCAGATCTGTAAAAGAAAATTTTCACGATTAAATCTAGCTCTCCACATGCGAATCCACACTGGCGAGAAACCACACAGTTGTCAAATTTGTACTAGTAAATTTAACAGTAAATATTCTTTAGAGAGACATATGCGCATGCACAACGGGGAACAAGAAGAACCACATCGTTGCCAAATCTGTAATAAAAAATATGCACAGAAGTACGCTTTAGTTGCCCACATGCGAATTCACACAGGTGAGAAATTATATTTGTGTGAAGTATGTAATAAACAGTTTGTACATAAATATGCTTTAGATTCGCATATGCGTGTCCATAGCAGCGAGAAATCTTACAGTTGTCAAATCTGTACTAGTAAATATACTAGTAAATTTGCTTTAGACAGACACATGCGCATGCATAATGGGTTACAAGAAGAACCACATTATTGCCAAATTTGTAATAAAAAATATGCACAGAAGTATGCTTTACTTGCTCATATGCGAATTCACACAGGTGAAAAATTATATACATGTGAGGTTTGTAGTAAACAATTTGTTCATAAATATGCTTTAGACTCGCATATGCGAGTCCATAGCAGCGAGAAATCGCACAGTTGTCAGATCTGTGCTAAGAAATTTAACAGTAAATTTGCTTTAAATAGACATATGCGCATGCACCATCTTGTACAAGAAGAGCCACATTATTGCCAAATCTGTAATAAAAAATATGCACACAAGTCTGCTTTAGTTGCCCACATGCGACTTCACACAGGGGAAAAATTATATTCTTGTGAAGTTTGTAGTAAACAATTTGCGCATAAATATGCTCATGAGTCGCATATGCGAGTCCATAGCGGTGAAAAATCACACGCTTGTCAAATCTGTCCCAATAAATATAGCAGTAAATATGCTTTACTTAGACATATGCGAATCCATAACGGGGGACAACAAGAACCACATTATTGCCAAATCTGTAATAAAAAATATGCACAGAAGTATGCTTTAGTTGCCCACATGCGCCTTCACATAGGAGACCAAGTATATTCTTGTCAAATTTGTAGTAAAGAATTTGCACATCAATATACTTTGGACTCGCATATGCGAGTCCATAGCGACGAAAAACCGTACAGTTGTCAAATATGTAGTAAACAATTTAAATACAAGTGTGCATTGATAACGCATATGCGAATCCACACGGGTGAAAAGCCATATTGTTGCCAACTGTGTGGTAAGTTTTTTTCACAAAAATGCAGTTTAGACGTCCACATGCGGCAACACTCCGGTGAGAAAGCTTACTGTTGCGAAATTTGTAACAGAAAATTTTCAGAGAAAATTTATTTATCTAGCCACATGGCTACACACAGTGAAGAAAAGTTATTCACTTGCGATATTTGTAAGAATACATTTTCAAATAAGATTGCTTTAGCAAAGCATATGATTATTCACTGCGATGAGAAACCGCACTCGTGCCATATCTGCGATAAACGTTTCTACAGGAAGACTTCTTTGACTAGGCATCTGCTTTTTCACACTGGCGAGAGACCACACGCCTGTCAAACATGTGATCGCAAATTTACGCAGAAAGAACATTTGGTTGTCCACATGCGAATTCACACAGGGGAGAAACCATATGCCTGCCCGGAGTGCAGCAAAAAATTTTCTCGGAAATCTGCGTTGGCTGTACATATGAAAGTACACACTGGAAGCAAGTCATATTCTTGCGAAATTTGCAGTAAAACGTTTTTACGTAAAGGATGTATAGCCAAGCATATGCTGACCCACACTGGTGAGAGGCCACATGCATGCCAAATATGCGATAAGAAATTTAAACAGAAGGCTCATTTGACTGGGCATATGCGAGTTCACTCGGTTTAGAAACCATACACGTGCAAAGTTTGTAACAAACTGCTTAAACAGCGGCGTACTGTTGCCGCGCGCCACATTGTGACCTTTTTTAAACAGCGGCGTACTGTTGCCGCGCGCCACATTGTGACCTTTTTTAAACAGCGGCGTACTGTTGCCGCGCGCCACATTGTGACCTTTTTTAAACAGCGGCGTACTGTTGCCGCGCGCCACATTGTGACCTTTTTTAGTAGATTTCTACTTACTTACTACTTTACATTACTTTATACTTTGTAGAATATAGTTCTGACTGATTCAGTCCTTAATTGGACTGTCCATCTTGATTTAATAGTCCTTGCCACTATTTATTACACAAAATATGTACATTTATTGAAGTGAAACTTCTAATGCGACTTCCAACAAGGTTGCGTTAAACGTTTAACGCTACCATGGAGGGGGAGTATATGTACTGCCGAAGCAAGTAATCTCGCATTGTATAAATACTAACGGATGTTAAAAACTTCGATAGTGTGATGCAGAACTCATACTGTCTGTGCAAATGTATGAGACTTGATAAAAGCGCCATCTAGTGAGTAATTTAAACACATAGATGCATAAGTAAAAATTTAGTTCTTTAAGTTATTGCAATAAGGTTCATATTGATTTATAAGTGCCTTTTTCATTTCCACATTACGAAGTTTCACTTCTTCCGCGCGGAGGAACTGGGTAAATATTCAGCGTTTTTACGGCGTTTTTTTTTGTCATTACCATTTGAGCAGAATTTATTAAAATGGTTGATGCTTAGGGTTAACTTTTTATGAAAACTGAAGACAGTACTGATGCTGAATCTAGTTTGATGAAATTTCGCGCGATTTGTCCTTCGGTTGTGGTAATAATCGTCGAATGGTAATGACGTTTAACCGCGCGGTCAAAACGCTCGAATATTCACCCAACTGCACGCATGATTTTTTTAATTATTTAGATACTTAAGTAAGTATTCCATATTCAGAATAAATATAAGATAGCTATCTAATTTATGTTAGTAATTTAATGTGTAATGTTTAGATTAATAGGATTTTTTTGCATTAAATTTAAAATATGTTCTATTTTGATAATAAAGTGTTTTATTTTGTAGTCCTACTAGCTGTTACCCGCGACTTCGTCCGCGAAGAATATGGGTATAAAAAATAGCCTACGACCTATTCTCAGACCTTACTAAATATAGAGTTAAAAATTCATAAGAGTCTGTCGAGCCGTTACGGAGCAGTTCGATAACAAACACCGTGACACGAGATTTTTATAAATTAGAAGATAGATTATGTGAACTTCATTACTACATCTTAGCCTATACAATTTCCACTGCAGGGCAAAGGCCTCCTCTAAGAATGAGAGGGCTTGGGCTGTAGTTCCACCGCGGGCCTAGTGCGGATTGAGAACTTCATACATATTGAATTTCTTCGCAGGTGTACGCGGATTTCCTTACGATGTGTTTTTTCACCGTAAAGCTCATCATCATCATCATTTCAGCCGAAAGACGTCCACTGCTGAACATAGGCCTCCCCCAAGGCTCGCCAAACAGATCGGTCCCGTGCCATCCGCATCCAACGCGTTCCCGCAACCTCAACCAGGTCGTCGCTCCATCTTGTTGAAGGCCTACCCACACCGCGTTCCGGTCTGCGGACGCCACTCGAGAACCTTTTTGCCCCATCGTCCACCAGTTCTACGAGCGTTTTTATTCAAACTGTATATCGCAATTATTCCCATGCGAATGCTCCCGCTATTTTCCAGTAATGGTAACAAGTGTCGCTGTGGCTGTATAGAGGTAATATTGGCTATGCGATATAAAGCCATATTGGTAGTGTCATCGGTGCAGCCAATAACAGACGCGACTTGTCTTCCTCTTGTCGTAGGACGAGACCGAGGCGGTGCAAGTCATGAGATTAGAGCGGGCGCGAACGAGTGTAAATTTCCACTGAAATCGGATACTTAGTGCGCCTCTAGCCCATTGCGCTTGGCGGATTAATTATTTTTAGGGTTCCGTGCCCAAAGGGTAAAAACGCTGCCCTCATAATGAAGAATGCAGTAATCGACAAAAAATCGGTTTTTACCGGTGCCATTTTGCGTAAAAAGTCAAAATCGATTTTTTTGTCGATTACTGTATTCTTCATTATGAGGGCAGAACGGGCCCCTATTACTGAGACTCTGTCCGTCTGTCTGTCTGTCCGTCTGTCACCAGGCTGTATCACAGATGATGTATTTCGGTTGCCGCTATAACAACAATTATCTGCACAACTTGACTATAAAGTAATCACAGCGCCATTTAGTGAATGCTTATCAAACGCAAATAATAGACAGTTAGCAGTTAACAACGTTTCTTGAATCATTGAAGTTGAACTGGTGCATGGGCAATAACTGCGTAATAGTTTACCCTATAGGTATTTAATTTAGATATTGTAGCATAAATAACAATGAATAAAAATTAACTATAAACTAAATATCTAACATAAAAACTACTACACTAACCCCCTTCCTTAAAATAAAGATTAAAAAACCCCCTGTTTGTTCATTTGACGGATAAATGTGAAGCCGTCTCTGTTCGAATAGACGGAGACGGCATCACATTTATCCGTCAGTTAAAATTAATCACTGGGTGGTGAAACAGCCCCTGAGTCTAAAAAAAAAGGCCCTCGTGGCATCATACCCAAATGGCTGGCAGCATTCTCTCGTTGAATGGCGATGGAGATTCGTTGAGAGAGATAGCCCTTTGGTCTCCCAGTGGTGTTAACCAGACGCTTTTGCACTTATTTTATCAAGTTCTGTGCGCCGGGACCCCAAGGACCCAGGGTCTCAAAACCGACAGCAACAAAATTGTAAGCTGAACCGAGACCCTGGTATTTTAATACTTTCCCATTCTCGGCCGCCTCAGCCGCCGCGTCAGCTTTTTTTGTTGTACTCTGAAGGTGTGAAGGGGCTAGGGTATCGACGCAAGTTGCGTCCCAAACTAAAACCCGACCCATCCTCCAGGGAATCAGAGACATACCGTCCAGCCTTTTGCCATCATTCCGCGCAATGCCATTTGGTTCTAATATTGACAGCATTAATATTATTAGGATGGACTAACTATGTTATACAATACGTTTACTTTTAGTTTACCACTGACAGATGGCTTGCCTTCATTTCATTTCCAACTTTAACACCATACAAATAAAGTAGCTATTACAAAATCCGTAAACGTGGGTAACAGTATTCTAAAATTGGCTTTATTTGTAGGTCGTTAAAGTTGAATATGAAATGAAGGCAAACCATCTGTCAGTGGTAAACTTTATGTAATTTAACTGTATTTCGCTCGCTGCAGCTTATGGCTTGCGCCGCTAACCAGTGTTCCCGTCGTCTCGAAGCCCGCGATCCCGACCATTTACTTTAAATAGTAAACAGGACTCAAGGATTTTGTCTTTGTGCCTCGTTTGCTTCAGCAACTTGGAGGCGAGTCGAGTAACTTGATGTCCTTTCGGGGAGTTGCCGGTTGTCTTGCGGTTGGGATAAGCAGGTTGAGAAAACAGAAGAAACACAAAAAGTGAACATTTAGTTTCGAGGGTTCCGTACCCCTCCTACGGAGAGACCATAACATGAAGCTGTACGTGACTTAACAATGAAATAAATCCATAGTAATATTATAAGTTATTATTTTATTATTTATTATTAATTGCGAAAGTGTGTCCGTCTGTTACCTCTTAACGCTCAACCGCTGAACCGATTTAGATGAAATTTGGTATGGAGATAGATTGAGACCCTGGGAAGGCGATATGATAGTTTTTATCCCAGAAACTTGCATAGTTCCCGCGGGATAGCGGATAGCGGGATAAATAAATAAATTCAAAATAAAAAATATGAGTTTGCGGAGAGATATAATATAGTAAGTAGTGCTGTTTGTTGGGATCGACTGATTAGTGAGAACGAATCCAGAGTCATTGCGATTTAATAAGACCCTGTAGGTATTTGTTGATCCTGAAGGAACGACAATAATGCTAGACCTGATAATAACACGAGGGATTGTCAACCATTGCGGGTCGACAATTACAGGTAGTGTTTTAATCGCACCCTGAGGGTAGTTTGAACACGATCTCCCACTGAACTATTAATAACAGGCATAGTATTCTGCCTTTTCGCTGAAAATATTTTCCTTACCTAAACTGATTAATTTCTCAACAGTTGTTTTTTTCTGAAGCTGCAATTATTCAGGATATATTTCAGGACTATCCTGATTAGATTCTAGATTAGATTCATCATTCAGCATCCAATGCGTTTCTGACGACCTGGTTATCGTCGCTCAATCTTGTTGGAGGCCTACCTACACTGCGTCTTCCGGTCCGCGGACGCCACTCGAGAACCTTTCGGCCCCATCGGCCGTCAGTTCTACGAGCGATGTGCCCTAGCCCACTGCACTGCTCTAAAGTTCTTGCGCAGATTTCATCATTTCTAATGCGATCCCGCAGGGAAACTCCGAGCCTGATGACTTTGAGCTTTTTATGAGGCCGTCGTTAGCGGCCACGTCTCAGTGCCATAAGTCATCACTGGCAACAAACACTGGTCAAAGACTTAGGTTAGGTAGGTTAGATTAGGTTAGTTTTATAACAATCCTGAAGTAGGTACTTACAGTTTCAGAAAAAAAAAACAGTTGAGAAATGTACTTATTATCAGTCGGGAAAAATTATTCTTCGAAAAATCAGAGAACCGGAATAGGAATTGTTATCGTGCATATTTCTTTCTACAATTATTGATATCGCCATTCTCGCTTCTCCCGCTGTCAGTTAGCGCACATTACTACGTGTTCTGTAACCATCATTTTAGAGAAATCAACTTCATTTTTGAGCCGGGAAAATGAACGAACAGCTTTTTAACCTATGAATTTTTAAACCAAACTCGCCTGCCAGCTCCGTCCGCCAGTACTCGCCCAAGCACTCGCCTCGCCGCCGCCACAAACGCACCCGCTCACTAAATCCCGGTTAAAATTCAACGAGTTAAGCCAGCCTGAGTAATGGCCGCCATTCCAATGCGACGTCTGTAATGTTTCGGAAATAATCCGATAAACGTTACATAATTTGTTACGAACCGAACCGCTTAATTCGCTATTTGTGATTAGCGAAAGCCTTGGCTTTGAATCGTATTCACGATTTCTTAGAAACATCAGCATTGTAAGTATCAGTTAAATAGCAGTTAAAAGACTTCCAATTGGACTTCCAAACGATCGGTCTATCGGTAGCCTCGTGGTTAAGCAGAGGATCGCGGGTTCAAACCCGGATTCGAAAAATCAACATGCGAAATTACATTTGAAATTTAATCACGAGCTTTACAGTGAAGCAATACCTGCGAAACATTCAATGGTGTGTGAGGTTCTCAACCCGCGCAAGACCCGCGTGGAGACTGCGGCCCACGTCCTCTCATTCTAAGAAGAGGCCTGAGATGTGTCTGATGATGAAACTGTACGCGCCTTTTGTGTAACATATACTTAATATACCGTTTCTGCTACATTGCAGATTCGAAATCGATATTGTAGGTACTTCTTTATGGAATGTTTTTTTTTATTATTTTATTGATAATGGGAAACAAAAAGCGAAAAATAACATTTGTGATTATTTGAAATTTAGATAATACAAAAGCCAAAGTAGTTCCACTAGTGAATTATAACATTATGGTTGCTCAAAAAGACTTAGTTTTTACAATTGACTAATTACATTACTAAAATAATAAGGGCAATATTTATGTGTATATAAAGTAAAAGCAAAAGCAAAAGCAATAAAGTACCATGCACAGCACAAATTCAGCCAACAAAAGGCTGATTTTGTTCTAAATTGAGCCGTTGATAGGCAGGCTAAAGTTAGTTTAACTTTAGCCTGCCTGACGGCTGAACATCGTTTAGAAACAAAAACCAATCAATACCAAACATAAAACCACGAATCCTAAAACCCCTTTGGTTACCGATCTTGTAAATCTATAATAAGCTCTATAAAGGGCCCGCTACATTTACTAGCGTTATGATTCTAAAAAGTTTGGTTTAAAACGGATCTCGCTCCATGATTCTATTTTGAAGATTAGAAAACTCTTTGAATTTCACCAGATTATACAGTCCATTGGCAATTGCTTGGTAGGTACTCGGACTTGCGGATCTTAAAATAGTCATTCGTCGAAAGAAGGACGATACAATTTAGTTCTTATAATTTAGTTTTCTAGGTGCGCCTCTTGAGGCTTCAGGAAGATAGAAAAAGTAAATAAAAACCGGCCAAGAGCGTGTCGGACACGCACAAGGTAGGGTTCCGTAGCCATTACAAAAAAATCAAGTAATATTTTTCTAAGGATTTCGTATGGGTACTCTAACTCTGCCTCGATAACGGATCACTGACTACCGCTTGCGGCAGGTCGGGGTCTGGTATGGAGCCGGTCACAAGCCCGGATAAAAGAGGAGTGCACTGGTCGCGTTGACATATTGGTGTTTATCCCGGTATAGCAGCGCGCCCCTTAAAACCCCCAGGGTCAGTGGTGGGAGGACGTGCCGAAGACCCTCACAGCCGGCTGTGGGCAGCGGGGGGTGGGTGCAGATTGGGCTCGCAAGCGGTCGAGGGGTGGGGTGGCAGGACCTGTGCTGTGTCCGTGATGGGGAAGGGGGAGTGTGCGGGAAGCCTTGGGGCGTCACTAGCGACGTACTTGGGGCGGATCAAACGCCTCTCGGAACCAGGAACGGAGCGGTGGAATGGAGAGGTGTGCGGGAAACGGAACTCTTGGGCCTCAGGAGCGAGGTCCTTGGGGGAAACAGAACGCCACTGGATCCGGACCGCGGCTAACAAGCGGTATAGGGGCTGCTTACTCCGGGCTTGCGAGCCTACTCGGCACAATCGCTGTCGGGAACGACTGTGCGCAGGGGAGGTGGCGCTCACTGCGTATGTGAAATGTAGCTGGGGGGTGGTAAGGGAGCACTGCCATCTTTCATTAAATATTTCTTCCCATACAGATAATTTAATTGAAATGAGCAATCTTTTACAAAAGAAATTTTTCGGACCTGCAATGGCAGGGAAAGGAGATGTGGGACCGGAGTCAACACCGGGACCGAGTAGGGCACCCCCAGATGTCCATCTACAGCTGGGAGGCCTGAAGATAGCGGAGGAGGAGAGGCTGTTGCGTTCGCCCACGCCGATGGAGGTGACTGCGAAGGAGGATAAACCGTTGGATAGGGAGAACTCCTTCCAGAAATACCGGTCGAAGGCGGAGAAGAAGAGGGCGAGGAGAGCAAGAAAGGTAGAGAGGACAGTGCGCGAGGGGGTGGAGGCAAGTGGACCAGAGAAGGGCCCCACTCCCGGTCTGAAGCTGAAAAGACAAGGCACAGATGAGGAAGGGCAGTCGGAGAAGCCTCCGTCGAAGCGTCATCATCTTGGTGGGGCGGTTGCAGCGGGACGTAGTGAGGCGAAGGCTAATCGCGATCTCGCTGTGGCTGTCTACCGGGAGGATGGGGTTTCGGTGGATGAGTCTCTGGCGAGGCTCATTAGGAAGGAACTGACCCACATGATTGAGGTGGAAGTCATGAACATCTGGAAGGGAGGGACTGGTACGAGGGCTCCCCAGTTTGCTGCGTCGGGACTGGTGTCCGAGGGATTTTTCCTGGTGACACCAGTTTCGGTGGAGTCGAGGGAGTGGCTCTTGGGTCGGTCCTTCGGTGTAATTGGCGGACACCAAATCAGAGTGCGGAAAGTTGAGCAGTCTAGGGTGCAGGTCTGGGTTCCAGGGGAGCCGGACACGGAGAGGTTTCTGGAGATGCTGGCGGTCCAGAATTGGGACAAGCCAGAACTCCAGATGGGAGACTGGAGCCTGGTGAGCCGGGAGAAGCAGGAGAAGGGCACGCGGCTGTGCTTCTCGGTGCCGGCCTTGGTGGAGGAGAAATGGGGAGAGTCCAATCATAGGATTCTCTTTTTCTCGGCCACCAAGGTTCGGGCTAGGCTCATTAGGTCCCAGTCTTCGAAGGAGAGAAGAGTTTTGGAGCAGGGCAGGGTTGACCCGCCTCTTAAAGATCCCACACTGGAGCAGGGGGGGACTGAATCGGACGGCGCTCACTCGGGAGGTGTGAGAGTGAGTGACGCCGGGGAGGACCTCTCCGAGTGAAGGTGTGGGGACAAATACACTATACAATAACACAAATCATGCTACTTACACATAACACACTGAACAAACATATACACACAAAAACACAAACAAAGATATGCCAAGTAAACCTCCAACACTGCAAAGATGCAATGTCTGAACTGGGACAATTTGTTGTGAGGAATAGAGTTGAAATTGCACTGCTACAAGAGCCTTATGTATGGAAAAATCAGGTAGCAGGCCTGGGACATCTGGGGGGAGCTCTTTACTACGAGAGGAATGGTGAGCGACCTCCCAGAACATGCATATATGTGAGTAGTGATGTGAGAAATATGGGGTGTGTAATGACCATATGTTACAGAGATCTCGTGGTGGTGGAGACTTTCTTTACCTGCGCGGATGGGAGAAGGCACAAGGTGGCAATGGCATCCTGCTATCTGCCAAGTGAGGACGGGACACCAACTAAGGAACTCGAGGAAGTGGTACTGAAGTACAAAGGTAAGGGTATACCCCTAGTTGTTGGTTGTGATGCTAATGCCCACCATGAGGTGTGGGGGAGCACAGACACCAATGACAGGGGGGAATCTATGCTAGAATTCATAGTAAGTAGTGACCTAGATATAATGAATGTTGGTTGTGTACCCACTTTTGTAACTAGGGCAAGGAAGGAGGTATTGGATATTACGCTGGCATCGAAGGGTGTAAGCGAGAAGATTAGTAGCTGGAGGGTGGACACAGAGGATAGTATGTCTGATCACAGGAGGTTACTCTTCAGCATAGACTATCTAGTGGAGAAAACTAGGATAAGGAATCCCAGGAAAACAGACTGGGTGAAGTATGAGGAGGAACTGAGTAAGAATGTGACCATGACTGGGAGGTATGCGAGTATACAGGACCTGGAAAGGGGCGCATCAAAACTCAAGACAGATGTAATGGAGGCATTCTGCAAGGCATGTCCTGAAAGGGAGGTGAGGTCTGGTAAGGGGCAACCTTGGTGGAATAAAGAGCTGCAGAAGGTAAGGAAAGAAACAAGGAAGGCAATGAGGGTGGCCATTAAGAAGAATGATACCCAAAGCTGGGACATGTATAGGGTTAAGAGGAATAGGTACACCAGGATGAGGGAACAGTCGAGTCTCAAGTGCTGGAGAACCTATACGGAGGAAATACAAACTTATTCTGAGGGGGCACGGATAATGAAGCTGCTAGCTGGCGAACGAACGTGTCAACTAGGAAGTCTGAGGGTGGGTGAGGACATGGTCACTGAGCCTGATAAGGTTCTGGAGATCATGCTTAAAGCGCATTTCCCAGACTGCGTAGATGAGGTGATAGAGGATGAAGAAGTGGAGGGAGGTATGCATGACTGGGTACAGGCTGAGGAGGTGGTAACGGAGGAAAGATTGGAATGGGCAATTAGATCCTTCGCCCCTTTCAAAGCGGCGGGCCCAGATGGTGTAATCCCGGTGCTTCTTCAGAAAGGCTTTAAGTGCATTAGAGATAATTTGATAGCACTATATCAGGGAAGCATAGCAATGGGATACATTCCGAAGGAATGGAGAGAGGTTAGAGCAGTCTTTCTGCCAAAACCGGGTAAGAAAACGTACCAGGATGCGAAGGCGTTCAGAAGCATTAGTCTATCATCCTTTGTGTTAAAAACACTAGAAAAGATGATAGACATACACGTAAGAAAAGGAATAGAAAGTAGTGGCAGACCGCTACATGGTAATCAACATGCCTATGTAGCAGGGAAGTCAACGGAGACGGCTTTGCACAATCTAACGGTTAGAGTGGAAAGGGCACTGGAAGCCAAGCAATACATGCTAGGATGCTTCTTTGATGTGGAGGGGGCATTCGATAAAGCAACGTATATCGCGGTTGAAGAAAGTTTAGTGAGAGAAGGAATTAGTCAGATTATAGGAAGATGGATCTCGAGGATGCTCAGAGGAAGGGCAGTAATGGCCCAACTGGGCGGATCTACGAAAAGAATCAGACCTCGTAGGGGATTCCCACAGGGGGGATGTCTGTCCCCCCTTATGTGGTGTCTACTGCTGGACTCGCTGATTAAAAAGCTAAACAAAGGAGGACTCTATATGCAAGCATACTCTGATGATGGTGTGCTATTGGTACAAGGCATGGTTCTTAACATCGTCAGAGACATAATGGTAAAAGGACTGTCACAGACGTTAGAGTGGTGCAGGGAGAGAGGATTAGATCTAAATCCTACAAAGACGAAGTTGATATTATTTACCAACAAAAGGAAGATAGGCGATATGAGGCCAATAAGCGTAAAAGGTGAGAATCTTGAATTGGTGAAAGAAATTAAGTATCTGGGAGTGACAATCGATACAAACCTCAGATACAAGACACATATAAAGGAGCAGGCCGCAAAGGCAATAAGAACACTGTGTCAATGCAGAAGGGCAGTTGGAAAGAAGTGGGGACTAAAACCCCGGATGATAAACTGGATGTATAAGGCGGTCATATTACCAAGGCTGCTGTATGGTGCTGTGATATGGTGGCATAGGGCCCGTATTAAGGAGTATCAAAAGGAATTGAATAAAGTTCAAAGATTGGCATGCCTGATGATAACAGGGGCAATGAGAACAACCCCAACGCATGCCATGGAAGTTATGCTAGGACTGAAGACACTTCATCTGGAAATAGAGAAGAGGGCCATGGAACAATGGTTTAGAATGAGGGCATGTGAGGAGTGGAGGGGGAACTTCACAGACAAGAAACATGCACTTATACAAAAGGAGGCGTTATTAAAGCTAGGAATGCTAGCACAGAATAACGACTTAATTAAGAAACAGAGGGTTTTCGATAAGAAATACAGAATCCATATAGGAGAGAGAGATGATTGGAAGGTAGACCTTGAATATCCGACTACAATTTGTTTTACGGATGGATCAAGGAAGAAAACGTCCCAACTTGCGGGAGCAGGTATAATAATACCCAAGATGAATGTTCGAGAGGCTATACCATTAGGCAGATATGCCAGTGTGTTTCAGGCTGAAGTGTGCGCAGTGTTGAAGTGCGCTCAGATTATGCAAGCAAAACTGGGTGACTATCGAGGTGTAGGAACAGTGGTGATTTACTCTGATAGTCAAGCAGCGCTAAAGGCATTAAACAAGCCGACAGTTAACTCCTCTTTGGTAAGAGAGTGCAGAGATGCACTTAATAAACTAGGAGAGAGTACGAAGGTTACGGTGGCCTGGGTCCCAGGACATCAGGGAGTGACAGGTAATGAGAAGGCTGATGAGCTGGCAAGGGAGGGAGCGGATACGGGATTCATAGGTCCTGAACCGGTACTTCCAATGTCTGCAGAAGTTACCAAGGGGGTTATAGATAGAATGAAGGAACAGGAAGCAAACAGTGAGTGGAAACAGGCTGTAGGGTGCAGACAATCGAAGATGATGCTGGATGGCATAAACCACAGAAGAACTAGGTATCTCCTAAATCTAGGTAAGAGTAGCTTAAGAACTATAACTGGCATAATTACTGGCCATAACTTGTTAAATAGGCACTTAAGCGTAATAGGTATAAAAAGTGACCCCTCCTGTCCACATTGTGGGAAGGAGGAAACGAGTGAGCACGTCCTAACCGAGTGTGTCATGTACGCGGCAGCGAGGCGTGATGTATTCGGGAGTGACGAGCTGAGGGAGGAGGAGCTAAAGGATGTCTGTCTCAAAGATGTCCTTTTGTTCAGCAGGAGAACGAGAAGATTCGAGGAGAATTGCTGTGTGGGAGCGCTGCTGGGACAGTAACCTGTCGGCTCCAACCACGGGGAACTGGGCTGAATGACTGTGCAAACGATCGACAGCCCGCCTGACTCAGCAAGGCGTCCCCATACATCATCATCATCATCATCATCATGGGTACGGAATCATCCAAGTTTAGGTATGTTTTATACCTTAGGCTACTATTTACTTTTAAACTACAAATAATTTCCAAGCAATCTTAGCTGCTATAATTTTCCTAGTAAATTTGATATATTTACTACCATTCTGAATTTTTTCAAATTTTTCCACCTAACAGTTTAGATTTTAGAGGGGGGGGGACGATCGATTTTAATGAAAATTTTCACTTTAAAGTTGAATATTTCGCAAACAGATCACTGAATAGAAAAATCATGTTAGCAACCCCGCAATGGTTTTAAAAGGCCTATCCAACGATATCCCACACTATAGGATTAGTCGAGAAAAAAAAAATCACCCCCCTTTACGTCTATGGGAGGTACCCTAAAAAAATTATTTTTTGTTTTTTATTTTACAACTTTGTTGGCGTAACTGATATGTTTATTCATGCCAAATTACAGCTTTCTAGTACTAACGATCTCTGAGCTTAGCCGCGGACAGACAGACAGACAGACAGACGGACAGACATGGCGAAACTATAAGGGTTCCTAGTTGACTACGGAACCCTAAAAACGGTATTAAAAGGCACACGAACGTATAATGAAAAGAGATCAAAAAGTATTTACAATAAATGGAGCTGAGAATTCAATGAACGTTATGGGTATTCGGAGGAGACTTGGCAGAGCTCTGCTTAAGACCGCGCTGTGCCGCTGCAAGGATTGGATGGACCGCCGCTTCATGAGAATAGATTCTTCGATTCAAAATAGAATAGGCAGTTTTGTGACACACGAGCCAGGCGACCCACTGGGCCCTATTTCTCGAAACTATTAGTTTACTAGTATATTAGTTATTAATTATTAGTGAAAAATTTACGAGTACTAATATTTTATGTTTCTCAAAAATTATGATGAGACTGGTAACTAATACTGGTAGGCTAATGAAAAATATTAGTCTGGCTTGGCTGAATGCACAACTAGCCATGACTTCTAACCTATTAAAAAAGCAGGAAAAGTTCCCGCCACTTTTGTATTCGTTTTCTTTTGTCGTTTGCACATTGGTGGTTGGCGGTAAAAGCGAATTTTTGCTTTAATTTAGATATTATATATTTTAAAATGGATCTCAAGTTAATGGTACTAAGAAGCAAATTAGAAGCAAAAGAAATACTTTTTGGGAGCTTTTCAGACGATTTTATAAATTTGTTTCGTAACGTGTGACACTAATAGTTTCGACTAATATTTCTTACAAGCCTTCCGAGACCAATAGCTTTATTAGTATATTTTGCTAGTGTGATTTTTTTCTTTTTATTCATGAAACCAAAACAAAAATAATATTAGCTAATATTTATTAGTTGGTAACTAGTAACTAATATTTGATTACTGTAGATTCGAGAAACGTATACAAGTAAACTTGTAAAAAATATTAGTTCATGGACTAATATTATTAGTCTAATAAGTTTTGAGAAATAGGCCCCAGCACCAACACCACCACCCATGGCCGGATTTAGGGGAAGGCATCCGGGGCCACAGCTCCTGGCCTCAACAATGGAGCGGCCTCCACAATAGACTTCGAAAAATTGTTAATGAAATCTCGACTGCAGTGGGACGTATATAGGCTAGGACGATGATGATGATGCGTGACCATCATGCGTGGTGTAATGTATGACATGTTTGCTATGAATTATCTTTTTGTAGTTTTTTTTTCAACTGCATTTTAAAAAAAAAACTAAAAGATACTTCATAGCAAACTTGTTAAAGTGGGCTTAGTAGCGACATCTCTTGTCCGGGTGAGCGGGTAGTTCCGAAGGAGTGATGACGTCTCTCGATGAGGGTGTGACATAGATGGCGCTGCATCACTGCATAATATAATGTGATTAGTAAAAATGAACTGAGATGGATGGGAAAAAAATTGTGTCTTAACTCCTGACCAGTGGTGGTGTAGGGGAATAGCACGCGGCACGGAATGCTGAGGACCTGGGTTCGATTCCCAGCGCTGGTGGGGTTTTTTCTATGCATCCATGTTTCAGTTTGTATTTAGTTTAAACTATGTGTGATGTATGGTTGCCGAATTGCCATTGGTTTTAGTACAAATGGACGACTTCCTTAGGTCACACACGGGATACGGCCGTAGAAACGCTTCAGGACCCATCGTAAGAGTGTGGAGGGCCATAAGGGTCTCGTTTAAAGGGCAAGCCAACCAGCCCTGCGGCCGCTGGAGTTTACTTCTGTTTGTATTAAACAAAGTCCTTAGGTTTCCTGATATCGATACGGTACGCAAATATTTTCGGGACGAGATTGGATCAGATTGGCCCGAGTGGCAGGTATCGACCTTTCAGACGGTCAGTTGCCTTAGTAACATGAGTGCGAGGGACATTTAAAGGAACTGAAACAATTACTTTGGTCACCGCGAAACATCTGCCTTGAGGAATATTTCTCTATTGTGGCTTTGTCGTGGGTGAGCAAAGTAATTGTTTCAGTTCATTAATATGGACCCCCGCAAAATAACGCCTGAATCAATAAATTAGACATTTAAGGCTGGATTTTACCAAACTTTTATTCCGAGAATAACGCTTACTTTCAGATAGTAATGTCAAACCGCCATAGTGATTTGACATTACTATCTGAGAGTAAGGGTTATTATTCTCCCAATAAAAGTTTGGTAAAATCCAGCCTAAATAAATTAGACATTTAAGTTATCTAAGTAACTTTTTAAGTGAAGTACAGCGGTTTGAAAGTTAGTCATCTCATCACGAACGATTACTAGTCGTATGGTAACTATCTGTTTAAAAGTGAAAAAAATCTATATTATTTTCAGATATTCATATTTAAGTACCTACCTACCTAATTCAATAGTAAGTCATAGTACTTTGCGAATTCTACGTTTTGAGATTAAATTCTCAGTTTTCACAAAAGGAGACTAGACAAATTTTCTTTCCGTGGACCCTTCAAGTTTGAAGTAGAACTATACGTATCGACGGTTAAAAGGCAAAACGCATGAAGTGACCTTTTTTGAACTTTACTTGAAACCAGGCTCAAACGACGGCGAAAAATTCGCTGATTTCAAATATGGATATAACTCATTTTGACAAAAAGTGTCGCTTCATGCGTTTTGCCTTTTAACCGTCGATATGGTCGGCCGCTTTTATATTTTTTTTGTAGTTACCTGGATTTAATTCAATTATAGGATTTTCGGAAAATCCTAAAGGATAAAAAAACGGGATTAATATATTCAATTCAATGGTATCCTTTCTCCGTAACGATTCTTCTAGGATCATAGGCGCAAGCCAAGAAGAGACGTGGGACGGGGGCGCGTCGAAGTTCGCGTCGTTTGTTCGCAGGCCGCGTCGTCCCGTCTCTTCTGTCTGCTTTTAGATAGCGACGCTTCTATACATTCAGTATGAAAACTGATTCAAGAGGCGCCGCGACTGTAACGCGACCCCGTCCCACGTCTCTTCTGTGTGGCTTGCGCCATAGAGGGGCGGAAAAAGGGATTTTGGAATTTCTTACGGGATAGAGATCGGGAGTTGACAATACATTTTATTTGGACGCGAGCGAAGTCGCGGCTAAAAGCTAGTTGATTATTTAAAAAAAAATGCCACTTTTTTATCTAATATACAGGGTTATTTGTAATTCACTGACATCCTCTTAACCCTGAATTCCTATCACACAAACAAATGTTTTTTGTTTTACGACTTTTTAAAATGAAGCACTTTTTTTCCCATACAAAACACACACAGAGTATCGTAAAAATAAGAGGTAATCTCAAATATTCAAAACGTTATTACACCAAAAATATTAAGTTATGACAAAAGCCGTAAAACAAAAAAACATTTGTTTAAGTGGTAGGAGTTTAGGGTTAAAAGGATGCTAGTGAATTACAAATAACCCTGTATAAAAATGTTATTCTTATAATTTTATGTTATTTCTACCCAGAATGTCCTTGAGTTGAGTACACTTTGATTGAACAGCGTAACGAAAAGGAAGATCATAAAAAAATGTATGACATTTTCGGGACTTTTTTTTCCTCTCCTACAGGGATGAAAAGGGCTCGTGATTCTGAGTAAGTGAGTAGGAATAACTAAAAATTATTAGGAACATAAAAAAAGGCAATATAGGCATACAATATAGGCTTGCGTTTGACCACAATCACGCCTGATGGAAAGCGAGATGAGGCCTACTATGGAGGACGCTTGCCTAGTAAATGCTCATTCACCCTAGACAAGTCTAAGTCTTTCAAGAAAGTGGCCAAATTGCAGTGTTCAGGGAACACAGTCGCAGGCAGGGAATTCCACTCCTTAGCTGTGCGGTGCATATTTTGAGAAATGCTTAGTTGTATTATGTCCATGGCATACCTCCCTTGTTTCTATAGCGTCAAGCCACACCTAGTTTCTGCGACCCTGGTCACGTCCGCACATAACTCCCGGGAAGCAAGCGCGCGGGATAACCCCGCAGGTTGATGATTTGATTCTGTGGCTACATGAATCCTTAACAGCTAACTAACTACATATTTTTCTCAAACATGCTATGTAATGTTTACGTTGTATTCCTTAAAACAGGCTTCAAAATACACCGTTGCAGGCCTAGGCTGGCAATGCGATCGTCTATTGTTTCATGTCACACAGCAGCACAGCACCATGATGTTTATAGGTCTATGGCATCATAGCATTTAGCCATTTAAAAAAAAACTAAGTATAAGCAATATTTGCGTTTTGGTTCATTGTGACACTACGCTTATTTAAGGTAAGGTAAGATGGTGATGGTGATGGTAACGGTGAATTGCTTAGAGAAATATTTCACCATTAACATCATCATCACCATCATCATCATCACCATCACCATCATCATCATCATCCATCACCATCATCATCATCATCATCATCATCACCATCACCATCATCATCATCATCCATCACCATTATCATCATCATCATCATCATCATCATCATCATCACCATCACCATCACCACCATCATCATCATCATCATCATCATCATCATCATCATCATCATCATCATCATCATCATCACCACCATCATCATCACCATCATCATCATCATCATCATCATCACCATCATCATCATCATCACCATCATCACCAGCACCATCATCATCACCACCATCATCATCCCCATCATCATCATCATCATCATCACCATCATCACCATCACCATCACCACCATCATTATCACCATCATGATGACGACGACGACGATGATGATGATGATGATGATGATGATGATGATGATGGTGATGGTGCATGTTTGAGAAAAGCACTATACAAGCCTCGGCCGGAACAGGGGTTGCCGGCCTCGTATCATTAGATACTCGGCCGGCCGGCCGGCAACCCCTTAAGTCCCGGCCTCTGCAATAATGTACTATTGCTACCAAGTCTTAGCAAAATATATTTAAAAATAAGTATATTTATAATTACGTTCCAAATAATAGGCCGGGACGTATCACGTTGCGGGCGCGGTTAGACGAGTGCTATGTATGGATTTTCATACAGAATTGCAGGCCTAGGCCGGGAAAGCGATCGTCTATTGTTTCATGTGACACAGCATCATGACGTTTATAAGTTTACTGTTTTCTTGAAGTTTTTTATTTATTTCATTGCATGTTTCAGAAAAGTACTATACAAGCCTCGGCCGGAACAGGGGTTGCCGGCAACCCCTTACTTCCCGAACTCTGTAGTAATGTACTATTCCATGTTGCTGATTAATTTCCTTGTAATCGAAGTGAAAAGCAGAGAGGGAGAGTGTAAAACTCGATCATTAAACCCATTTTCCCCTCGGCGTGTCTATCCTATTTATATATATGAACTTGCTCGTTTTATGCTCTTGTTACTCTAATTTACTATTTTAACAAACAATTACTATGACGATATAATACAATTGTATGCCCAATTAGAACGCCCAATTTTTGAGTCGTCTTGTTCGCCCGTTAGCTCTCAAAGATCTTTTGTTGTCATTAATTGCTTAGCAACTTCAAATTCGACGATCACTTTTATTGAAAAACAGTTCAGTGAGATTAAGTTACTTAAGTATTCTTAATTAAGTCCGAGCTAGTAGAATCAATTTAAAATAAACAAAAAGGCACTTTAGTGAAACGGGGACGACTAATGAAAGGATCTAGATTTTCGGTTTCATTATTTTCATTAATCTTGAGATTTAATTTGAATTTTCAACTCGTAATGGCTGTCACAGAGTCTTGCTGAGTACTCAGACTATTTAATTGCCGATGCTTTTTAAAAAAAAAGTACTTTGAAAATTCTAAGTTGTCTTACATTATTTTTATTGGTTGTTAGCTGCGATTAAGTCGGCGTTCATTTCAATTATACATGGGAACTATATTGTCCGGGATATCTATATCTATATCTATCTATATCTATCTTCTATACATATAATAAATCTGTAACAAGTCGGTGTCTGTACATTGAAGATATTTGAGAAAAACTGTCACTAGGGCTATTTATTAGCGCAATAGAACCCAAAACAATGATTTTTAGAATTATTGTCTGTTTGTCTGTTTGTCTGTGCGTTTGTGCGCGCTAATCTCAGAAACGGCTTAACCTAGAAGGATGCGGTTTTCACTGATATGTTGGTATTTTCTTGGATTAACATTTAGTCTTTGTTTCATTTGAATTGGTTCACAAATAAGAATGATACGTCTATTTTAAGAATTTATCGAACAGGTTTTTTTGTTTGAACACGCTAATCTCAGGAACTACTGCTCCGATCTGAAAAATTCTTTCAGTGTTAGATAGCACATTTATCGAGAAAGGCTATAGGCTATATAATCATCACGCTAACACCAATAGCAGCGGAGCGGAGCGGAAGAATGTTTCAAAATCGGGGGTTTTTGAAGTAAAACTTCTATAGGCCACGCTTGACTTGGGAGTACGGTGGCGAATATGAACGCGGGTGTGCGGGGGGGGGGGTTTGGTGGGGGGTCGTGTTGGGAGGGGGGTGCGGGGGGAGGTATTTTTTTTTATATCGAGGAACTAAGGAGAGCCGTAATTGATGAAAAAGTAACTTGGATAAAAAAATAAGCTGCCCAAATTACTAATTCTACGCGGACGGAGTCGCGGGCAAATGCTAGTACTTAACTATAAATTAAAAATTAAAAAACCCCCAACGCAATTAAGTCTAAGATCCCTTGCGCAGCATGTAAAAGAGCTGATAACTTTGAAGCGGCTGGACCAATTTTTATGAAAGATATTCTAAGAGCCATCGCCTTATTATTTTTTTCTTAAAACAGCCAGTACGAATTAACCCTCTGTTTTCTGGAATATTCAGTGAAAAACCGCAGATATTTATTTCTCGCTGCAAGTAACTAGGAGAGCAGACGTTATGGGAAATAATGACAGCAAATGTTTATGCATCGGGGCCTCAGGGGCTCACGTTTCACTTGACAAATGCGACGCTGCCGCATGTTCAAAAGCACATTTGGCCGGGACGCTGTAACCCTGGAGCGTTTATGATGTCCTGGTACCGGCAAATATAAAACAGTGTTTTTAGTTCCAATTTGCCTGGTACGACTTTTACTAAAACGGTGGTCAGTCATAATAATTAAACAATTTGATCGTAACCGTCGCGATCGAATTGGTTAATTAGATATCTTTTCAACAGCGATTATTTTTAATTCGCTTCCGATATTTTCAGGCATTCACTAGCGTCATTATTAGGGTAGAAATTACCTTTACTACCTTTCTACTAACATTTTGTTTAAGTTTTGCCATGTTTACAAAGTCACACTAGATAATCAGTGTATGTTATTAAGATTTTCCTTTAATAAACAATTTTGATTACTTTTACTTTTATTTTACTTATTTATATTAATTATCTAAGTATAGTGTAAATGTTTCATGACGAACATTACTACAAAATTGTATTAAAAAATCCTCAACAAAGAATAAAAGATACACTACCTATAATATATTACAACAACAGACGTCCATCCGGAAAAATATTACAACATTTATGGAACAAATTTTCAACAAGAAATGTATACATATGGAAGAAAATTAATTAAGAAAAAAAGAGTAAATTTATTCACCAATATTTTATCAAGTTTAACACATTCGTTAGCCATAGGTACTGATAAAAAAATCTACAAATCCATCTTAAAAAAGTTAAAAACCATCGGCGTCGAGTCTGAAATCTAACTCTCGAACATCCTCTCACTCACTTTTACACCACCTGTCTTACTCACACCCTTACGTTCCGTTATAAATCACAATCAGATTGCGTGAAAAAAGATTCCCCAGAGTACGGATTAATTCCCCCAACTCCACAATAGAACGCAGCACCAAATTGCAGCAACATATTCCCCGACTCGTATCGCATAACCCACAACTTGCTAAGTAATACCACGTTATATACGTCATTACAGCGAGGCTCACTTAATCTGAATTTATCACCGCGTTGACGTTATTTTGGCGAGCCCGCTGCCGTGACGGAGTGCGCCATTATATATTTTTTTTCTTGCTTAATACATGCTATTTGATGTTTCATTGCGGACATTTCAGTGTAAATTGGGCGAGGATTCTGCGGAGTGTTTTTGCGTGTCTAAATAATGTTATTGTTTTCCCGACTCCTGTATGGTCTGTGGAGAGACTGGCGGAGCTCCTAGGCATATTTTAGCCATTTGGATTTAGGGCAAGCGCGACTTTTTTTACATAGAAATTAAATTAGGTTTGTTTGGAGATTTGAGATTAAAATACGCGTCTAAAACATATTTCTGAATGAATTATATTGTTACGTCAAAAATGCCGTCGTTGTTTGACCTATGGTCACTCAAGCAGAAGGTCGTGGGTTCAAACCTGGGATCGCACCTAAGAGTTTTTCGTTAAAGCGAAACTCCATTTGAAATTTACCATGAGCTTTACGTTGAAGCATAACATCGTGAGGAAACCTGTAGATGGAGCTGAAGAAGTTTTAATTTTTTGATCGTTTTTGCTCGATATTGATAACGGTAACAGGTAGACGCTTGAAATATTCACAGAATATTTAGTTATTATTCACTTTAAAAATAAATAATTCAATTAAAATAAAACAATTATTTATAGATAATGGTACGGAACCCTTCGTGCGCGAGTCCGACTCGCACTTGGCCGGTTTTTTTATTAGTGTAAGTGCAAGCTTAGCATATTTATTTTGAGAAGTAATTATCAGCCCTATCAGCTGTCGACGGATTATCACGGATTTTTGTAACACCCTGTATACCTACTCTGCGCTCATTGCTATGCCGCCGCCGCGTCGTCCACTCCGTCACCTCACGTAGCCTCCTGCATACGTAATACACATTTCCGACGCATAGGTGGCGTGATATGGCATTTTCCGTTCTTACGAGAGTTTGAGAGCGGCGTTTTTCCAAAATCGTTACAAAATAGCTGGACCACTGTTTTCAACCGACGAAAACAAAAGGAGGAGGTTCTCAATTCGACGAAGCAAACAATTATTATTAATTATATATATATATAATTATATATATATTAATAATAATTGTTTGCTTCTCTGAAATATTTATAGTTCACGCTAGCTATGCCGCGGGTAAAAGCTATATTAGATAAAGTGATTCAAGAGGAAGGTTTATAAGTATAATACATGCATAATATAGTTATACCCGTGCGAAGCCGGGGCGGGTCGCTAGTATATACATATATATATATGCATAAAAGATATAATTATGCAAGCAAGCCTGAAGCAAGCATGCACGCAAGCATGCAAGCAGCATGCAAGCAAGCATGCGAGCTTGCAAAAAAGCATGCAAGGAAGCATTCAAGCATGCAAGAAAGCATGTAAGCGAGAATCCAAGCAGGATTCTAGCGAGCATGCAAGCAAGCATGCAAGCAAGCATACATGCAAGCAAGCAAGCATGCAAGCATGCAAGCAAGCAAGCATGCAAGCAAGCAAGCAAGCAAGCAAGCAAGCATGCAAGCAAGCACGCAAGCAAGCACGCAAGCAAGCACGCAAACAATCATGCAAGCAAGCATGCAAGCAGTATGTAAGCAAGCTTGCAAGAAAGCATGAAAGCAAGCATGCAAGCGAGAATCCAAGCAGGATTCTAGCGAGCATGCGAGCAAGCATCCAAGCTAGCATGCAGGCAAGCATGCAAGCAAGCATGCAAGCAAGCACGCAAGCAAGCACGCAAACAATCATGCAAGCAAGCATGCAAGCAAGCATACATGCAAGCAAGCAAGCATGCAAGCAAGCAAGCAAGCAAGCAAGCATGCAAGCAAGCACGCAAGCAAGCACGCAAGCAAGCACGCAAACAATCATGCAAGCAAGCATGCAAGCAGTATGTAAGCAAGCTTGCAAGAAAGCATGAAAGCAAGCATGCAAGCGAGAATCCAAGCAGGATTCTAGCGAGCATGCGAGCAAGCATCCAAGCTAGCATGCAGGCAAGCATGCAAGCAAGCATGCAAGCAAGCACGCAAGCAAGCACGCAAACAATCATGCAAGCAAGCATGCAAGCAAGCGTGAAAGCAGCATGCAAGCAAGCAAGCTTGTAAGAAAGTATGAAAGCAAGCATGCAAGCGAGAATCCAAGCAGGATTCTAGCGAGCATGCGAGTAAACATCCAAGCAAGCATGCAAGCAAGCATGCAAGCAAGCATGCAAGCAAGCATGCAAGCGAGCATGCAAGCGAGCATCCAAGCAGGCATGCAGGCATGTAAGCGAGCATGCAGGCAGGCATGCTAGCAGGCATGGAAGCAGACATGCAAGCAGGTATGGAAGCAAGCAAGCATGCAAGCAATCAAGGATGCGTGGAAGCATACCAAATTTCGTCTAAATCGGTTAAGTGGTTATTGATTCTCCATACAAAGTTTCACTCCCCTTTTCACCTCCTTAAAGGGCGATTTCCGGGATAAAAACTATTCTATGTCCTTTCCCGGGACTCAAACTATCTGTATACTAAATTTCATCTAAATCGGTTCAGCGGTTTAAGCGTGAAGAGGTAACAGACAGTCAGACAGACAGACAGACAGACAAACAGACAGACAGACAGATACACTTTCGGATTTATAATATTAGTATGGAATTAGTATGGATAGACTGCTGGCTCTGTGAGCTGTAGTAGATCTCGCGAGTTTTATGAAATTGTTTTATGAAACGCACCTCTCTCGGCCCCTTTCTAATCATACTCCCCCCCCCCCTCCCCCCAGCCCCTGTACCGCGCGGGCGAACATTTAAACGGTCTAGCTATAATAATCTACTCTTACAGGGTTATTTGTAATTCACTGACATCCTCTTAACCCTGAATTCCTATCACTAAAACAGAAGTTTTTTGGTTTACGATTTTTTAAAATGAAGCACTTTTTTTCCCATACAAATACACAGAGTATCGTAAAAATAAGAGGTAATCTCAAATTTTCAAAACGTTATTACACCAAAAATATTAAGTTATGACAAAAGCCGTAAAACAAAAAACATCTGTTTAAGTGGTAGGAGTTTAGGGTTAAAAGGATGCTAGTGAATTACAAATAACCCTGTATAATTCTCTAGTGGCTTTTTTAACCTTTTCAATGTCATGCTTAGCAAAACTACTTTGCTACTTTGAAGCAATCATAAATTGACCCTAATTTTTTTAATTGGCAGGCAGGTCCCACCGAAATGAACTGTATTTTATTTGGAATGTTTATTTTATCTACACTAATCTATTATCTTTATAAACATTTTGGGATAAATAAAGATAATTAAACTTATATATTACGTATGCTAATTATAACGTACCTACATGACTCAATCACTATCACTACATAGTATTATAACAAAGTCGCTTCCCGCTGTCTGTCTGTCTGTCCCGCTTGTCTTGTCGTTTGTCTATCTGGCTTAGATCTTTAAAACTACGCAACGGATTTTGATGCGGTTTCTTTTAATAGATAGAGTGATTCAAGAGGAAGGTTTATAGTGTATAATACATGCATAATTGCACCAGAGCGAAGCCGGGGCGGGTCGCTAGTTTGTCATAATTTCCAAAATTAAAAACTAAGGCATTTATTTATATTGACATTTTTAATTTCGTAATATTTTTTGAACGGAATGTCCGATTTCGATAATTCAAAAAGAAATCAACAGGTATTGAACCAGTCTTGAATACGAAGTAATTAATTTGAATAAGAATTAATACAAAGGTGTGGAAAACATGGTCTGATTTTGATAGGCATTTCTATCATCTTTTAAAATGTAAAAAAGTAGTAATATTGACGTAACTACAATAATTGGTCATATGGTCTCGCGAAGTTTTTTGTAGATATTGATACGTTCTATAATATTGTAGAACATTTTTCTGTTCTATCATTAATACTTTCCGCAGCGCATGCGATGATAGACATTTTATGGCTAATTTTTTTACACCTTGGGTTGGTTTTAGTAAGATTTACCGAGGATCTCTAATTTTTTCTAGTAATAAATATAGCCTATGTTACTCAGTGATAATGTAGCTTTCTAACGGCAAAAAAATTTTTGAAATCGGTCCAGTAGTTTTTGAGTTTATTCATTACATACAAAAATACAAAAATACAAAAATACAAATCTTTCCTCTTTATAATATTAGTGTAGATATATATATATATGTATATATATATATTTTTTTAATTTATGATCACGCATAACTTTTTACAGAGTAGTCCGATTTTGATGATTCTTTTTTTATTGGAAAGCGTATACTCCGAGGGTGGTCCCATTTAAATTTGGAAACAATATTCCTACCCTAAGGGTAGAAAAACAGGGGATGATTGATTGTTCAGTTACTGATTGTACTATATGACCACGCATAACTTATTACAGAGTAGTCGGATTTTGATGATTCTTTTTTTATTGGAAAGCGTATGCCCCAAGGGTGGTCCCATTTAAATTTGAAAATATTATTCTTACCCTAAGGGTAGGAAAACAGGAGATGATTGACTAACTTTTTACAGAGTAGTCTGATTTTCATAATTCTTTTTTATTGGATAGATAGGGTATACCTTGAAGTTGGTATTATAAATTTGGAAAAAAAATTACCTCAAGGATGGAAAAAGTATAAAATAAAAACTTTTTAACAAAAAATTAAACCGCCGAAAAAACTGAAAAGCAAAAAATAATACTTTTTTTGTTTGACCTTAATCTAGGTAATTTTTTGTTAAAAAGTTTTTATTCATAGCATATAATGGAAAAACAAAACCTTAAGGATATTTTTTCTTGATCATCATGTTACTTATTAGTTTTACTTTGGGAGATATTTAACGTTTTGTTAAAAAAAATCTGTTATACAACACATGCACCCCAATGATAGGCAACGGTGCTAATCTTCAGTCATAGAAGATGTTTTTGTAACACATTACGTCATAATCATAACAATTTAGAATGCGTTATCAGCTCGTTATAGGCCTTAGGCCTTGAGGTCCGAATATTTATATTTTTTGGTTGTAAAAAGAAGTTGAAATTGCTGACTAGACCCCAGGAAACTTTTTTACTTCTGAGGGGCTAAGATATATATCTTACTAGCGACCCGCCCCGGCTTCGCACGGGTGTAACTTTGAAAAATAGGTGTGAAAAATAAAGAAAATCTATAATTTAAGGTGGTAAGTTTATATATTTACCTCTTTTTCCCCAAACTACACCCACACGAAGTCGGGGCGCGTCGCTAGTTTTATGAATAAAATTTCGACTTGTACATTTAATTTAAACGATCGTATTCTGTTAATCACGCCAACTGTCAAACGACTGGCAGTTATGTCAAACGCCATAAGGTTACTAGGGGCGTTCAATAAAAAGTGAGAATGAGTATGTTATAAACAACTTTTACTAAATGTCATTTTATTTTTCGACATAGTCACCTTTTAGCATAATACACTTAGTATATCTTTTTGCTAAACTTAAAATTCCATTTTTAAAAAAGGTGTCATCTTTAGTACTTAAAAAATCTTGTACTGCAGCGACTACTGCGTCGTCGTCTTCAAATTTCTGGCCTCTCAGGTATTGTTTCAATCTCGGAAATAGGTAGAAATCACTGGGAGCGAGATCTGGTGAATACGGAGGATGCTTAAGGATATCGAACCCAGCATCACGAATTGCAGCCATTGCAACGGCGGACTTGTGTGCCGGGGCATTGTCCTGGTGGAACAGCACAACTTTCGAGAGATTACCTCGCCGTTTTTCGCGGATCTCATTGCGCAATGTTGCTATTTGTTTGGCGTATAAAGTGCCCGTAATAGTGGCTCCATGCTCGAGATACTCAATCATTAATACCCCTTTACCATCCCAAAAAACAGAGCCCATGACCTTACCGGCAGATGGGCTCACCTTGAATTTCTTCGGAGATGGAGATGATGGCCTTTTCCATGTCATAGACTGCAGTTTCGTTTCTGGGTCGTAATGATGGAGCCATGTTTCGTCCATTGTTATAAATCGCGCCAAAAAAAGTTCCCGGTCTTGCTGCATCAGGTTCAAAGCTTCTTGACAAATCTCTAGTCTAGTTTGTTTTTGCGTGTCAGTAAGCATTCTTGGTACCCAACGCGCAGATACCTTTTTCATACCCAAGCGTTCATGTAAAATATTATGCACGCTCCCCGTTGAAATCTTTACATTTTCAGCAATAAAACGAACCGTGACACGACGATCCGCCAAAACTGAATTTTCGACTTTTTTCACAATTTCTTCAGTTACTGCTGCAGTAGGGCGTCCGGAGCGGGGGTCGTCCATTGTCGATGTTCTTCCGCGTCTAAATTCGGCGCACCAACGTGCGACTGTCTAATACGGAGGAGCATTAGACTCTAAAGTGTCCCGCAAATCCAAATTGACTTGGTCCGTAGAAAAATTTTTCAAATACAAGTATTTGATAACGGCGCGCAGTTCAATTTTCTCCATTTTCGCTAACGTACTCAATAGCATTGCAAAGAAATTATCGTATATTTTTTTAAACAAAAGACAGTTAGTTTTTTTTTCATAGCAATCAGCTAGATAGATTAGCTTTACCGGCCAGTATTTAATTTCGTAATATTAAAAGAGTTTGCATCTCATTCTCACTTTATATTGAACGCCCCTCGTACATTAGAAAAGTTATTATGGACGGTAAGTTTTCTTATATTTTCTAATTTTCCGCGCAATTTTCTTAATTTTTTCTTTCATAAGAACCTTCTCCTGATAATGACGAACACAACAAAAAAAGAATTAGTGAAATCGGTCCAGCCGTTCATGCGTGATGCCGTGACCAAGGGAAATAGGGATTCATTTTTATATATATAGATGACTGCGGCGCATTTATTCACTCACGGTGTATACGGGGCATACACCTGATAACAATAACCGTACAAACTGATACAAAATTCAAATCCATTGTGAAGAAGACCTTAATATTTAATGCGTACTATAAATTAATGATTATATCATGGACAGGGATGTCTGGAAATACTTCCGATCCGCATTGGCGATCCCTAGTCTCAAATAGCGTATCTACTGTGTTAAAAAATGTAATTGTATTAAATACCTACTTTAGATGTATGTAATTTAATAACAATGTACCCAGATCTGTTTGAAAACAAATATACGTACCATGTTGAGTTTCTTGCCGGTTTCTTCTCAACAGGGTTTTTCCGAACCGGTGGTAGATTCTTCGACGTTCATAGGAGCATCAATTGATGCCTAAATAAATAAATAAAATAAATATAAATATAAATATCGAACGACCGCTTTAGCCTAGTTGGTAGTGACCCTGCCTACGAAGCAAGAGGTCCTGGGTTCGAATCCCGGTAAGGGCATTTATTTGTGTGATGAGCACGAATATTTGTTCCTGAGTTATGGATGTTTTCTATGTATTTAAGTATTTATTTATATATATAAGTATGTTTATCGTCGTCTAGTACCCATACTACAAGCTTTGCTTAGTTTGGGACTAGGTCGATTTGTGTAAGATTGTCCCCTAAAAAAAAAAAAATAAATATTAGGGGACAATCTAACACAAATCGACCTAGTCCCAAACTAAGGAAAGCTTGTACTATGGGTACCTACTAGTCGACGATAAACATACTTATATAGATAAATAAATACTTAAATACATAGAAAACATCCATAACTCAGGAACAAATTCGCGCTCATCACACAAATAAATGCCCTTACCGGGATTCGAACCCAGGACCTCTTGCTTCGTAGGCAGGGACACTACCAACTAGGCTAAAGCGGTCGTCAAAATTTAAATACGGCGGTTTAAATTTAATAAAGAATTTTGACTTTGACTTTGACTCATTTTTTATTCGCGTCTCTCCTGTGGACATGGCAAAAGTTAAGGATCTAGAGCCAATATTCTTTAGTCAAGTCTACATCGGCGTGTTGGACGCCTGCCCGACTTTCGGCCTATTTATATAAATCTTATGGATTCCCGCCACCTTAACCAGGTCGTCGCTTCATCTTGTTGGAGGCCTACCTACACTGCGTCTTCCGGTCCGCGGACGCCACTCGAGAGAACCTTTCGGCCCCATCGGCCGTCAGTTCTATGAGCGATGTGCCCTGCCCACTGCCAGACTGCCACTCAAGTCTAGCGATTCTTCGAGCTATGTCCGCCGCCGTTCCGATCGGGGGCCAATCTGTTTGGCGAGCCTTGGGGGAGGCCTACGTTCAGCAGTGGACGTCTTTCGGCTGAAATGATGATGATGACGATATAAATCTTAACTTTGCTGACTCGAAGTCGCTAAATTTATACCCACAGGAGAGACAGGAGCAATTATGAGCAATACCTTGTGTTATAAATATAGGTACCGACTTATTTTTTCAAATTGATCATAGATTAATTGAATTTTATAGACAAAACATAGCCTCTAAATATAGTCACGTCAGGGGTAAACAACCTTTGGAAGCCGCAGACAGCTAGACCAAGCGTCCCGTCGCTACTATAGTCTTCATTATTACATTTTAAAATGAAAATTGAAGTTATATGAGTGGAAGGAAAACCCTACTTTATCAGCGGCGGCTACCATACAAACAACTTAATGATTTTGATTTGTAACTAGCCGCTGCATCACAAATGGGCCGGCTCGTCCGGGGCAGTACCACCCTCTCACAGAACACCGGCGTGAAGCAGCAGTAGGTACTCCTGCTGCGTTTCGTACGGTCAGTGAGAGCGCCGGGGGCCCAATACCTCTCCCCCTCCCCTATTCCCTCTCCTTTTCCCAGGGCCGACAACGCACTGGCATCGTGTAAAGCGCTGCGGGTGTCTATGGACAGTGGTGATCATTTAACATCAGGTGACCCACTAGTTCGTTTGTCTGGCCTCTTTAACATAAAAAAAAATTGTAATTGTGTTTTTGTTCACACAAAATTCACTATGGTGATCAGTCTTCGAGAATTGTATTGTTATTTTTTTGACGTGACAACGTCTAATAAATCGATGAACGCCGGCTGCACGCACGAAATAGGATGACGCAATGTAACGTTACATTGCGCCATCGCGCGCGCCAGGATGTATCTTAGTACTAACGCTGGGGTAATTTTTAATTGGGTTGAGGGAGGGTTATTAAAGGGGGATGAAAATTTAATTGATTTTGCCGTAGGATGCACCGTTTTCAAGATATTTGACAAAACACCGGTTCTCGCCCGATCACCGAGGTTAAGCAACGTCGGGCGCGGTCAGTACTTGGATGGGTGACCGCCTGGTTTCATTTTTGTTTTTTGAATGGTTTGTTATGACGTTTTCACGTTAAACTATCGTCCGTATACTGACTTTACAGACAACCGGTTTTTTTATTTTTATTTTTCAACCGTAAAGCTCATGATAATTTTCAAATGTAATTTACATACTAGGGGCGTTCAATAAAAAGTGAGAATGAGTATGTTATAAACAACTTTTACTAAATGTCATTTTATTTTTCAACATAGTCACCTTTTAGCATAATACACTTAGTATATCTTTTTTCTAAACTTAAATTCCATTTTTAAAAGAGGTCTCATCTTGAGTACTATTGTTTCAATCTCGGAAATAGGTAGAAATCACTGGGAGCGAGATCTGGTGAATACGGAGGATGCTTAAGGATATCGAACCCAGCATCACGAATTGCAGCCATTGCAACGGCGGACTTGTGTGCCGGGGCATTGTCCTGGTGGAACAGCACAACTTTCGAGAGTTTACCTCGCCGTTTTTCGCGGATCTCATTGCGCAATGTTGCTATTTGTTTGGCGTATAAAGTGCCCGTAATAGTGGCTCCATGCTCGAGATACTCAATCATTAATACCCCTTTACCATCCCAAAAAACTGAGCCCATGACCTTACCGGCAGATGGGCTCACCTTGAATTTCTTCGGAGTTGGAGATGATGGCCTTTTCCATGTCATAGACTGCAGTTTCGTTTCAGGGTCGTAATGATGGAACCATGTTTCGTCCATTGTTATAAATCGCGCCAAAAAAAGTTCCCGGTCTTGCTGCATCAGGTTCAAAGCTTCTTGACAAATCATGTTCATGTAAAATATTATGCACGCTCCCCGTTGAAATCTTTACATTTTCAGCAATAAAACGAACTGCGACACGACGATCCGCCAAAACTGAGTTTTCGACTTTTTTCACAATTTCTTCAGTTACTGCTGTAGTAGGGCGTCCGGAGCGGGGGTCGTCCATTGTCGATGTTCTTCCACGTCTAAATTCGGCGCACCAACGTGCGACTGTCGAATACGGAGGAGCATTAGACCCTAAAGTGTCCCGCAAATCCAAATTGACTTGGTCCGTAGAAAAATTTTTCAAATACAAGTATTTGATAACAGCGCGCAGTTCAATTTTCTCCATTTTCGCTAACGTACTCAATAGCATTGCAAAGAAATTACCGTATATTTTTTTAAACAAAAGACAGTTAGTTTTTTTTTTTCATAGCAATCAGCTAGATAGATTAGCTTTACCGGCCAGTATTTAATTTCGTAATATTAAAAGAGTTTGCATCTCATTCTCACTTTATATTGAACGCCCCTCGTAAATTTTGAAAAACTCGGAGATACGAGCCAGGACACGAAACCACGATCAGGGCTCGAGACGCCATAGCTCCAACCACTTAGCTACCACGATTATTCGGCTAGTCTATACTAATATTATAAAGAGGAAAGATTTGATTTTTTGTTTGTTTGTTTGCATTGAATAGGCTCCGAAACTACTGGACCGATTTCAAAAATTCTTTTGCCGCTTGAAAGCTACATTATCACTGAGTGACATAGGTTACTTTTTACAGCGGGAAAATACCTTTTCCTACGGGAAAATTAATTTATAGCGGGCGAAGCTGCGGACGGAAGGCTAGTACTAAATAAAATCAATGAGGCAATTCATTTTGTTGGGACAAAAACGTTTCCAGATCAATTCATACATAATGTATACGGGTAGAGATCGTAACTCATATCGTAGCCATATTTCATAGCGCAGGGTTAAAAGTTGAGGTGCTGTTACTAAATTATCTGGAAGATATAGCCCCACCTACCCACCTGACCCCTTTTTAAATGGGTCAGTAGTAACTCTGAACCTATAAGACGTAGAAGCATCTCTTCTATGGGAGTTTTCAGAAAAAAAAGTACCCGTTTTCCTTAATTATCCTTAATTTTTCCATACAAAGTTTATTAGTCAGTTTTGTGACGGTCCATACAACATGTATGGTTAACTGCGTCACAAAACTGACAATTAAAGGAGGGACACTTTTTTTATTGCTTAAATCGATAGTGCTTGTGATTCTGAGTAGAAATAACCCAAAACTTGTTAGGTTTTTAAAAAAAAGTACAGGGTACACTTTTTTCTGAAAATGCCCCTATACTAAATATTGGTAGTTTCGTTTAACGTGATAAGTTCTTTGTGTGGTAATAGTTATGAGTGAAAGTCACGGAAGCTTAGAATATTATAAGGACGGTTAAAAGGCAAAACGCATGAAGCGACGCTTTTTGTCAAAATGAGTTATATACATATTTGAAATCAGCAAATTTTTCTCCGTCGTTTGAACCGGGTTTCATGTAAAGTTCAAAAAATGTCGCTTCATGCGTTTTGCCTTTTAACCGTCGATAATATCTATAAGTACGCGTTATTAGTTCTCGTGATATTTCTATGTACTTCTGGTACCACAAACTCGTAAAAAACAACATTTTTACTAGCACATAGAACCGTTGATTTAATAAGCATTGTGTGAGCTCGCGGCTTCCCTCAGAGCTGTAACTCCAGCTACATTTGCATTTATTGTGGGGCACTCTGCAGCTATTAAGATAGTTTATTCGACTCATTATGAGACGGCGTTGTTTTATTAAATCTCTGTTTAGTTTGTTTTACCAGCGAGTTTATTCAGTACTTCGTTCAGTGGTTTAGTGAGGTCACAATAATGACTGATAATTCAAGAGTTATAATCAAACCCTTATGAGATTTACCTACTAGAATTTATTGAATCAGGAGTTACTTTGCGGAGGTCCATATTAATGAACTGATACAATTACTTTGCTCACCCGCGACCTTACGATAGTTAAGTTTATGTAAGAAATGCGTGTCTAACATTTGGTAGCATAGCGTACGGTTGTGATACCTACTCTGAAGATGAGCTCTGTTCGAGTACCTACGAAACGTAGTCGTTCGTCGTAGTACGTCGTGTAGTTTGGTGCTGGTGATAGTTGGGTTTATGTGATCGTGTGTTTTCGTACAGTGTGGAGGTGGAGGAACTACGTGAACACGCATTTCTTACATAAACGTAACTATCGTAAGGTCACGGGTAAGCAAAGTAATTGTTTCAGTTCGAGATATACTAGTGTTTAAACCGCTCACATAAACATGCACGATGATTTTTAATGAGTAATTAGGAACCAGCTTTTCTAGATTATTCTTTGGTGGCGATCAAGTTTAAGTCACCATTACGTAAAACAAAACGTCTATTTATTTAAATAATTATTATTTGGAAAATCATTACACGTGGGTCAGCCTATGAGCCTAAAACCTCTTTGAAATGTCAGTTTCTTAAATAAACTTTGACGCGAGACCTGTCAAATTCCCCGCTATAGCGATGACACTTGACGAAACTACCTACAATACGTTTACTTTTAGTTTGCCACTGACAGATGGCTTGCCTTCATTTCATTTCCAACTTTAACACCATACAAATAAAGTAGCTATTACAAAATCTGCAAACGTGGGTAACAGTATTCTAAAATTGGCTTTATTTGTAGGTCGTTAAAGTTGAATATGAAATGAAGGCAAACCATCTGTCAGTGGTAAACTTTATGTAATTTTACTGTAACTTCAACAGATGTAGGATTACCATGCATTCGGCGGATGCTGAAAGTTATAACAATAATATTGTTTTTTGAAAATCAACAGAGACTTAACTGCTTGAAACCTCATCTACTTATTAAACTCCGTTTTAGCCCTAGCCAAAAAAACTCCCAGCCAAAAATCCCTAGATTAATATTTTCAAACTCCTGACCACCGATTAAAAATCACCGTGTATTGAAGAAACATCGCGAGGAACCCAGCTTACACCTGCAAAGGAATGCAATGTTGTGTGTGAAGTTCTCAATCCGCACTATCTCTTTCTGTGCCCTGTAGTGGGACTAGTATAGACCGAAATGATAATGATGCTATTGAAGAAAAGAGCTAACCGAGTGGAGGTTTTTATAAACTTTCTGTCGCCCGCGACTCCGTCTGCGAAGAATAGGGGTGTAAAAATAGCCTACGACCTATTCTCAGACCTGCCATATAAAAATATAGTTTATTAATTTATTAGTTTTCCATTTTTATTTGTTATTACTTTCTATTGCGTTTTTCTAATGTATATAGAATATGTGTAAATAAAACTTAATCAGTAAAGATTCTGGCTTAGCAATTTCAAAATATAGACGAAAAATGTCATAAAAATCGGTCAAGCAGGAGGAGGAGTTCGATAGCAAACACTGTGACACGAGATTTTTGGGAGCCCCTTTTCTCCCATAATATTGTTGCTCATAAATATCGATGGTCATAATTTTTTAAAGCATATCGCTTAATAGTTCTAACTGCAATGATCCATAATCCTATTGATCATAACTTTAAAAAGGTATAATATTGATAAAAGATAGGTACAGCGTGCTTGGAGTACAATTTTAATGAATTAATTTTCATGCTAATTTATGCTCATTTCTTCGCTACAGGACGCTACGCGACAGGAATCGGATAGCAATTGAAACGAACACGTATCTGAATATCGAAAGTTAATTAGCGAATGTATTAAAATATAGAATTTGACGACCAGATGGCCTAGTGGTTAGAGAACCTGACTACGAAGCTTGAGGTCTCGGGTTCGATTCCCGTGTCGGGGCAGATATTTGTATGAAAAATACGAATATTTGTTCTCGGGTCTTGGGTGTTTAATATGTACTTAAGTATGTATCTATCTATATAAGTATGATTATCCGTTGCCTAGGACCCATAACACAAGCTTTGCTTAGCTTACTTTGGGACTGGGTCAATTGGTGTGAATTTGTCCCGTGTTATTTATTTATTTATTTATTTATTTATAGAATTGGTTATAATATCGAAAAGTTTATTTTCTGAAATGTAAACTTTTTTAGACTGCTAAAACTAACCTTACCTAATGCGTTCCATATCATGCCGTCTTCATAAATCCTGAAAGTGTAAACCGTAAAAAAACTTTTCGATATTATATATTCGATATTTTAATACATTCGCCAATTAACTTTTGATACTCAGAACCATGGCAAGTTGAAACGCTAGTTCGTACAACATAATGACTTAAATTATCAGTTCGTACATTCCGGGCCGACAATTTTATTAAAGGTCGAGTTTTAACCGCACCCAGCGTGAGTAAGTGACTATTTAAATGAATGAAACTTAAGTACTAAATCAGCGGGTCATGATTCATTTCGCCACATACGTGACGTTCCATTATGTCGTTATTTCCTTATGGAAATTGCGACGACACTGACATAGTCTTCTCAAATGGTGTAAGCTAGATCTGTGCCTGACGCGATGATTAGAGACGAACAAGATGAACTTTTAGACTTGAGGCTTGGAGGGAACATTACAGCTTTTGATTGCAAGTAAAATCAAAATCCAGAATTTATTTCTTTCAGTAGGCCGTTAAAAGTTCTTTTACATGTAGGTACCTTCTTTTTAGTCGTCCAGCTTTCGGAAAGGCCATGATTGCCAAGAAGATAGCGCCGCAAAAAACTTGGCACAAAGTATTTTTTTCTCAAAAACAGATTACCTATCAATTGTCTTATAATGCACAACTACAAATGCATTTACACTAAATGGTTACAAGACAGCAATTAAAATAAGCAAAAGCAAATTCCCTTCAGTGAATGGTAAGACATACGGTGCCGAAACATGGGCACTCACGGTAGAGCTGGTCCATAAATTTAAAGTTGCTCAACTTGCTCAACGTGCTATGGAAAGGGTTAAGAAAATTTTTAATGTATAATCGATGAAACCAGATTACTGGTAAACATATTATAGGAACTATACAATACAAACTATACAATATGAATATTCTATACATCATTTTCGATGAAATGAAATTCGATGTAAAATTTGTCTATACTCCATTTAAATATTATTTATTTTATTAGCAGTACGGCTGCTCACCGAATCTAAGAGTATTTAAAAGCGAAAAACTTTTTCGGGTGCGCCGGTGGGATTCGAACCCACGTCTCCTGGGTATGCGCCCCAACGGGTGTTCTACCAATTGAACCACGTCGCATCCAACCGACTCCCCCGAAATTCTTGATCGCTTACATACGCCAACAGTGGCGCATACCCAGGAGACGTGGGTTCGAATCCCACCGGCGCACCCGAAAAACTTTTTCGCTTTTAAATAATCTTATACTCCATTTAATTTAGAATTAAATGAAGTATACGATTCAAGGGGATACCCGTTTTTTTAAATAGTCTAGCAGTAGTAGGCAAATATTAGAATTTATTTTGAAGAATCAAGTATTCCGAAGGCAAAACACTAAAAATTGATCAAATACCCACAAGCAATACAGAATGTTCAATAAATAAATAATAGTTTAAAAAAACTAAAAAACACGCTTTAAAAAATAAAAAATAAATTTTAATAAATTTCAATTCACTATTCTTATAGTGCAGTAAAAAATCTTAATAAGCAATTATTATATTGTTATATCCAGATCAAAATTTGTAAACAATTCTAAATTTTGATAAAATAAATAATAATAGTTTAAAATATTTTATTGTAAAAAAAGCGTGGGGTGCTTTTTAAGATGTTATCAAAATGATAATCCTTGACAATTGACACCATGCACCCCACGCTTTTTTTACAATAAAATATTTTAAACTATTATTATTTATTTTATCAATATTTAGAATTGTTTACAAATTTTGATCTGGATATAACAATATAATAATTGCTTATTAAGATTTTTTACTGCACTATAAGAATAGTGAATAGAAATTTATTAAAATTTATTTTTTATTTTTTAAAGCGTGTTTTTTAGTTTTTTTAAACTATTATTTATTTTCTATTTTTTTTCTTTCTACGCCCCTCACCTACAACCCCCCCAACCCCCCAACATCCCCCACCCCATTTCCCCAAACCCCCCCCCCCCAAACCCCAAACCCCAACCCCCACACCCTTACCCCCAATCCCCTAAACCCCCCTTACCCCCTCCTCATTTTACAAACCGCCCAACCACCTAAACCCAACCCCCCTAACACCGGGCCCCCCAACCCCTCCAACCCCCCCCCCCCCCCTCCCCCCGCCCAAAGTGCTCGTCAAGACGAATCAAACGAGCCCAAACTCGACGGGATTGTGTCGTTTTATTACATAGTTCCTATGGCCACCATCCAGCTCCATCATCAGATCAGCTCCATGTTACAATAATATTGCATTGTCATCCAATTTACACATATGTGCAAAATTTCAGCTCAATCGGAAACCGGGAAGTGGGTCAAAATCGCGCCCTAAGGAGTCGGTTACAAACATACAAACATACAGGTGAAGCTAATATAAAGCGTGTAATAAAAACAAAATCGTCAAAAACCGTGAAACTCAGCATAATAGTAAATGCAATGTGGTCAAAAATGTTCAGAATGGCTCTAACAATCGTGCCTTAAAACCCGCCTGCCAAACACTCTGTATTATGACTTTATTTTTATTCAAATCGTGAATCATAAAACACCGCCCATGACATCATATCGTCCTTGTTTGCTTCATCTGTTACATTTATATGTAAAAAAACAATAATTGTATATAATAGAGTAACCTAACCTAACCACACATTACTAGTGCAGCCATGATAGCACTCGCGTTCGCTGTCGGGATCGCAGTTACGTTGTATTTCTATCTCACTCGCACCTTTGACTACTGGCAGAAGCGAGGTGTCAAGCATGACAACCCCTGGCCTCTCTTGGGAAACAACGCAAAGAACTTCCTCATGCTAGCCAACTCAGCAGACATGGCTTCGGAAGCCTACAGGAAGCACCCAGGAGAAAAAATATTCGGCTTTTTTAAATATTCTACTCCCGAGTTAGTTATCCGAGACCCGGCCCTCGCCAAACGAATTCTTACCGATCCCACATACTTCCACCGCCGTGGCTTTTTCCCGAAAAATTTTCGGTTCGAACCGCTGCAGAAGAATCTGTTCAGTGCTGATAATGATTTGTGGCGATTATTAAGGTCTCGGATGACGTCAGCATTTTCCAGAGGCAAGCTTAAAGCGATGTTTCCGCTTATAGTCGAACGGACTGAGCGACTGCAAAACCGGCTGCAGAACATAGCAGAACAGAGGAAACCAATCGATGCAAGGGACCTGATGCAACAATTCACAACCGACGTCATCGGCGTCATAGGTTTCGGAGTCAACTCCGACTCACTCGACGGCGAAAATACAGCTTTCCGACATCTTGGTCTCAAAATTATTACACATAATTTTATCAAAGTTCTAAAACTTAACCTAAAACAAATCTTTCCCATATTTTTCGGCCATTTAAAAGTGTTGTATGAAGTGGAAAGGGAAATCGTGAGCATGATGAAAATGATACTGCGACAGAGGAATTATAAGCCGAGCGGGCGAAATGACTTCATTGATATACTTTTAGAATGTAAGAATAAAGGCGCCATGACAGGAGAATCAATAGTTGAAGTTAACGCTGATGGCAGTCCCAAGAAAATATCTATAGAAATGGATGACGAGATAATGGCAGCGCAGATTTCTTCGTTCTTTGCGGCTGGCTTTGAAGCTTCATCGACAAGTATTAGCCACGGACTGCACCAGCTGGCACACAACCCTCGTCAGCAAAAGAAAGCCCAAGAAGAAATAGATAACGTACTGACTAAGCACGGCAATAAACTAAGCTACGATGCCATTTTAGAGATGACTTATCTTCGATGGTGTTTCGACGAGGGTCTAAGAATATTTCCGTCTAGCGGTTACTTGCAGCGGCAATGCGTTCGCTCCTACACCATTCCCGATGTGGATGTGAGCATAGATGCTGGTGTGAATGTGAAGATCCCTGTAGCTGCTTACCACAATGACCCGGACATCTTTCCGGAGCCGAAAGAGTTCCGTCCCGAGCGGTTCGACCCTGAGGTGCTGACGGCAGAGCAGAAACTCGCATACTTGCCGTTTGGGCTCGGCACACGAGCTTGTATTGGTAAGAAAACACTTGTACCTACTTGAACTTGAAAGAAGCTGTATTACACAAAAAATCTTCATGTACTTATGCTCTTATGTTACTTCGCTGGTATATTACGAGTTATACATAAGAATCAAATCTTCCTTCACCCACTTCAAGTAATTTGATGAACACGATATTTGTGTCAATATCAAAAAAATTGTACACAATTAAGGGATTTAATAATTAAAACAAAACTTAATTGATTTCTTTGTGTAACGCAAGTTACCCATACAATTTGTGTGACTAACTTTCGTTATAAAAAGGAAGCGATCGTGATTTTGTTTTCATTAAGCCCTTAACTATATACAATTATTTTGAAAACGACCCATTTAGTTTGTCGTGGGTGTCGCCAAAAGACTAAATCCACCGATTTAGCTCGAAGAACATGCGAGTTGAAGAACAAATAACCACTGGGGGAGAAAAGTGACCAAGTTCGCTCAAGAAAGGTCACGCAAGTGCGACCAGGACCGGGAGACACAACGTTGGCAGGCCACCCACTAGGTGGACCGTCGCGAGTCAGTGGATACAGATAGCAAGCTATTTATCAATGTAGTGAGCGTTACAAGAAGACCTTGTTTAACAGTGAACGCCTTCCGACTGATGATGACGGTGGTATTTAATAATTATAATAATAGCCTTTAATCATGCATCCGTATCGTCTTAGTAACAATCTGTATGTATAAAAGGCAACCGTTACTGACTGACTGATCTATCAACGCACAGCTCAAACCACTGAACGGATTGTGCTGTAATTGAGCACGTAGATTATGACGTAAGCATCCGCTAAGAACGGATTTTCGAGGGATTAAATGGAATTTATATTTTTGTTTCAAAATACCCTATCTCCGTAACTGTAATTAATTAATTAATTATTAAAGATTTCAAATTTGGCATGCAAGTAGGTGATAATAACAATAAAAAACTAATTATGGGATTTTTGGAAAATCCCACGGGATAAGGAAAAACGGGATTTATATATTCAATTCAATCGCACCGTCTCAGTAACCATTTCTTTTGAATCATAGAGGTTTTTGGAATTCCCCGCGGGATAGAGAGCGGGAGTTGACTATGCATTTTATTTGTCGCGGACGAAGTCGCGGGAAAAAGCTAGTATACCTAATACTAGAATCCATCTACTAGGCCATCTACTAGGCCATCTACTAGGCCATCTACTAGGCCATCTACTAGGCCATCTGCTAGGCCATCTGCTAGGCCATCTACTAGGCCATCTACTAGGCCATCTACTAGGCCATCTACTAGGCCATCTACTAGGCCATCTACTAGGCCATCTACTAGGCCATCTACTAGGCCATCTACTCTGTTGGCCACGGTTGCATGTTTAGTTTACTAAAATGTTTAAACGCAAATTTTTCGTTGCAGCCGAGCGTTTGGGCCTGATGCAGTCTCTGGCGGGTCTGGCGGCGGTGCTGGCGCAGTTCTCAGTGGCGCCCGCGCCGGGGGCTCCGCGGGACCCTCCCACCAACCCCAAGTATAACATTTTACAGAGCTTCAGCTCAGGTCTGCCGCTCATCTTCCTGCAGAGAACACATGAAAAGGCTTCATAAATACTATTCGACAAATACCTAAGTATTTTATTATGATACCGTGTTTTTTTCGTCACGCTTCATGGCCGGCGACCACTGACGGCATGGCACGGCGTGGCATTTTATTACTATCAAGTTATTTTGAATCTTATTTCAATGTGTTTAGAATTCATGTTACTTTATTTTGATACCACGATGCCGCGACGTCCTGAGGGCCGATGCCACGCATAACCAATAAAGTAACATGAATTCTAAATTCATTGAAATAAGATTCAAACTAACTTGATAGTAATAAAATGCCATGCCGTGCCATGCCGTCAGTGGGCGCCGGCCCTTACGGCACTTTCACACGGGCAACGTCCCGTTTTTTGCGGGTTCGGTTTTTTGCAGGATCCCGTTTAGTAGCATACGTGTTAATGTGGTAACATTCACAATGCTCGTGTGAATGTTACCACTAGCGGGTACGACCACCCGGTGCCCCCACATAACGCAACCCAACTCCTCGTAAAGTTCTTTTTTACGATTAAAGTATGATTGCAACGTATTAATATCATTAACCGCGGGCCAGCCTTCTCGGAGATACAATAAGACTCTGCCCAAAGCTGGATCACGGCTTGTTTGATTTTTAATTTCGCGATAGTCCATTAATAAAGCGGTCTCTGCAAAATGCATAAACGTTTGTTCGGGTATTTGTTTTAATTGTTTATTTAACATTGGTAAAACGTGACAAACCGTCCGCGCCGTTATTTTCCGATCTGACGTATTCGATATCGTATGTATAAGCCGCTAACTTAATGGCCCATCGCTGCAATCTACTAGCTGCCATAGTAGGGATACTTTGCTTGGGTCCAAAGATAGTTACTAACGGTTTATGGTCTGTGCGTAACACAAACCGTCTTCCATACAGATATTGGTGTAATTTTTCCATACAAAATACTATTGCCAAAGCCTCTCTTTCGATTTGTGAATAATGTGTCTCGGCACTGGTGAGCGCGCGCGAGACGTAAACAACTGGGCGCTCCCCGCGCGCCCCCGCGCCGTCCCCGCCGTCGCCACGGCGGCCGGCCGCACAGCTGGGCGCGCTCGCCTGAGTCAGCACTCCGCCTATGCCGCGGCTACTGGCATCGCACGTTAAAAACAAATCTTTACCCGGATCGTAATGTGAAAGGACATCGGAACTAGTTAAAATCTGTTTTACGTTTTTAAATGCCCTTTCACAGTCTGCATCCCACCGCCAAACCGCCTTCTTTTTCAACAAATTATATAATGGTGCAATGATGGTGCTCATTTTATTGACAAACTTAGCGTAAAAATTTATTAAACCCAAAAATGACCTTAATTCTGTAACATCATTAGGCCGCGGTATTCTCGTAATTGCTTCTATTTTCTCTGGATCAACCTTGAGCCCATCCTTAGAAATTATGTACCCTAAGTATTTGACTTCGCTTGTCAGAAAAGTACACTTATTAACTTTTAATTTCATTCCATTAATATACAAGCGATCTAGGACCTTTTTTAAGGTTTCCAAATGCTCCGATTCATTTGGTGACCCAATTATAACGTCGTCCAAAAATACCTCGACATTTGGGATACCATTCAACAAATTTGTCATAATTCGCTGAAAGATTCCGGGGCTGGAAGACAAACCGTACACTAACCTTTTGTATTTAAATAAGCCCCGGTGCGTGTTAATTACGGTTAGATTGTCTGGGTCGTCTAGCAATATCTGATTATATGCCTGGGATAAATCTATTTTCGAAAAAACTTTGGCCCCATTCAGCCCTACTAAAAGGTCATCGATTCGTGGCAGAGGGAACCTGTCTACGTGTAACACTGGATTCAAAGTGATTTTATAATCGGCACAAATTCGGAGCCCACCGTCCGCCTTACGTACCGGCACTAATGGTGTTGCCCAGTCCGAGCTGTCCACGGGCTCGATGACTCCGGAGTCGAGCATCGCCTGGAGTTCCGCGTCGACGCGCTCGCGCAGCGCGAACGGCAGCGGCCGCGCGCGGCAGAACACCGGCGCCGCGCCCGCGCGCACGCGCAGCTGCGCCGTGCCGCCCGAGAACCGGCCCAGCCCCGCCGTGAACAACTGTTTATATCTGTCGAGTAATAACATAATTTTTCCTTTATTTTTAGTTTCCTCTCGAGATACGGTGACATTCGAATGTAATAGGGGTACTTCAATTTTGAATTCTGACAGCCATTGTCTGCCTAACAGTGACGTAGTACCCCCCTCAATAACAAACAATTCTAGAAATTTCGACCGCTGGCCGTATTTGATTTGCGGCTTAATTACACCAATCGGTTTTACTTTTGTACCGTTATAGAAATTTAACACTAAATTAGATTCTTCCAGTGGCCTGGAACTAAAATACCTATTATAAGTTTTTCTGCTTATACAAGATACGACAGAACCGGTGTCTAATTCCATTGGTATCGGAATACTATCAATTAATACTGTAACACTCACCGGCCTGTAGCCGTTCAAACACAATTGATGTATGTCCTCTTCCACCTCTGAATAATCTCCTCCCGAGGTCGGATCTTGGTCATCGTCCGACGGTGCGTCATGCCGCGCGCGCTCCGAAGGCTCTTCCTCGTCGGACAGCTGGTCTTGTGGCGCCGCTTCCACGTGAGCCAACAGATTTCTGCCGGCGGCCTCTGTCCTTTGCCGCGGCCCGCCTGACCGCATAGGACACACCCGTCGCAAGTGACCGCTTTGTCGACATTTTCCGCAGATGTATTTCCGAAACCGACACTCATCACCCCGATGATCGATTGCGCCACACACTCTGCAATCTTTCCTCGCATAGCTGCCGCCGCCATCTTGCCCGGTTGGCTGGCGCTGCGCGCGGGCGGCTCCCCGCGAGGGGGCGCGCGCGGCGCGAACCGCATTTAGGCCGCCTCTGCCCTCAGCCTCGCCAGGCTGGGCTTGCTCCACCGCCGCCGCGTCTCGCTCTGCCGCCTCCATGGCCCCAGCTAGCCTGACTGCTTCGGCGTAGTCCAAGTCGTCTTTCGCGAAAAGGCGTTGCCTTATTACATCGCACCGCAAACCACACACTAACTGATCGCGTAAGTTATCTTCCAGTGCGGTCCTAAACTCACAATTCTTCGATAATTTCTTCAACTCCGTAACATACGTAGATACGCTCTCTCCTAAGAGTTGCCTTCTCTGCCTAAAACGATATCTTTCCGCCATAAATGATGTTTTCGGCTGTAAGTGATCACGTAATATTTTAACCACTTCTTCGTATGTCATATCACTTGGTTTCGTAGGGCTCGTCAAATTACTTAACAATTCATAAGCGTCGTCCCCCATAGCAGCGATTAAAGTAGGTAGCCATAGTTCTTTTTTAATATCGTTCGCCTTAAAACACATCTCGGCTCGCTCCACGTACAATGTCCAATTACTCGAACTTACATTAAAGTCTGTTAATTTGCCAAACGACATTGTATAGGTACGAAGATGAAAAAAATAGTAATAATTGTAGTAAAGATTTAAATGTTTTTTTTTAATCTTATTTTATTTGCCCGCGCACGTAGGTAGACACTTAAAATCCTCGTTAGCCACTATACTGTCCAATAAAACACGTCAGCTGTTGGAGCGGTATATTGACAACTGATCTTAAGACTAACTGCGATGCACGCACACAAGCATGCATACATCGCAAATGCATCGAGATGAAATTTGGATACATAGTGATAGATGGAGACCCTGAGAAGGACACAGGATAGTTTTTATCTTGAAAAATTGCTCAGTTTTCATCTCATCATCTTAGTAGAGGAGACGTGGAAGATCGACTTTTACCGATCTGATAACTCGATGAGATATATTTTTTATTAAATATAATTTATAAACAAATATGCCTATGATAACTTGCCTATCGAAAAGTGTTCATAGATTTTTTAGTTTTTTTGTGGAGTGCCTTTAGCCATCTTCCAGCTCCATCATCAGACCCTGGTTACCATCTGGGATCAAAGTACTCGTCAAGACGAATCAAACGAGTCCAAACTCGATGGGGTAATTCGTAATTTCATTAATTCAATCCCAGATGGTAACCAGGGTCTGATGATGGAGCTGGAAGATGGCTAAAGGCACTCAACAATAAAACAAAAAAAAAACAATAGCTATGAACACTTTTCGATAGGCAAGTTATCATAGGCATATTTGTTTATAAATTATATTTGATAAAAAATATGTCTCATCGAGTTATCAGATCGGTGAAGGTCGATCTTCAACGGCTCTTAGACCATCCAGAGGTACATAAATTAAATGAAAAAACTTCGCTAAAAAGCCCGATCGAGTCGTTAACGAAAAAACGCGCCGAAAGATCTGTCAAGCGAAAATTTCGTACGGAAACCTCAAACGTATTTCGTTTAGGAATCTGTTTTTGTGTTTTTTCAGTTTCGGCAAGCAATATTATCTATCACTAGCTTTTTCCCGCGACTTCGTCCACGCACAAATCTTTTTTTATAGTTATAGAAATCGTTCTATCCAACAGGGAACTGGTATTTCACGTCCACCACGTTCGATTTTAAAGTCATTATTGTTTTCGTGATCAGCGACCCGAAAAACCATAGCAACAATATACCTACCCATGTTGATTTTCAGACTTTGTCACCCCATTTCCCCCTTTTAGGGGTTGAATTCTCAAAAAACCTGAAACACGTGTTTACTCATTTATTGTTAGGAGTACTTCTGTGAAGTTTCGAATAAAATAGTCGAACTAATCTTGTTTTCCCATACAAACCTTGGACCCCCGTCTCACCCCCTTAAGTTGTGAATTTTGAAAAATCCTTTCTTAGTGCACCCCTAGACCTTATAAGGCACCTACGTGCCAAATTTGGAATCTCTAGAACCAGCGGTTTGGGCTGTGCGTTGATATGTCAGTCAGTCAGTCAGTCAGTCAGTTTCTTCTTTTATATATTTAGATAAGAAAACTATTAATTATTATTTCCAACAATTCGGTATAATACTTATTGCAGTAATATTATAAATGTGAAAGTGTGTTTGTTTGTTTGTCCTTCTTTCACGTCGAAACTGAGCGACGGATTGCCGTAATTTTTTATGGACATAGTTGAAGGGCTGGAGAGTGACATAGGCTACTTTTTACTACGGGAACATATCTAATTCCTACGGAAAAACACGTTTCAATCTACTTCAGCGGAGGCGAAGCGGAGAGCATCAGCTAGTTTTTTTATAAATGACTGCACACAGGTGGACGAGAAAATCGGAAGAAAGGTACTTATTGATTTATTTATTTATGTAAACGTAGGTAAATTTCGGTTATCCGCTCCGATCAGGGTGGATAGATAGACACGCGTTTCCGAGTAACCACTTTAGGGTGGCTGTTCTAGGGTCGATAAATGGAGCACATCCTCTTATTGCTCCCGCGGGAATGTAATTTTCTGGAGTATACACAATTCTTTAGGTCTCAAACTATATCTTTACGGAATTTTACTTGAATCGATTCTGTGGTCAAAGCGTGAAGAGGTAATAGATAGACAGAGTTACTTATCCATATTATTATTATCTCTGTCTGTCTGTTAGCTTTTCACGCTGAAACTGCTGAATCGATTTAGATGTAATTTGGTATGGAGATAGATTAAGAACCTGGGAAGGACATAGGATAGTGTTTATCCCGGAAAATCGCAAAGTTCTCGCGGAAATGCGAAAAAACGAATTCTTTGCTGACAGAGACGCGGGCAACAACTAGTACATTTATAATATGAATTACATACATACAATCACGCCTTCTTCCCAGCAAGGGGATAGGCAGAGACTATTTCTTTCCACCTGCTACGATCCTAACATAAATCTTTCGCTTCCACAACACTCATTATCTTTTGACACATGCTCGCTGAATATAAGTTTTTATGAATTAGTATAGTTTAAACAAACCCGCTGCCTCTTATGCCTCAGGCGGCGTCTTCGCTCGCTCGCAGCTGCACTCTCTCAAGAGTTGGGCAACTCGGACGTGCGCGATTACCCGCTAACCGCGTTTGCCTCGCGGCCCCATCGGAAGAGTTCGAAACGCTAATTTCTATATCTTTGTGATTTACAGTCAGTGCTTTTGATTTTCGTATTGGAATCGTGGGTCCAACTCGGGAGATTTGGACTTGCTTTGACGATTAATACCGTTTGGCTCAGATCAAATAAAAAGTAAAGATAGAGCGCTGCAAACAACGAAGTGAGGCCGGTCAAACTACACCAAACCGTGTGCTTACACAATGGCACGCACACACTTGCATCCAAACTGCACCAAATTTTGCTTAGAACCCAAAACGTCAACACTAGTGTTACCATTATAATGTTGTAGTTACCCTGTTATTGCAACCTTTTCTTTTTTCATTTTAAATTCTATTCTTTATTAGCACGGCTTAAAACGTGAGAACGTGACACACAACGTAAAGTTGTTTGTTTCTTGTAAAAGTTTATCAACGTTTTTTACTGTAGTAACGGTATCAACGTGACACGCAATGTTATATCGGGGTATTAAGAATTATTATGGCAACACCGGCCTACGCACACATGTTTATAAAACCGGCCTCACTCGGCTGTTCGCAGCGCTCTATCTTTACTTTTTATTTGATCTGAGCCGTTTGGTACCAAAAAACGCCCCTTTTGTGGGACAATTTTTCCTCCCGTTGTACCTACTACCAAGCAGTCTAGAAGTACTATGGGAAGGAAATTCTACCCGTGGTACTACTAACATTGTAGTAAAATATTTTTAGGTTTTTCTTGTAGTCACTCTCGTCATACATATTTTGAAAATATATCTATTGCCAATAAAAAAATCTCATCAGATCCAGTTTCGTGAAAATAGATCTACCAAGAAAATAATATTACTTAGTTGGGATAACTCTACCGCCCGACTCTTGCGCCGCGGGCTTATCTCCATCGCTCTGTAATTGGACCGGGGTTGATTTCTTTCAGTCGTTTACGTGCATTATCTCTCCGTGGGATCCTGGCCTACCCGCTCCCTAAAACTACTGTAGGTACTACGGAATTCTACTAGCCACTAATATTTATAGATGTGAAAATTTACGAATGCGTGCGTGCGCGAGTGAGTGTGTGCCTGCGTGAGTGTGTGTACGTGTGTGTGTTAACTACTTAATTAATAAAAAAAAAATAATAATAATAATCGTTTATTGATATAACTGTATCATATTACACGTTGAGGTTGAGGCCTTCTAGTAGGTAAGTAAATTACCTGTAGCAGAAGACCTCGCTCATCCAAAAAATAGAACATTTCTCAGATTACAGTCTGCGTTCGTACAATATTTATTAAAATACTTAATCTATTTCTTAAAAAAACTAAAGCATGAGTGTGTATGTGAGTGTGTGTGTGTGTGTGTGTGTGTGTGTGTATATGTGTGTGTGTGCGTGTGTGTGTTATTTACGTCTTCTTTACGCTATTCTATTTCTTATCCTATTGCCAATCGGTATTCTACAGGCTACATTTCGGCGAATGTACTTCGGAACTACACGACCTTATTCCACCTGCTCCTTTCCTCCGCAGGTCGACCAGGAGTAGGCGGAGTCTCCACCCTTACGTTGCCAGTATTCCCAAAATTCGCACAAAGCGTTTTCGCTCTTCCTTCATCAACCGTACGTCTAAGGATTGAAATTCCTTGCCTGCGACTGTGTTCTATGATCGGTACAATCTGGCCGCATTCAAGTCTAGGGTGAATGAGCCTTTACTAGGCAAGCGCGCTCCATCGTAGGCCTCATCTTCGTTTTCCATCAGGCGTGATTTTTCAATTCAAGAACTTGTCAAAGTCCAAGTTAAAATATCTTTATTTTTACATACAATTATAACATTAGGATTCCGTGATTAAAACTTTTCGACGTCATTTCTCCAGTAAACAAAGACTTTAATACCTTAAATAATATCAATCGCGATCACCATAATTTATCGGCTATTTCAAAACGTCTTAACCCACAATTTATGAGCGTCGCGGGGCACCTTTATAAAATATCGTGCACTGGATTTGCAGCGTTACTGCAAGATATCGTTTCACCCATATTGATGGTGAGGACGTGATCCAGCAAGGACTCTGCAGTATCCGTTTACTTGACGTATAGCTGATACAAGCCATTGTACGGAGGTTTAAAAACAGCGCCAGAATTGCGGGCAATTTGAAATGAATTTCAGTGACGTGAGAATTGTGTTTTGTAGCGGTCAAAATGTATCTTGTGAACGGGAAAATTTTGTCTCTCGCTGTAACGACGCGACGCTTGGACGACCAGATGGCCTAGTGGTTAGAGAACCTGACTACGAAGCTTGAGGTCCCGGGTTCGATTCCCGTGTCGGGGCAGATATTTGTATCAAAAATACGAATATTTGTTCTCGGGTCTTGGGTGTTTAATATGTATTTAAGTATATATCTATCTATATAAGTATGGTTATCCGTTGCCTAGTACCCATAACACAAGCTTAGCTTAGCTTACTTTGGGACTAGGTCAATTGGTGTGAATTCCATGATATTTATTTTATTTATTTAATACTAGCTGTTGCCCGCGACTCCGTCTGCGTGGAATTAGTAATTTGGGCAGCTTATTTTTGTTATCCAATTTGCTTTTTCATCAATTATGGCTCTCCTTAGTTCGTCGATATAAAAAAATACCCGCCCCCGCAACCCCCTCCCAACCCAACACCCGCGTTCACATTCACCACAAGTCAGGCGTGCCTATAGAGGTTTTACTTCAAACACCCCCGATTTTGAAACATTCTTCCGCTCCTATTGGTGTTAGCGTGATGATTATATAGCCTATAGCCTATAGCCTTCCTCGATAAATGTGTTATCTAACACTGAAAGAATTTTTCAAATCGGAGCAGTAGTTCCTGAGATTAGCGCGTTCAAATCTAAAAACTGTTCGATAAATTCTTAAAATAGACGTATTTTTCTTATTTGTGAACCGATTCAAATGAAACAAACACAAAATGTTAATCCAAGAAAATACCAACATATCAGTGAAAACCGCATCCTTCTAGGTTAAGCCGTTTCTGAGATTAGCGCGCACAAACGCACAGACAAACAGACAATAATTTTAAAAATCATTGTTTTGGGTTCTATTGCGCTAATAAATGGCCCTAGTGACGGTTTTTCTCAAATATCTTCAATGTACAGACACCGACTTATTACAGATTTATTATATGTATAGATGAGTCATAACAGTGTAAGAAAGAAAAGTTGCTCCTGTGGTCATACAATTAGCGAGTCAGCAAGCTTAAAGATTTATTTAAATGGGCCGAAAGTTGGCCAGGCCTCCCACACGGCGATGTAGACTTGACTAAAAAATATTGACTATAGACACGAACAAAAAATGTGTATGACCCATGTACAGTGCTGTTTAGGGTCCCGTTGGCAAAATGGCTAAAACGGAAAGTCAAAGTTAAAATATCATTATTCAATGTGATAGTGGTGATAACCATATTTGGTTGCCGACGAAGTTAGAATCATCATCAAGGTCGAGATATATTTCAACGTTCTTGGACAGCGCCCTCTCTTCCTGCTTAAAGTTAAATTATTATCCCACAAGAATTAACCCTTAGTGGGCAATGGCAAGATATTATGCCTGTGTACAAAGGTGTTAAACGTCCAACCCTCCAAACATCCAAGCATTCAAACATCCGAACATCCAAGTTTCCAAATATTCAAACACAATCACGGAACCTTACTACTGCACGAGTCCCACACACACTTAGTCACTTTCCATCATTATTTTTTACACGTTTTCCACAAAATAAAAACAGTTTTTTGTACCAGGGCATCATAGCCCGCGGAAGCCTCGCGGCTGATATGGAGCGCCATATTGGCTGCGCCATAATTGCGCAGCGTCATCTGATTAAGTTGGTAAATCGAGTGGAAACCGATTGATGGATGACTGTACCCGATCGCTCATTATTGGTTAGTTTTGGCGCGAAAGTTGATCTATGGGTAAGCTTCAGTGAACGAGGATAAATTAATTTTATTTAACGGATTTTGTCGGTCGTCGCGGGGATTACGTCACGCGCTGTTTGTACAGATGGCTTGTTTGTTCTGAGTACCTGGTAAGCCGGCGTCGCATAGAAATGGCCGACTTTTTTTGAGAAATAAGTTTCTTTTTAATTCCATTTTTAATACAAGCTTTTTGCTGACTGTACATTTTGTCCCTGGTTGCCATGTAGGACCGAAGTACTTGTCAAGAAGAATCAGACTTAGATGCGGTCGTGTCGTTTACTACAGAGTTCCTATGGCCACCCTCTAGCTCCATCATCAGATCAGCTCCATGTTATAATAGTCTTGCATTGTCATCTGATTTACACATGCATGCAAAATTTCAGCTCAATCGGAAACCAGGAACTGGGTCAAATTTAACTTGCATGATTTGTCCCGTACGTATGTACATACATTGCAAGTTAATAAAAAGCTTGTATTATGGTTGCTAAGCTAACGAACTAGTGGCCATGAACATAGTACTAATACTAATAATTTCTGGTGATTTTTATTAATATATAAACATACTAGCAGTTTCCGGCGACACCGTCTGAAAAGAATTCGTTTATCGCGTTCCCGCGGAAATTATTTAATTTTCCGGGATAACAATTATCCTATGTCCTTCGCAGGATCTCAAACATCACGGTTTAAGTGTGAAGAGCTTCGGCTAATTCCCTGTACCATTCCAAGGGTACCTCAAGAAGTATGTCTGCCAAATTTCTTGTCTTTAACTCCCGTTGTTAATAAAGCTGTGTATTGTTTGTCAGGTACGTATCAAAATATAAAATAAGAAAAAAAAATAAATAAAAAAAAAATAGAAAATATTTATAGTTTAATAGTACATTACTGCAGCGGCCGCGAAATAGGGGATTGCCGGCCGAGTAGTAATAGATGGCCGAGTGTTAACGAGGCCATCTAGAGATACGAGGCCGGCAATCCCTGTTCGTGGCCAAGGCTTGTATAGTGCTTTTCTCAAACATGCATCATCATCATCACCACCATCATCACCGCCATCATCATCACCATCACCATCACCAACAACATCATCAACATCCATCAACATCCATCAACATCCGTCAACATCCATGAACAAGAACATCCATCAACATCCATCCATCCATCAACATCCATTAACCAACATCCATCAACCAACATCCATCAACATCCATCAACATCCATCAACCAACATCCATCAACAACCATCAACATCCATCAACATCCATCAACATCCAACAACATCCATCAACATCCATCAACATCCATCAACATCCATTAACCAACATCCATCAACCAACATCCATCAACATCCATCAACATCCATCAACCAACATCCATCAACATCCATCAACATCCATCAACATCCATCCATCCATCCATCCATCAACATCCATCCATCCCTCCGTCCGTCCGTCCGTCCGTCCGTCCGTCCGTCCGTCCGTCCGTCCGTCCATCCGTCCGTCCATCCATCCATCCACGTCGACCACGTCGACCTATTAAACGTCATGGTGCTGTGTCACATAAAACAATAGACGATCACTTTGCTGGCCTTGGCCAGCAATGTTGTATGAAATTCCATTATTGACCTCGTCTAGCCGCACCTGCAACGTGACAGTTCGTGGCGTATTTTAAGGAACATAACGTCAATATTTCATAGCATGTTTGGGAAAATTACATTAACACACTGTTTTAAAGACTTGCTTACTACAAGGATTACTTTTTTATACAGAATAGTGTTGTTGCGATAATAGCAATAGTCTATCTATAGACCGTGATACTATCGTGGCCGTGAAAATCAGTCATACTATCGATAGTCCTATCGAAACTATCGACCCTTGACGATACTATCGAAGTGAAAAATAGGCGATACTGTTGAACTTGGTCAATAATATCGATACTATCGATAGTTTCGATAGTAAAGATACTATCAAAACTATCGATACTATCGATAGTGAAAATTAGGTGGTACTATTGAACTTGGTGGATAGTATCGAAACTATCGATACTATCGATCAAGTTCAATCATCATCATCAACCCAGCCTATATTCGTCCCACTGCAGGGCTCAGGCCTTCGCTCAGAATGAGAGGGATCGGGAACTTCACAATACATCATTGAATTTCTTCTCAGGTGAATACAGATTTCCTCACGATGTTTTCCTTCGCCGTAAAGCTCATGGTAAAATACAAATGTAATTTCGTACATAAATTTCGAAAAACTCAAGAGGTGCGAGCCCGGACTCGAACCCACGATCAAAGAACATAGGTCAAACCACTAGGCCACCACAGCTTCCAGCATCAAGTTCAATAGTATCACCTAATTTTCACTAGCGATAGTATCAATAGTATCGTCTTTTTTGACGCGATACTATCGACCAAGTTCGATAGTATCGCCTAATTTTCACTATCGATACTATCGATAGTATTGCAGCATGTCGATATTTCGATAGTACTATCGCACTATCGACTATTTCTCAAGGTCAAACTATCGATAGCGAAACTAACGCTTTCACAACAACACTGATACAGAATTACAGACTAGGTAAATCAGTTTTTAAAGTGTGACTACAAAGTTCACTCTTCGGTATGCTTAATATAAGTTTTACTTCATCAAATACTTCTCGATCGCGTTTACGTTAAAATTTCAATTACTATCGAAAATTTCCAGAAATTTTTGCGATCGAGAAGTATTTGGTGAAGTAAAACTTATAATAAGCATACGGCAGTAGAAGAAATTCAGCGACGAACGAAACGAAACGTTACGACGCATCGCTCAACTGTCTGTCATTTATTATTTTGTCAGTTGCACGCATAATAAGTACCTATATAAGAATGTGAAAACTTAACTGTAGGCAATAATTATACGAAATTTAAGTTATAATTACAATATCTGAATTACCTAGATATGTCTTAGCGACGTATAACAAGAATTATTTACTAAACATACTTGACCGCAGCAACGAATAATACCTAGGAACTTAAAATTAAGGTACGTTTTACAAGCTATTACTATTATACTAATTAATATTGAAGTGAATATTTGACATGTTGGGGCAGTTTTTTATGGAAATGTTTATTGTTTTTCCAGGTACACTGATGTTTGTTTGTGAAGCTGATGGTGGCTGATTTCTAACCTGTGATCTCAGATCAAATAAAAAGTAAAGATATAGCGCTGCGAACAACGAAGTGAGGCCGGTCAAACTACACCAATCCGTGTGCTTACACAGTGGCACGCACACACTTGCAACCAAACTATACCAAATTTTGCTTAGAACCCAAAACGTCAATACTAGTGCTGCCATTATAATGTTGTAGTTACCCTATTATTGGGTAAATGCCGCCTATGTAATAAACCTTTTCTTTTTTCATTTTAAATTCTATTCTTTAATGAACTAAATTTCTATTCTTTATTAGCACGGCTTAAAACGTGAGAACGTGACATGCAACGTAAAGTTATTTGTTTCTTGTAAAAGTTTATCAACGTTTTTTATTGTATTAACGGTATCAACGTGACACGCAACGTAGTATCGGGGTAGTAAGAATTATTATGGCAACACCGGCCTACGCACACATGTTTATAAAACCAGCCTCACTCGGCTGATCACCGCGCTCTATCTTTACTTTTTATTTGATCTGAGCCTGTGATGTGGAATGTGGGTTAGTTTGAAGAGACGATGGTGGCTGAGAATCTGACTGTACCACTGGTTGGGTTTGCAAACCTGTTGTGTGATGAGGCAGACTACTGTTAGAAGATGGCTTAGAACGACTCGTAGAAGATGTTGCTGATGGCTCGGACTGGACTGGTTGACATGAAGCTGATGGATGTGGATTGTCTGGAAATATTAGTGAGCTCGGTTGATGTGATGTTGATGGCTGTGGATTCAAATATATGTCTTCATGTGGCACAGTTTGAGCAGATTTCAAAAATATTTTTTTAGTGATTTTTTTTGTTATAAGTATTATTTTTGTTTTCCACAGAGTCATCTACATAGCCTTCAGCTACTTTGTCTGATTTCCAGCCACCATGTCTCTTCAGCTCAAGAACATTAGCCCCTGAATCTGCTAAAAGAGTTGCTGATGAGCGCCTGAAACAGTGACCTGTGTACAAATGGGGGCTATCAAGATTTAAAAATGTTGCTATATCCTTGGGCATTAAAGCAATCTTGTGTCTCCCAATGACCTGTTTAGTGCATTTTCCTTTTCTGTACTGTAAAAAAAATCTGTCTGTGTTTACTTCTTTTGGACGTAGTTGATAATATTTTTTGACTATATGAAGAAACGGGTCCCGGATTACAAATGAGCGGTCAGTTTTGGTTTTTGTGTCACATAACTTCACTATTGCTATATTGTCATAAAATTCAATGTGTTTGGTGGTAATATTTGTTAACTCTAATCCTCTACAAGCTCCACTAACACCGAAGATCAAAGCAACCTGAAAAAGGTAAATGTATTATCATTATTTTACAAGCTTTTTACAAATATAGAAAGGTAGTATTTACATAATTAAGGCAATTCTGTATATAAATTGTTATTTGGTTTCCCAGGTACACTGATTTTTTTATACATATCTATTTATTAGGGTTAGGTTAAGTTACTTATTATTTAGTTTGATTAATTATTAAGATTTAAGTAGGATAGTAGATATTTTAGTTTTATTTAAGTTATTAAGCACAATTATAATTATACTGTTAATAATCAATTCTCAAGCACTAGCTGTTTCAAAATGTAATAATATTCATAATACATATTTACCTTTGTGCTCAAGTAAGTATCATCTGGTGCATCATTTAAAAAGTTTTGGACATCTTCCGATGTAAATATCTTCGACTTTTTGCACTTAAATCCATCAGCTTGGCGTTTCAACCAAGTGATTAAATTGTTGTATTTTTTTTATATCAATGTTCTGCTTAATATGTGTCGTCGCCTTGATCATCGAGTACACCGCCCACAGAGTCGATGGCTTTTTAGTTTTCGCCAGTTCGGTAAAATATGCCAAAAATACAGTTTCAGAGAAACTTGCTGCCTTTTTTTCATTTTTCCAGTTAATGAAGTGGTCATAAGCTGCTAAATATTTTTGTTTAGATTTGGGAGGCAGCAAGTTTGACATCGCTACCTCCGCTTCTGCTTTTAGATCTGGTGGTGTGCTATCAACCTCCATGTCACTTGATGATGAACTCATGTCTTATTTAAATTTTAACTTTATCCTTTTATATTATTTAAAAACCACTTGATAGGTTATAAGTTTATGTTTAAGCCGTACCCATAAGTATTTGTTTTTTTTTCGATTCCCGCCAAAATATTTTTTTTCCCAACAATTTATTTGTAAGCTGTTCCAGTTAATGTTTTTGACGCAAAATCTTGTGATGATTTATATTTATTAAATAATTACGACCTTATTAATTGGTTATTTTAATAAATTGTTAACAATAAACGTCAATCCTTATTTATTTTATTGAATACCTGATTAAATCTAGCCAAGTAAGATATTAAAAACCGGCCAAGAGCGTGTCGGACACGCCCAAGGTAGGGTTCCGTAGCCATTACGAAAAAATCAAGTAATATTTTTCTAAGGATTTCGTATGTGTACGGAATCATCCAAGTTTAGGTATGTTTTATACCTTAGGCTACTATTTACTCTTAAACTACAAATAATTTCCAAGCAATCTTAGCCGCTATAATTTTCCTAGTAAATTTGATATATTTACTACTATTCTGAATTTTTTCAAATTTTTCCACCCATCAGTTTAGATTTTAGAGGGGGGGACGGTCGATTTTAATGAAAATTGTCACTTTAAAGTTGAATATTTCGCAAACAGATCCCTGAATAGAAAAATCATGTTAGCAACCTCGCAATGGTTTTAAAAGACCTATCCAAAAATACCCCACACTATAGGGTTAGTCGAGAAAAAAAAAATCACCCCCCCTTTACGTCTATGGGAGGTACACTAAAAAAAAATTATTTTTTATTTTTTATTTTACCACTTTGTCGGCGTGACTGATATATATATTCGTGCCAAATTACAGTTTTCTAGTACTAACAGTCTCTGAGCTTAGCCGCGGACAGACAGACAGACGGACAGACATGGCGAAACTATAAGGGTTCCTAGTTGACTACGGAACCCTAAAAAGTAAATTCACAAACTATATTTTTCTTAATTGGCAGTATGTCATTGATAGTCAATAAAAGAAAATACGACCCACTAAAACAAAAGACAATCTCTTTGCTGGCCAAGGCCAGCAAATTTGTATGAAATTCCATTATTGTCGTCTAATTTGAAATTAGAACGAATCTTCCTCAATTGCTATACAATGACATACTTCGTGTTCTATTGTCACGAATATAAGCACCACATTTCCTTGGATATTTGAGAAAAAATAATAATGGACGAAATACATAATGGTCATTTGAATTGCAATTTTCTTGAAAATTCTCAACTTTACAGGATTTTCATAAAATAACCCTAACCTAACCTAAACCAATCTGATTAATGGGTGATTCTTCAAGGTCGTGATTTTTGTTTTATTCCTCTGTCGTATTTTTTTTTTACTTAGTACAGAATAAATCATGCTCCCATGAAAATAGATTTGTTCAGTACCATAAATTTATGTTACTGAACAAATCTATTTTCATGGGAGCATGATTTTTTCTGTACTAAGTAAAAAAAAATACGACAGAGGAATAAAACAAAATCACGACCTTGAAGAATCACCCTAATAATAATAATAATAATAAAGCCTTTTATTTCTAGCAGTTAACAACAAATTATTAGCATAACATATAATATTTAAATTTATAAAATTAATTTACATGCATTCATTTTTAATATATTATGTCAATAAAGAAAATCAATAAAAATAAAATAGTTCTGAGTATTAATCAACAATAAATAAGTTTTACGATTACACGATTAAAAAAGTTCGTTTAATCAATAGTCTCATAGAAAATTTTTGTATATATTATGACCATTATGTATTTCGTCCATTATTAGTTGTAAACATATATTTTGATACGTTCCCTGTTTGTCATAGTCACGTTACGCTTTTTCAGGTGTACGTTTCGGATGTTGATAACGTTTAAAACATTGTTATCAGCACAGCTGTTCTAACGCAGTTTAACGCAGTTTTGTTGATTTTACTTGGTGACTTTAACATAAATTATTCCGACCAAAATGACAGTAAATTTAAGCAGTTGATGCAGTTTCTGACTACAGTTGATCTGACACAGCACGTAAATGAAGCGACTCACTTTACTAGCCATAGTGAAACGACCATAGACCTGGTATGTACTGACGCTCGTGTTGAGAGTGTGGATGTGAGGCATGTCCCTGAACTCGGTGCTCATGCTTTTATCACGACCGAGTTAAACATTAAAAAGCGGAAAATTATACCAACCATGATCACTTATAGACCCTTAAAAGACATAAACTTTACTGATTTCAATCGTGACCTTGACGAAATAGACTGGAGCCAGATAGAACGCCTCGAAGACGTTGACGAAATGGTGAGACGTTTTAATGACCTTTTACTTGGACTTTTTGACAGACATGCACCGGAGAAGACTGTTGTGGTGAAGGAGGCACCAAAACCATGGCTTACCAGTAATGTGAGGCTTATGATGAGCTTACGAAACGAAGCACACTCGAGATTTAAGCGAACTAAGTTAGACTCACATAAGCAGTACTATCTGGATTTGAAGCATCTCGTCATTGCAGCAATCCATAACGAGAAGCGTGCCTTCTTCGAACAACATATCAGTGACACAACTGACAGTAAGACTCTCTGGAAAAATTTGAAGCGGACGGTTCTTCCAGAGCCACAAGTGCAAAACGACTTACCAAACCACTTGAATGACCCTGACCTGATAAATCGCCATTTTCTCAACGTTCCAGGGCAGTCAGAAGTAACTGTATCAGACTTGTCTTTTTTCGAATTTCACAGGCACGGAGACTCGACTTTTAAACTTACAACAACGACTTCGACGACTGTGACCAAGATTATTACTAGAATAAAATCGACAGCAAAGGGACTGGATTCTATATCCGTTGACATGCTTCATCTGACACTTTCAAGGACTGCCGACATTCTGACATTCATTATTAACAAAAGTATTATGACTGCAACTTTCCCGACAGACTGGAAAAACTCTCGAGTGAATCCATTACCTAAGAAACCAAATCCAGCTGACCTATCCGACCTCCGTCCTGTAAGTATCCTTCCTTGTACATCGAAGATACTGGAAAGGGTAATTTGTGATCAGCTGTCGGAATACCTGGAGGAAAATAGCATCCTGCCTGAACTACAGTCGGGTTTTCGCAAAGGTCGATCAACTGCAACTGCGTTACTTGATGTAGTCGACAACATCTTACAGGCAAGGGATGCTGGCAGAAGTACCATTTTGGTTCTTTTGGATTTCTCCAGGGCTTTTGACTGCATCAATTTGTCCTTGCTATTATCTAAGATGTCATATTACGGATTTGATGCTATGGCGATTAGGTGGTTTGACAGTTACTTGTCCGGCCGGGCGCAAACAGTTGAGTTACGCGGAATGCATGGTGGTGTTTTGCGGTCTTCTCTTAGTCCTGTTAACAGAGGAGTGCCGCAGGGTTCGATTTTGGGTCCGCTGCTTTTTATAATTTACAGCGCTGATATCGTTTCCTGTATGGCGAACTGTAAATACCATCTTTACGCCGACGACTTGCAACTGTATGCATCCAGTGTGCCTTCAGATGCAGTCACCGTCGTGAAGAGCATAAACGCGGACCTTGATCGCGTTTTTTCCTGGTCGGGGAGGAGCTGTCTGGCTCTTAATCCTAGAAAATCTAAGTATCTTATATTTGGATCTAAGCATCAAATTCGTAATACTTTGAAAAATCTGGCTACCGAGAATGTTGCTGTCATGGGCGAACCAATAGAGAGGGTAGATGTAGCAAGAAATCTTGGGCTAACTATGGACGGCGAGCTACGCTTCGAGAGCCATATAACTCAGTTAGTTAGCAGCTGCTTCTATCGCCTTCGGATTCTTTACAATATTCGTGATTACCTCAGTGTGGATTTGCGTGTCCGACTGTGTGAATCACTCGTATTGTCTAGATTAAATTATTGTGATGTCGTCTATGATGGTTGCATACTTGGTCGTTCTAAGAGATTGCTCCAGCGAGTTCAAAACGCATGTGCTCGTTTTTGCTTCAGAATCCCTCCTCGGTCCCATGTCACTCCGTACTTGAACGCTGCTGATTTGCTTAAGATGCATAATCGCAGGCACTTGCATCTTGCAACCCTTTTGTTCGGTGTAGCGCGGCACAAGACGCCTTCGTACCTTTTTGAAAAAATCACATGGTCGAAAAGTGTGCGCAGATTTAAGGCTATTGTTCCGCCGCACCGTACGGTGGCGTTTCGAGGCAGTTTCAGGTTTGCGGCGTCTAAGTGCTGGAATGACATCCCCCCTCCCATCCTAGGAGTGACTAGCAGGTACACCTTTGGGCGAAAGCTTAAAGGCTATTTGTTGTCATTTCAGAAAACTTAATTCCTTTCCTTTCCAGCACTATTTCACAAAACTTCTTTGATTTTTCTTTGTCTCGGTTATTTCACTTCTTGTTTTAATCCGCGCAGAGTTGTATACTTGGCAAGTGAGTTATATTATAGTATAGTAATTTATGATTAAGTAATTTTGTTAAAATTATTCGTTTTTATGATCTACAAATTATCCATTTACGCATGTAGTTTATGTAGTTCATCGCTTATATTTATAAGTGTACATTTTATCTATCTGTGTGGCGTTCCGGGTATTACCGACGGTACTGGCTGAAAATCAGCGCTGGAGTGTTATAAACGCCTCAGCATTATGCTGAGCCAGTGTCCAATTTGCAACCGCAATGACACACTCTATTTTTAGCCTTTGTATTGTCCTTTTTGTTAAAATATTTATGTGTCTTGTGTTGTTGTAAATAAATGTATTTTCTTTCTTTCTTTCTTTCTTTCTTTCTTTCAGTTGATCGTCAAGGTAAAATAATTGTGGGTATAAAGCGTGACGAAAGGATGCATTTCGGCTAACCTTGTATCCCAAGAGCTGCAGCACCTGTTGGATCCGTCCCCGAAAACCCATGCTTGGGCCGGTGCATCCTGGGCATTGATCAATGATGTCCTGGCCAATTACGGATATTCATTGGCCGATGGCTAATAACTCGACACGGGAGGTATAAAATTATTTTACCGAATTATTCTACCACTGCACGTTTCCTCCGGCACTTCCTGCCACAAAACTGCTTCCAACAAACAACTAACAAACTGCTTGCTGCAGTGAAATTGCGGAATCAACTACAAACAGCAGTGACAGCGGGGCTTTCAAGAAAAGAGTTTATATGTACTTTTACATTCAGGCAACAGATCAGTGATTCTCCTTGAATTGTTGGTATTCATGGGCAGTGGTAATCTTTTCCCGGCAAATGACCCGCTTGCTCGTTTGCCTCCCTTTCACAATAAAATAATTAAAAAAGCGTCTTCTACTTCATCATCATCCCCAGCCTATATACGTCCCACTGCAAGCACAGGCCTCCTCTCAGAATGAGATTGAAGAATTGGGAACTCGACACACAGGTTTCCTCACGAAGTTTTCTTTCACCGTAAAGCTCATGGTAAATTACAAATGTAATTTCGCACATAAATTCCGAAAAACTCTGAGGTGCGAGCCGGGATTGGAACCCGCGACCCTCTGCTTGAGAGGCCATAGGTCAAACCACTAGGCCACCACGTGTTTTTCGGTCTTCTACTTGAACTTGACACTGGCAAATTGGCCAAATTGTCCTCCGATAGAAAGAGCCATATTTATTTAACCAGCGACGTGGAAAGTCGCCAGTCTTAAGGTTTTGACACACAGCGCCAGTGGGCAGGGCACATCGCTCCTAGAACCGACGGCCAGGGCAGTAAGGTACTAAAGTGGCGACCGCGAACCGGAGGGCGTGGCGAGATCAACGATGCAGGAACCACTGGCGGGTAGCGAGGGACCGATCGTTGTGGAACTCTTCGGGGGCCTTCGTCCAGGAGCGGACGTGTTTTGGCTGATATGCTGAACAAAAGCGTGACGAAAACAAGGAATCATAAAAAAATGCTTATTAGTCGTATGTTTAGTATTTATGAAGCCTATTCACGTGTTGGTTCTCTGCAGGAAGATGAGCGGCAGACCTGAACTGAAGCTCTGTACAATGTTTGACTTGGGGTTGGTGGGAGGGTCCCGTGGAGCCCCCGGCGCGGGCGCCACTGAGAACTGCGCCAGCACCGCCGCCAGACCCGCCAGAGACTGCGTCAGGCCCAAACGCTCGCCTGCAACGAAAAATTTGGGTTTTAACACTATCGTAAACTAAATATGTAACCGTCACCAACAGAGAAGATGACCCATTTCAGCAGGGATGAAGTGCAAGGCCAGGTGATCTACCTTCTAGTATAATTAGTTTGTAGGTATTCTAGCTTTTTCCCACGACTTCGTCGGCGTACAAAAAAAAGTGATGGTCAACTTCCGATCTCTATCCCGCGGGAAATTCCAAAAACTTCTATGATTCTAAAGGAATGGTTACTGAGACGGTCTTTCCCTATCCTGTTTAACATAAAGCATAAGTACATAGGTAAGGATTTTTTGTCTAAGTAATGTAGCTTCTTTCAAGTTCAAGTAGGTACAAGTGTTTTCTTACCAATACAAGCTCGTGTGCCGAGCCCAAATGGCAAGTATGCGAGTTTCTGCTCTGCAGTCAGCACCTCAGGGTCGAACCGCTCGGGACGGAACTCTTTCGGCTCCGGAAAGATCTCCGGGTCATTGTGGTAAGCAGCTACAGGGATCTTCACATTCACTCCAGGATCTATGGTCACTTCTACATCGGGAAAGGTGTAGGAGTGAACGCATTGCCGCTGCAAGTAACCGTTAGACGGAAATATTCTTAGACCCTCGTCAAAACACCACCGAAGATAAGTAATTTCTGAAATGGCGTCGTAGCTTAGTTTATTGCCGTGCTTAGCCAGTACGCTATCTATTTCTTTCTGAACAATCTGTTGCTCGCGCGGGTAATGTGCTAGCTGGTGCAGTGTGTGACTGGTACTTAACGAAGAGGCTTCAAATCCAGCAATGAATAACAGAAAAGTCTGTGCCGCCATTATCTGGTCATCCATTTCTATAGACACATTCTTCGGACTACCATCGTCGTTAACTTCAACCACTGATTCCCCTGTCATAGTGCCTTTCTTCTTACATTCTAACAGCAAATCAATGAAGTCATTTCGCCCACTTGGCTCGTTATTCCTCTGTTGAATTATTGTTTTCGTCATGCATGTTATTTCCTTTTCGATTTCAACCAGCACTTTCAAATGACCGCAAAAGATGGGAAAGATATGCTTTAGATTAAGCTTCAGAGTTCTGATAAAATTAAAAGTAGTAATTTTAACACCTAGTTCTCGAAATACTGTATTTTCACCGGTGAGCGAGTCGGAGTTGACTCCGAAGCCGATGGCGCCGATGACGTTGATGGTATATTGTTGCATCAGGTCACGTGCATCGATAGGTTTCTTCTGTTCCACTTTATTCTGCAGCCGGTTTTGCAGTCGTTCAGTTCGTTCGAGTATAAGCGGAAACATCGCTTTAAGCTTCCCGCTGGAAAATGCTGACGTCATACGAGATCTTAGCAATCGCCACAAGTCATCATCAACACTGAACAGATTCTTCTGCAACGGTTCCCTTTGATAATCTTTCGGGAAAAAGCCACGGCGGTGGAAGTATGTGGAATCGGTAAGAATTCGTTTAGCGAGGGCCGGGTCTCGGATAACTATTTCGGGCGTAGAATATTTGAAAAAGCCGACGATTTTTTCTCCTCGGTGCTTCCTGTAGGCTTCCGTAGCCATGTCTGCTGTGTTGGCTAGCATGAGGAAGTTTTTCGCGTTATTTCCGAAGAGAGGCCAGGGCTTGTCATGCTTCACACCTCGCTTCTGCCAGTAGTCAAAGGTCCGAGTGAGATAAAAGAACAGAGCGGTCGCTATTCCGGCAGCGAGTGCGAGTGTTATCATGGCTGCATAAGTAATGTGCAATCTGTTCAGGTTGCTTTTGCTTTTATACGTTAAACAGATGTAGCAAATAAAGGAGGATATGCTAACACCGGCAGGTTGTACATAGTTTGCATAACAATAAAGTAAAGTAAAATTTTTCACAGTATGACATGAAATTGGCAAGGTATTTTGATGAAATAACATGAAATATTTTTAGTGGGCTTGATTTGACTGTTAATAGTTTACTGTTATACTTGGCACCATTTCAGATACCATTAAGTACTCTTTGTGTCAAGTTGTCCTGCTTTTTACATTGGTTTTGGTGGGATAAGTTTTTTTTATACTTTTAATTAAAATAAACACATATTATGTGTTAGGTCATGATAAAACAAAAACCATTTGTCATACAAAAAATATCTTTAGACTAATTAAGACCTTTTTAAATAGTTCTAAAAATCAAAAATCAAAACATTTATTCTGCTATCATTGCCAAGAAGAATGCGCCGCAAGAAACTTGGCAGAAAGTCATCTTTTCAAATTAAAATAAAATATATAAATTACAAACTAAAAAACCATAAAAATATAGAATGAAATAAAAAAATAATAATTATATAAAAAAACAATACAAGGATGTAGTGGCTCCCTTAGTTAGAGCCGCGTCCCTTAGTTAGTTCTTTAGTGAGAGCCGCGTAAATGCACATCTTCAAATATTCACCCACCTAATTTCGATAATTTATTGTTAAGACGAATGAAACAGATTCTGTAAATAAAGTAAGATGATGTCATCGGCGTGTAGAAAGGATTTGCTACACTGAATGCGCTCTGCGGTCGCGGTCAGGTCAAGTTGAACGCAGCCCGCATTATGTATGAACAGCAATGTCGGTCGCTATAATAATTATATTGCGCGTGCGTGCGATCTGACCGCACGTTCAGATCGCATATCTATACAAAATATATAGAGACCGACAATGTTGTTCGTACATAATTTTAAATCTACATTTCAAGTCATACACCAATTATAATTAACACTAATGAAAAATCAGTTTTTCTGCTTCTGACGAAAGCAAAACAACCCCGCGAGCCAGTTCAATGCGATTTATTTTTAGTTAGATGCGCTGCACTGCATTTTGAATTACATTTACACAGTAAATGTTATCAGATCAGTAAGCTGTCTAACACTTAGACTAAATACATTTTTTCATTAGGAAACAATCTTCGATCAAAACCAAAGCTAAAATTCATAGCTCAGTTTACGCAACATTATTAGCCATCTGCCATTTCTTGAGTCTACCCTTGAAATCATGATATGAAATATCGGAGCACACTATTGGTAATCACGGTCTACAAAGTCAAAATATCTTATTAAATTTAGGGAACAAGCACTTACGAATGTTGCAAAAATCTACTACCGTTTAGGAAAAACTGCAATGTTATTAAATAACATACATCGAAAGTATACAATAGGTACAACTATTTTGTAACACAGCAGATACGCTATTTGAAATTAGGGATCGTCAATGCGGGTCGGAAATATTTCAAACATCCCTGTCCATGATATACTCGTAGACTATGATTATGTATTTGAATTTTGTATCTGTTTGGTCGCTTAGAGTTTTTGGACTTTTATTATAAAACGTATGCGATTTCCTAGAAAAGACTTTGGTTTTATCCAGTCTGGAAGATAGAACCTTACTTTACTAGGGGCGTTCAATAAAAAGTGAGAATGAGTATGTTATAAACAACTTTTACTAAATGTCATTTTATTTTTCGACATAGTCACCTTTTAGCATAATACACGTAGTATATCTTTCTTCTAAACTTAAAATTCCATTTTTAAAAAAGGTCTCATCTTGAGTACTTAAAAAATCTTGTACTGCAGTGACTACCGCGTCGTCGTCTACAAATTTCTGGCCTCTCAGGTATTGTTTCAATCTCGGAAATAGGTAGAAATCACTGGGAGCGAGATCTGGTGAATACGGAGGATGCTTAAGGATATCGAACCCAGCATCACGAATTGCAGCCTTTGCAACGGCGGACTTGTGTGCCGGGGCATTGTCCTGGTGGAACAGCACAACTTTCGAGAGTTTACCTCGCCGTTTTTCGCGGATCTCATTGCGCAATGTTGCTATTTGTTTGGCGTATAATTTGCCCGAATAGTGGCTCCATGCTCGAGATACTCAATCATTAATACCCCTTTACCATCCCAAAAAACAGAGCCCGGCAGATGGGCTCACCTTGAATTTCTTCGGAGTTGGAGATGATGGCCTTTTCCATGTCATAGACTGCAGTTTCGTTTCTGGGTTGTAATGATGGAGCCATGTTTCGTACATTGTTATAAATCGCGCCAAAAAAAGTTCCCGGTCTTGCTGCATCAGGTTCAAAGCTTCTTGACAAATCTCTAGTCTAGTTTGTTTTGCGTGTCAGTAAGCATTCTTGGTACCCAACGCGCAGATACCTTTTTCATACCCAAGCGTTCATGTAAAATATTATGCACGCTCCCCGTTGAAATCTTTACGTTTTCAGCAATAAAACGAACCGTGACACGAGGATCCGCCAAAACTGAGTTTTCGACTTTTTTCACAATTTCTTCAGTTACTGCTGTAGTAGGGCGTCCGGAGCGGGGGTCGTCCATTGTCGATGTTCTTCCACGTCTAAATTCGGCGCACCAACGTGCGACTGTCGAATACGGAGGAGCATTAGACCCTAAAGTGTCCCGCAAATCCAAATTGACTTGGTCCGTAGAAAAATTTTTCAAACACAAGTATTTGATAACGGCGCGCAGTTCAATTTTCTCCATTTTCGCTAACGTACTCAATAGCATTGCAAAGAAATTACCGTATATTTTTTTAAACAAAAGACAGTTAGTTTTTTTTTTCATAGCAATCAGCTAGATAGATTAGCTTTACCGGCCAGTGTTTAATTTCGTAATATTAAAAGAGTTTGCATCTCATTCTCACTTTATATTGAACGCCCCTCGTATATGTGTATCAAAGTTCAAGTTACTCCGATCACTGGTAGGTAGTAGGTTAATTCGAGAATAAAAGCTTGAAATGAGCGACATACGAGCTGTAGCTTGAGGACCTTAAACGTGGCTACACATCCAAACGGACAGAATTTAGCTTTGATTTTGTAGGTACCCTGCAATCTAGTTTTATTGTTGATCGTAGTTTGGGACCATTTTGGTGGCCTTCTTACTGTATTAATCAAGTGTACTGTAGCCAGTGCTCAGTGGGTCGCGTGATTTTCGATCCTCGGTGGCAACGTGCGCTAACGAGGGGCGCGGGCGCCGCGTTTTGAAGCAAGGCCCATCAATTTATTTACGAGATTTACTGTCATGACAACATGACATGGTTTATAATGGGTAAGGTAAACTCAGTGTGAGCCGGGATTTGAACCCAAGACCCTCTGCTTGAGAGGCCATAGGTCAAACCGCTTGGCGACCATGGCTACGGCTTTACGGTGAAGGAAAACATCGTGAGGAAACCTGCATACAGCGGGGAAGACATTCAACGGTGTGTGTGAAGTTCCCTGTGCTCGGCACTGACCCAATACAAGGCACCTTCAGCCTTATGTTATAGTAAGACAGGTGACAGATGGGTGTCATTGGGCGTTGAGGTGTCGAGAATTGGTATTACCTTAGATTAGATAAGTATTGTGTGACATATACGCCAAATGGCTCAGCCTTAAACTAAACAAAGCTTGCTATTTAAGTGTTAAATAAGGTTTTAAACATTATATCATACTTCCGACTAATACTATAAATGAGAAAGTTTGGTAAGATGTTTGAATATTTGAATGTTTGGATGTTTGTCAGTTAATTACCGAATAACAGCAGAACAGATTTTGATGGAACTTTTCATTATATTTATGTATGTTTTCACGGTCAAAAAATTTGGCCCATAGTTCAGCGTGTCGCACACAGCGCAGATGCGGTAAGATTTTATCTGCGTATAAAAACTTATCTGTCTGCAGGTATCACACACAGTGCAGATGCGAGGTTTTACATTCACTGTAAAATTTCGGAGCCGAGTAGACGTGTTTTGTGGTGCGGATTGCTTATACAGGTTGTTTTTTTTATATAAAAGGGGGAAAACGAGCATGCGGGTCACCTGATGGGGAGCAATCATCGCCGCCCATGGACACCCGCAACATTAAGGGTGTCACAGATGCGTTGCCGGCCCTTTGAGAGATAGATAGGCTACAATTAATTTTCAATAAAAGCACGTTACACTTTCTTTATTTCTCTTCACGTCAAAATGTAAAAAAATGCGAAAATGCATTTCTACGCAAGGATGACTTGTCGTTTGCTTAAGTAGTACGTAATTTTTATATTTATTTTATTATACACTGAAGTTACCAATCGGCACTGGGCCCGCGTGGGAACTACGACCCAAACCCTCTTATTCTTAGAGGAAGCCTGTGCCCTGCAGTGGGACGTAATATAGACTGGGATGATGATGATGATGATGAAAGTGTGCCTCTGCGCATCCACCTGTATTTGTCTGCAGGTAAAATCTTCACATCTGTCGGATTCTGTCGATATATGTCGGTGCTCACAGATACGCAGATAAAAATCTTACCGCATCTGCGCTGTGTGTGGCCCTCCATTGAATTGTATAGGGAGCGATATTGACAGATATCCGTTCAGATACAGATATCTTACCGCATCTGCGCTGTGTGTGATACGCTTTCACCTTTCATACAAACGAGGTCACTTTGATGTCTTGGTTCTCCACTAGGTAGTGCTTTGGCTGTGATTTGATAATGGCTACTCCGAGCATTGATAAAGGGCATTCAGAGTTCTTAAGATATCCACCTGATTGAATCTGCGTTTAACACGGAAATTATACATGTTCAGACATCTAAAATGGCAATAAAATGCAATGAAAATCTAAGTGCTGATACAAATTCCCTAGCTGAGGTGTGAACTGTTTGTTGAATCAGTTGTGTATTTTTGGAACTCTGGACCTTCATTATTGATGCTCTGGATAACCATCATCAGATCTCAACCGAGGCATCGTCCTGGTGGAGAACTAAGGCATCAAAGTGGCTTCGTTTGTATGATTGGTGGACTGTGGGCCAAATTATTTGACCGTGAGTGTATAATATTATTATAACTACTTATCGTTTAAGTATTAGTATTATAATATATATTATAGTATTATAATATTGACGACCAGATGGCCTAGTGGTTAGAGAACCTGACTACGAAGCTTAAGGTCCCGGGTTCGATTCCCGTGTCGGGGCAGATATTTGTATGAAAAATACGAATGTTTGTTCTCGGGTCTTGGGTGTTTAATATGTATATAAGTATGTATCTATCTATATAAGTATGTTTATCCGTTGCCTAGTACCCATAACACAAGCTTTACTTAGCTTACTTTGGGACTAAGTCAATTGGTGTGAATTGTCCCGTGATATTTATTTATTTATTTATTTAATATTACTAGCTGTTGCCCGCGACTCTATAGTTAGTGGTATAAAAATAGCCTACGACCTATTCTCATACTTACCAAATGTAGAGAAAAAAATAAAATATGGATGTTGACACCACCAATCAAAAGACGTACTTTTTATGAGCTGTCAAAACACATTTCTCCCATAGAGTTTGAATGGCAATAGCAACATATAACGTCACTTGTGCGCCAACTCAATCAACTAACTATTTATTTGTTTTAAAGCCACAAAAAATCTAATTTTGCAGTTAATCGAAAATTAATTTGGTTTCAGGGCTAAAATAAAGCGTTTTTTACTGGAGCCGTGACTATGTATTATTTTTTAATGGCGTCAACATCCCTATTGACTAACTTTCACAAACTTTCCCATTTAGTTTCTAAGCTGTCCCCAAGGCCTATCCAATGTCTCTATTCCGCGGCTATAGATAGCATACGGCCCGTGCGCAAAGAACGATGCAGTCTTTCTTTTAAAACGTCGCACTTAATTCACCTCCTTGAAACCCCATTTAAATTTTTCGATAAAACTTCATAAAGTGGTTGATAGAAACAGTACCGCGTGCCCTCGCATACTAAAAGCCCAATCACCTTTATAAGTGCTTTTAGAAGAAAACCTTTCCTTTTGTTATTTCCAGAAGCGTTAATTGATTTAACGAGTATGGAAGTTTACTGGCGTCTGTGCACTTCGGTTCTTAAAATGGCGTCTTTCGTATTGGGCTAATGTCCCTCTGCAGGGCACCTCACTGAATGAGAGGGCGTGGACTGTAGTTCCCACGCGGAACCAGTGCAAATTGGGATCTTCGCACACGCCTATAAATTTATTCGTAGGTGTGCTAGGTTTCAATGCTAAAAAGTAGTGGTAGCCTTAGTGGTTGACCTATAACCTCTTAAGCAGAGGATCGTGGGTTCAAGCCTGGTGTGTCACTTGCGAAATTACATTAGGATTTTACCATGAGTTAGAGGACAACATAGTGAAGAAACCTGTACACACCTGCAAAGAAATTCAATAGTGTGTGTGTGTGAAGTTCGCAATCCGCACTGGGCCCGCGTGGGCACACTGCCCAAGCTCTAACATCCAGTGACGACTGTCCTGCAGTGGGACGTACCTATATAGGCTGGGATGATGGTGATTTCTTTTTATATGAAACGGCGTAAGGAGCATGCGGTCACCTGATGGTAAGCAATCACCGCTGCCTATGGACACCCGCAACACTAAGATAGATTGGATGATGACAATGACTTTGCGGAAGAGCGTATTTTATCCATTGGATTTTTAACTCTTTCACTTACATAAAAACGTAGCGGAGATCTGACATAACGAACGCCGGCGGCGTGTGCGGCGCATGGATGTACAATTAAGGGCGCTAGGAAATTTCCAATAAAGCGTGTAACATTATCCGCGTCCGTTGGGCACCATAGGGCGACCAAGCGGTCTGGAACACTAAGGATATCCTATTTATTTTTCTGCTAAATTGAGAGAGAGAGAGATATATGTTTCTTTACACATATTCGATATAAACAGAAAAAAAATATTGAACAGTATAAATGGGGCCGCATTCAGCATAATGTTGTGGCAAGCCACAACGCTGTTTTTCAATGGGGACCCATTTAAAACTAAACACAAAAACATACGTACACACTGTGACGACACGAACGCCAGCGGAAAGAATAGTTCGCAACAAAAACCTAATTAGAAGCCGGAAGTATGTATGACAATGCTTAAGCCAAGATTTTGTTATGGCAATTGCAGTGAATAATCAACACTTTCAATAATAAATAAATAAATAAATAAATATCATGGGACAATTCACACCAATTGACCTGGTCCCAAAGTAAGCTTAGCAAAGCTTGTATAATGGGTACTAAGCAACGGATAAACATACTTATATAGATAGATACATACTTAAATACATATTAAACACCCAAGACCCGAGAACAAACATTTGTATTTTTCATACAAATATCTGCCCCGACACGGGAATCGAACCCGGGATCTCAAGCTTCGTAGTCAGGTTCTCTAACCACTAGGCCATCTGGTCGTCTACGATACTGTAATACATCACATAACATTAAACATTACATAATCAAATTGCCACTTGCTAAAACATTTCTTTCTTTCTTTCCTTTCTATATAATTTCTTCATCATAATCATCATCCCAGTCTTTATAATCTATAATCTAAAAAACTATAATCAAAGGTAATTTATACATATATTTTTCACCTCCCTTTTCCCGAAACTACAGCCGCACCAAGCCGGGGTGCGTCGTTAGTGATATAAATATCACCTTTCGTGAAAAATTATCTAAATACATATTTTTGAAAACCACATTAAAATTCGTTGCGTAGTTAAAAGATCTAGACAGACGCGTAGACGGCGGGAAGGAACTTTGTTTTATACGATGTAGAGAAGAAATGATAAGTAAGATTGTTATTAGACGGACAGACAAACATTTAGACAGGTGTCGGTAGCTGATGGAAGTGTGCTGTGTGACGAATTTAAATTTAAACAGAAAATTCCACTTTGTCAAGGGGATATCTACTACGAATTTCAAAGTTCGTATCTTGTCCTCCTTTTAATTCTTATTTTTAATACTATTAGCTTGAATGGAACGGCACAACACAAAGTTCTAAAATCGAATTTATGAACTTCGTAAAATAAGCCTTTTTGAGCTTTTAAAATGTATCCTTCAACAACTGATCATAGTCACCCTACTACCCCTCGTAAAACAATAATTGCATTATCCATTTGTGCATTATGGTCAGGGCCCTCAAAAATATTTCAAATCCTTTAGAACGTAACGGAAACCGATTAGGCGGCCATTTGTTTTATTTGCGGTCTTTCTTTGGAACACCTGGCTACGAATGGGTAATCCAGGGGGTCGAGGAGCAGGTGGATAAAAATATCGTTACGGAGCTTAGGTACCAGGATATCATAGCCCGTTGAAGTTAGAACGTTTAGGAGAATGATTTCGATGCCATCATTTTGTTAACGACCCGCGGAATAAATTTACAGACTGATTCAGGATTCAGGTTTTGAATAGGGTAGTATCTGGGCGCTTGCTATCGCATTCACATTTTGCTTTCTGTCAAACGGAATAATATGGCAGGTAGAGATGGCGATTGCGATAGCAAGCGCCCGCGCGTTATACAATGATTGTGTTTATAGATTTTTTACTTACGAATGTAAGAAGCAAAGCGGATGAACTTCTATAAGTATACATATATTGTGAATGGAATTTGTGTTACGCAAATAAACCGACACGCGTATTTTGTCACCTGTAAATAAGCTGTCAATTTTCCGAAGCTACCAGGAGACCATGGCCGCGCGGCGTTCAGTTAATACTCGGAGCCCGTTTGTATAAAACTTGTATTTTTCCTGCTCACCGGCTCGCGTGGAACAATCGAGAAAGAAATGTTTTCGGGGTTCCGTATGCTTTAATTCAATAATGAAGAATTTATTTCTTCACACGGTACTTCGCGTACGACCCACCGTATCATATGAAAGCTCTAAGTCGCTCAAAGAGCGCTGGAGCAAGCTATGCTCGGAGTTTCCCTGTGTGATCGAATCAGAAGTGAGCAGATCCATGGGAGTGCGAAAGTTACTGACAAAGCTCGAAGAGTTGACAAACTTAAACTCAAAATCAAACCCAAACCCAAGCCTAAACCCAAACCCAAACTTAAACTGTCGGCCGATGGGGCGAAGGATATAAAGTGGCGACGGCTAACCGCGGAATACGAGGCGCCGGAAGGCTCCCAAAAAGCTGGACCGACGTTCTGGTAAAGGTCTCAAGAACAACTTGGATACGAGCAGCGCAGGAACGATCGTTGTAAAACTGTTTGGGGGAGACTTAGTTCATTAATGGGCATCTTTTGGTTGATATGATAATGAAAGAGCATTTCAACTCGCATCACAGCACGGTTTACTCGCAACTTTTTGTCCTACACTACGAAGTTGTACCCGAACAGCTTTGACATAGGGCTTTCTGCTCGTAAGCCTTCCACAGACTGGAGCGTGTTCAGCTCGTTGTATAACGCTGAATCATAAAAAACATATTATTATGGTGACACACACTGGAAGCACGGCGCAGCGTATATGATTCAGTTGATTGTTGATTGTTCAGTTGTTTGTTTGACGGCCGGATAGCCTAGTTGTTAGAGAACATGACTACTAAGCTTGAGGTCCTGGGTTTGATTCTCGGTCGGGGCGGGTATGTATTACAATACCGAAGTACGAAAGACCGAATGTATTAAAACATCGAATGGGTCAAAAGACCGACACGATTTTTTTCTGAAACCGTAAACTTTATTAGAATTTATTAAAACGGTGTCATACAGAACCCATTAGGTTAGGTTAGGTTTGTTTCATAACAATCTTAAAAAGTTAACGGTTTCAAAAAAAAAATGTGTCGGTCTTTTGACCCATTCGATGTTTTAATACATTCGGTCTTTCGTACTTTGGTATTGTAATACATACCCATTTATCTACATATATAAGTATGTTTGTCCGTTGTCTAGTACCCATAGTACAAGCTTTGCTTAGTTTGGGACTAGGTCAATTGGTGTGAATTGTCCCGTGATATTTATTTATTTATCTATACTATTAGTTAGGATGGAGTGTCCATACATTCCCTCACGGAACCCTTCGTGTTCGAGCGCAACGCGCTTGGTCGTTTTTTTGTCGCGAAATACTCGGTAAAGAGAGCGGAATGCGCCACAGTTGTATTTCTCTCTGAGAATTTCATTTGACATATTTATTTTTGAATATTTTTTCTTTATTTCAATATAGGGACAAGTTTGCGTGGGAATTTCTTCATAATCTACACTTTGAATAGAAACTACAGGATAATAAAGGCACCACGGAACTAGAGTTTAGGTGAATAATTATAGTCGACCAAGAAATTCCTTTACCACCCTAAGGTTCCATGTCAATAAAATTGTACGGCTTAAAACAACAATAGTACATTACTGCAGAGGCTGGCAACCCCTGTTCCGGCCGAGGCTTGTATAGTACATTGTGCATCAAGGGCTTTTAATGACTCGAGTTTTTAATCCCGTTTTTTACTGCCCGTCACAATGCTACACACGCAATCACATTGCGAGAAAAAAAAACAAAAATAAAATTATTATTTCTCTAAACACTTGAGTAAATTGAATAAAATAATGGCTACCCGCCAATACAGATTGTCAATATAATCGAGTCATCTACCATAGATAATGTAAACTGTGTTTAGTTTAGGATTCGAATGGTCATACGGCCAGATTCTGCCAAATTTCAGCCGAAAGACGTCCACTGCTGAACATAGGCCTCCCCCAAGGCTCGCTAAACAGATCGGCCCTCTGCCATCGGCATCCAATGCGTTCCCGCCACCTTAACCAGGTCGTCGCTCCATCTTGTTGGAGGCCTATCTACACTACGTCTTCCGGTCCGCGGACGCCACTCGAGAACCTTTCGGCCCCATCGGCCGTCAATTCTACGAGCGATGTGCCCTGCCCACTGCCACTTAAGTCTGGTGATTCTTCGAGCTATGTCCGTGACTTTAGTTCTTGCGCGGATTTCATCATTTCTAATGCGGTCTCGCAGAGAAACTCCGAGCGTAGCCCTCTCCATCGCTCTCTGAGTGACTTTGAGCTTTCTTATGAGGCCCATCGTTAGTAGGTATATACTTACATAAACATAATTATTTTGAAGGTATATTATATTTTGTGTAAATATAAATAGCTTGTAATTACTTAGGTTTGTGTTACATTGTATTGCTGTTTTCACCCGAACTGTCAAAGGAGGGTTATTCAACAATAAACTTTGATCTAGAGATTCTCCTTGTATTGGTACAATCCCAATTCAATTGGTTTAAGAGGATTCATACACTTAATATTCCGACGAATCGCAATCCAATCTAGATGACCATTCAATCTAGACGATGCAGGAGCGCTTAGTCCCGAGATGGAGCCCTAAACAACTAACCTAAGCCTTCCTGTTCATTTGGAGACGCTAGCGACAAGGGAAATACTACATACATGTAGAGCTTCGATCATAATATACGTAGATGCAAGGTTGTACTACACAAAATCAATTTAAAAAATCGTCTTCGTCGCTCCAATTATGTCAACACTGACAGATTTAGAGTCTGTTTCACCACCCAGCCATTGATTAATTTTAACTAACCGATAAATGTGATGCCGTCTCCGTCTATTCGAACAAAACAAACAAGACGGCATCACATTTATCCGTTAAATAAATTTGATCAATGGATGGTGAAACAGGGGGTAAGAGTCATTCTAGTAAATGTAGTACATTAATACTACAATGTGGTGTAATCTTTAAGTGTGTCCAGGCGATTATTCCGTAACTATTACAGATACAATATCAAAAAATTGCGAGCTGATATCGAAAGTACGTTACCTACCTAATGAGTAAAATGACATCATTAACTTTTTAAAACTAAAAAGAAAAATATCTACAATTTTGACATCAAAAATACTCCCATACATTTAGTACGAGATTAGTAGAAAAGTTTTAGTTTCCTTATTTATTTATTTAAGGAGAACCAACAAATTATAACATAATATCTTATATATAAAAATCTCGTGTAACGGTGTTTGTTACCGAACTACTCCGAAACGGCTCGACCGATTTTTATGAAACTTTTTTTCTCTATATTCGGTAGGTCTGAGAATAGGTCGTAGGCTACTTACTATTCTTCGCGGACGGAGTCGCGGGCAACAGCTAGTAAAATAATAAAAATCTCGTGTCACGGTGTTTGTTACCGAACTCCTCCGAAACGCCTTGACCGAACTTTTTTCTCTACATTCGGTAGGTCTGAGAATAGGTCGTAGGCTATAATTTATAATGGCAAAACAACGTTTGCCGGGTCAGCTAGCATAAAATAATAATACAGGGTGAAATTTTGAACGTGATACAAAATTAGTTTTTCAAAAACATAATACATTTATTCAATTGTTCCTGATAAAATTTTGGATTTTCATACTTTGTTGTATTATGAACTAAATGTATGGACACCTCCAATTTAACAATACATATTCTAACAACTGGGTAAATGCATTATGTTGTCCAGCATTAACTAAGCTAGAAACACTAATTTTGTATCGCGTTCAAAATTTCACCCTGTATATATTTTATAATTTACAAGTTTAGTTGATATTTAAATATACTGTTTGTTAACCTAACAAAGTAATAAAACTATCTTTTACTTGAATAATATTTATTTCTTAGCAAGTACAAAATTTTCGAAGTGACGTCCTTGTTGTGCGACTAGGGATTGCAATCCCGCAAAACGGGATTCCGCATTCGTGCGGGATCCCGCTGCTTTTATTAATCTGCTGGATCCCGCTCCTTCAAAGCGCGGATCCGCGGATCCCACAAATTAAAAATTTGGCGCTAAAACTTTCGCGTAAATCGACACAATAATGCCATTTGCTTCTTAAGAGCTTATTTTCAATAGTTATCATTATCACCATAGGTTGATATCATAGTAATAGCTTCTAAGAGAAAGTTGTGATTTGATTATTAGTCATTATATGAATAAGACTGAATTAAAAATATAAAACTGTTGTTAGGAGGGTAAAACTAAACAAAACCATTAAACTGTGCCAAACATTTTAGAGATGAATTTAAGAAAACAGATTACTAGATTTTTTTTAATTATTTGATATTATTTTTTATTTAATGATTTCCAATTGTATTTGAATTGAATTGAATCGATTTGTTACTTATGCTTATTTAATAGAAAATAAATAATTTCTGTTTGCTTTTTTTACACAAAAATCTGTAGTTTCAATTTGATTTTATAACATAATTTCAAAGATGCGGGATCCCGCGTGATCCCGCGCGGGATTGAGTAATCGCGCATAACAATCCCGAGGGATTGAATGAGCTGCGGGATTGCAATCCCTATGTGCGACACAATGACGGGCTCTATGTATGCGAGTGTTTGATGTCAAAATTATGGATATTTTGATTGATATTTAAAAAAAGTTAATGATGTCATTTTATTCATTAGATAACGTACTTTCCGATTCAGTTCACAGTTTTTTGATATCTGTAATACTTAGTTACGGAATAATCGCCAGGACACACCTTAACGATTACACCTGTAACCTTACGTGGTAGAGACTTTATTTATAATTTAAACCATTTGTCGAAAAGTTAACAGCTATTAAAGAAATCTTGGTGTATATATATCACATCCACAACCATTGACAGTGATAAGGACTTCAAAGCACTCCATTTCTGTGGAAGTTAAAATGAATTGCTAAAATACCGCGGACGGGGTTCTGTAGGGCTCCATTGTGGCCCGAAGAGTCTTTCGCGAACACTCGAGGAGACAGCAAGCGTCTCGTGACTCAAGTTATTGGATTATCGAGGAGTCAGGGGTTATGTGAAATGGCTAATATTTTTCACTGCGGTCGGCGTGGACTATGTACGGACACTGCTTAACGAATTCCGAGTTTTCACCTTTTCAACGCCAACGGCGGATATATGCGTCATAAAATACAACGTCATTTTGATCTTGACGCAATGACATAAGGCTCATGTAGCTGTACAGTGAACTAGGCTTGGCGTTGAAAAGGTTAAAAGCATATAAGCATTTTGTCTGACTTTAGGTGAGATTTATTAATTTATTTATTTCAATTTATAATAGTAAGCTAACAGTCAGTGACCAACATTTACTATTTTAGTGAACAAAGAATAAGAGAAAAGATAAGAGATTACATTTCGAGAACTTCACCCAGTGCCTTGAACGCTACTGAGAGATCAAATAACTTTACTGTATTACCACGAACCACCTTTTTAATACGTATACGCGTTATTTGAAGCCAGAAATTTCAAATACAACACGCTGTTTTTATTTGTGCTATAAATATAAAATGCCGCCTAATTTGTGCAAAACCGACCACAAAACGGGCTGATTGCCTTAATTAATATTAATACGGCATTATGTAACACAATCCAATTAACTACCCATTTAGTTTTAGTTGATGTGACGATATTATACGACCAGATGGCCTAGTGGTTAGAGAACCTGACTAACCACTAGGTTCGATTCCCGTGTCGGGGCAGATATTTGTATGAATATATACATACATATTATATTATACGAATGTTTGTTCTCGGGTTTTGGGTGTTTGATATGTATTTAAGTATGTATCTATCTATATAAGTATGTTTATCTGTTGCCTTGTACCCATAACACAAGCTATACTTAGCTTACTTTGGGACTAGGTCAATTGGTGTGAATTGTCCCGTGATATTTATTTATTTATTTATTTATAAATTATGTACGAGAACGGGAATGATCAACATAGGTACCATTAACTTGCAATGTTTGTGAACATGTCAAAATCAATGTCTTCATCTTCTTCTTCATCTATTGAAATGAAGTACAATAATTGTCATTAATCAATTCATGTTGTTTATTTTCGCATTTTTTTAAAAGGTGTACTTTCCCTATCTTAAATGGACTGTTATTTGAATTGTTACTTTCAGTACGTGTCCCTTTCAAGCCACCCCTCCCCTAAAATCTAAAGTATTTAATACATCTATTTTTTAACACAGCAGATATGCTATTTGAGACGAGACGAATTAAATTAATCAATTAAATTAATTATTTAGATTTTTGTTGGACGTTTTATCAAAAGTCTAATTTGAGTGTTTCCCACAGAATATAACTGCCTACCCTCTTGTGGTCGAGAGGCCGTTATTTATGTCTCCGACTCAAGAGCCAATAAGACGAGTTCGCCCGGAAAAAAGAATCTGAGTACTGCATACAAGAAATATTGTTTTTGATGAAATGTCAATGTTTTACCACTCGTGTCAATATTTAACGGCCGATGGAGGAATGGTTGAAGGTTTAATCTATGGCTTCTTAAGAGTTGAGGCCCGCACCTCTGGTTTTTTATCCAAATCCGTCAAGCTGTTTTAGCGTGCAGGAGTATCAAACATACACACACGCATACACACGCTCGCACGCGCATACACACAACTTTCTTATTTTTAACATTAGTGAGGGAGAGTAACCTAAATTGAACCGGCGCATAAATTGGACCACTCCCGTATTTCTACCAAATTACACTATTTATTTACACTGGCAACATAAAAAAAGAAGCGATGACAGCGCCACAAACAGTCCGCTATTTTGCATCATCGCTTCATTTTTTGTTGCCAGTGTAAATAAATAGTGTGATTTGGTAGAAATACAGAAGTGGTCCAATTTATGCGCCGGTTCAATATAGGTTACTCTCCCCTATTATATGTAGATCAATATAGTTATTTCCACAAAAAGGTGCCTCAAAAAGCCAAAGCTAGAATGTAAGAAAAGGTATTATTCTCGAATAAAAAGAAATGGATATCTGCCAAGGAAAACGTCTGAAGAACTAGAGCCAAGTATTAGGGTATAGAAGTAACGGTTCCTCGGTTTATAAGAAAGGTCCGAAAAGGGCCGGCGGCGGTACCTTTTACATTGTGGCCAAAACACCATTAGGCCTCTTTAAAATGGAATGTCTGGGCTATGAGCAAACCAATACGACTGTGTGGCATAAAACGTATTTCGCTTTAACGACTTCGCACAATTTAGAACTGAGAAATTTGGCAGAAACACAGCATATAATTTGTGGTGTTGTTTAGGGAAGCTTTGAAGAAGATGTGGCTCACATCATTTCTTTAAAACATTGGGAACACTGCTTATTTGTTGTATTTATTAGAGATGCACCGAAATTCGTTTCACATTCGGTATTACCGAAGTTCGGCAGCTTTCACCGAACTTCGTCTCCGGCCGAATTTCGGTTAGATCTGCCGAACGTCGGCCGAAATTCGGTAGCTTAAATTAACTTACATAAGAAATGGAATAGTGAAAAGAAATTTATTTTAAAATGAAATCCACATCAAAATGATGACTTGTAAGTCAATAGGTACTTAACGTGAATGCTTGTGTTTGCTTTTATTTCCTTTTACTTTGAATTTCAATCTTCTAATTTTTTTTATGTAACAAAACAATATTTTTTATTTATTATTATTTTTAAAAACACTTAATTTCAAAACAGGTTATTCAAATATTCATATGCGTACAGGCCAACAGGGTAAGGAAAGTCTTAGCAAACCAATCTAGCCAATTGGGGGGCTCCCTGAAAAAGCCAGACAACACCTTCACGAGCACGCTGGAGGAAGCAGAGTGCATCCTGGTACAAACGCATTTCCCAGGCTGCCATATCATGCAATCGGTTGATTGGCTCGAGGAGGACGGAGACACAACAGAGGAGCATTGGTATTATGCACTCAAGGTAGTAAGTCCATCAAAGGTTGAATGGGCTATTAACAGCTTTAACTCCTTCAAATCTCCAGGATTAGACGGGGTCTTTCCAGCACTTTTAAAGTGGGGAGGTAACCGTCTGATCCAAAGGCTTACCACCGTTTTTGTGGCCTGTTTGGCTCACAGGTATGTACCAAAGCGATGGAGGGAGGTAAAGGTAATTTTCATCCCCAAACCGGGGAAAAGTGACTACTCGGAACGCAAATCTCACAGACCTATTAGTCTCACGTCATTCCTGCTGAAGACCCTAGAAAGGCTGTGTGACCGGGATCTGAGAGAAAATGCCCTAGCTACAGTGCGCCTACACTCACACCAACATGCGTACAGTCAAGGTAAATCAACAAAGTCAGCTCTACATGCAGTGGTCAGCAAAATAGAAGAGGCCATTGAAAACAAATCAATGTGTCTCGGCACCTTCATTGACATCGAAGGAGCTTTTGACAAGACCAACTTCACCAGCATCACGTCGGCCCTGGTCAAACACGGAGTGCATCCGGTATTGGTCGACTGGATAGGTAACATGCTCAGTAAAAGAGTCGTCAAACTCGCGTCATCTGAGACACAACATGCACTGGTAGCCAGAGGATGTCCGCAAGGAGGGGTGCTTTCCCCACTGCTGTGGAACTTAGTAGTTAATGACCTCATAACCAGACTGAACCAGCACTACTACTTCACGATCGGGTATGCTGATGATATTGCTATTTTAATTAGCGGCAGAGTCAGCAGTACCGTGTGTGATGTCACGCAGCAGGCGCTACGCATTGTGGAAAGTTGGTGCATAGACAACGAACTGACCGTCAATCCCAGGAAGACGGAACAGGTAATGTTTACTAACAAACGTCTACTGGGCAGCTACAACCCCACTAGACTGTTTGGTACGGAGCTTCACTTCAGCTCGGAGGTAAAGTATCTGGGAATCATTCTGGATAGTAAACTGAACTGGAGCAACCATCTCAACAGCAAGATCGACAAGGCTACAATAGCCTTCTGGCAGTGCCGCAGAATGATAGGTAAAAGGTGGGGACTATCCCCGAAAATCACTCTGTGGCTGTACCAGTCCGTCATCAGGCCCATTATCAGCTACGGTGCAGTGGTGTGGTGGCCGAGAACCAAACTAATCACCGTTGAAGCAAAGTTGCAACGACTTCAAAGGCTGGCTTGCATGGCGACTACGGGCTGCATGAGGACTACTCCGACTACGGCCCTGGAAGCCCTACTGAACTTGCCGCCGCTGCATCTGTTTATCCAACAGGAAGCGGGAGCGACTGCGGTAAGACTCAGGAAGCTGAACCTATGGAGGAACGTGAAAGTAACACACACAGGAATACTGGGTGAACTGGTAAATAGGGAGCCGCTCATCGAGGCGGTCACCGACAGAATACCTAAACAGTACGTATTCGACAAAAAATATAGGATACAATTACACGAAGACCCAGGGCAGGGCCTCAACCTCAAGGAGTTGAGGATCTTCACGGATGGGTCGAAAACGTCAACAGGTACAGGCTCTGGAGTACATTCAGAGGACCTGAATATCAACATCTCATCGCCATTGGGGATCCATAATACCGTCTTCCAGGCGGAATGCATGGGTATCATAATGGCAACAACAGCGATTAACTCCAGAGAGGTACAGGGTTTTCTAATCCGTATACTGTCTGATAGCAGATCGGTCTTGCAAGCCCTGCAGAGCAACACTATGACATCGGGGCTAATATACGAGTGCCATCGAGCTTTGACGAAGGTAAGTGAGACAAACACCATTACCCTTCAATGGATAAAGGGTCACAGTGGATCGCGAGGCAACGACGCGGCCGATCGACTGGCGAGGGAGGGATCGGAGTTGAGGGTCTTTGGACCTGAACCCATTCTGCCCCTGCCTTTCGGATGGTTGCGCGGCCAGTTGCGCCACAACACCAAGGTAATACACCAAGAATATTGGACAAACCTAGTAACCTGCAGGCAGACCAGAGAAGCTCTTCCGAAGATCAACCCCGGATTATCCCGCAAACTTCGCGGTTATGGAAGAACTCAGCTCCGACTACTGGTCGGGGCTCTAACTGGACATGCCTTACTTAACAAACACTTACACAATTTAGGTGTTACAGACAGCCCCCTATGCAGAGCGTGCATGGAGGCGGAAGAAACGTCCTGATGGAGTGTGTTAGTGTGGCGAGCTACAGGGCGCTACACCTCGGGACACCGAGGTCGCTCCAGGAAGTCGTCGGCAACGTGAAGGGTCTGCTAGGCTTCCTTATGGAGTTGGGCTGGCATGAATAGTGCCTACAGCCAGTTACGCAAAATAGGCGCGTAAAAGACGTCGAGTTGCGGAAACTAGCCCGTTATTACCTATTACCTACCTACGCTCAAAAGTTGACTGGTAGAGATTTATTAAAGGGCCAAATTCACCTGTATACATATATCCCAAGAGTAGTCAGTACAGTTTTTTTTCTTTTTGTTTCTAAAATAAAGGCTTTACATACATACTATAAGTATCCAAATAAATAAAAAATCGTGCGTGCAGCTTCTCCGCGCGGAAGAAGTGAAACTTCGTAATGTGGAAATGAAAAAGGCACTTATACATCAATATGAACCTTATTGCAATAACTTAAAGAACTAAATTTACTTATGCATCTATGTGTTTAAATTACTCACTAGATGGCGCCTTTATCAAGTCTCATACAAATTTGCACAGATAGTATGAGTTCTGCATCGCACTGTCGAAGTTTTTAACATCCGTTAGTATCTATACAACTTCATTTTGATCTTGATGCAATGACATAACCTCAATGCGAGATTACTTGCTTCGGCAGAACATATACTAATGCTTTCATACCCCCTCCATGGTAGCGTTAAACGTTTAACGCGACCTTGTTGGAAGTCGCATTAGAAGTTTCACTTCAATAATAAATGCATAAGTTAATGAAAAAATCGAAAGACACCGCAACAAACCTTCTATTTTTTGACGAATGCGATAGCGAACTTGCCCGAGCGTTAGACATGCATGACAGCCTCAAACTTTATTTATAAGTACTACAAAGTTGGAAATTCAAACTTCATATCGTGCCCCCGCTCATGCTAATAGCATTTAACTTGAGAGTGAGAGGGAAGATATGATACGAACTTCGAATTTCAGAGTACCCCAGGTCGCCTACGAATTTGTGTGCCTACGATTATCAGTCGCATTGAACTGAACAGGTTTTGACTAGGGTAAAAATGAGTTAGGCGATATTACAAGTTTGTCTGAAAATTTCAGGAACGCCCCATTGTTTATTGGAACAATGGGTATCAATTTGCGTGCCATTAATTTAAAGGATCCTGTTCCAACTGTCTGTCCGGATTTATACATTTTTAGGGACATTATGATATTGGTTTTATTTATTTACTTTACTTTTTGAGGTGATATTTGAGTTTGTATTAGGTAGCTTTAAAGCTTGCTTAAGTGTAATATGTATTTAATTTTACTGGAGGATCTACATTATTTATTTAAACACAAAATGAGCAAAAATTATTTCTGAACGAAGTTGCTTCTTGTTGTGACTTTCGGATTTTTTACTAACTTGTGCTATTATTTTGCCAAATTTCTATATCGTCGGTGTTTAGGGGTTCCAGAGTCCTAATATAAAAATGAATGCCTATGTCCCTTGGTCATTGCATCACGCGTGAACAGCTGGATCGATTTCGCTAATTAGTTTTTACTTGCATTTTTTTTTGTCAGAAGGTTTTTATGCAATAATTTTTAGAAAAAATACAACGGGGGTGTAGCCGCAGGCTACAACGAGTTGTAAAATATTTTTTTATTGAATTGACCCACTGATATACTTAGTATATGTGTTCTAACAGGGTGTTACATGCATACCTGCCTGTTTATACATCCATGTTTGTAATGTGATATTGTAGTAGAATAAATAAATGAATATGAATACATTTTTCGAATTTCGAAAACGTTTGAAAGCTGCTCTGATTGGTGAAAATGTAATTTGTTGCGGTACGTTTTTCACCAAACACGCACGCCTTCGGCAAATTGCAAATTATCCTCAATTTGTTGTGTTATTGTTAGTTGTTTTGCTTCCATCGGCCGACCACGGGGCTGAAATACGCAAACAAATTGACCGGTCGATTAAATAACATGATAGTCTTTCTTTCGCTTCACTTGTTTCTAGTGCCTTTAATGTGGTAAGAGTGATTAGGAATGGTCCAGTAATTTTATAATCGTGACGTTATAATGAGTCAAAAACTGAGCAATTTTTGAGTAATACCAGGTTTGGACGAAGAAATATTCAAGAGTTATACTCTTTCTTGCGCGAAGATATTGAAAGCAAATTTTACAACAAAACAGCTTAGGCCAAGCGTGAGTACGACTTGCGCACCGAGAGTTTTGTACAGCCAAGGACAAAAATATATTAACACTACAAAATTTCAAAAGTTAAACTAACGTTCTCTTTGGGTGGGCCGTGTTTTGCGAAAATCTAAGGATCATCATCAAGACGTCCACTGCTGAACATAGGCCTCCCCCAAGGCTCGCCAAACAGATCGGTCCCGTGCCGTCCGCATCCAACGCGATCCCGCAACCTTAACCAGGTCGTCGCTCCATGGAGGCCTACGTACACTGCATCTTCCGGTCCGTGGACGCCACTCGAGAACCTTTTTGCCCCACCGGCCATCAGTTCTACGAGCGATGTGTTCTGCCTACTGCCACTTGAGTCTGGCGATTCTTCGAGCTATGTCTAGCTGATGTAAAGATAATGTTCACGAACTAAAACCGACTGCAGTTCTGCGACCACACATGTGGTGGTGGTCATTGGATTTTTTAGTTAATGGACATATTACATATTAGTAATTTTTCGTAAACACCCGGTGATTGAATTGAAGAAGCCGCTGGCGGACAAAATACAAAGTTTTTATTTTTCCCTAAGACCGACTCACGCTTGACCGGTTTTTATTATTTCATATGCGGTACATATTTATCTCTATTATCCTATCATATCATTCTGCGTTTGAGGTTTGTATATTTAAACACTATAGAGATACAACGAAAAAATAATACGTTTCCTGTAGATACCGGAATATAAACCGGATATGAACGACTCGGGTAAGACACGTTTTATGCTCTTGTTGTACAATCTCCTAATTAGCTGTCTATCTATTACGGTTCTTGAGATATAGCACAGGTGGCAGTCAGTGAGACGGATAGACGGACAAAGGGAAAGCTTAGCGACGGTAACAGGGTTCTGTTAAATAAATAAATAATATGACAGGCTATGACAGTATTGTTATGCTTGGAATTTCCAATGGGATAAAATTCACAACCAGACTATTCGACAGAGAACCATGTCATCGATATAGTACACGGTATTAGCAAGCCGACATGATCGCCAAAAAAGATTTCTTTACCTAAAAATGAAATTGTACATTTTTAGGGTTCCGTAGTCAACTAGGAACCCTTATAGTTTCGCCATGTCTGTCTGTCTGTCCGTCCGCGGCTAAGCTCAGAGATCGTTAGTACTAGAAAGCTGTAATTTGGCATGAATATACATATCAGTCACGCCAACAAAGTGGTAAAATAAAAAATAAAAAATAATTTTTTTTAGGGTACCTCCCATAGACGTAAAGGGGGGTGATTTTTTTTTCTTGACTAACCCTATAGTGTGGGGTATCGTTGGATAGGTCTTTTAAAACCATTGTGCGGTTGCTAACATGATTTTTCTATTTAGTGATCTGTTTGCGAAATATTCAACTTTAAAGTGAAAAAATCCCAAAATCCTCTAAAATCTAAACTGATGGGTGGAAAAATTTGAAAAAATTCAGAATGGTAGTAAATATATCAAATTTACTAGGAAAATTATAGCGGCTAAGATTGCTTGGAAATTATTTTTGTAGTTTAAGAGTAAATAGTAGCCTAAGGTATAAAACATCTCGCTGGGACCGCTCTTTGTCTTGCGTCTTGGGCTGGCTAAGAGCTCGGATAATAACTTCTATATTTAGAGCGACTAGCATGTGCATTCGAGGCACCCGACATAAATGGAAGCCAGCAGCGAAGCTGTTTGGCTTTGATGATGGTGCTGCCCTACCACACTCCGACTGACAGACTGACTTGACAATTTTTTTTCATAGTTTACTAATTTATTAGTTTCCATTTTTATCTGTTATTACTTCCTAATGTATATTTCTAATTTATATAGAATATGTGTAAATAAATTATATTATATTTTAAACATACCTAAACTTGGATGATTCCGTACACATACGAAATCCTTAGAAAAATATTACTTGATTTTTTTCGTAATGGCTACGGAACCCTACCTTGGGCGTGTCCGATACGCTCTTGGCCGGTTTTTATTGTTCGATTTCAAATCTGAATGGAACCCTCAATGCTGACTCGCATTTGATCATTTTTTCCTCGGTATGTAACTAGCGAAAAACATTTAAAAATTAAGGCATTTACCATTTCGACCGTAAATTTAAAACTGAAAACTACCATAAGTTTGCCACGAAGCACGTTGAAACAACGATGCGAAAAAATAACTTTTAAACGCCGAGGGCGTAGTTGGGAAGTTACAAACAGTTGGGGTGAAGTTATGCAAAGCAGTCTTTAAATTCGAAGGTGTAAATTAAAACATAAACTTTTAATGAGGATAAGCGAGTCGAAGGGAAACTCGGGGCCAGGGTATCTATAGCAATAATGGTTTGACATAATTATAGTAAAGCTGCGTACGGACTGCGCGCACTCGGGTAGGTACGCGTACCCGGACTTGCGTGTCCTGGAACGCCATGTAAGCGTACAGTGTACGTGTACAGTACGTATACGTGTACGTGTACAGTGTACGCGTACATGGCGTACAGGCCCTATACTACGAAGCGCGAAATTCGAACTTCGTTTCATGCCGTTCCGCTCACGCTAATGGTATTTATTACGAGAGTGAGAGGGACCGCACGATCCGAATTTCGAACTTCGAATTTCGTAGTAACCCCCCTGACATGGCGTTCCAGGACACGCAAGCCCGGGTACGCGTACCCGAATGCGCGCAGTCCGTACGCAGCTTACGAATCAGCGAAGGGATCACAGCGTTCAAATACAAAGATGTAAGGTCGGAGTATTTTGATACAATAGTGGATTATAATTATAAAGTTTTCCCCATGTAAAAACCACATGTAGGTGACGTGCGAAGCATCGGGCGAGGTGTCAAGTTTTAAAAGTCCAAAAAAAATAAGAAAAAAAAATCTATGCCTCTTCGCGATAACATAACATACCTATAGGTATAGTTAAAAAACTTAAGGAAATTTAATTACCTTTATGTTAGTGCACAAAATTGATATGGAGCTTAACACACGTCACCATTAAATAAAACAGTAATTAGTTATATATTCACTTTAAAAATAAATAATTAAATTAAAATAAAACAATTATTTAAGGGAGGCTCCCATACAACAGACATGATATTTTTGCCGTTTTTATAGATAATGGGTACGGAACCGTTCGTGCGCGAGTCCGACTCGCACTTGGTCGGTTTTAATAAATACCATGGCCCTCATAATTCCACGCAGCTACCAGGAGCCCATAAACCAGTAGGAGTTTAATATTCGTCCATCATACCTCGCCACTAAACTATGCCTTAATTTAGAGCTACTTAAGTCCTGGTATAAAATTACACCCATTTCTACCCAACGCTGTGTGAAATTGGATTGCTTTACTTAAATTGAAATCTTGGTAAGGAGAAGATTCCTGAATGGATATCGTTTGTTAGTCATCGGGAAAGTTTTTATAGACAAATCGGGAAGTTAAACGGTGTCATAATGTTTAGCTTTCGCCCTTCAGAGAGTGTTCTGTCTGGATAATTTTTGTATGCTTTTATTTATCTTTGGTCATAAAATTATAAAATACTAACTGCTGCCCGCGACTCCATCTGCGAAGAATAGGAGTATAAAAAATTGCCTATGGCCTATTCTCAGACCTACCGAATCTAGAGAAAAAAGTTTCATAAAAATCGGTCGAGCCATTTCGGAGGAGTTCGATAACAAACACCGTGTTGCGAGATTTTTATATATTAGAGATTTTTCTAATTATTATGGGAGTATAAAACACATGTAAAGTAAATCATATAAATAAAGTACCTATTCCGTAATGAATTATAGGCACCGGGGCCCAATTGCATAAGTTGCATAACAAAGTACAACTTATATTACAAGCGCAACTCCCTTTCTAGTTAATAATAACTGAAGCGAGAGTTCCGCTTGTAACATTAGTTGTATTTTGTTATGCAATTGGGCGCAGGTGTATTATAGTATCTAGGTATATAGCGCTCATAGCATAGTGTCACCGGCGGAGCTGGCAGAAAATCAGCGCAGCGGTGCTATAAACAAAAAAAAAAACGCCTCAGCATTATGCTGAACCAGTGTCCGATTTGCAACCGCAATGATCTCTATCTTTATCCTTCGTGTTGTCTTGAAATAATATTGATGTGTCTTGTGTTGTTGTATATAAATGCATTCTCTTTCATTCTTTCTTGTCTTGAGATGGTATTTTAAACGTGAAGATATTGCGAAAATGTGCAAGACTCGTTTATTATTTGTTGTACAGATACCGGCAAACTTTTTAAAACTCTGGCGACTTTTCTTCTCTCCATATCTTATCAACTATTGATACTAGTAAAAAGTATGTACCTACATATTTTTGTAGACAATTTTATGTAGATTACTTATGTTGCAGGACAATTTTTAATATGGGCCGTCGTTTACGAGTTATTTACAAAAATCTAAAATAAAGTGTTCCAAGTTATTTGCCGCTAACTGTTCAGGGATACAGTAAAGTTTAATAAACTTTGAATGCAGTCTAAGCCTTAACAGTGTGCATCATTGCACACGATCGATTCGATCTCGCGTTGTCTCGCGCTCGCGGGTCGGGATCAATGCATAGCAAATACAAGCACAAATTGTGTTTACTTCAATACACACACATTATCGGAGACTTGTTCAGACTGATTGATTCAGTCGTTACTTTGCGGAGGTCTGGGTCAATGAACTAAGACCTTTTTACATTGCTTCTCGATACTATAGACTATAGTATAGTTTAGACACTGGCCACCGAGACCGTGTCACTTTTTCGTAAATTTGTTGCTTCTAGAATTCGAATCGAGACACGAACAGCGGACAGCAACACGGTCTCGGTGGCCAGTGTCTACACTAACAACGTGCGCGACAGCTACGCTAGTGCGACACGTTATTTATCGACAATTCCGATCCAAATGGGCGATCCCTAGTCACAAATAGCATTATCTAATGTTTAAAAAAATTTAGTTCGTTTTAATTAAAATTAAAACTGGATGTAATTTAATAATATTGTAGATCTGTTTGAAATATAAAAATACCTTGTGGAGTTTCTTTTCGGATTGTTTGCAACAGGGTTTTTCCATCCGGTTATGGATTCTTTGACATACATAAGTGCTAAATTGATTGAATATATTTTTACTTGACTTTTGACTCGATCACAAACACCACCACGTTTTTAACTCCACGAGTTCAGTCTTAAAATAAATGTCGTGCATTATTTGAGACAGGAGACCGAAGAGCTGGCAGCTCCCCCGGACAATGAATAGCTAAATTCAAAGAGACCGGCAGTGTCTTTGGAGCCTTGCTTTAGGGGATTCCTTTTCATTATATGTTTTATAGTGAAAACTAGCTGTAGCCCTCCGTCCGCGAAGAATAGAGTTATAAAAAGTAGCCTACGACCTATTCTCAGACCTACCGAATGCAGAGAAAAAGTTTCATAAAAATCGGTCACGTCGTTTCGGAGGAGTTCGATAACAAACACCGTGACACGAGATTTTTATATATTTGACTAGCTGTTGCCCGCGACTCCGTCTGCGAAGAATAGGGGTATAAAAAATAGCCTACGACCTATTCTCAGAAATAAAGAGTATCGACAAAAATTTTCATAAAAATCGGTCAAGCCGTTTCGGAGGAGTTCGATAACAAACACCGTGACACGAGATTTTTATATTTATTTATTTATTTATTTATTGATAAAATAGTTTACATGACATTACAGTAATAACCAATGCGTCACGAAACTTAGACTAACACTTAAAGATTATGTTTACAATTAATAATAGACAGAGACACACACAACACGCCTGTATCCCAAAGGGGGTAGGCAGAGCACACAAAACGCTACATTTGCGTTTCGGAGTTACTTTTAGCAATTTTAGGTTAAATGAACAATAATTAATTAATTTATTACAGCTACAACCAATGCGACACGAACTTTATTAGAATTAAACTAGACTAACAACTAAATTAAAGATCTATGTTACACAGAAATATATTAATAACAAACAAACAAACAAATTATATTGGGACAGTCGAACACCTGTCATCCATCGCCTCACAAAATCTTAAGCATTCACTGCAAACTGCCGCCCATCGCCACGCAAACAAGTCGCACTCAGTACCTCTACCATGAGTTTACACTAGTTCACAGTGACCGTACTCGCTAGCGACGGCGTAAATGATTTGTATGGAGAATTTTACTTCCGTAAGTGACCGCTAGAGGCTCTGTACAATTCTCCATACAAATAATTTACGCCGTCGCTAGCGAGTACGGTCACGTAAACTAGTGTAAACTCATGGTAGAGGTACAGGTGTCGATGCCAGCACCAAGCAGCATATATTACCTATAGATTTAGATTTAGTTTTCTTTTTATTTTTAACGTAATTTTAGTCTAGGAAAGTTGTATATAAATAGTGTATAAGTATCATTCTATTTAAATTCCTAATTCCTAGACTCTAACTTTGTGTGTGTGTCTATGTCATTTGGTAGCACAGTGAATGGTTGCGGTACTTTGAAGATGAGCTCTGGTTCGAAACGCGTCAGTGTAGTTTGGTGGTGGTGATAGTTAGGTTTGTGTGATTTGTGTGTGTTCATACAGTGTGGAGGTGGAGGAACTGCATGAACACGCATTTTTAGGGTTCCGTAGTCAACTAGGAACCCTTATAGTTTCGCCATGTCTGTCCGTCTGTCTGTCTGTCCGCGGCTAAGCTCAGAGATCGTTAGTACTAGAAAGCTGTAATTTGGCATGAATATACATATCAGTCACGCCAACAAAGTGGTAAAATAAAAAATAAAAAAATAATTTTTTTTAGGGTACCTCCCATAGACGTAAAGGGGGGGTGATTTTTTTTTTTCTCGACTAATCCTATAGTATGGGGTATCGTTGGATAGGTCTTTTATAACCATTGCGGGGCTGCTAACATGATTTTTCTATTCAGTGATCTGTTTGCGAAATATTCAACTTTAAAGTGAAAAAATCCCAAAATCCTCTAAAATCTAAACTGATGGGTGGAAAAATTTGAAAAAAATTCAGAATGGTAGTAAATATATCAAATTTACTAGGAAAATTTTAGCGGCTAAGATTGCTTGGAAATTATGTGTAGTTTAAGAGTAAATACTAGCCTAAGGTATAAAACATACCTAAACTTGGATGATTCCGTACACATACGAAATCCTTAGAAAAATATTACTTGATTTTTTTGTAATGGCTACGGAACCCTACCTTGTGCGTGTCCGACACGCTCTTGGCCGGTTTTTACATACGTAGCTATCGTAAGGTCGCGGATGACCAAAGTAATTGTTTCAGTTCAAGGTATATTTGATCAAACATTTGAACTTACAGCTAAAATTATAATCCATATGAAAAGTTTCCCTTGTTGTGGCATAAAATGAGGCTAAATTTTTATTATAAAAGGTTCTACGGAACCCCTTTTCACGCAGGACCCTAAAAACTAACGCCTGCACCCGACGTGTCGCGCCCGTAATAGAGTAATGAGGGGGAGGGAGACCTCTCGTTTACGACTGCGGAATAGATATTGGTGATTCAATTCAATTTTGACTCGCTTATACCTACTTAGGTATATAAATAGCTTGTAACGTTCGTATTATAAAATAGTAGTCGTTACTTGTGACTCCGTCTGAGAATTCGCTTATCACTCGCCATCCCGCGGCAACTATGCTATTTTCCGGGATAAAAAGTATCATCATCATCATTGCAGCCGAAAAGGTGGCGACTGACATGTAACAATTCGGTGTAATGTAACATGATACAACCCGAGCATTACAGCAGTCAGTGCAGCGAGCCGAGCCGCTCGACGCGAGCGCCGCGTGCTCCACTCAGCTGTCGGTTTTTACGCGAATCCCTATGAGTGTTACATTACAAGTCAGTACAGGTTCGCAAGCAAGAAACAGTACCTCTACCATGAGTTTACACTAGTTTACAGTGTCCGTACTCGCTAGCGACGGCGTAAATGATTTGTATGGAGAATTGTACTTCCGTAAGTGACCGCTAGAGGCGCTGCACAATTCTCCATACAAATAATTTACGCCGTCGCTAGCGAGTACGGTCATGTAAACTAGTGTAAAGTCATGGTAGAGGTTCAGAATGGAGCACAAGCGAACATAGCGCTCAAGGCGAGCGTTCGCTGTGTAGCTGTAATGTAACTGTAATGTAACACGATCGCCGTGAACGATACATTACAAGCAAAGGTTGCAAATCAGTCGCCACCTGTCCACTGCTGAACATAGGCCTCCCCAAGGCTCGACAAACAGATCGGTCCCGTGCCATCCGCATCCAACGCGATCCCGCAACCTTAACCAGGTCGTCGCTCCATCTCCATCTCTATCTTGTTGTCGCAATGTCTCAAGTCAAATGTCTTTGACCAGTGTGTGTTGCCAGTGATGACTTATGGCACTGAGACGTGGCCGCTAACGATGGGCCTCATAAGAAAGCTCAAAGTCACTCAGAGGGCGATGGAGAGGGCTATGCTCGGAGTTTCTCTGCGGGATCGCATTAGAAATGATGAATCCACGCAAGAACTAAAGTCGCGACGTAGCTCGAAGAATCGCCAGACTCAAGTGGCAGTGGGCAGGACAGATCGCTCGTAGAACTGATGGCCGATGGGGCAAAAAGTTTCTCAAGTGGCGTCCGCGGACCGGAAGACGCAGTGTGGGTAGGCCTCCAACAAGATGGAGCGACGACCTGGTTAAGGTTGAGTGTTGGATGTCTTTCGGCTAAAATGATGATGATGACGTAAGTTTGGTGACAGTATAATAAACTAGTAGTTCAACCAGGGTCGTCTCCGCAGGACGGAAGTCTTCAACGATTAATGGCATCGACTTGAAACTTGGTACGAATATGTAGTTTTGACTACAGTGCAAAAACAGTCAGCAAAAAAAGCTTGTATCACAAATGATTTTCTTAACAAAAACTTACTTAAAAATATGGCTTGTGAATCCATCAAACTCTTTGAAGAAGACACTGTCAGTACCAACAGTTTTTATTTAGCCGTTAATCTGTCTACATAATCTAACCTATCCAATCACTGGTTGAAATATTCTGGATTCATTTTTCAAGAGTAACTTGACGACTGAGCTTTGCTCGAAGTTCTTTTTTTACTATTCGTAAACACGCTTTTTCTAAGAAATAAGACCAAACTTGATCGATTGGTCGTCCCTAAAATCCCGACATATTAAATTTTATCGCAATTTATTGAGTCGTTTCTGAGACTCCGAAATATATATATAAATATACCTTCAAGCACTCTACTTCAAGTACTCTTTTACTTCTTTTTAAAATTCTTTTTAATAAATAGATAAATAAAACAAAAAAAAATCTCCTTCAAAAAACATGTATTTAAGTATTTATTTATCTATATAAGTATGTTTATCGTCGTCTAGTACCCATAGTACAAGCTTTGCTTAGTTTGGGACTAGGTCGATTTGTGTAAGATTGTCCCCTAATATTTATTTTATCTAATATTTAATGCTCGACGGGGTTGTGTCGTTTTATTACAGAGTTCCATGATACTTTCTGAATGCAAATGCTCGACTTGTCACCGAAAATACTAAAGTCGCTATACTTTTTTCTTGAATTTTTGAGGAGTTTCTTCAATTCCTCATGGATCCCATCATCAGAACTGGATTTTGGGTAATAACGGGACCAACCTTGAAGCCTGTGCTTTCAAACAACGAAAAAAAATTCCAAATTGGTTCATAAAATGTCGGAGTTCTGAGGTAACACACGTTAAAAAAAAAAGAACATACAACCGAAATGAGAACCTCCTCCTTTTTTTGAAGTCGGTTAAAAACAGCAGCCATTTTAGTGAAAGAACTCTCCATCAACGAATTAACTAGATATACAAATCGAATATAGCGCATTTTCGTAGTGCAAATGACTTAGCCGTAATCCGAAAACCACCTAACCAGAACAGTAACAAAAAACGCTTCTCCACGGAAAAATGCGGGCAAGGGTACCCGTGTCTCTCTCCGACACACTCGTCATCGCATAAGCGAGCGAGACGCAACTGAAAAACGCTTGTTAACTGAATTTTCTATTTTTAAGCGGCAACACTGGTATCTGTATTTTTTTTAATTGTCAGCGGTAATGGCGGGAGGAGTTTGCAAGGTTTTAAATTGCCATTTTGAAGTTCTGGTGAGCCGATATTCTGTCACTTGTAGATACGCAGAGATAAAAAAAAACAGGGTCCGTTAAAACATCTTGCAACTCCCAGAGAAACATTTAATTTTGTAATATTTTTATTTGTATATGGGTCTCCGAAATTAACGCCGAATCTATCAATTATGTTTAGTTAGTTTATTTTAAATGTGACTACGTCCATCAGAAAACAAAGTTGCTGTGTGTCTTATTGTATTTTGTCGTTATTCGGTAAAAAAAAAATTTGAAAATAAAATATGAGAGGAATTAGAGGACAACAGCTGCTCAATAGACATAGGTACGAAAGGTATTTTTTCCAAGCTGAACCGGAGATGCTTTACGCTCACTCGGTCAATCAATGCAGTGTAGGTAGGCCTCCAACAAGATGGAGCGACGACCTGCTTAAGGTGGCGGGAACGCATTGGATGCGGATGGCGCAGGGCCGATCTGTTTGGAGGCCTATGTTCAGCAGTGGACGTCTTTCGGCTGAAATGATGATGATGGTAAATCAATGGAACCAGACTCACGCACAGTTGGACATAATGGAACCAGACTCATGCACAGTTGGACAAGGAAGTGATCTTACAAGTTTTCCATTATATCCATTTGCGGCCGCAACCAAAAACACTTATTTCCCCGCCACCTTACCGCAGTCATTCACCTGGCAGTTCCAAACTAAACAATGACAGCCATAATGGCGGGAACGCGGCCATCTTGTAATCAAAACGGATGGCGCGCAACACGTGTGTTGCCAGCTCACCCGCGCAAATTACCCCGAATGCCCCACTATTTGTTGCTCTCCCGATTCCGCGTTTATTGAGAGTAATGCGCAGAGGTGAGGTTTTTTCACGTTCATGATCTTGAATGCTGTTGTATTTTATTATTATCATTAGTTACTATTAGGGTTGTTTTTGAGTTGGGATGCTGTTGAGAAATGATGCGGGCGTTCGTTTTTGTTAGTGGACCAAGAATTACATTTGTTTTGTGATGGCCCCAAGAGAGGGTTAGAAAAAATTTGGCGGATCTATGACAAAGTTTCAACAAGGAAGATTAAATTAAGGGAACCGATGTCTACACAATGTCACGTTCCTGTAAAATAATAAGCCTGCTGATGCTAGTTCCGCTATAAATAAGGTCTCTGTATCATTAAATTTGTATTTTATTCAGGGCCAATTTTTCAATCCCCAGATTAAAGTATCCCTCAGATAAGTAAGTTCTATCCTTTTTTCATATGACTTGAGAAAAGGAAAGCGATAATTTTAACTGACGGATACCTTTATCACGGGATTGAAAACTGCTTAACACAGCGTCATTTCTTTTTAGTTTCTTTATTTAGTTCACAGATGGCGCTAGCTATTATACTAAGCGTCGGTCCAAGTAACATTGCAAAATTGGTTGGTACGCATAATGCCAATCTACGAAAAAAAAAATTTTTCACATTGTAAGTATTAATATCTACGCATAATGACACATACAACTTGATGATACGATACGCATAATGACATACTCATAATGCCATCTAATAATACCGCATAATGACATACACGCGTATTGACATCTTAGTTCACATGACGATTCATACTCATCAAATGAAACGACGTTATAAAAGCCAAAAAATAAATTAAAAACAGGATGTTTTGTACGAGTATGTGTCATAATTTTATTTTCTCAAACATGCTATAAAATATTGACGTTATGTTCCTTAAAATACGCCACGAACTGTCACGTTGCAGGTGCGGCTAGACGAGAGGTCAATAATGGAATTTCATACAACATTGCTGGCCAAGGCCAGCAAAGTGATCGTCTATTGTTTTATGTGACACAGCACCATGACGTTTAATAGGTCGACGTGGTCGACGTGGATGGATGGATGGACGGACGGATGGACGGACGGACGGACGGACGGACGGAGGGATGGATGGATGTTGATGGATGGATGGATGGATGGATGTTGATGGATGTTGATGGATGTTGATGGATGTTGATGGATGTTGGTTGATGGATGTTGATGGATGTTGATGGATGTTGGTTGATGGATGTTGATGGATGTTGGTTGATGGATGTTGATGGATGTTGATGGATGTTGGTTGATGGATGTTGGTTGATGGATGTTGGTTAATGGATGTTGATGGATGTTGATGGATGTTGATGGATGTTGATGGATGTTGGTTGATGGTTGTTGATGGATGTTGATGGATGTTGATGGATGTTGGTTGATGGATGTTTATGTATGTTGATGGATGTTGATGGATGTTGTTGGATGTTGATGGATGTTGATGGATGTTGATGGTTGTTGATGGATGTTGATGGATGGATGGATGGATGGATGTTGATGGATGTTCTTGTTCATGGATGTTGACGGATGTTGATGGATGTTGATGGATGTTGATGGATGTTGATGATGTTGTTGGTGATGGTGATGGTGATGGTGATGGTGATGGTGATGATGATGGCGGTGATGATGGTGGTGATGATGATGATGCATGTTTGAGAAAAACTCTATACAAGCCTTGGCCACGAACAGGGATTGCCGGCCTCGTATCTCTAGATGGCCTCGTTAACACTCGGCCATCTATAACTACTCGGCCGGCAATCCCCTATTTCGCGGCCGCTGCAGTAATGTACGATTAATTACATACATATGGCCACTTCCCTTGAACGACCACTTCAGTTCAGAAAATCGGTAGGTTAGGTTAGTTAGGTAGCTTTTCCTGCTCGAAGAGCAAACCGCCCAGAAATAGGAGCCCCGCTTCAAGCGGGGCTCCGTCGAATTTGTAGGTTTTAACTCATTCCGCGAGTGTGTCGTTTCGCGTAGAAGGAAGTCGTCATTCCGCGAGTGTGTCGTTTCGCGTAGAAGGAAGTCGTCATTCCGCGAGTGTGTCGTTGCGCATTGATGTCGTTCCGCGTGTCTGTCATTCTGCGTGTACGACATTTCGCGTGTTCAAAATGTGTCATTATGCGTAAGATTGACAAAATTAATGGTACTGAGACTTCTCTTTAGCGAAACTAGCAACAGGCTTATTATTATAAGAAATGATATGTCGTAAAGATATTATACATCTTTGATTTGAATAAATGGAATCGTAGAAAATACAAAACTAGGATTGATTGAAACCAAAAGCTTAAAAGGTGAGATCCTGTTTGGCCGATTCCATGCAAAGTCATCATCATCATCATCATTTCAGCCGAAAGACGTCCACTGCTGAACATACGCCTCCCCCAAGGCTCGCCAAACAGATCGGCCCTGCGCCATCCGCATCCAATGCGTTCCCGCTACCTTCACCAGGTCGTCGCTCCATCTTGTTGGAGGCCTACCTACACTGCGTAAGTCATCACTGGCAACACACACTGGTCAAAGACTTTTGACTTGAGACACTGCGGTATATCGGATGACAAGATAACCTATCATCAATCCGCTGCTAAGAATCCATGCAAAGTATGGTCACACAAAGGCTATCTTTATACGATCTTCTAGACCATTTTTAGAGACAAAACAGAACGCCGTTAACTTATCGTAAACGACGACATAAAATGCTACTTACCATACTTTGTTCGTTTACCAGGAGCTTAGTGCTCAAGTGTAGGTATAACAATGTGTTTTTAGGTACTCATTTTATTAATAGAGGGAGGAAAAAGTGCAAGAATAACATATTAGCTACTTTATATTCCCACGAGATTGGAATATACGTATGTGAAATCCTAAAAACTCAAGCGTTAAGTCTATAAATAGACCTAATATTTTTAAGTTTCCCGTTTTTTGCTCCGTCATCTAATGTGTGGTGCGCCACCATAGGGCCTCGAAAAATGTGTCTTGCCTACACAAAATTTAGGTCCTGCGCCGCCACTGGTTTTCGCTATGGCTGTACCTGAAAAAAAAAACTCACGCTTCGCCAATGCTAAGCCGTGACAATTTTTCTTTTAAATTCTGTATGTACAGTCAGCATCAAAAGTAGCTGGTCACTTTTGTCCCCCTCTCTCCACAGTTAGGTGCATAACGTCATACTTGATTGACAATTGTGTTATTACGACAAAGTACCTTTAGAAGTGACCAGCTACTTTTAATGCTGACCGTACTACTGTTATGATTTTTTTCAGTTTTCAAGCAGCTTGTAGAAGTGGAGGACACATGACTAACAAAAACTTGGGATTACTAAATAAAAAAATACTATTCACCACACTATGAGCCAAGGGATTAGACGAGAAAAAAATTTAGATTTTACTTTACCACTTTGACCGCTTCTTAGTGAATATATATATAACCATGCAAAATGACAGTCTCTTAACACAGGCCGACAGATTGACAGAGATGGCAAAACTATAAGTCCTTGTAGGACACGCAACCCTAAAAATACGTTCATGAAATATTACACATTACATAAATTAAGCTGACAAACACCGAATCACTCCCACGATTTCCCCAAAGCGTCATTACGCTCTATTTATGAAACGAGAACCTAAAGCTTTATCGCATAACTTCTAACCTTAAAACCCTTTCGACATTTCAACTTTAGATGTTAAACCCGCAGCTGAAATTTGGGCCGAAATAAATGAATATTAACAACTAAAGTCAACGCAAAATATGTGGCAGTGCATGGGAAAAGTCCATTACTATTTTAAAAGCAGCAATTTGCTGTGACAGGCGGGATCCCGCCAAAAATAGTGCAAGCGACGCCGCCATGACAGATGCGCCATTTTGGATGCGTTCTACTTGTAAGCGTAATGTATTTTCTTTGTTACAGTGGATTTATTCGTTTTCGAGTGATAAATATCGTGCGAAGAAGCGCATGAGCCTGTTTTGTTAATAGTGTGGTCGGTGCTTTATATTCTGAGAGCTGGTTGATATTTGGAGTCGGTTGAGGCAGCGTGAAAACATGTACATGTATCGTAGCTTTACCTTAACACAGACCTAGCTGAAGGATTAATCTTTATCCTTAGTTTATCCATACTAATATTATAAATAAATAAAAAACCATTTATTGCCCATAAAAAAAGAAAAAAATATACAAAATTATGTGGCAAAAGGCTCAGGCTCAGCATCTGCGGTGAGGATTACTCATCACCGCGTTGGTGGTGGCTGGCTGGTAGTCATAAACCTGAAAGTGTGTTTCTTTGTCCTTCTTTCACGTTGAAACTGAGCGACGAATTGCCGTGATTTTTTTGTATGAGCATAGTTGAAGAGCTGGATAGTGACTTAGGCTACTTTTTACCACGGGAAAATATGTCATTCTCACGGGAAAACACGTTTGAAACTACTGGGGGCGAAGCAGTGCATTAGCTAGTATGTAATATCCTCGATCACCTGGCAGGTAGTATATCCCATACAATCCAATTATATTTATTAAAAAAAAGTTAATTCTCATTAATGAACTAAAACAATTACTTTGCTCACCCGCGACCTTACAATAGTTACGTTTATGCAAGAAATGTGCGTTCATGCAGTTCCTCCACCTCCACACTGTACGAACACACACAAATCACATAAACCCAACCATCACCACCACCAAGCTACACTGACGCGTTTCGAACTCAACCAGAGCTCATCTTCAGAGTTACCACAACCGTATGCTATGCTACCAAATGTTAAACTAACAAACCAAAACAAATGTTTTAACTTGTCACTGTAACTTCTCAAGTACCCACTTTATTTTTCTTATTCTCAAACTACCCCACAAAAATTAACTTTTATTGACATATTATAAAACTACCTTGAATTTTTTGTTTATTTATTTATAAGGCATATTTAATTAATACTAACTGTTCAAATTCGACCCAAGCCGCAGTAAAGGAGAAGATACTAAATTTACCTGTTCATTAATAATAGACCCCATAGTGTTGTACCTAATTATTTCCATGCATTCCAGAGCATCCAGACGCAACCCCTTGCCGCAATAATGTAACACTTCATAAGAATCTGAATCTAACAATGAATGATTTGATTCCAACAAATGTTTTGCAAAATTCGATCTATCTGGATGCTCATTCCTATATGCCTATCATTCCTATATATAGGAATGAGCATCCAGATAGATCGAATTTTGCAAAACATTTGTTGGAATCAAATCATTCATTGTTAGATTCAGATTCTTATGAAGTGTTACATTATTGCGGCAAGGGGTTGCGTCTGGATGCTCTGGAATGCATGGAAATAATTAGGTACAACACTATGGGGTCTATTATTAATGAACAGGTAAATTTAGTATCTTCTCCTTTACTGCGGCTTGGGTCGAATTTGAACAGTTAGTATTAATTAAATATGCCTTATAAATAAATAAACAAAAAATTCAAGGTAGTTTTATAATATGTCAATAAAAGTTAATTTTTGTGGGGTAGTTTGAGAATAAGAAAAATAAAGTGGGTACTTGAGAAGTTACAGTGACAAGTTAAAACATTTGTTTTGGTTTGTTAGTTTAACATTTGGTAGCATAGCATACGGTTGTGGTAACTCTGAAGATGAGCTCTGGTTGAGTTCGAAACGCGTCAGTGTAGCTTGGTGGTGGTGATGGTTGGGTTTATGTGATTTGTGTGTGTTCGTACAGTGTGGAGGTGGAGGAACTGCATGAACGCACATTTCTTGCATAAACGTAACTATTGTAAGGTCGCGGGTGAGCAAAGTAATTGTTTTAGTTCATTAATATGGACCTCCGCAAAGTAACGCCTGATTCAATAAATTAATTCTCATTGGTCTTTCTTAGATTTTCACATGTAATTTTCTTTGTATGTAAGTTTTTAATGTTAGGACTATAACAATGATTTTCTCTTTTAAGCCTCTGGCGGAAAAGGAACGAGCGACACAAAAATTCACTCTAACGGACACAGGCATCGAACTAACCCTTCGAGGTCCTAATAATCCCTAGAATATCTAATTATATAAAAATCTCGTGTCACGGTGTTTGTTACCGAACTCCTCCGAAACGGCTTGGCCGATTTTTATGAAACATTTTTCTCTTCACTCGGTAGGTCTGAGAATAGGTCGTAGGCTATTTTTTATCCCCCCCCCCCCCATTCTTCGCGGACGGAGTCGCGGGCAACAGCTAGTATTATTATATAATCTAATAAAAAGCATGCACTACAAGAATATTTAATAATAAAGGTAGTGCCTTTCTTTGAAAAGTATAGAGTATGATTTTGAAAGAAAGGAAGAAAACATTTATTCGTGATATCAAATCATTTCAAAAATAACACAGGAAATGGTCCCAAATCAGCAAAGTAAATAAATCAGTAAAGTAGTTTACAGTAAAAAAGTTTGAATAGTTTGCAAGTTCAAGAATTTCTAGTCATATCTGAAATTGAAAAAGTATACTCTTTTACTTACAAATTATACATAAAATTGTACATAACTCCATGATACTTGAAATTTCTCAACAAGAGTTGCCAGGTTTTTCTATCTAGATTGCACTACAATGCCAAAACTAAAAGCAAACAAGTTGACGCGAAGCTTCCTGCAATTATACCCTTTATTGAACAATTTTAAGATCTCATTCGTCGTGAATTTTTTTTGGAGTTAATGCTTTGTTCGATTGTGTGCGAATCCCTTGAGCGGGGACTTGTTTAATTCTAAGAACTATATAAATATACTAGCTGACCCTGGCCTACACCGCTCATGTACTTGCTTCATCCTTTTTCGTGTATGCAGCCGGCGTTCATCGATTTATTAGAAAAAATTAAGGGGTGAACCACCCTTAACATTTAGGGGTATGAAAAATAGATGTTGGCCGATTCTCATATCTACCCGATATGCACACAAAATTTCATGAGAATCGGTCGAGCCATATCGGACGAGTTTGATAACAAACACCGCGACACGAGTATTTTATATGTAAGTTGATGAGGGCTAGACGCGCAATCAAAACAAACGACACGCGTGTTGCCAGGTTAACGGGCTGCCGAATTACCCACATTTCGGGGTACAATGCGGGACATGGACAACTTCCCATTTATTCTTTTTACTTTTTGGTAATTTTTATGACTACTTTGTGATTGCTACGCTCCCGTTAGAAATGCTTTCACGAAACTCATTTTAGATTTTAGAGTTTTGCTTGAAAAATGGTTACGGAAACATTTAAGTTAACATATCATCTTAAAAGTATAAGTACATAGTCAAATATTATTTATTTTATTAGCAGTACGGCTGCTCACCGAATCTAAGATTATTTAAAAGCGAAAAAGTTTTTCGGGTGCGCCGGTGGGATTCGAACCCACGTCTCCTGGGTATGCGCCCCAACGGGTGTTCTACCAATTGAACCACGTCGCATCCAACCGACTCCCCCGAAATTCTTAATCGCTTACATACGCCAACAGTGGCGTGTGGTAACATCCATCGCAACTGTTAGAAGCTACGACTCCTACGTTCCAAATTACATTGGAAATGCGTAAGAAATGATGAACCACATCTATTTATTCAAATATTATTTATTTTATTAGCAGTACGGCTGCTCACCGAATCTAAGATTATTTAAAAGCGAAAAAGTTTTTCGGGTGCGCCGGTGGGATTCGAACCCACGTCTCCTGGGTATGCGCCCCAACGGGTGTTCTACCAATTGAACCACGTCGCATCCAACCGACTCCCCCGAAATTCTTAATCGCTTACATACGCCAACAGTGGCGTGTGGTAACATCCATCGCAACTATTAGAAGCTACGACTCCTAAGTTCCAAATTACATTGGAAATGCGTAAGAAATGATGTACCACATCTATTTATTCAAATAATATTTATTTTATTAGCAGTACGGCTGCTCACCGAATCTAAGATTATTTAAAAGCGTAAAAAATTATTATTATTATTAAAATTATTGTTATTATTTTTTCGCTTTTAAATAATCTTAGATTTGGTGAGCAGCCGTACTGCTAATAAAATAAATAATATTTGAATAAATAGATGTGGTACATCATTTCTTACGCATTTCCAATGTAATTTGGAACGTAGGAGTCGTAGCTTCTAATAGTTGCGATGGATGTCACCACACGCCACTGTTGGCGTATGTAAGCGATTAAGAATTTCGGGGGAGTCGGTTGGATGCGACGTGGTTCAATTGGTAGAACACCCGTTGGGGCGCATACCCAGGAGACGTGGGTTCGAACCCCACCGGCGCACCCGAAAAACTTTTTCGCTTTTAAATAATCTTAGATTCGGTGAGCAGCCGTACTGCTAGTAAAATAAATAATATTTGAATAAATAGATGTGGTACATCATTTCTTACGCATTTCCAATGTAATTTGGAACTTAGGAGTCGTAGCTTCTAATAGTTGCGATTGATGTTACCACACGCCACTGTTGGCGTATGTAAGCGATTAAGAATTTCGGGGGAGTCGGTTGGATGCGACGTGGTTCAATTGGTAGAACACCCGTTGGGGCGCATACCCAGGAGACGTGGGTTCGAATCCCACCGGCGCACCCGAAAAACTTTTTCGCTTTTAAATAATCTTAGATTCGGTGAGCAGCCGTACTGCTAATAAAATAAATAATATTTGAATAAATAGATGTGGTACATCATTTCTTACGCATTTCCAATGTAATTTGGAACGTAGGAGTCGTAGCTTCTAATAGTTGCGATGGATGTTACCACACGCCACTGTTGGCGTATGTAAGCGATTAAGAATTTCGGGGGAGTCGGTTGGATGCGACGTGGTTCAATTGGTAGAACACCCGTTGGGGCGCATACCCAGGAGACATGGGTTCGAATCCCACCGGCGCACCCGAAAAACTTTTTCGCTTTTAAATAAGTACCTAGTCGTCCAAGAAAGTCGTCTATGGACGGTCAGCTGAAACCAACTTGTTGTATTAAATACTTCAGATGTATGTAATTTAATAACAATGTAGATCTGTTTGAAAAAAATACACCCTGTCGAGTTTCTTACCGGCTTCTTCTCAACAGGGTTTTTCCGAACCGGTGGTAGATTCTTCGACGTTCATAGGAGCATCAATTGATGCCTAAATTGAATAAAGAATTTTGACTTTGACTTGAGTTTGAATGTGCCATGAAGTCAATGTAATATTAGAATCTCGATCAAGTTAATTCCAATAGCCAAAGATACCCGACATTACGGCACACAAAAAAAGAAAAAAAAAAGTAAAAAAATGCAATCGATTAATAATAAAAATAACGAATTGATTTAAATGGAGCCATATTAAGAAGTGTAATGTTGCGTTCGCGACGCTGTTTCTCAGTTTCAGTAAACTTCCTGAGAAAAAAAATGTGGATAATTTTCTTTGCACGCCAGTGTAACACAGGTTTTTATTCGCTTTGTTTACGTGCCATGCGGTTATGAGCTTTGTAAGTATTTTATTTTACACGTAGTCGTGTTACACGCGTATAATATAAAGTTATCTGTTCACGGACCGGAAGACGCAGTGTAGGTAGGCCTCCAACAAAATGGAGTGACGACCTGGTTAAGGTTGCGGGATCGCGTTGGATGCGGAGGGAACGGGACCGATCTGTTTGGCGAGCCTTGGGGGAGGCCTATATTCAGCAGTGGACGTCTTTCCGCTGAAATGACGATGATAATGATGATATGTGTACGCTTTATTATCTTACGACTAACTAGGCGTAATATGATAGTATCTACAGTTTGGATTTTCAAGCATTTTTTTTATTATAAAATATAGATATGTTTGGTGTCGATGGGTTTTCTCTTAGTGCCTCGGGGTGGTTGAAATGTGTGTAGTAATTGCACCTTCTCAATCGATTGGTGAGATCCGCTTGTGGTAGGCCAACCGAACCGATTTGCTACCACACGGGAAAAACGGATAGACACCTTTGAAAACTGCAACGACACGAACACACTGCGATTCCCACGCCACGGAACCGCGGCACGAAACGCGAACTTAGTCCAAATAAATAAAAAAAAAATATCACGGGACAATTCACACCAATTGACCTAGTCCCAAAGTAAGCTAGGCAAAGCTTGTGTTATGGGTACTAGGCAACGGATAAACATACTTATATAGATAGATACATGTCATACTTAAATACATATTAAACACCCAAGACCCGAGAACAAACATTCGTATTTTTCGTACAAATATCTGCCCCGACACGGGAATCGCACCCGGGACCTCAAGCTTCATAGTCAGGTTCTCTAACCACTAGGCCATCTGGTCGTCTGGTCGTCTGGTAGTCCAAAGTAGGTTTAAAGGACCAATAAATTTAGCGGTGTAAGTGGCTACACTAATATAATTGATAATTGATGAAGTATTGATAATTGATTGATAAATGATGATATTCGGTTATAATTGAGAACAGGAGATGGAAAATGTTAGGTCATCTCTTACACGATACTTACATCTTCTTCAAATATATAATTAAAAAAACTAAAAAACACGCTTTAAAAAATAAAAAATAAATTTTAATAAATTTCAATTCACTATTCTTATAGTGCAGTAAAAAATCTTAATAAGCAATTATTATATTGTTATATCCAGATCAAAATTTGTAAACAATTCTAAATATTGATAAAATAAATAATAATAGTTTCAAATATTTTATTGTAAAAAAAGCGTGGGGTGCATGGTGTCAATTGTCAAGGATTGTCATTTTGATAACATCTTAAAAAGCACCCCACGCTTTTTTTACAATAAAATATTTTAAACTATTATTATTTATTTTATCAATATTTAGAATTGTTTACAAATTTTGATCTGGATATAACAATATAATAATTGCTTATTAAGATTTTTTACTGCACTATAAGAATAGTGAATTGAAATTTATTAAAATTTATTTTTTATTTTTTAAAGCGTGTTTTTTAGTTTTTTTAAACTATTATTTATTTTCTATTTTTTAGTTGCATTTTTTTTCTTTCTAACTTTACCCCATCACCTACAACCCCCAAACCCCCTAAACCCAACCCCCCAACATCCCCCACCCCATTTCCCCAAACCCCCCCAAACCCCACACCCTTACCCCCAATCCCCTAAACCCCCCTTACCCCCTCCTCATTTTACAAACCTCCGAACCACCTAAACCCAACCCCCCTAACACCGAACCCCCATACCCCCGGAGCCCCCCCCCACCCCCACTCCCCCCCGTCACCTCCCCCCCCACCCCACCCCACCCCTCCCACACCACCCACCCCGCCACCTACCGCCCCCCTTCCAGTTCCATCATCAAACCCTTGTTACCATCTAGGCCTCTTACCCCCTCCCCATTTCCCACAACCCCCAAAATCACTTACCCCCGAACCACCCAACACCCCCACCCTATTTCCCGTAAACCCCCCCCCCCCCATCCCCTAACCCCAATCGCTACACCCTAACCCCCAACCCTCTAAACCCCCGACCCCCTTACCCCATACCCCATTCCCCCCCCCCAACCCACCACCTACCCCCCTTCCAGCTCCATCATCAGACTCTTGTTACCATCTAGGACCAAAGTACTCGTCAAAACGAATCAAACGAGCCCAAACTCGATGGGGTTGTTTCGTTTTATTGTGGAGTGCCTTTGGCCATCTTCCAGCTCCATCATCAGACCCTGGTTACCATATGGGATCAAAGTGCTCGTCAAGACGAATCAAACGAGCCCAAAATCGATGGGGTTGTGTCGTTTTATTGTGGAGTGCCTTTGGCCATCTTCCAGCTCCATCATCAGACCCTGGTTACCATATGGGATCAAAGTGCTCGTCAAGACGAATCAAACGAGCCCAAACTCGATGGGGTTGTGTCGTTTTATTGTGGAGTGCCTTTGGCCATCTTCCAGCTCCATCATCAGACCCTGGTTACCATCTGGGATCAAAGTGCTCGTCAAGACGAATCAAACGAGCCCAAACTCGACGGGATTGTGTTGTTTTATTACATAGTTCCTATGGCCACCATCCAGCTCCATCATCAGATCAGCTCCATGTTACAATAATATTGGATTGTCATCCAATTTACACATATGTGCAAAATTTCAGCTCAATCGGAAACCGGGAAGTGGGTCAAAATCGCGCCCTAAGGAGTCGGTTACAAACAAACATACATACATACAAACATACAGGCGAAGCTAATATAAAGCGTGTAAAAATCTCGTGTCACGGTGTTTGTTATCGAACTCCTCCGAAACGGATTGACCGATTTTTATGAATACCTTTTTCTCGGTATTTGGTAGGTCTGAGAATAGGTCGTAGGCTATTTATTATACCCCTATTCTTCGCGGACGGAGTCGCGGGCAACAGCTAGTTAAGACTATAACAGAAGGAAAGATAGAAGGGAACAGGAAAAGGGGAAAACTAAGAAGGACATATAAGGAGCAAAAAAAATGTTTCATTATTACTTAAAGAAGTGAAGGAAAGAGCAGAAAGTAGAATAAGCTGAAAATTACTCCACAGATAAGAGTCTAGCTTTTAAATATATTATATATGATGATGATGATGATGATATGTTTTTTAATTAGCTTAATGGATGTCCCACTGCTGGGCAAAGGCCTCACCTTTTTCTTTCCACCTGTCTCTGTTCCTCACAAAATCCCGCCGAAATAGGTCGATTAAAAACGGTTAAAGTCACCCCGCCATCTCCGTTTTAGGCTGACGATGATGATATTCGGTGATAATTGACTCATGGTGGCAGGTAATAAGCGAATGAACGACCGCCCTGTTTGAATGCGTTTATCGCACTGTTTTTACACTAATAACTAGCGACCCGCCCTGGCTTCGCACGGATGCAAATATGCATATAAACCTTCCTCTTGAATCACTCTATCTATTACGAATACGTACGTGTTATTTATTTACACATATTCTATATAAATTAGAAATATACATTAGGAAGTAATAACAGATAAAAATGGAAACTAATAAATTAGTAAACTATGAAAAAAAAATGTCAAGTCAGTCTGTCAGTCGGAGTGTGGTAGGGCAGCACCATCATCAAAGCCAAACAGCTTCGCTCACTCTATCTATTCAAAAAAACCGCATCAAAATCCGTAGCGTAGTTTTAAAGATCTAAGCATACATAGGGACAGAGAGACAGCGGGAAGCGACTTTGTTTTATACTATGTAGTGATGATACAGCACAAGAAGACGAGACGTTTTATTTTCCACGCGAAACAGGTGGCTAATATATAAATAAATATTCCCTCCGTTAATAACTATTAACTAGGGTTCAACGTGTTCCTTCCACCGCGACGATCTGCGCTTGCCCCTGTAATCCTGTAAGCTCGCTGACAGGGGGCTTTCTCGGGGAGCCGTACGAAGAGTTATTAATAAAGATGCCCATAACGCTTTTAATAACTCCTGTGGTGTAAGAAAACTGCTACGGGCTTTAGTTTTAACTCGAAATTTAATGCGTAAACGTTCTTTTAATATCTGATCATAAATTGTATCATACAAATTCTAAAACAGCTTAATGAAAAAAAGTATTATTAGCATGGGACCAAAAATATTCAATAGAATACCTGTTTCTGTCAGAGTTTTAAGTATTAACCAATTTAAAAAGGCATTGACATCAATTTTAATCGAGAAGTGCTTTAATTCAATTAATGATTTCTTCAATGAATATGTTTAGTGTATCTAGGCGTTAAATATAATCTATTTCGACTTATTTTATCATCTTTATTTTTTATTTTTAATGGACATTATTGTTTTAACTTTTTTTTTATATTTATATGGACTGTATTAAGTACTTATATTCTGTATGAATTATTCTATCTCTATCATATGCCCAAATTTCATATGCCATAGTAATCGTTTTCAATAATTTTTATTTTTCATAAAATAATTTCATTCTTAAACAGTATTTTCTTCAGAATTGTACCAAGGATGATTATAGACTGGATTAGCAGATCAGATCGGCCGCGGCAAAATAGTTCGATTTATTAAATCTAGATGGCGCTGACATATAGCCAGAGGGTTTGAAAGCAAAACAATAAGACTACAGATGTTTCATATTACTACAAATGTATTATTTTTCAAAAAATATTGCATAATAATGCATTTGCAATAATACGAAATATCTGTAGTCTTATTGTTTTGCTTTCAAACCCTCTGGCTATATGTCAGCGCCATCTAGATTTAATAAATCGAACTATTTTTCCGCGGCCGATCTGTACTATGGCGACTACTAATCCAGTCTATATCATCCTTGATTAAACTAACCTAACCTACTACTGCATGCATTCTACAAGATGACAATTCAAAAAATCCTGAAAACAAACGGTATCTTATATTTTGAGGCAAACGTCGTTTTTTTTTTTTTTTTTTTTTTTTTTTTTTTATGATATAGGGGGCAAACGAGCAGACGGATCGCCTGATGGTAAACGATTACCGTCGCCCATGGACACCTGCGACACCAAAAGAGTCACAAGTGCGTTGCCGGCCTTTTAGGTAGGAGTACGCTCTTTTTTTGAAAGCTTGAAGGTCATATCGGTCCGGGAATACCGCAGCAGGAACCTCATTCCAGAGCTTTGCTGTGCGAGGCAGGAAATTTCTGGAAAAACGCACAGTAGAAGACAACCAACCATCCAGATGGTGAGGATGGAAGTGTTGTCGCGTAGGGCGGTGGCGGAAGGATGCGGCAGGGATCAACCCGAATAACTCCTCGGAGCACTCTCCGTTGTACATGCGATAGAAGATGCACAGTGAAGCTACATCTCTACGCAGCGCCAAGGAATCAAGCCCATCAGAAGTTCGTTGGCAGCCGACTATTCGAGTCGCTCTCCGTTGTATGCGATCCAGAGGGAGAAGCTGGTACCGGGGAGCCCCCGCCCACAGATGAGAGCAGTATTCCATATGTGGGCGAACCTGCGCCTTATAAAGCTGAAGGCGGTGGGCTGGAGTGAAATACCGTCTCGATCTGTTGAGCACGCCGAGCTTCTTCGAGGCTAATTTAGCCTTACTCTCCAAGTGGTCGCGGAACTGGACTTCACTCGAGATGTCAATACCAAGGATTCCGATACTGGCTGTGGTAGCAAGGGGAGTGCCTTCGAAAAGAGGTGACGCGACAAACGCAGACTTTTTTGCGGTAAACGCGCAAACCTGTGTCTTAGTGGGGTTAAAACGGACTAAATTAAGTCGACCCCATTCTGAAACTTCTTTTAGGGAAGTCTCAATTTCAGACACAAGTTTATTTCGGCACTCTATAACGTTTTCCCGAGAAATACCGGCGCGGCCGGTGTAAGAGGCATCAACCGTACTATCATCCGCATAACAGTGAATGCCGCCGGATGGCAGCATATCATTGACATGCAGAAGGAAGAGCGTAGGCGATAGCACACAGCCTTGAGGGACACCAGCATTCACAGACATGGAATCAGAGCATGCACCGTCAACTACAACCTTTATGCTTCTGTCCGTTAGGAAGCTGCTGATCCATCCGCATAATTTCTCAGGAAGCCCAAAGGACGGAAGTTTTGAGAGGAGCGCTTTGTGCCAAACCCGATCGAAGGCCTTCGCCACATCTAAACTAACAGCCAATGCTTCACCCTTTGTCTCAATCGCCTGTGCCCAACGATGTGTCAGGTAAACCAGTAGATCGCCGGCCGAGCGGCCGCTACGGAAACCATATTGACGGTCACTGAGCAATTGTCGCTCCTCAAGGTATCGAAGGAGCTGGCGGTTGATAACGGACTCCATTATCTTAGAGAACAGGGGAGTTATGGCTATTGGCCTATAGGTAGATGGATTAGAGCGGTCACCTTTTTTAGGGATCGGGTGGACCAGAGCAGACTTCCATGAGAACGGGACTACGCCAGAAGAGTAGGAGAGCCGAAAAAGACGCGTTAAAACCGGAGCCAACTCAGGAGCGCACATCTTCAACACTACCGGAGGGATTCCATCAGGCCCATTGGACTTATGGATATCGAGGGAGAGAAGTGCTTTACGCACTGAGCTTTGGTGGAACCGGATATCCGGCATACAGCTCTCACAACGCCAATAATTTAATTTGTCGTTATGACAAATTAAATTATTGGAAACGAAGTGATCCCTTTACTAAAGTCAATTATAGTTTTAAAAATCAATAGTTTTTAGGGTTCCGTACCCAAAGGGTAAAAACGGGACCCTATTACTGAGGCTCCGCTGTCCGTCCGTCCGTCTGTCACCAGGCTGTATCTCGAGCACCGTGATAGCTAGAGAGTTGAAATTCTCACAGATGACGTATTTCGGTTGCCGCTATAACAACAAATACTAAAAAATGGAATAAAATAAATATTTAAGGGGGCTCCCATACAACAAACGTGATCTTTTTGCTCGTTTTTGCTCGATATTGATAACGGCAACAGGTATGTAGAAGCTTGAAATATTCACAGAATATTTGATTATGTATTGACTTTAAAAATAAATCATTAAATTAAAATAGAAAAATATTTAAGGGGGCTCCCATACAACAAACGTGATTTTTATAGATAATTGTACAGAACCCTTCGTGCGCGAGTCCGACTCGCACTTGGCCGGTTTTTAAACGCACAGAAGAGTCTTCCTGGAATTAATTTTTGGTTTCGGTTACAGAAATAGTTTCGGCCAGAAATTAATGAATGAATCCATCCGACCAATTTCGGTCACGGCGATCGCTTCAACTCCTAACCATTACGCCACTGATGCGCCTTAAAATGGCTTATGTAGCCAATTTTAGCTGTCCATCTAACACCAACGGGAAATTCTCTAAGACTACAGTTTAAAAAAGCCCCCCTAAATCCGTAACACATTTTCCTTAATAACGCTTGGCATCCCGGTCACCTCCCGCCGCTCAAACGGGATAAAAAGGAGTCAAAGGAGTAATAATTTCATAAAAAAATCTGCCGCAATAAGCCTCCAAACTTGGTCGTTTCACCGACCAAAACAGCCGAGGTTTCAAAGCATAATTCTCTATTTAAACCCTACACCTACCAATTAAGGTGTAAAATGAAGTGTCAGTGTTTATAGTTAAGTCGTTTTGGTTTAGTTTGTGGAAGATGACGTCACGGGATCACGGTAAGCCGGAACGGGAACGGAATATGAACGAGAATCTCACCTCTGTTTTTACGAAAAAAACGCTTAGGAATGTAGTTAAGTTAATGTTGCGGAGACTAAGTTTGAGTTTATTTTCGTGTGGCAAGTACCAGGAAAACAGGAGTAGCTAGGATTTTAGTTTTATTTAGTTGTTCATTACTGAGGCCGCTGAAAGTCGTGGTGGCCTAGGGGTTTGACCTATGGTCTCTCAAACAGAGGGTCGTAGGTTCAAGTTCGAGCTCAGAGTTCTTCGGAATTTATGTGCGAAACTGCATTTTGTAACTTTTGGGGAAGATCTTTGTTTAACAGTGGATATCTTATGGCTGATATGATGATGATGTACTAAAACATATAATACCTGTATATAAGTAGGTATCCGTCTCAATTCGTATTAATTTCTATCTGTACGCCAAGATCCTTCCAAATTCATTCATCCTTTACTAAAAAAAACACATAAAAACTCTTTATTTTTGTAAGTAGACCGTACTATTGAAATAATATAATATAAAAATTCAAAATTTTTAGTCGTATAAATATCTTTCTTGAGTGGTTTTAAATCAGTCTCACTAACCTACATCTCACTAAAAAAAAATAATTTACTTAAAATGATAATAGGTCTTCGGTTAATACAGCAAAAAAATCATTGAAAAATGATTGAAAAGTTCGTGACTTGAACACAAAAAGAAATGCAGATATTTTCTTCTTCTTCTGTTTGTTAAATAGCAACCATCCAAATATTCAAACAACCAAACATCTAAACATCTTCTTGAACTTCCTCATTTATAATATTAGTAGGGCAGGGCAAGACAGGATGTAAAAATCTTTCAAGTCGATATCGAACAAGTACAAAGCAAGCCAAGTTATTTTGAAGACATGTTCAATGGAATTGATTGAAATGCCATCCCAGATAGCTATTTGTTAAGACAAAGCAGAACGAACGAATCGGGGCTTTATTGAGAGCCGTCATCGTAAACGGAGCGCGGGCCACTGCTTAACCCGATTTGATGGGTGGTTCAAGTTATAAGAGGGGCTACGTATCAAAATTTATAATACATAATGGACATAATAGATGGTAGTTTTCAGAAAAATTGTACCTTAATTATTCTTAATTTTTCCATACAAAATTTATTAGTCAGTTTTGTAACGGTCCATACAACATGTATGGTTAACTGCGTCACAAAACTGACAATTAAAGGAGGGACACTTTTTTCATTGCTTAAATCGATAGTGCTTGTGATTCTGAGTAGAAATAACCCAAAATTGTTTGTTGTTACAAATAAATGTTTTTCTTTATTTTCTTTCTTTCTTTCTTTCAAAATTTGTTAAGTTTTTAAAAAAGTACAGGGTACACTTTTTTCTGAAAATGCCCATATACTTACTAAAATTTTCAATGAAACTATTAATAAGACTAACTATTTTAATCGTGTAATCTATAGATTGGTGGTTAGTTTAGGTTTATTTTATGAATTTCCAAGAAAATTTCATTATATCAAATGTATGTATGTATGTATGTAAACTCTTTATTGTACAAAAATAAGGAAAAAAAGAAATACATTATTGACAACCGCTCAAATGCAAATGATCATTATGTTTTATTTTTCAACATTATGTATTTTGATACATACTCAAAGAGGGGTACGGTCGGCCAAGAAAGTGTGCCAGTTTAGACAAAAGTTTCTGTGAGATCTAAATATCGCTAAGGTTGACTTTTCTAACTGAGTGAAGTCATTAGTCACTGTCATCATATTATTTCCAGGGAAGATTTGTCGATTGACCTCGTTGTATCATGACATGACGTGTAAATAAACTTTTTTTTTTTTTTTTATGTTAGAAAGGCCAGACAAACGAACTAGTGGGTCACCTGATGTTAAATGATCACCACTGTCCATAGACACCCGCAGCGCTTTACGCGATGCCAGTGCGTTGTCGGCCCTAAAGGAAAGGGAACAGGGGAAGGGGTGAGGGAGGGGAAGAGGGAAGGGGTGAGGTATTGGGCCCCCGGCACTCTCACTGACCGTACGAAACGCAAGCAGGATTACTGCTTACATAGCATTAGCATTAGCATTAGCATTAGCTGCTTGCTTGCTTAGGATTACAGTAGGGTGTGGTAGACCATATTTTTCGCCAAATATACAATTAAAAAAAATATATTCCTTCATAGTTCTAATGTTTTTGGTCCGAAATGGAATGAATTTTTCATTATTTTTTAATAGAAAAATGAATTGTATGTATGTATGTATGTATGTAAACTCTTTATTGTACAAAATACGGAAAAAAAAAGAAAAATATTATAGACAACCGTTGAAATGCATGTACAAAGGCGAACTTATCCCTTTAAGGGATCTCTACCAGTCAACCTTTGAGTGGATGAAAGGAGCATTTAGTAAGGGACCGACAAAGAGTAAGTAAAAATAAAACAGTCGGACAAAGCATAAGGCTACAATACAACTTTTAGTAAATACAATACATAAACTCATAATATAAAGAAACCTATTAAAAATATACTACAACATATATATGCATAAAACATATAATAAATAAGCAGTGTTCTCAATAAATTAAAGAGATGGTGTGAACCACATCTTCTTCAAAGCTTCCCTGAACGACACCACGGAGGGAGATTGCCTAATGGAGGTGGCCTAATTGTTCATTAAATCAGGTGCTAGTTTACACAGATGTATAGAAACTAGAAGTTAAAAAGACCTAGAGTCAAATTGTTGCTTGAAAATATAAAATGCGTCGCACAGACTTCGCGGTCTACACCGTGTTCGTGGAGTAGCAAGTAATTGGATTCTAGTTTGATACAATAGCACAATAGGTATATAATTATTTGGAAGATTAGGTTTATCAGAGCCCTCCGACAAAACAAGACTACATAAAACTCAAGAGGTTGACTGGTAGAGATCCTCTAAAGGTATAAGTTCAATATTTGTCAATAGTGTTTTTATTTACAATGCGAAATAAAAAAATATTTTTTGGGTTTTTACTCAGAATTAAGTAAGAGCTATTGATTTTCAGAGTAAAAAAAAATAGTTTAGTGATTTTCAAAAACGTTTACCTTTAGGTACTTTTTCCTTTTAAAAGTGAAATTATTGTGGTTTTCTTATTCAAAATTACGGGTACTATTATTTTTTTAAATGAAATATGCATTTTAATTAAAATTAATGAGATATCTGAAGGTCCGTTTTTAACTTGGCCCATTCTCTAAATCTATGGAGTATCTGCATGGACCCTGACGAGTGCCTCGCCGGCGAAATAAAACAAAGATGGCCGCCGAATATCTGAGTGAACAACACTTTATTTCTGATCTCCCTTTTTATTTTATTCGCGACGGTTTTTTACACATAATGGAGCTTCCTGAGTTGAGATCGTGATAGAGAGTGACGATCGAGATTTTGTTTTGTAACGGACTAAAAAAAGGAGCCTGTTTTTATAGCTTTTATTTAACTGGCAATGTGACTTGAAGAATCACCAGACTTAATTGGCAGTGGATAGGACACATCGCTCGTAGAGCTGATGGCCGATGGGCCTCATACATTCTTAGTGGGGTTCATGGACTGGAAGACGCTGTATAGGTAGGCCTTACAAGATAAAGCGACGACCTGGTTAAGATTGCGGGAACTGTGTCTGTGTCACGGTCTGTGTTGCACGGTGTCGACAGAGGAGCCCCATCCATAATACCCTCTGTTACCCCAAACAGAGACGAATGCATAAGGCGCATTTTCCGCACCAAAAACAAAAAAAATGACCGGTCTGTTTGATGAACCTGGGAAGCCTATGTTCAGCAGTGGACGTCTTTCGGCTAAAATGATGATATGTAACATTATATTGGCACGTTGCTCGTAGAACCAATGGCCGATGAGGCACGCTCTAGTGTGTCAAAACTTTATAGAAGCAGAGTTAACTCAATTTGGCAATGTATGTTATGTATGCCACAATATACATTATCTAATACCATCTTTTTGTATTTTTTTTGAATATAGAATTTTCAGGAGACCTAATTTAAGACGAGGTTTGAATTACCAACTTTTAAAAATTTTGCCAAATTAAGGGTAACCAGTGTTGCCATATCCATTTTATGTAAATCCGTAGGTCCAGGCGAAAAAATCCGTAGAGTTCCGTAAATCACCTGAAGAAAAATCCGTAGATCTACGGATTTTTTTAAATTAGGTATATTCGACTGCACCTGAACCTTTAAATGCTATTCAAAATTAGAATAGAGTCTGACTAAAGTAAATTGGCAATAGAAAATCACAAAAATTTAAAAAAAAATGGCATTCTATTCTGACAAGGAAGAAATTTTCTATTCATACGCTTCGGTTTCCCGTTAATTCCGTTCCGTTTTGTTCATTTTTGCTAGTTGTCAGCGAAACTAGAAGGTAAATTTTAAAAAATGAGGCTAGTCTGAAATTCCTTAGATTAGCCAAGCATTTCCGTAGGTCTGGGCGCAAGGCCTAAAATCCGTAGATCTACGGATTTTTCCGTAGATCTGGCATCGTTGAGGGTAACTAAGATTTTTAGTTAAGTTTTTTTATTTATTTTTTATTATGAGAGGGAAGAAATCGAGGAAGCGGGCCATCTGATGCAAAATGATCGCCACCGCCCACAAATATTAACAACTCAAAGAGAGTCACTGATCTGTTGCCGGCCTTTAAAAAAGGAGAGGGAATAGGGGAGAGGGAGAGGTATTGGGCCCCCGGCGCTTTCACTGACCGTACGAAACGCAGCAGGAGTACAGTACCTCTACCATGAGTTACACTAGTTTACAGTGACCGTACTCGCTAGCGACGGCGTAAATGATTTGTATGGAGAATTGTGTACAGCGCCTCTAGCGGTCACTTACGGAAGTACAATTCTCCATACAAATCATTTACGCCGTCGCTAGCGAGTACGGTCACTGTAAACCAGTGTAAACTCATGGTAGTGGTACTGCTGCTTCGCCGGTGTTCTGTGACGAGCCGGCCCATTCGAGATGCAGCGGCTAGCTACAACTTGGCTCTACCACTACCTAATTTAACAAAATAGCAAACAAAGTCATTGACATCATGTTTTTGGTGCACTTCCTCTGAGCTTCCACAATTATTGTAATCTTGTACTTGTTTGTTACTGCTTCGCATATCTGAGCCATGTGATAAGAAGACAGGCGGAGGTGCCTTTATTTTTAAATAAAATTAAAAGCTAAGCTCTGCCGGCTCGGTAACTGGCTATTTTATTGTTGTTTACTCTGTTCCCAGTTGTCCAAGTGACATTTTCATCCATCCTGTTTCATAGAAAAATGCTTAGGTTGTCCAAGGGACAAAGTTTGTGTAACCATAGCAACGGATGGCACGGAAAAGTTGATACACCCAATTGGCAACAAATTAGTCAAGGTCATAAATATATGTACGTTACCAAGACATCAAAAAACAAACCATAAGGTTGGTATTTACGTACGTTTGACACGATGGCTGAATAAGTATGGATATTTATGGCATCGACTGTAAAACTAGGGAATCAGGAGTTTAATGTTATATAAAAAAAACTAACTCTTGCCCGTAACTGTGAATTCGAGAAATTTGTTTATCGCTGTGCAATTTTTTGCAATGAAAATATCATATTGAGCTTAAAAACTATCCGTGTGCCATTGAGTTGTTTTTGCCTGGTAGAGCAACAAACATTAAGTATATGTAGACATCCAAACATTCGCATTTATCTAATTTAGAATTTGTTGGCTAAATATGCAAGCGTTTAAAGGGTCACTTTACAAAAAAAAAGAAAAAAACCGCGTCACTAATTTTATTGCTTCTGAATTTTGAGCAGATGTCCATCGCTCGTATTAAGCGTACATTGTAAAACAGTAATATTGTAATTTTGTATAAAACGTCGCTTTTTTTTCTCGCATCAAAGTGAAAAGTAGAGAACTCGAACTATAGCCACCCTCGCTCTCGCTCGGGTGGCTTAACACCTCATGTCATTATGGCTTGTTTTAGTCCCTTGTTAAACAATCTAACATTTTTCACTAGAGTCGCGTCTTGTAATTATTATTCTATAGCGACATCCTCATCATTTCAGCCGAAAGACGTCCACTGCTGAACATAGGCCTCCCCCAAGGCTCGCCAAACAGACCAGTCCTGCGCCATCCGCATCTAGCACGTTCCCGCAACTTTAACCAGGTCGTCGCCCTTCAAGGACATGCAAGGAGGATATGCAATTTCCTTATTTAGTAATATTTAAACTCCATCTCCATCATTTTACCTACTCAATGCCCAATGTGCAACGTAACTAGGTTCAGTTTAATTAAAACTTTGGCCGAATCAGAGCAACATCCATTGAAACTAAGAAGAACGTTTGGAGAAGTAACGCAATGTACAACCAATACGACTGTACTGAACTCGGTTCAATAATTGGCTTAGAAATAAGTCGCAAGCCGCACAGAAGAGACTTGGGGCGGGGGCGCGTCGCAGTCCGCGTCATTTATTCGCAGGCCGCGTCTCCGCCCCGTTTCTGTCTGCTTTGGATCGCGACGCTTCTATACATTTAGTATGAAAAGTGATTTAACCCGTCGCGCGATCGGCGACTTTTTTGGGTAATTTTTTCTAAGTACCCTATGTTAAAAGGTGATCGAAACTAGAAACAAAAATTAGCAAATTTTGACAGTTAGCTTAGGCACCGCCGTGTCTGCCTGGGTCGCTAGAGGGGTTAAGGGGCGCCTTGATGCGACGCGCCCCCGTCCCATGCCTCTTCTGTGTGGCTTGCGCCTAAAAATACAATAAAATGTCTCTTTATTGTACAACACTTAGAAAAAAAAATCAGAAAAAACAAAGAGACGGAAAAATACAAAGAGTAAGCAGTAGGCAGCTTTATCACTTCGGAAAGATCTCTTCCAGGCAAACTTTTACAACGGTAAGATAATTAAGGAATAGATTTCAGCCGTGGTGGTGGCAATTTAAATCAAACATGATATAAAAAGAACTTTACTTCTAAATATAAAATAACTTGTAATTTAATCGAAGAGGAGCATTAGGAAAAAAGGTATTTTTATTATTATGAGAGGCAGGCAAACGAGCAAGCGGGTCATCTGATGGAAAACGATCACCACCGCCCATAAATATCAACAACTCAAAGAGAAGAAAAAAGTTTGTCTGATAAGATTTATGGCATTTTAAAATCAAACAATATTAATGTTGCCTTTAAGACTAACAACTCTTTGTACTCTAGGCTATGTAACCACAAAGAACAGGTAGATAAGGGAACTAGATCGGGGGTATACAAGCTTACTTGTAATGACTGCAATGGGATATACGTAGGACAGACAGGCCGAAGTTTTAATACTAGATTTAAAGAGCATGTTTCGGCATATAGGAATGAGCATCCAGATAGATCGAATTTTGCAAAACATTTGTTGGAATCAAATCATTCATTGTTAGATTCAGATTCTTATGAAGTGTTACATTATTGCGGCAAGGGGTTGCGTCTGGATGCTCTGGAATGCATGGAAATAATTAGGTACAACACTATGGGGTCTATTATTAATGAACAGGTAAATTTAGTATCTTCTCCTTTACTGCGGCTTGGGTCGAATTGGAACAGTTAGTATTAATTAAATATGCCTTATAAATAAATAAACAAAAAATTCAAGGTAGTTTTAAATATGTCAATAAAAGTCAATTTTTGTGGGGTAGTTTGAGAATAAGAAAAATAAAGTGGGTACTTGAGAAGTTACAGTGACAAGTTAAAACATTTGTTTTGGTTTGTTAGTTTAACATTTGGTAGCATAGCATACGGTTGTGGTAACTCTGAAGATGAGCTCTGGTTGAGTTCGAAACGCGTCAGTGTAGCTTGGTGGTGGTGATGGTTGGGTTTATGTGATTTGTGTGTGTTCGTACAGTGTGGAGGTGGAGGAACTGCATGAACGCACATTTCTTGCATAAACGTAACTATTGTAAGGTCGCGGGTGAGCAAAGTAATTGTTTTAGTTCAACTCAAAGAGAGTCACTGATCAGTTGCCTGCCTTTATAAAGAAGAGGGAATAGGGGAGAGGAAAAGAGAAAGATATTGGGCCCCCAGCGCGCTCACTGACCGTACGAAACGCAACAAGAGTACTGCTGCTTCACGCCGGTGTTCTGTGAGAGGGTGGTACTGCCCCGGACGAGCCGGCCCATTCGTGATGCAGCGGCTAGCTACAACATGGCTCTACCACTACTAAAGTTAAATTACACATTTACTTAAAGAAAATAAAAACATTAAAAAGCCATGGTAGCCTATTGGATTGACCTATATGACCTCTCAAGCAGAGGGTCGTGGTTTGAGCCCGGATTCGCACCTCTGAGTTTTTCAGAATTGACGTACGAAATTAGATTTGACATTTACCATGAGCTGTAGTGAAGGAAAGACACACTTGCACACACGTCCAGCACACACTTGCAAAGAAATTCAATGGTGTGTGTGAAGTTCGCAATCCGCACTGAGCCCGCGTAGGAACTACGCTCCAAGTGGAACGTATCTATGCTCAGATGATGATATGATGATGGTTTAGCGACCGCCTTGGCCTAGTTGGTAGTGACCCTGCCTACGAAGCAAGAGGTCTTGGGTTCGAATCCCGGTAAGGGCGTTTATTTGTGTGATGAGCATGAATATTTGTTCCTGAGTTATGGATGTTTTCTATGTATTTAAGTTGAAGCAGATCTGGGGTTTTAAAGAAATGGACTGTATCTAATAACTAATATTTCCGAAAATTTAGCCCTGTGAGGTCCAGGAAAACACTCACCTTCTTACTGTTGTGTCGGAGCTTGGTATCAGCCAGGTACAGGGCCACTGGACTTTATCGCGCTGGCCAGGCTTACCTTACGGTCCTTGGGTTACAACCACACGCGAAGAAATCGAAGCAGGTGTGTTTTCGTGAAATCCACAAGGCACGACACGACACGAGAGGCGAAACTATACTTTTTACGAGAGAGAGGCGAAACTTGACGGTCTCAACGAACTGTTTAAACTCGACAGTTAGATACGACAAAAAAAAAGAATGACAGTTACTTGACAGTTGTTGAATGTCGCCATGTCAATAAACTTGTAACTTTAAAGAAAACGGAACATTCCGCCCACCAAAATACAGGGTATTTTCGAAATTACAACTAACTAAACTTAATTAAAATAGTTTGATAGTTCGAACTCAACCGAAAACGACAATGTGTTAAGTTCGAACTAAGAAACTAACGAGATACGATAACGACACAATACTTATACAACTAATTTGCCAGTGGTAGGCAACAGAGCTTTACCACTGGTCGCTTGTATTCTCCGGTTGCAGTGCGGACGGTTACTACGCGACAAATGCCATCGGCACCCGGATGCAATTGAACTATTCTTCCTAAACTCCATTTTAAAGGACTACATTGTTCATTTATAATGAGAACCATGGTTCCTACAACGAGATTGTTCTCTCGGTTGGTCCATTTCTTTCGCTGGTGAAGCGTGTGCAGGTACTCGAGATGCCATTTACGCCAGAAATCTTGGTGCATTTTCTGCAAAAGCTTCCAACGATGAAGAGGACCAACGTTGACGTCAGTTAAGTTTGGTTCAGGGAGAATGGTCAATGGCTCTAATGTTAAAAAATGACCCGGAGTCAACACAGAAAAATCATTAGGATCTGAGCTCAAAGGCGATAGCGGGTGCGAGTTAAGTAGCGCCTCTATTTGGGTTAACAGAGTATAGAATTCTTCAAATGTGAGACGTTGCAAACCAATAACTCGCGACAAGTGAGTCTTCACCGACTTAACTCCCGATTCAACCAGGCCCGAAAAGTGAGGACTGCCAGGGGGGTTGAATACGAACTCAACATGCTCTGCCTGTGAAGCTTCAGACATGAGATCCTTGAGAATATTGCTTGCACCAACAAAGTTTCTACCTTGGTCAGATATCAATCGAGAACAACGACCTCGACGAGCAATGAAACGCCTAAGCGCTGCGAGATAGGCTTCAGACGTTAGCTCCGAAACAAGCTCTAAGTGTATTGCCTTTGTGGCAGTACACACGAAAACGCATACGTAAGCCTTATATGATTTACTACCTCTAGCACGCCCCAAGGAGACGTTGAAAGGTCCAGCATAATCGACAGCGGCTGATGAAAATGACTTTAACTGACTAATACGAAACGAGGGTAAATCTCCCATGAGAGGTGGTGGAATCACTCGTGGACAGACACGAAAACATTTGATACACGAAGATATCACCGAACGAATAGCCCGTTTTGACGATAAAATCCAGAACTCTTGGGCGATAAGATTTTGCAAGGTTTGCAGACCAGGATGCAGGAACCGATGATGATATTCTTCGATGATCAATGAAGTTAGTCTATGGTCACGAGGTAGCAACAAGGGATGCTTCTTTTCATAACTCATATTGAGACTATGAGAGAGCCGACCGCCCACCCTCAGTAAACCATCTTTATCAATGAACGGACACAATTTACGGAGAGGTTTAGGGAGCGAGTTAGTTAAACCCTTTTTTATAATTCGGATTTCAGTCGAGAAAACACATTCTTGGACGTGTTTTACTAGAAATCGAATAATGGAATTGGTCTCGTCAGACGATAGTGCTACACCAATTCTCTTTTGGTTAGGATTCTTCAGATTATGAAGATAACGACAACAATACGACAAGATATTAACGATACGACGAAAAGACGAAAAACGAGATAAAATTTGGTCAACGAAATCAGAGTTCATGGCGCTAAACAAGGTCAAAATCTTTTCCTCTTCGAGAGCAGATTCATCAATTCCAGTTAGATGCTTTGGCCAATAACTTTCAGGATGCGACAACCACGAGGGACCCGCCCACCATGACTCACACCGCACTAAATCAGCTGGAAGCAAACCGCGAGAGCCATGGTCTGCTGGGTTCTCCGTAGTGGAAACATGGTGCCAAGAATCAGGAGCGATCTTTTCCTGAATGGAAGCAGTCCGGTTGGCAACAAAAGTTTTCCACCGTGAAGGACAGGATTTGATCCATGTGAGAGCGACAGTAGAGTCTGACCAGGCGTACGTCATGACCATCTGGTGGAGATCCTCCAAGGCATGAGATACTGACACCACAAGTTCCGATAACAGAACTGCTGCTTGCAATTCCAAGCGAGGAATTGAGAGCTTACGGAGCGGTGCTACTTTTGACTTTGCACAACAAAGACGAACGACAATTTCATCGTTGTTTGTTACAACACGACAATACAATACAGCGCAAAAACCACGCTCCGAAGCATCACAAAATCCATGAAATTGGATTTCTTTAAACGAATCTAACATTCTGCGAGGAACAGACAGCGAACCTAATAATGGCAACTGAGATTTAAATTTAAGCCACTCTTCAGCGATAAATTTAGGTACGTCATCATCCCAGCCGACACCTGATAACCACAGAAGTTGCATCAGGTATTTTGCGAGAAATACAACAGGCGAGAGAAGACCCAGTGGATCGAAGATCCGTGCGATATCTGAGAGGATGGATCGTTTCGTGTATCGACCATCCAACGACGTAGTCTTAAACGAGAATGTGTCAGATTTAGGTAACCATAAAAGACCTAAAATCTTCAACGAGACGTCATGAACGTCCTCGAAGTTACGAAATTGTTCTGAATACAAATCAGAGTCCGACAAACCACTTAAGAATAGTTGTTGACTGTTCGATGTCCATTTCCGCAGATGAAGATGCGCCGACGATAAAATTTGCACTAATTCTTGCCTAATACGTATAGCGTCCTCCACTGTGTCGGCGCCTGACACGATGTCATCTACGTACGTATCTCTATCCAGAACTGCAGAACCAAGAGAAGCAGTTGAAGAAAACTCTTTTGCCAATTTTGAGATACACCATAAGGCTTTCGACAATAAGACGCCTCCATATGGCTTTCACACGACAAATCATTTTTCGACAAACTGACCGATTTAGGAGCTTCGACAATATTTTCTATCTCCCAAAACCGTTTAATATTGTTGTCCAGAGACAAACTAGAGACGAGAAAACAATCCTTGGTAACGACATTGACACAAGGGTCGCTTTCAGAACGACAACGAGAAGAATTAATGCCAGGAGCGCATTCACCCATCACTATCCAGCCGAAAATGGTGCTGACAGCAATAGGCTGACCTGGCTCGCCTTTGACAAGACCTGGCTGAAGCGCTGACGCGAGAAAGCTGACATTAACTAACATATCGACAGGTCCTGGTTCATAGAAATGAGGATCAGCAAGATCCAAATTCCTTATGTGATTCCAGGTCGAAATATCAAATTGCCCAGATGGCATATCTGAACAAATACGAGCCAAAACGAAAGCTTCCAACGAAAATTTATACGAGCCATGTCCATTAGGTGGAAAGATTTCACAAACAACAGACCCAAGTGTCACTGCTGATGTCTGACCAATGCCATTCACCGATTGCTGACCGTTATTTATAGGCAATCCGAGGCGGTTTGCAGCCTTTTTTGTAATAAAGTTGCACGCGCTACCAGAATCTAGAAGAACACGGATCGGAACCAATTTCCCTCGACTGTTTTTAATGTGAATGACAGCAGTTGAAAACAAAACCTGAGTAGTACAAGTCTGAGCCGATAAAGTTGTCAACTGAGGATTTGATTGTGAATTATTTGTAGCTTCCATATTTTTTGGGAAGTGTAGCAATGTGTGGTGACGATAGTTGCATTGACTACAGCGAGCTATTGATTTGCAATTCCTCACAATATGAGATGAACACAGACATAACAGGCACAATCCTTTGTCCTTTACTATTGAAAACCTTTCACCTGGAGATAAATTTATAAAACTAGGACACCTGTCCAACTCATGACCTGTGGCAGCGCACATGGGACAAATGCACACAGGTGCCGAAGGCACCACAAATGAAGTCTTTTTCCTTACAATGGGTTTGCTTTTATCCATATTTAACCTAACATTTGAGTTCTCTAATGCCCTACTTCTCTTTTCAATAAAATCTTGTAAATCCTCAATTTTAGGAATGTCAATCTCAGAGCCAAGCTGCAATTCAAACGCTTCACGTGTTGCGATATCCAACTTTGACCACAACAAGTAAAACAGCATGAAATTCTTATCGGGCAAATCAAACTTCGACAATATACTTAAGTTTTCACTAAATATCCGAAAAACTCTATCCAAATCACCTTTACTTTTGACCGACTCACAATGTAACAACTTTTCATAATAAGTAATTGCAATTTGTCTCTTTTTATTATAGTACTTAGACAAGGTTTCATATGCACCAATATAACTATCACCCGACAATGGAAAAGTTTTTATTAGATCATAAGCAGAACCCTGAACACAAATCAACAAATAATGTAATTTTTCGACATTAGGTATATTCCTACTATGAATTAAAGAATCAAATAATTCCTTGAAAGGTACCCAGTTCTCAAGTTTGCCATCGAAAGGCTTAATCGAAATTTTAGGCAACTTAGCTAAGTTCGAGGAATCATTTGAAACCACAATTTTTGTGTCAGTTTTACTCTCTTGTCTAAGTCTACCTTTAACAGATTTCATCCGCATTTCAAACAACTTAGTCACTTCGTACTCCGCGGAACGTTGTTCAAGACTTAGAGGACGCAAAATTCTAAGTTGAGCACAGTGAAAATCTTTCTCAATATCTTTAAAATCCTGTTCATTATAACCAATTAAATCCGAACTTTCAATGTGCTCCAACCGCATAATTGCGTAGTCCCGATCTATTCTATAAACATCAACAGTTGCGGGCTCAAATGTTTCATCATCGTGGATACTCATTTTCGACAATTAACGAGCTAAAAACCAAAAAACATACGACAATTATGATTAAGTACCGCAATGTTATTAAAATATCTAAGTCAATTGACGTTTGATGTATGACGTTTCACAGATTCGATAATACAGATTAACAGATGCGTTTCGTTACACGGCTGGTTTACAACAATGTTTCCGTTCTATCGATAAATTGCCGATCACGAAAATAAATTTATATTTAATAAATTTATTATTAAACAACAATAATAATTAATTCAATTACAAAATTTAACTACCATTTATTAAATTACACAATTTTTCGATACAAATTAATTCCGCGCACAAGGTCTGGAACTTTCGAACAAAGGATTCTAGGCATACCCTACAATTTGGTGGACGAAAAAAGTTAAAACGAAAAACGACAAATTTTACACCAAAATGAACGGAATCTACTAGAAAACAACGAATTTAACGCGAAATCAACAAAAATACCATAGATCGCCTCTTCAAGATACGGATCGATGGACCAAAAATGAAGCAGATCTGGGGTTTTAAAGAAATGGACTGTATCTAATAACTAATATTTCCGAAAATTTAGCCCTGTGAGGTCCAGGAAAACACTCACCTTCTTACTGTTGTGTCGGAGCTTGGTATCAGCCAGGTACAGGGCCACTGGACTTTATCGCGCTGGCCAGGCTTACCTTACGGTCCTTGGGTTACAACCACACGCGAAGAAATCGAAGCAGGTGTGTTTTCGTGAAATCCACAAGGCACGACACGACACGAGAGGCGAAACTACCTTGTACGGTACGAGAGGCGAAACTATACTTTTTACGAGAGAGAGGCGAAACTTGACGGTCTCAACGAACTGTTTAAACTCGACAGTTAGATACGACAAAAAAAAAGAATGACAGTTACTTGACAGTTGTTGAATGTCGCCATGTCAATAAACTTGTAACTTTAAAGAAAACGGAACATAAGTATTTATTTATCTATATAAGCATGTTTATCGTCGTCTAGTACCCATAGTACAAGCTTTGCTTAGTTTGGGACTAGGTCGATTTGTGTAAGATTGTCCCCTAATATTTATTATTTATTATTATTATGTGATCAAGGCTAGTTGAATAAAAGCTAGTGAAAGCAATTACAATCGAATACTAAACTTACAGCCCTAGAGACGTAGACGGCGACACGTCAGTCCGGTGCTGGTCTGAGGCATTACTTATGCAGCAGCTATTCCAGGTGATGACTAGCTCCCTGGGAGGCTAGGACGGCGGTCGTAGCTTTTTTGGTGGTGTCTCGTTAACGACGGCGTATTTAACCTTAAATCATAAATCATTTAATTCTTTTCTAGCCTCCTAAATCCTGGCGTACTTTAAAAAGAACAAATCATCAGTAAGACTAACGGCCGAATGTACTATATAAAGAAAAAAATATTCAATGAATAAAGAACTTCAAAGACGTTTAAATAAGTTCCAAAATTACAAAACGTATGACTTATCTAGGTCTTAACTTCTACATTGATTAGAAAAGGCGGGAAGTTAGGAGGCTAGACTCGACGTTTAAAAGGCGGATTGATTCAAGCGACGTCCTGGGCTATATTGAAGTTATACATAATTGGATTGGAATCAGCATCTAATATATAAAAATCTCGTGTCACGGTGTTTGTTATCGAACTCCTCCGAAACGGTTTGACCGAATTTTATCAAGTTTTTTCTCTATATCTGGTAGGTCGTAGGCTATTTTCATATCCCTATTCTTCGCAGAAGGAGTCGCGGGCAACAGCTAGTAATGTATATAATTCAATATCACCCAGGATCTGACACTTGCCTTCGCTTTCACCATCTCTTTCTGTCATCATTTTATACCGTTTCACAAAAAGAAATAGTGATTAGACAATAACCCTGCTGGTGTGCAATGCAATAACCTCAACAGGAGCGAGCATAATAGCCAGTAATCTAGTAACAAGGATATATTACCGCCCTAGGGAGACAACCCACTAATGCAACTAGATTCATTTTCGCAACTTCGCCCCAGAAGTCTTTCAAAACTTGGCACTTACACAGTAAATGTAGATTTTCATTACACACGCGTGAAAGAGTAAAAAAGCTATGGCGACCTAGTGGTTTGACCTATCGCCTCTCAAGCAGAGGATCGGGGTTCAAATCCCGGCTAGCACTTCTGAGTTTTTCGGAATTCACCTGCGATGGAATTCAATGGTATGTGTGCAGTCCAATCCGCACTGGGCCCGCGTGGGAACTTCAGCCCAAGCCCTCTTATTCTGAGAGGAGGCCTGTGCCCTGCAGTGGGACGTATATAGGCTGGGATGATGGTGATGATGATATCTACTTGAATTAAGTCAAGACATCACATAGTCCGACCAACAACTGATTCATCTACACGTTTCACATACCAAAACGTGCCAATGAACTATCCCGAAACTGCTAACTTGCCGAAAATTGGCAATGATGAAAGTTAAATTCGGATATCAGTTACTGGCCAGTGTTAACTAGCCTGGTTAAAGTTAACGAAACAGTTAGCGCTACTTTGCTGCGCCAAAACGAACTGAAAGGCGGTAGGATCACGGATTGGATTTTGCTTTTTTTAGCTAACCGAAGGGGCTTTGAAACAAGCGAGAGCATTGATAGTCTAAGATCCGTACTAGAGGCGACCAATCACTCCTCTGTTTAATACATGAAAATAATTTAATATCAACTAAACATATAAACGACTGCTTTAGCCTAGTTGGTAGTGACCCTGCCTACGATGCAAGAGGTCCTGGGTTCGAATCCCGGTGAGGGCATTTATTTGTGTGATGAGCACGAATATTTGTTCCTGAGTTATGGATGTTTTCTATGTATTTAAGTATTTATTTATCTATATAAGTATGTTTATCGTCGTCTAGGTCTCATAGTACAAGCTTTGCTTAGTTTGGGACTAGGTCGATTTGTGTAAGATTGTCTCCTAATATTTATTTATTTATTTATTTACATTGGCAACCAAATGGCCTAGCTAGTGGTTAGAGAACCTGACTACGAAGCTTGAGGTTCCGGGGTCGATTCCCGCGTCGGGCAGTTATTTTGTATGATAAATACGAATGTTTGTTCTCGGGTCTTGGGTGTTTGATAATAATATGTATTTAAGTATGTACCTATCTATAAAAGTATGTTTATCCGTTGCCTAGTACCTATAACATAAGCTTTGCTTACTTTAGGGCTAGGTCAATTGGTGTGAATTGTCCCGTGATATTTATTATTTTCTAGCTGTTGCCCGCGACTCCGTCCGCGAAGAATAGGGGTATAAAAAATATCCCACTACCTATTCTCAGACCTACCTAGTATAGACAAGAAAGTTTCATAAAAATCGGTCAAGCCGTTTCGGAGGAGTTCGATAACAAACACCGTAACACAACATATCTCCTGTGGGTTGACAAAAAAATTCATGGGAACAGTAAAAATTCAGCGTTATGATATTAGGGCTTACAAAATTAGGCGGCAATTTCTTTGTGTATAAATAAAATTACAACCTCCGCAATCTTCTCTTGTCGAGCCTGCGGTAGAGTGTGTGGCTCTCGCATTGGTTTGCATAGCCATAGAAGACGTTGTATCCCACACGGTACGCCATGAATCGTCTGTAATAGACGCAAAGGCCTATATATATATATAAATAAAATGAAAGTCAAATTATAGCAAAAAACCTATATTTTGAATTAAACTTAGTAATTAATGACATGCGGAGAGCTCTCAATTCAATTACTTAATTCAAAATATAAAATTCAGTATAAGCTTATTTGGGAGAGGAAGCCATTACAGGAAAAACAGTGTTGCAAGCCTCGATTTCAAATTAAGTAGCTGTCTGTGTATGTAACATTGAAAATAAATAAATAATTTATTAAATACTTTGGGCTAACGAAGGACAATCCTTTGGGACAGCGTCGCGTCGTAGTTTAGCACTCCCTGGTTTACGGTCCACTACAACGTGCACGCGCACCGATTAGTCAATGCAACCGCACGTTTCATACCCCGACCGGCTCGCGGCCAATTAAAACTTCCACCAATTAGCGGGTGCCGGTGACATTGTGGAGGCGCGAGTTCGCGCTGAACTATTCAGTTTCCAACTGTACCAGTAACTCGGCTTTGGTTATCTGCACCTTTTAATGAATGAAAATTATTGGATGTTTGCGTTATTTTGAAGGATGGAATTGGATGTCAATGGGGTTGCAATGATACTGAGAGTTGTGATGTTTATGTTAAAGGTTTTTGATTGGAAATGTTGCCTAGCTGTTGCACGCGACTTCGTCTGTATCCCGTGGGAACTTCACATGTTCCCGGGATAAAATATAGCCAACTAGCTGTTGCCCGGGACTTTGTTTGCGAATAATTCGTTTGTCGCTATCCCGCGGGAACTATCCTATGTCCTTCCCAGGGTCTCAAGCTATCTCTATCTACACCACATTTTATCTAAATCGGTTTTGCTGCTTAAGCGTGAGTAACATACAGAGAGTAAAGATTAATATCGATTAACATTTATCGATGCCTCTGAGGTACGGCTAGAGCCATTTGCACCCAGAGTTAAAGAAATCGTTAAACCTGTGTTAGGGTTGACAGTTCCATAATTTCGACACTACTTGACCCTGGGTTAGCGGTTGAAACTCGGAGTTAAAACTTAACTCTGGTCCGCGGAAGCCTTAGAGTTTTGAATTGCATATTTTCTGTACTTACCTAGCTGTTGCTCGCGACTACGTCTGCGAAGAATTGGTTTATCACTAACTAGCGGGAACTTGGCAATTACCGGGATAAAAGGTATCCTATACATTAATGTAAATATGTATGTATGTATGTAAACTCTTTAGACGGCCGGATAGCCTAGTTGTTAGAGAACCAGACTACGAAGCTTGAGGTCCTGGGTTCGATTCCCGGTCGGGGCAGATATTTGTGTGAGAAATACGAAATATTTGATGGATGTGGAATCTAATTATTGTATGGATTTTTGTATTGATAGCTGTAAGGAATTCAAACACAATCTTGTATTGTTTATTGAATAAATATGCCTATGTCTATGTTTGTGCTCGAGTTTTGGATGTTTAATATGTATTTAAGTACCTATGTATTTATCTATATACGAGTATGTTTATCCGTTGTCTAGTACTCATAGTACAAGCTTTGCTTAGTTTGGGTTGGGACTAGGTCAATTGGTGTGAATTGTCCCCTGATATTTATTTATTTATTTATTTATTATTTATTGTACATAAATAAGGAAAGAAACGAAAACCGTTGAAATGCATGTGCAAAGGCGAACTTATGCGAGTGGATGAAAATAGCATTTAGTAAGGGACCGACAAAGAGTAAGTAAAAAAAAAGTTAATATAGCCTGGTATAAATTATCTGTGTGACAAATTTCATCAGGAGCCATCAAACCGTTATAGCGTGAAAGAGTACCAAACATCCACACATCCATTCATCGATTCAAACTTTCACTTTTATAATATTAGTGGGAAGCGAGATAGTAGGAAGTAGGATATTGCAGATAGATATTGTATGTGTCAATAACTCTTTATTGCACATAAAAATAAAAATACAAGTACACAGGGAGGAGAACAAAGGCGAGCTTATCCCTAAAAAGGGATCTCTTCAAGCTAACCTAGTTAAGAGAAGACAATTTATTAAGTATAATACGACCGCTTTAGCCTAGTTGGTAGTGACCCTGCCTACGAAGCAAGAGGTCCTGGGTTCGAATCCCGGTAAGGGTATTTATTTGTGTGATGAGCACAAATATTTGTTCCTGAGTTATGGATGTTTTCTATGTATTTAAGTATTTATTTATCTTTATAAGTATGTTTATCGTCGTCTAGTACCCATAGCACAAGCTTTGCTTAGTTTGGGACTAGGTCGATTTGTGTAAGATTGTCCCCTAATATTTATTATTATGTTGGTACGGATTTCCGATCACGGGCCCATGGGGACCCGGTCATTTGAAAGGCATTCATGGGGCCGAAGCCAACATGAAGAGGCCTTTGGTACCATATAATATAAAAGAGATGGGCGCAACTATGGAAGTCTATCCCCTAATACACCATGAGGATGTGCTAGCGGACAGTCCTCCACAGTTGCCAAACTATTGCCAGGTAGGAAGCGACATGGAATTGGCTATGGGGTTGGGATGTTGTGGACAGGATTACCGGGCTATGGAGTGAGATAACGGACACCTACCATTTCAATATCTCATAAACTGAACTTTTGGTAGGCGGTGACTCGCCATTCACTAATGGGCCCCTCAAACTATTGCCCACTCGGGGCAACGAGGCGGCAACATTGGTGTGAACGGCTTAGGATGGAGAGGTGTTCCTGGACTTATAACTTCAAAATGCCAACTCGCCACTTACGGAAACACATCCATCCTTCGAGCATTAGCTCTTGCGCTCCACTCTAGGCGACCAACAAAGGCAAACTAACGGCGGGGTGGGTGTGTAACTGTGTGTGAGTGTGTGTATAAGCGCATGTGTGTATGTGTACCCCTGGAGGTCTCGGGTTCGTGGTGTCGCTACGCACCAACAGCTCGCCACAAGCCGCCCTGCGATTTATTATTATTATTATTATTATTATTATTTATACATATAGTGGACTAGCGGACCCGACAGACGTTGTCCTGCATAAACCTAGATACCGACTGCAGCGCCATCTGCCGGGCTGATTTGTGAATCTAAACCATCCAGGGCGCCACCCAAACGCATGCAAAACAAATCATTCAAATCGGTCCAGTCGTTTAGGAGGAGTTCAGTGACAAACATACGTACAGTGGAATTATATATATGTATAAAGAAAAGATAAGCAGACAGTTAAAATTAAGTGCGGTAAAGAGAAAAATACACACATTGTCACACTGACTGTTATGAAGTCAAGAAATAAATGAAAGTTCATTTCTGCAGTAAGGTTGACTTGGATGATAGGTATCATTAATTTCAACCCACTAACCCGCCGGGGGTGTAACTCAGTGGTAGAGTGTCTGCTTCGCATGCTGAAAGTCCTGGGTTCAAATCCCAGCACCTCCAAATAATATTTTTGCTTACGTAACTTCGTTTTCTTTTTCTACTGTATTTTTTACAATAAATTATAGCTATTAAATGTTTTTAGTTTTATTTTGTTCTTTGAAAAACTATTTTCGTTTGTAAAACTGTAAGCTAGCAAACTTCTGAAGAAAAACATTTATATTCAGCTCCATACGCGCATCGCCGGGTGAATATCCTCTATTATCTTATCTGGAACTACATCGCATTTGAAACTAGACCTTAAGAAAAAGTCGCAAAGCATAGTTTACAATGCAGTTGTTATTATATAGAGGTTCAGTTTGAATTAGACTTTATGTAATTGTTATACGGTCTTGTGTTAAGTGTCATGTCGAGTGTTATTAGTATACTTGGACGAGACTAGGGTTTGTCTTGATGAAAGTTATCCAATTTTCTTATTTTTAGAATCATAATTCAGAAGAAGAGAAAGCTTCAGCTTTGTTTCTGGCATTCATAAACATTATTACTTGTAATGTTTACGTATTAAGTTTATTTTAGGGATCACGGAAAGAACACTTTTTTGAAAAACCGGCGAAGTGCGAGTCGAACCCGCGCACGATGGGTTCCTTATCATTATCTATAAAAAAACCGGCCAAGTGCGAGTCGGACTCGCGCACGAAGGGTTCCGCACTATTAAGTATCTATAAAAACGGCAAAAACACGTTTGTTGTATGGGAGCCCCCGTGAAATATTTGTTTTATTTTAATTTAATTATTTATTTTAAAAGTGAATATAACTAAATATCCTGTGAATATTTCAAGCGTCTACCTGTTGCCGTTATCAATATCGGGCAGAAAAATCACGTTTGTTGTATGGGAGCCCCCTTAAGTATTTATTTTATTTGTTTTTTTAGTGTTTGTTGTTATAGCAGCGGCAACCGAAATACATCATCTGTGAAACCCTTTGGGTACGGAACCCTAAAAATGAGATTTTAATCTCAAAACGGAGAGTTCGCGCAACATTACGACTTAGAAATTAGAAATTAGAAATTTGGGCAGCTTATTTTTTTTATCCAATTGGTTTTTTCATCAATTATGGATCTCCTTAGTTCCTCGATATAAAAAATAATAATAACACAAAACTTAATAACTTAATAATCTCGTCAAACGTGTGGTATGCCAAAAAAACTTTCAATTTTTTTTTTTTAAAAAACGACAAGTGCGAAAAATATCTATCTACAGCAGTGAGCTACATTATAAGTCTGCTATAGATAAAAGATATTATAATATGAACCACCTCATAAAACTTAAGGTACCTATCCAATTGTCGGCGAATCATTAGGTAACCCCTAAAAAGTCATGTCCATGTTGAATGAACAATAGTCACAGCCGAAAGCGTTTAGACAGGCACGGAAAAATCCCAGAAAAAAATGTTTCCTTTTAAATACGAACAATTTATAGTTGTAAAACGTTGTCGTCCGTTACGTCGACGCAGGCGCCGCACCTGCCCGGAAACCGATTAAAATGATAAAGCGATGGTCGCTGCGAGTCCATAGTGCACCTAGGGAAACTAGATGCGACAGTGCCAATTCCTGGGGCTAAATTCAGGACCGGCCCAACACGGTTTGCGAGCGGTAATTCGATGGTTTGCGAGAGGATTGGATTAACTGCTATTCAGGAACGCCAATAATCACTGGTTTGCGAGAGGTTTGGGCTGAGATTGGGATGAGCCTTATTTTTTTCTCTTTAGGAAAATAAGGCTCATCCCAAGCTCGACTACTACTAATTCTCAAGCAAACTTAGACGTTATAGTTTTCATAATCATAATCATTTATTGCAAACCATGGTACAGTCTAGATGTTTAAGGATAGGTACATTTGTTTCACATGGACACAGCATATACTACAATATAATATACATTTCCTTGTTAATTGGACATATTATTTCCTTCCATCCTGTTTTTTTTCAAAATTTGTATACCACCAGTTTAGCTTTTTAGTGTGGGGGGGGGGGGGGGGAGCGCGCTCAATTTTAAGACCTATCCAACGATACCTCACACTATAAGGTTAGACGAGAAAAAAAAATCACCCCTACCTTACGTCCCCTAAAAATATTTTTTTCTAAATTTTATTTTTTCACTTTGTCCGGGTAATTGCTACACATGTCAATGCAAAATTACAGCTTTCTAGCCCTAATAGTATCTGAGCTGAGCCGCGGACGGACGGACAGACAGACATGGCGAAACTATAAGGGTTCCGTTTATGCCATTTTGGCTCCGGAACCCTAAAAAGAATATCCATCCTGCCTCTTCTAGCGTCGCGCGCGCCGTGTCGCGATTTAATCTTTCATCCCGCTACATATTGCCTCTGTTGAAATTTTTCAAACGTCGCTGACAAATGCGCGAGCGCCGCGAATTACGATATGTTGGTTTTTTAATTGCCGGACGCGGGTTTAGGGTTACGCGATAGCGTAGTCAGTATATTTTCATTTTATATAAAAGAGGGCGAACGAGAATGCGGGTCACCTGATAGGAAGCCATGGACACCCGCAACACGAAGTAACTTAGGTGCGTTGCCGGCTTTGAGAGGTGGATAGGCTCGTTTAGGGTTCCGGAGCCAAAATGGAAAAACGAAACCCTTATAGTTTCACCATGTCTGTCTGTCCGTCCAGCCATCCGTCTGTCCATCCGCGGCTCAGCTCAGAGACTATTAGGGCTAGAAAGCTGTAATTTTTCATGGAGATGTGTAGCAATTATCCGGACAAAGTGAAAAATAAAATTTAGAAAAAAAATTTTTAGGGTATCTCCCATAGCCGTACACAGTAAGATTATATGCACTTTGACAACTGAGAAGTTTTAACCGTAAAGGTTCGTGTTTTCTCATATAGTACTCATATAAAATTTATTTATTTATTTATTTATTTATTAAGTTTGGCACACAAAACAAATTGTAAACATAAGACACAGTAATATAAATATTAATACAAATGATTATTTACAATCCAAAACTATGTGTACACATCATAAAAAAAAGTGATAACAGTTGATTTATAAAGAAAAGTAGGTATTAATTTAGACAAACAAATTATAAAAACAGTTTAAAAAAAAAAAAATTAAGAAATAGAATAGACCTAGAATTTAATCCTAACATTTTAATAAACCTCTCCCCACCACGCAAAATACCATCTTTCAAATTCGTTTCATTTCGTTTCAACCCAAAAAATACGGTTGAATTTCCAACTATCATCATCATCCCAGCCTATATACGTCCCACTGCAGGGCACTGGCCTCCTCTCAGAATGAGATGGTTCGGGCTGTAGTTCCCACGCGGGCCCAGTGCGGATTGGGAACTTCACATACACCATTGAATTTCTACAAATGTAATTTAGCACATAAATTACGAAAAACTCGGAGGTGCGAGCCCGGACTCGAACCCACGACCCTCTGCTTGAGAGACCATAGGTTAAACCACTAGGCCACCACGGCTTTTCCAACTATCTCCTGGGGTAAATATGAAAGGTTTCTGAATTAGCTTTAAGAGAGGTGTTTTAGATTCCAATAAGATAAAGAAAGCGTGCCTCTACCAACCGGCCATCCGCGTCCAGTCCGTTCCCGCAACCTTAACCAGGTCATCGCTCCATCTTGTCGGAGGCCTACCCACCCTGCGTCTTGCTGTCCATGGATGCCATTCGAGACCTTTCCTACCTAACCTATTCAGTTGCAATGCAATTAAACTTAAATTCCAATATGTAACTCGTAAATAAACTAAATAAATTTCAATAACTCACGTTGCAATTTTCGCAGTAGAATGAAATACCGCTTTGACGCATAGCGGAGTTACGTACAAAGTTCTATGTTTCATTGTTGGGCGATAAAAAGTGAACTGTAGTTCTTTGAGATTAAGTTGATTTTTGGATGAAGTAGTTTTAACCATAGAACTTGTGAGTTGAATGACTGGGAGATATATGCGTGGTGTCACAGTAATGATTCATTGATTGCTCGAGTAATGATTTTAATATGGCGCACGTGTAATGAATCATTATTTATTGTGACAGTATGTAGTATTCCGCTTCTTGTACAAAGGAGGTCTAGGATCATTTCGTTGTTCTTTTTAACTGACTACGACAAGAAAGGTATTATGGGCTAGTGGTTTGACCAACGACCTCTCAAGAAGAGAGTCGTGGGTTCGAGTCCGGGCTCGCACCTCTGAGTTTTTTTGGAATTCACGTGCGGAATTACATTGGAAATTTACTATGAGCTTTACGATCAAGGAAAACTTCATCCGAAAATTCACTGGTGTGTGTGTGTCTGTGTGAAGTTCCTAATCCGCACTGGGCCGCGTGGGAATCATGTTGGAGGCCTTCGTTTTCCGGTCCGTGGACGCCATTCGAGAGCCTTCTGTACCTCTACCATGAGTTTACACTAGTTTACGTGACCGTACTCGCTAGCGACGGCGTAAATTATTTGTATGGAGAAGTTTCTTTTTATTTGTCACCAGCTCAGTTGACAGTAACGGTAGCTCTTGCGAATCTGTTTGTATGCCATTGTTATGATAGATAGGGCCCTAGTCGGATCAGTGCAAGTCGTCCCTAATCGTCGGAGTACAGGCGCGCACGCAAGTATAAAAAGTTGTTTCCTAGTTTTAATAATACTTAATATCATAAATGCCAAAAAATTGTGTGTACGTGCATTTCTTACTCCATCACGCTAAACGGGTGTACAGAATTGGATGAAATTTAGTACATTGTATAGTTTTAAAACCACTTGCCGCACTTTTTAACAATTCAATTCCGTGCATAAATTAAAACCACTCAAAAATTATACTTCTGTTGAATATTCCTCAAAGGATTGTTCAAAATGCCGTTGCAACAAAATGCTATAACAACATACCAAAACAATAACATTCCGAAAACAAAAGCGAATCGCCAATCTGTATGCACAGAGCCTCCTATATTGACTTGCTTTCACAACCTCGTATTCAAACAAATCATACCACTCGAAATGCCTTTTTAACACAAAGGAATAAAGTTTACTCTCTTATCAAGTGAAACAGTGAAATATGGCCTAGATAAAGCAAACTAAGGATGCAAAACCTCTGCATAGTGTAATAAATCATCGAACATATTTTAAAATTTTAACACGTACGTAACTAAAAGGAATGAAGTGGAGTTCGCATGCATTTTAATTTTGAACTTAATTGGTTGGTGTTTTGATTTACATTGGAATGAAAGTGTTTAGAGCTTTTTTTACTGCGGTGTTGGCGTTTTAACAATGTTGCCAGCACACAAACTGGCCAGCATGGAGATATCGGAGATAAAATATCATTGTAACTAGACACCACTCATTTCGTGTTTAAAATTTTGGGACCCTAGTGAAAAAGGGGTTAAGTCTGCAGAAATTAAACAGCTATTTTCTATTTTATGTATAAAGGGGGTTAAGTCGAAATCAGCTGTTCAACTTCTGCAGAATTAACCCCTTTTTCACTGGGGCCCCAGTTTGTGGGAATAGGCGAGAATAGAGAGATCTCTATTCAGGCAGATGCTATGCCTAGGGAACGACATCCGAAGGAACGAATTTGGAAATTGTATTTATGCATCTGAGTGGAGAAACTTGAATAGTGCGATCAGTGGTGTAGCTAGCATAGGTGGCATCCGGGGCGGATATTGTAGGTGTCACTCCAAAACTCAATCAAAACTGTTAAAAAAAAATAATGACGTAACAATTTCTGTCACAGTTTTATGAATTTTTATAGGTCTTAAAACGAGTTTAACTCGACATCTCTGGGGCTAATCCGTAGCCCTTCCTCCCGGAGTACCGGAATAGAGTGCACGTTTGGCAGCCGCCGTGACGTGTGGCTCGCCAAACAGATCAATCCCGTGCCATCCGCATCCAACGCGATGCCGCAGCCTTAACCAGGTCGTCGCCCCATCTTGTTGGAGGCCTACCTACACCGCGTCTTCCGGTCCGTGGACGCCACTCGAGAACCTTTTTGCCCCATCGGCCATCAGTTCTACGAGCGATGTGCCCTGCCCACTGCCACTTGAATCTGACGATTCTTCGAGCTATGTCGGTCGGTATGTCGGTGACTTTAGTTCTTGCGCGGATTTAATCATTTCTAATGCGAACCCGCAGAGAAACTCCGAGCATAGCCCTCTCCACCGCCCTCTGAGTGACTTTGAGCTTTCTTATGAGGCCCATCGTTGGTGGCGCGCGCTAGCGAGGTATGAGACTGCGGGCGTATTACTTGAAGGAGAAAATTAAATGACAATGAAGTGCGTAAGTGTTGACTTAAGAGGATACGATGGCTGAGAGACTTTTGAGAAATAGGTATTTTAATGAAATGTCGCTGTCTCGCCCGAACCCCTCCGTGTCAGTACAGCGAGAGCGGGACAACTGCAGCTCAGACCGTAAATAGGCGCGTAAAATTTATCAAAACAGCATTTCGTAATCCCCTGTTTTCTTCTCGAAAACTGAACCAATAAAATTATTTTTTTCAAAAATAAGTAGAGGACAGATTTAGCTATGCCCCTATGTTTTCCTTTTTTTGTTTATGTCAGGGACTCTTCTCTGATGAGTGTCTGAAAATGACGTTGAAATTGGGCAATTTTTTCATTTTTTAAAAGCTCATATTTCTTATGTTAATTGAAATATGGAAAAAAACGAAACATAGGGGCATAGCTGTGATAGATACAGATTACACAGTAAAAAAATTGGCTCTAAAGCCATTATCCAGGGAGGAAACAGGGGATTACGTTTGTATGGATAAATGGTGCGCATCGTACCCTCTTAAGCACTTCATTGTCATTTAAGGCCCTACCGAGCTTTTGGCACTAATCGATTTTAGATATTCTATGCACTCGTGTATGTGTGTGTGAGAGCGGCTAGAATCAAAGCCGTGCGTAAGCGCAAGTGACACGAGTACCCCGTCCGATGGCCAAAGGAGAACTAACGCAACACTCACATGGACACGGGGGAAGCAATAAACGAATTCTTTACTGACGGAGTCGAGGGCAACAGCTAGTCTTGTCATTACAATATCAAAAGGAAAATTGATAAATAATTAAATTTCTCGTCTTATTTGTTACCACGACTGTACAAGCATGACTAATTTTCGTCGCGGCAACGAATTAACACAAAGCTTGATTTGTTCCCGGATCGCTCGCAGATTTAACACGTTATTGATTATTCTTGTTTATTTAACTTAACAGTTACAAATAGTCCTCCTTGGGAGAAGGGCGGATTGCTGAAGAAATTAGGCTGCGATTCGAATTCATTTCCTGAACTGAACATCATCATTATAATTTCAGCCGAAAGACTTCCACTGGTGAACATAGGCCTCCCCCATGGTTCGCTAAACGTACCGGTCCTGCGCCATCCGCATCCAACGCGTTCCCACAACCTTAAACAGGTAATCACTCCATCTTGTTGGAGGGCTACGCCTTCACTGCGTCTTCCGGTCCGTGGACGCTACGCGAGAACCTTTTGGCTCCACCGACTATCAGTTCACATGATAAACTTTCACAATAGGAGGGCTTGGGCTGCTCTTCCACTGTGTTACTTCGTAGTATGTGCAAATTTACATTGCCTCATGACGTTTTCTTCGAATTTAAAGTTTGTGGCAATTTTAAAATGTAATTTCGCTCATAAATTCCGAATAATCCAAAGGCGCATGTCCGGGATCAAACCTTTTAATCTGCTGTCGGTTTTATCCGCTCAAATATTCCAGAATATATTTTAAGATACCTTAGATACAACAGGTAGCTCTAGAATATATTCACGTACAGCCACAGGTAGCCCCACGTCACACCGAATGAGGGAAGAAGTGAAAAATAAAATGAAAATGATCCATCTCGAGTGGGGATTGGGCGCAAAAGTATACTGGAAAAACTATGACAAAACAAAAGCTATGTTCGATCTTCAGTCGTGGTGTCAGGGGCTGAGGTTGGGGACGCAAGGTATGAGCGGAGAGTGGGACAAATTACACTCCTTTTTAAGGTCAGCACTCGAAGGTTCTGCTAGACCACATTAGAAATGATAAAATCCACGCAAGAACTAAAGACACCGACGTAGCTCGAAGAATCGCCAGACTCAAGTGGCAGGGCACATTGCTCGGTAGAACTGATGGCCGATGTGGCGAAAAGTTCTCGAACGGAGTCCACGGACCGGAAGACGCAGTGTAGGTAGGCGTCCAACAAGATGGAGTGGTGACCTGGTGTAGGTTGTCGGAACGCGTTGGATGCAGATGGCGTGGGACCGGTCTGTTTGGTGAACTTAGAGGGAGGCTTATGTTTAGCAGTAGACGTTTGTTGGCTGCTATAATGATTATTCCTAAACCTAATCCTAATCCTAACTAATATTATAAATGTGAAAGTAACTCTGTCTGTCTGTCTGTCTGTCTCGCTTTCACGCTAAAACTACTGAACCGATTTAAATGAAATTTGGTACACAGATAGTCTAGAGCCTGTGAAAGGACATAGAATAAAATAGAATAGACAACCAGATGGCCTAGTAGGTAGAGAACCTGCCTACGAAGCTTGAGGTCCCGGGTTCGATTCCCGCGTCGGGGCAGATGTTTGTATGAATAATACGAATATTTGTTCTCGGGTCTTGGGTGTTTAATATGTATTTAAGTATGTATCTATCTATATAAGTATGTTTATCCGTTGCCTTGTACCCATAACACAAGCTATGCTTAGCTTACTTTGGGACTAGGTCAAATGGTGTGAATTGTCCTGTGATATTTATTTATTAATTATTTATTATTAGAATAGAATAATTTAAAAAATACCTTAAAGACTAACATACATATTTATATTATAACTTAATTACTAACACGAGAAGGTTATATATCATCACGCTAACACCAATAGGAGCGGAGCGGAGCTGAAGAATGTATCAAAAGCAGGGGTTTTGAAAGTAAAACTTCTATAGGCACGCTTGACTTGGGAGTACGGTGGTGAATGTGAATGTGGGTGTGCGGGGGGTTGGGCGGGGGGGGGGGGGTCCGGGGGGTGGGTTCTGTGGTGGGGGTGAAGGGGGTCTGGGGGGTGCCGTTTAATTTTTTTTATATCGAGGAACTAAGGAGAGCCATAATTGATGAAAAAGCAAATTGGATAAAAAAATAAGCTAACTAATAAAATAACCTAAAAAAATAAGCTAAATAAGACAACTTTACTTTCTCACGGCGTCTATGACCCATTTTTGACTTACAAAAGCGCCCCGCTTCACTCCTCTGTCCTGCGCCATCCGCTATCAGTAATTCCCCTCACGTCCCCACGTGTCGTCCTCGCCACTGATATCTGTTGTTACGGACTTACAGAATTAAGGCGCTGACGCCAGCGCGAATCTCTGCCGACGTGTCAACTGCCGCTGTCTGCAAATAGTGGGAGCCATCGGAGAACATTTTAATACAAGTTAATTGGCTGATTGTCATCATCCCAGTCAGTATTTATACGTCCCGCTGCAGGATACAGGCGTTCACAACGAGAGGGCTTGAGCCGTAGTTTCCACTGGGGCCCAGTATACACTATTGAATTTTTTCGCATGTGTGTGCAGGTTTCACTCAGAGTTGCGAGTCCGGCGAGATCGCGATCTATCGGTGTGTGGGACACATTTTTATACAATATAGGCTTACGTTTGACCACAATTACGCCTGATGGAAAGCGAAGATGAGGCAGACGATGGAGCACGCTTGCCTAGTAAATGATCATTCAGCCTAGACTTGAAAACGGCCAGATTGTAGTGTTCAGGGAACACAGTCGCAGGCAGGGAACCACCTAGCTAACTATCAGCTCATTTAAATAAACCTTCAGCTTGCTGACTCGGAGACGCTAATTTTATGTCCACAGGAAGAGACAAGTTTCGACCACACCGCGGTCACGAGTCAAGTCGGCGAGTCTATGAGTGAGAATCGCGAAAGTTTGAAACATTACCTATAATATTTTACGTGATTCGCAGAATCAAGATGCTGGCGCTAGCGGGAATCTCTACCGACGGCCAAAGCGCCGGCGGCCTGTTGTGTCTGTAAATAGTGGGGACACACATTGTTAGCGGGTAGATTCACCCGGCGAAGCGGAAGTTGCCGGAGGAAAAAGGGCACAGTGAGGTTGAATTTGAGAGGTAAGAGATTTAGAAAAAAACGGACTCGGGTTTCGTGGCATCGTAACATGGAATTTAAATGCTAAAGAGTGCATACGACGCCGGAAAACAATAAGGGCGTAACCCTAAAAACACAACTTTACACCAGAGCCAAAAAACCGAAAAAAAACGGAAAAAAATCATAACTTTGTAACGGCTTGTCGTATGAACGTAATTTTTGGACGATAACTATAAAATATAAATCTGCATTATATTGTTTACAAACTGTTAACTTGGTATTGCCAGGAACACGAGAAATCGAGTAACGCCCTATGTCTACAGAAATTACAGACCTCAAAAATGGCGTAACTTGACATGATGTTTGTACTGAATCAGAAAATGATAGCAAATTAACTGACTACAAAAAGGTAGTAACTGTTTTTTGTTTTAATTTCGCGTAAGGAACGGGGGTGTAAGCACGTTCGTAATGAGATAGAGAGAGAGAGAGAGAGAGAGAGAGAGAGAGAGAGAGAGATGTTTATTTACACATATTCGATACACACACAGAAAAAAAATACATTTGACAGGAAATTAACAAATAACAAAAAAAATATCGAATAGTATAAATTGGGCCCCACTCAGCATAATGTTGTGGCAAGCCACAACGCTGTTTTTCAGTGGTACCCATTTAAAAACTAAACACAAAAACATACACACTGTGACGACACGAACGCCAGCGAATAGTTCGCATGCATGACAATGGCTAGAAAAAATGTCGTAACTTAAACCTTTTCAAATTCAATGATATTAATGAAACGTCATAAGCTTTTGTTCACACAAATTTATTAAAATTAAAAAAAAAAACTAGCAACAAAACTTATTTTAACTTTGTTAAATATGAATATGTTAACATTGAAACATTAAAAAATTGTGTTTTAAATGATCAATCATCGTAATAACAATTTTTAATTCGTGATTCAGGTTGTTTATTCATTTTTTCGCTGCCATCTAAAAAAAAATGTAAAATTAACAATTTATATCCCAACGTTAGGACTACTCTATCCTTATCTTATGCAAGCTTAAAACTTAACTGAGATACCTGTCCAACAGCGTAACTATTATTCTTTTCATAACATCATTATTTGACCACACCGCTAGATAGACTTTGATCAATTTACTACATCTATTAATTGGTGTAGTATTTGTTTGTTGGTGTATACTTGCGTTATTAAAGTTTAAGCAATCAGCTAGATAAAACTTTTTTAGTACCTACTTAGGTCCAGTAAGGACTGTAGTAAGAGGTCCAGGATTTGATTACCGGCTTAAGCAATTTAAAAATAAATTTTCATGTTCTTTTTGTAACATATTTTTTTTATTTAATCTAAAACATATTTATCATTATTTGTAAGGTACTTATACAGAGTGAAAAAAAACGAACGAATGAAGGGCAACTACCTTTAATATTTAAAATAGTATAATCTATATTAAGGACTCTTTCTGTTTAAAAAAAAAATACTGCATTTATGCAATAAAAATAACATAAACATAATAAATAACATGTATTGTTGCGTTGTTGTTTAATGATGTAGAGTTTTATCTTTAAATAACATACACAATCAATATAACAGAAGGTCACGAATACCAACAATTAAGTTTCGTTTTTTCGTTTTGCTTTTATTCGTCACGGGAAATGGACTGCAGCTACCTTGGAATACTAGTAATTTTTATTTTTCAGGTTTTTATTCAATTTAAAGGATGTGTTGTAGCAATAAATGATCACTATGAATGACGCTTTCGATCGGTAATATAAAGTACGACTTTATGTTATGTCACTATTTAATTTTGAACTGTTCCAGTTTCGGTTAAGGTAGACGATTTTTCAAAATCCATAAAATCAGTATTTATTATTTTCAAAGATAAAAGTCCGTTCCTTAGGTAAAAATTTGTTATTTCCAATATTTAAGATATTTTATGCAGCTGCGATCAATTTCTCGCGACAGGTGAAAACAAAACGAAACTTAATTGCTAGTTTACATGGCCTTCTGTTTTATTGATCGTGTATGTTATTTTAAGATAAATTAACCTTAATTAATTGACTAAACGCCGTGTTCACCAAGTACAACCGTCAAACTGACGTTTAAATGATCAGTCGTTAATGTTCTTACATAATACCTCACTATTTTGAACGGTGGTTTAGGTACGTCAGTTTAACGGTAAATGACCTCAGCCCTTAAGTATCATGAAATTCACTAGTTGGTACGAGTAATCCAAGATTTATGTACGTATAGATAATCCTTTATGGTTTTGTCGAGGAAAAACAAACACAACCTTTCAGTCGCATCCTGTGCGTGTATGCCTGTGGCGTAAGCCGGGAAAAACCGAAATGTTCCAAAATATTCATTCTGATAATATTGGTTTAACTAGGCTTAGATTGATTTCGAGTAACCACGAAATTGCAGTATCTTAGAGGTTATTCGTTGTCCGTAGAAAAAACGCGAACTGCAAGAATGTCGTAAGCAATGAAGTTTGAAAAATGTATCCCGCAAAAAGGTCGTAACTACTATCGTGCGTAGAAACTCGAACGGCTTAACTATTTTTTTATGAAAAACACAAACTTCTACACGTCGTATCTCTAAAAAGTTTAAATTCGTCATTTTAAGGGCAGTTACGACCAAAAAAATTACACACATTTTCCAAAAAACTTACCGATTTTGAAATTTTTTGTCGTCGTAGAGAAACGAGACCCGGACCATTCGACGCAGAAAAAATAGCTGATTATAGCCATGTAATAATCAAGTTACGACCTTTTTATGGGATACGCCCTTATTGTTTTCGAGCGTCGATATTTAACTATGAGAGTTAAAAAAAAATGTAAATACTGGTAAGCGTCAGAAGTCGTTTTTCTTTAAAAACATTACGAAGTGATTCCATATCAAAAATCTTTTAAAAAAATAATTAAAAATTAAAAAATCTTGGATACCGACTCCTTTACTGAGTACGTATATCCCAAGTTTGAGACGACGCGATACCTCTGTGCCGCTCCTGTTATCCTGCTCACACAATTTCATCGAGTTCCCGTGATTGGTATTCCGGGACGGGATACAAGTTTTCCCATTTCCCCTGATTAGAAGACAGGTTAAAGGGTTCCACGGAGAAAGTTGTGTGGCGTTTGCTTTAATGCTTACATATGACATGGTTATTGGAAAAAGGAGTTACGTAAAGCTACTTTTGGATAATATATTAATGAAAAACCAATATAAGGACATATTATTAGGTTAGGCTAGACAATACCCTGTGGTGTCGGGTTAAGAATTACTTCTCTTCATTTCTTCCGTGGATATCGTAAGACTAAGAATATAATTTATTTACTAGCCTTCCGTCCGCAGCTTCGCCCGTGATACATTAATTTTCCCGTAGGAAAAGGTATTTTCCCGCGGTAAAAAGTAGCCCATGTCACTCACTGATAATGTAGCTTCCCAAACGGCAAAAGAATTTTTGAAATCGGTCCAGTAGTTTTAATTTTATTCGTTACATACAAAAATACAAATCATTCGTCTTTACAATATTTGTGTAGAAGTGCAGACTGAATCAGGCGATACTTTGCCGAGGTCCATATCAATGAACTGAATCAATTACTTTACTCACCCGCGACCTTATGATAGTTACGATCATACAAGAAATGCGTGCTCATGCAGTTCCTTTACCTCCACACTGTACAAACACACATTTACTTCAAATTTGGTATAGTTATGTAGGTTGGATGACAATGCAAGTACAGTCAAAAAAAAGTACAGTCAGCGAAAAAACTTTTTAACAAAAAATCGTGCGTGCAGCTCCTCCGCGCGGAAGAAGTGAAACTTCGTAATGTGGAAATGAAAAAAGGCACTTATACATCAATATGAACCTTATACCAATAACTTAAAGAAGTAAATTTACTTATGCATCTATGTGTTTAAATTACTCACTAAAGTCTCATACAAATTAGCGAAACATGTTACATAACTCGTCGCTAGATGGCGTTGCTCCTCGTGCGCACGTTATTTTCAATAATTTTTCTTGATTTTTCGTAATTCTCAAAGATATTCAATACTTTTTTTTACTAAATACGTTTAAAATACTTTATTCTACGATCTACCATTCAAATAGTTTTGATTTTTACAAGTTTTCATACTAAACCACGCAATTGTTCTGGATCGCACTGACGAAGTTTTTAACATCCGTTATTATGTATATATTACAATGCGAACGTCTCGTAAACGTTAAATTGCGTTGCGTTGCGTTGCGTTGCGTATTTAACGCAACGCTTGTTGGAAGTCGCATTAGAAGTTTCACTTCAAAAACTTATTACGTGTCACCTTTTCCCGTACCGTCTGTTGCGGTAAAGTCGGCGCAAACCGAACCGGCGATAATCCGGCGTCGCGGATAAACGTCGAAGATTTACCGCCTGCTGTTTATTCAATAATCACTAACATATCACGTTGCAGTAGCACACGTGTTGACTACAGTAAGTGATTGTACGACGGGGTAAGACGTGGCCGCTAACGATGGGCCTCTTATGAAAGCTCAAAGTCACTCAGAGGGCTCTGGATTTTTACTGCGAGACCGCATTAGAAATGATGAAATCCGCGCAAGAACTAAAGTCACCGACATAGCTCGAAGAATCGCTAGACTCAAGTCAAAAGTCTTTGACCAGTGTGTGTTGCCAGTGATGACTTATGGCACTGAGATGTCGCCGCTAATGATGAACCTCATAAGGAAGCTCAAAGTCACTCAGAGGGCAATGGAGAGGGTTATGCTCGGACTTTCTCTGCGGGATCGCATTAGAAATGATGAAATCCGCGCAAGAACTTAAGTCACCGACATAGCTTGAAGAATCGCCAGACTCAAGTGGCAGTGGACAGGGCACATCGCTCGTAGAATTGACGGCCGATGGGGCCGAAAGGTTCTCGAGTGGCGTCCGCGGACCGGAAGACGCATTGTAGGTAGGCCTCCAACAAGATGGAGTAACGACCTGGTGACGGTGGCGGAGCGCAGGGTCTATCTGTTTAGCGAGCCTTGGGCTCGCCTATGTTCAGCAGTGGACGTCTTACGGCTGAAATGATGATGATGAAGTGAGGGATACACGAAAAGAACGTGCCTAGTCAGCTAAGCGACTTTGGGCCTGGTACTTCTGAATATTCGAAATTTATGTGTGAAATCACATTCGAAATTGACCATGAGCTTTACGGTGAAGGCAAACATCGTGAGGAAGCCTGGACACACCTGCGACGAAATTCAATGTTATTTGTGAAATTCCCAATCCGCACTGGGCCCGCGTGAGAACTCCCTCTCATTCTGAGAGGAGGCCTGTGACCTGCAGTGGGTCGTATATTTAATAGGCTGGAATGATGACGAGAAACAAAAACACGCACAAGCTTTCGAAATTTTTAGGGTCCGTACCTCAAAAAGAAAAAAACAACAAAAATTTTGTAATTTTGTAAGGGGGCGTACATTTTACTTAAAAGTAGGACTCTGCTAACACAGGATTATAATAGATACGGCTGTTTACGGCGTATATTTTGACATACCTATAAATTTGTACGCAACCCTCGGTGCGCGAGTCCGACTTGCACTTGGCCGGTTTTTATTAACGTGTTAGTAGGACGCTAGGCAACCGCTAGTTATAATCTGTGTGCTACATCCACCATATCAAGTTGCCATCAAAAAATACGCTAGGAAAAGATCATCTCCGAGAAAATATATATTGACAAAAATTGTTTTCTGGCCCAGCGATAAATGTGTCGCTCGGTCGCTTGCAGCATCCATCAAAATTGTACGAGTCACCCAGGGAATCTGTCTTCTGCCAGGGAGGTGGGAAGAGGGGGATGTCACTGGAAATTAACTGTATAATGTAGTTGCTAGGTCTGCAATACGAGCCCTAGCATCGCAAACACAGAACTAGTAAATGTGTGTTTTCCTTTAACTTCAAAATTTCATTTTTAAAGCAAGCTTTTTAGTTAACTACTCATTCATAGGAGCATCAAATGACGCTTAAATTGAATAAAGAATTTTGCTTTTGACTTTGACTTTGACTACTAATACTCGAGCACACATCCGTTGGTCCGTTTTAGATAAAAACCGGCATTATTGCCTCATCCACTGACTCGTACTGCAGTTCCTCTAGCGACATTGCACGCCGCGCTCCATCAACGAGCCATTACCGCTGCAGTCAACACCAGTACCCAAACGTTAGCAGAGATTTCACAGGAGCAGTCAAAACATCGATCTATCGGTTCACCGAGAAACGGTTGATCGAATGCATCGTTTGACAAACACTTATGTGACAACACTTTATTTTCTGTTAGTAAATGTGTTATTTATTAGCTATAGAGAGGGCTATGCTCGGAGTTTCTTTACCTACGGGATTGAATCAGGATTTATGTGCGAAATTACATTTGAAATTTTCCATGAGCTTTGCGGTGTGAAAACAAAATGGTGTGTGTAAAGTTCGCAATCCGCAATGGGCCCGCATGGGAACTAAGGCCCAAGTCCTCTCATCTGAGAAGAGGCTGTGTCCTGCAGTGGGACGTAAATATATAGGCTGTACCTAATGATGATGAATCGAATCAGGAATCTTTTTAATTTTTTTTTTGTTTTTATATCTACAGACTTTAGTACAGTGGTTATGAACAATTTTTGATTGTATCAGTCTCGTAGCTAACGACACACCGCGAAAAAAAAACAAATAGTAAAGTCGCGGGTGAGCAAATTAATTATTTCAGTTCATTAATATATGGACCTCCGCAAAGTAACGCCTGATTCAATAAACTACAAATATAATAATATAACGATGATATATGTTGGATCAAAAGTTCATGCCCCTTCGCGATTTTACGCAAGTTTTTTGCATTAAACTAAACAACAGCTTAATGAAGTACGGGTATTGCTGCCACGTTTAATCGTCTAATAAACTGACGCCCAAAGTTCTGGACTAGACTAACTCTCGACGTTTCCGAACAGATTTTAGAACTTCGAAGTTTCCATGGCGTTTTCCGCACTCCATTAGAAGGATTACCATAACTCTGTCGCGGACGTATAAGTTATCTGGACAGTGCATTGCACACATTTCGGAATTCGGAGGAGTTTGGAGGAGTTTAGAGTTTCTGAAGTTGTACGTCTCCTTGCTTCGCATGTCTTTTCATGACGAGCAGAGATACAGAAACACTTCAGAACAACATAACACATAGCACATGAAGAAGCTAGGAGTCATTTTCAGGGTTTGTAGTCCTACAAGGGACCTTTATAGTCTCGCCATGTTCATCTGTCTGTCCGTGGCTTAGCTTAGAGACTGTTAATGCTAAGAGGCTCTTATTTAACTTGCAATGTTTGTTCGGACGAAATCTTGCAAGCTAAATTTGTTCCACTTTCTATGGTCGGATTGCCTTAGAATTTGGTGCAAAATTGGATGACAATACAATTAAAAGGTAGTGAAATTCTAGTGGTCTAGCCAGGATCGTCGCCGTAGGACGGAACTCTTTAACAGTTGACGACATCAGTTTGAAATTTGGTATACGCAATTTGGATGACAAAGCGAGTGTTAGCAAAAAATACGATCAGCAGAAAAAGACTGTATTGAAAAAAGATTTTGAGCTAGTTTTGCCATTCGTGAAAAGATAGTGTTACAAAATTACAATAAAATAACTGCCTACAGTAAACTTCACAGGTAGACCAGAAGTAGGCGTGATCTCCACCATTATAGGTACGTTGTCAGTATCAATAAAATTCTGAAAATCCGCACAAAGCGGTGTTGCACTTCCTGCATCAACCGTAAAACTAAAAAGAGTTGAATTCCCTGCCTGCGTCTGTGTTCCATGTACACTACAATCTGGCCGTTTTTAAGCTTAAGGTGAATGAGGATTTACTAGGCAAGCGTGCTCGATCGTAGACCTCATCTTCGCTTTCCATCAGGCGTGATTGTCGTCAAACGCAAGCCTATGGTAACAGGTCATTTTGGTACACAAGTTTAAATATACAATGACTCGAAATGTCTCATCATCAAAATATACAACGGTCAAAATAAATGTTATTAATGAAAAAGAGACAAAAGAATTAGATACTTACCACAAAAACCTAAGATGGCTTAGATTCGAAAATGCTCAATGGGTTCGAAAATCCCTTTGTCAAATTGTATAAAAGTCATAAAGTGTAGGTATTAATGTCAATGAGCACATTCAGTCAATCGCATTTTGTAAATTTTGACCCTAGAGTATTCTGTCGTAGTGTCGTAAACTTCTAGACACAAGTTGATCAGACCACAGTGAATGCTGCCTTGGAAACATTCTGACTTAAAAAACATGTTGGCCAAAGCATATTCTGCCCCTAAAATATTTAGACAAAATGATTTGGTGGCACAAACATTTTGTACTTTTTGACAATGTATCTACAAATTTTATTCATTGTGGCATTTGTACCAAAATGACCTGTTACCTCTAAGAGGACAACACCAACTATTCTTTTTAAAGTCGATTTAAACAAGTTTGTGGCTTTTCAAAATCAAATTTCAACAATCATGCTAGCGAAGCAACATTTTTAACGCTCACCGCGCCTTTAGTTTATACATCCCTGGTACCATCCCCGGTCCAGCCACTCGAAAAACGCCGCAGCAGGAATCCGTAACGAGGGATTAGTATTCAAGAGCTGTCCGTTGGTCAGGTGAGAACCCTATCGATTTATGATGCCCTGGTACTTTTGGTCCTCGAACGTGACAAGTTGGCAAACTTTGGCAGGTTTGTAGGTAATAATGGAAGATGTCGGGTAGCCAGAATAGCGAAATAATTTTTGGATTGCGTTTTTAGGATGACGTAGTCAGAATTGTTTTATTGAATTTCTGCCTGTTTATGATTCTTAGTACCTACCAAGCTACAAACTTTTTATTTTTCTTTCTTTTCTTTTTCTTTTGCTTTCCTTGGACTTGGACACTGTTTTCAGTATATATAAAAATTGTCAAACCTTTTTAAATATTAAATTGTATATTGGTTTCTGTATAATATTATTAGTATATAATTAGATCTAAGAATTCCTGACATATGCATCTCCCGCCCATACGACAGGTGAGCTCCGGACGGGGGACGCACCCGGTAGTCCCAGCGGGGACCTCGTGGGAGCAACGGCGGAAGCCTAAACAGAGAATCGAGACTAAAAGTTTCTTCTCTGGCCCTTCAGCATTGGCTGGGGTAAGGGTCTGCCGAGCTCCGCATGATCCCTTTAAGACACTGGGGCGTCCAGCCGTCCGGGGGGCACTCCTCGTCCCTCCGTATTATTATAGCAGAAAAACTATCGATGGAAGCGGAAACGAAAAGAGGGTAGCGCTAGGAGACAGGCGCAAAAAAGCACACAGCATGCCAAAAAACCACCAGGCATAAAGGGTAGCCCCACCCAAAAGATGGCATCCAAAAGATCTCCGACCCACCCTTCCATCGCAGGGCAAAAGAAAGGAAGCCCGTAGTTATAGATAAATGCATATGACAGGAAATCCCACCAACCCAACCAATAAGACTAATTAATTGTACAGAAACGGGCGAGGGTCGGTCAAGGAAGTAACCAACGGGTAAAAACATAAAAGACCGACCTAAGCACCCCCCAGTGCCCAGCGGGAGAATGCATGCTCCTCACCCGGCCTTCCAGCAAATGGCTGAGGCAGGTCACTGTGGGTAGATTAAGTCCCCTCCCTACCCCTCCCCTCCTCAAAATTTAAAGCACACGTTTTTGTTTTGATAACCAATAGAGAAGGGGACTTGTGACCGGGTTTTTTAGTCCGTGCAAGTCGGACACTGTCTGGGCCCTCCATTCCCAGTTCGTCCGAAGGGATTTTTCCCGAGCACAAGTCACCCTTCCAATCCTTAAAGTAAAAAACAGCAAAGACTTCGCGTCTTTGGCCCCTCTGGCGACTCATTCAAAAAAAAAAAAAAAGCTACAAACTTGTATTTTGACAGAGTGTACGTAGGTAATAGTCGCGCCTAAAAACTAGCCAAGTGTGACCCGGACCCGCGCACTGAGGGTACCGTACACTCAAGGGCAAAAATATAAACACACCATTTAAAAAAAATCAAACTGCCGCTGAAAGAAAATTTACAAAGTTTTAATTTTTCCCCAAAAACGACTCAAACTCGAACGGTTTTTTTTTGATACGCATTATATTATCATTCCAAGTTTGAAGTCTGTATATTTAACTGTTAAAGAGATTGAACTAGAATAAACATAATTATCATCATCATCAGCCTATGTTCGTCCACTGCTGGACATAGGCCTCTCCCATGGCACGCCACTGAGCACGATCCTCGGCCACTCTCATCCAGCTCTAGCCACGAACGCACCCACGCACGCACTTACGCACGCACACACGCACTCTAGTCTAGTGTTCATAAACATAATAATAATAATTATCTATTCTATACATATAATAAATCTGTAACAAGTCGGTGTCTGTACATTGAAGATATTTGAGAAAAACTGTCACGGGCTATTTATTAGCACAATAGAACCCAAAACAATGATTTTTAGAATTATTGTCTGTTTGTCTGTTTGTCTGTGCGTTTGTGCGCGCTAATCTCAGAAACAGCTTAACCTAGAAGGATGCAGTTTTCACTGGTATGTTGGTATTTTCTTGGATTAATATTTAGTGTTTGTTTTATTTGAATCGCTTCACAAATAAGAAAGATACGTCTGTTTTATGAATTTATCGAACAGGTTTTTTTTGTTTGAGCGCGCTAATCTCAGGAACTACAGCTCCGATTTGAAAAATTGTTTCAGTGATAGATAGCACATTTATCGAGGAAGGCTATAGGCTATATATCATCACGCTAACACCAATAGGAGCGGAGCGGAGCGGAAGAATGTTTCAAAATCGGGGGTTTTTGAAGTAAAACTTCTATAGGCACGCTTGACGGGAGTACGGTGTGAATGTGAATGCGGGTGTGCGGGGGGTTCGGGGGGGGTAATTTTTTTATATCGAGGAACTAAGGAGAGCCATAATAGATGAAAAAGCAAATTGGATAAAAAAAAAATAAGATGCCCAAATTACTAATTCCACGCGGACGGAGTCGCGGGCAAAAGCTAGTCATGAATATGCGAACAAACTAGCTTATTCTAATCGTTGTTATGTATTTTAAATCTAAGCTGCGATACTTTAATTATGTTAAATGAAGGTAATGATAATGAAGACACATTTAAAGACCCTTTGCGTGTGAGTTGGTCCATAAAAGGGTCTGAATATAAGTAATTAAAACTTTCCCCCCTCCCCTAGGACAGGGGACATGATAATTTGTTCAAATTATTAAAGAGTTCGCACTGAACTTATTAACAGGTAGTTGATACAGGGGGCATGGAAACATTTTTATTAACTCGGCTTATATATACGTACTGTGGGCACAGGTTTCAACTCAGAATGAGAGAGCTTGGGCTGTAGGTCCCACGAGGGCCTAATGCTGATTGAAAACACACACTATTGATTGCTTCGCAAGTGTGTGCATTATTCCTCACAATGTTTTCCTTCACCGTAAAGCACGTGGCAAAGGCTACGGCTTCACATGGAGCCACTGATGCATTGCCAACTTTCTAAAAATAGATAGACTCAGATCTACATCTCATCATCATCATCTTGTATCTACATCTTTTTCTCTTGCTAACTTTACTGTTAATTTCATATTTTTATGTACAAATGTAGAGTTTTACATACATACCATTTAATTTCTTCGCAGATGTGTCCAGATTTCCTCACGATGTTTTCCTTCATCGCAAATGTCATGGTTAATTTCGCACGTTAATTAGTAAAAACTCAAAAGTGCGAGCCTTCCAACCACTGGGCTACTGGAAAAAAAAATCACTGGGCTACTACGGCTTCTTAAATTTAGCCAATGATTACGTAATTGTAACAGTATATAAAACCGGCCAAGAGTGTGTCGGACACGCCCAAGATAGGGTTCCGTAGCAGGTACGGAAAAATCTTTGCATAAAAATAATAAAAATAAATAAATAATTAATACTTTATTAATGTGGTTGTTTTGGTCCCAACGTCGGCGGTATAGCGCCATCTATCGGCGAATTGGGTAACTAATCTAAGCTGTAGTCTACTAGAACTAGTATGTATGTTGATTGTTTTTCAGATGTAATATTTTTTTTTATTTGAAAGAAGATACTATTAGCGTGATCTTATAGGTACTTAAAGAAAAAAAATGCTTGCAATGGCGGTTAAATTACAATCTTAGTTTAGAAATATTTTTTTACAAAAACTTAAAAACTGCTCAACTGATTAAGTTGAAAATAATTTTCCTAGAAAGTTTTTATTATGTTTAACTTACGTGATTTTTTTCATATTTTTTAGACGTGCGGTTCACAAGTTAGAGGGGGGGACACATTATTTTGAACTTTCGGAGTAAATATATCCGAAAATATTCACTTTATCAAAAAATGGTTTTAGCAAACCCCTATTTATTTTCAAATACCTATCCAATGATACCCCACACTATAGGGTTAATCGAGAAAAAAAAATCACCCCCACTTTACGTCTATGGGAGGTACCCTAAAATATTATTTTTACTTTTTTTTTAATCACTTTGTCGGCGTGACTTATATATACATTCATGCCAAATTACAGCTTTCTAGTACTAACAGTCTCTGAGCTTAGCCGCGGACGGACAGACTGACAGACGGACAGACATGCCGAAACTATAAGGGTTCCTAGTTGACTACGGAACCCTAAAAATGATTATAGGAACTTAAAGAAATACCATGGAATTAAGAAAAAAACGGGACTCTTGTATTCAATTCAATGGCACCCTATCACCGCAACTGTAATTACTAGACTCTTCGAATTTGGCCAATTAGGCAATGGACAAGACGAAGGTCATGTCGAACGCCCATGTTGTAACAACTCCCGTTATAATTGGAGACTTTTCGCTCGAAGTTGTTGACGACTCTATCTACCTGGAACATACAGTCCAATTAGGTAGGTCCAACTTCGACATAGAGGTCAAACGACGAATCCGACTCGGCTGGGCAGCGTTCGGGAAACTCCGCAATATCTTGTCATCCAATATACCGCAGTGTCTCAAATCAAGTCTTTGACCAGTGTGTGTCACCAGTGATGACTTATGGCGCTGAGACGTGGCCGCTAACGATGAACCTCATAAAAAAGCACAAGGTCACTCAGGGGGTGATGCAGAGGGCTATGCTCGGAATGTTTCTGCGGGATCCGCGCACGAACTAAAGTACCGACAGAGCTCTAAGATTAACGACGATTATTTTAACGACCGCTTTAGCCTAGTTGGTAGTGACCCTGCCTACGAAGCAAGAGGTCCTGGGTCCAAATCCCGGTAAGGGCATTTATTTGTGTGATGAGCACGAATATTTGTTCCTGAGTTATGGATGTTTTCTATGTATTTAAGTATTTATTTATCTATATAAGTATGTTTAATGAACTAAAACAATTACTTTGCTCACCCGCGACCTTACAATAGTTACGTTTATGCAAGAAATAAGAGCAAAGTAATTGTTTTAGTTCATTAATATGGACCTCCGCAAAGTAACGCCTGATTCAATAAATTATAAGTATGTTTATCCGTTGCTTAGTACCCATAACACAAGCTTTTCTAAGCTTACTTTGGGACTAGGTCAATTGGTGTGAATTGTCCCGTGATATTTATTTATTTTTATTTATTTATTCGCCAGACTCAAGTGGCAGTGGGCAGGGCACATCGCTTGCAGAACTGATGGCCGATGGGGTAAAAAGGTTCTCGAGTGGTGTCTACGGACCAGAAGATGCAGTGAAGGAAGAGGCGCAGGACCGGTCTGTTTGGCGAGACCTGGGGGAGACCTTTGTTCAGCAGTGGACGTTTTTCGGCTGAAATCATGATGATGAAGGTAAGTAAAATATTGATTTCAGTATTTTGCAAAATTACCACGGGATAAGGAAAAAAATAGATTTATATAATTCACCACCTACCTCTAATAACGTTGACAATGATGATGGATTTCGAATGTTGCTTTCCCGGATTTTTGCTTGAAACAGACGAAAAAGCTTTACCATAAAATATTATTCTGAAAAACGCGAGCGAAACCTAGTTTATGTATGTGTGTCTACGTAAAATAAACAGACCTTTTACGTTACGCTGCGGCACGCCCATCCAAAAATACGAGAGCGAATCAGAACTTCCCGAACACCATCCTATCTCACCAACTTGAACCGATAACATTTGGCACAGAAATAACAGTTTTTTGTCCGTCCTCGGATCACCCTTTACTCGGCCAATTACCTAACTATAACTATATCCCGGGCATTTTCACAGAAGTTGATAACCAAAAATGAGTGTCGCAGCTCGGGAGCGGAATGGAGTCGGCGATAAGGCGGTCGTCCCCGGGCGACCATTTGTCCTTGTGGGCACAGTGTTCTATTCACAACAGTAGGACAAGAACTGGTTCGATCTCAATTTACTAAAATCACGATTTCCTAGTTGCAAAATTTCCATTCGCATTTTTTCCCAAAAATGCTTGTGGGAGATGGGTTTATTTGTAACCAATAAATTTCAAATTTTGACGGTTAAAACAGTTAACTTGAGTTCGTAAACAACTTAGTCGCTCAACCGCTCCCACCGCCTGTGACGTCACTCTTCTATAAAATGGCGCTGCCGCCTGTCGATGGGTCAGAAGTTGTTCAATCGCGAACACGGCACTACCAGTGCTCTGAGCCGTCTACGCAGTCCAGGTAATGCCATTATACTTATAATTTACTGCTTTACTGATGTTTCCTTGTTAATATTATAGGCAGTCATGCTGTCTGTGTGTAATTAATTGTGTACTAATTTTAATAATTATGTTACTGGTCAGGAAATGAAGCCACTGTAAGTAAGACCTTGTTATTTAGGTAAATCTTTAAGACTACATAGTGATTGTTTAACTTATATCCCTTGCTAAGCTTACCTCTTATTTAAATAGTGATATTTCATGCTTAATCTCAAAATAAATGCCTACCCTGTTATAGCTACATGCATATAAATGGAATAAACCGTTGGCTTTTTAAATGTTGTTCGTCTACTTTTTTTCTACCTCTCCCACATCAGAAGTGGGATAACGATTACCCTCTCTACGCCTACAAAATAATGTTTCAGGTGTGATCCACAATGAGCAGCGAACGCGGAGGCGAGCGGCCTCCAGACGGGTCTCCGGCTCCACCCGGCAGCCAATCTGAGCCTGCCACCCCGCCGTCACCGATCATCGGGCAGGGAGCTGCCAGAGCTACCAGCGATGCACAGCCCGGCACCTCGGCCGCGACCAGCCAAAACAGAGGGACAGGTTTCGTTCCAATCGATTTTATGCAAAATATGATGCAGGAAATGATGTCTAAACTTATTCAAACTACTGCTAATGCATTTGGTATGCCTAATACTAAGCCAGTTCCAAGAGTTCGAAATCTTGAACACATTTATGTCCCTGCATTCGACCCCGATGATAGGACGGACACCATTGAAGTATGGTGTCGTAATTTGGACGACCTCAAAACTGAGTGTGAACTAACTGACCGGGAAACTCTTAATTTATCCCGAAAACATTTGCGTGGGCGCGCCGCCGAATGGGCACGCCGCAATTACACCACCTTAACTACCTGGCCAGAGCTTAAAACCCGCCTCATTGAAACATTTGCAGATGAAGCACGGTACTACGACGACTTGATGCTCTTCATGGAGTACACCAGCGACCAGGCCGGCAGCCTGGCGGAGTACGCCACCCGCAAATGGGAGCTGGCAAAGAAGGCGGTTGGCGTGGCGGCGACTGCGGAGCGACTAGTTGAAGCCGTAATTTCGGGTATGTCAGACTTTCGTATACGTTCAGACTTGTTACGCTTGACGCCTAAGAATTTGCCACAGTTAATACAGAGCCTTAACTCTTATAAACGAAAAAGACCAACTAAAGACACTGATCACAACATTGCAAATAAACGATCTAAGCCCAATACCACTGATTTTGATAAACAATCAAAACGCTGTCATAAATGTCAGAAACTAGGTCATTTGTAAAAAGATTGCCGTTTAGGTGTAGGTAGTCCGACTAGTCAGGTAGTTCCGAAACCCCTACCCTCCACGTCAAAAGAAATTCAACCGTCAGTTACTTCATGTACTTTTTGTAGCAAAAAGGGTCATACTTCAAATAACTGCTTCCAACGGTTAAATAAAAAAAACAAGGATGAAAAATAACAACAGTCGTACTGTGCAATTTGACGGACGTGAATTTTCGTATTTGAGCTTTGCACAATTAACGTTGACGGTTTAAATATCAAATTGGAATTTGTTCTTTTCCCTAATAGGTACATTTATTATGACGTGTTGGTCAAGATCAAGATCAAGATCGTCGTCTCGGTCAAGATCTTACTAAAATACACGGCATTCAAGTATCATTCACAAAGAACTTTACGAAAGTAACTCGTGATTGTTTGAACATAAATGCTGTTAAAAAAAAAATTAGACTTAGACTGCCCTAACATAAATAATAGCCCTAACATTAATAATAGTGTCAGCCCTGAGTTCAAAAATCAGTTACGTGACATACTCAATTCCCATTCAAGTTTACATCAGACTATAGAAAAAAATGGCTTTTGTAACACCGGACGGGCATTCTGAGTTTTTGCGCATGCCTTTTGGAATTTGCAATGCACCCTGTGTTTCAAAGAGCCATTAATATTGCATTGAGGCCATTTATTAACGAAATTTTTCTTATCTACATAGTTAACGTAGTAATTTACTCAGAAACCCCAGAACAAAACCTCCAATATCTAACGCAAGTTCTTGACGCTCTGCGTGAAACCGGTTTTTCCTAAGTGTTAATAAGTGCAAATTCATACACACTGAAATTGAATATCGGAAGGGCGAGCGCATATCTCATGTGGACTATTATTTAAGTCGCAATCCCTCAACTCTAAACATTCACAATGTAACGAATTATAGTGATTGGTTAGAAGTAGGACAAAGTAATGATTCCGAAACCAAAACCATCATAGAGTCCATAAAAATGGCACCATCGACAGAGATATAGCTTCTAGTTACGAAATACATAACGGGTTATTGTACAGAATTTTGACTGCAAAAGACAAAAAAAAAGACTTAAATGTCTATTTGTCCCAAAATGCTTCCGTTGGCAACTTATTCAAGTCTATCACGAAAATCTTAAACATTTCGGTTGGGAAAAAACTTTAGAAAAGATTCGTGAACGGTTCTGGTTTCCGAACATGTCCAAATGCACCCGTAAATATGTAGAGAGTTGCCTTCCATGTAAAATTGATAAGAGTCAATCCGGTACTCGACAAATATCGCTTCATCCGATGGACAAACCCCCCGTGCCCTTCCATACTGTTCACATGAACACCACGGGGAAATTGAATGGTAGTAAACCCACGAGGCAATATGCTGTCGTATTTATCGACGCGTTTACCAAATTTTGTTTCATGAAACCGGTATCTAATCTCACCGCTACAGCCACAGTAAATTTCTTAAAAGGACTTATTTATAACTTTAGCACACCTTAACGCATTGTTTGTGATCAGGCGGCTTCTTACACAGGCCAAGAGTTGCGTTCGTTTTGCGATCAGTGGTCTATAGAGTTACATTTTATTGCAAGTGGCGTAAGTAGAGCTAATAGACAAGTTGAGCGTATGATGAAAGTTTTGACAAACTGCTTTATAGTTGAAAATACTTCAAAAGGAAGTTGGAAGGATGCTGTTGGCGAAGTGCAGTGAACAGTACGTTTAACAAAAGTACTAGCCGCACTCCCTTCCAGCTTCTCATAGGTTGCGACCAGTCGCCACCAGCTATATCGGCCTTGATAAATGATGTGGAACGCTTGGACCTAGATGCTTGCCGTTTAAGAGTCCAAAGAAAAGTTGGACCACAGAGCTGAAGAACTAAAAGTTACAACTAGACAAAAGTAAAGCTAAACTTGTCCCTTTTAAAATCGGGGATATTGTTCTGATCAAGCAAAATCTGCGAGCTATCAATAAACTTGACAGCAAGTATAAAGGTCCATGCGTTATCACCCAGATAAATGATAATGACAGATATACTGTCAGAGGTTATGACACCGGAAATGAATTACACGTATCTCACGATAACTTACGCCTCTTGTCCCCCGATATGGGGAATGAACTGATACATTCCTTAGATCATAATTAATTATACTAAGTTGATTATGTAATGTAACCTTGTTATTGTTTTAATTTTTACTCTTTTAGTTTCTGTTCTCTTGTATGATCGTTTTGTATACCAAGTGAATGCCTGGCCAACATGTCACGGTATACATGACTATCATATTGGTGAATGGGACTATTTTTCGGTCATGTGATTTGACCACGGTCATGTGATTTGGCCACTGCCATGCGATTTGACACCTTACGGTCATGTGATTTGACCACGGTCATGTGATTTGGCCACTGTCATGCGATTTGACACCTTACGGTCATGTGATTTGACCACGGTCATGTGATTTGGCCACTGTCATGCGATTTGACACCTTACGGTCATGTGATTTGACCACGGTCATGTGATTTGGCCACTGTCATGCGATTTGACACCTCACGGTCATGTGATTTGACCACGGTCATGTGATTTGACCACTGTCATGTGATTTGACACCTCACGGTCATGTGATTTGACCACCCTATTGTGTGATTTGGTATCTCACGGTCACGTGATTTGACCACTGTAATATGATTTAATATCTTACTGTCATTTGATTAGACACCTTATGGTTATGTGATTTGACCTCGGTTATATTGATTTGGAGATTATGTACGATGGTTACAATTTAAGATTAATTTAAGATTAATTTAAGATTAATTTAAGATTAATTTAAGATTATGCTTGTATGATGTTCGCGAGCCAAGTGGGCTGCTCGTCAGAATGGCCGTGTGGGAGATGGGTTTATTTGTAACCAATAAATTTCAAATTTTGACGGTTAAAACAGTTAACTTGAGTTCGTAAACAACTTAGTCGCTCAACCGCTCCCACCGCCTGTGACGTCACTCTTCTATAAAATGGCGCTGCCGCCTGTCGATGGGTCAGAAGTTGTTCAATCGCGAACACGGCACTACCAGTGCTCTGAGCCGTCTACGCAGTCCAGGTAATGCCATTATACTTATAATTTACTGCTTTACTGATGTTTCCTTGTTAATATTATAGGCAGTCATGCTGTCTGTGTGTAATTAATTGTGTACTAATTTTAATAATTATGTTACTGGTCAGGAAATGAAGCCACTGTAAGTAAGACCTTGTTATTTAGGTAAATCTTTAAGACTACATAGTGATTGTTTAACTTATATCCCTTGCTAAGCTTACCTCTTATTTAAATAGTGATATTTCATGCTTAATCTCAAAATAAATGCCTACCCTGTTATAGCTACATGCATATAAATGGAATAAACCGTTGGCTTTTTAAATGTTGTTCGTCTACTTTTTTTCTACCTCTCCCACATGCTTTTTTCTCACTATACACTGTGAAATTTTAGTGGCTGTTTTACCGAAACGAGGTGATTTAGTTTCGATTGTACAATCGATTTATAATTACTATTTTAACTAGCGTCAAAAATCCAATTGTGAAAAACGAAAGTCGAAAATTACCGCAAACCAATAGTAACGCTTCGTTGGTACAAGTAGCGTACGATCGTACGATAGGTTAGGTACCAACGAAGCGTTACTATTGGTTTGCGGTCATTTTCGACTTTCGTTTTTCACAATTGGATTTTTGACGCTAGCCAAAATAGTAATTATAAATCGATTGTACAATCGATACTAAATCACCTCGTTTCGGGAAAACAACCACTAAAATTTCACGGTGTAGTTTTTACTGAAGATTAAGTATTTTCACAATCGCGTTTTTTCAAACATTAATCGACACAGAAACATAGGCAGGTTTAGGTTATGTTAAGAGGATACGATGGCTGAGAGACTTTTGAGAAATAGGTATTTTAATGAAATGTCGCTGTCTCGCCCGGACCCCTCCGTGTCAGTACAGCGAGAGCGGGACAACTGCAGCTCAGACCGTAAATAGGCGCGTAAAATTGATCAAAACAGCATTTCGTAATCCCCTGTTTTCTTCTCGAAAACTGGAACAATAAAATTATTTTTTTCAAAAATAATTAGAGGACAGATTTAGCTATGGCCTATGTTTTCCTTTTTTTTATGTCAGGGACTCTTCTCTGATGAGTGTCTGAAAATGACGTTGAAATTGGGCAATTTTTTCAGTTTTTAAAAGCTCATATTTCTTATGTTAATTGAAATATGGAAAAAAACGAAACATAGGGGCATAGCTGTGGTAGATACAGATTACACAGTAAAAAAAATTGGCTCTGAAGCCATTATCCAGGGAGGAAACAGGGGATTACGTTTGTATGGAGCAATGGTGCGCATCGTACCCTCTTAATTTATCATCGGGCCGAAGGGCCAAAAGCACACAGAAGAAGGAGCTCCGCGACTCTGTTTCTGTGTCAATTCAAATTGGGAAAAAACGCTACTGTGTAAATAAGCTTCAGTAAAAATGTATAGTGAGAAAAAAGAAGCATTTGGTAAATTTTGCTACAAGGAAATAACGATTTTGGTAAATTGATCTAACCAGTCTAGGACAAGTTCGTTTTTATTAACAGGGTAATCGAGGTACACCCTGAGCATGAGAAGTATGAGAACGTCTCTAAACAAAATGCACCCGTGAAGTCTTTACTTTGACAGTACGATTACTATCCTACTAAAACTGTTTGCAAAGTATCAGGGCTTGCAGAAATTACATGTCAAATTTACCATGGGCTAGAAAAAGTGAGGAAACCTGTACATACCTGCGAAGACATTCAATTGTGTTTATGAAGATCTTAACCCACACTTGGCGCACTTGGAACATGCGGTAACGTGGGAACACGTGCCCTGCAGTGTGTCGTAAAGTCAGCCTCCAATGTCGCAGAACACTTTAGTATTTTTTTAAAATCAAAATTGCCTTGCGTTGGACCACAATCACGCCCGATGGAAAGCGATGATGAGGCCTACGATGGAGCACGCTTGCCTAGTAAATGCTCATTCACCCTTGGCTTGAATTGAGGGGAATAAGCAGAAAGATGGCAGAAGAAAAGAAGAATAGGGGGAGGAGTTATACTGTGAAGTTTGAAATATGTCACTTTAGTACTAAAGTGATCAGTGACTTCTGAGGCCGGCTGTAATTTATATTGACTTACTGATCCATCAACAGCCGCTGTGCTGCGGCTATCTGCGGAATGAGATAGTTGGATACGTCAACATGGTGTGATATAAATGTGCTTCTGGGAGTTTTTCCCGCCCGAGGCCCGGAAGGGATTGTTTAATTATCACGTCCAGGTTCCTCAAGGGCCAAGGTACAGTAAAGAGGACACAGTAATATCTGAAGAGCCTTTGGGAATGGAGACGTTTCATTGGCTTGGTAACTGTTGATGTTAGAGCGTGCTCTTTCCTGTGCCTACTGAGATCTATTTTCAAAGTCATGCAGTCTCGGTTTCATACTCACTGCTGTGTTGCATGTCACAGTCAAAGTATTTTTACGCAATTTCTAAGAAACTATTGCTTGGTTGTAAGATGAAACTTTAAGCTTTTCCGTGTTTCTAGTCGCTTTTGGGTTATCGAGATTAGTGGGAAAATCACATAAATTTTGTCTTGTCTGTGATTTGCCCACAAACCTCGTATCTCTCATTTACTTTGGAAATTAAATAATCCCAAAAAAACTTAAAAGGTGCAAGCCTCTGCTAGAGAGGTCATACATAGGCTATGGCTAAGATATGTCTTACGAGCCTAAAATATCCACTACACCATTAGTGCCTTTATCTTTTAAATATCTTTTCAAATACGATTACCACACTTATCATTAAAACAGTTGAAGGGAATATTGAGAAAAAATAACAGTTTTTGTTTCGTGTAAGAACTATTGATTGTAAATGGTTGCCAAATTATCGAATCTGAAAAAGCCGTTTCTGATTACGTGTCCGATGTCACCCTGTAAGTATACGATCAACGGAACATTCACATTCACAACCACCCCTCAATTTATCTAAACCTTTCAAAAAACAAAGACAAAAGTATACCCTCGGTACCAGGTCCATTAAAATACCAGTTCCAATCAAAATCAGCGAGCAATTTTTCCACATTCCCCTCTATTTTTTGGAGCGTGAACATGGAAAATAATGCGATCCAGCTTTCGTACAATGTACACGAGTTGCTGACGCGTTCGTAATACGCCCCCATTGCTGGATTGAGGCCGAGATGTTTATTGAATCACACATTAAAAAGTTGAGAACACACCCCTATAACATAGACATAATAATATGCGTTTATCAACTCTGAGGTGTGAAATACGGGGAGTGAGGAGGGACGGAACCGCTTAGGTAAGCAGATGATGACTTGCTACCTGATCACTTACTTATTCCTTTTTTCAATCGACCGTCATAAGATCAACAACTGCTATATAATGATGCTTCGAAGAGAAGCAAAACACGTGCCCAGATTTTGATTTATGGTAGTGGGTTTAGTTACGTTTGCGTTGATTATTTTTGTTTTTTTAAATGGAGGGCGGTAAAATTGCATGACAAAGCATATTTATAGCTGTTTTGCATGAGTTAATCACACTATTTCGCGGAGGATCAAAATAAACAAGTATTCCATTTATTTCTTGCCTAGCTTACTTTGGGACTAGGTCAATTGGTGTAAATTGTCCCGTGATATTTATTTATTTATTTATTTTAACATGGAACTCCACAAAGTAACGCCTGAATCTATACAGTACTTACTTATTATTTTATCCTTGTTTCATCACCGTGTAACTGGGTACTTGGAGAGACTTTACCCTTATGTATATTGTTCATCATCATCATCCCGTCTATATAGGTACGTCCCACTGCAGGGCACAGGCCTCATCTCAGAATGATCCTTGTATCGTTAGCTAGACTTAACTCGAGGTTTCGGCCGCAATACAAAAACCTTCACAACAAACATTTGCAATTTGAGAGTTTGGTCTAAAAAATATTACGCGACATTTTTATGGAACAACGTTCCTGGAATATTATATTTTGTCACAACTTCCGTCGTGTTCATTCGAGAAAGGCGATTCGTTTGAAACGTAATTACCGAAGTCAAGAAAGTCTGCATAAATCTGTATCCATTTTCAGGAGGTTATCTTCAAGTTAGTAAAAAGTTCACGAAGAGCGATTATCATGCGATCTTCATGTCACTTTTCCTAATGATAAGGATTGTACCTACTAATTTAACTTCTATGATAATCAAAGATACTATTCAGATGTTGCTGGACAAGAAGTTTCAACCCAAATGGGGCCGTGATCAAGGGATAGAAGAAGAAAAAAATATTATCAGAGTGGTATAACGGTAGCTTAAATATAGTGGTATAAATTGCAGTGGTTACGCCAGTAAACTGGTCACCTGTGTTTTCACAGGATTGCATACATTTTGGCAGAACATTCGGTTTTTAGAACAAGCACATTTTAACTCTCGGAGCGGCGTAAACGCGGTTTCGCCAACTCTGGTTTAGCGGAATTTAACTACAACTTCTCCGTGCAAATGACGAAGCACCGAATCACAGTGCTTTTTTCGTTGTAATTATGTTTTATTATGAATCGAGTTTTTGAATTATTTTACAGTGGCGTTACGTGAACATTTATACTAAACCAGAAGAATAAGGAAATTAACAGCAAAATTAGAAAACCAGAAAAGTGCGAGTCGTACTCATCCAAGAAGGGTTCCGTACAATTATCTATGAAAAACACGTTTGTTGTATGGGAGCCCCCTTAAATATATTTTTTTTAATTAATGATTTATTTTTAAAGTCAGTAAATAATTAAATATTCTGTGAATATTTCAAGCGTCTACCTGTTGCCATTATCAATATCGAGCAAAAACGAGCAAAAAAATCACGTTTGTTGTATGGGAGCCCCCTTAAATATTTATTTTATTCCATTTTTAGTATTTGTTGTTATAGCGGCACCCGAAATACATCATCTGTGAAAATTTCAACTCTCTAGCTATCACGGTTCCCGAGATACAGCCTGGTGACAGACGGACAGACAGACAGACGGACGGACAGCGGAGCCTCAGTAATAGGGTTCCCGTTTTTACCCTTTGGGTACGGAACCCTAAAAATCACGTTTCTTGTATGGGAGCCCCCTTAAATATTTACCTTATTCTGTTTATTAGTATTTGTTGTTATAGCGACAACCGAAATGCATCATTTGTGATAATGTGAACTGTCTAGCTTTCACGGTTCACGAGATACAGCCTGGTGACAGACGGACAGACAGGCAGGCAGACAGACAGACAGACGGACAGCGAAGTCTCAGTAATAATAATAATAATAATACCTCTCCACCCTTAGCCGTTCACACCAATGTTGTCGCCTCGTTGCCCCGAGCGGGCAGTAGTTTGAGGGGCCCATTTAGTGAATGGCGAGTCACCGCCTACCAAAAGTTCAGTTTATGAGATACTGAAATGGTAGGTGTCCGTTATCTCACTCCATAGCCCGGTAATCCTGTCCACAACATCCCAACCCCATAGCCAATTCCATGTCGATTCCTACCTGGCAATAGATTGGCAACTGTGGAGGACTGTCCGCTAGCACATCCTCATGGTGTATTAGGGGATAGACCTCCATAGTTGCGCCCATCTCATTTATATTATATGGTACCAAAGGTCTCTTCATGTTGGCTTTGGCCCCATGAATGCCTTTCAAATGACCGAGTCCCCATAGGCCCGTGATCGGAAATCCGTACCAACATAATAATATACGTTTATTTCAAGCTCGTGACTCATAATTATGTTAGTTACAATAAAACTTAAAAACTATGTTAGTAATACATTTTACAACACTACACTGTTCAGTTGTTACTGGGCCTGTGAAGTCCACAAACAGTGCATAGTGTACGGACAGTATCTTGTCCGCAATCATTGATAGGATGGTGTTGGGGCTGTCGCGCACGCGCCGCATTAGCGACGCGGCTCGCAGGCGCATTGTCGCTTTAAAACAGGTTACGCGCGCGTCGGCAAACATCTGTGAGGCACTGCAATAGCGCGGCAGCCCCATCAACACCCGGAACGCATTATTATATTGAACTTGTAGGGCCTTGTAAGACCCTTTTGTAAATTTGCACCACAGGCTGCACGTGTAAAAAAGTAGTACAAAACGCCCTAAATAGTAATAATGCCCTAGTAATGGGGTCCCGTTTTTACCCTTTGGGCACCTGACCCTAGAAATGATGATGACTTTGAAACACATGCTCACAAAAAGTTAACGCGTTTCCAAACCCTCAACGAATTCGTCCTCAAAGCTTCCAACAACCAAGCACACAGCCCTACCAAAAAAACTAAGGTTGTAGCGGCTCGTTACGGCTGTAAGCATCGATCATAATAACAAGTGCGTCGCGAGGCGCGCGGCAGCCGACTGAGCTGCGCCCGCCGTGCGCGCAGTATTTACACAGCGAGGCGTTACCGACACGAGACCAAGCGACGGTACTTTGCAGCCGCCTGTTTTTAAACTGCCCACATGGTGGACACGCCGCGTTCGTTTCTAGTAGTTCAAAACATATATAAACAGAGCAAATCTTAATAAATTGTCTTTTGTCTCTCATCCATCTTTTATTCACTGCTATAAGTTCGTAAACAATGTCGAACGTTGGAACACTGTTGTACGATAATGTAGGAACGAAGTAACTATTGTGAATATTGTAGTTCGGTGGTCGTTCTGTTTGTTCACATTTGAAACTACACTTTCTGTGTTTCGTTCTATTTATATGGAACTGAAAGTGGGTTCTTGATACCATACTTATATTATGCTTATTGGTATACCTACATGTTTTCCTAGCACGAACGAAAATTTTTCTTCTAATACTTAGTTTATAGATGTCTTATAAGTGGCATCATATCAATGAGACACGTTTGAAAGTATAAAACAATAATACCAAACCAAATCGATATTATTATTATATGAAAAACTAATCACAAGTTGTTCCTGCTAGGAAAATATCTAGGTATACTTATTGGTGATGTAAAAGATACAAAGTTTACATTTATATACATTATTTATTAAAAAGGAATTACTTTCGGGCACAAGGTGACGCGGAAATTCTTATTTTGTTGCATTAATGAAAAAATCCTTAATTACCACGGAAATCAGTGCCGTTATCTTAAGCAGGCATATTTCGTCCATTCATGAGTCGATTGTGCGGCCCAAATCGCGAGAAAAAGCTAGTTTCTTACAAAACGCATTCAACTTATTCCTAAACTTAGCCGCCACTGATTCCGTTAAAAGACAGTATTATAAAATTTAAACGCAAGCCGCAGCTATTAAGGGTGACTAATGGCAGCCCAAAACTAGCCGAGAGACATTATATTTCGATTTAAAGCCAATAGTCTACTGAAATATGGCGTGATAAATTCACAGTATAGCAGTTACAGAGTTGCGTTTTTAGCAAATATTCTTGGGGTATCTGGGAGTAAGGGCTGTTTATCCTAGTTAAGTTTAGAAAGGATATTTATATTGTGCGGTGGCAAAGGTCGCAGAACAGATGGCCGTTGGGGCCCAAAAGTTCTCGAATGGAGACCACGGACTGGCAAGCGCAGCGTCGGACTACCAACGAGATGGACGGACGATTTGGTGAAGGCCGCAGGTTCAGGGTGGATGCAAGTCGCACCCAACCGTAATGATTGGGCGTCAATGAGGGAGGCCTGTTTCCAGCAGTGGACGTCCTACGGCTGAAATGATGATGATGATGATGAGGGCTTTAATTATTAGGGCAAAATTTAGTTGATTTCTTTATGCAGCGAAAGTTACCCATTATAGTTTGTATGAATTAGCTTTCGCTATACAAGGAACACAATCGTGGTTTTGTTTTTGTTGGGTCCTTGGTTATGTGCAGTTTATTTTAAAGCGACCCAACTAATGTAGTAAGTAAGTATATTTAAGTTTTCTTCATTTGTACTCTCTTTTAATTTTTGGCAATTAATAATATCTCCCGGTCCGCGAACGCCACTCGAGAACATTTCTGCCCCATCGGCCGTCACTTTTACGAGCGATGTGCCTTGCCCACTGTCACTTAAGTCTGGCAGTTCTTCGAGCTATGTCCGTGACTTTGGTTCCGCAGACCGGAAGACGCAGTGTAGGTAGACCTCCAACAAGATAGAGCGACGACCTGGTTAAGGTTGCTGGAACGCGTTGGATGCAGAATTCAGATGGCGCAGGATCGATCTGTTTGATCTGTTTGACAAAATGCGAGGTCATTCAGATAGGGGTCGGCCTTAAGTAGACTATCGTCCGACGACCACAGTCAAAAGCTCACACAGATTTTCCTAAAGACCGTTTGATTCCCACCTCAAGGCACTCAGTTTTTAACGCTCCGACCTAAAAGTGTGATTAACGCAGCACTCGCGGTATAATTTCATTACCTAAGCACTTTATCCCGGATCTCTACACGCTCATTACAGCAGATAGACTCCATTATTATTTACATTTCGGCTCCGGTTTCTGAGGTAATGGTCGGTGTTGCCATGACGACGGGAGTTTTATAACGCCGCCAAATAGCTTGGAATTTACGCGCGTGGGTTTTGGGTATGGGCGTTTACTATAATCCTTGTTTAACTATGCTGTAGGTTGAAATGAGGTATGTGCACCTTGAAACAAAAAAGGCACCTACTTTAATAGGGCAGCGTTCGGGAAGCTCCGCAATATCTTATCATCCAATATACCGCAGTGTCTCAAGTCAAAAGTCTTTGACCAGTGTGTGTTGCCAGTGATGACTTATGGCACTGAGACGTGGCCGCTAACGATGGGCCTCATAAGAAAGCTCAAAGTCACTCAGAGGGCGATGGAGAGGGGTATGCTTGGAGTTGCTTTGCGGGATCGCATTAGAATCCAGACTTAAGTGGCAGTGGGCAGGGCACATCGCTCATGGAATTGAGAGCCAATGGGGCCGAAAGGTTCTCGAGTGGCGTCCGCGGACCGGAAGACGCAGTGTAGGTAAGCCTCCAACAAGATGAAGCGACGACCTAGTTAAGGTTGATGGAACGCGTTGGATACGGACAACTCGGGGCCGGTCTGTTTGGCGAGCCTTGGGGAGGTCTATGATCAGCAGTGGACGTATTTCGGCTGAAATGATGATGACGATGATGACCAACTTTAAAGCGGCAAGTGAGGAGAAATCGAGTGAGAAAAGTGTGAGTAAAGGACTTCCGATGAAGCACCTGATAGTTTAATGTCAATGTGTACCTACGGAAAAGAAGTGGTCACAAATGATAATGCACACACATGTAGTTCGTGGTGCGTAACAATAAAGGCAAAACAAAAGTCTTTAATCAGTGTGTGTTGCCAGTGATGATATTATGACATGTGAATCCGTGACGCGGTGCTTCACTAAATATGGGCTCAGAGTCGCTTAACGAGCTATGGAGAGAACGATGCTCGGAGTTTCTCTACGGGATCGAATCAGGAACGAGGAGATCCGTAGAAGAACAGGGGTCGCCGACATAGCCAAACGGATGAGCTCGTTGAAATGGCAATGGGCAGGCATATAACACGCAGAACAGATCGCCGTTGGGGCCCAAAAGTCCTCAAATGGAGACCATGGACTGGCAAGCGCAGCGTGGGATGTCCACCAAAGAGATGGACGGACGATTTGGTGAAGGCCGCAGGTTCAGGGTGGATGCAAGTCGCTTCCAACCGTAATGATTGGGCGTCAATGAAGGAGGCCTATGTCCAGCAGGGGACATCCTACTGCTGAAATGATGATGATGATGAACAAAAAAGGAAATTTCCATACAAATGAATCAGGACATTTCGGGAGGCTGTTTTAGTTAAGCTCAGTTGCATTCACGCTACTTACCTGCAAATTTCTATGCAATTCGGAGTGCAAAATGAAATGTACAAACTTTTTTAGAAATGCTCATGTATCAAAATAAGTGTCACCGGAAATGCTCACAATAGGGATGTTGACGCTATTAAAAAATAATTCGAAGACACGGCTCCAGTAAAAAACGCTTTATTTTAGCGCTAAAAACCAGATACATTTTCGATTAACTGCAATATTAGATTTTTTGTTGCTTTAAAACAAACAAATAAATAGGTTAATAGAGCTGGCGAACAACTGACGCCATAAGTTGCTTTTCCATTCAAACTCTATAGGAGAATTTGTGTTTTGACAGCTCATAAAAAGTACGTCAGTTGATTAATGGTGTCAACATCCCTATACATGCGCATTCATAAGCACTTTGAAATATTAGTGACTACAAGGCTAAAGCATTATCTATTCCTAACCCCGTAATGCTTCTATTTACATTTCGTAACCTAGGATCCCGTAGATCGGTGCCCAAGGAACTCTCAAATAGGAAATCAACTCCTCTGTTCCAAGGGGAATAATTTCCGCTGTTACAATGCATCGTTGTTGTCGCAGAGTCATATAATAGTCGTATAGACGTTACTGTAAGCTCCGTGAGCTTTACTCGGGTCAATGTTCTCTTTATACATCTACTATATAGCAGCTATAATCCTTAAGGTATACACCGTATTCCAATGTGGTTGAGAGGTGTCACAGCGCTACTTTGCTTAGCATGTCGCGGTAAAAATGCAAGTTTTAGTGAGTAGAGCACATAACATATTATAAACAGAGTGCATCTAGAGTATAGAATAAACCAGAAAAGCCTAGTCGACACAATTTCGGTTGTTTTTTTTTTGTAATGTATAGTAATTTGAAATTCATTTCCAGGTTAATAATGCCTTTTAAATCGTTTTCTGTAATTATTTAATTTTGATATAATGCAATGTATTTATTAATATCAAATAAGCAATTACCTTCATTTGACATTGAAGTAATAGTACATTACTGCAGCGGCCGCGACATAGGGGATTGCCGGCCGAGTAGTTATAGATGGCCGAGTGTTAACGAGGCCATCTAGAGATACGAGGCCGGCAATCCCTGTTCGTGGCCAAGGCTTGTATAGAGTTTTTCTCAAACATGCATCATCATCATCACCACCATCATCACCGCCATCATCATCACCATCACCATCACCATCACCATCACCAACAACATCATCAACATCCATCAACATCCGTCAACATCCATGAACAAGAACATCCATCAACATCCATCCATCCATCCATCCATCCATCAACATCCATCAACAACCATCAACATCCATCAACATCCATCAACATCCAACAACATCCATCAACATCCATCAACATACATCAACATCCATCAACCAACATCCATCAACATCCATCAACATCCATCAACAACCATCAACATCCATCAACATCCATCCATCCATCCATCCATCAACATCCATCCATCCCTCCGTCCGTCCATCCGTCCGTCCATCCATCCATCCACGTCGACCACGTCGACCTATTAAACGTCATGGTGCTGTGTCACATAAAACAATAGACGATCACTTTGCTGGCCTTGGCCAGCAATGTTGTATGAAATTCCATTATTGACCTCTCGTCTAGGCGCACCTGCAACGTGACAGTTCGTGGCGTATTTTAAGGAACATAACGTCAATATTTCATAGCATGTTTGAGAAAATGTCATAGACGGTCCAAGTTGTACTTTAATCGATGTGGAATATCATTATTTTATTTTTAGCTGAGTCTGCTCCTTTTGCCGCTGGGCAGAAATCATTATACTTACCTACTTGTAAAATCAATTAATACTATTGTGTTTTTATTTTCTGTTTTGTGTATTTTGGATTTTTACTGTGGCGAATAAATTTTTCTTTCTTTCTTCCTTTCTTTTTGTCTTTGTTTGGAATTATTCACAATTTACGCGTGGATTGAACTACGGAGTTTGATTTGGTCCCGCTGTCTAGCACTTTGACAGCCAGTGACACTAGTTAAAGTATACCACTACACCAAAAATAATTAAAGGGCCCTATCGTATGCACAAATAAATAAATATTAGGGGACAATCTTACACAAATCGACCTAGTCCCAAACTAAGCAAAGCTTGTACTATGGGTACTAAACGATGATAAACATACTTATATAGATAAAGAAATACTTTAATACATAGAAAACATCCATAACTCAGGAACAAATTACGTGCTCATCACACAAATAAATGCCCTTACCGGGATTCGAACCCAGGACTTCTTGCTTCGTAGGCAGGGTCACTACCAACTAGGATAAAGCGGTCGTAAAAATTTAGATAGATTTCGAAATTTGGCAGTGTGGGAAGCCCTCAATTATAATCTGACGTCATTAACCAAAATAGTTTCAATAGTTAATTTTGAAAAAGTAGTGAACTAAATGAAAAAAGTTTGAAATTAGTTTCTTAAAATTGAGTTTTCTATAAGATACTAAAACGCTGGCAGCTTTCTCTCTCAACAAATTGCCTTCACTATGTAACGGGGGAATGCTGCCAACCTGTTGGGCACAATGCTACGAGGGTTTTTTTAGCATTCCGGAGCCAAAACGGCAAAAACGGAACCCTTATGTGTGTCTGTCCATCTGCCTGTCCGTCCGTCCTTCCGCGGCTTAGCTTAGAGACTATTAGTGCTAGTAAGCTTTAATTTTGCATAGATATATGGAGCAATTAATCTGGCATTATGCTGAGCCAGTGTCCGATTTGCAACCGCAATGACACATTCTATCTTTAGCTTTAGTATTGCCTTTTTGTTTTGTAAAATATTGTGTCTTGTGATGTTGTAAATAAATGTATTTTCTTTCTTTCTTTCTTTCTTTCTTTGGCAAGACGGTAAAAAAAAATTTTTTTTTTGGTGCCTGGTCTGTAAGGCGTAGTTTGTCGCTCTCCCCCCTAATGGTGCCAGTCAGCAAGGGACGAGGATCCCCTGCCGGCCGTCATGGCCCACAGGTCTAGGGGGGACAAAGTATCCCGGTCCCCCCTCTCTTAGCACGGAAGCCCCAGCATAAGCTGGGGCGGCCAGCGGATGCCGCAGTGCCTCTCCCTCCATGCTCCAATGGCATTTGCAAATGGCAAGAGTGGGATTACTGGTGGGTTTTCAGTGGGTAGGCCTCCCCCTTCCTTCCACTAGAGAAGGAGGTTGCGGGGAGGAGAGTTCCACATAGCTTCCGCGCCATCCCCACCGCGCGGTCATATGCGTATCGCATATTCCCACCGCAAAAAAAGGCTTATATTCAGCAGTGAACGTTTTTTGGCTGAAATGATGACGTGACGTAATTGTTGATAATTCACTGCATCAGCCATAACAAATTTTGGCCTGATCACGAGTTAATAATACAAATTCTAAATGTATTTTTTTTTATTTTTATCTAATGCATGTAGACAGAGGTGTATAATTCAAACAACTAGCCTACAACGCTTTCAATTTTAATAAAAACAATATTTGAGAACCATATACCTATTCACACAGTAAATAACTTCGTATAGAACATGACAATATTGTTCTATTCTGCAAAATGTACAAACACATTTAAAAAATCGACGCTTTTCAAAAACAAACCTTATAATGTTTCAGCTAGAATTCGAAATCGACGCTGCACTGTAGCGTTAGAACCGATACGTTGGTAATTTTCATCCATTCTATTTACACTGAAAGCTTCTGTTAGAATCGTTGTAAATTTGGAACGATTCGTGAAGCGCCATCTAGTTCATAGGTGGATGATGGAATCAGTTATAGTTCGAATGATAAAAATAACTGGATTGCACGTTTACTATAAAAATGCAATGTGTTCATGTTTGACTGTTCATTCGAATTTTGAAACAACTTTGAACAAAAAATAAATAAAATTCAAAAATTTAAAACCCCCAACGCAATTATGTCATACGTATGTTTGAGCAAGTGTCTAAGATCCCTTCCTCAGCTAACAAAAGAGCTGATAACTTTGGAACGGCTGAACCAATTTTGATGAGACATATCTAAGAACCATCGCCAAGAAACCTGCTTTCTATTAAAAAAACCGCATTCAAATCGGTTCACCCGTTTAAGAGCTATGATGCCACAGACAGACAGACACATACATACATAGCGGTCAAACTTATAACACCCCTCTTTTGTGTGGGGGGTTAGGTAATTATAAAATAGAAATTCAACTGACTCCAAAAAGGCATGGAAATTACTTTTTACTGATTTGTATGAAGTCGGTGCCTCAGCAAGAGTGAACCTAATCACTTACCTTACTAACATACTATCTATTGGCCTTCTACAACTACTCGTTCCTGAATTAACTTAACTTGATCCTGGTGACAAAGTTACCAAATGTAAAGTACCTATTTTCTGCCTGAACCACAAAAAAAATCAAACCGGTCTATAAATATGACGGAGTTCTGTCTGAAACATAAAAAATATAACCGGATTGATAACCTCCCCCTTTTATTGAAGTCATTTGAAATGAACCACGGATTGTTTCGTAACATGACGGGCATCATCATCCAAATCTACATACGTCCCACTGCAGGGAACGTCCCAGACTACACAAACAACTTTGAATTTTTTCGCAAGTGTGTGCAGGTTTCATCGGGAAAGCTCATAGTAAATTTCAAATGTAATTTCGCACATGAATTTAGAAAATCTCAAAGGTGCGAGCTCGGGTTCGATCGGACGTCCTTCTGCCAGAGGTCATAGGTCAAACCAACAGGTCACCACGACATAAAAAGTACTTAAAATTCAATAAATAGTGCATTATAAAAAGAGCTATGAGTACAATTTAATTAACTTTTTTCTACGTAATTATTATACATCAATCCAGAAACGCCAATAATGTTCCAGCCGTATTCTTAATAAAGCAAAATTGAGCAATCAACTGCGATTTTATTCATCGCCGTTTTACTGCGGCAATAAATCGGAGTTTTCTTATTAACATTGTTCAGCTGCCGTCTGCGGATTCACGGAATTACGGATGGGAATCGCACAATTACGAGTGGCAGAGAACGGGTTAAAAACGGTCGTGCGAGGGTAACGCGATAAAATTAAAAAAAAATACTTGTGTAACTTTTCTGACACTCGGCATCGGATTGAAATGACAGTTTTTGTAGGATTCGATTTGTGGCATTCGAACATGGCGGATGTAGACAGTATCTAATTTTGGTATTTCTGTTTCTTTGGCTAGATAGTTGTAGTATAATTTTGATAGTGTTTTATGCGGCGATTAACCTTAATTAACAGTGATCACAAAATTCTATATTTCTCTCGTGTCTGACATTTTTTAATGCGCAAGTTGTCTCCACGTGGTTTCTGGAATTTTACTATCATGTTGCAAAAACTACAATCACCGTACAACGTCGCTCCCAAAGAGAGCTTACTTTGACACTGGCTAAATTGTCCTAAAATAGGACAGAAGCCATATTTTAAAAAAAAAAGATAATACAAGGGCGCTAAGACCGCTAAGCTCAAGTGGGACTGGGCTGGTCATGTCTGCCGCATGCACCCACAGCGATGGGCCCAAATTACCATCTATTGGGTTCCGCGGGATGGCCATCGAAACAGAGGCAGACCGAAGAGAAGATGGCGGGACAAATTGGACGCATGTCAAGTAGATTGGCAGGATCATGCTCTCGATAGGGACGAATGGCGGAAAAAAGGGGAGGCCTTTGCCCAGCAGTGGAACAATATAAAAGGCTAAAAAAAAAAATACAAAAACTGTCAAAATGAACGCGATGGCGATTGCGAGGGAGTTAGACAATTAGCCTGCTGTTTGATAGTGATCACTACACTACGAGTAAAAACAAAGGCACGACTGTACCATCCTTTTCTCTAAGCCATTAAGGATATTTTCAACATTAAGTACTTACTTTCCTGACATGGCAAAATTTAAGGGTTTAGCTAGAGCCAATTTACTTTTTAGTCAAGTCTGTACCGGCGTGTGAGATGTTTAAGGCCATTTTGATAAAGCAGCTCTTTTGCACGACTTAAGCTAACGTATTTCGCGGAGAAGCCAGATAAGTATTCCATTATTAAAATAAGATCATGTTGAGATGTTTATGAGCACCTCAGAAGCGCTAATGTTTATCACGGCGGCTGTAACTTGTATTTACGTATCGTTAAAATGGAATAAGGAACGATAAGAGCACTTGCTAAATAATTAAATTCACTTTATCCCTCCGTCAAAGTCAAATAAGTCAAAATTGAAATAAAACAATTCATTTTCATCCTCATTAGATTTTCTCGACGAGGAACAGGAAAAATCCCTCGGTACTTTAAACAAATAAGATACCTACGGGATAAGTGCGGGGAGTGGGGGGAGGCGGGCCACAGTGAATACAGACAAGTAACACAGTCATCTTGCTATAATTTTTTAATTACCTACCTGGGTTAAAGTTGCTACCGATAGCCAAAAAATATAACTATAAATTACAAAATTTAAAAACCCCCAACGCAATTATGTCACTCGTATGTTTGAACATTAAGTCAATGCCTGTTATGCGTCTAAGATCCCTTCCGCAGCTAACAAAAGAGCTGACAACATTAAAACGGCTGAACAGATTTTGATGAAACATATCTAAGAACCATCGCCAAGAAACCTGCTTTTTATTAAAAAAAACCGCATCCAAATCGGTGTACCAGTTTAAGAGCTATGATGCCACAGACAGACACACACACATAGCGGTCAAACTTATAACACCCCTCTTTTTGTGTCGGGAGTTAAAAAGACAATGTTACAAAACCTTTTAGGGCCACTCCAGGGTCCAGGGTTAAGAAATTAAATCGTTAACCCCGGGTTAAAGATGACAGTTCGATACATTTTGACACTTCTTAGCCCTGGGTTAGCACTTAACTCGGAGTTATATAGTTAACTCGGGTCTGTGCAAGCCGGCCTTAGGCGTGTACTTTCATAGAAGCAGGGGTACAGAATCCGACCAATCACATTGCTTTAAATCTAAGTACTCCTCGCTCCCCTTTGTAATCTGAAATTTTCAACTAAAGTGACGTTGCCAGATGTCCCGTCCCGATATTTGGCCCAAAATGAAATGTCCCGCGGGGAACAGGCTCAGTCCCGCTTTTGGAGGATTGGTTGCTCGACTGTGAATAAATGACGTATGGTAAAATAACGTATTCTCATGGTTTTTTTGGATATCTATTGTCATATAAACGTAATTTGGAAGTCAAATACAAGGATGAAAATTGGAAAACCACTGAGATTACACGTTTTTTTAGTAAGTATGTCCCGTTTTTAAAAAAAAGAATGTGAACATTAACTTTTCTTTTATTCATTTATTGTTTCAATTGAAGCTCCTATGATTGTCGAAGAATCTACCACTTTTGACGAAAGAATCCCGCTTTGCCCAAAAAAAAACTGTCAACGCTGGTGATAGATCAATTCTCTCAGGTCCGCTTCTGTCCGCTCCGCTTTCATGGAAGCACACCCTAAAAATTCCTTTCACGTTAAGGTTCAGTTTCATTTGAACGGCACAAAATGTCAAAGACTATCATCACTTACATGCAGTATGTAGTGACCCCAGGCGCCATCTAGTTTTCAATTAGAGAAATCGCTACATTTTACATCGTAAGTAGGTACATCGAGTTTCTGAATTCGGATGCATAAATACAACTTCGAACTTTCCTCCTACGAACTTCGGTTTCCAAGCATAACGTGTGCCTGGAGAGAAATCTATCCTATTGTGGACTTCCTTCACGGGTAAATTAGTAAGTAATTTTGAATCGTACTTTTTATACACCGTGAAATTTTAGTGGTTGTTTTCCCGAAACGTGGTGATTTAGTTTCGATTGTACAATCGATTTATAATTACTATTTTGACTAGAGTCAAAAATCCAATTGTGAAAAACGAAAGTCGAAAATGACTGCAAACCAAATAGTAACGCTTCGTTGGTACAAGTAGCGTACGATCGTACGATAGGTTAGGTACCAACGAAGCGCTACTATTGGTTTGCGGTCATTTTCGACTTTCGTTTTTCACAATTGGATTTTTGACTCTAGTCAAAATAGTAATTATAAATCGATTGTACAATCGGTACTAAATCACCTCGTTTCGGGAAAACAACCACTAAAATTTCACGGTGTATATTAGTATAGTTCTCGCCACGAGAGTTGAGGCGAATGATTACACAACACAGCTACATAAAGTACTGATTGAAAAAAAGTAGTGAGTGAATGAAAATGTGAGTTAAGTATACGATCTTTATGATAAAATACCTACGCAATACTATGAGTATTATAAACCCTTCATATAACCTATTTTTTAAATAAAACAATTTGAAACCGATAAGAAATATTCGCAACAAAGAATCGGTATTTTATAAAAAGCAAAAATATGCTTATCTTATCATTTTTCATTATTTCAGCCGAAAGACGTCCACTGCTGAATATAGGCCTCCCCCAAGGCTCGCTAAGCAGATCGATCGATCGATCGATCGGTCCGCTGTGAGCGACTTTGAGCTTTCTTATGAGGCCCATCGTTAGCGGTCACGTCTCAGTGCCATATTATGTCATCACTGGCATGATTAAATGAGATAAGCATAAGTGATGACTTATGCTTATCTCATTTAAATAAAATGTTTGTTTTGTTTGAACTACAATTATTTTCCTAGATAATTTTTATCGAAATAGGTTGAAGAAATTTTTAGTTAATATTGTAATTCACTGTTGAGTCTTGTGAACTTGCTATCGGTACGAATAAATGTCAAAATCCCGCTGTCATTACATGGCATGTTGTTGTATGCGTGACCTCAACTCTCGTGGCGATACATATAGGCAATAGCGTTTGCCCGCGACTTAACCTCCTGAGACCCAGAAAAAATATTGTGTATTTGAATTAGGAACCCTTTTGTTATTTAGCTAAAATTAGATCCGTATTTTCACGGATTCGGATTTGGCGTAGTACGAAACAGCTCTTACACTAGTGCCTTAGACATCGTACTGTTTTCCTTAGCTTGTGCCGCGGCGGGGGGATGCGGGCACCATGGCAAACATCTTGCATAAAGAATCGGCTTATTAGTTCACCTCCCCCGGTCCCCCCCGTAATAAATAAGGAAGTTAGTTAAAGAAACAAACGAACGCATGAATAACAATAAGATAGGATGATGTAGGCCGAGAGATGAGTGCTAATATTATAACTATAAATTAAAAATTTTAAAAGCTCCCAACGCAATTAAGTCTAAGATCCCTTCCGCAGTATACAAAAGAGGTGATAACTTTGAAACGGCTGGACGAGTTTTGTTGAATCATATCTAAGAACCATTGCCAAGAAACCTGCTTTCAAATAAAAAAACCCGCATCCAAATCGGTTCACCCGTTTAAGAGTTATGATGCCACAGACAGATATACATACATAGCGGTCAAACTTATAACACCCCTTTTTTGTGAATTTTTCTCTGTAAACAACATTGTCGGAGGAAAATGAGCAGGCGGGTGACCTGACGGAAAGCAAGGTGATGGCGCTTCCTTAGGCATTAAGTAGCCTTAAGTAGAATTATGGGTGTCCGGCCCTATGAGAAAAGAGTAGTTTCGGTTTTTTAAATCCTCCTAAAAATCTTAATCTAACAAACATTGTACTTTTAACTGAAATAATTCAAATTGCAGTTGAAACGATACTGTATGATTCAGAAAGTAATTAGGAACGGTACATATTTTTTACAACTAAATTATAACCATAATTAATAAAATCATTTATATCACAAAGACACTCAACAAATAAATCCTGAGTCGTTGTTTAAACAGTTTAACACTATCTATGGACTTTATGTTAGTGGCCAGGCTATTGTATTAGTATGATTCTTTGGTGGAGGTGGTCGTCTCTTGGCCTATACGGGAGATGAAGGCTGATTTATTTAATTGTTAGAGTCGCGAGACGGATAAATTGAACCCGTGACTGCGGGAGGGTTAACGACGCGGTTTTCAGTTACTAAATATTATGCTGCAGTCTTTAAACGAATCATTACCTGGGTTATTCGACCGTTTTAACCGCTCAGCAAAAAACCGTTTAAGCCGTTAAGTTAACACAACGTTAGTGAAGAAGAGAGAGAGAGAGATAATACATTGAATACAACGTGTTCATTTTCGAAATTCAGTAAAATCGTCATCAAACGTCGTCGACAAACGACGAAACTATGGAGATAAAAAATATCTCAATCCAATCAAAAGAGCCGAAGATACTTCAAGGTACGGTCAAGGATTTTAATTCATAAGCCACCATGCCATGGAACCATTTCACAGTAAACGTCATAGTGACATCGCATTAATTAACAAGGAAAATCGTAATGACTTGTCTTTTGAGAAGGTTCCATGGGGGCTCGTGAATTAAAGTACTTGACCGTACACGTTTGCCATGTTTGCCTGTCCGGAGTACAATAACGCACTTGCAAGCGTGTAGGTACTTAAATTAAATTCAAGCGTTTGTACAGGTCAGGAGCTTGTATAGCTAAGCCGTCTAAATGAGCCCTCGCCCGCGCGGTACAGGGGCTGGGGGGTAAGACTACAAAGGGGGCTGGGAGAGGTGCGGGCGGCAGGCACACGAGGCGCGTTCGTCGCCCGCACCTCCCCCGGCCCCCTTTGTCGTCATACCCCCCAGCCCCTGTGCCGCGCGGGCGATGGCTCATTTAAACAGTGTAGCTATAGATATTTGGCAAGTGTGTAAATGTAGCTTTAGACTGCCAAATATAATGGTTAAGAGCAAAGCCACGGGTGATAGCTAGTCCAATGCTGGGAATCGAACCCAGGTCCTCGGCGTTCCGTGCTGCGTGCTTACCCCTACACCACCACTGGTCTAGAAGTTAGCGACGAATCTTTCCCATACATCGTACACTTCAGTCTGTTATAATCACATTTAGGCAGTGATAAAGCGCATCTATGTTATGCCCTCTACCGAGAGACTTCAACACTCCTTCGGAGCTACCCGCTCACCTGGACCAAGAGATGGCGCTACTAGGCCAACTTTTACAAGTTAAGTATGAAGTATCTTTTTCTATTTATTTTTTTTATTTTCTTCAACTTAATTTTTTTTTATTACTTTTACGGTCATCTTGTGAAACCATATATTTCAAACTAAATACAAACTGAAATATGATGCACAGAAAAAACTCCAGAAAAAAGACCAATGCTGGGAATCGAACCCAGGTCCTCAGCGTTCCGTGCTGCGTGCTTACCCCTTCACCACCACTGGTCTAGAAGTTAGCGACGAATCTTTCCCATACATCGTACACTTCAGTCTGTTATAATCACATTTAGGCAGTGATAAAGCGCATCTATGTTATGCCCTCTACCGAGAGACTTCAACGCTCCTTCGGAGCTACCCGCTCACCTGGACCAAGAGATGGCGCTACTAGGCCAACTTTTACAAGTTAAGTATGAAGTATCTTTTTCTATTTTTTTTTTTTATTTTCTTCAACTTCATTTTTTTTATTACTTTTACGGTCATCCCGTGAAACCATATATTTCAAACTAAATACAAACTGAAATATAGATGCACAGAAAAAACTCCAGAAAAAAGACCAATGCTGGTAATCGAACCCAGGTCCTCAGCGTTCCAGCGAAAAAAATAAATAGAAAAGATACTTCATACTTAACTTGTAAAAGTTGGCCTAGTAGCGCCATCTCTTGGTCCAGGTGAGCGGGTAGCTCCGAAGGAGTGTTGAAGTCTCTCGGTAGAGGGCATAACATAGATGCGCTTTATCACTGCCTAAATGTGATTATAACAGACTGAAGTGTACGATGTATGGGAAAGATTCGTCGCTAACTTCTAGACCAGTGGTGGTGTAGGGGTAAGCACGTAGCACGGAACGCTGAGGACCTGGGTTCGATTCCCAGCATTGGTCTTTTTTCTGGAGTTTTTTCTGTGCATCTATATTTCAGTTTGTATTTAGTTTGAAATATATGGTTTCACGGGATGACCGTAAAAGTAATAAAAAAAAATAAAAAAAAATGAAGTTGAAGAAAATAAAAAAAATAAAAATAGAAAAAGATACTTCATACTTAACTTGTGATAGCTAGTCATTAATGACTAGTCTTCAATATTTCCACAACTTTTCAGAATTTATTATGACACCTAAGATGTCAAACAACTTTTAATCAATCTTTAATTAGTTCCAGACTGAAAATTAGCAAAACTAATTTATGGCACAAGCATAGTTCATTAATTAATTATTAGCTGTGTCGAAACTTATTGCTTTAATTTAATGTTAAAGTTTCAAATAAGTTTTTCTTTGACGTGAATTTTTAATGGATTTTATATTTGAATTTGTATTAGTATACGGGAACTAAAGAAAGAAAATACATTTATTTACAACAACGTAAGACACATCAGTATTATAACAAATAGACAACATGAAAGATAAAGATGTCATTTCTGTCCGTGATGTCCTAGCGGTTTGAACACTGACCTCTCAAGCCGTCGTGGGTTCAAATCCCGGTTCGCATCTCCGAGTTTTTCGGAATTTATGTGCGAAATTACATTTGAAATTTACCATGAGCTTTACGGTGAAGGAAAACTATTCGTCCCAATTGTGAGCGGTGTCCTTTCAGTCCATATGGTACACGTCTAGGTCGTCCCGCCAACGCCTCCTGGGCCTAACTCATCGATCGCCACCAACCATCTTGGTGGTATCCAGTCTCTGGGCTATTTTAGCCCACCGATTTGGATCTCTGTGGCTATAAATCAAGTCATAGTATGGCGCGTCGTTGTTCTTACTGTAATGTCATTAATGTCTTAATTTTGACAAATAATGACAAATAATCGGTCGAGGAAGTAACCAACGGGTAAAAACATAAAAGACCGACCTAAGCACCCCCAGTGCCCAGCGGGAGAATGCATGCTCCTCTCCCGGCCTTCCAGCAAATGGCTGGGGCAGGACACTGTGGGTAGATTAAGTCCCCTCCCTACCCCTCCCCTCCTCAAAATTTAAAGCACACGTTTTTTGTTTTGATAACCAATAGAGAAGGGGACTTGTGACCGGGTTTTTTAGTCCGTGCAAGTCAGACACTGTCTGGGCCCTCCATTCCCAGTTCGTCCGAAGGGATTTTTCCCGAGCACAAGTCACCCTTCCAATCCTTAAAGTAAAAAAACCGGCCAAGAGCGTGTCGGACACGAACAAGGTAGGGTTCCGTAGCCATTACAAAAAAATCAAGTAATATTTTTCTAAGGATTTCGTATGTGTACGGAATCATCCAAGTTTAGGTATGTTTTATACCTTAGGCTACTATTTACTCTTAAACTACAAATAATTTCCAAGCAATCTTAGCCGCTATAATTTTCCTAGTAAATTTGATATATTTACTACCATTCTGAATTTTTTCAAATTTTTCCACCTAACAGTTTAGATTTTAGAGGGGGGGGACGCTCGATTTTAATGAAAATGTTCACTTTAAAGTTGAATATTTCGCAAAAAGATCACTGAATAGAAAAATCATGTTGGCAACCCCGCAATGGTTTTAAAAGACCTATCCAACGATACCCCAGACTATAGGATTAGTCGAGAAAAAAAAAATCACCCACCCTTTACGTTTATGGGAGGTACCCTAAAAAAAAACATTTTTTTATTTTTTATCTTACCACTTTGTTGGCGTGACTGATATGTATATTCATGCCAAATTACAGCTTTCTAGTACTAACGATCTCTGAGCTTAGCCGCGGACAGACAGACAGACGGACAGACATGGCAAAACTATAAGGGTTCCTAGTTGACTACGGAACCCTAAAAACAGCAAAGACTTCGCGTCTTTGGCCCCTCTGGAGACTCATTCAAAAAAAAAAAAATTTTTTTTGACAAATTCACGCGTCTTCGTGAATGGTAGGTACTACCTACATTTTAATATCTTCAGTTCATTGCCATATTCTACTTAGCTTATTCCCACGAATATCTGAGACTTGTGGTTTATTCAGCAAAAAAGTCGACATCAGGTTTCGACGTTTCAAAGTCAGAACGTTGCTAACGTTTAATTTATTTCAGGTTCGCTATTTTTTTCGAAGCGAAATTGTATTTCCGCAGTGACTGCGAACAGAAGTTACCAGGCAAACATGAAAAAGAGTAACGTTTTCTAACACCGGAAAGCACGGCTACTATTTGCAACGCGTGGTCCATCCAAAACAAGACCGGCCAGTATTACCTAAGCTGCCCTCCTCTCTGCATGTAGGTGTAGCCAAAGGAAAAGGGGGGTTTTGTTCTGGCGTCAGAGGTCAATCGATGTTGGTGGCTGCACAACGATTTTTCAATAGTCAGTTCAAACTATTACAGTATTCTGCGCTCTTAGTAATTTTTGTGATTTTTGTTGCTTTTGTTATGTTATTGATGCCAATAGGGTAGATGGGCCATTTTTAGGGTTCCGTACCCAAAGGGTAAAAACGGGACCCTATTACTGAGGCTCCGCTGTCCGTCCGTCCGTCCGTCCGTCTGTCACCAGGCTGTATCTCGGGAACCGTGATAGCTAGAGAGTTGAAATTTTCACAGATGATGTATTTCGGTTGCCGCTATAACAACAAATACTAAAAATGGAATAAAATAAATATTTAAGGGGGCTCTCATACAACAAACATGATTTTTTTTGCTTGTTTTTGCTCGATATTGATAACGGCAACAGGTAGAAGCTTGAAATATTCACAGAATATTTAATTATGTATTGACTTTAAAAAAAAGTCATTAAATTAAAATAAAAAAATTTAATGGGGGCTCCCATACAACAAACGTGATTTTTAAAGATAATTGTACGGAACCCTTCGTGCGCGAGTCCGACTCGCACTTGGCCGGTATTTTTTATTTTGTTGTACCTTTTGACTTTTTTTAAATCGGATAATTTGTGATTTCTGCTCAGAGTAACGAACTTTTTCGATCCTACTAGGAGAAAAAAAGAGTCCCAAATTTTTTTCCATTCCGTTACCATTTTTCATAGACTTTATAGTAACGAAATGGAAGAATCGAAAATTATACCTACAGAAGTTTTGTTACACTTTTTTTCTTGTGATTCTGAGCAGAAATGACATAAAATTATCCGAATTAAAAAAAAGCCAAAGGATACAACAAAATAAAAAATGGCCTAGATGACACAATAACAATAATTTCAAGACGTGATTTTAGTAAAAAATACCTTGATTTTAACACGAAACCGAATAAGTTTTCAATTAACTGTAAAATTAGATTTTTCTACTTGTGTAATTTAATTTGCGAATTATAATTTCATGAACAATATGACAAAGGCGCTCGTTTTAGTGCTGAACCAAAAGTCTATTGTCTACAGTAGGTACAGGCTACTTAACTGTATTGAAAAAAAAAACATTAAATTTTTGTGCGGAGAATGAAAAAGGGATAAAGAAGAATTGGGACCCTCCTCTTTCGAACATTCGAATGAATTTTCGTCATCATTCGAACGAATTTCGTTTAGACGACCAGATGGCCTAGTGGTTAGAGAACCTGACTACGAAGCTTGAGGTCCCGGGTTCGATTCCCGTGTCGGGGCAGATATTTGTATGAATAATACGAATGTTTGTTTCGTAAGGACTATCATTGCCAAGAAGAATGCGCCGCAAGAAACTTGGCAGGCAGTCATCTTTTCAAATTAAAATATAATAAATTACAAACTAAAAAACCATACTAATATAGAATTAAATAAAAAATAATAATAATTATATAAAAAAAAACAATACAGGGATGTATTGGCTCCCTTAGTTAAAAAAAAAAACTAAAACTATACCTAACGACCGCTTTAGCCTAGTTGGTAGTGAAGTGACCCTACCTACGAAGCAAGAGGTCCTGGGTTCAAATCCCGGTAAGGGCATTTATTTGTGTGATGAGCACGAATATTTGTTCCTGAGTTATGGATGTTTTCTATGTATTTAAGTATTTATTTATCTATATTAGTATGTTTATCGTCGTCTAGTACCCATAGTACAAGCTTTGCTTAGTTTGGGACTAGGTCGATTTGTGTAAGATTGTCCCCTAATATTTATTTTATTATTTTATTTTTTTACCTACATCTTAACTAACTATATCTATGTTCAGTGGAAGTGTAGAATGCTTCCACCATCAAAAAAGAAAAAAAATGAAAAGAAAAAGAAAAAAATGAAAAATAATAATATCGGAGATAGTCTTCCAATGTCACAAGTATGTATCTGTATATATAAATATGTTCATCCGTTGCCTAGTACCCATAACACAAGCTTTGCTTAGCTTACTTTGGGACTAGGTCAATTGGTGTGAATTGTTCCCGTGATATATACACCGTGAAATTTTAGTGGTTGTTTTCCCGAAACGAGGTGATTTAGTTTCGACTGTACAATCGATTTATAATTACTATTTTGACTAGAGTCAAAAATCCAATTGTGAAAAACGAAAGTCGAAAATGACCGCAAACCAATAGTAACGCTTCGTTGGTACAAGTAGCGTACGATCGTACGATAGTTTAGGTACCAACGAAGCGTTACTATTGGTTTGCGGTCATTTTCGGCTTTCGTTTTTCACAATTGGATTTTTGACTCTAGTCAAAATAGTAATTACAAATCGATTGCACAATCGATACTAAATCACCTCGTTTCGGGAAAACAACCACTAAAATTTCACGGTGTATATATTTTTTTTAATTCGAAAGAAATAATAGGTACAAGCAAGACAAAGTAAGTAAGTAAAGTAAGGTAAGTTAAACATATGTAAAAGACAAAAATTGACATGGGTATCGAAACATATTTCAACGTTATTAATACCTATCTACATAGTTATTGATATTGCATCTAAAACTGCAGGCTAAGTGTCTAACTCCCTCGCAATCGCCATCGCGTTAATTTTGACTGTATATATATGGGCTGACAATTGGTATCGGAAACAGCCAGCTGTCACAGCCATACAATAATTGTCATTTCAATCCGATGCCAAGTGTCAAAAAAGTTACACAATTACCCTGCGGCACTTTTATTACATAAAACTGACCCGTGATTAATATGAAAGCTGGTCACCAGGCCCTATACTACGAAGCGCGAAATTCGAACTTCGTTTCATGCCGTTCCGCTCACGCTAATGGTATTTATTACGAGAGTGAGAGGGACCGCACGATCCGAACTTCGAACTTCGAATTTCGTAGTAACCCCCCTGTTAAACAGTGCAGATGAGGCCAAAGGTGTATTCTCACTGGTTCAGTACAGCCTATTCACTCTAGCCTTGAAGAGCCCGAGGTTGTATTTATCTAGAAATAAAGACGACGGGAGCGAATCCCATATTATAGGTATATGGATATTTGTATACTTAATGAAAAATGCATGGCTACTTATCAAATTATTATGTAATTGTAAAGTGATAATGGGTCATACACATTTTTTTATTCGCGTCTCTCCTGTGGACATGGCAAAAGTTCCATAGCCAATATTTTTTAGGCAAGTCTACATCGACGCGTGGGACGCCTGGCCAACTTGCGGCCCATTTAAATAAATCTTAAGTTTGCTGACTCGGAGTTACCAATTTTATGTCCACAGGAGAGACGACTTTTGTCTCTTTCGCTGTGTATGACCCTAATATAGTCAGTATTTTGCGTTTCACAAATAACGACTATGAGGCACTTACGAACTAATTTCGTGTTGCCCTTTTAAGATTGCTCGGAATCCTCGGAAAAAAACGAAAAAATCCTATTCTAGTTAAATATTCTGTGATAGCAATTTAGTTAAGATAATATTTTACCAAGTAAAATGAATTTACATAGCAGACTAGTCTCGGGACTCAAGCTAGTCGTAAAGGTTGTCTGGAGTTCCACACTTCCACAGAGCATAAAGTTTTGTTTGAAAATTAATTTTTAATAAAGCTTTTTAAAGAATGTATGTAAATATACAGTACAAAAAATAAGAAAAAGAAACACAATAATTGACAACCGTTAAGAGGTACTAGTACATAATGCATACACTTCAAATTACGATTACGATGATTCCGTCCAATTGGGGATGTCTAAAAAAAATACCCATGGTTTTTATATTTTTTTTGTATAGAAAAGTCAATTATAAGAAACTAATTTCAATATTTTGTCATTTAGTTCTCTACTTTTTTCAAAATTAATTATTGAAACTATTTTAGTTGATGACGTCAGATTATAATTGAGGGTTCCCTCCCACAATGCCAAATTTCTATATCTATCTAAATGCGTACGATAAGGCAACCCCTTTAATTATTTTTTGCGTAGTGGTACACTATACACTGTGTCACTTTACTGGCACTGACAAAGTGCTAGATATCAGACAGCGGGTCCAAATCAAACTCCGTAGTATAATCCACGCGTAAATTGTGAAGAATTCTAACCACACAGAATAAAGTACGACTTGGACCGGTCACGCAATTTACACCAATGTCAAATGAAGGTCATTGCTTATTTGTTATGTTATAAATTCATTACATAATATTAAAATTAAATAACTACAGAAAACGAGTTAATAAGCATTTATCTCGAAACGGTTTTCGATTTACTATACATTGCACAAAAATAGACATCCCCAATTACAATGATCTTTACTTAATTGAAAACGATTTTGCATCGTCCATTTTTAGGATTTCGTACCACATACGACTATTTGAAAAAAAAAAATGCTTAGCTCAGTTCTGAATTCTGATTCGATTTATTGATCATTTTCTAGTCTTTCTGGGAGTCCTATAATCTTGTGCGGTCTAAAGATGGTGGACGCCAACCTACGAGACGCCAACGTACGTTTACACTGGGCGTTTTCCGGCTGTCCTCGTGTACCGAGTCTCCCGAAGGTACAGTTACAGTTGCCCACTAGTTCAAAAGTTTCTGCGGGTAGTTCTAGTGGCGTTTCAACCGCCGTTTTCAGTTTCCATTTTTACAATATTGAGATCGTAGTAGATCACTGTAATGTATAGAGGTAATAATTACCCTCTCCATCGCCCTCTGAGTGACTTTGAGCTTTCTTATGAGGCCCATCGTTAGCGGTCACGTCTCAGTGCCATAAGTCATCACTGGCAACACACACTGGTCAAACACACTGGTCTGGTGGTTGCTCGGAGTTTTTCTGCGGGATCGCATAAGAAATGATGAAATCCGCGCAAGAACTAAAGTCACGGACATAGCTCGAAGAATCGCTAGACTTAAGTGGCAGTGAGCAGGGCACAGCGCTCGTAGAACTGACGGCCGATGGGGCCAAAAAGTTCTCAAATGGAATCCACGGACTGGTAGACGCAGTGTCGGTAGGTTTCCAAAGATGGAGCGACGACCTGGTTAAGGTTAGGGAACGCGTTGGATGCGGATGGCGCAGGGCCGATCTGTTTGGCGAGCCTTGGGGGAGGCCTATGTTCAGCAGTGGACGTCTTTTGGCTGAAATGATGATGATGAAGATGTCTACTTAATCAAGGTGCAGAGCTCTCACGCATCTGTCCTTATGCCATACTCTTGGACTCGATCAACAGTCACCCTACAGTGCTCGCAAACAGGTCCAAGTGCCTTATCCCAGCCTATACGTCCCACTGCAGGGTACATACAGGTCTCAGAGAGGGCTTGGGCCGTAGTTACCACGCGGGCCCAGTGCGGATTGGGAACTTCACGTGTACACCATTCAGTTTCTTCTCAGGTGAATGCAGGTTTTCTCACAATGTTTTGCTTTATCGTAAAGCTCATGGTAAATTGCAAATTTAATTTCACACATAAATTCCGAAAAACTCAGAGATGCGAGCCCGGACTCGAACCCACGACCCTCTGCTTGAGAGACCATAGGTCAAACCAGTAGGCCATCACGGCTTAAGTCCAAGTCCAAGTGCCTGTACATGTAAAATACCGAATTCTCAACCGCTAAATATAGACTTACATTTCGCAATGCGTGCCTTATACGATGGTAATAAAGATCACAATGTAATTCTTGAAAAAACTAGGGATTTTAATATAAAAAAGCCGCTAGGAAAGGCTCGTTTCTTTACCACATGTGACGAGTTACTGGCGCTTAAAACGCTTGTAGACGCCCTCTGCTTTTGGCTTTTAGTTTGCAAGTATCACAGTATAACGCAGCTCTTTGGTCTCCCATCACGACTTTTAAAACGAATACCGTGTTGGGAATCTAAAATTCTTCTAATTTAGGAGTTATACTCTTGTCGACGCATGCGATGAAGGAATACATGTCATGTAGTGTAGTGACAGTGGGATTTTGACATTTATTTTGCTAGGTATTTATAAAATACCGATTCTTTGTTGCGAATATTTCTTATCAGTTTCAAATTGTTTTATTTTAAAAATAGGTTAGATGAAAAAGAAAAAATATAATATGCATAGTATTGCGTAGGTATTTCACCATAACATCATATGTACTTATATTATTACTCACATTTTCATTCACTTACTCATTTCATTCGTTCACTACTTTTTTTTTGCATTCAGTACTTTATGTAGCTGTGTGTGTAATCATTCGCCTCAACTCTCGTGGCGTTACCTATATAATGTTTATAAGCTGCCCCTGCGACAACCTTTAATCTTTTCTTCCGCCCACGTTCCCAAACATTATCACTCTATTTCTCGATGGACCGAACTCGATTATGAGCCTAACACGCCGCGTATTGCCAGGGGAGGCCCTTTTTGACGCCTTTCGGAGCCCCTGGGCCCTGGGGGCCGATCTCAGCTAACAGTTGCGGTGAGATCCTTCCTTCAATTATAAAGTTACCTGAATATTATGCTAGCTCTCTCCTGACTAGGGTAACCATCAAAGACTTGAGTAAAAGTCCTCAGAATAAAATAGTACATTGTGCATCAAGAGCCGTAAGAAGGGGATTACCAACGAGAGTCTATTAGAAGCAAAGAAGCAAGCTCGTGGTAAATTTCAAAAATAATTTCTCAGAGGTGCGAGTCTGGATTTGAACCCACGATTCTCTGTTTAAAAGACTATAGCTCAAACCACTTGGCTACCACGGCTTGAACGGCTTTAGCAGTTGAAATATTATAGATCAATTTTTGAAAATATAGAATAAACTATAATTTATTGGATCAGGCATTACTTTGCGGAGGTCCATATTAATGAACTGAAACAATTACTATGATCACCCGCGACCCGCCACTGTATTTGGTCGCGGGTGAGCAAAGTAATTGTTTCAGTTCAGTATAGACTATATTGACAGACGTGGAGTATAGTATTAGTAGTCCGGTATGCATACGTTTAGTATATATTTTAGCAATCCTTTGCTTAGTAAGCGTTTTATAAGGATAAACTGGGCGGAAAAAGATGCGTGCGTTTTCGTTCGTAATCAAAAGGCCACAAAAATAAAGGCCGGACAAATCCGGGAAGTCCGCTAAAATCCGGATATGTGGTAACCCTACTCGCAAAGCTCTTGGGGAGCATGTCATCCCTATCCAATTACATAAAAGGCAATGTCCCGAATGACTGACTGACTCATCACAGCCGCCGGCACACGTGCAATTTAAAAGCGTGTTGATATGTTTTTGTATGGATGGAGGTAACGAGACCTGGGGTGGCCACACGCTAGGTGGGCCATTCTACTTTTAAGGAACCATTAATCTTTTGTGAAATATAAGGCATACCTGATGATTTTTTTTCAGGTGTAAATAACTTAAATAAAAACTGAAATAACTAAATTTATTCTTTTAAAGCAAAAACCTTAAAATAGAAATTTTGTGGAAAAAATTGGTAGCTCAGCGGAAAATACACATACAAATGGCGGGGACATGCATGTCCACTGCGTTACCTACTTTATAGATAAAAGGTAATGATTACTTTTTATACGTAGTGATAATTTTAAATGTAAGCTGAATTATGTGCCTATTTAAATCATCATTCATCATCACTTCGGCCGAAAGACGTCCACTGCTGAACATAGGCCTCCCCCAAGGCTCGCCAAACAGATCGGTCCCACGCCATCTGCATCCAATGCGATGCAATCCGCGGACCGGAAGACGCAGTGTAGGTAGGCCTCCAACAAGATGGAGCGACGACCTGGTGAAGGTGGCGGGAACGCATTGGTAGCGGATAGCTCAGGGCCGATCTGTTTGGTGAGCCTTGGGGGAGGCCTGTGTTCAGCCTATTTAAATGTTTTAATGATAAAACCGAGCACTGTACCGTTTTTGTAAAAAAATATTTGAATAGCCGTTACAAAAAATTACTGGTCAACGAAAAGTAGAATGACCCAGGTACGTAGACGGATGGTTGGATAGAAAAGGGTGGTCGGTGGGGAGGATGGCGAATACTTCACAGGAAATGGACCGCAGCTACCTTAAATATAGGAAATACCAAATTGTACTTAATGGAGACTTATTTTTATTTTTGAAAATAATAAATACTGCATCGACGACCAAAATAATGGCCTAGTGGTTAGCATGATCATTAGCATGAGATCCCAGGATCGATTCCTGCGACGAGGCAGATATTTGTTTGAAAAATACAAATGTTTGCTCTCGAGTCATGGGTGTTTAATATGTATTTAAGTATGTATATATCTATATAAGTATGTTTATCCGTTGCCTAGTACCCGTAACACAAGCTTTGCTTAGTTTTGAACTAGGTCAATTGGTGTGAATTGTCCCGTGGTATTATTTAAGGGGGCTCCCATACAACAGACATGATTTTTTTGCTCGTTTTTGCTCGATATTGATAACGGCAACAGGTAGACGCTTGAAATATTCATTCAAAATGTAACACGCTTTTATTGAAATAAAAAGGGTTTACTGATTTAAAAATAAATTATTAAATTAAAATAAATCAAATATTTAAGGGGGGCTCCCATACAACAAACGTGATTTTTTTTGTTTTTTTTTTTATAGATTATGGTACGGAACCCTTCGTACGCGAGTCCGACTCGCACTTGGCCGGGTTTTTTGTCGTTTTTATAGATAATAAAGATTTATTTATTTATTTATTTATTCAAACACACTTACATCTATCATTACAGGCTTAACCTAATGCGACAGAGAAGTCCTAAATTAAAACATTATCTTAATATTAACTTTTTTAACAAATAACCGGTAATGCTACCCTTGTGAATTCACTCAGAACACAGAGAAACAAATCTGTTTCCTCGGCTATTCGGTTGAGCGTGTGTATCGCTCGTGTCATCGGCGCCATGTTGAACAAGATGGTACGGAGCCCTACGTGCGCGAGTCCGACTCGCACTTAACCGTTTTTTTCTCCTTCAAATATTTAAGAGCTAGCTAGCCCTGGCCCTGGGTATCTCAGTACGAAGGTAATAAAGGTGCAGAGCGTGTTTACACAGTTAATAACGCAGGCCTTATACTACGAAGTGCAAAATTCGAACTTCGTATCGTGCCATTCCTCTCACGCTAATAGTATTTAATACAAGAGCGAGCAAGACGATGCGATACGAACTTCGATTTTCGAATTTCGGAGTAGCCCCCCAGGCACAAAGCACGTGCCGGCGCCACAAAAGCGCAAAATGCTCCAATGCTCGCGATATCGTTGTCAAATGTAAACTTTTATGCGACCGTTTGCATGGGTGCGCTTTGGATTTTTAAACAAGCCTTTATAGCTGGTTATTATGATCGAACCAACTGGCTTTATACCTAACTGAATTCGATTTTTGAAATTTGCATCGTTCCTTTCCTTTCACGCTAATTGTATGAAACAGTACGCTTAGTATAAGTTTTTACTTCACCATATACTTCTCGATCGCGTTTACGTAAAAAATTCAATTACTAGGGAAACATGGACAGCGTCTCTGCGCGCGCGCTTCCATGTTTCCATAGAATTGAAATTTTTACGTAAACGCGATCGAGAAGTATTGAAGTGAAGGAAAACTTATACTAAGTGTACAGAAGTGTGAAAAGGACGATACGAATTTCGAATCTCGTGTTAGTCTCCGATCGTGACTCACTGTGGTACTTTTTCATAGAAAAACTCATAGTGGCATAGTATAGCTTTAAAGATAAACTACGATAACATGGCCCGCCCCTCCAAATTACTATTGCAATGTGTTATGTCACATCCCTACGAGAGAGTGTGTATGTGTAGTCAGTACCACTACCATGAGTTTAAACTAGTTTACGTGACCGTACTCGCTAGCGACGGCGTAAAATATTTGTATGGAGAATTGTACAGCGCCTCTAGCGGCCACTTACGGTAGTACAATTCTCCATACAAATCATTTACGCCGTCGCTAGCGAGTACGGTCACTGTGAACTAATGTAAACTCATGGTAGAGGTACTGCTTTTGTTCGATTGCTGTCTCAGCACGCACACATGCGTTGAAAGTTTTGGTGGTGCTTTATAAACACTTTCACAAATACATTGAAGACTTCTTGAAGTTTGGAGGGGCGGGCCATGTTATCGAAGTTTATTTCTAACAGGGAATTTATTAGGAAATTTACTGTGAGAACGTTCTAGGATAATTACCCGACTGCCGAAAGAAGTTTCTGGTTTTCGACTGTATGTATTTATGTGTGTATGTGTGTATCGTTATTTGGTACGCCCTGTAGCCTAAACGGATTTTAAAGGGTTAGTTGTCATAAGATTCGTCTCTGTTGTGAGAGTAACACATATATAAATAGGTACGGTGGGCCAAGAAAGTGGTCTACCAGTTTAGACAAAATAAATAAATAAATAAATATTAGGCGACAATCTTACACAAATCAACCTAGTCCCAAACTAAGCAAAGCTTGTACCATGGGTACTAGACGATGATATACTTAAATACATACATAAAAAACATCCATAACTCAGGAACAAATATTCGTGCTCATCACACAAATAAACGCCCTTACCGGGATTCGAACCCAGGACCTCTTACTTCGTAGGTAGGGTCACTACCAACTAGGCTAAGGCGGTCGTTTAAAAGTTTCTGTGAGATCTAAATATCGCTAAGGTTGGCTTTTCTAACTAAGTGGAGTCATTAGACACTGTCATCGTATTATTGAAAGGGAAAAACGACCTCGTTGTATCATGACATAACGTGCAAATGAACTTCAACCTTAGGATGATAGAACATATTTCTGGGGCCCTAGTGAAAATGGGGTTAATTCTGCAGAAGTTGAACATCTGATTTCGACTTAACCCCCTTTACACATAAAATAGAAAATAGCTGTTTAATTTCTGCAGACTTAACCCCTTTTTCATTAGGGTCCCAGATTTTTGGCTGACTGTACGCCTGAAAAACTTGACCCTCCTTCGACAGTCGGGTAAAAACTAGTGGAAAATACAAGCAATGCTCACTAGGCAAAGTTATCACCGTTATTCACAGCCAATGAACAAACTCAAACCTAGATTTATTCCTTAACCATATTTCAATTCAGGCACCATACCCGAGCAAGCACAAAGGAGTCTGTGGCATGAAGCGGGGATTCCTCGCGCGATCGGAACGTTATTTACTGTCTACTAGTTTTTACTTGCGGTTTTGGACGCTAAACTACTATAGCTAGACCGTTTAAGCGAGTCCTACACAGTACAAGGTACAGGGAACAGGAATAAATAAACGGAACAGAAGAAAAATTTCCGAACAGAGCTCGAAATTCTTACCTATTATCATAGGGTTGACAATCGGTAAAAAAAAAAAAAAAATCAAAATATTTAATTCAAACAAGTACTTAAGTATCTAATATCTGTATATCTACAAACACTACAACAGGTAGGCATCTTTAAAAACAACCGAACACCCGAACTATGTAGCTAAACGCTAAACGGTCGCGTCGTCGCTGGCGGCACACCTGAACTTTGTCTACTCACTGAGCTAGTTCAAACCGGTTTTTCTCCGAGCGGGCGCCGGTGCACGCCCCCCCCCCCCCGTCCTGTCTGTGCAAGTCACGCACACATTATGTTGTGCGTGTAGTAGTGTTATGCGTGCGCGGCGTTGTTTGAAGCGTTTATTTTGTTCCGTTTATTTATTCCTGTGGTACAGGGGCTGGGGGGTATGGCAACAAAGGGGTTGAGAGAGATGCGGGCGGTGAGCGCGCCCCGTGTGCCTGCCGCCTGCACCTCTCCCGGCCCCCTTTGTCGTCGCACCCCCCAGCCCCTGTACCGCGCGGGCGAGAACTCATTCTAAACGGTTTAGCTGTAATCACACTCACCATTTGCGAACGTATTGCTAGTTTCACACGAGGGCAGAACAGTCGGGCAGGACAGTAGGCAGCACAGTACTGCTACAATCTGAACGCACACGCCGAGACAGAACAGTACTGTGCTGCCACGGCGTGTGCGTTCAGATTGTAGCAGTACTGTGCTGCTTACTGTCCTGCCCGACTGTTCTGCCCTCGTGTGAAACTGGCATATTAGAAGCGGAGCAAATGCCTGGCATATTCGCCGCGAACGCTCAACCGATTTGCCACGAACGCGCAACGTACTATTCGCCGTAAGCGCGCACCGAATTCGTTGTGTCTAAGATAGGGCTGCAGGCTGGGACGCCATGACGAACAAAAACTGAGGTGAGTAAAATAGCGTAGTAGTGGCCTAGCGGTTTGACCTATAGCATCTCAAGCAGAGGGTCGTGGGTTCAAATCCCGGCTCGCCCCTCTGAGTTTTTCGGAATGTATGTGCGAAATTATATTTGGAATTTACCATGAGCTTTACGGTGAAGGAAAACATCTCATCTCTCATTCTAAGAGGAGCCCTGTGCGTGTAATATAGCTCTTAGATCTCGCAGTTCAATTAAAACTCCGGGATTTTATTATCCGGGGGGGGGGGGGGGGGGGGTTGCCCGAATTTCTCATAGTATAGACATTGATAAAATTGCAATAAGAACCATGCCATGCGTCCTTGATGTCATTTTCAATTTTAACAGCTGTCAATATAAATGCAAAACTATAGCAGACTTCAGTGCCATTCACTGCATAACTGTTTAAAATGCACGAGATATTGTACGTTCGTTCGACATTGTTAAAGAGACTATGACTCGATATGATGCCTTCCTCCCTTTCTAAATGGTATATTAGAAAAGAGATGCAATATGAGAAAATGGGTTGTGAGAGGTGGTAGCGTATGTTCTACGTTCGACATAGCTAAAGAGGCTACTATGATTCGATATATGGCTTTGATCCTCCCTTTCTAAAGGATGTATTGGAAAAGAGATGCAATATGAGAAAATGGATGAGAGAGGTGGTGTTCAGGAAACTGCCACGTGGCATCCTGTCGCAGAGTTGATACGTTTTGTGTAACGTTGTGGCTTGACTGCGTTATAACTTTGACATTATTTATGCTCTATGCTTTTACTGGAATTGCTACACTAGCAAGTACTACGCTAAGCTGAATACGAAGCTTGAGGTCCCGGGTTGGATTCTGATCGTGCAGCAGACTTTACATTTTAATTTTATAAATAACGAGCGTGTGGGTTACCTAATAGGAAGCAATCACCGCTGCCCATGGACACCCTCAACAATAAGGATATCACAGCTGCGTTGGTGGCCCATTAAAGAGATTGGTTGGTTTTCGGTAAAACTGGATCCATCTAGTCCTTTTAGTGTGAAAGACTGACAAACTTATGTACCCTTAGTAACCTCTCATTTACAATAATACTACGATACAATTGAGACGAAGAGCTAACTTTTTATAACCTTGTCTGTGGTTACCGCTTTGTTCCTCAGAAATAACGTCTGCATTTATCTGTTCGGATCGAATCTTATCCATCCTGGCATCTCCACCAGTCTGGGCTGGGAATATCTGTCCCGCAATATAAATGTAAAAAGTGGAACAAGTTAATCATTAATTAAATGTATATTTCAGAATTATATATCAATAATTTTGACATTGGAAAAGTAGTAGTTTGCAGTAGTTTTATATTGTAAGATATATGTTTTTTTTTGTTTGTAAGTATTCATCATAGGTTTGAAAATATGAATTTATGTCAAGCTTCTTGCGGCGGATTCTTCTTGGCAATGATGGTCCTTCAGAAAGCGCTGGTTGCAGAATAAACGTTTTGATTTTTAATTATTCTTGGAAGTACTTTAGATTTTTATGTATACTGTATGTATAAAGAAATCTTCGTGGTTGAGCGTTTTGACCGTACAATGAACAGGGAAATCGCTCGTTGCTCCGTTGGTGACGCGCATTCGTCGCCAGGCCGCCATAAAGGTCCAAAAAAAAAGAAATCAGACGCATTTTCAAAGACAATTTCGATACAAAAATAATAAAAGTGAATGAAAACGCAAATGAATGGACAAAAATGGTCACAGTTCCTAAGAATATTTCGATACATAAAAAAGAGTTTAATTATAGCTTCACTTATTCTCTTATCTATTATGAAAAAACTTTCATGTAAAAATTTGGCACCTCTTACGGAGCGAGAAAAAGTTTTGGACGTGTCGAAGAATGTGTTTGCTTTACTAAACAAACGTGCCACCTGTTTTAGAACTTGGCTAGCATAATAACGTGTATACATTTATGTAGCTACAGAAACTGTCTGCAGATAGACGATTGATTTTTGTTTTAAATGAAATATTGGGGACTTTTCTGAATTTTGCCTGATACAAGCCAAATCCAAAAATATTAATACACTATTAACCATTTCATGCATATCGTGTCCAAAAGTCAGTGCTGTCTTTAATGTTCATTTTCAATCGTTATAATGTTAAGTAAATTCAAAACTTTCTAATTTCTAAGTTTTAGTGCAGCCCTTTCGGACACGCTATGCATTAAAGGGTTAAACGCTTGCAGCTTCGCATAGTTCTATGAGAATTCATCAAAGTTCATAGATACTCCCTGACTAAATTAAAAAGAGCTATAATTTGCCGAATTTTAGCTTCGTAGGCTAGGGTTGGGACTTGGGCCATATAGCGCGCAGAACAAACAGCCGTTGGGCCGAAAAGATCTCAAATCGAGAACACGGACTGGTAAACGCAGCGTGGGACGTCCAGCAACGATATAGACGGATGATATGAAAGAAAGAAGAAGAAAGAAGACATTTATTCGTGATATAAAAACTTCAAAAATAACAAAGTTTTTTATTATAGTTCTAAAACCAAAATAAATATACTCTGCAGGTCCCTAATTGGCGGTGGGATGTTGTTCCAACACCTAGTTGCTACATAACGGAAGCTACCTCGGAAGGCAGCCGATTCGTGACGTGCTGTCAATAGCTGCAAAGCACACTATCGCGCCCCACGTTCCTTGTGGCTGGAAGACCAGGATAACTTCTCGAAAAGATAAGGTGGGGATTTATACTTTAATACTCCAAACAGAAGGCAGGCAAGGTGAAATATTATTTTTTTATTAGCAGTAATAAAAAAAAAAAAAAAAATTTGAATAAATAGATGTGGTACATCATTTCTTACACATTTCCAATGTAATTTGGAACGTAGGAGTCGTAGCTTCTAATAGTTGCGATGGATGTTACCACACGCCACTGTTGGCGTATGTAAGCGATTAAGAATTTCGGGGGAGTCGGTTGGATGCGACGTGGTTCAATTGGTAGAACACCCGTTGGGGCGCATACCCAGGAGACGTGGGTTCGAATCCCACCGGCGCACCCGAAAACCTTTTTCGCTTTTAAATAATCTTAGGCAAGGTGAAGTTTGATATTTGATATTTGGTAAAGGCCGCAGTCTCACAGGAAGCAAGCCGCTTCCAACCGTAATGATTCGACATCAATGAGGGAATAGGCCTCCCTCCCTCACCTGTGAACGTCCTACGGCTGAGATGATGATGCTGATAGTTGGGCTTGGCGTTGCTACGTCAGACTGAGAAATTTTAACTTTATTTAATGAGTAAGTGTATGGATAATGCCTTTAAACTAAAACCAATTGCAATTCAGTGACCGCACAACACACCATGCATGGTAGTCATTGGGATTTTTAGTAGACGAAAATTATTAGAATATGGGGCTTATAAGAAAGCTCAAAGTCGCTCAGAGGGCGATGGAGAGGGCTATGCTTGAAGTTTCTCTGCGGGATGGCATTAGAAATGATGAATTCCGCGCAAGGACTAAATAAATAAATAAATAAATATTAGGGGGACAATCTTACACAAATCGACCTAATCCCAAACTAAGCAAAGCTTGTACTATGGGTACTAGTCGACGATAAACATACTTATATAGATAAATAAATACTTAAATACATAGAAACTAATAATACTATGGGTACTAGACGACGATAAACATACTTATATATATAAATAAATACTTAAATACATAGAAAACAACCATAACTCAGGAACAAATATTCGTGCTCATCACACAAATAAATGCCCTTACCGGGATTCGAACCCAGGACCTCTTGCTTCGTAGGCAGGGTCACTACCAACTAGACTAAAGAGGTCGTTAAAGTCACGGACATAGCTGGAAGAATCGCCAGACTTAAGTGGCAGTGGGCATGGCACTCGCTCGTAGAATTGACGGCCGATGGGGCAAAAAGGTTCTCGAGTGGCATCCACGGACCGGAAGATGCAGTGTAGGTGGCTTCCAACAAGATGGCGCGACGACCTGGTCAAGGTTGCGGGCTCGCGTTGAATACGGATGTCGCAAGGCCGATCTGTTTGGCGAGCCGTAGGGGAGGCCTAAATTCAGCAACGGACGTCTTTCGGCTGAGATGATGATGATGATGGACATGTTAATCGATTTTCCTAATACACGGGATACGGCGGTTAAAACGCTCTAACCCCCCCCAGATTTCAAATATTGTCGGATACCCCGCAAACTTACGAAATGGACTAGTAAACGTAGGGTCACTTAGCAATTGAATGCTATAACTTGATGCCAGGGGGACCACTACGAAATTCCAAGCTCATATTGTGCCCTCTCTCTCACTCTTCAGTTTGATACTATTAGCGTGACGGACCGGCACGATGCGAAGTTCGAAAATCGAATTTCATAGTAAAAGGCCTGTGACTGAAGTGAGCCTTTTGGGGAATTGACATCTTAGGGTGCCTTTCCACCAGAGATGTGCTACGCTACTTTGCTATGGATGTGTCTGATATCCACCAATCATGTTTATTGGTCCACATAGCATAGCATAGGAAACGGGTTCAACTAAGCTATGATTTTGATGCGTGCTATGGATGCGTGCTATGGCGGTGCAAGCGTCTCCCCCTTCACCGCGCTGCCGCTCCGCGCGCCCCTGTCGATACATCGCATAGCTCGAGCTGCGCATCTTCTTCGCACAGCTGCCTCGCGGCTACTCATCTACATAGCGCATCTTCCTCGCACAGCTACAATAGCTTAGGATTAGTGGAAACGGTCACACAGTTTCGTAGCGTAGCTTTCACATCGTCGCAGCATAGCTGCATAGCACATCTCTGGTGGAAAGGCACCCATGCACTCATGTCTGCCTCGATGCATTTCCTGTAACCCGATCACTATGTTGACTTTACGTATTCTAGAAAGCTAGCTTTAAGGCGAGTCTACATTTGTATCGTTCAGCATATCGAGATTAGGCGTGAGCGCGCGTATTGTAAGTACGGACGTTCACTTTGGTATGATGATTTGATATACTAAGTAATATAATTTTCGATTAAACTAATGTTAAGCATCCACTGTTCAAAAAGTTAGACACTTTAAAAAATAAAGGAATGTCGCCTTTGTATGAAATGTGCTATTTCCAATATTTTAAGGTAGTTTCCCTGCATGTGGCGTTCGATCTTGCCACCCTGTATTTTAGTAAGTTATCGGTTCATCAGTTAACCTTGACTGCGCCCAAATGCCATAACGTAAACTGGGGTTACTTTCAAATGCAGTGCAGGGGCTACTTTGAAAAACAGTTTTAACGCCGTGTCCTTATTTTTTTAGACCATCTGTGGCAGTGAAATAACTACCTTGATAAATTACCTAACTTTTTACGTCAGTTGCTCAATCGAGCTATGAATATTTGCGTTTTATAACCATTTTAAATCTATCAAAGTAGCCCCAAAATTTCCTAAAATAACCCCAGTTTACCGGTACTCGAAAATATACTCGAAGATCGGTCTATAGATAGTGTTTGGCAACCAAGTCGAACAAAGTAATTCAGAGGTTGGTCTGCCAAAGATCAAATTATGTAAACGCACCTTTTCACGATTACATTCGTTTGTCATCGAGTCTAGTGGACGCCAGCCTGTAACCTGTTAATTTCATATAGAGGAACATACGGCTCCCGTATAATTCAAACAAAACAAAATATTTAATAATATTATAGATTATAATTTAAAATAATTTACCCCAATAAGTGGCAGTGTTTAAAATTCATTTATTTACGTTACAAGTCTGTCTTGCGTCGAGTAAACGGACAGCTGCCATTGTTACAAAATTCACTTTTATTCAAAAACCCTTTAGGATAACTTAATTATTTTATGATATTATATATTTTTCTCAGCCCGACTTACAGTATAGTTGAGGATTTTCGAGAAGTACTTGAAGACATCTACGGGTAATATTTAAAATAGCCCTAAGTACAAGCAGACATGTTAGCCAGTAGTCCGTTAACTCGTTGGAATACCCTCAGTCAACTCAAATACAATAGAAAGTTTTGAAAGTAGTATCGGAAATCCGTGTTTCTTGTTTAATTCCCGGTTCCGCGAGAATTCAGGGAAAATTTATAAAACATAATATTATATGAGCTTGTATGAGCGATGTAACGAAGTTCGATGAATGATTCTTACGTGTTAATAAAATTCTGCGAATAGTGTTATGGGAAACGAAAATCGATAAAACTATTTTCGGTAAAATGATGGTTTACCCCGAAAATCATAACCCTGCTTTGTCAGTCAGGTAGTAAACCTCACTTGCTAGCTTACTTAATTCTACCGCCGTATTAACGCACTTTTTCCACAAAAACGTGTACGCGTTGTAACCACGTTATGAAGGAAATTCACCTTGTACTCGCGGAGTTTTGAATAATATATTATTATCCGCCATCTTAGCTTGGTCTGCCCTCGGTTTTTTCGTCATAAACATTGGTAGGGCTCAATTGGTGATGGAAGGATGCACGAGGATCACGTTATAGTGGGCACGTAATATGGCGTAAGAATATATGATGCTATGCAAGATATATGGACACGTAAACTTTGTGCCGAACTTGGCGTGTTTATTTTCTGGCGGCCATCTTGCGAACCGATGTTGCTTGTTTGAACGGGTTGGAGGCAGGTTTGTAAAAAGAGTTATTACATTTAAGGCTTTAGCAGGCTTCCTGAAGGATTTCGCTGATGGATTTATTTACTAGCACATCAATATTGTTCTATGATTCATATATTATGTACAGTCGACAAAACCGAGGCCTGCCCAGTTTCAAAACAAATTTGCTTGCAGCCATTGAAGTTCATTGGTATGGATTGGTAATGGACAGATGTCTAGCAAAATTCAAGCAAAATGGACATTTAAGGTGTCGAGGCGACCTTTTTATCGATGGTACATACTGCTGAACAGCTTTAAGTCGTAGTGGATTAGTTTGACCTATGGCCTCTGAAACAGAGAGTCGTGGGTTCGAGCCCGTACTCATGCCTCTGTGTTTTCCGGAGTTTAAAATTTACCATGAGATTTATGGTGAAGGAAAACATCGTTCGGGCCCAAGCCCTTTTATTCTGAGAAGAGGTCTGTACCCGTCAGTGGGACGCATATAGGCAGGGATGATGATGATGATATATGTGGGTCACACACATCTTTCTGTACGCATCTCTCCTATGCATACGGCATAAGCTAAGGATCTAAAGCCAATATTTTTTAGACAACCAAAGAAGGAAGACTGCTTTAGTGTATAATCATTGCCAAATTACGTTTCGGTCATTACGAATGCGTTTAGATATGTTTTTACTAAATCTGTAACATCAAAATAAGCCAGCAAATTCAACACTTGCCCAGAAGTGGAAGGTTCAGTGTGTGAACTGAGGGACCACACCTTTGGCTGTATAACTTTTTTACGAATTCCAGGATTTTTTTACAAAGTAATTCGCTACTACAACTAAATTTTACATTTACTAAAACTGTCTAAAACCATTAAAAACCAAGTGGTCCCTCAGTCCACACGCACACAATTATTGTTAGTATAAACGCTTTACTGACTGGACTATCATTGCACCAGCAACAATATAAGTCGCCGTAACTCTATAATCCGCGGATTGTCTAACTCTGCTTCATTTCCGGCCGCCGTCGCCGATCTATGTTAGATAGAAACAGCTACGCCATTGTAAAATAAAACGCTTTACTTTAGTTGCTAATTAGGGTGAAGCCAGACGAGCGTGTGAGTCGTAAGCGGCAGAATTTCGGTCGCACCATACAATATGCAGGTATTCACGCGACACAATTAAATTAAATGAAAATGAAACGAAATATTTTATTGATGCAGAAACAGTAACGTAAAAATACATTGTCAGCGGGCCCCAAACTAGGCAGTGGCTGTATCTTGGGCGCCCTGAAGAGTTGTAATTCCAAACAGAAACGAATTACAGTGTTCTTATCTAGGTGCATAGTGCTTTAAAAGGTATAGGTATATTAACAGTTAATATAGAGAAGAGGAAGAAAAATATGCAGAAATAATAGTAATAATAATAACCCTCATCCCCAACTAATTTCTGCCAATGCCGCAATATAAAAGTATGGTATGTGTGTGTGTGTGTGTGTTTGCGTGCGTGTGTGTGTTCACATACTTACTTGAGGAGAACAAGTTATCCGTTTCTAAATATATTAGTCTCTTCAGCCACTCCCTACAGATCACTTCACACGGCCAGGCTGCCATTATAATGTACGGCACAACCGAAATTCTACCGCTCACGACTCACAAAATTACGGTCGTCTGGCTTCACCCATAGACCCGGTTAAGCGCGAGCCAGCCTGGCATTCCTAGAATGTCCCAAAAAAGATCGAGTCCAAAACACAAAAACACTAATTTGGTGTGACTCTCTTAATTTCCATTTTATTTTTATTATTTACTAGCTTTTGCCCGCGACTTCACGCGCAGAGATGAAATTTGTGAGCAACTCCCATTCTCTATCCGCCGGGAAATTCTGCCTCTCTAAATATGAACCTAAATGTACAATTATTATTGTAAAAACACCTTTTTTTATAAGTTTTAATTCTTTTCTCATTCCGGACACGTACAAAAAGCTGCAGCAGCTAACCCAAGTGGTGTTTCTTCCACCGAGTGGCTCCTCTGTTATATTCCATCACCCCGGTCCCCGGTCACTGACTCACCGGGCCGCAGTACGAGCCACAATGCGTATTTCCTCTTTATACAAGGCTATACTGAACCTTAGTTCGTTTTTAGGGTTCCGTAGGACCAAGGAAACGTTATAGTTTCGCCATGTCCCGTTCACGGATGAGCTTAGAACTAAAAAATCGTGCGTGCAGTTCCTCCGCGCGGAAGAAGTGAAACTTCGTAATGTGGAAATGAAAAAGGCACTTATACATCAATGTAAACCTTATTGCAATAACTTAAAGAACTAAATTTTCTTATGCATCTATGTGTTTAAATTACTCACTAGATGGCGCTTTTATCAAGTCTCATACAGTGTGAGACAGTGTGAGTTCTGCATCGCACTATCGAAGTTTTTAACATCCGTTAGTATGTGTATATACAATGCGAGATTACTTGCTTCGGCAGTACATATACTAATGCTTTCATACCCCCTCCGTGGTAGCGTGTAGCGTTAAACGTTTAACGCGACCTTGTTGGAAGTCGCATTAGAAGTTTCACTTCAAAAGAAAGAATGAAACATTTATGGCCGATGGGGCAAAAAGGTTCTCGAGTGGTGTCCACGGACCGGAAGATGCAGTGTAGGTAGGCCTCCAACAAGATGGATCGACGACCTGGTAAAGGTTGCGGGATCGCGTTGGATGCGGATGTTCAGCAGTGGACGTCTTTTAGCTGAAATGATGATGATCATGATGATGATGATCATGATGATGATGACGAAAAGAGATAGTGAAAGCGAAGGCAAGCGTCAGAAGCGTTAGACAATACGGCCTCCGGTTAAAACTAGATAATTCTTTTCAAACTTCTTCCTAAACCAAACCTTCAGAAACTCACTTCAAAAGTTTAAAGAATCCAAATTCCAAACCCTTTTTAAAAGAAATATTTCTAAAGAAACAAACAAAATGGCTCTGGTTAAACTAATTTACAATACGGTTACCTCTTTTGAGAAAAAACATTGTTTCGCGAGACGAAGTTTTTTAAGAGCTTCTGAAAAGAAAGCTTTCGAGTCTAAAGGCGATTGTTAACTTGTTGATGCCTTCTTTGTGAAATTAATTGTGCCTTAAGCTGGCCGTTGATTACAAGGAACTACTTAGTTGAGGCTTTGGGCCCTGTCCTGTCACTCATTAGAAGCTATATTTAGTTCAGACGGACTCTCCTTAGTAACAAAGGGAAAGAGAATATTTTACATTTTTTTCTAGGGAAAGTTTTTTATACAATTGGGGATGTCTATTTTTTTGTAATATAATATAGTAAATCGAAAACAATTTCGAGATAAATGCTTTTTAAATTGTTTTCTGTAGTTATTTAATTATTTAATTTTAATATAATGTAATGCATTTATTACATATCAAATAAGCAATGACTTTCATTTGACATTGAAGTAAATTTCGTAGACGGTCCAAGTTGTACTTTATGCTCTACCCACGTTTTCATCGTCATTTTTACCATCAACCAACGAAATGCATAACAACAAACTACTTTTTAATATTAATTTTGAATTGATATCATATAATTTAAAATTGTTGTGGAAATAAACTGAAACTGAAATTACACAAATTCCGAAAATACATACACATTAGAACATTTGACATAATAATTTGTAAATGCATAAAAACAAATAGTATAATATTAACATTGGATAATTTTTAAGACGCATAATGTACATTTTACATAGCAAAGAAAAGTAAACGACTGCGAGAAAAAGTCGACAGAGCACCGTTTCGGTGAGCTCATATTTGTGTTGCGTAGTCAGCCACTTCGCACCTTGATGAAATGATGACGTGCTACTCTGACCTATTTTTAAAGCCTTCCTTTGAAAATAATTCTGTTAAGTAAAATTATGCCCGCTGATTGTTATATCAAATGTTATTATGCATTTTATTATGACAAATTTATTTTATTAATTGAAGGCAAATTTATTTTAATTGCATGCACCAGCCTAGGTTAGATTTAAGAGTTCCAAATATTTTGACACTACTTAATCCAGGGTTAGCTGTTTTTGGAGTAAAAAGTTATCTCTAATTCGCGCAAGCTTGCCTTTGAGAATCAAGCAAGCAAGTGCCATAGAAAGTGTGAGAGATTTTCGCGCTTATGAGTGTAAATAAATTCCTAGCGTTGTTAGTCGATTGTTTACTGGATTTATACTGTAACGTAACAACGTTTGATATGACACGGCATCGGCAATGTGATTGGCCGATTGTTCCGATGCTCTCTCGTTATCGTCCGCGGCAGATAGAACGTTTACCGGGGCAGTGTTATCGATAGCCGCTCGCTTTTATGGTGCCCTGGTACTTTGTGATGAATTTGTACGATATTGCATTGAGATATAAAAATTATACTAAAAAAAAATTGACAAAGTATGTATCTTTTATGGTGCGCTGGTAGCTTTGTAATTAATTTATACAACTTTGTAATAAATTGACCCAGCAAACGTTGTTTTGCCATATAAATAACTAGCTTTTGCCCGCGACTCCGTCCGCGTGGAATTAGTAATTTGGGCAGCTTATTTTATATATCCAATTTGCTTTTTCATCAATTATGCCTCTCCTTAGTTCCTCGATATAAAAAATTACCCCCCCTGCACCCCACCAGACCCCCCACCAAACAGCCCCCCCCCCTCGCACCTCACCCCCCCTACACACACACCCCGCGTTCTCATTCACCACCGTACTGAAGTCAAGCGTGCCTATAGAAGTTTTACTTCAAAAACCCCCGATTTTGAAACATTCTTCCACTCCGCTCCGCTCCTATTGGTGTTAGCGCGATGATATAATAGCCTTTGTCCTTTCTCAGGCTCTAGACTATCTGTGTGCCAAATTTCATTTAAATCGGTTCAGTAGTTTTAGCGTGAAAGCGAGACAGACAGACAGAGTTACTTTCGCATTTATAATATTAGTTAGGATAGCTTACGACCTATTCTCAGACCTACCAAATAGAGACAAAAAAGTTTCATAAGAATCGGTGAAGCCGTTTTGGAGGAGTTCGATAACAAACACCGTGACACGAGATTTTTATATATTAGAGAAGACTAGCTGTTGCCCGCTACTCCGTCTGCAAAGAATAGGGGTATAAAAAATAGCGTACGACCTAATCTCAGACCTACAGAATACAATACAATACAATACAATGACTCTTTATTGTACACCACAAAAAATACAATACAGAAAAACAAGTACATGATAAAAAAGAAATAAGGTAAGCAATGGGCGGCCTTATCGCTTCGAAGCGATCTCTTCCAGGCAACCTTTAAAAAAAGAAAGAAAGAAAGCAAGGAATGCATTACAGCAGGTGGTGCAATATAAAATTTAATAAATAATAATAAAAAACAAACATTTTATTAAAACAACTGAAAACATCTAATAATACACATCATAAAACATACATAAATAAGTGATACACAATATACTTGTAAATAAATGGACACAATAATACAATTTTCAAGCACAGGATAAAAGATAGTGTTGCTTAAGCATAGATTTAAAAATGGGCAAAGATTTAGCACGCCGTAGGTCTATTGGTAGGGAGTTCCATAACCGAATAGCCTGGACAGTAAAAGAGTACACATAAAATTTAGAATTGGAAAGAGGGACAGTAAGAAGAAAGTTCTGAGAGCACCGAACAGAAGTAACATAGTTAAATCGCTCATTGAGGTAGCAGGAAGCTGCAGGATTAAAAAGAATGCCGTAGAGAAGGTGTAGAATGTGTGAATTACGGCGAAGGCGGATTGGGAGCTACTTGAGCTGTGATCGAAAATAAGAAACATGATCGTACTTACGTAGACCAAATATGAACCGAATGCACAGATTTTGAATTCGCTCAAGTTTATTAAGATGCTCTTCTAAAAGATCAGGATAACAAATGTCAGCATAATCGAAAATGGGATGCAGTAAAGCCTGAGCCAGCGCAACCTTGGTAGCAAATGGACGGAAATTCTGAAGGCGTCTCAGGGATCCCATTGCAGCAAATACCTTCCTACTAATTTCGCACACGTGCAGAATGTAGAAAAAAAAGTTTCATTAAAATCGGTCGGAGTTCGATGAAATATCTCGTGTCACGGTGTTTGTTATCGAACTCCTCCGAAACGGCTTAACCAATTTCTATCAAACTTTTTTGTCTGTATTCGGTAGTTTTTCTTTAGGTTTGGTTGGTTTTGGTAGGTGTCCATGGGCGATGGTGATCGCTCTCCATCAGGTGACCTGTCTGCTCGTTTGCCCCCTCTTGTATAAAAAAAAGGTCTGAGAATAGATCGTAGGCTATTTTTTATACCTACCCCTATTCTTCACGGATGGATTCGCGGTCAACAGCTAGTTTTTGTATATTAGAAGATTTAATTTACGAGACCATGACAATTTTAGTAAAAAAAATTGGACATGTGTGTGTCTTTTAAGTGTGGTGCCGTGGTACTTTGTAAGTCACGACATACACATTGAGAAATGGACAATGTTATTTTAAAAATTTGGTCAAATACGTGTCGAGGGACATGCGTTCCGTAAACATAAAGTTAGTATGAAAACCTTAGAACTTTATAGGAAAGTTTGTATCCCGAAAAATAGTGTAGTGCTAGTCTAGTGCCCGCAATGAACGAACTCTTTGCAGACAAAGTCACGGGCTGTTGCTAGTACCCTCATAAATCGAAGACAACTACTCCGTTCAGCCGTCAACAGCAAACCAAACGTAAACTGTTTATGATATTGCGCAGATGAGGCGATAAAACAGCGGGCTGTGATTGGCCAGCCGCCGCGGACAATTCCGTTTTATGACGATAGTCTAGCTCTGAATGGAGACAGCTAGTCGCCAAATATTAGACATCGTATCTCCTGCCTCCATACGTTTTACTAGGGCACAGGCTTTCTCTCAAAATGAGAGGGTTTGGGCTGTATTTGCGATTTACACATAATAATAAATTGCTTCGCAGGAATGGGCAGGTTGTCCCATGATGTTTTCCTTCACCGTAAAGCTCGTGGTGATTATAATCTTGCGCATAATTCTGAAAAACTCAAAACTCCGAGCCTGGAACCCTAAAGGTTCTACCCTTAAGCTCCTACCGAGCTTCTTGTGCTAATCGATTTTAGGTATTCTATGCACTCGTGTATGTGTGCGTGAGAGGGGCTAGAATCAAAGCCGTGTGTAAGCGTAAGCGACACAAGTTCCCCGTCTGATGGCTGAAGGAGAACTAACGCAACTAACTACACGGACAAGGGGAAGCACGACGGCTCAAGATAGGTTGGTCAGACCAAGAGAAAGTAACTACAAGTAATCGTGTTACGAAAAGCACTGGTCACTAAAGTGAATCCTCAAATATCTAACACATGAATTTCAGAACTAAAGCTTTGCTAGTAATGATACAGCAAGGGATTAAATAAATGAGCCAAAAGCTCGGTAGGATATTTCTGAGTTTTTCAAAATTAATGTGCGAAATTACATTTGAAATTTACCATGAGCTTTACGGTGAAGGAAAACAATCTCTCTCATACTTTTTGACTTCTCCATACTGTCCCATTTTAATTGATTACCTGTATACATGCAAATTTCCGGTATAATTTAGAAAAAAGAACGCGCCGTGTTTTTGGCGCATTTATTGCATTCATTTATTAATCTCGTGCTGTATCATTACAAGTAAAGCTATAATCTTGAAATTCATGTTCATGTGTAAGATATTTGACGATTCACTCTAATTCAACTCTAATTCACTCTTCTTGGCAATGATGGTCCTTACGAAAGCGCTGGTAGTTTAAAAAAGTGACATGTAAAAGAGCCCTTTGCGGCCTATTTGCAGAATAAACGTTTTGACTTTTTTTTTTGACTTTTTTAATGACGAGTTTATCGAAACACGATTACTTATAGTTCACTTGATAGAAAAAAAATCCAAAGTCGTCTCTAAAAAATAAAATAAATTCGTAGTATGACGCTAATACTGCCTGCTGTATGGCAGGTCATGACTTTTTGAATGTTAATAAAACAAGATGTTTTCTAGGGCGTAGTGTTGCTACATTTTTAAAATATGTATTTGTTTTAGTAATAAGATGAAAATACCCAAAAACACGCGCAGTCCAACCAACCTGTCTTGAGCTATCGTGCCTCCCCCACGCCCGAAATCGCCCACCCAAAATCGACTAGCGCGAAAAGCTCGGTAGGGCCTTAATATTTTTCTTTATCATTCCGGTTGTCCCTGAAGAACGCAAAGTATCACACTTGGGATCGCGCGCACTGCGTAAAGATTGAACATGTACGCACTCAATCAGAGTTGGTCGGTTCGCGACCTCCTCAAAGTCGCGTCGTGCTTTGAATACGTAATCGTGTCATGCTACTTAGGATATACTGTGGCACAGCCGAATGGATCAGTAAGGGATGGGAAAAATACGGTTTTAGATATAAACCACTGTATGACTAACGTTGATTATGAAGAATGATACATTATGACTTGTTAAATTATGCGAAACCACAGATAAGTAAGGGATCTTAGAAACATCCAAAAATCAAAATAGAAAATCAAAACGTTTATTCTGCAAGTAGGCTCTAAAAAGCAAAAGCAAGAGCTGGTGGTTTAAAAAAAAGTGACATGTAAAAGATTACGTCTCTTTTTTTAGGGTTCCGTACCCAAAGGGTAAAAACGGAAACCCTGTCACCAGGCTGTATCTCGGGAACCGTGAGAGCTAGACAGTTGAAATTTTCACAGATGATGTATTTCGGTTGCCGCTATAACAAAAAATACTAAAAAATGGAATAAAATAAATATTTAAGGGGGCTCCCATACAACAAACATGATTTTTTTGCTCGTTTTTGCTCGATATTGATAACGGCAACAGGAAGACACTTGAAATATTCACAGAATTAATTATAATATTGACTTTAAAAATAAATCATAAAATTAAAATAAAAAAAATATTTATCGGGGCTCCCATACAACAAACGTGATTTTTATAGATAATTGTACGGAACCCTTCGTGCGCGAGTCCGACTCGCACTTGGCTGGTTTTTTAAACCATCAGCGGCTTTTGGAAGGACCATCTATGCCAAGAATAATGCGCCGCTAGAAACTCGGCTGAAAGTCATCTTTTCAAACGACTATCGATCTATACGATCCTACTAGGTACTTATTAAGTACTACTTACTACGTGCATGCGTATAATATGTATGTTTGTGTGTGTATTTTTCTTTTACGCTAAAACTAATGAAGAGCATGATCTAGGTTTTGGGAATTCCTGCGGGAATATTTGGAAATTTCGGAATTTCAATTCGGTCAATCTATAATAATTAACGCGTCATCATCCCAGCTTATATACGTCCCACTGCAGGGCACTGGCCTCCACTCAGAAGGAGAGGGCTTGTGCCATAATTCTCACGCGAGTCCAGTGCGGATTGAGAACTTCATAATAATGCATAGTTATTCTTATCCCAATATTCCCATGACAACGTGAGAAGACTAAAACATAACGTAAGTCATTTATTTTCCTTAAAACGTGGTGCAAAAGATGGTAAGCATTCCATCTTTTCTGTCTGAATTATTTTTTATCTCAAATAGTTTGGAAAATCTCCATAGCCATACTGACCCACATCATCCTGTGGCATATATCTCTTATCTCGCTATATAACTGCAGCGGGGAGGCGTCAGTTGTACCAATAGCAGGAAAAGAGGTGTTTGGAACTTTGAAGCCTTCGAGATTATATCAGTTGCTTGTATTTTCAAGAAAACGTTAGTCAACGTCTTCACTTGGTATCAACTGGGATTTTAACTAGTATCATGCGGTTCGCATCAACGAAAATGTTTTGTTCGAAAAATGTTTGATAGAGTGACCGTTTGTTAGAAGGCGTGCCTCTAACAAACGTTGTGTTCTATAGGATCTACCACGGCGAGTGTTCTGAAGAATTATTTAATTTGCTGCCTGCTGTAAAATTCCACCATTGCACCTCCCGCCGAAAGTCCAATTTCCGTCGTCACCATCTCGATGAATGGCAGTCTACCAGCTTCCGGCAGCAGTGTTACCAGACAACTATGACATCGGGGCTTTCAAGAAAAGGGTTTATACTTACTTTAAAGGCCGGCAACAGATTGGTGACTCTCTTTGAGTTGTGATATTTATGGGCGGTGGTGATCATTTTCCATCAGATGACCCGCTTGCTCGTTTGCCTCCCTCTCATAATAAAAAAAGCGAAATGATGAAATTATAACTTAAAATGTGTAGCGACCCAATATGGAACCAAAAAATACATTTGGAGAAGATCAATAAAATAATTTTAAAGTATTGTATTGTTCTCGTATAGTAATTTTAATTACTCATCTCCACCGTCGTAGGACCATTTGCCACCCAATTCGTACAGTCCCTGTGTGATGGATGGCCCTGTCCGTCCGTCTGTCCCGCCACCCTTGTTCATTTCAATGATTGCGGCCCAGATTGGGCGGACAAAGTAGGTACAACCCTTTTTTGTCGAGCGAGCTTTTAATTGGAAAAAGTAGTGCTAGTTGGGACTTTAGTGTGTAGGTTTTTTATGTGTCATCATCATCATCCCAGCCTTTATACGTCCCACTGCAGGGCACAGGCCTTCTCTCAGAATGAGAGGGCTTGTGCCCTAGTTCCCACACACACCATTTTATTTCTTCTCAAGTGAATGCAAGTTCACGATGTTTTCCTTCACCGTAAAGCTAGTAGTAAATATCAAATGGAATTTCGTACATATATTCCGAAAAACTTAGAGGTACGAGCTTGGGCTCGAATTCACGACCGTCTGCTTGAGAGGCCATCGGTTAAGACCTCATTTATTTGGTCCCGTTTTTTAAGAAATGGCTGTAGATTTTGATGGGGCTTTCGGTTTTATATTAGACGTCCTGTACGTCTAGCATATAACTGGAAACTGTGTCAGAATCTTCAGACATTTGTTAAAAAATGTGAACAGATAAATGAGGTGGTTAAAAAGCTCGGATAAACTGCCCTAGGCCTCCACGGTTACTCCGGTCAGGGGGGTTTCACTCCATAGTTTAGGTATGTTCGGCCGGTGCGCCTCCCGGGCAGGCCTATGGCAGTAGGTTGTCTGTCGCTAGCTAGCTGCGACACGCGTTACTAAGCATATTTCTTCTGCGATTTTTGCAACAAACAATGACTTCTAAACGATTTTATAATTAACTTACTTACTTACTTACTAAAGGTAGTTTACTGAATTAATACACACTGTTATCTTTCTTAATTTATATACCTACCTAAATATCGGCGAATGAGAACCCTCTGCTCTTGGTTTCGGATAAGCGGTGCCCAACGGAATATGAATGCTCGTATCACATGATAAGTTTCAATTTCGCGTGCAAGCAGTTAACGGTCGTAATAGGCAAATTTTTATACCTAAAGTTGACTTTTGTTCGAGAGTGAACCTTCTGTACGCTAGTAGGAAGGTACTATTAGTTCTGTGCTCCGGCTTTGCGGTATTAAAAAGGTTTTCTACAAAATCTTATTCGCATACGTTTCATTGTAGGCTTCAGTTTTTCCGCTGTATAACGGACTAGTTGGCGGGTCGCTGGCGGTGACAGCTCGGTAAATGAAAACCGAATGCGGCGCTGAGATGTGAATACACACCTGTCAGAGGAAGCGCAAGCGACTGGAAGGCAGCGATTTCGTTAGTATATAAACTATTATCATTTTATTGAAATACTAGTTGTTGCCCGCCACTCCGTCTGCGAAGGGTAGGGGAAGGTATACAAAAAATCGCCTACGACCTATTCTCAGACCTACCGAATGTAGACAAAAAAAAATCATAAAAATTGGTCAAGCCGTTTCGAAGGAGTTTGATACCAAATACCGTGACACGAAATTTTTATATATTACACTAGCTGTTGCCCGCGATTCCGTGTGCGAAGAAAAGGTGTAAAAAAAAACCTACGACCTATTTATTCTCAGACCTATCGAATATAGAGAAAAAAGTTTCATAAAAATCCGTCAAACCGTTTCGGAGGAGTTCGATAACAAACACCATGGCACGAAATTTTTATAAATTAGAAAGATAATAAGCATCCGTAGAAGAATATGGGTTACTAACATAGCCAAACGGATTAGATCGTTGAAATGGCAATGGGCAGGTCATATACGCAGAACAGATGATGGCCGATGGGGCCGAAAAGTTCTGAACTGGAGACCACGGACTGGCAGGCGGGTGGGACGTCTACCAACAAGGTGGGCGGACGATTTGGTAAAGGCAGCAGGTTTAACGTGGATGCAAGTCACTTCCAACTGTTGTAGTGGGTATCAATGAGGGAGGCCAGCATTGGACGTCCTACGGCTGAAATGATGATGATGACTGAGTATTTATGGTTTTAAGGGTGATAGAAAGTCCAGATTGCTACTAACTTACTCGCTTAGCCTGCCAATTAATTGGAAATATTTTTGAAAGACCTCAATATCTACCACGTTTTCAGCAAAACATAGTGTTGCATGCCAAACTTATCCACTACTAATCAGTTGTACAGTCAAGTGCAAAAATAAGTATCTATTCGAACCACTCAAAAATATGTTACTACGGCCTTATTGCGTCGGAATAAGAGTCTGAAGTACTTATTTTTTAAACTTTGAATAAGTTCATATTTTTACACTTGACTGTACCTACGTTTACAATTAAATCACTTTGACCTTATGAAAATATCTAATGGAAATAAAAAAATCTTTATTCAATTAAGGTTCGTCTTGGTTTGACATCAGTTATTTGTCTCTCACGTCACTGTCTAAACTGCCTCAGGTGTAATGGGGCCTTAAAAATAAAAATAAATGGCTGTGAAGTATTCCAAACTTACGGCGTAAAAGTTTTTCCATAAACGTGACCGTTGTCTATAAAAGTTTGATGGTTCAATGGGACTTCGTTTAAACCATCGTTAAAGGCAACGGAACACCGACAATAAGGTTCCGTGAAGGTTGTCGCAAAGTTTTAACATGGGGTCTTTTGAATTCCCGAAAATCTTCCAGAATATACAAATGGATAATATGTTTATTTTCAATTGTAGATGAATTTGATTGGATAAAAGCGTTAAACATTAGCAATGTGCAATGTCAATAAAAACTTTTTGAAGTGAAACTTCTAATGCGACTTCCAACAAGCGTTGCGTTACCCCGGCGCCACACATATTACAAATGTTTCAACACATATTTGAACACATATTTGATCTATGGTTGATTGTATGGATGTTCTATTGAACAAATAAGCAAATACCGGTGCTACACATGTGATCAAATAAATGTGTTCAAACATTTGTAATATGTGTGGCGCCGGGGTAAAATACGTTGCGTTAAATACACAACGCAATGCAACGCAACGCAAGCTGACGTTTACGAGACGTTCGCATTGTATATGTACTAACGGATGTTAAAAACTTCGTTAGTGCGATCCAGAACAATTGCGTGGTTTAGTATGAAAACTTAAACTATTTTAATGGTAGATCGTAGAATAAAGTATTTTAAACGTATTTAGCAAAAAAAAGTATTGAATATCTTTGAGAATTACGAAAAATCAAGAAAAAATATTGAAAATAACGTGCGCACGAGGAGCAACGCCATCTAGCGACGAGTTATGTAACTTGTTTCGCTGGCGCTGTAGTTGGTTGCTTGCTAGCCGCTTCTTTGCTTTGGGTTATTGCAATAAGGTTCATATTGATATATAAGTGCCTTTTTCATTTCCACATTCATTACTAAGTTTCACTTCTTCCACGCGGAGAAACTGCACGCACTATCTTTTTTTTCAATTGCGTTTCAGATAAATTTTGGACTTCCCATACATAGCTACAACGTCGAGTCTTGGATAGTTTGTATTGCATATCACTAATGATAGGTAGCCACCAAACTGCCCGCTTGAAAACGGGGTATGCAATCAGTAATACGACTTTTTCAGAATCATCTGTATTCAATAATCCAATAACATTAGTAGTAAAAAAATTTAGAATGCTAAACTTTGCAGATTTATTAGCTCGTAAAACTACTTACACAGAATGGAACTAATCTTAGGTACAAAATGGATTAAGCCCGTTTCCTCAAAGCTTTGTAACGACCGCATTTTCGCTTGCAGTGCAGTATTTTTCAGCTCTGTGATTCAATGATCATCATCACCATCATTTCAGCCGAAAGACGTCCACTGCTGAACATAGGCCTCCCCCAAGGCTCGCCAAACAGATCAGCCCTGCGCCGTTCGCATCCAATGCATTCCCGCCACCTTCACCAGGTCGTCGCTCCATTTTGCTGTCGTAGAACTGACGGCCGATGGGGCCGAAAGGTTCTCGAGCGGCGTCCACGGACCGGAAGACGCAGTGTATGTAGGATTGTAGGCCTCCAACAAGATGGAGCGACTGGTCTATAATGATATTTAGTTATATTATATTGCATGGTTTTTTAACGTATTACGGTATTTAACTTTTTTAACTTGCACCACACACTATTTAGCATTAACCAAAATAAAATATTATTCACGCACAATACGAAAAATAATTAGAATTCCATGTTTATTTGGATGTTTGTGATACGGCACTTGTGGAATAGAAGCCGTGGTAGCAATAGTGGTATTATTACATATGGCCTTTCAAGCAGAGGATAGTGGATTCAAACCCTGGGCTAGCACCTCTTAGTATTTCCGAAATCAGGTGCAAAAATTACACTTTACGTTAAGTTGATAGATATCAAACCTCTTTACGTCTGCAATAAATAACATGGAGATATGCTCCTTATGATGATAATAATAAGGATTTTATCCCCATACCATTTATTGTGGACATAATATTTGATTCAATTCATCAGGAGTGTCACGGTGATGGAAAATATATTGATGAAACTTGCACATACCTGTGTGTGTGTGTGTATGTGTGTGTGTGTGTGTGTGTGTGTGTGTGTGTGTGTGTGTGTGTGTGTGTGTGTGTGTGTGTGTGTGTGTGTGTGTGTGTGTGTGTGTGTGTGTGTGTGTGTGTGTGTGTGTGTGTGTGTGTGTGTGTGTGTGTGTGTGTGAAGTTCCGGATTCACACTGGACTCGCGTGAGAATCAAGGTACAAGGTACAAGCTTGTGTCCTACAGTGAAACGTATGTACATATATAAGCTAAGATGCTCATTTACAGAGCATTTAAAGAGCTCTAAGGCCTGATACTCGTACAGACGAACAGCATTGCAACTGCAACGTAGCTGCCAACCACCGACTGCCCGTTCATTTTCCATTGTAGTTGTGTTGGAGTCAACAAAACTGCAAGCATACTGCACGATAGCTGTTACTGAAATGTAAGGGCAGCCGGCAGTTGCAGTTACGTTACAGTGGGAATGCAGACCGTCTGACTATCATCCCAGCCTATATAATATGTACGTTCCACTGCAGGGCAAAGGCCTCCCCTAAGAATGAGAGGGCTAGGGCCGTAGTTCCCACGCGGGCCCAGTGCGGATTGGGAGCTTCACACTCACCATTGAATTTCTTCAAAGTTATATGCAGGTTTCCTCACGATGTTTTCCTTCACCGTAAAGCTCATGGTGTATTTCAAATGTAATTTCGCATATAAATTCCGAAAACTCAGAGGTGCGAGCCGGGATTTGAACCCACGACTCTCTGCTAGGCCACCACGGCTTTTTTGACTAACCTCTTTGCTATTTCCTAAAATAGCCCCATAGCGCTAGAAATATAAAAATAATCGTTGACCAATGTTCACAGTAAACGTGTCATACTCTTACTAAGGTTTCCGTTATGTTCTATTTTCACGCTATTTTATTTATACTCTTTAGAAAACATCTATAAATGACAGTCCATTCGCCAGCCGTACCTTAGGACATACACAGAAATGCGATTAAAAAGTCGCATGCACTTAAACTCTCTAGCATTTATCCGCGACTTCTCTGCCATGAACCGTTAACTATAGCTAATTTAATTGAAATTCCGGGATTAAGTATATTAAATTATCAAAAATCGAATTTTCATCTTTTTTTTAACGACCGCTTTAGCCTAGTTGGTAGTGACCCTGCCTAAGAAGCAAGAGGCCCTGCATGGGTTCGAATCCCGGTAAGGGCATTTATTTGTGTGATGAGCACGAATATTTGTTCCCGAGTTATGGATGTTTTCTATGTATTTAAGTATTTATTTATCTATATAAGTATGTTTATCGTCGTCTAGTACCCATAGTACAAGCTTTGCTTAGTTTGGGACTAGGTCGATTTGTGTAAGATTGTCCCCTAATATTTATTTTATTTATTTATTTACGCTGTATAAAAACAACCGTGCAAAATGTCACGTCTCTAGATTTGACGGTTAAGATTTCGTGAATTACGTACGGTGTAGTACGAGCTACCTATATTCTAACAAATAGACTTACTAATTAAGTACCATTTGCTAATTAAGAACATCATCAGTGAAGACATCCGCTGTTAATATGGTGCAAATTTGGAACACCATAATGAACGACAACTTGTCACGTATCTTACGATGACGTCGATACACGTAGTAGACGGCTTGCCAACATACAGCGTCTCAGGAAAATGTTTGAAAAATAAAGTAAATGCCCATTATGCGTCTAAGATCCCATCCGCAGCTAATAAAAGAGCTGATAACCTGCTTTTACATACAAAAACCGTGTCCAAATCGGTTCACTCATTTAAGAGCAGACACACACACATAGCGGCCAAACTTATAACTGACACCCCTCGTTTTGTTTGTGTCGGGGGTTGAAAACAGTTAAAAAAACGTCGGAAAATCGCAAACTTACGGCAAAACTAGCGCCGCTATTGGTTATGTCTGACGTCGACAGTAGGAAATGAGAAGCGCGCCGGCCGCGGCTAATGTAACAACCACAACGTCAATCATTACTCCTTTTGCAGCTAACTTCAAGCCATCTATGATCTCCTGGTACTTTATAAAGTGAATTATCTATTTACATGCATTTATTTCCCTGCGGCGTCGGTCGTGAAAATTATGCTAGATAATAAGTGAGATAGTTTGTAAGGATCTTTGAATGTTTGGATGTTTGAATGTTTGTTAGTCAATCCTAACTTAATATTATAAATACGAAAGTAACTCTGTCTGTCTGTCTGTCTCGCTTTCACGCTAAAACTACTGAACCGGTTTAATTGAAATTTGGTACACAGATAGTCTAGAGCCTGAGAAAGGACATAGGCTATACATCATCACGCTAACACCAATAGGAGCGGAAGAATGTTTCAAAATTGGGGGTTTTGAAGTAAAACTTTATAGGCACGCTTGACTTGGGAGTACGGTAGTGAATGTGAACGCGGGTGTGCGGGGGGGTTCGGGGTGGGGGGTGGGGGGTGCGTAGGGGTTTTGTATTGGGGGCTGGGGGGGGGGTGCGGGGGGAGGGTAATTTTTTATATCGAGGAATAGTCATGCAAGCAAATTGGAGAAAAAAAAGTAAGCCGCCCAAATTACTAATTCCACGCGGACGGAGTCGCGGGCAAAAGCTAGTCATGCAATAATAGCGGAACAGTGGCCGTATTTTCTAATGCTTCTGACGCTTGCTTTCGCTTTCATCATCTCTTTCTGTCAGCATCTTATACCGTTTGACAGAAAGAAATAGTGATTGCGAAGGCAAGCGTCAGACGCGTTAGACAATAAGCCTGCAGGTTTGGATGAAATTTGGCACACACCTAGTCAAAAATCTTAATTGAGCCCTAGGGTACTCAAATTTCCAGTAATAGGCTACTTTCCTAACTAGTCAGTCTTTTAGATTATCAAAAAATATTGGATACGTATTTTTTATTTTGTCAATTAAACAAAAAATTACGAAGATATGGCGCGTTGAAGTTTCGCATGACGTCACTTGTTCCTACACTTTGTATGAGCGTTTTAGGAACAAGTGACGTCACGCCTCGTCACGCGGAACTTCAACGCGCCATATCTTCGTCATTTTTTGTTTAATTGTCGAAAGAAAAATTACGTGTCTAATATTTTTTGATAATGTAAAATACGGACTAATAAGAATTATTATTTTTTTACCTAGGAAACATCCCTGTTATTAAAACCTTTGATATATAGTGATGATCACCAAGGCCGTGGTTATTCGTTTCTATGCAGCATTAAAACTAAACAACAATTTATGAACCACAAACCTCAATGAAGCCGACTTCGATAAGCGCTCGCTTAGCCTGTCCGTAGAGCCGCAAAGTCCGCACCGCCACTTGGTATTACGTATTACACTAAATAATGTCCGTTATAAATCATTAGTACTACAATGTTTTTTATTTACACAGCACAATGCACAATATAATATATTCTTTCTTTCTTTTCTTCCTTAATGGCGGCCACTAGGCTTGTGCCAATATCAGTTAATTGCTCTGAGAGCGACTCACGTTGTACGGTAATTGTAGTTTTTGCAACTTGATAGTAAAATTCCAAAAACCACGTGGAGACAACTTGCGCATTAAAAAATGTCAGACACGAGAGCAATATAGAATTTTGAGATCACTGTAACAGTTAAGGTTAATCGCCGCATAAAACACTATCAGAATTATACCACAACTAGCCAAAGAAACAGAAATACCAAAATTATATACTGTCTACATCCGCCATGTTCGAATGCCACAAATCGAATCCCAATATAATATACGTCCGCCGAAAATTTAAGAAGTGTCGTCCTGACAGCTCCTTTCTTTTTTGCCGCGGTGCATGGCACGGGCTTAGCGCCAATCAGCCACCGACAGCCAAAGAGGATGATAATTCAAAAAATTGTTGCTTATTTAAAATACTTGCACAGTGGTATAATATTTACTTTATACTAGAACTAGTCATTGCCCGTGACTCCATCTGCGAAGAAAAGGGGTATAAAAATAGCCAACGACCTATTCTCCGACCTACCGAAATATAGACACAAAAATTCATAAAAATCGTTCAAGCCGTTTCATAGGAGTTTCATAAAACGAAATTACGAACTACCTGTGACACGAAATTTATATATATTAGAGAAGATAGAGCATTGTACAGTCAGCTACAGAGAAAAGGTAATAGCGGTGACCACACCGGGGATATCTTTTTCTGCAGCTGACCGTACAAGAACATTAATACGGGCAATAAATAATCACCTTGGTAACTACCAGTAGTATCTACATACACGCATACTCAATCGCTCGCACGCACGGACACAAGCAAGCTAGAACAAACACACACTTACTTATTCACTCGCTTATCATTTACTCACTCACTCATTCATGCATTCACACATGGACGCACGCAGGTACTCACTATTATATTAGGGTGAATTTTTGAAATATTTTTTTTACGTAATTTCGCTGGGAATTTTTTTTTTATTACTTTTGGTGAAATTGATCATTCGTTGAGATACTCCTTTGGATTAGGATTTCAATGCTACAAAAGGCCCCAGTTTAAAGTCAATAATTTAGTAGTTATTCAACATTGAAAAAAAAGCACCACCGAAATTACGATGGTGACAGCGAAATTACGTCTTTATTAATTTCATAGGAAATAAGTTCAAAATTATAAACCATTACTGGGTGAATTTTCGAAGTGACTTTTTTGGGCGTCCCAAGTCAATTAAAAAAAAACCACACAAAAAATGATTACCCCACAATTTTATATACATTGTACACAATACAATTTAACATTACAAACATTGTTGACTTCAATTAAGACTGCATAAAAAATATCCAAATCTTAGAAACACTAACTGCAGTAAGTCTGTGAGGCCTGTCCCACACGCGGTTTTGTTGAATCAATTGAGCATAACTTTGTGTCTAGGAGCCACTTTTCGACTGAATATATATCAAAATGAAGCTAATTACATAACGCATTGGATTATAACTTTTTTATACTAAATACAATGTTATTTAAAAATAGGTTGGCCATTTTGTGTTTGTCCCACCTCTAGCTACCAATATTACCTTGCGCAAATACCTGCTAATATCTCATTGGTGAAGGATCTTATCGCCATGTTCACATTTTTGTGGAAGAGTATGTTAGTTGTGCTCCAGTTGTCACGTAGAGTGGACGTCCTACTACTGAGTTTTGTGTGCCTACCAAGGTGATTCTTTCGCGCGATGTATTTTGGTTCGCTTAAAAGTAATTTCCGTGGATTCCTGTTGTGCGATAAATAGTGGTTTTAATTAAATGGTTATATTTTTATTTACTAGTTTACTTAGTCCTTATTTCACAGTAAAGAGCTTATATTAATCATGTATATAGTTTAGCAGTAATCGCAAAAATACCTAATTGTCGTAATCCTCGGTGGCGTAATTTCGCTGGCATTTTTGTCCAGCGAAATTACAGATATGGCAGCGAAATTACTAACTATATTCACTACATAGCTAAAATACCATAAACATGACTTATCTCGCAAAACACACAAGTACACCTCGACCTTGCGACCACATTACAGTTGCCGTGGTCACGAGTAGACCTCTAGTCTATCTACTCGTGACCACAGCCACTTTAACGTAGTCGGAACGTCGAGGTAAATATTATTCGTGTGTTTTGCGTGATAAGTCTTTTTTATGGTATTTTAGCTATGAGTGAAAATCACGAAAGTGTAAAACAGTATATATTCACTACGATTGACTCTGACGGTAGTTTCATGTTAAAAAATAGGTACTAATAACTAGAATGTTACCCGCTGCGTCGTTTGCATAATGTACCTATACTTATATAGTTACAGATAGACATCTTCATTACCTATTAGCACAAAATCATGCTACTAATGAGCGATTGCTACCTGAAATGACCATACCTAATTTAAGAACATGCTTAAAACGAACATGCGTTTCTCAAGCCAATGTTTCTCAGCTAAATAGCATGCTCGTTTTAAGGGTGATTTATACTAGCATATTATGTCTATGTGTATCTTAAGCATTTTAAGGAAGCAATTAAACCTGCAAGCATACTAGCAAGTAAGCAAACAATCAGCATGCAAGCAAGCATACTAGCAACGATGTTGATTATGATATTTTATATTAATCATGACACATTCGACATGAGTCTTTAGAATTTTCTACTAGTTTATTTTTATTTGTGAAGGAAAATACATACTTTTAATATAATATGTGTTACGTTTTGACAACGTACCTATTGTTCCTAAGAAAAACTTAAACAAATAGTTTAAAACTTTAATTTATTGTTTTATTAATCTAACTATACACGAATATGTACACCTACATGAATTTAATTAAAGTTACATACATAAATCATAGTAGGTAGAATTATATGCGATTTAATCAATCGAATCATGAAGGTAGAGTTACTGAAAATATAGCGGTAAAGGTTCTCGATTGGTGTCCACGGACCGGAAGACGTAGTGTAGGTAGGCCTCCAAAAAGATGGAGCGACGACCTGGTTAAGGTTGCGGGATCGCGTTGGATGCGGATGGCACGGGATCGATCTGTTTGGCGTGTCTTGGTATAGGTTCAACAGTGGACGTCTTTCGGCTGAAATGATGATAATGATAATCAATCGAATCAGAAGGTAGAGTTACTGAAAAGATAACGGTACACAGTTCTAGTACTGTGAACTTCCAGCACTCTATTCGGATAACCAGCACCAATCTGTCGTTTGATTTTTTCCAAAATTCGGTCATTTTACCACAGCGAACGTAGCGAATCAGTTAGAAGACTTTGTGGAATAATCGCTGCTGCTAAAACCATGTAACAACTTTATTTTTTCGAGTTTGGGGTAAGACTGGCTCAGAAAAAGTGTGTTATATTTCAATTAAAGATGTGATTTACCATCATTTGTAAAGTTAAAGTCAAAGTAAAATGATTTATTGCGTATACATTTTTAATTATTTGATCGCCGATTTGTAATTGTTACTGGTTAATTTCAAGCGTAATTTCGCACATAAATTCCAAATTCAGAGGTGCGAGTCGGGATTTGAACCCACGACCCTCTGCTTGAGGCCAAAGATAAAACCACTAGGCCACCACGGCTCAAAGGGTCAGATTAAACATAATTAATGCGTTTAAAAAAATGACCAAGCCGTTTTAATCTACACGCGCCGTAGCATATTCGAGCGCAGTGTTTGTTCGCCAAATCGGTTTTGTAGAGCGTCGTCCGCATTTGTTATTGATGACGTTTAGGGTTTTGCGTAAAACGACCGTTCGATGCATCAAGTGTAATAGCTGTTTTGTTCCGCTATGATTTTTCATAGTTTTAGAAGTGGTAGAGCCATGTTGTAGCTAGCCGCTGCATCACGAATGGGCCGGCTCGTCCGGGGCAGTACCACCCTCTCACAGAACACCGGCGTGAAGCAGCAGTACTCCTGCTGCGTTTCGTACGGTCAGTGAGAGCGCCGGGGGCCCAATACCTCTCCCCCTCCTCTATTCCCTTTCCTTTTTCCTCTCCCTTTGAAGGCCGACAACGCACTGGCATCGCGTAAAGCGTTGCGGGTGTCTATGGACAGTGGTGATCATTTAACATCAGGTGACCCACTAGTTCGTTTGTCTGGCCTCTAACATAAAAAAAAAAAAAAATAATAAATAAAGTTTACTGTATAAATTCTAAGACCGCGTATACAAAAATTTGAAATGAGTAGTACAGTCAACAGCACAAATAAGTGATCATTTATGTACCTTGTCCATTTAACGTCATGTTTGTAATGTCATACAAAATTGTCAAACGATTTAAAACGACCAGGTTCATAAATAAATAAATATTAGGGGACAATCTTACACAAATCGACCTAGTCCCAAACTAAGCAAAGCTTGTACTATGGGTACTAGACGACGATAAACATACTTATATTGAGAAATAAATACTTAAATACATAGAAAACATCCATAACTCAGGAACAAATATTCGTGCTCATCACACAAATAAATGCCCTTACCGGGATTCGTACCCAGGACCTCTTGCTTCGTAGGCAGGGTCACTACCAACTAGGCTAAAGCGGTCGTTAGACCAAATAACCACTTATTTCAAATCAAATGACCACTTATTTATGCTGTTAACGAAAGCGCTGGTAGTTTAAAAAAGTGACATGTAAAAAAGCCCTTTGCGGCCTATTTGCAGAATAAACGTTTTGATTTTTTGATTTTGATTTTGTTGACCATACGTTGTATTAAAATACTCGTGCAAAATGTAATAAACTTTAGGGTTGTAATTTCGTAATGTATATGTTATGGACCAAGTGATTACTGCGGGCATTATTAATAATGCCATTACGATGTTTTGTAAATTTCAAAAGTAACTCGATACGGCTTGACCGATTTTTATATATTTCATGTCTATATTTGGTAGGCCTGAGAATAGGTTGTACGCTATTTTCTCTACCCCTATTCTTCACAGACGGAGTTTCGGGGAACAGCTTGTTTTCTTATAAACACTTAAATCCATACACAGTGAATGGAAGAGAGAGAAAGATAATAATACATATTAGCTTTTACATACATACTAACTTGTACATTGAAACCCACTTCCTATGTCGATATTAAACTTTCCACTTGGAAATTCCAATGAAATTGTTAAAAGCTTTTAAAATACCTAACTCCGAAAACGTTTACGGGATATCGTAGCAGCTCTACGACGTAGCGTGCTACGCGATTTCGTAGACGTCTACGAGTTAAGCCCATTTGGATTGTAAAGCCGTTTAGACGGTGTAAGAAAATACGAATTGCCGTACATTGCTACTCATGATTGAATTCTTGTAAATACATAGCTGCACGGCCCAGAAGTGTAATGAATTTGGGAGGATTTTCTCACTTTTTCAATGAAGTATTACAGTAGTATAAAATTGGGCATTTTAAACCAGCTTACTTCGGGGTAGCTTTCAGCTACCCCTTAGTTTCGTTGTTTTAAAATTCCCAATTTTGAATTTCTGCTCATTATTAAAAATTTGAATCAATACCTTATTAATATCGGATTATTGAGAGGTATTCCGTTCAGCGTTCCGTTCAAAATCACTTCGACTGCGTTCGCGTTAAGTGTACCTATGAGGCATCCCGTTCAGCGTTCCGTTCAGCATTCCGTTTAAAAACCATTTCGATTGCGACTCTTTCGATCATCCAAATTTTTCATTCTCACTCACTCGGGGCAATCCAAATACCTAACATTGATGTTAAGTTCAAACCATTTCGAGTAAGACTTTCATGCTTGTAACACGCGCGCATTGGTTGAATTGATCTTAAAGAAGTATGAAGTTTGTAAAACAAGCTCAGAGCTTGCAGTTGGATGCCGTTTGTTCAGATCGCAACAACCGTACTTTTCGTCATGGTGAACTCTTACCTGACACAATTCGTTGTATAATTTGCGGTCTACAGAGTTATTTACTATTAAAAAAGTTAATCACACTCGTCCGGTAACTTATCATATTGAAGACCAACGAAAAAACACTATACTCGGTACATTTTACGAACAAGAACTTCAGAAAACTAAGTATCCAGACGTTTACCTTATAGAAAAGGTAATCAAAAAAAAGGGAGAAAAGTTTTATGTTAAGTGGTTAGGACTTGATGATAGCGAAAACAGCTGGATTGACAGAAATGCCATTGTATAAATATATTTATAAACATTCGCGCTCGAAGCCATTAGCATATAGAACATGAAAGGAAGAGGACTTCTAAATAATATTATAAATCACTTACCATTTGAATTGCACTTACCTGGGTACAATTATTGCGGACCTGGCACAAAATTGCATAAACGGTTGCAAAGAGGTGATAAAGGAGTTAATGAACTGGACAACGCGTGTATGCAACACGACATAGCTTACGATAAATATTCTAACCTAGCAGACCGACACCGTGCAGATTTAGAACTTTATAAAATGGCTAAGCAAAGATTGAAGTCTAAAGCTGCTGGAAAAGGAGAAAAACTTGCATCATGGTTAGTTAGTAAACTGATGAAATCTAAAATCAAAGCTGGTGCGGGGATAAAATCATTTAAACATTTTGTTTCTAAAATACGCACTGAATTGAAAAAAACAAAATCTAAAAATAAAGGCACTGCAATCGGCCAAGCTTTTGCTGCTGCAAAAAAAGTATTCCTTAACAACAATACGAGTAAAATGAGAGTTCCTCGTTTAATACCGATCCCGAAAACTGGGGGCATATTACCACTGATACCTATTTTCGCCGGACTTTCTGCCTTAGGATCATTGGCAGGAGGAGCTGCTGGAATCGCTAAAGCTGTTGGTGATTATAAAGCTGCAAGGAAAAACTTAGCTGAATCAGAACGTCATAATAAGATGATGGAATCTATTGCATTAGGCAAAGGATTACACATTAAACCTTATAAAAATGGAAAGGGATTGTGTTTAGAACGCTCAAAAAACTAAATAAAAGGCTACCCAGACGTGCTCTTACGAATATTGATATTTTAGAACACTCAGCAGATATTCCATATTTTCGTGGTGTTTACATGAGAGATAGTTTGCCAAAGCGCCCAAAAAGAGTAGAATGTGCAATCATAAATTTAGATAGTTCTAAAAACCAAGGGACTCACTGGGTAGCCTATGTCAAAGATAATAATTATTGCGAATATTTCAATAGTTATGGCGATCTTCAACCACCGCTAGAATTAATAAAGTATTTAAAAAATGACATTTCATATAATTATAAGACTTACCAAAAATTTAATACTTTTAATTGTGGACATTTATGCTTAAAATATTTAAAAAATTTTTGGAATAACCGTTTAAATACGTATGATCAATAAAAAGCTTATCATTCTCACGATGTCTTTCACTTTGTCCATAACGGGATCCTCCTCCACCCTGATTACGAACCATTCACCAGCTCTACAACTAGATGGTGAATATGAATGCGGTCTGCTATACATGTCAACTTTTAACTCGATACCTAATATAGACTATAGAAATAATAAGTTTTATTATGGCGAAAACGAAGTAGTACAAATTCCTGAAGGGTCGTATGAACTTCAAGATCTTGATGATTATCTTAAAAAACACCTCCACGGATGTAACTTTACACTAACATGCAATAATAATACGTTAAAGACATCAATATTGTGTACTAAAAGTGTGTATTTTAATAAACCAAATTCGATTGGCAAGTTACTTGGTTTCGGGGAAGAAAATGTTCGGGCGAATATATTAACAGAATCCCCTTTTCCTGTATCCATTCTGTCTACAACCATAGTGCGAGTTGAATGTGACATCGTGAGCGGATCATTTGTAAACGGAAAACCTAGCCATATAATTCATGAGTTTGTTCCTAATGTGCCTCCTGGTTACCGGATTATAGAAACACCCAAAAACGTTATTTATTTTCCCGTTACTCAAAACAGCTTAAACTCACTCAAAATAAGAATATTGGATATAAACGACAATTTGGTTAATTTACGTGGTGAAGAGATTCAAATATATTTACATCTTAGAAAAAAATGATAGATTTCAATAAAAGAGTGGTATCGCACACCAAAAGCATTAGTGCTCATTGTGCTATCAAGAAAAGAAGACCTAAAGAGCAACTTACAAAGGAAAATAAACAATTCTTAAAAAACATAGGTTTATTAAAATGAGCATACTAAACTTATCTGATGCTTTAAACTTCGATAACACGATCGAAAGTTTCGAATATCACTCTTATAAACCGTACGTAACAAGTTTCAATTTAAACGATGAAATCCGTATACCTATTAACCAGCAAGATCTGTACGTACTACCATCAGCGAGTGCTTTATACATAGAAGGTACAATTGCAGTATTCAACAGAGAAACAAAAGCACAAGCGAACAGTGTTCTTTTCACAAATAACCCTATACTTCATTTATTTCAAGATATTCGTTATGAACTGAATGGTATCGAAATAGATAAAATTAAAAACGCTGGGGTCACAACAACAATGAAATCTCTTGTGTCAATGAATGGACTCGAATCATCTATGTCAAAGTTATGGGGTTGGGACGTTAACGGCACAAAAATTACGCATGGGTCATTTTCTGTATCTATTCCTTTAAATAAAGTTCTAGGCTTCGCGGAGGATTATAACAAAATTATTATTAACTGCAAGCATGAACTTATTCTTTTACGAGCCAATACTAATTTAAATAGTGTAAAACTGAATGCAAATGAGTATATAGATAACATAACTATATCGAATATAGTATGGCGTATGCCACACATCAAGGTTTCTGACCGTGAAAGATTAAGTTTGCTCAAATATTTGGAAAAAGATCGAGCTATTCAGTTAGCATTCAGAAATTGGGATCTGTACGAGTATCCGCTTTTACCTAAAACGTCAAAACATTCTTGGGCTGTTAAAACTTCATCTCAAATTGAAAAACCACGATATGTTATAATCGGATTAAAAACACACAGAAGAAATGTTTCTGACAAAGATATATCATGTTTTGATCATTGTAATTTACGAGATGTCAAAGTTTTTTTAAACTCGTACTATTTTCCATACGAAAATATGAACGTCAGTTTTTCGGCTCAAAAATTTGCTATATTATATGAGCAGTACGCCAAATTCCAGCAGTCTTATTATAACCGTAGCCAAGCACCTTTGCTGAGTCCGATAGATTTTAAAGATAAAGCACCTCTGTTTGTTATCGACTGCTCCCGTCAAAACGAAACCCTCAAAACAGGATCAGTAGATGTGCGGGTTGAATTAGAGTGTGAATCAGATATACCTGAAGATACCGCAGCTTATTGTCTTATTTTGAATGATAGTATTGTAGAATATAGACCGTTGACCAATATAACCAAGAAAGTATCATGAAACTAGACTTTCTAATCGTTGATCTTCAGGGGTTTAAATCATCTCAAAATGAATTTATTGTTAAAGAATTTGCATACAGTACAAATGAACACACGCAAACGTTTTTAATAAAACCTCCATATTCATTTTCTACATTATCGGAAAATGAAAAGATGCAAGTGAAATGGATAGAGAAAAACCTAGGCATTTTGTGGCGCGAAGGATATGTCGATTACAGAGAATTTAAAAGAGTGATTCATAAGTACTTGGTGGGCAAGAAAATATTTGTAAAAGGTTTAGAAAAAATTGAATGGGTAAAAGATTTGTGTGCTAATTGCACTGTAACAGACATAGGCGAAAAAGGCTGTCCTAATTTTCAATCTATGTATAATAAATATTGTGTCAATGACAGCTCGTACAACTGTTTACATCATAAAAAAGCTTGTGCGTTAAAAAATGTCCTATGTCTCAAAAAGTGTTATTTAAGTAATCCTCATTATTTTAATTTTAAATAAAATCGCAATAACTGATTATTTGAATTTTTATTTTACCCAGTTATAGTTCGGTAAAAAATCTCTAAATATCTACGAAATAAAACAAATATCTGTGTTTATTACATATATTTTGTCCTATTTATTATAATTAACATAATTTAATTTATTGTAAATAAAGTTCTAAAAGTTCTAAAGTTCAAAAACTAACACTGTAGCCACTGATTTTTTTTGAAATTTTATTTATAACTCCTTCAGCACCGTCTATGACCTCGTCATAACCATCGTCCGTCACATATTGTGCACTTAGGATGACGTTTTCCTCGTCGTCACTACTGCCTTTCTTCAAATCTAATATCTGTATTTTTATCAGCCTTGTGCCATTCTCCGCTTTATTATTTATGACGAATGAAGACAGACGGTTATGACCACTTTTTTTAAATACTTTGTTTTCTAAGTTTAGTTTTGCTCTTTTTTCTTTATTTTTTTTCTGGTTTCCGCTTCTAATTTTCTTCACTAACTCGTTTTCCTCTTCGGGAAATTGCACTTGGCCGTAGTGAAAAAACAGGTCTTCAGATGTTTCGTTAGTAATTTCGTTGACGTTATCCATTTTCTATAACAAAAATATAATTATTACAAATAAATGAAATAACTATCCATGTAATTATTTAGGAAATGTTCACAAGAAATAAATAACTTGAAATCCACAGTTAAAAATCAGTCCTAAATTATAAAACTTAATATAAAGTTGACTTACCAAACTATGGGTACGGCTCGGTTTGAGTTAATTTGAAGAAACGTACTACTGTATTGTACTCAAATGAACGTAGTTCGATATGAATGAGTAGTGATTTATTATAGCAGCTTATATATTAACTGGACTTCTTGTGTTAGCAAATTTACCTTAAGCACGTGTCGTGAATATGCGATAAGCAAATTTCATTCAAAGTATCGTCATGCGGTCATTGCTGACTCGACATTGTAGGTGAGGTGATCGACCTGAGGTCGTGAAGAACACGTAACAACGTGTTTTAATCCTACTCAATAATGTTAACAATGCGACGTATGCATTTAGAGCAATTAGTTGTTTACGTAGTAAAACACAAATATTCATATATATATCTTTATTTCAGACTTCAATATTTTATAACACAGTATATGCAATATTATAGGTACCTCTTTAAATTGCTGATTAAAATTAATTACATTAAATTAAGCTTAAAATAAATTTATACAAAGAAAAATTTATAATATTGAACTATGACCCCATGCTTTAGTTGAAACCTTGTCTGCTAATGTAAGTCGCTTATCGTCTTTGCTGGATAACGCAATTTTATTAACCGTTTGCGTAAAGATCTCATGTTTAATGGATTTAAACAATATGTTTTTTTTTCTTATAATTGTATTCTTGTACAAAACATCTCTGTAGTTATCTAATGTTAATTCCTGGACAGCAGGTTTTTTTATTCCTTTTGCTTTTTTAAGTATCAAGTCCTCGCTTTTAATACAGTACAGTTTAGAACGTAGCCCTACAAACTCTGAGATAATTTTACCGCCTAACTCGTCTTTAAATAATCCAGGAATCTTTTTATTTATTAAAGGAATCTGAAATTCATTTGAAATGTTATAATTACTTGTATCAAAATATTGCATGAATTGATTTTTCAAATCATCGTAAAAGTCTTTTGATTCTATTTTATAAATAAAACTATCAGTGTCTGTATAACATAGAGAAACGCGATCATCATAGTAGGGTTTTATTACTGAGTAGTGAAATTGATACATATGGCTTTTAGAAAGTTCAAGTATCGTGAATCCTACGTATATTGGCTTGTCTAAAACAACCTTTTCCGGTTTCATTTGCACAGCGACAAAATTATCTGAAAATATAGTGGCGCTGTGAAAATTTGGACGAGCAATTAATTTACTAGCACTAACAAACCTATTTGTTGAGTTTCTGTCATCACACCAATAATTTACTAATTTAACATCTACGCGTCGTTCATTGTCTTCCAGAGTTTTACCAAATACTGCGTTATTTTTTAACTTGAAAAGATCCTGTTGAAATGGAGTTTCTGCATTTTTCCTCAGCTCTGTATTTAAATCTATGTATTTTTTCAGAAAAGGACTTTGTCGGAACGTGATTACTCGGTGAATTTTCTTTAGAATCAAGCCATTCCGCAAACACGTTTTCAAGTGTACGTAATGAATGACATATTCATATTTATCGTACAAATTTGGAATTAATTTAGAATTTTTCCCTCCTGGAGGTACAAATTTTTCAGCGCAGAATGGATAATCATTATGCAAAGTATGTAATTCCTCAGGATACAACAAGTCAACCTCAAGAATAAATCCAAATTCTGCGTCATCTGAAACTGACATAATGTCTAAATGCTCTATTTCAACAGGATCTAGAAAGCGGAAATCGGATACGGGTAATGATTGGCTCATACTATAACCATATAAGTTGTTACAATCAATATATACTAGAAAGGCGTCGGGCTTACTGTTATCGTAACTTTCCATATACCTATTATTAGCAAGAGCATGTCTGGTTGAGCACATACAAATACCACCTCGAATGCCTTTTTGAATAAGACGAATTGTTTCTAAGTCAGATATTAACTCTAATTTAACTCCAGTTTTCAATAGCATTGCGTCAAACGATAGACTTGGCAAAGTTAAATAAAAAGCCGGATCCAATTGGTAATGAATCTTACAAATTTTTCGGAAATTTTCAAAAATGTCAGACAAAAGCAAAACATCAGTTTTTATATACAGATCTGTGTATTCGCCCATGTCCTTTAATTGGAAAGTATCCCATACATTTTGGGCGTGCTTGTAATCTGTATCACTGATATGTTCTGCAGAAAGAGAGTTGAAAAACAAGCTCTTTTCGGGTAACTCAGTTTCTGTAAATTTTTCCCAACTGGACATGTAATCGTAAGGATAAACTCCTTTGCGTATTAATAAATCAAATTTGGCTTGTTGAGGGAAAAAATTACTCAGGTGTAAAAAATCTGCTTTACATAAGCCCTTTGCTAACTTTTCTAAACTCGTCCCTAAAAATTTAAATGAGTCTACAAATCGTATTTGCGCATACTGATTATTGGATAACCTCAAAAATTTTGTAAATGAAATATAGTTTTCTTTGTTCTTAGGTATTACTTTTATAGGTCCTGAACATTGTCCCAGTTCCTTGATAAATAAATGGCAATCGTACCCTGACAAGTTGTGAAAGAATACAGGAATGAGTTTCGGCACACGAAAAATCAAGTTACAGTATTGATGCGCCGCACCGCGGTATGCTCCTGTTAAATGGCAGTGGTCTCTTACTTTATCCCAAAACAGGGGGGTATGACAAATGTGACAAGTTGTAGCGTTGTTATATGCTAATAAGTTTTCATGGGTAACACTCATAGGGACTTCGTTATTTAACACTTCATATATTTCATTTACATGTCTATACAAATATTTTAAAAACTTAGAAACGCAATCAGGTCCACGATACTGGACAAAACGATTTAGGCTTTTGTCGTAAGAACAAACTATATGATAAGCAAAAGCTGAAGGTAAATGAACTTGATTTTTCGAGGTAAAACTAGCCGTTGACGCCTGTTCACAACCATGGTAGGGCATAAGAATGGTTTCAAAGTCAGCATACACTACGAAGGGCACGTCTTGTTTGCGGTCAAAATGTTTAAATTCAAGAAATGTACCCTTATCTGGGAGCACAGTGGCTATCCCGCTGCAAGTATGTCTTATATATCCGTGTTCTGTAGCAAAAAATACGAGACAGTCTTCGCAAAAATAAAGTTTACCATGATGTTTAGTAATTTGAGAACGAACGAGTCGCGGTAAATTATTTATTAAAACGTAGTGCGATTTAGGACCGTTCTCAATTAAAAGTAAATTAATTTTTTTACGTCTAGTGTACTCGGATCTGAAAACTGGTCCTACAACTGTACGATTGTTTTTTAAAGAATACACATTGATGCTTAAATCAATATTATTCTGCTCGAAAGTAGCAATATCTGAAAACGTTACTGGAAAACACATGTTATCAACATTCAACACACTATTAAAGTGTGGGTATGAAGTCGTACGCTCTTTATGGGTTTTAGTCGGATAGAGCGCAGCAACAATACTCCAAAGAAAGCAATAACTATCTTTATTATGTATGTTGGTGCAGGCTCTTTTATTTTTAATTAACTTTGGCAACTCTATGTAAGAAGAACCTTTTAATGGTTCGTACTTGTTGATATTTACCTCTAAATATAAATTGGATAAAAATGTCCAACCACTATCGCGTTCTTGAAATTCTTCGATCTTTTTTTTTAAACCGTTCATTACATTTTGATACAGTTCTTTAAAATTATAGTTTTGGTGTACTGCAAAGTTTTTTGTAGTAAAAGATTTAATTTCCTCTTTGTCGTCTTTAAATAAAAGAAAGTTGCAAAAATATTCAAAGTTGATTTTTAAACAATCGTACTTTTGCAGACGTGTGGTTATAATACTTTCTAATTTAGGCGCTAAAGTAATCAGAAACATTTCGGGTAAAACACATTTCAACTCATCAGATCCAAATAATCTGTAAGACGATATGCGACCTCTAAATGCAGACGATAGTTCCACCGCGCAATCAGTTGTTGTAATCACGGTATTATTTTTGTGTTTAGTACTTCTTAAATGTCCCACCCATTTATTTTTTTCTACTTCGAGTGAACATGCAGTGCAGAAAGGCATAGTTAATTAATCGTATCTTATGTAATGTAGCTACTTTAAAAATATAATAGCAATAATAATATATAGGTAATCAATAAAAGTTTAAAAAACCGAACGACATGTTAAAGGACCGGTTTCACCACACAATGTTAAATATTATCGACTGATTACTGCTGTTAATGTCTACCACCTGACAAGCTAAATCAGGCTTTAACGTGGTGTTAGCAACTAACAAAGGTTGGTGGAATCAGTACTTAAGAAGTGAATGTTATACTTCTATAAATATAAATTTACAATTTAACACATTTAACATTTACTGAACAACTATTTGTAGGTAGAGAACTTAACGTCTACTTTGTCAAAAAGCGTTTTCAAATCCTTTACACAATTTTGTAAAGATTCCCACTCCGGAGTGTCTACATCTATTTGGGCTTTCAATGATACTTCTATAAATATAAATTTACAATTTAACACATTTAACATTTACTGAACAACTATTTGTAGGTAGAGAACTTAACGTCTACTTTGTCAAAAAGCGTTTTCAAATCCTTTACACAATTTTGTAAAGATTCCCACTCCGGAGTGTCTACATCTATTTGGGCTTTCAATGATAGAAGGGCCTTTTTCCACCTATCTAGGGGTGACTCACGGCGAATGTCGTCTGTACTGTAAACCCGCAGTTCCACGAAGTACGCTCCGTTGAGGCTGCAAGCTCGCTTCGTCACTCCATTTGCAACGCGATTTGTGATCGATGAGCCAAGGTGGTCCACAACAGACGGGAGTTGGTTTGAAGAATTTGACTCAGGGAATAAATCGAAAACATCGAAAGGATTCTTTACTTCTTTTTTATTCTTCGGTACAGAAACGTGCCTGCAAACAAAAATATTAACTTATAAATTAAGAGAATATAGTGTCTACACGTATTAAAATACAACTTTGAACGACCGGATAGCCTAGTGGTTAGTGGCCCTGACTACGAAGCTAGATGATCCGGGTTCGATTCCCGGTAGGGGAAAATGTTTGTATGATGATTATCCGTTGTCCAGTACTCATAACACAAGCCTTGCTTAGCTTGGGAAACGGGTCAATTGTTGTAATTTATCCCAAGAAATTATTATTACCTACTATTATTAAATTTAATGAATTATTACCTGCTCGTTTTTGCTCGCTTCACTTTTGCTTTTTCAACTGATTCCTGGTTCTCGAATTCTGAATCCGACCTGAAATTAAATGTAAGAAGTAAATAAGGATTTTAACTATTATTTATATTTATACAACTGCAAAATATATTGCTATTTCCCATCGACGTGAACAGGTTTTAATGGTATTTAATAAAAACGAAAATATAATTTTACCTTAAGTTATCCGCTTTTCTCTTTTGGGTTGTTTTCTTCGATTTATCACCACCAGCCTTGCTGCTTGCAATTAAGATGCTTTCAAATTCAGAGTCAGACCTGAAAGTAAATACCGTGTCAATATATTATGAATCTGAAACAAGACATGGTAGTGTTTTAACGGTGAGTAGTTACTTACATTATAATGTTATGCTGTAATACTGTTGATTAAAGAGACAGCTGCAGCGTTACCTCAGATCAGCGAGGAAAATGGTGAGGGTCTACAACTGTCAGAACTTCTTCTATGCACTACGATGTCCAAAATCGGAAAGGAGAGAATAATCAGAAAGACGGTAAATTAATAGCCAAATATTGTTGATTCCTCTAAATGTATTAGGGCTGTCACGTTTCATAATCTGCTGGTTATACATGCAAACAAGAACGATATATGTCCTCTTCAAATCTGCATAAATCAATAAACGATAGTTTGATTCACAATTGATAATTAACGAAACGATGTGATTTACTTAAGTTTTTGTAAGAAAATTAGTACTTACAGGTCGATGGGCGTAAGTATTTGAATGTAGCTTGATGGTAAAATTATTATAAATTTAATCTACCTAATATATAAAAATCTCGTGTCACGGTGTTTGTTATCTAACTCCTCCAAAACGGCTTGACCGATTTTTATGAAACTTTTTTCTCTACACTCGGTCGGTAGGTCTGAGAATAGGTCGCAGGCTATTTTTTATACCCCTATTCTTCGCGGGCGGAGTCGCGGGCAACGGCTAGTATATTTATAATAGTTTTACCATTAAATATAGACTATTATATATTGATATAACAAGTTGCATGCCCTAAGCAAATATTTTATATCGCTGTTACGTAAATTATTTACAATATTAGTGTTAATGCCAGCCCTGAAAAATGTTTTACTTGCACATTATTAATGAGTTCGATTCGGAAGTTCATTCACCAGCTAACTTGCAACGTTGCGCAATACGAATTACAATAAACACGTTGCGCAATCGAGCAATACCTAGTCAGTCGATAATTGTGTATGATATTTAAATTAATTAAAACTCTCTACATAAACACTTAACTGAAAAGTAGTTTTCAGTTCAACTAACCTTATGTTCTTATCTTATGTTATGTTTAACCTTATGTCACGGCTTTCATTGAGACCTAATGACATAATATGTTAAAAACCATCAAGCCGTTTACAGAACTTGCTAATAGACAAACATACATACATACATACATACATACATACATACATACATATAACGGTTCCGATAACATCAATTAAAGATTATATATTTATACTGATTACAGCGCCACCTGTTAGCAAAGTCGAGAACTCATTACAATACTATCAAACATCAATCAATTAGTTTAGCAACCTAGTTCCTAACATCAATGGTTCCGAACAATTTCGATAGAGGTCGTCCCATCTATGAATGTAGCATGCTATGTTGTAATCTGACTCCCACATGTCTTCGAGTTTAAATGACTGAAGAACATAAACATGTATATCACTTTACAACGTCTTTTTAACTAAACCTTATGTTGTAGTCAGCAAGACAATTTTTAGGTCCACGCGATAAAGTGAGATACGACATTTAAAAAGTGTGATAAGTATTGTTAATACATAGATGGAGCAACGGTGCTTTAAACACCAATAAAATCACAATTTCACTTAGTTTCTCGCAATACCGATTTTAAAACATATTTTGGTAGTCACTACTGTAGTGAGGTACACATTTGTAAACTTTCGTAATTTAAATAATTTATACTTCACGGTTAATTTCAGCGTAAATTAGTTTAAACCTAACTCACGCTAACGATGTTTTTAGATTGTTCGGTATAAATAAACCCGACATCCTCATCATTGTACACGTAAAAAGCAGCCATATAGAAACGTCCACAGAGGACGCCGGGAATGTTATCGTCCCGGGTGGCTCAAGCTTGACTGCGAAGTCTGATCAGCTTTGCGGACGAGTTGTGTAAAGCCTCGGTGGGAGGCGTCAAAACCACCATGCACGCCAAAAGCGGGGTCATATCGACATGCTCAAAAAGAGCACCGGGAACTCAGCATCCTGGGTGGCCTTCAATCTTGGTTGTGGAGTCTGATCAGCTTCGCAGTCAAGTTGTGCAAACACCTGAGCAAACCTAACGTCAGCTTGCGAGCAGACCGTGATGCGCTCAGTGGCTTAAGCCTCATACACATCGGACCTGATCAACCCGGTGTGTGTGGTGTGTGTATTTTGTTTTTGAAACATAAAAATTCCACACTAATTTGGAAATGTATCGTTTGAGTCAGTCAAACTACTCGGAGTATCGTTTGTAGTCCAGCGCGTCACCGTAGCGATGCAATCATGTTTGATGCAATTGAAAATGGTATCTGCACTTTGCATCGAACGAAAAACATCGCATTAAAGCAATGCGATGAAGTCATGTTGTTTATCGATTCCTCAACATGAGTTATGACAGAAGTGCCTGATCATGGTTTGCGAGCAATTTAGCTCGCATCGAACTTGGTAGGCGTCGATACTTAAAACTCAAAATCGTAAATCGAATCGTAGATTTAAAGTAAAGTAACCTCATCGAGTTTGGTAGTAACGGTTCAGAAAAATGTAATTGAACATTTAACTCACCGCAAGAGCGTGAGAGCGAAAGCTATATTGATATTTATGGTATTGATTAAAATTTTTATAAATGAGCAGTAATTCAAAATTGGGCAGTTTTGGAACAAATTAAATGAGGATAGCGAAGCTATCCGAAGTAATTTGGTCTGAAATGCCCAATTTTATACTACTTATTACCAAGGCGTGGCGAGCGAGGTCCTTAAGAATATAGTATTATTATTATTAATAGATTAAAATTTTCAATGGTCAACATGACCCTATTGTTAAGATTTTGCTGTCTGTACGTCTGTCAGGGAGTACTTATGCCTTGATCACACGTACCGAGTAAACGGGCGAGACAGTGCTCTCGGCCGAGTACTCGGTGTGTGTAAACAAAGCAGCGCAAATGGTACGTGTGATCAAGGCATTAGTATTTTTTGAACTGCACTAGGGTAATTTGTAGATGTTGGAAAAGCGACTGCCGAGCTGGAATGCGATTGGGCCTGACGTGTCTGCGTGACGCACCAACACATGCGTAAGCCACACAGAAGAGACGTGGGACGAGGGCGCGTCGCAGCCGCTAAATGTATAGAAGCGTCGTGATCCAAAGCAGACAGAAGAAACGGGGTAGAGACGTGGCCTGCGATAAAACCTGCCCGCCTGCATCACTCCACGAAGGTCGCGGACATCGTGGAATATGTGCGTGTTAAGACCAAGCTCACTCTGAGGGTCGAGCGGTTGGAGTCCCGCCATGACGTGAATTTTAATTAATTTGTGGTGAGGGTTCCGACTGATCAACTGTCGACCTTCACAAAAGAAGAGTTTTGGCCGAAAGGTGTCGCATACCGGCGGTTTCGTGGCCGGTTAACTGACACCGCGAAAGTGCCCACGACACAGTCTTTTCGTGTTAGTAAGTAAGTTATAATATAAATATGTATGTTAGTCTTTAAGGTATTTTTTATATGGGCCTAAGCAGCCCGAAATAAAAATTATTCTATTCTATTCTAAAACGACGCGGGCTGTGACGCGCTCCCGTCTCACGTCTCTTCTGTGTGGCGCACTCAGCCACGTGGTGGGTACTCGAAGGGCATCGAGGACGACGACGATGTGAGACGACTTGAACGCAGAACTAAGCGTGTGGCTAAAATATAGCTGTGGATAGAGTAACGTGGTGGTCAAGAAGAGAAGCCTTTGACCAGCAGTGGGACTAAATAGGGCAATAAAAAAAAGAAAATATTAAAAACAAAATTAAGTTTAATATAAAAGAAGGTTTTACGAGAAAAATGAGCCACTTAAAATTGAATTTAACAATTAACTGAATATAAGTTTCATTAAGGCTAAAATAAATTGTCCAAAAACTCCAAAAAATTCCTTGAAAAAAGTGGAGGTGCATAAGAACGGGATTTCCGTTTTTCTCACATGAGTGAAAATCCGTGGAATATTATCTAGTTTAAATCTATAGTGGTATGGAACAGAGTTCAAACTCATTTGTCTGCATTTTATTACTGGCTGGCTTCCATTAGAAAAAAGATTTCTTTAAAAAAAACATTCGCTCCACGTTTTCTTCTTTTATTTATGAGTTGCCAGTATTATGTCAGGTTTTTTTTAAGTGAACAACATTTCCTCATATCCACACATAAATAATACTCTATTACCCGACGAAATTCGGTAAAAGAAAAACAGAACAGCAATGACATTTATCTAATTACGGGGGTGGGGGGTGGATGCTGCGTCAGTAGCCCTCTCGTCGCCGGGCGGAGCGTACGTCGGCTCTGCTCCGGAGATCGCGCGTGAGTGAAAATGATAGTGTGCGAGTGCTGTGACTAGAAAAATGACCGTGCTACTGGTATTTGGACTTTTTTTCGGTGAGTTTTGGAAAAAAATTTGAGTGACTTAGAAAAAAAGGATTCACGTGTATGAATTTGAGTTTTAGAGTAATGTGTTTTTTAGGACTTTTTAATGATTCAGGCAGGAGGTTTTCTTCAGCAACTCAATGGTATGAGTGATCTGAAGGGAGATTATTTTTATTGCAGTTTATACGTAGGTATTAGGGTACCTTTGCGATCTTAATGTTTAGTTACATTATTAAAGCGTCGCTTGAGAAAAAAACCTTGTTTTTCCATTAATATGTAATGATATTATTTTTTTAATTACTTATTAAAATTTTATTGAATACTATCTTCTGCCCGCGACTTTGTCCACGTAATCGACTTATAAATGGACCAAATGTGTTAGTGATCATTAACCATCTTCGCTTTATTGCCTTTCAAATAAAACCAGTTTGGGGAAAATTGGTTAAATGTTTTCAGACTATTAACGGACATAATATTAAGTAGAAACGTTTTGTGTTTTATTTACATAAATTATAGTCGTGACCGGAAACTTTACTTGGACAGCTTTAGATATCAAACGGATAAAAATGTCGTGGATAAAAAGAGGGAGCGAAGTTTTACAGTACAATACAATGACTCTTTATTGAACACCATACACTAGTAAGTTATACAGAAAATAAGGTACGTAGAGAAAAATTACAAAGTAAGGAATAGGCGTCCTTATCGCTTCAGAGTGAATCTTCTAGGCAACCAACAAATAACAACAAGGAATAATATATTTCAGCAGATAGAGCAATTTAAAGCAAAAGAGAGCAGCACAAATACATAAAACTGAGCTTACCTACATACAATACACAATTTTATTATAACCGACATACATTTTCTTAAGAAGTAATCAATTGAGTTTGAATTTTAGTGACTGGCTGGCGAAACAAACGCTGTAAAGAAGCGTACACATATTATATAGATAGACATCATTGCGTTATAAAAAAAACTAGGCTTCCAAACGAGCCAGTGATCAAACTGCGAGCGTTTTAACCGCTCAGGTCGAACGTCATTATCTTCAAACTACTTATTACCACAACGGAAGGACAGGTCGGAACAAATTTGATCAGTCTACACGCAATATCGGTAGTATTTTCCGTTTTCGTATAAATAAGAATGCTCTCTTATGATATTTAGCTAAAGGATGACGATGAAAAAGGAAACTTCGTAAAACCAACAATATTGAAAAATGAAACAACAACATTATCAAACAATATCAATTACATTGAAATAAGGAACGTTTATTGTTCAAAACTGTGTACAATTGCAGCAATATTTATGATTTGAAAAGTTCCATCAGTTTGGTTGTTTCGAACTTACAATACAATAAATTGATTTGACAAAGAGGAGGGGAAGAATCCGACTCACATAGGCAGCGTTCGAGAACTACGTGATATTTTTTCATCCCAAATTTCCCAGTGCCTGCAGACTAAAGTGTTCAACCAGTGTGTGTTGCCAGTGATGATATATGGCTTTAAGACGTAGTCTTTGGCTGTTGGCTTCTTGGAGAGGCTGAGAGTAACGAGCTATGGAGAGAGCTATACTCGGAGTTTCTTTCCACGGAATAAAGAAATTTGCCGAAGACCTAAATAACCGATATTACTCGAAGTCTCAAGTCAAAAGTCTTTGACCAGTGTGTGTTGCCAGTGATGACTTATGGCACTGAGATGTCGCCGCTAATGATGAACCTCATAAGGAAGCTCAAAGTCACTCAGAGGGTAATGGAGAGGGTTATGCTCGGACTTTCTCTGCGGGATCGCATTAGAAATGATGAAATCCGCGCAAGAACTTAAGTCACCGACATAGCTCGAAGAATCGCCAGACTCAAGTGGCAGTGGGCAGGGCACATCGCTCGTAGAACTGATGGCCAATGGGGCAAAAAGGTTCTCGAGTGGCGTCCACGGACCGGAAGACGCAGTGTAGGTAGGCCTCCAACAAGATGGAGCGACGACCTGGTTTAGGTTGCGGGATCGCGTTGTATGCGGAGGGCACGGGACCGATCTGTTTAGCGAGCCTTGGGGGAGGCCTATGTTCAGCAGTGGACGTCTTTCGGCTGAAATGATGGTGATGATGAATGACTCAAAGAATATTCAAGTTGGAGTGTCAATTGACAAGCCACATTGCTCGAAGACACAGGCACGAATAGATGTTATCATATCATTGAACGTATCTAATGATATGATAAAACGAAATGACTATGCGAGTTTGTTTCGTCAATTCACTGACGTGTTTTAGACATTTTATCAAATCACGAAACGAATCAGGTGAAATGAAAAAACGAAAGCCTTATTCGGCTTAGTTTGTCATTTGATCAAATGACAAAATATAGGCAAATGATAAAATGGATTCCCCATATTAACATTCTCCGTGATTTGGTCATATCTCCAGAGATCTGTTCAAATCTTTGTTTTTGTCATTTCCCTGCGACAGATATTATGTTTATTTGAGTATAAGTTAGTAGTTACTTTATTTATGCGAGAAAATTATTTATTTTTTTATTTTAATGGGTAAAATTGGGGCCTCAATTTCCTTTTTTCACCTGGCTCAGTTACCTAGCCACAGCCCAAATTTTACAACTTACGTTTCACGCGAATGAAGACTTGGGATAGTATCTAACTTAAGACATCGATTCGGGAACTTCTCAGTGTTAAAACTGGAGCAGGATGGATTCAAAGCAACTGTAGGTAGTTGGATTCGTTTCACACCGCTCGCAACTTTGCAGCATGCAGTTCCAATGCAGTAATGTATGGCTTGCAGTTTGATGTCCTTGTGATCAGGTTACTAGCTATATTTGGATGCCGCAAAATAATGTGAAAATTTTGATACAAAATGCATATTTATTTTGGTATTTTAGCATGTCTTGGTTTATTATCCAACTAAACCACCCCAAATCAACCCAATCGAATGATTTAATCGGTTTACGATTAAACTGATTAAGTGTTGCCATACATGCTTCCAGTTTGTATTTAGGTTTTGTTACAAACTACACTTTCCGCTGGCGTTCATGTTATCACAGTGTGTTTGTTTTTTGTACTTTTTTTTTTAGTTTTTAAATGGGTCCTAATGAAACATCGTTGCGGCTTGCCGCAACATTTTGCTGATTGGGGCCCAATTATACTAATCGATGTTTTGTATTTGTTTCCTGCCAAATGTATTTTTTCTCTCTCTCTCTCATACGTAAAAAATATAATGAAATTAATTTACTATTATTTAATTAACTTTTATATTTTAAAGAATTTATTGAAATGACCGATCCTTCTCAATCCACATCAAGGTTCAATGAGGTATATTAAATACGTCATTCAATATCCTGTATGAGTACCAATGAGTAGATACGAATACTTTTCTATTCCACAACCAAAAGCGCGAGACATCTAAGTATGTGAGACACACATGTTTTTTCATGCAAATCCCGCCCTCCTCCACTTCCGCATAAATAAACATAACGCTGCTAAATACAAAAGCGACACATTTAAAAAAATGCTACTTTTGCAATGCAAATGATTTTGATATTTTTTTAATTGTTTCGCTTTTATATTTAAGAAGCGATATAAGACAGACTCAACTATCACAAAAACACAATAGGCAAACCCATTTCAAACTCTAAACGAGCTCGATGAAAACAAATATTGTGTCACACAAAGGTTATCGTTGATATTTGGAACACCATGAATTAGTGACTTGAAGCCGTGATGGCCTAGTGGTTTGACCTATAGTCTCTCAATCAGAGCTGGGTTCAAACCCGGGCTCGCACCTCTGAGTTTGTCGGAATTTATGTGCAAAATTACATTTGTAATTTACCATGAGCTCTACGGTGAAGGAAAACATCACGAGGGAACCTGCGTACACCTGAGAAGAAAATCAATGGTGTATGTGTTCCCAATCCGCACTGAGCCCGCGTGGGAACTACGGTCCAAGCCCTGTTCTGAGAGGAGGCCTGTGCCCAGCAGTGGGACGTATATAAACTGAGATGATGATGACGTAGTAGCTGATTAACAAGATAAAAGGTTTTATTTCAGTATTATTGTACCACGTCTAATTATGCTCGACTACTCTCTCCATAAACACAAGAATGCCCTAAAACAACTAGAGTACAATAAAAACAGCAGTCGTTTTCCTCACCATTTCCCTTCTACTCCAATGGGTCCACGATAGCTTCAATTAAAGCAGCGACTTGAGAAAAAAAAGAATCAAATTCAATTGCCGTAAAGTTGGGGCGAGTGTCGCAGCAGGCTCAGAGTTTTTTAATCAAATGGTTGAGCCAACGAGTAGAGATCGGGAGTCGTTAATATGTAAGGTTGTTATGTTGCCTTGGTGATGCTAATGAAAGTGCGCGCAGAGCCTAATGCTCCTAATGACTATTTGCATGAAAATCAAAACGAGTAGAGATCGGGAGTCATTAATATGCAAGATTTTTATATGGCTTTAGTGATGCTATTTCCAGAGTGCGGAATTTTCATGGCAAAGTCGAATGTTAATTGAAAGAACGCCGAAGTATGAAAAAGACGGAAGAAACATCGACTCAAACGGCCGTGCACCTGTCAAAATGACAACCTTACAAAATCGCTCAAAAATGTCTGCTTACTCAAAAGCAAATTTAGCCATGTTGCGTAGGCGGGTGTCTCGGTTTCTCTTAAAGGTTCTATTGTATCCTTTCGTCAGCCCACGCGTTCCAGTCTTAGGCTGTTAATTTTCAAAGGTCATATTTAAATTAAACGACAGGAGATTTTTGTGATGAAGTGAACATGAAAGAAGATGAAAATGAGATAGCAAACGGTTCGTTTTGTAAAATACGTATTAAGTATAAGTTTCAAAGAGCTATAACTCAAAAAGTTGCTGATGAATAGACTTCATATTTGCTACGACAGGGGATTGGACCTTGGACTTCAAGCTATGTAGACAAGTGTTCTAACTACTAAGCTATCCGGTCGTCCTTATGTAATTTGATACATACCCCGAAAATGATATTATTTCATAGTGACCCTGCCAGGATCAATAACTAGCCAAAAGGAATAATCCAGTGTTCACATCGGACTTTACTCGCAACGATCAGAATTTCACGTGTCAGATCACGAGGTAATATGTAATCAAATTACCGTCCGTAAGAGGTAATAAAGTTATCTAGAAGGTAATTAAATTACGCGTGGAATTTCGACGGCGCTCGTATCGCACGGTATTACAAAGGTTAATATTGGGGGTAAAAATGTACGTGTGCATTATGTTGAAGTTAGGTATCTAGTTGAGCTTTTTGGTTTTAGGTACTTAAATCGAAATGCATTTTTAATGCTACCTTTAGCATTTTAAATTCAAGTAACACAGTGGTTTCACTAGTTTAAACTAGGGATCACTATCTGTATCGAAATTATTTCCAAACATCCTCTTCCATAATTTAATTATTAATTTTATAGTGGGTACGCCTTAATTATTAATGTTTTGCTACAACATATGACTGGTTAAATTTTTGAAGTCAAATTATTTACCTACACAGAGCAGAAGGATGGAGTTCAAAAAGTTGGACACCTTTATCCGTTAGTTGGGATTAGAATGAAAGTTTTCCATTGTGACACGAAAATTACCCATACAGTATGGTAAATTTTCGTATCACAACGGAACTTTTTACAGTCAGTCGTCATGTATGATTAGATTATCTATAGGTACAATTTAATGTGGTCCAACTTTTTGGTCGTTATCTTTTATGGTTTTCTGGCTACATTTCTGTTCATCTTATTAACGCGCGAGCAAAGCGTTTCCGTTTCAGCTAGAAAGATAGTTTCCTGTATCTCTAGTAAGTACAGTTGTCTAATGTCTATATTCTTTTACGAGTCGCATTTGTCAACCGATAGTCTTGAAACTTAATAAGCAGTTCGATAATTAGATTTTTTTCATGATAGCTCAGCCGTGGGAGTTAAAACGTAAAAAATATCATATTTCAGTCATTTCGGAAAACTTGTGAGGTGTCCAACTTACAAAGTTACTATCAAATCAAATCCAGAAAATTATTTCTGTAAGTGAGGCCGTTAAAAATTAATGTAAAAGACCCAATTAATTTTTAACCCCCGACACAAAAAGAGGGGTGTTATAAGTTTGACCGCTATGTGTGTGTATCTGTGTCTGTCTGTGGCATCACAGCTCTTAAACGGGTGATCCGATTTGGATGCGGTTTTTTTATCTGAAAACAGGTTTCTTCGGGATGGTTCTCAGACATGTTGAGCCAAACTGGTTGAGCCGTTTCAAAGTTATCAGCTCTTTTGTTAGCTACGGCTGCGGCAGAGATCTTAAACGCATAATGGGCATTTACTTTATTAATTTTCAAACATATGTGTGACCAAATTGCGTTGGGGGTTTTTAAAATTTGTAATTTATAGTGGGATGTAAGGGGGCCCATTCTCTATCTTACGGGCCTCAAGTCAACCTCGCCTGCTCGTGGTATACCCTGCCGATCAATAAACGAGGCTCTCACGACCCACCAACTCGCACTGAACCAGCGCGGTGGGCTTATGGTCCATTCCTTCTCATGACATGAAGTCAAGAGGAGAGGCTTTTGCCCGCAGTGGGACGCAATAAAAAAATTATAATATGAGTTGGTCATTCTGAGAGCAAAACGTCCTGTGCTGCGTTTAATATATTTTTACCAGCGCATTCGGAAACATTATGATTGCTAAGAAGAATGCTTATGTGCCGCAAGAAACTTAGCATTAAGTAATTTTTTTCTAAGAACTAGTGGTTAGTTCCAGTGATCCAAGACTTTGCTACAGACTTTTTTTACACAGACTACAGTTTGTACGATTATAGTCAAGAAGCGTGCGTGCGTGATAATGTCTATCCCGGGATGCGATCTCGTTACCAGGATAATATGAGTAGGCGGGACATATTGAGATAATTACATAGCTTGTGCTACTTAGCTCCATTGCTTCTATAGAGGGTAACTACGGAGTAAACTTAAACAAAAGGCATCGCCTAGGTCATCTAGGCCAGTGTTCCGCAAAGGGTGTGCCGCGGCACACTGGTGTACCGTGGTCATTAGTTGGTGTGCCACGGAAAAATAAGGGTATCTTTTAGGTTCTGATGATTATTAATAATAATAATAATAACAAATTTATTTCATACTAGGTCCATATTTTGTTAGTTACAAAGAAATACTTAAGAGATTATTAGCACAATAACAAAAATCAAAATAAATCCAAATCAAATAAAACTAATTTGAATAAAAAGTTACTCAAAAATGAATTAAATAAATTCCAAACGAATCAAAATTAAATCAAATCATATCACACCAAATCAAATTAAATTGATTAAATGAAAATAAATAAAATTATATCAAAATAAATTAAAAAAATAATAAATCATATCACGTCACAAAGAAATACTGTAAAGGACTGTATCTACCTGAAGTTTAGTCGTGCTTGCTTGCACGCTTGCTTGCACGCTTACTTGCACGCTTGCATGCTTGCGTGCATGCATGCTTGCTTGCATGTTGCTTGCATCTTGCTTGCATGCTTTCTTGCTTGCCTGTATGCTTGCTTGCTTGATAACTTGGGTCTTTGGAATACTCATGGTACACGCGAGCGAAGCCGCGGGCAAAAGCTATTTAATAATAAATGTTGATTAAAAACTGATTTTTCATTTATGGTGTGTCTCCAAAAATTTTAGTTTTCCCAGATGTACCTTAAAACACAAAAAGTTTGCGGAACACTGATCTAGGCTAGCCACATTGTTTTGTAATCTGTTCTCAGTTCTGTCGTTGTAGAACACACACACACACACACACACACACACACACACACACACACTCACACACACACACACACACACACACACACACACACACACACACACACACACACACACACACACACACACACACACACACACGCACAAACTTCGCATTAATAATACTATGTACTAGGATTGCATGATAGCCATATAATTGACAACCTCTTTGATGAAACCATCTGTTTATGGTTAACCCACCACAGAGCCTCCCAATTGTTTACAAACTCGAATGAACCCGTAAGATCCAACAAACAACTCCACACATAATGTACCTAACAGATAACTTTATATATTTTGAACAAAAGACAGCAAGCTAACCAAAAACCGCGCCCCGAAGAAATCCCGAACTCGACAAAGGGAAGCATCCCCTTAATTTGAGTAATTAATTCTGAGCAGCAATCATTATTCTTGCGTGTAACGGGTGATAAAAACAGCTTGAAGAATCCTTGTGTTGGGATTTGGTTTGACAGAGGGATTCCCGGAAAAGGAGGGTGAATGCTTGTTAATAGTGAACCGAGAAGAAAAATGACTACGACGACAATGCGATTGGAAAGCTTTAAAAAATGTCATCATTATCTTTAGTCGGAAGACGTTCATTGTTGCTCAAAGGGCTCCCCAGAGGCGGGCGGGCACTATAGTGCAGGGTGTGCGTCGCACACAGGCGCAGCGGTATTAGGGGTAGGGTAACCATTTGTGGCAGATATCTGCCATTTGGGCAGATTTGGCCCTTAAAATTTAACTCTGGCAGAATAATCTGACGATTTGAAAAAGATGGGATGGGATCATCATCCCAGCTTATACATATACGTCCCACTGTAGGGCTCAGGCTCCTTTTAGAATGAGAGGGCTTGGCCGTAGTTCCCACGCGGGCCCAGTGCGGATTGGAAACTTCACACATAACACTGAAGTCCTTTCTCAGGTTCCTTCGCGATGTGTTCCTTCACCGTAAAGCTCATGGTAAATATCAAATGTAATTTTGCACAGCACAGGTTTGAACTCACGGCCTTCTGCTTGACATCATATGTCAAACCACAAGGCCACCAGATCTTACATGCCAAAGGTGTTGTGGTTTAATGTCCAAATGTGGAAATGTAATGATAATGGTAGATAGAGCTGCCTAATCTACTTTTTTTTTACAAAACAATCCGTTATCTTTCCATTCTGCTTTCCTAAAATCTTCCACGCGGAGGAACTCACAGCCAAATCCGTCGATAAGAGCCCACGAAGCAAATCTTGCGGCTTTTTCCAGACGTGGAAAAATGGCGTTTGTTTTTTGAGACAAGAATAACTCTCGCTCGGCTGGATAATTACTTGAGCAACCCTTCGTCGTCATGTGGATTTATGGGGCGATGATTTTTTATCTTTATCTTCGTCGTTATGGCGAAAAGAGACGCATAATTAATTAAATGTAACGATTACACAAATGTAACCAAAGCATGTTAAGTAATAATTTTCCTTCCTTATTTCTAAGTGAATTACTTAAGTAATACATTATTAATGTGTATTTTTTCGAACGGCATGTTTAATTCAAGGACTGGGAAGCCCAGCCCAAAGAACTGCGAAGCTTGAGGTACGGGGTTTGATTCTCGGTTGGGAAGATATTCATCATCGTCATCCCAGCCTATATACGTCCCACTGCGGAGCACAGGCCTCCTTTCAGATTGAGAGGGTTTTATTTATTTTATTTACTTATTTATTTATTTTCCCACGCAGGCCCAGTGCTGATTGGGAACTTCACACACACCATTGAATTTCTTCTCAGGTACCTATGTGCAGGTTTTCTCACGATGTTTTCCTTCGCTCATGGTAAATTTCAAATGTAAATGATTTCCGCAAAACTCCGAGGTGCGAGGAGCCCCCCTTAAATATTTATTTTATTTTAGTTTAATTATTTATTTTTAAAGTGAATATAATATAACTAAATATTCTGTGAATATTTTAAGCCTCTACGTGTTGCCGTTATCAATATCGAGCAAAAACGAGCAAAAAAAATCACGTTTGTTGTATGGGAGCCCCCTTAATTATTTTATTCTGGTTTTTTAGTATTTGTTGTTATAGCGGCAACCGAAGTACATCATCTGTGAAAATTTCAACTGTCTAGCTATCACGGTTCATGAGATATAGCCTGGTTACAGACAGACAAACGGACGGACGGACAGCGAAGTCTCAGTAATAGGGTCCCGTTTTTACCCTTTGGGTACAGAACAGAACCCTAAAGATTACGTATCAAGTATAAAAAAGATTAGATGTCTCCGAAACATAGCAGTTACATCTTTAGGTACGATACGTAAGGTAGGTAGCTATACATATATGCCCTGGGGTCACTCTGAGTCCATCCTGAATAAGATGTATGGGCCATATCGCACGTCGCGATGGATTAATCTTGGGTCTTTGATCACTGAGCTGAGGGACATGTAGATATACATACCTATCATAATGTTCTACTGATATTATAAGGTATCGCCACGAGAGTTGAGGTCACGCACACAACATCATGTCACGTAATGACAGCGGGATTTTGAGATTTATTCGTACCGATAGCAAGTTCAACAGACTCAACAGTGAATTACAAGATTGACTAAAAATTTCTCCAACCTATTTCGTTAGGAATTATTTAAGAAAATACATCTAGTTCAAACAAAACTGAAAATGTTTTTTTTTGATCTACTTTATTTAAATCAGATACCTAAGCATATTTTTCGTTATTCATCAAAATCGATTTTTTTTTGTTGCGACTATTTGTTTTATTTTAAAAATAAATTATATGAATAAAGAAAAATTATAATTATGTACTTATAGTATTGTGTAGGTATAATAACTAATAATTAAATAAATAAATATCACGGGACAATTTCACACCAATTGTCCTAGTCCCAAAGTAAGCTAAGCGTAGCTTGTGTTATGGGTGCAGGGCAACGGATAAACATACTTATATAGATAGATACATACTTAAATACATATTAAACACCCAAGACCCGAGAACAAAATATTCCTATTATTCATACAAATATCTACCCCGACGCGGGAATCAAACCCGGGACCTCAAGCTTCGTAGTCAGGTTCTCTACCTACTAGGCCATCTGGTCGTCTAAATATTATAAGATCATATAACTCACATTTTCATTCACTCACTCATTTCATTCATTCACGACGACCAGACGACCTATGGTTTTTAGACGACCAGATGGCCTAGTGGTTAGAGAACCTGACTATGAAGCTTGAGGTCCCGGGTTCGATTCCCGTGTCGGGGCAGATATTTGTATGAAAAATACGAATGTTTGCTCTCGGGTCTTGGCTGTTTATGTATTTAAGTATGTATCTATCTATATAAGTATGTTTATCCGTTGCCTAGTACCCATAACACAAGCTTGCCTAGCTTACTTTGGGACTAGGTCAATTGGTATGAATTGTTCCATGATATTTATTTTATTACTTATTTTATTTTATTCACATCTTGGTATACTTTTTACTTAGCCGCGACGTCACTGGACCGTTTTTCAAACTTCGACGCGGTTTATCTTTGTCAGTTTCTGGTTGATTGTCAAAAAAGTAGCCCAATATTTCTTAATAATCTTAGTGACGGATTAATTACAACATTTTGTTATACAGGACACTGCCCATTTGAAAATCATTAAGCACACAAAATTAAATGTATATTTTATTTTTTATTTTTTCTACTATACAACACGTGGCGATGGTATAGTAGCGCAATGAAACTTCGTCACTTTTGACCTTAACCCGTTGACATAGAGTCGAAAAGTAACGAACCTTTTCATTCCGCGTTTGTACACAAACACTAATGCCAAGCACTGCCTGACTCATGCTTGTGCAAATTCTCTCATCCTGTTTTCGCGGGATTGGCTCGTTTGGCCGCACCAAGACGCAGGAAATGCAGGATTAGCCCATTGAAATGATTGCTTTATTTATATTCAAATGAACAGTTTCTTGTATCTCATCTGAGTAAAACATAGGATATACGCAACCACTTGATAATATTGATACTATAGCAACATTAAAACAATCCAAGTCTACCCTAAACTCGTCCAGCAATCCCTTACTTTACAGCCTCTGTAGTAATCTACTATTTTAATTGTCTAATTTACCTACCAAAAGTAGCCCCCATGTTTAAAATTCATTCTTCGTTACACATCTGTCTTTGTGTCACCGACTGATAAATGTATATCAAATTTTAATTCAATCAGTTCTTTTGTTTCGGAATAAATTACTGTGATAGTCGGACAAAAGGTACTGACACACGAGTAATCTCAAAAGGGTTCCCATTCTTCCTTTTGAGGCACGGAATCCCAAAAAACATAAAATATTCAGTTAGCCTCTTCACAAGCCACTTTGCGCAAACTATGTCGACCTCAATGTCCTATCAAGCGACTCACATGACCCATTTTTACTATTACTTAAAAATATATCATACTCACTTATGACGAAGTTACGGAGAAGGGTCGACCCTCGTTAAGGGTGTTCATTCAAGGATTTTCACCCCAGGGCAATGGGGCAAAAGTTGGCTTTTATACCCTCAGGTGACAGCCCTTACTTTGATATTACAATTTTATGTCATCATCATCATTATCATCCTTTTTAGGGTTCCGTAGTCAACTAGGAACAATATTTGACGTGATAACGTCTAATAAATCGATGAACGATGGATGGCGATGGCGATGGACGCCGACGAAAAAGGATGACGCAATGTAACGTACATGTACTTACAAGTTATTGCGTCTTCGTGCATTGTAGCGCGCGCAAGGATGTACATACAATCTTAGTACTAGCGCTCCGGTAATTTTAATGGGGTTGAAAATTCATTGATTTTGCCGTAGGATGCACGGTTTTCAAGATATTTGACAAAACACCAGTTCTCGTCCGATCACCGAGGTTAAGCAACGTCGGGCGTGGTCAGTACTTGGATGGGTGACCGCCTGGTTTCATTTTGTGTTTTGAATGTTTTGTTATGACGTTGTCACGTTAAACTATCGTCCGTAAACCGACTTTACAGACAACCGGTTTTTTATACAATATAGGCTTGCGTTTGGCGAACTTTGGCCATGGAATCACGCCTGATGGAAAGCGAAGATGAGGCCCACAATGGAGTACGCTTACCTAGTAAATGCTCATTCACCCTATTGAAAGCGGCCAAATTGTAGTGTTCAGGGAACATAGTCGCATGCCAGTCCGTGGCAAGACCAAGTGCTTGAAGGTGACGAAAAACATCGTGAGGAAACCTGCACAGCACACGCCTGCGAAGAAATTCAATGGTGTGTGTCAAGTGCCCAATCCGCACTGGGCCCGCGTGGGAACTACGGCCCAAGCCCTTTAATTCTGAAAGGAAACCTGTGCCTCGTATATAGCCTGAGATGATGATGTTGATGATACCGTTTTTATTACCTGGGACACGACCCTACTCTATCTGAGTAGGCTTTAGGGTATGTAGCGTTAAAGCTCCAAACGCTAAGTAATATTCTAACTAGTATGAACGAGTTCGCGGTACGGTACCGCACAACTGTTCATACAAGTTAGAATATTACAACCGTCACCGCCACCGCACCGCCACGCCACCGCTATCTGTGCGTTTGGAGCTTTAGGGTGCCTTTCCACCAGAGATGTGCTATGCAGCTATGCTGCGAAGATGTGAAAGCTACGCTACGAAAGTGTGTGACCGTTTCCACCAATGCTAAGCTATGTAGCTGTGCGAGGCAGCTGTGCGAACAAGATGTGTAGCTCGAGCTATGCGATGTATCTAAAGGGGCGCGCGACGCGGCAGCGCGGTGAGGGGGGCAACCATCCATAGCACGCATCCATAGCACGCATCCAGTGCACGCATCTTTCCATCATAGCTTAGTTGAACCCGTTTCCACCAGTGCTATGCTATGTGGACCAATGAACATGATTCGGTGGATATCAGACACATCCATAGCAACGTGCTACCCTGCAAAACCCTAAAACGCAGTAAGAGCAAAATAGCGATTAGACCATTAATGTTCCTTACGCTGTGCTTGTTATAGTTCAACAAACGTAAAAATCCTCTTACTGCGTTTTAGAGTCTGTAGGGCAGCGTAGCGTAGCACATCTCTGGTGGAAAGGCACCCTTAAGGGCGCTATCTCTTGAGGGCTGCAAAGCTCACTGCAGTTCAAAGGCTTACCGCAAGTTTGCTCGGATTCTTTCGGCTTTGTTTGTGATCGGACTGGACTCAGTTTGTTTGCGAGAGCAGATAAGGCTTCGGTTTTTGACAAGCGAAGCGATTACGAGAGTTTTCAACATTGTTTAAGTTAGTTATGTTTAGTTATAGTCTTAGTAATTTTTATTGTTACAAAATACATTCCAAGTAAATATCTATTATACTAAATTAAATAATAACATAAAAATAAACCTATAAGGCAAATAATAATAGTAATAATCTTTATTATAACTTACCTACCTTCTTTAATTAATTGTCTACTCAATGTTTAAGTTTTTGGAAGAGCGAGGCCTCCTAACACAAGTTTCGACTTAATGGGAGGTCTCAACCTTATATGTAAAAATTTAACCTTTGTTAAATGCAAATAAAGTTTTTTTTTTTATTCATAAGCTTGAGGTCTCGGGTACGACTTCTGGGGCAGATATTACAAGTATGTGGATGAATAGGTTAAGTTCTTGTTAAAAAAATAATTTTCAATAAGAGTTTTTTTGTTGACTGTACTCAAATTTGTCATCTTATCTTCATGAATAATTTTAAATTTATCATTAATTAACACAAGTTCTCAGCTATTAACAAGCTTTTATTTAACTCTTTTATGCAAATATTTCCGTTTGAAATTTGCGATCTAATTTTCAAACAAATTTGATATTGTCACAATTTAAGTTCGTATAATAAATGTCACACGTTATACACTGTGACACGAGAAATTTTTAGATATTACTAGCTGTTGCCCGCGACTCCGTCCGCGAAGAATAGGGGTATAAAAATAGTTACGACCAGACCTACCGAATACAGAAAAAAAGTTTCATAAAAATCGGTCATGCCGTTTCGGAGGAGTTCGATAACAAACACAGTGACACGAGATTTTTATGTATTAATTAGATTTAGATGATGTTCACTTCCTTTTGTTTGCTCTCCTTGAATAAATAAATAAAAATAAAAAAATATTTAGTCTCCACATGCCAAAACTACTTGTTAGGACTATTAGACACCCAGAAATGGAAATTTTGTAATTTGTAATAATCGTACGATAGATTAGGTACCAACGAAGCGTTACTATTGGTTTGCGATCATTTGCGACTTTCGTTTTTCACAATTGGATTTTTGACTCTAGTCTCACCTATAATTATTGTGCATAATATCGTTGGGCGATGGAGAGGGCTATGCTCGGAGTTTCTCTGCGGGATCGCATTAGAAATGAGAAATTCGCGCAGGAACTAAAGTCACCGACATAGCTCGAAGAATTGCCAGACTCAAGTGGCAGTGGGTAGGGCAAATCGCTCGAAGAACTGATGGCCGATAGGGCAAAAAGGTTCTCGAGTGGCGTCCACGGACCGGCAGACGCAGTGTAGGTAGGCCTCCAACAATATGGAGCGACAACCTGGTTAAGGTTGCGGGATCGCGTTGGATGCGAATGGCATGGAACCGATCTGTTTGGCGAGCCTTGGGGGAGACCTATGTTCAGCAGTGGACGTCTTTCGGCTTAAATGATGATCATGATAATATCGTTAGTATTTTTTGTGACACCCTCCTTATCAAGAGCTGTGTTCTTATCAACCGCTAGTCGTAACCACAGCTGCGGCTTGTAAGGATCCCTTGTTGGACTTGTAGCATTAGCATACACAATCTAAAAACAACCCAACACGGTTCCGATGGGCCCTTTCGATCCCTACAGGGTTACCACAAGACAAGTAAGGCTTAAGCGGGACGCTGATGAAATATGATAGTAATTTTCAAGTGGTCAGTGTAAGCTCCCGTGGCCGAACGGTTGACGAACTGCTTCTTAAGATGAAGGTCGAGGGTTCAAATCTGGGCTACTGAATTTCTATTTTTAATTGGAACGAAGTAAAAAAGTCGTAGTGGCCTAGTGGTTTGACCTATATGGTCTCTCAAGCAGAGGGTCGTGGGTTCAAACCCGGGCTCGCATCTCTGAGTTTTTTTGGAATTTTCGCACCTCTGAGTTTTTATGGAATTTAAGGGCGAAATTACATCTGAAATTTACCATGAGCTTCACGGTGAAGAAAAACTTCGTTAGGAAACCTGGACATACCTGAAAAGATATTCAATGCGCGGGTCCAATCCGCACTGGGCCCGCGTTTTTGATACATTTGATACAGATTGTACGGTGACGGACATAATTTGATTGGCCAATGTGGAACGCTGTCATATTAAAACTACCAATCCGTCTGCTAGCAGCATGTTTGTAAACAAACACTAAAAGCACTATGACAACGTTCCATGTACTTACGCTTCACAATAATTTAAGTCATTAATGGTACCTACTAAAGTGGCTTATTTGTATATGCACAATATTTTTTTCTCTAGAGACATGAAATTTTATACGTGTGCTTTTCATACGCGACCACGATGTAATTATTGGGAATTTTAGAATCTTCAAAGAAGCTGGTTAAAGCTAATGTTACAAATCAGCGATGCGTAAAGAAGGTCTCCATAATGAGGTATCAGGTTTATCTATGTGCTTGTTGAAGAGTTATACAATGAGGAAAATATAAAATTGACAGAGATTGATCATTGTTTGATCGAGAGTGGAGTGATTATAATATGACAATACAATACAATATTCGTACCTATTTCGCATTTGGCGTTTGCAATTAAAACGATTTTTATTTGCTATACACCGTGAAATTTTAGTGGTTGTTTTCCCGAAACGAGGTGATTTAGTTTCGATTGTACAATCGATTTCTAATTACTATTTTGACTAGAGTCAAAAATCCAATTGTGAAAAACGAAAGTCGAAAATGACCGCAAACCAATAGTAACGCTTCGTTGGTACAAGTAGCGTACGATCGTACGATAGATTAGGTACCAACGAAGCGTTACTATTGGTTTGCGATCATTTGCGACTTTCGTTTTTCACAATTGGATTTTTGACTCTAGTCAAAATAGTAATTATAAATTGATTGTACAATCGATACTAAATCACCTCGTTTCGGGAAAACAACCATTAAAATTTCACGGTGTATACATATATTATGCTATGAGTAGTATGTGAAAGCTATAACTAAAATTTGGCTGACAAGATTGAATGCGATCAAAGGTTTAATGCTATTTTACACGAATCTTGCTAACAAAGTTTAATACAAATAAACGTGCAAAGTCATATTACCGTGTCTCTACAATTGTAAATGTTTCTCACAGTATTTCCAACGCGGGCAAAGTCGCGTGTTAAAACTAGTATAACATACTTGAAGGAAGTCTCGATGTATCGACTCATGTGGCCACCCTGCCGGTGAAGGGTCTGTAAAGGTTTTCATAACACGCCACGAAAACAAAGGTTAAACTGGACAAGAAATTAGATTGGAACTTTCTGGGGCCGCATAATGTTGAGTTGATGGATCCTAACTTATGTCCGTCGTAAAAATTTATAGTTGCCCTTTGAAATTTTATCGGTCGATTTGGGATATTTTACATCGAAGTTAAGTTTTTAACTTACGGAGCAGAGACTTGGGTAACAACGAAAGCTGTGGTCGAAAAGCTCCGCGTTGCCCAAAGAGCAATGGAGAGAAAAATGGTTGGAGTAACAAGGAGAGACAGGAAAACCAACAAATGGCTCAGAAAGCAAAGTAAAGTCGCCGACATTGGTAGAAGGATAGCGAAGCTCAAATGACAATGGGCGGGACATATTGCCTGAAAAACCGATTCGTGGTGTAGAGCTGTCCTGAATTGGAGACCATGGGAACAGAAAAGACCAGTGGGCAGACCGCAAATGAGATGGAAAGACGACATAAAAAAGGTGGCGGGCAGCAACTGGACTCTAACTGCCCAAAATAGATCGGAATGGAGGAGGTTGAAGGAGGCCTACACCAAGAATTTCGTAGAAGAAGGCTGAGAAGAAGAAGAAGACATAGAAGTGGATGAAAAGTGGAAAATAAAAGCTTTTTAAGACATACATTTTGTAAGGGTTGACCGCTTTCTGCTTCGTAAGCAAGATTAAAAAAAAATAAGAAAGGGGGTAATTAACATAATTAACAGACAATAATTGTAAAAATCATTGTTTTGGGTTCTATTGCGCTAATAAATAGCCCTAGTGACAGTTTTTCTCAAATATCTTCATTGTACAGACACCGACTTGTTACAGATTTATCATATGTATAGAAGATAGATTGGCGTTTTTACATTTTTTAAATGTCGTTGAACCAGACAGAAATGGAATGGTATATTTTTTTAATTTAATGTGAACTTCAAAAGCACTGCTTTTTGATATCATGCAGTGCAATGACGACTTCTTTGATTTTTTTAGAAATATCTTTTATTTGATCAAAATGTCTCACGTGACGCCTCATATGACCCCTTTCTTCATAAATGCTTGATAAGACTACGCTAACTAAAACATAAAACTACTGCCACTTAGTCTTTCTCATTTACCTGCCCAGACATAGGCTAAACAAATGTTACCACAATATTTTGATAACATTTTTACGGATAACAGGGTTATTTTACAAGATGTAAGTTTGACGGACAATATAACAGTTTTCTTTATTTGTCGTATTTTCCAATTTAGGTCACGTCTACCCTAGAATGGAATCTTTTTATCGTGCTGGTACTAAAATTTCATATTCACCCTGTGTTCCCTTTTCAAAGGGAAATCGTGGGTGGGAGACAACCTGTAAACAATGAAAACTTACAATAAAATTATTTTAGGAAACTACCGCTTACCTTTTTTAACGTATAAAACTGACCTCGATCTATCTTACTGCAGAGCCTAATAACTTTGCAGCAGTCTACTCGCGTTGTGTATATTTTGCATATTGTAGATTTTGCCCTAGGTGACATTTTGCGTTTTGGACATTTTGTTTTTGTTTTGTTTGTTTTGTATTGTTTTGACGGCCGGATAGCCTAGTTGTTAGAGAACCTGACTACGAAGCTTATATAGGGTCCCGGTTTCGATTCCCGGTTGGGGCAGATATTTGTGTGAAAAATACGAATGTATGTGCTCAAGTCTTGGATGCTTAATATGTATTTAAGTATGTATTAATATATATAAGTATGTTTATTCGTTGTCTAGTACTTACCTATAGTACAAGCTTTGCTTAGTTTAGGACTAGGTCAATATGTGAATTGTCCCGCGATAATTATTTATTTTATTTATTTAAGCTTTAACGAGCCCTTGGTTCTGGAAATACAGACGATGGGAGCCATTCCATTCCTTACCAGTTAACGAAAATCGAAAAAGCACGGTGTATAATACGGCTAATGCTTTTAAGTAGACAATGCCTTTTACCAGAGTTAACCGTGCTTATGTTAGTCAAAGAAATTCCTTAAGATGTTTATACACCATCACACGACGTACCTACTCCCGCATAAAAGTCAAGTAATTTACGAGGCAGGTAACTTAAGGATATGAATATTTTATAAGAGAAATGGCCCGTGAACGGTAGCGAAGTTCCGTAAGTCGCTCACCCATTAAATATTTTGTGGGGCTAAACAGGGAATTTTTCCAGAATGTTTTAGAGCTAATAAGGGGGAGTTATCACACTGCTGGCGCCGTGGAATGGTTTTATTGGGGGGCTATGGCATTGTTGCATTAGCGAATAAACCAATACAATGGAAAGTCTACTTGGATATCTATCGATTACCCGAAGTTCATGTGCCATATTGTATCGTTTTCCATAATAGTGATTTATTTCTGAAGTTGTTTTCTTCAGAATTGTTATTAAACAAATCTAATCTGACCTACTGTAGGTGTACAATAAGATGACAAATAATTTATTGAATCAGGCGTTACTTTGTGGAGGTCCATAATTAAGGAACTGAAACAATTACTTTGCTCACTCGTGACCTGACCTTTTGAGGTCTCGGGTGAGCAAAGTAATTGTTTCAGTTCATTAATATGATGTCATTAAAAAAACTTGAATCAGCACGGTTCTATATTTTTATGGCAAAAGTTTGGAGTGTCAAGTGGAATTATGGCAAACGCCATTCGTCGCGTTATTACCTCGGTCCCGGGCGTAACATCTGCTTAGAGAAATAAAATAAAAATAAATAAAATGGGGACAATCTTACACAGATTGACCTAGTCCCAAACTAAGCAAAGCTTGTACTATGGGTACTAGACGACGATAAACATACTTATATAGATAAATAAATACTTAAATACATAGAAAACATCCATAACTCAGGTAAAAATATTTGTGCTCATCACACAAATAAATGCCCTTACCGGGATTCGAACCCAGGACCTCTTGCTTCGTAGGCAGGGTCACTACCAACTAGGCTAAAGCGGTCGATATTTCTCTATTGTAGCTTAAACTATTCTATGTAATTTATTGAATCAGGCGTTACTTTAACTTTAACTGAAACAATGACTTTTTTTATTATTATAAGTGGGAGGCAAACGAGCAAGCGGTTCATCGGATGGAAAGTGAATACCACCGCCCATGCTCTACCACTACAAAAACCCGCGAAACTTTGCTCACCTGCGACCTTTACGATAGCTACGTGTAAAAAATGCGCGTTCATGAAGTAGTTACGCAAACTCACAAACTCAACTATCACCACCACCAAACTGACGCGTTTGTTAAACGTAGCAATCGTAAGGATGCTGTTGAGCAAAGTCATTGTTTCATTTCATTTATGTATAGTAAAATGGTAATATCCATGGTCATAATAGTAGTAGTACTATGGAAGTATGGATTTTATCACAATGAAATTCCGCCAAAATGCATCCGTTGCTAACAGCAATTGGGGATGTCTAATTTTTTGCAATGTATAGTAAATCGAAAACCATTTCGAGATAAATGCTTTTTAACTCGTTTTCTGTAGTTATTTAATTTTAATATTATGTAATGAATTTATTATATAACAAATAAGCAATGACCTTCATTTGACATTGGTGTAAATTACGTGACCGGTTCAAGTCTTACTTTATTCTGTGTGGTTAGAATTCTTCACAATTTACGCGTGGATTATACTACGGAGTTTGATTTGGACCCGCTGTCTGACATCTAGCACTTTGTCAGTGCCAGTAAAGTGACACAGTGTAGAGTGTACCACTACGCAAAAAATAATTAAAGGGTTTGCCTTATCGTACGCATTTAGATAGATTTAGAAATTTGGCATTGTGGGAGCCTTCAATTATAATCTGACGTCATCAACTAAAATAGTTTCAATAATTAATTTTGAAAAAAGTAGAGAACTAAATGACAAAATATTGAAATTAGTTTCTTATAATTGACTTTTCTGTACAAAAAAAAATATAAAAACCACTGGTAATTTTTTTAGACATTCCCAATTCAAAGCATTGTCAAATTCCGGCCACAATTTGTGCACCATATTATGTTAACCTACGCTTTGTGCGGCTTCAGCGTTTGTAACGTCACTCGAGCGTACAGGTTAAGCGGTTTAGAGTCGTGAGAGATTTAAGACAGTTTATGTGCCTTTAAAATTAATGTTCGTTTGCATACTAAGGCCACGCGACTTGGAATTGGATTTTGAGCTAAGCCTTTGGCTTTGGTCTATATAAAGATAAACGTGGTAATTTCATTCATGTCGTACGTAAACTTGCGTATAGATGGCGCTGGCGCTTTGCAACAAAAAGATCCTACGTATGTGAAATAACTGTTGCGAAAATGCATTGAGACATCTTGCTATACATAGGGGTTACTACGAAATTCGAAGTTCGTATCGTTCCGTCCCTTTCACTTAAATAAATAAATAAATATTCGGGACCCCCTTTAATTTTTAATGTTAAGTATTTTATTGCCATTATTTTTTGCTCTACCAGCCATAGAAGTCTGCCTGTCTATTACGGTATTTGATCCTAAAGTCAACCAATTTGATTCCTTGGGCACAATAAAACCTTGTCGCATTAACTACTATAGTATTTCAAATCATTTATTTTCTCGATGACAGCTCCCGTAGAATGTAACTTTGTTTAATTACGCAAAAATTAACTTTTAAATGCGAGGTATAAAAAATACGACAACTGCCTAATTTTTTTCCTTGATCCTATATAATATTCATCTAAGACAAATTGAGTCCATAATATGCAGTAGTTTTTTTTAAAAGTACGATAAATAATAAACGTTTTAATAAAGTTATATTCTATGGCAATACAAATGTCATGTTATGATTGCCATAGAATGTAACTTTATTAAAACGTTTATTATTTATCGTATTTAAAAAAACCACTGCATATATGGACTCAATTTGTCTTAGATGAATATTATATAGGATCAAGGAACAAAATTAGGCAGTTGTCGTATTTTTTATACCTCACATTTAAAAGTTAATATTTGCGTAACTAAACGCAGTTACATTATACGGGAGCTGTCATTGAGAAAATAAATGATTGGAACTACTATACATGATTACAACGTCAGTACGGGTCAAAGGATTATCAACTTTCCGATCACAAAATGTAGTAAACGTAAATAGTTTTTTCGCTCCAGAAAATGAGAAGAAAAAGAACTTTTGACACACGGACAGTGACAATTCAAGATATTAATATACAAGCAAACTCCTTTCCTATTTATTACCGTTGACACATATCATAGAAGATAAACAAATTGATTCATTATGACAAGTTCTATATAGTGGCCTAGGAATCAAATTGGTTGACTGTACAGTGTACAGGCCTGTGACAGACAGATATTTATGGCCAGTGTAGCGACATTAATTAGGTTCCCTTCGGGTACGGAACCCTAAAAAGTTTAATTTATTGAATCAGGCGTTACTTTGCGGAGGTCCATATTAATTAACTGAAATGATTATTTTGCTCACCCGCGACCTTACGATAGTTACGTTTATGCAAGAAATCCATGTTCATGCAGTTCCTCCACCTCCACACTGTACGAACACACACAAATCATACAAACCAAGTTTTTCAGTTCCTAAAAAGTTTGTATAAATTAATTATGTAAACTGAATTTTCAAGTGAAATAAGGACCAAGAATTTATCAGTTACACTTCTTTGCTACCAGGATAGCAGAAACGATAGTAGTTTCAATTCAACGAACAGAGTACGGCGTGTTTGAATTGTAAACTAGCGTACCCAGCGTTGTTTGTCACTGTTTGCATCTCTGCGAGCCTGGTACATGCGGGTGGATGGGCGCAAATTTACCTGGGATACCTACTTGGATACATTGTAAACTCCAATAATTATCAAACGACGTACGCTTGTTGTCTAATGCGGGAGCGCTTGCTAGCATCCACCATTAATGAACTGATACAATTACTTTGCTCACCCGCGGCCTTAAAAGGTTATTAACGCGTATTAAGGGATAACACTACTTTTATACCCGATATTCTCCATCAAAAGGTACGCATATGAAGTCCCCAAACCATAACCCACAACCCCATCCAAACCCCCTAGCCCATGACACAAGCTTTGCTTAGCTTACTTTGGGACTAGCTAGGTCGATTGGTGTAAAATTGTCTCCTGATATTTATTTATTTTTATTTATTATTTTTTATAGCATAATTTTTGCACGAGTGTTCTTCTACGAAAATAACGAGCTGCATTTTTAGGAATTCCCATAGGAATTAACATTGCGTGATTTCAAATCACCTGCCGCTGCTCACGCGTGTGATATTATTTCTTAGATCAGTAATGGTTCCAGTAAATGGCAAAATTACTCGTTACTCGGTCGAATTACTAAAGCTAAAGCTTAGTTTGCACCTGATGCCTTAGTATACTAACGTGTGTTGCTCACTTTACAATGGAGAATGGTAAAAGGTCTAGGAAAATTGAGTAGAAAACGGATGAAAGAGGAACTAAACATTTTCATACAAAATAGATGTCATATTTAAGATACTAGCTTTTACCCGCGACTTGGTCCGCGCAAAATATGAAAATTCAAACCTCTTTGTTCGTTTCCGTAATTACTGTGCTAACCTATAACCTAATTTTGTTTTTGTTTCTTTATGTTTACTAAACCTTGGTATGAGTAACTTGTAATTAACATTATGGATTTTTTAAGGTCCTTTGAATTTGAATATCCCTTTAGGGGTTGATTTTCAAGAACGATTTCTTACGATAAATAGTTACGAGTAAAATTAAAAATTGGACAAGTGTAGCTTCCGAGTTTTCCATTTACCATGTAAAATTTCATATTTTTTCTTCATGTTTTTTAAAGGGTTTTCAAAAAACAAGGAACGACATATATTATTATATTATATGTAAGTTAAAAATTTGGATCTAATGCTTCAGCGGCTTCTAATTAGCACAAAAACATTTTACCCCTAATTCACCCCATTAAGGGTTGATTTTTATCAAATGACTAGCTTTAGCCCGCGACTCCGTCCGCGTGGAATTAGTAATTTGGGCAGCTTATTTTTTTAATTCAATTTGCATTTTCATCAGTTATGGCTCTCCTTAGTTCCTCGATATAAAAAAATTACCCGCCTCCGCACTACCACCCCTGTACCCCCAGAACCCCCCTCCCCGAACCCCCGCACCCCTCGGACCCCCTCCCTCAACCTCCCGCACCCCCCGTCCCCCCCACCGAACCCCCCCGCACAGCCGCGTTCACATTCACCACCGTACTCCCAAGTCAAGCGTGCCTATAGAAGTTTTACTTCAAAAACCACCGATTTTGAAACATTCTTCCGCTCCGCTCCTATTGGTGTTAGCGTGATGATATATAGCCTATAGCCATCTCCGATAAATGGGCTATCTAACACTGAAAGATTTTTTCGAATTGGAGCAGTAGTTCCTGAGATTAGCGCGTTCAAACAAACAAACAAACTCTTCAGCTTTATAATATTAGTAGGTTTAGTTAGATAAATACCCTCAAGTTTGTTTTAGATTGAACAGCCAAAACTTCATTTGACGTCAATCTGTTGCCTAAACGGTTTCAATTTTCTGTACAACACTTCATTCCTTATTTTACCCATTTAGGGGTTGTTTTTCAAAAACCTGTACTTGAAGCTCGCTTATTATATCAGTAAAAAGCTCAGTGCAAAAGGTTAGTTCCTAGGCTTAGTAGTTTGGGTTGTACGTTGACAGGACAAGAAGTCAGTCATTTTGTCAAAAAAAAACGAGATTTTTTTAAATTACCTACCAAATAATAGTATTGGCTAACAAAATTGCACATGATTATTGTATGATTCAAAACTTTAGTACAGTACCTATCTACAGATTCTCTCAAAAAATATTTAAGCGAAACTTCACATAAATCTAAAGGAAAGTTTTGGTGACAAATCACGGATTCCTTTGTTTGGCGAGTCTTTAAAACTGCATAATGCGTTATGTTCCGTTGCTAGATTTAATTTTCCATTTGCAAGCGTTGTCACATAAAACAATGTTATAGAGCATTGCAAACGGAGCTGTCATAATAATTTTGTAGCCTTAGTTAGATCTAGCTGATCGTAGAATTTTAAGTTTAAGCATTTCACTATACATATAATAATAATATGAGATGGTGACTCAGTCGCTAGGTGTCTCTTTCTGCCCAACTTAGGGGTCTATTACGACTAGTTTCATTATTGGTTCCTTTGATGGAACTAGTTAGTTGGATTTTTTTTTCCAGTAGTTACATTCAACGAAGAGGGATTCGTTAATGGAACTAGTTGGACTTTTTTTCCTAGTACATAGTTACATTAAACGCAAATGCTAAGCTTGGAAAGGGCGCAAAGATCTTTGTTAAAGGTTTGACGTTTAGCCCATATAGATTTCCGACAAAATTACTTTATGAAAAATGCCAGGTTTTAACTGTAAGGCAGTTGTATGTATTGTCATTGGTAATTAAACAACATAAGATTACACCCTATCCTATGATAAGGATAAATGTACCTCTAAGCGTGTACTGACCAACGTTTGCTTGTCTTTTAAATGTCGACTGTCAACTACTAAAAGACAGCAAAGGTTTATGGCCATCTATTTATATAATAAACTTAATAAAATCATAAATATGTATTCTCTATCTACCTATGAATGTAAAACCAAACTAAAAATATGGTTACTGACACTGAATTATGAAGAATCTGAGGCGCTGTTACCGTAGACTCGTTGTTGTAACACACACACACACCACAAACACACATACACACACACACACATTCACACGTACGCACGCATCTTTTATTTTTATTTAAGGCTAAATGTATCGCATGAATGGGAGAGGACACTGACTTCTGTAACACAGGTTTCAACCTAGCTCGGAGGTCAGGGTACTTCTATTGTATTTGTACTTAATTGTCAATAAAACATTATTATTATTATTATTATGTTGGTACGGATTTCCGATCACGGGCCCATGGGGACCCGGTCATTTGAAAGGCATTCATGGGGCCAAAGCCAACATGAAGAGGCCTTTGGTACCATATAATATAAATGAGATGGGCGCAACTATGGAGGTCTATCCCCTAATACACCATGAGGATGTGCTAGCGGACAGTCCTCCACAGTTGCCAATCTATTGCCATTATTATTATTATTATAATAATGCAGAGTTAATTTAATGGAACTAAATGGAATGTACGGTCAGCCAAGAAAGTAGTCTACCAGTTTTGACAAAAAATTCTGTGAGATTTAAATATCACTAAGGTTGACATTTCTAACTGTGTGAAGTCATTAGTCATTGGCATCATAATTATTGCAAGGGAAAATCGACCTCGTTTTATCATGACGTGCAAATGAACTTCAACCGTAGGGTGGTAGACCATATTTTTGGCCGACTGTACCGAAGGTTAAATCATTTTATTAATAGGCAAAGCAATTGAATTAAGTACATTTTATTTAATTGCATTCGTTTTTATATTCGGGTGCATGTGTATTATTATTATTTATTTTTAGATTAGAAAGAGACAATACAGAAAAATATTAAACATACAAACAACCCTGCTGAATGTCCACCAACGCAATCATAAAAGCCTTGAACCTGTAGAAAACTACTGTCTGTGTGTGAATTTTCCCTCACCAATTGAAAATTAATTTCGGAAAATTTTGTCTCAAACCGCGAACACACATTTAGTTTGAGGACTAACACACTATCATCACTCTTTTTACGTATTTCACCCGTTTTCACTCTCAATATTAATGCTTGGTCGAATTTCTGGAACTACCCGACTGCGGAGCTCGCTCCTGACTGCATATTAATACTTAGAGTTCCTGTTTTTGTTCGTTCCCCTAACGCTCTAATTAAAAACTTGTTCCCAAACTAATTTAGCATTGCACTTTGTTGCACCGAAAATTCGTGTTTCGCTAATGAATTAAATATTAACTTTGGTGTGGATTGTAAGTTTAGTGAATGCCGAGAACTGATTTAACTTTATTTGTACAGTGTTATTGTTTCGTGGGAAAGTATTGAAGCTCGTTAATTCAGTTTGAGAGTTCGTTTTTCAAATTCAAATTGTTTATTAAAATAAATAATTACTTATACGAAAAGTCGTTAGTAAGCGCTGAAATTATGTCTATGTATTAGTTAACAAAGGCTGACATACTAAACTATTGACTCGATACAATTTGACCTTAATGGAACACTAACAACATAAACATAATACAAACAATACCGTGCTATATTCATAAATAACTTAAATGCCTAAACTAGGATACTAAAGTGGGTCTTTAATGACTCCCATAAAATTTTAAGTCATAATGTATCATTGGTCGTAATCAACGTTAGTCATACAGTGATTTATTTCTGAAACAATTTATTTTTCGGAATTGTTATAAAACAAACCTAACCTAACCTACTGCATTCTATAAGATGGCATTTAAAAAAGTCCTGAAAGAAATACCGTTTCAGAAATAAATATGTCTAACGTTGATTATGACTAATGATGCATTGTGACTTAAAATTTTATGGGAGAAAAGGGGCACCGTACTAAAGTAGCCTGTTTCTTAGGCAGATAAATAATTTGAGTGCTTAAAAGATAAATAACTTAACTATTAACTTATTTCTACTTATTTCTTCGTGTTTCGCAGATAAGAGGTACTTAGATATTACACAACTATCATTAAGCAGGTTTTCAGTTTCCTCATATTACATACTTTTTAGCCACTCTATAAGTTTAATTTTGCAGCTACTATAATTTGTATCATGAATATTAACACGTCTATTAATTTTATTGTAAATAAAAAGGACCCAAAAATGCTGAGAACCGGTGCATAAAAGCGTGATTGGTGCGAGGTTGTTTAAAAACGATATTAGATCGACTTTTACTATAGATATTGGGGTTGTTATTGGGCAAGTTTATGCTGTTCTAAGATTAAATTCATGATAAAAAGCTGGCGAACTGTGAGCACTCTACATGTTTGGAGCAACTCTTTGCTGGGAAAGAAGAAAGGTCGAAATGTTGACACTTTTAAAATAGCTCTTTGAGCACGTTCAAACTATAAGAAGTGTGTGTACCCAAATAGTGCCAACGGGACCCTATTACCGAGACTCCGCTGTCTGTCTGTCCGTTTGTCTGTCACAGGGCTCTATATCTATTGAAACGCACTTGAAATATTCACCGATTACGTATTACTGTGACCGCTATAAAAAAATACTAAAAATAAATAAAGTTAAAAATTACAGGGCGACTCCTAAGTCGTGAACCGAAATTAAGGTTTCTAACGCAGCATTTCAAGGAGAATTCAGTGCATTTACTCCAAAAAGCAACAATTAAATTTTGTTGAAGTAAAACTTAATTTATTTTAGTGTAAAAATTACCAACCGTTTGGTCACCCTATTCTACTAGACGAGTACTACTTAGAGTACTTTTAATCATGTTACTTAATCTTATCGATTGAGTGCCTAGGTTGAATCTTATGAAACATGTGAGTTTTAGATAAATTGTACGTTTAAAGCAAACACGCTTATTGCTTCTCAATCATCATTTAATGCTCATATCACACGTACTTCAGTAAATGTTCAAAGTGTTCGCCTCTTAACTCTAAACACAACACTGCCCGTCGCCTGTGGTTGTTTTTGACTCTTCTTAGAACGAATTCATCAGCCTTTACTTCATCAAAAGCGGCGATGATTTTTGAACGAAGCTCTGCAATCGTGTCGGATACCCGCTCATAAACTCTTCTCTTGATTTCCCCCCATAGGTAGAAATCCAGTGGTGTCAAGTCAGGACTACGCGGTGGCCATTGTATGGGTCCACTTCGGCCTATCCAGCGTCCAGGGTACTCATTGTCCAAGTGATTACGGACGTGACGTTGGAAATGAGCTGGAGCTCCGTCTTGTTGATAGTGTAAGTCCACTAAGTCCTCTTCAGGAACTCCTGCCAGTAATCCAGGGAGGACATGTCGTAGGAACTCGAGATAGTTTGGCCCATTCTGACGACCAATGAAATGAGGTCCAATAACTGTGTTATTGATGATGCCCGCCCAAACATTCACACTGAACCTCACCTGATATGAATTTTTTCGCAAAACATGTGGGTTTTGTTCGCTCCACCAATGTTCGTTGTGCTGGTTAAAAAGCCCAATCCTTGTGAAAGTCGCTTCGTCGGTCCGTAAGATGTTTGTATCTTGGTTCTGTAGCAGCCATCGACACAATTGTACCCTTTTTGCGTAATCTGCTAACATAAGATCCTGCACCGGTTGGAAGTGATAAGGGTGCATGCCAGACGCATTAAGGAGACGCCACACGTAAATTTGGCTAACTCTAAAACGTCTGGCAGCTTGTCTCGTGCTCGCTTGTGGGTTTCTGTGAAAAAAGTTCCGTATACGTCTGTACAGGTTTTCCGGGTGAATAAAAGGCCTACCTCTCGCCTGTGCGTGAGCTGGTACAGTAAACTGTCCAAAGTCCCGGAGATTTTGAACCATTCGCCGAATTAGGTTACGTGTCGGCACTGGGGACTCGGGGTACTTTTCTCGAAATAAATCTTGTGTTCGAACTGTACTATTTGTTTGTCCGTAAAATGTTATCATATCGAAACGTTGAATTGTTGTGTATGGATATGCAGCTGGCATTTTAAACGCGGATTGATATCAATTTTTCAATTTAAATTCGCAGTGTATTATGACTTGTGAGATTTGTCATTGTCAATGTTTATTTTTTAACGTACCTATCCATAAAAAGGTTGAATTGGATAATCTCAAAAACGTGCTAGGAGTCATGACAGTTCAACGTAATGAGTAGGGTAACCATGAGACTCGGTAAATTTAAAATTAATAATTTTATTAATTATTACAAATTTACATTTACAGATTTTTGCATAGTGTTAAGTTCGAGTGCTTTAACTAACGGTAAAGAGCCAGAAAAACATATTTGGGTTCACGACTTAGGAGTCAATTGTTCCTTACGCTGTGCTTGTTATAGTTCAACAAACGTAAAAATCCTCTTACTGCGTTTTAGAGTCTGTAGGGCAGCGTAGCGTAGCACATCTCTGGTGGAAAGGCACCCTTAAGGGCGCTATCTCTTGAGGGCTGCAAAGCTCACTGCAGTTTAAAGGCTTACCGCAAGTTTGCTCGGATTCTTTCGGCTTTGTTTGTGATCGGACTGGACTCAGTTTGTTTGCGAGAGCAGATAAGGCTTCGGTTTTTGACAAGCGAAGCGATTACGAGAGTTTTCAACATTGTTTAAGTTAGTTATGTTTAGTTATAGTCTTAGTAATTTTTATTGTTACAAAATACATTCCAAGTAAATATCTATTATACTAAATTAAATAATAACATAAAAATAAACCTATAAGGCAAATAATAATAGTAATAATCTTTATTATAACTTACCTACCTTCTTTAATTAATTGTCTACTCAATGTTTAAGTTTTTGGAAGAGCGAGGCCTCCTAACACAAGTTTCGACTTAATGGGAGGTCTCAACCTTATATGTAAAAATTTAACCTTTGTTAAATGCAAATAAAGTTTTTTTTTTTTATTCATAAGCTTGAGGTCTCGGGTACGACTTCTGGGGCAGATATTACAAGTATGTGGATGAATAGGTTAAGTTCTTGTTAAAAAAATTATTTTCAATAAGAGTTTTTTTGTTGACTGTACTCAAATTTGTCATCTTATCTTCATGAATAATTTTAAATTTATCATTAATTAACACAAGTTCTCAGCTATTAACAAGCTTTTATTTAACTCTTTTATGCAAATATTTCCGTTTGAAATTTGCGATCTAATTTTCAAACAAATTTGATATTGTCACAATTTAAGTTCGTATAATAAATGTCACACGTTATACACTGTGACACGAGAAATTTTTAGATATTACTAGCTGTTGCCCGCGACTCCGTCCGCGAAGAATAGGGGTATAAAAATAGTTACGACCAGACCTACCGAATACAGAAAAAAAGTTTCATAAAAATCGGTCATGCCGTTTCGGAGGAGTTCGATAACAAACACAGTGACACGAGATTTTTATGTATTAATTAGATTTAGATGATGTTCACTTCCTTTTGTTTGCTCTCCTTGAATAAATAAATAAAAATAAAAAAATATTTAGTCTCCACATGCCAAAACTACTTGTTAGGACTATTAGACACCCAGAAATGGAAATTTTGTAATTTGTAATAATCGTACGATAGATTAGGTACCAACGAAGCGTTACTATTGGTTTGCGATCATTTGCGACTTTCGTTTTTCACAATTGGATTTTTGACTCTAGTCTCACCTATAATTATTGTGCATAATATCGTTGGGCGATGGAGAGGGCTATGCTCGGAGTTTCTCTGCGGGATCGCATTAGAAATGAGAAATTCGCGCAGGAACTAAAGTCACCGACATAGCTCGAAGAATTGCCAGACTCAAGTGGCAGTGGGTAGGGCAAATCGCTCGAAGAACTGATGGCCGATAGGGCAAAAAGGTTCTCGAGTGGCGTCCACGGACCGGCAGACGCAGTGTAGGTAGGCCTCCAACAATATGGAGCGACAACCTGGTTAAGGTTGCGGGATCGCGTTGGATGCGAATGGCATGGAACCGATCTGTTTGGCGAGCCTTGGGGGAGACCTATGTTCAGCAGTGGACGTCTTTCGGCTTAAATGATGATCATGATAATATCGTTAGTATTTTTTGTGACACCCTCCTTATCAAGAGCTGTGTTCTTATCAACCGCTAGTCGTAACCACAGCTGCGGCTTGTAAGGATCCCTTGTTGGACTTGTAGCATTAGCATACACAATCTAAAAACAACCCAACACGGTTCCGATGGGCCCTTTCGATCCCTACAGGGTTACCACAAGACAAGTAAGGCTTAAGCGGGACGCTGATGAAATATGATAGTAATTTTCAAGTGGTCAGTGTAAGCTCCCGTGGCCGAACGGTTGACGAACTGCTTCTTAAGATGAAGGTCGAGGGTTCAAATCTAGGCTACTGAATTTCTATTTTTAATTGGAACGAAGTAAAAAAGTCGTAGTGGCCTAGTGGTTTGACCTATATGGTCTCTCAAGCAGAGGGTCGTGGGTTCAAACCCGGGCTCGCATCTCTGAGTTTTTTTGGAATTTTCGCACCTCTGAGTTTTTATGGAATTTAAGGGCGAAATTACATCTGAAATTTACCATGAGCTTCACGGTGAAGAAAAACTTCGTTAGGAAACCTGGACATACCTGAAAAGATATTCAATGCGCGGGTCCAATCCGCACTGGGCCCGCGTTTTTGATACATTTGATACAGATTGTACGGTGACGGACATAATTTGATTGGCCAATGTGGAACGCTGTCATATTAAAACTACCAATCCGTCTGCTAGCAGCATGTTTGTAAACAAACACTAAAAGCACTATGACAACGTTCCATGTACTTACGCTTCACAATAATTTAAGTCATTAATGGTACCTACTAAAGTGGCTTATTTGTATATGCACAATATTTTTTTCTCTAGAGACATGAAATTTTATACGTGTGCTTTTCATACGCGACCACGATGTAATTATTGGGAATTTTAGAATCTTCAAAGAAGCTGGTTAAAGCTAATGTTACAAATCAGCGATGCGTAAAGAAGGTCTCCATAATGAGGTATCAGGTTTATCTATGTGCTTGTTGAAGAGTTATACAATGAGGAAAATATAAAATTGACAGAGATTGATCATTGTTTGATCGAGAGTGGAGTGATTATAATATGACAATACAATACAATATTCGTACCTATTTCGCATTTGGCGTTTGCAATTAAAACGATTTTTATTTGCTATACACCGTGAAATTTTAGTGGTTGTTTTCCCGAAACGAGGTGATTTAGTTTCGATTGTACAATCGATTTCTAATTACTATTTTGACTAGAGTCAAAAATCCAATTGTGAAAAACGAAAGTCGAAAATGACCGCAAACCAATAGTAACGCTTCGTTGGTACAAGTAGCGTACGATCGTACGATAGATTAGGTACCAACGAAGCGTTACTATTGGTTTGCGATCATTTGCGACTTTCGTTTTTCACAATTGGATTTTTGACTCTAGTCAAAATAGTAATTATAAATTGATTGTACAATCGATACTAAATCACCTCGTTTCGGGAAAACAACCATTAAAATTTCACGGTGTATACATATATTATGCTATGAGTAGTATGTGAAAGCTATAACTAAAATTTGGCTGACAAGATTGAATGCGATCAAAGGTTTAATGCTATTTTACACGAATCTTGCTAACAAAGTTTAATACAAATAAACGTGCAAAGTCATATTACCGTGTCTCTACAATTGTAAATGTTTCTCACAGTATTTCCAACGCGGGCAAAGTCGCGTGTTAAAACTAGTATAACATACTTGAAGGAAGTCTCGATGTATCGACTCATGTGGCCACCCTGCCGGTGAAGGGTCTGTAAAGGTTTTCATAACACGCCACGAAAACAAAGGTTAAACTGGACAAGAAATTAGATTGGAACTTTCTGGGGCCGCATAATGTTGAGTTGATGGATCCTAACTTATGTCCGTCGTAAAAATTTATAGTTGCCCTTTGAAATTTTATCGGTCGATTTGGGATATTTTACATCGAAGTTAAGTTTTTAACTTACGGAGCAGAGACTTGGGTAACAACGAAAGCTGTGGTCGAAAAGCTCCGCGTTGCCCAAAGAGCAATGGAGAGAAAAATGGTTGGAGTAACAAGGAGAGACAGGAAAACCAACAAATGGCTCAGAAAGCAAAGTAAAGTCGCCGACATTGGTAGAAGGATAGCGAAGCTCAAATGACAATGGGCGGGACATATTGCCTGAAAAACCGATTCGTGGTGTAGAGCTGTCCTGAATTGGAGACCATGGGAACAGAAAAGACCAGTGGGCAGACCGCAAATGAGATGGAAAGACGACATAAAAAAGGTGGCGGGCAGCAACTGGACTCTAACTGCCCAAAATAGATCGGAATGGAGGAGGTTGAAGGAGGCCTACACCAAGAATTTGGTAGAAGAAGGCTGAGAAGAAGAAGAAGACATAGAAGTGGATGAAAAGTGGAAAATAAAAGCTTTTTAAGACATACATTTTGTAAGGGTTGACCGCTTTCTGCTTCGTAAGCAAGATTAAAAAAAAATAAGAAAGGGGGTAATTAACATAATTAACAGACAATAATTGTAAAAATCATTGTTTTGGGTTCTATTGCGCTAATAAATAGCCCTAGTGACAGTTTTTCTCAAATATCTTCATTGTACAGACACCGACTTGTTACAGATTTATCATATGTATAGAAGATAGATTGGCGTTTTTACATTTTTTAAATGTCGTTGAACCAGACAGAAATGGAATGGTATATTTTTTTAATTTAATGTGAACTTCAAAAGCACTGCTTTTTGATATCATGCAGTGCAATGACGACTTCTTTGATTTTTTTAGAAATATCTTTTATTTGATCAAAATGTCTCACGTGACGCCTCATATGACCCCTTTCTTCATAAATGCTTGATAAGACTACGCTAACTAAAACATAAAACTACTGCCACTTAGTCTTTCTCATTTACCTGCCCAGACATAGGCTAAACAAATGTTACCACAATATTTTGATAACATTTTTACGGATAACAGGGTTATTTTACAAGATGTAAGTTTGACGGACAATATAACAGTTTTCTTTATTTGTCGTATTTTCCAATTTAGGTCACGTCTACCCTAGAATGGAATCTTTTTATCGTGCTGGTACTAAAATTTCATATTCACCCTGTGTTCCCTTTTCAAAGGGAAATCGTGGGTGGGAGACAACCTGTAAACAATGAAAACTTACAATAAAATTATTTTAGGAAACTACCGCTTACCTTTTTTAACGTATAAAACTGACCTCGATCTATCTTACTGCAGAGCCTAATAACTTTGCAGCAGTCTACTCGCGTTGTGTACATTTTGCATATTGTAGATTTTGCCCTAGGTGACATTTTGCGTTTTGGACATTTTGTTTTTGTTTTGTTTGTTTTGTATTGTTTTGACGGCCGGATAGCCTAGTTGTTAGAGAACCTGACTACGAAGCTTATATAGGGTCCCGGTTTCGATTCCCGGTTGGGGCAGATATTTGTGTGAAAAATACGAATGTATGTGCTCAAGTCTTGGATGCTTAATATGTATTTAAGTATGTATTAATATATATAAGTATGTTTATTCGTTGTCTAGTACTTACCTATAGTACAAGCTTTGCTTAGTTTAGGACTAGGTCAATATGTGAATTGTCCCGCGATAATTATTTATTTAAGCTTTAACGAGCCCTTGGTTCTGGAAATACAGACGATGGGAGCCATTCCATTCCTTACCAGTTAACGAAAATCGAAAAAGCACGGTGTATAATACGGCTAATGCTTTTAAGTAGACAATGCCTTTTACCAGAGTTAACCGTGCTTATGTTAGTCAAAGATGTTTATACACCATCACACGACGTACCTACTCCCGCATAAAAGTCAAGTAATTTACGAGGCAGGTAACTTAAGGATATGAATATTTTATAAGAGAAATGGCCCGTGAACGGTAGCGAAGTTCCGTAAGTCGCTCACCCATTAAATATTTTGTGGGGCTAAACAGGGAATTTTTCCAGAATGTTTTAGAGCTAATAAGGGGGAGTTATCACACTGCTGGCGCCGTGGAATGGTTTTATTGGGGGGCTATGGCATTGTTGCATTAGCGAATAAACCAATACAATGGAAAGTCTACTTGGATATCTATCGATTACCCGAAGTTCATGTGCCATATTGTATCGTTTTCCATAATAGTGATTTATTTCTGAAGTTGTTTTCTTCAGAATTGTTATTAAACAAATCTAATCTGACCTACTGTAGGTGTACAATAAGATGACAAATAATTTATTGAATCAGGCGTTACTTTGTGGAGGTCCATAATTAAGGAACTGAAACAATTACTTTGCTCACTCGTGACCTGACCTTTTGAGGTCTCGGGTGAGCAAAGTAATTGTTTCAGTTCATTAATATGATGTCATTAAAAAAACTTGAATCAGCACGGTTCTATATTTTTATGGCAAAAGTTTGGAGTGTCAAGTGGAATTATGGCAAACGCCATTCGTCGCGTTATTACCTCGGTCCCGGGCGTAACATCTGCTTAGAGAAATAAAATAAAAATAAATAAAATGGGGACAATCTTACACAGATTGACCTAGTCCCAAACTAAGCAAAGCTTGTACTATGGGTACTAGACGACGATAAACATACTTATATAGATAAATAAATACTTAAATACATAGAAAACATCCATAACTCAGGTAAAAATATTTGTGCTCATCACACAAATAAATGCCCTTACCGGGATTCGAACCCAGGACCTCTTGCTTCGTAGGCAGGGTCACTACCAACTAGGCTAAAGCGGTCGATATTTCTCTATTGTAGCTTAAACTATTCTATGTAATTTATTGAATCAGGCGTTACTTTAACTTTAACTGAAACAATGACTTTTTTTATTATTATAAGTGGGAGGCAAACGAGCAAGCGGTTCATCGGATGGAAAGTGAATACCACCGCCCATGCTCTACCACTACAAAAACCCGCGAAACTTTGCTCACCTGCGACCTTTACGATAGCTACGTGTAAAAAATGCGCGTTCATGAAGTAGTTACACAAACTCACAAACTCAACTATCACCACCACCAAACTGACGCGTTTGTTAAACGTAGCAATCGTAAGGATGCTGTTGAGCAAAGTCATTGTTTCATTTCATTTATGTATAGTAAAATGGTAATATCCATGGTCATAATAGTAGTAGTACTATGGAAGTATGGATTTTATCACAATGAAATTCCGCCAAAATGCATCCGTTGCTAACAGCAATTGGGGATGTCTAATTTTTTGCAATGTATAGTAAATCGAAAACCATTTCGAGATAAATGCTTTTTAACTCGTTTTCTGTAGTTATTTAATTTTAATATTATGTAATGAATTTATTATATAACAAATAAGCAATGACCTTCATTTGACATTGGTGTAAATTACGTGACCGGTTCAAGTCTTACTTTATTCTGTGTGGTTAGAATTCTTCACAATTTACGCGTGGATTATACTACGGAGTTTGATTTGGACCCGCTGTCTGACATCTAGCACTTTGTCAGTGCCAGTAAAGTGACACAGTGTAGAGTGTACCACTACGCAAAAAATAATTAAAGGGTTTGCCTTATCGTACGCATTTAGATAGATTTAGAAATTTGGCATTGTGGGAGCCTTCAATTATAATCTGACGTCATCAACTAAAATAGTTTCAATAATTAATTTTGAAAAAAGTAGAGAACTAAATGACAAAATATTGAAATTAGTTTCTTATAATTGACTTTTCTGTACAAAAAAAAATATAAAAACCACTGGTAATTTTTTTAGACATTCCCAATTCAAAGCATTGTCAAATTCCGGCCACAATTTGTGCACCATATTATGTTAACCTACGCTTTGTGCGGCTTCAGCGTTTGTAACGTCACTCGAGCGTACAGGTTAAGCGGTTTAGAGTCGTGAGAGATTTAAGACAGTTTATGTGCCTTTAAAATTAATGTTCGTTTGCATACTAAGGCCACGCGACTTGGAATTGGATTTTGAGCTAAGCCTTTGGCTTTGGTCTATATAAAGATAAACGTGGTAATTTCATTCATGTCGTACGTAAACTTGCGTATAGATGGCGCTGGCGCTTTGCAACAAAAAGATCCTACGTATGTGAAATAACTGTTGCGAAAATGCATTGAGACATCTTGCTATACAGAGGGGTTACTACGAAATTCGAAGTTCGTATCGTTCCGTCCCTTTCACTTAAATAAATAAATAAATATTCGGGACCCCCTTTAATTTTTAATGTTAAGTATTTTATTGCCATTATTTTTTGCTCTACCAGCCATAGAAGTCTGCCTGTCTATTACGGTATTTGATCCTAAAGTCAACCAATTTGATTCCTTGGGCACAATAAAACCTTGTCGCATTAACTACTATAGTATTTCAAATCATTTATTTTCTCGATGACAGCTCCCGTAGAATGTAACTTTGTTTAATTACGCAAAAATTAACTTTTAAATGCGAGGTATAAAAAATACGACAACTGCCTAATTTTGTTCCTTGATCCTATATAATATTCATCTAAGACAAATTGAGTCCATAATATGCAGTAGTTTTTTTTAAAAGTACGATAAATAATAAACGTTTTAATAAAGTTATATTCTATGGCAATACAAATGTCATGTTATGATTGCCATAGAATGTAACTTTATTAAAACGTTTATTATTTATCGTATTTAAAAAAACCACTGCATATATGGACTCAATTTGTCTTAGATGAATATTATATAGGATCAAGGAACAAAATTAGGCAGTTGTCGTATTTTTTATACCTCACATTTAAAAGTTAATATTTGCGTAACTAAACGCAGTTACATTATACGGGAGCTGTCATTGAGAAAATAAATGATTGGAACTACTATACATGATTACAACGTCAGTACGGGTCAAAGGATTATCAACTTTCCGATCACAAAATGTAGTAAACGTAAATAGTTTTTTCGCTCCAGAAAATGAGAAGAAAAAGAACTTTTGACACACGGACAGTGACAATTCAAGATATTAATATACAAGCAAACTCCTTTCCTATTTATTACCGTTGACACATATCATAGAAGATAAACAAATTGATTCATTATGACAAGTTCTATATAGTGGCCTAGGAATCAAATTGGTTGACTGTACAGTGTACAGGCCTGTGACAGACAGATATTTATGGCCAGTGTAGCGACATTAATTAGGTTCCCTTCGGGTACGGAACCCTAAAAAGTTTAATTTATTGAATCAGGCGTTACTTTGCGGAGGTCCATATTAATTAACTGAAATGATTATTTTGCTCACCCGCGACCTTACGATAGTTACGTTTATGCAAGAAATCCATGTTCATGCAGTTCCTCCACCTCCACACTGTACGAACACACACAAATCATACAAACCAAGTTTTTCAGTTCCTAAAAAGTTTGTATAAATTAATTATGTAAACTGAATTTTCAAGTGAAATAAGGACCAAGAATTTATCAGTTACACTTCTTTGCTACCAGGATAGCAGAAACGATAGTAGTTTCAATTCAACGAACAGAGTACGGCGTGTTTGAATTGTAAACTAGCGTACCCAGCGTTGTTTGTCACTGTTTGCATCTCTGCGAGCCTGGTACATGCGGGTGGATGGGCGCAAATTTACCTGGGATACCTACTTGGATACATTGTAAACTCCAATAATTATCAAACGACGTACGCTTGTTGTCTAATGCGGGAGCGCTTGCTAGCATCCACCATTAATGAACTGATACAATTACTTTGCTCACCCGCGGCCTTAAAAGGTTATTAACGCGTATTAAGGGATAACACTACTTTTATACCCGATATTCTCCATCAAAAGGTACGCATATGAAGTCCCCAAACCATAACCCACAACCCCATCCAAACCCCCTAGCCCATGACACAAGCTTTGCTTAGCTTACTTTGGGACTAGCTAGGTCGATTGGTGTAAAATTGTCTCCTGATATTTATTTATTTTTATTTATTATTTTTTATAGCATAATTTTTGCACGAGTGTTCTTCTACGAAAATAACGAGCTGCATTTTTAGGAATTCCCATAGGAATTAACATTGCGTGATTTCAAATCACCTGCCGCTGCTCACGCGTGTGATATTATTTCTTAGATCAGTAATGGTTCCAGTAAATGGCAAAATTACTCGTTACTCGGTCGAATTACTAAAGCTAAAGCTTAGTTTGCACCTGATGCCTTAGTATACTAACGTGTGTTGCTCACTTTACAATGGAGAATGGTAAAAGGTCTAGGAAAATTGAGTAGAAAACGGATGAAAGAGGAACTAAACATTTTCATACAAAATAGATGTCATATTTAAGATACTAGCTTTTACCCGCGACTTGGTCCGCGCAAAATATGAAAATTCAAACCTCTTTGTTCGTTTCCGTAATTACTGTGCTAACCTATAACCTAATTTTGTTTTTGTTTCTTTATGTTTACTAAACCTTGGTATGAGTAACTTGTAATTAACATTATGGATTTTTTAAGGTCCTTTGAATTTGAATATCCCTTTAGGGGTTGATTTTCAAGAACGATTTCTTACGATAAATAGTTACGAGTAAAATTAAAAATTGGACAAGTGTAGCTTCCGAGTTTTCCATTTACCATGTAAAATTTCATATTTTTTCTTCATGTTTTTTAAAGGGTTTTCAAAAAACAAGGAACGACATATATTATTATATTATATGTAAGTTAAAAATTTGGATCTAATGCTTCAGCGGCTTCTAATTAGCACAAAAACATTTTACCCCTAATTCACCCCATTAAGGGTTGATTTTTATCAAATGACTAGCTTTAGCCCGCGACTCCGTCCGCGTGGAATTAGTAATTTGGGCAGCTTATTTTTTTAATTCAATTTGCATTTTCATCAGTTATGGCTCTCCTTAGTTCCTCGATATAAAAAAATTACCCGCCTCCGCACTACCACCCCTGTACCCCCAGAACCCCCCTCCCCGAACCCCCGCACCCCTCGGACCCCCTCCCTCAACCTCCCGCACCCCCCGTCCCCCCCACCGAACCCCCCCGCACAGCCGCGTTCACATTCACCACCGTACTCCCAAGTCAAGCGTGCCTATAGAAGTTTTACTTCAAAAACCACCGATTTTGAAACATTCTTCCGCTCCGCTCCTATTGGTGTTAGCGTGATGATATATAGCCTATAGCCATCTCCGATAAATGGGCTATCTAACACTGAAAGATTTTTTCGAATTGGAGCAGTAGTTCCTGAGATTAGCGCGTTCAAACAAACAAACAAACTCTTCAGCTTTATAATATTAGTAGGTTTAGTTAGATAAATACCCTCAAGTTTGTTTTAGATTGAACAGCCAAAACTTCATTTGACGTCAATCTGTTGCCTAAACGGTTTCAATTTTCTGTACAACACTTCATTCCTTATTTTACCCATTTAGGGGTTGTTTTTCAAAAACCTGTACTTGAAGCTCGCTTATTATATCAGTAAAAAGCTCAGTGCAAAAGGTTAGTTCCTAGGCTTAGTAGTTTGGGTTGTACGTTGACAGGACAAGAAGTCAGTCATTTTGTCAAAAAAAAACGAGATTTTTTTAAATTACCTACCAAATAATAGTATTGGCTAACAAAATTGCACATGATTATTGTATGATTCAAAACTTTAGTACAGTACCTATCTACAGATTCTCTCAAAAAATATTTAAGCGAAACTTCACATAAATCTAAAGGAAAGTTTTGGTGACAAATCACGGATTCCTTTGTTTGGCGAGTCTTTAAAACTGCATAATGCGTTATGTTCCGTTGCTAGATTTAATTTTCCATTTGCAAGCGTTGTCACATAAAACAATGTTATAGAGCATTGCAAACGGAGCTGTCATAATAATTTTGTAGCCTTAGTTAGATCTAGCTGATCGTAGAATTTTAAGTTTAAGCATTTCACTATACATATAATAATAATATGAGATGGTGACTCAGTCGCTAGGTGTCTCTTTCTGCCCAACTTAGGGGTCTATTACGACTAGTTTCATTATTGGTTCCTTTGATGGAACTAGTTAGTTGGATTTTTTTTTCCAGTAGTTACATTCAACGAAGAGGGATTCGTTAATGGAACTAGTTGGACTTTTTTTCCTAGTACATAGTTACATTAAACGCAAATGCTAAGCTTGGAAAGGGCGCAAAGATCTTTGTTAAAGGTTTGACGTTTAGCCCATATAGATTTCCGACAAAATTACTTTATGAAAAATGCCAGGTTTTAACTGTAAGGCAGTTGTATGTATTGTCATTGGTAATTAAACAACATAAGATTACACCCTATCCTATGATAAGGATAAATGTACCTCTAAGCGTGTACTGACCAACGTTTGCTTGTCTTTTAAATGTCGACTGTCAACTACTAAAAGACAGCAAAGGTTTATGGCCATCTATTTATATAATAAACTTAATAAAATCATAAATATGTATTCTCTATCTACCTATGAATGTAAAACCAAACTAAAAATATGGTTACTGACACTGAATTATGAAGAATCTGAGGCGCTGTTACCGTAGACTCGTTGTTGTAACACACACACACACCACAAACACACATACACACACACACACATTCACACGTACGCACGCATCTTTTATTTTTATTTAAGGCTAAATGTATCGCATGAATGGGAGAGGACACTGACTTCTGTAACACAGGTTTCAACCTAGCTCGGAGGTCAGGGTACTTCTATTGTATTTGTACTTAATTGTCAATAAAACATTATTATTATTATTATTATGTTGGTACGGATTTCCGATCACGGGCCCATGGGGACCCGGTCATTTGAAAGGCATTCATGGGGCCAAAGCCAACATGAAGAGGCCTTTGGTACCATATAATATAAATGAGATGGGCGCAACTATGGAGGTCTATCCCCTAATACACCATGAGGATGTGCTAGCGGACAGTCCTCCACAGTTGCCAATCTATTGCCATTATTATTATTATTATAATAATGCAGAGTTAATTTAATGGAACTAAATGGAATGTACGGTCAGCCAAGAAAGTAGTCTACCAGTTTTGACAAAAAATTCTGTGAGATTTAAATATCACTAAGGTTGACATTTCTAACTGTGTGAAGTCATTAGTCATTGGCATCATAATTATTGCAAGGGAAAATCGACCTCGTTTTATCATGACGTGCAAATGAACTTCAACCGTAGGGTGGTAGACCATATTTTTGGCCGACTGTACCGAAGGTTAAATCATTTTATTAATAGGCAAAGCAATTGAATTAAGTACATTTTATTTAATTGCATTCGTTTTTATATTCGGGTGCATGTGTATTATTATTATTTATTTTTAGATTAGAAAGAGACAATACAGAAAAATATTAAACATACAAACAACCCTGCTGAATGTCCACCAACGCAATCATAAAAGCCTTGAACCTGTAGAAAACTACTGTCTGTGTGTGAATTTTCCCTCACCAATTGAAAATTAATTTCGGAAAATTTTGTCTCAAACCGCGAACACACATTTAGTTTGAGGACTAACACACTATCATCACTCTTTTTACGTATTTCACCCGTTTTCACTCTCAATATTAATGCTTGGTCGAATTTCTGGAACTACCCGACTGCGGAGCTCGCTCCTGACTGCATATTAATACTTAGAGTTCCTGTTTTTGTTCGTTCCCCTAACGCTCTAATTAAAAACTTGTTCCCAAACTAATTTAGCATTGCACTTTGTTGCACCGAAAATTCGTGTTTCGCTAATGAATTAAATATTAACTTTGGTGTGGATTGTAAGTTTAGTGAATGCCGAGAACTGATTTAACTTTATTTGTACAGTGTTATTGTTTCGTGGGAAAGTATTGAAGCTCGTTAATTCAGTTTGAGAGTTCGTTTTTCAAATTCAAATTGTTTATTAAAATAAATAATTACTTATACGAAAAGTCGTTAGTAAGCGCTGAAATTATGTCTATGTATTAGTTAACAAAGGCTGACATACTAAACTATTGACTCGATACAATTTGACCTTAATGGAACACTAACAACATAAACATAATACAAACAATACCGTGCTATATTCATAAATAACTTAAATGCCTAAACTAGGATACTAAAGTGGGTCTTTAATGACTCCCATAAAATTTTAAGTCATAATGTATCATTGGTCGTAATCAACGTTAGTCATACAGTGATTTATTTCTGAAACAATTTATTTTTCGGAATTGTTATAAAACAAACCTAACCTAACCTACTGCATTCTATAAGATGGCATTTAAAAAAGTCCTGAAAGAAATACCGTTTCAGAAATAAATATGTCTAACGTTGATTATGACTAATGATGCATTGTGACTTAAAATTTTATGGGAGAAAAGGGGCACCGTACTAAAGTAGCCTGTTTCTTAGGCAGATAAATAATTTGAGTGCTTAAAAGATAAATAACTTAACTATTAACTTATTTCTACTTATTTCTTCGTGTTTCGCAGATAAGAGGTACTTAGATATTACACAACTATCATTAAGCAGGTTTTCAGTTTCCTCATATTACATACTTTTTAGCCACTCTATAAGTTTAATTTTGCAGCTACTATAATTTGTATCATGAATATTAACACGTCTATTAATTTTATTGTAAATAAAAAGGACCCAAAAATGCTGAGAACCGGTGCATAAAAGCGTGATTGGTGCGAGGTTGTTTAAAAACGATATTAGATCGACTTTTACTATAGATATTGGGGTTGTTATTGGGCAAGTTTATGCTGTTCTAAGATTAAATTCATGATAAAAAGCTGGCGAACTGTGAGCACTCTACATGTTTGGAGCAACTCTTTGCTGGGAAAGAAGAAAGGTCGAAATGTTGACACTTTTAAAATAGCTCTTTGAGCACGTTCAAACTATAAGAAGTGTGTGTACCCAAATAGTGCCAACGGGACCCTATTACCGAGACTCCGCTGTCTGTCTGTCCGTTTGTCTGTCACAGGGCTCTATATCTATTGAAACGCACTTGAAATATTCACCGATTACGTATTACTGTGACCGCTATAAAAAAATACTAAAAATAAATAAAGTTAAAAATTACAGGGCGACTCCTAAGTCGTGAACCGAAATTAAGGTTTCTAACGCAGCATTTCAAGGAGAATTCAGTGCATTTACTCCAAAAAGCAACAATTAAATTTTGTTGAAGTAAAACTTAATTTATTTTAGTGTAAAAATTACCAACCGTTTGGTCACCCTATTCTACTAGACGAGTACTACTTAGAGTACTTTTAATCATGTTACTTAATCTTATCGATTGAGTGCCTAGGTTGAATCTTATGAAACATGTGAGTTTTAGATAAATTGTACGTTTAAAGCAAACACGCTTATTGCTTCTCAATCATCATTTAATGCTCATATCACACGTACTTCAGTAAATGTTCAAAGTGTTCGCCTCTTAACTCTAAACACAACACTGCCCGTCGCCTGTGGTTGTTTTTGACTCTTCTTAGAACGAATTCATCAGCCTTTACTTCATCAAAAGCGGCGATGATTTTTGAACGAAGCTCTGCAATCGTGTCGGATACCCGCTCATAAACTCTTCTCTTGATTTCCCCCCATAGGTAGAAATCCAGTGGTGTCAAGTCAGGACTACGCGGTGGCCATTGTATGGGTCCACTTCGGCCTATCCAGCGTCCAGGGTACTCATTGTCCAAGTGATTACGGACGTGACGTTGGAAATGAGCTGGAGCTCCGTCTTGTTGATAGTGTAAGTCCACTAAGTCCTCTTCAGGAACTCCTGCCAGTAATCCAGGGAGGACATGTCGTAGGAACTCGAGATAGTTTGGCCCATTCTGACGACCAATGAAATGAGGTCCAATAACTGTGTTATTGATGATGCCCGCCCAAACATTCACACTGAACCTCACCTGATATGAATTTTTTCGCAAAACATGTGGGTTTTGTTCGCTCCACCAATGTTCGTTGTGCTGGTTAAAAAGCCCAATCCTTGTGAAAGTCGCTTCGTCGGTCCGTAAGATGTTTGTATCTTGGTTCTGTAGCAGCCATCGACACAATTGTACCCTTTTTGCGTAATCTGCTAACATAAGATCCTGCACCGGTTGGAAGTGATAAGGGTGCATGCCAGACGCATTAAGGAGACGCCACACGTAAATTTGGCTAACTCTAAAACGTCTGGCAGCTTGTCTCGTGCTCGCTTGTGGGTTTCTGTGAAAAAAGTTCCGTATACGTCTGTACAGGTTTTCCGGGTGAATAAAAGGCCTACCTCTCGCCTGTGCGTGAGCTGGTACAGTAAACTGTCCAAAGTCCCGGAGATTTTGAACCATTCGCCGAATTAGGTTACGTGTCGGCACTGGGGACTCGGGGTACTTTTCTCGAAATAAATCTTGTGTTCGAACTGTACTATTTGTTTGTCCGTAAAATGTTATCATATCGAAACGTTGAATTGTTGTGTATGGATATGCAGCTGGCATTTTAAACGCGGATTGATATCAATTTTTCAATTTAAATTCGCAGTGTATTATGACTTGTGAGATTTGTCATTGTCAATGTTTATTTTTTAACGTACCTATCCATAAAAAGGTTGAATTGGATAATCTCAAAAACGTGCTAGGAGTCATGACAGTTCAACGTAATGAGTAGGGTAACCATGAGACTCGGTAAATTTAAAATTAATAATTTTATTAATTATTACAAATTTACATTTACAGATTTTTGCATAGTGTTAAGTTCGAGTGCTTTAACTAACGGTAAAGAGCCAGAAAAACATATTTGGGTTCACGACTTAGGAGTCACCCTGTATAGAGGTTGTCATACACCAAACTGTTTTTTTTTCAGCGTTTTTAACTCCAGCGGCGGTTGGTAGGCGACAGCTGGCAGTTGCTAGGCAACGTATCATAGCCCCTATACTGTTCGGATATTTTTCGAAAACCTACCTATAAGTTTGCGATTTTAATGCTTACGATGATTTTTTTACTGAACTATTCCTAAAAAGTTGTACGGAGGAATGAAGCCCTTCATGTATGAGTCCGACTCGCACTTGACCGTTTTTTTTATTAATTTAAGAGAATCTTACTTATGTATACATACTTATGTATTATAAATGCAAAAGTTTGTAAATATATGCACATAATTATATGTTTCGAGTTACTTTGGCTTTCGTTTGACACGTGGTCTTTAGTTCTTGTAGAAGTCATCTGAGTGTCCACCAATCTGAGTCAGCTTGGTAGATTCTGATTTCCTACGAGGCAACGGACCCTATATGACTACACTATATGTTTGGTATACATATCGAAGTCCTCTATAAGCGGAACTTTTTCCCACGAACGACGAAGCCATGGAACCAGCTTCCTAGAACATCATTCCCGGAGCGATACAGCTTGGAGATCTTTAAAAAACGAATCTTTCTATCTCTCGAATGGCCGGCAACGTGTAACACCCTTAGTGTTGCGGGTGTCCATCGATGTTTGTATCCCATCAGGTGACCCGTATGCTCGTTTGCCACCATCTCATAATAATAAAGAAAGTTGGACGACAGTGCCATTAGTCAGCTAAAAGCTTGTTTCAACTTTTTTTGCAAAAAAAAATTAAATATTTTTTTTGTTCCAGTGATCGCCACGGCCCACAATATAACGTTTCTGGAGGTCCCCAGCTACGGGGATCCGCGGAGGGGTGCGGATCTGACGTGTCACTACATCAACGACAAGGGGGATCCGCCCCTCCACTCCGTCAAGTGGTATCGTAACAACAACGAGATCTTCCGGTACACGCCTGGACAGCAGGTGAGATTAAGCGAGATTATTCGTGTATTAATATACCAGTTTACACGTCCCGCTCCTCTCAGAATGAGAGGATTTGGGCCGTAGTTCCCACGCGGGCCCAGTGGGGATTGGGAACTTCACACACACCATTGAATTTATTCGCAGGCGTAAGCAGGTTTCCTCACGATGTTTTCCTTCACCGTATAGCTCATGGTAAATTTCAAATGTAGTTTCGCACGTAAATTCCTAAAAACTCAGAGGTACAAGCCGGGCTTTGAACCCACGACCCTCTGCTTAAAAGTCTATAAGTCTAACCGCTAGGCCACCACAGTTTTGCTTGGCCACCACGATATTTGTCATAGTAAAATAATTATTGACTACGTCAGTAAGTTATAGAAAAGTGTAATTGTTCTGTTTATCTGATATGCTTCAATTTTGACATTTTGCTTTCAGCGCGGTTCAAAAAACATATTGCATTAAAGAAATAATGCCCATAATCTGGGGCCTGTTGCATAACAAAGCACAACTTATATTACAAGCGGAACTCACTTTCTAGTTAATATAACTGAAGCGTGAGTTCCGCTTGTAATATTAGTTGTACTTTGTTATGCAACAGGCCCCTGGTCATTGTCTCTGTACTTAATGCCTAATCTGTATCTATTCTCCATTCTACACCCATATAAATGTCCAAGAAATGTGACCAGAGGCCGTATTGCCCAAAGCGCGGGTGCCCGAAATCGCTTTCGCCATCTTTTTCTACCCTCAGGTTACGTATCAGAATACCTAAAATTAAAAAACCTAACGTAAAATAACCTACGTTCAAAATACCTAAAATCTAAATACCTAATGATTTTTTCACTTATATTCAAAATACCGAAAGCTTAAAATGCCTACTTATTGCAATGTCTAAAATTAAAAAACCTAACGTAAAATAACCTACGTTCAAAATACCTAAAATCTAAATACCTAATGATTTTTTCACTTATATTCAAAATACCGAAAGCTTTCGTATATCCTAACCGGTATCTCACTGGCAGCGAGCGAGCGAAGCGAGCGAGCAAGACTTTTTAAGGCAGAAGCGACTCGGATAGGTTAGGTTCTGTACCTCTACCATGAGTTTACACTAGTTTACGTGACCGTACTCGCTAGCGACGGCGTAAATTATTTGTATGGAGAATTGTGCAGCGCCTTTAGCGGTCACTTACGGAAGTACAATTCTCCATTCAAAATCATTTACGCCGTCGCTAGCGAGTACGGTCACTGTAAACTAGTGTAACTCATGGTAGAGGTACAGAAGGCTAAGGCGGGAGCGAAGCGTAGCGTAGCTCCCGCCTTTAGCCTTCGATGTTAGGTATTTTTTTGTAACAACACAGAAAATGATTATTTCCATTAGGTATTATTGTGTTTAACATTATGAAATGTACCTAAATGTAAATCATATACTAAATTTTATCAAACAAATTAGATTTTTCACGTAGTTAAAAAAAAAACTCCCGCATTAGCCTTTGAACCTAACCATTCCGAGTCGCTTCCGCCCCGAACCGTCTTGCTCGCTCGCTTCGCTCGCTCGCCGAAAATTAAGCGATGTTCGTTTCATTTAGGTATTTTGACCATTTGGTATTTCAAATGTTGGTGTATCAAACTTAGGTGTCATAGCTGTTGATATTTTAAACATTAGACATTTACTCCATTAGGTATTTTAAACTTAGGTAATTCGTAGGTAGGTGTTAGTTGCTTAGGTATTTTAAATCATTAGGTATTTAGATTTTAGGTATTTTGAACGTAGGTTATTTTACGTTAGGTTTTTAATTTTAGGTATTTTGATACGTAACCCTCTATAGCTAGACCGTTTAAATGAGTCCTCGCCGGCGCGGTACAGGAACTGGGGGTATGACGATAAAGGGGCCGACAGAGGTGCGGGCGGCGAGCGCTTCGTGTGCCTCCCGCCCGCACCTCTCTCAGCCCCTTTGTCGTCAAACCCCACAGCCCACAGGACTCATTTAAACGGTTTAGCTATAAAATATATCTTTTTTAGCCGGAAACTCGAACCTTCAACACAACAGCCGGCGGCGTGACTCGCGGCGACTGCAATAAGCACAGCTGCTCAATCAGCGTGGTGTTGCCAAAGAAGTACAATACCAGGATATCATACATGTGCGAGGTGTCAACAGAAGGTCCGCGGTTTGCTGTGGTGAAGCAGACGAAGAACTTGACTGTCGCTGGTGAGTATCCTTTAATTTATGCGTGCCTGGTACTTGCGGCTGAACTTTAGGTCTATTTTTTCTGGTTACCCGAATAGGCAGAGCAAAAGGAGAGTTATGTTTGTGATCAGTATGCTTTTACATATGTATGTTACATCAGAATATCATACACGTCTTAGGTGTCAACAGAAGTCACGGTTTGTTGTGGTGAAGCAGACGAAAAATGAGTTCTTTTTCACAATAAGTGTCTCTGGTCAAATAAGTGCCTTATGCTTTTTTAGAAATTTACTAATTTCTAATATGTATCCGCATTAGCACACTGAAGTGGCAATGGGCCGGCCATATAACCCGAAGAACCGCTAACGGTTGGGGTAGACGAGTTCTTGAGTGGAGACCATGGATCGGTAAACGTAGGGTAGGACGTCCTCAGACTCGGTAGAGCGATGGTCTTCGCAAGGGCTGGCAAGAGCTGGATGAGAGTGGCCGAGGATTGTGCTCAGTGGCGTGTCATAGGAGAGGCCTATGTCCAGCAGTGGATGAGCATATGAATATGTGCGAAGGATTTTTAAGAAGAATAGAATTTTCGAAGAATTGATTTTTATGGAAGTTAAATGCGGTCTTAGTATTCTTACAAAGGCAGCAAAGGTAACTTAAGATCATAATGTCCCATCTAGTCACTACACGTGGCTTCACGAGGGACAGCGAGTACGAGGGTGAGGACAGTGCACTCGTGCCGCCTCGTCTTTCCTCGCCTCGATTCGCAGTGAAGTCGCTCCGCTTTGTGTCAGTTTTTCGGACGCGAGTCAGAGAACGCGAATGGGTGACGTAGCGGGCAACTAAATAAATTGAGAGTGTGGATGGATAGCACTCCTGCAGCCTCCACTCGCCAAGACTTGTGCTGAGAGTCTGGAGTCGGCATAAAGTTCTATGATAACGGATGAAAATTTAATAAGATGAAGCTTGCGAACTATTAACTCGTCTCGTTTTCCTCAAAATGAACCAGACTTGAGCATGGCATCGTATATCAAACGCCTTTCTTCCGCGCACGCTAGGGACAGTGAGCGATTGCAGCTTGCATCACATGCATTCCCTGCTGAGATGGTTTTGTTTTATAGAGGTTTACTTGCTCCACTTAGGGACGTTTATAATCGACTAGCTGTTGCCCGTGACTCCGTTTCTAAGCTATGTGATTTTCAGGGATAAAATCTATCCTATGTCCTTCATCATCATCCCAGCCTATAAATAAACGGCCACAGGCCTCCTCTCAGAATGAAAGGGCTTGGGCCGTAGTTCCCACGCGGGCCCAATGCAGATTGGGACACACACCATTGAATATCTTCTCAGGTGTGTGCCGGATTCCTTACGATGTTTTTCTTAACTTTAAGCTCGTATAATTTCAAATATAATTTCGCACAAAAAATCTGATAAACTCTGAGTAATGAGCCCGGGCTCAAATCCACGACCCGCTGCTTGAGATACCCTAGGTTTAATCACTAGGCTACCTCGCCCTAAGTTCGAAACTATTAATATTTTAGTTCGAAGAAAATATGAAAGTAAAACCCAGTTTAGATATGCAAATAAAATAAATAAATCTTTATTCAAAAATACTTTTACATTATAACATCTATAGTCTAAACATACAAAAGGTAAGAAACACTTATGCCTGAACTAGGATGTTCCTGTGTTTCAGGCGAAAAGGACTTATATAACTATCTTAAATTATCACTTGCAAAAACAGTTATTCTTAATAACTTAGCTAAATAACAAAACACTATATTATAAATAAACAGATCATAACAAAATATGCCTCTATAAAAACAATGTTAATTTCGAAATAATCAATAGTTTCTCTGTATCTTCGTAGGATAGTTTTTGAAGTTCATCTTGGAGAATTTTCTTAGTATTTTTATAAGTAAGAGGATATATGCCCCACTTGGCATTTAATCTAATTGTAAAGAAATGAACTAAAACAATTACTTTGCTCACCCGCGACCTTACAATAGTTACGTTTATGCAAGAAATGTGCGTTCATGCAGTTCCTCCACCTCCACACTGTACGAACACACACAAATCACATAAACCCAACCATGTGATTTGTGTGTGTTCGTACAGTGTGGAGGTGGAGGAACTGCATGAACGCACATTTCTTGCATAAACGTAACTATTGTAAGGTCGCGGGTGAGCAAAGTAATTGTTTTAGTTCATTAATATGGACCTCCGCAAAGTAACGCCTGATTCAATAAATTATGTAAAGAAATGGTCCTAAGAATATGTAAAATCTAGAAGAGAAGGCATGTTTTTTCCCATATTTCGAGGGCAAACTATATCTTTCCGTCTTTTTTTAGTAGAAATTGCATTACATAGCGGCGATCGATTGACCACAGCAATTTCGTTCGTTTTACGATCTTGCAATGTAATGCAACGCGCACGATTTTTCTTGCAGCCTTAAAACTCGGCTTTAAAATTGCCGATTATTCAAACCCCAGGTTTATGTATTTTTTTACTTATGACTATAAGGGGCTCAGAAGTCTTTCATAAGACTCTAGCACGGGAGCTCGTCGTATCGCCTAAAGTTGTTTATCCTAATGAGTAATGATTGATTGTCCTAACAAATGAAACTGAAAATATTTCAGAACACCTCATGCGTTGGTTACTCAGATTGGGTTAGGTTAGGTTTATTTTATAAATACCCTGAAAAGTAGATCATTAGGTCAAACTAGTGTAATCATTAGGACAAATAATAATCATTAGGCGATACGATATAGACCCCTCTGGCACATTTGTCGTACCCACTGTGTATACCCCTCCCCCGCGGGAGAACTTCACACATGGTTGAATTTCTTCGCATCTGTTTGCAGGTTTCTTATACCGTTAAGCTCATTGTAGATTTCAAATTTAATTTTGCATTTGAATACCGAAAATTCAGAGCGCAGACGCGTGGGAACCCACGACCCTCTGCTTGAGAGGCCCAACGTCTAACCACTAAGCTTAATACAAAGGCTCTTATAAACAGGGATAAACGTGTGATCGTTTTTCTGTTAAATTTTCTGTATAATAAGGTAAAACATAGGCTAAGTGCGACTCGGACTCGCGCGCGAAGGGCTCCGTCCGTACCATTAGGTATCTATAAACACGCAAAAAAAATCACGTTTGTTGTATTGGAGCCTCCCTCAAATATTTGTTTATTTCATTTTCATTATTTATTTTTAAAGTGCATATTTCAAGCGTCTACCTGTTACCGTTATCAATATCGAGCAAAAACGAGCAAAAAAATCTCGTTTGTTGTATGGGAGCCCCCTTAAATATTTACTCTATTCTATTTTTTAGTATTTTTTGTTATAGCGGCAACCGAAATACATCATCTGTGAAAATTTCAACTGTCTAGCTATCACGGTTCATGAGATACAGCCTGGTGACAGACGGACAGACGGACGGACAGCGGAGTCTCAGTAATAGGGTCCCGTTTTTAGGGTTCCGTAGTCAACTAGGAACCCTTATAGTTTCGCCATGTCTGTCCGTCTGTCTGTCTGTCTGTCTGTCTGTCCGCGGCTAAGCTCAGAGACTGTTAGTACTAGAAAGCTGTAATTTGGCATCATTATATATATCAGTCACGCCGACAAAGTGATTGAATAAAAAAAAGTAAAAAAAATTTTTTTAGAGTACCTCCCATAGACATAAAGTGGGGGTGATTTTTTTTTCTCGGCTAACCCTATAGTATGGGGTATCGTTGGATAGGTATTTTAAAATCATTGCGGGGTTGCTAACATGATTTTTCTATTCAGTGATCTGTTTGCGAAATATTCAACTTTAAAGTTAAAATTTTCAATAAAATCGGCCGTCCCCCCCCCTCTAAAATCTAAACTGTTGGGTGGAAAAATCTGAAAAAATTCAGAAGGGTAGTAAATATATCAAATTTACTAGGAAAATTATAGCGGCTAAGATTGCTTGGAAATTATTTGTAGTTTAAGAGTAAATAGTAGCCTAAGGTATAAAACATACCTAAACTTGGATGATTCCGTACACATACGAAATCCTTAGGAAAATATTACTTGATTTTTTCGTAATGGCTACGGAACCCTACCTTGGGCGTGTCCGACACGCTCTTGGCCGGTTTTTATTCTTTGAGTACGGAACCCTAAAAGGGAGTTGGCAACTGTGCTGCCATAAATAAAACTCCATTTAATATTTAACGTGTTTAAAGATTAACAGGGTGTAATAAAACGGAATTATAAATTGTTTAAGTACCTCGCCGTAACGTTAGAAAAATATTTTTACAAATTATTTAAATCGTTTTACGTGCTTTGATCATTTTAAGTGGAATTTTCTGGAAAATATCGGGCTAATAATTTATTTCCGTCTGGTATTTGGCAACCTTGTATTATGTCATGTTACACTGTTTGGGTGGCTTGGCAATATGACTAAATTATTTAGTGCGTCAGATCGCCGTTGGTTTATAAAAGTTTTTTTATACAATATAGGCTTGCGTTTGACCACAATCACGCCTGATGGAAAGCGTAAATGAGGCTTACGATGGAGCTTGCTTGCCTAGAAATGCTCATTCACCCTCGACTTTAATTTAGGGGAATAAGCAGGAAGAAGGCAGTTGAGCGTGGTGTTGCGCGCGCCCCCAAGCAGTGCACACCGTACAACAAATACGGGACATCTGCTCAGACCCTTCCTCCAGAATGGCTTATATAGGCAAGAGGCCGGTACACGACGAGCACTTAGCATTCATAATAATAATAACTGATGCTTGCGGCTTCTGAATTAAACATCGTAACTTAAGACGTGTTTTCCCGTGGGAATGAGATATTTTCCCGTGGTAAAAAGTATATTTTGTCACTCTCCAGCCCTTTTAATATATCCATATAAAAAATCACGGCAATCCGTTGCTCAGTTTTGACGTAAAAGAAGGACAAACAAACAAACACACTTTCACATTTACGAGTATATTATTAGTATGGACTAACTACTACTATGATTTATTGGAGCACTCTGTATAACAGCCGCCATGTGAGGTTCACCTACTAATTTGATAACCATTGATTTTAATGAGGCCATAAATGAGAACAGGCTGTAATTTAGAGGCAATTTCAAGCGCATAGATTTTGGCGTGTCAGCATTTAATATACCACGGCAGTCTATGGGCAGAATGTTGAGTCATAAAACATTGCTTACGACAATGTAATCCATACTAATATTTATAAATGTAAAAATGTTGTAGCGACTACTAGCGCCATCTAGTCATCACATAAGGAACTAATCACTACAATCCTACATCACGCTATCGAAGTTTCTCTACTCGGCTGCATAAATACAACTTCCAACTTTCATCCATAGGACTTCGGTCCCCAGGCATAACATCTGCCTGGAGAGAGATCTCTCTATGGTGACTACCCCCAAATTGGTGACCCACGACATTGGACAAAAATCGCAACCTTCAGACACAAGACGATGACGCAGTCTCACAGCAAGCCATACTCACCGCACTGTGCACCATTAGCATGTATCTATTATCTGCCTGGTGTCTACAGTTCGCAAATCCTCCTCCCACTACTTCCACTTGCCAATCAATCTACCAACGCTCGCCAACAAGGCTCCGAGCAATCACGCAACAGGCATGCATCTACAAGTAGCAGAGGAACTACAATGCTCGCCGACGAGGCTCTGAGCGACTGGCCCTTGCAAGCGCCCACATGACGCACAGACTGCACTCCACTGCAATTCGTATCGACCTCCGGTCTAAAAGGGGGGCTGATGTAGCGACTACTAGCGCCATCTAGTCATCACATAAGGAACTAATCACTACAATCCTACATCACGCTATCGAAGTTTCTCAACTCGGCTGCATAAATACAACTTCCAACTTTCATGCAGCAGACTTCGGTCCCCAGGCATAACATCTGCCTGGAGAGAGATCTCTCTAATGCAGCCTACCCCCAAAATGTGTTTGTTTGTTTGTACTTCGTTCACGTTCAACCTGAGCGAAGGATTGCCGTGATTTAAGCACCGATACGAAGCTCTATGGTCTATAAGGAACTCAAAGGCTTTAAATTTTCGAGTAAAAGGCTTGAGTCTTTTGAAAACTTACACACATCGCCACTAAGTGATGATTGTCAGAAGTGTGATGACTTGACCCATATGTGTTGGTGTGCGTTCGGAATTCAGACTTGAGCAGAAGAATTCTTGGGGGTTTGAGTTCCATGTACAATGGCCAGGTCAATTGTTGGCTAACATAGCCGTCATCAGACAAATAAATTAGCATAATTATCACGCTTAAAATGAAATTGACTCAATCCGAAATATTCTCATTATAGACATAAACTTTGTGTGAAAAAAATTGCTTTAGTTCTGAATTGTGAATATTTCGGATTGAGGCAGTTTAATTTTAAGGTGCAAGCCACACAGAAGAGTCATGGGACGGGGACGCGTCGCAGTCCGCGTTATTTGTTCGCAGGCCGCGTCTCCGTCCCGTCTCTTCTGTTGGATCGCGACGCTTCTATACATTTAGTATGAAAACTGTTTCGCCGCAATTGCGACCTGCCCCGACCCCACGTCTCTTCTGTGTGGCTTGTGCCTAACCGTGCGAATAGTAATTAATATGTCCATCAAGTAGGGGGTTGAGTATTACCAAACCCATGAAGCTGACATGATTCTCGAGAGTTCAAAGCCCCGTCAAGAATTAATATAAAAAAGCTCATAACACCTCAGATTTCTTTTGTTTAAGCCAGTTGTTTGTTTCCAGTGGCTCTGAACCAGGATCCGGTTATAACCGGATTGCCCAGCAGCGCGTCGTTCGGAGAAGACGTGCTGGTGAACTGCACGACGGGACCCGCTATGCCGCCGGCCAACATCGTGTGGTACGTCGACGGGAAGCCTGAGAAGGTAACTAGTAGACACGGCTGGATAGAGTTAGACCAAGATAAGTCTGCAACGATTTTGATAGCACACACCGTGCATATGTTATTAATGCGTCATAATTTCATAGAAGTATGATAGCCTAGGATCCGCTTATACAACGACCTTCACCGAGCTGGTTAACGGATGAAAAGTGTTTTATATGAAATTAAATATGTTGGTAAATATATTGCAAGTGGGTTGACTAAAAAATTTCAGTCCAGAATATGATTAATATTTTTTTTTGTTAAAACATTTAAGGCTTAAGGTTTGCCAGCGAGCAATGGAGCGCAGTATCCTGGGTGTTCGAAGATCTGATCGAATCAGAAACACTGCACTGCGCTCCAAAACTCGTATTACAGATGTGGGTGTCAAAACCGCCAAGCTGAAGGGGACTGGGCCGGACATGTCTGCCGAATGCATCCGGACCGATGGGCGCGAATCGCTACCGAATGGGTTCCGAGGGATGGCCAAACGAGCAGAGGCAGACCTAAGAGGAGATGGCGGGACGACCTGAGCGCTTTTCAGCTCGATTGGCAGATGCATGCCCAGGATAGGGAAAAATGGCGGAGGAAAGGGGAGGCCTTTGCCCAGCAGTGGGACATATTATAGGCTATAAAAAAAAAAAAACATTTTACCGTTTCGGTTAATAGACAAATGACGTACCAATCAAAAGTATAAAGCCTATAGAATATGCAAACGTTTTAGGTTGACCAACCAGACCAGTGCAAATATCGATTTACCTGCTTTTACCTGTTAAAGTTCAAAAGTTATGACTGGAAAAAATAGTCAACCTAACGTTTGCATATTCTACAGGCTTCATACTTTTGAATAGACAAATGTAATAACATTTGTCTATTAACCGAAACGTCGAACTGTAAAAAAAAAATTACAGGACTGAATTTTTTTAGTCAACCCACTTGCTAATATATATTTATCAACATATTTAATTTCATATAAAATACTTTTTATCCATTAACCAGCTCGGTGAAGGTCGTTGTATAAGCGGATCCTAGGCTATGACGTCTGCTTTGGATGGCAACGCTTTTATACGTTTAGTGTGAAAACTGATTCAAAGAGCGAGCACTGCGACCCGTCCCGTCCGTCTCTTGTCCATGTTTCCTTCGATCCATCATCTTATCACATCTGTAAAAAGTACTTATCTCCATGGTCTTTCTGTGTGCCTGTGAAATATCGACAAACTTTTCAGGGCATAATATCACTTCAACGAACTTTCATCTCACCGAAACTTAGTTTTATGCTGAAATCTTTATCTTTCATGGTCGTAAATCAAACTTTACCTATGTCATAGATCTGATACCTATCTCGAAGATGTTGAACTCTTGGTAAAACATAAATCAGTAATGTAACACTTTCTTTGGTTCTATGAATTGTCATCCTGCAATGAAGCCTTGAATTTTTGTGTATGCAGCCGGCGTTCATCGATTTATTAGACGTTGTCACGTCAAAAACTTCATATTAAACGTGTCTTCCACCAGTTCGAACCGTGGGTCGTGGACAACACAGAAGTCACGGAAGCAGACGCGGACGGCTTGCGGAGAAGCTGGCGGCCTCTCAAGATCAAGGTGACGAGCGGCCGCTTCCTGTCGCTACGGTGCGAGGCCATCCAGCCCACCCGGCCGCAGTACGTGCGCTCCACCAACGCCAGCCTCACCGTGGCTCGGTCGCCGCACCTGGGAATGTTCACCGCTTCAGGTAACAGCGTTCGTTATAGCTAAACAAAAACAAATACATAAAGATAAAGATAGGAAATGGAGATAATAAAGTTAAGAAATGTTAAATATACAAATACAAATATTAAGAAAAAATAACAATAATAAATTAATACTATAACTATAAATAAAATAAAATAAAACTAACTTAAACTAAAACTAAATAAAATTAACAAAAGGTTCCCCCCGCGGCATGGACCCAAAGACACTGGCAGCATTACCTCGCTGTATAGCAATGCTGATACGTTGTGCGAGGTAGCTGCCAGCTCTTTGGTCTCCTGTAGTGTCACAAAGACACTGGCAGCATTACCTCGCTGTATAGCAATGCTGATACGTTGTGCGAGGTAGCTGCCAGCTCTTTGGTCTCCTGTAGTGTCACAAAGACACTGGCAGCATTACCTCGCTGTATAGCAATGCTGATACGTTGTGCGAGGTAGCTGCCAGCTCTTTGGTCTCCTGTAGTGTCACAAAGACACTGGCAGCATTACCTCGCTGTATAGCAATGCTGATACGTTGTGCGAGGTAGCTGCCAGCTCTTTGGTCTCCTGTAGTGTCACAAAGACACTGGCAGCATTACCTCGCTGTATAGCAATGCTGATACGTTGTGCGAGGTAGCTGCCAGCTCTTTGGTCTCCTGTAGTGTCACAAAGACACTGGCAGCATTACCTCGCTGTATAGCAATGCTGATACGTTGTGCGAGGTAGCTGCCAGCTCTTTGGTCTCCTGTAGTGTCACAAAGACACTGGCAGCATTACCTCGCTGTATAGCAATGCTGATACGTTGTGCGAGGTAGCTGCCAGCTCTTTGGTCTCCTGTAGTGTCACAAAGACACTGGCAGCATTACCTCGCTGTATAGCAATGCTGATACGTTGTGCGAGGTAGCTGCCAGCTCTTTGGTCTCCTGTAGTGTCACAAAGACACTGGCAGCATTACCTCGCTGTATAGCAATGCTGATACGTTGTGCGAGGTAGCTGCCAGCTCTTTGGTCTCCTGTAGTGTCACAAAGACACTGGCAGCATTACCTCGCTGTATAGCAATGCTGATACGTTGTGCGAGGTAGCTGCCAGCTCTTTGGTCTCCTGTAGTGTCACAAAGACACTGGCAGCATTACCTCGCTGTATAGCAATGCTGATACGTTGTGCGAGGTAGCTGCCAGCTCTTTGGTCTCCTGTAGTGTCACAAAGACACTGGCAGCATTACCTCGCTGTATAGCAATGCTGATACGTTGTGCGAGGTAGCTGCCAGCTCTTTGGTCTCCTGTAGTGTCACAAAGACACTGGCAGCATTACCTCGCTGTATAGCAATGCTGATACGTTGTGCGAGGTAGCTGCCAGCTCTTTGGTCTCCTGTAGTGTCACAAAGCCGTTTACAAATATCTTTGTAAAGACTTTTTGCGCTGGAGCCCCACGGACCAAAGTTAAGAAATGGTTGCTGGGTCTTAAATATCATGACATGATACAGAAAATCTCCTCCTTACAGTGTCTTAACGTTACTATGAGTTATCTTTCCACGCGTTTATATTTAAGCCAAAATTTTGCGTCTAAAGTTACACGGTTGAGTCTCTGATCATCTATAGTTTTTGTTTTCAACTATTTTAATTTTTTTTAATTTGTATATTCAATTTTGTTCCTACTGTTTTATTGTATAACTTCAGTTACCATTGCTACTTATTCATCATCTGCACCGTAAATATTGTACGTCGATCGCCGAAGCCGGAGATACTCAAAATTAGTCCCCCAAGACACGACACGTCTTTACCTAGTTTGGGGGGTCAGAATGTATGACAACTCTTGTGACTTCTCTGTACAAACCTACTTTATGCACTGTAACTAATTTGATGTTGATTGTACAATAAATCATTTTATAATTTATTTTTATTTTAAACTGTTGAGTCCTCGCCCGCAAAGTACAGAGGCTGGGGGGTACGACGACAAAAGGGGCCGGGAGAGGTGGGGCGGCAGGCTCACTAGGCGTGCTCGCCGCCCGCACCTCTCTCGGCCCCTTTGTCGTCATACCCCATACAGTCTAGCTATAAAAGTGATATGTTGCCACTCTTTTGTTGTGTGTTTGACGACCGGATAGCCTAGTTATTAGAGACCCTAACCGTCCGGACACGACTTCGCGTGTTTAGCGGCGCGGCGAGCGTTTTCTGTGTTCATTGCGCGGCCGAGACGCTCGCCGTACAGTGGTTACCTGGCGGCACACGCAATGAACTGATAAAACGCTCGCCGCGCCGCCAAACGCGCGAAGTCGTGGCCGGGCGGTTACTACGAAGCTTGAGGTCCCGGGTTCGATTCCCGGTCGGGGCAGATGTTCGTGCTAGAGTCTTGGATGTTTAAAATACGAATTTACGTAGGTATTTATTCATTTAAGTATGTTTATCCGTTGTCTAGTACCTAGCCATAGTACAAGCTTTGCTTAGTTTGGGACTAGGTAAATTGGTGTCAAAATTGTTCCATGATTTAAAGAACTGGTATACTTTTAGCTCTTGCATGGAACCAGACTATCGTTGAGTTTCGGAACCCCCTGGCTTTACATTGAGAGATTCAATTTTCGATCTTCATATCGTGCCATTCCACTCACACTAATTATATTAAGCAGAGGATAGAAAGGGACGGCATGATACAGATGTAGTGCAAAATGATTTTCCTTCGTACTTTATCGGAAAAGTTCGTATTTATCGTGCTCTCTCAATTAGCTTCAGTACCCAGCGCTTACAGCCGTGTTGTTATCTTACATTTTTCACTTTGATTATTTGACAGTAAACAATGAAGTTCCATATTAATGGATATGAAAACGTCTCTCATTTACTTTACAATCATTGATTGACAGTTCGGGTGCCATCGTATTCCGATTGAGATCCGAGTTTTCCCGATGGAAAATCATTTTGCACTACATCTGTACGCACTTCAAATTACGTATTTCTTAGTAGCTCCTCTGTGTACTGATATTGCCACAAGCCTATTGAGGCCGCCATTAAAGAAAAATAAATACTTGCCTAGGTTTCAATAGACGGTAGGCCGCTTCCAATCCAGCATCCCATTGTACACTACCACGTGATTCCACGATTAGGCCGACAACATCTATCATAATTCATTTTTCCTTTTTACCTCATTATGCCACGCCATCCGTCTGCTGTCTGTTGCCATACTCCCGCCGCTCAATTATCATTTCTACGTCATCAATCACGAGCAATAGATCGACCATAGTTCCCAACGTTTTACCAACTTTATGACTGAGTGCCTGTATTAAATAAGAATATTTTTACGAGTTATTGGCAATTCAATAGCTGTTGAATTGAAAGTAATATTTCAGTCGTCACGCAAAATACCTGCTCGAAGGGAATAAAAAAGAAGTAAAAAAGGTGTTAAATGTTTATTTATATATATTACTTTAACTACGGTCAAATGTTTTCAATTTAAAAAAAATACGTACCTAAACTAACCTTTATTGCTCGTGGCATTTTTTTATTGCTTTGTTATTATAGCTCTCAACTACAACGTAAAGTCGTGGTACTTAGTAGTAGCAGTGGTTATATTAATGATAGTACCTACTGGAAAAAATAAGAATAAAATTGAAGTCAATGTAGAGCAATAGTAGGTACTTAGACATTTATTCGAAAATAATTACCTAATACTAAAAGTGATTAAGTATGTTGTGAGACTCTATTATCGCTTTATTAATGGACTCGCTTTTTTAAAAGCTTTTTATTAACTTGCAATGTATGTAAGTATGTATGTACGGGTCAAATCTTGGAAGTTGAATTTGACCCACTTCCAGTGGTCAGATTTACTATAAATAAAATAAAAATTTGAAATTTGGTATACTTATGTAGGTTGGATGACAATGCAAGTACAGTCAACAAAAAGTACAGTCAGCGAAAAAGCTCGCGTTGAAAATGAAATTTTTCACAAACTTATTTATTACTAGCTTTTGCCCGCGACTCCGTCCGCGTGGAATTAATAATTTGGGCAGCTTATTTTTGTAACCAATTTGCTTTTTCATCAATTATGGCTCTCCTTAGCTACTCGATATAAAAAAATTACCCGCCCCCGCAGCCCCCCCCCCCACCACAGAACCCCCCGCACCACCACCCCCCGAATCCCCCGAGCCGCCGCACACCCGCGTTCACCCGATTTTGAAACATTCTTCCGCTCCGCTCCGCTCCTATTCAAATTCAAATTCAAATAATATTTATTGCCACTTAAAAGAAAAGAAAAACAATTGGTGTTAGCGTGATGATATATAGCCTATGTCAGGCTTTAGACTATCTGTGTACCAAATTTCATTTAAATCGGTTCAGTAGTTTTAGCGTGAAAGCAAGACAGACAGACAGACAGACAGACAGAGTTACTTTCGCATTTATAATATTGGTTAGGATTAAGATCACGATTTTTTCCAGAACTGCATGGTATAACTTGGGTTCTTCCCGGTACCGTACCGTAGTGTTTTGGGTTTGGGCACAGAATAAGTAATAGTACTAACGTACAGAAGGATCACTCTCGAACAAAAGTCAACTTTAGGTATAAAAACTTGTCTATTCTTACTGCTTGCATGCGAAATTGAAACTTATCGTGTGATCCGATCGTTCATATTCCGTTGGGCACCGCTGTTCCGAAACCAAGGGCACAGGGTTCCGACTCGCCGATGTTTGGGTATAAAAATCAAGAAAGATAACAGTGTGTATTAATTCAGTAAACCACCTTTAGTAAGTAAGTAACTTATTTATAAGATCGTTTAGAAGTCATTGTTTGTTGCAAAAATCACAAAAAAAAAGATTCTTAATTACGCGCGACGCGGCTAGCGTGCGAACTGAAGGCCAATTGACAACCTACTGCCATACTCCGCCCGGGCGGAGCGCCGGCCGAACATACCTAAACTGCGGAGTGAACCCCCCCTGGTTTGGGAGACCTTGTGGTGGTGCAAGTTTTCATCATCATCATCTTAGCCTACATAATGACCAAGTGCAGGCCACAGGCCTCCTCTAAGAATGAGAGCACTGCAAGTTTTCATCAAACAAAAATTAATAATCGTTTTGTTCACAGGCTCAAGCAATGCGAAGGCTGTGCTGGCACCACTAATCTGCGCCGGAATACATATATTTTCTAAAAGTGCCTTGAGTGATGTATAGATTAGGTATAATGTGAATTGAACCATCGAGTTGCTTTATGGGTCAATTGCAGCTTTTCAAACCCAAAACAGATATTTTTGTTACAAGCGACTTAAGGAATTTCTGAAAAAAATAAATCTACACAATTGTGTTTTTTTTAAATTGATGTCTGCACAGATTGATTTTTTAGTCGCCTTCTAAATGTTAGTGTGTCATTTAGTATTAATCCAGCTACGTAAGGGGAATGAGATACTAAGTATAAGCTGAAAACATTTGTAAACTACCTATTTTGGCATTAGGCAAACTATTATCTCAAAATTCTCATAACATCTCGTGTCCGCGTCTTAAAATATTTAAAGTCCTATATTTTCGATGGCATTCGCATCTACGACATATTTATAGAACAACTAGCTGTTGCCCGTGATTCCGTCTTCGAAGAATAGGGGTATAAAAAATAACCTACGACCTATTCTCAGACCTACCGAATACAGAGAAAAAAAAATCATGAAAATCTGTCAAGCCGTTTCGGAGGAGTTCGATAACTAACAACGTGACGCGAGATTTTTATATATTAGAGATAAAATATCTACAAATTTTGCTCTAACTAATCCACCAACGCACGAAGAGCGCTTAGCGTTCAGTCTCTTCGCATTTTCTTTATTCCTTATCCCGCGGGAATTCAGAAATTCCTAAAAAAAGGTTTCAGATATTGTAATTACCTGTCCACATTCAAATTGGTAGTCTCTAATAATTATAATTACGGAATTATCTTGGATATTTTAAGTTGCGGGATTTTCTATGAGACTTTTGTGACCATTTTTAGAATGCCAAAATAAAGGTATAAATAAATAAGAGTAATAACTCTCAGAGGTTGGTAACCCTAACATTGCTTTTGCAACTGTACTAAATAGTACTACATATTATTTTTTTTAATATATTTTTTTTAATTTGAATTTGCTTGAAGTACTAAGGATATACAAAAATTCAAAACGTTAATAATTTAAAGAAAAAATACTTAAACAGAGAATTAAAGATGGTTATGTGTCGAAATTTGAAAGGTGACTAACTAATACCTTATCTTAGTCGTTTAAGGGCCACTTGCACAGTTCAGGGTTAAAAATTAAATCGGTAACCCTGGGTTAAGAATGACAGTTCCATACATTTTGACACTTCTTAACCCTGGGTTAGCAGTTAACTCGGAGTTAAGTAGCTAACCCAGGTCCGCGCAAGCCCGCCTAAACTGTTTCGACCGTTCAATACATTTTAACACTAGTAAACAGAGTATAGATTTATTTTTTCTAGCAATTGGGTGTCGTCAAGTCAAGCATGAACACACTTTTATGCCTTCTCGCTTTATTTTTTTAAATAATGTCTTATAATCTCACGATGGATCATTATTATGTTAAAGCGACAAGGTACATTATAGAGTGTGCAGAATTATTAATTGTACTAAACAATGCACTGCGATCAGTGGTCAGCCTGATAACGATATTATTGTTTAAATATCGGCTAAACTGTTAATTATAATGTGGTTATATGAAACCAAAATAGTCTGAAACATAAAAGGTTGTAAACCACTGCATTGTCACTAGGGACGGGTGAATGCCCTCCCCGTTGCTAATTATAATTGCGCTGTCACAATCCTTGCTCGGTCAGGATCAGGGGTAGCAAACAATAGGCTCCAAACAAAGGGGATTAAAAGATTTTATCTAATTAAGAGTATTATGTTTCATAGAATATTATAAGCAAAACGTGAAAATAACTTTATGGTATTAATTATGATATTAAAATGACTTATATTAATTTTGCGTTTGAAGCTGGAATTGTACCCGTTAAAAGTTTGAAATAAATCAGTACTGCATTGTGTGGATAAAAAGATGATAATGAAATAAAAATGTTTGCTTGTAAAGATTTTTTTTGTTATGTTGAGAATTCTTTACCTTAAGGCTCTTCCACACTTGTATTATTTGTGCACATAGGTATATCTTTGTGGCGTGACCCGGTGTGAATGCTTCAAGAATCTAAAATGAAGAGCAGTTGTAATACGTTTTGAAGATACAATACTTACGTCAAAGTCATGCAAATGTGGACAGAGCTTTAAAAATTAGACAATGGCTCAATATTCTGTAAGGGTGTTTCATTCATGTTATGAACGTCTGAAGATATTCAAAGCACTGTGCAGTACTGTCTCAGTCGATTATAATTTTTAATAAGGAAATATATGATAAAATCAATTTATTATATAAATATAGCAAGCACTGAATTTGAATGTTCTAGGTCACATAAATTTGTAATTATTTACATATGTTGGGGGAGCTAAAATAAAAAAGTGTCTAAATTAAATAAATGTATGTAAAGTCTAAAAATTACGTGTAAATTGTTGTTAAATACTTTCGACGTTTCTTCAATGTTAATGTTATTGTTTTTAAGTAAATTTAAGGATAACGCTTTATTGTTTGTATAAGTATCTTTTATTTACATATATGCTCAAGCTGTCGTAATTGTCAAGTAGATTGTTGATTACGAAGAGATTAAAGTTTAAAAACAATGAGGGTTTTTTGTGACAGGCTAGTTGGCAGTAGTATTGTGAGGTATAACGACTTTATTATTTACAATAGAGAGTCATTTTAATTGAAACTTTTTTGTTTTTGTTGTTTTGGCTGCATGTCTACGACGCATTCAATGTTGAAAAATATTATCTGCCAACAAAGTAATAAACTCGTTATTTCAATGAGCTATTTTATCTTATGATTCTGTTCATTTTAAACTGAGGATTGTCCACTTGAGGACATAACAATAGAATACAGTGGCTTTGTTCGAAATGTGTGCTGCTAACAAGATCGGGACACCTCAAAAAATTCGTACTATAATTGTGACTTAAAAGTGGTCGCCATCGCATATTGATCTAGAAATATTGTTTCCTGATCACCGATTAAAAATGAGCCAATCTCAAGCAAGACTGGGCCATTCTACTTTTCGTTGACCAGTCATTTTTAGTAATGTGCTCTTCAAATATTTTTTTTACAAAAACGGTAAAGTGCTCGGTTTTATCATTAAAGATTTAAATAGGCACATAATTAAGCTTATATTTAAAATTATCACTACGCATAAAAAGTAATCATTATTATCTATAAAGTAGGTAACGCAGTGGACATGCGTGTCCCCGCCATTTGTATGGAAATTGGTGTATTTTCCGCTGAGTTACCAATTTTTTCCACAAAATTTCTTTGAATTTAAAGTTTTTTTGCTTTAAAATATTAAATTTAGTTATTTCAGTTTTCATATAAGTTATTTACACTTGAAAAAAATCACCAGGTATGCCTTATGCTTTACGAAAGATTAATGGTTACTTAAAAGTAGAATGGCCCGACTAACGTCAAACGGACCTCAAGTTACTTACGCTATCTAACATCTAACGCAACCCATCAGAAAACTTTTGATGTATTAAATCAAAGGCAAAACAGAATATCCATTAAGATTTCAAAAAACGTGATAAGAAATTAGTTAGATAAATAATATAAATATTGTATTTATGCTAAAAGTGTGAAGTTACATAAAGTGTATGTGCTAATGACATTGTTTCTTGATAAATACGGCAGCTGTAATTAGGTTCTAATTTCAATCGAGAGTTGTCGTTACAGTAGTGGATGTTTGTTTCTGAAAATAGTACTTAAACCAGTATTAGAATATGGAGCTTTATAGATACGGTAATAGAAATTATATCATCTGTAATTTGAGGATGACAGAATTTATCTCTTTTAACCTGATCTATTTATTATTATTTATTATATGTTATCGTCATTTTGGGCGAGCTCGGATTGGGTTAATAAATATGGTGCGTGGTGTGTGTGAATAGGTGAATGTATTTGAATGCATAGGTGAAAGATGATTGTATGATAGAGTGAACCATGATTGTGAAATTTTTTGAACAAGACAACTTTATATGGTTGGATAGGGAATAAAATAACCTTGTTGATTGTAAAATCTTTTTTTTAGTGTAACTATGATTCAGCAAACAGATAAAAATGCATGATTTATATAATCAATAATTCAACTTTTTCAATGATTTCTATTACCGTAACTTAAAAAACTATACGGAAAGGCTTTTAATTATCTCGAAATATTTCAGCAGCTTATAGGATTAGTAAGCTGATGACCTCTGTAAAGATTTTTCATCAGAATATTTGGTTTACAATGTAGCGCGTTTTTACGCAATCACGAGTTACATTTTGTCAACTACAATCAAAAACTCCTGAAAATTAATAATACGGGTTTTTACTCAATCTAATCCAACTAATTATCTGCTGTATTATTCTAGAATAATTTGAAGACGCCTTGTATAAAAGCGACACAGTTGCAATACAATTCTCAATACAGTGCCAAACAGTTGCCAAAGCGCTCGTAAAACGCTCGTTTACAAAGCTACTAAAAACCCCATAGCGTCGGGTTCAGTGCAAATCCGCTTAACTGGCATTGGATAATTCCGCGTATCTGACAAATTTAGCCAATTTTCAATTTTTACTCGAAATTCGTTTAAATAAAACAAATATGAAGTTGAAACTATTCCCTGTTAAGCTATATGAAGTGCAGATAAGTGATATTACATTTGGTAGGTAAGCGGACTAGCAGTATCCTCAACGATACTTTAATGACCGAAGATTTTACTGAAATGTGAATTCTCAGAAACAAAACATCTCATTAGTGTTGACGTGCACTGATTTGTATGATTCTTGACTCTTTTTTTTAGGAATTAGTTTTCATTCTTTAAGAAAATGTTACGTGAATTTTTAATCTTCTTAGCTTATTATAAAGTTAGTGAATGCAGTCTGTACTTGTTAAGATTTTTTCAAAAGTTAAACAAATTTAATTAAAATACATTTTTCAGTTTCTGCCAAAGGTTGTTGACCACTTACATAAAGTAGTAACTTTCTGTTATTTGTAGAAACAAAACTTTATTTTTTGCCACATATAATAGCAATTTAACGCAAAATCTTTGCAATAAAATTATTAAATGGCTTTGGTCACTTTGGGACTAGGTCGAGTGGTGTGTATTGTGCCATGATTTCTAAATAGAAAAATAATTCATATTACTAACGAATTCACTACTGGGAACGCATGTTTGCGTTTTCGTGAGCTTCACTTAGTACTGCTGTTATACTCTGGCAGTTATTTGAACGGACATGTGCGTTTGTGGCAACTGAAGAAATCTCGAGTCTGACAGCCGGCAGCGAGTCTAAATGGCAGACTACATTCACTAACGTCACTTCTGTCATGCCAAATCTATACTCGACATAATATACGTGTACATACATATTAAATATAAGTCATTAAAATGTCTGAATTAATGTAAATTGAAGTTTTCAAATTCCTTTTGTATTGTCTTTGAGAGATAGTGACTAAAATATTTTCAGAAGCGAAAAGAAGATAGTTATCCTCGTCATAGGTCGGTCAGGTATGTCTGAGGATCATGGTACTGACCAAGGAACCGGTGGAGGCAGATTATCCGCTCCAGAGGCAACCTTGATACTGATCAAGGTTGCCTCTAGAGCGGATAATGTGCCTCCACTGGTTCCTGTCCAGCAGTGGCGGAGCGTGAAAATCGAAGCAAAAAAACCGGTTGTCTGTAAAGTCGGTTTACGGATGATAGTTTAATGTGACAACGTCATAACAAACCCCCCTAACTCCCATCGCCCCCTCAACCTCCCTCGCCCCCCCACACCCCACACCCCGCACCGCCACGCATTGAAAATTACCCGAGCGCTAGTACTAAGATTGTACATGCTGGCGTTCGCTGCTCTCTTGTACATACTGGCGTTCGCTGCTCTCTTATACATACTGGCCTTCACTGCTCTGTACGTACATGTACGTTACATTGCGTCATCCTTTTTCGTGCATGCAGCCGTCACGTCAAAAACCTATAAACCCCATTTATCCTCTTCTTGAAAGTGCAGTACTTAATAGAAGAGAAGGGTTTGGTATCTTCGAAAGTTTAGTCAGCCAGTCCGGGGGCAACCGGTTGTTAGTACCCTTCGCCACTGCTGCATGCTGTCCAGCACGTCTCTTGCGGCCAAGCAGAAATTGGTGGAGCTTTTACTTGATCGGTCTATCCCTTCGGTGAACGACAGTGCGATCATTTGCCTTCGGTGTCCCAGCCACAATCAGTTCTTTCTAGACTTTCATCGTTTTTACGCACTGTGTCCGAAATATGAAAGAACGCGTTGTACTAACGATCTTCTATATATAGCTACGTCAGTACGCTTAGTTAACCTATAACTACGTCGGAGGGGTGCTGACCTGTGGCGAGTGTGGCAGAACATTCGCTGCAAAAATCGGCTACGTCAGCCACCTGAGAGCGCATCAGCGACGCTCTGAATTATAGGAAATAGTCGCTGTGGCCAAATACGGCTAGGAGAGGATAATGATGATATATAGCTGGGCCAGAATTGATGAATTGTTTTGCGTTTCGCAGTCCAAAATTACCTACCTATTTAAGTTTAAATTTGGATGATAATTTCAGTTCTTATTTTCTATTAAATTTCAAAGTACCTCCAGTTTTGTCAACAGCATTGTGCGAATTCGTGACTGAACGCATATGTGCCTTTGTGACACCGTGTCACCGATATTATCAAAAGCGCGGGCGCTTGCTTTCGCATTCACTATTTCTTTCTGTCAAACGGTATAAGTTGGTGAAAGCAATGGCAAGCGCCGGCGAGTTAGACAATACGGCCTCTGGTGAAGTCTTGGTTTAACAGCCGACAGCGATGACGTTTAATATTTTAACCTTTTGAACGCCAGCGTCGTCTATAGACGACAATACGGTCATAAAAAATTAACCTCCGCATAAGAATCAATTTTGTTCGTAACAAGAACGATGTGTGGCGTTCAAATTCTGTTTTACCCTCTCGTGGCTACCAAAATAGAATGAAATTCTTCGAACCATTCCAAGTTAATAACTCACACAAACTTATAAATAATCAATCACAGTTGAATTTGGACGTATTATTCTTGAATTTATTGTGGTTTGTCTTAATATAGGTATGACGACTGACGACCCCATAAAATAATAACTCCGAGACGTGACTCTCGTAAAAAACACTTTATTTATTTATTTAAGCTTTCGTGAGACTCATTCATAGTGAAAGTATACGGATCACTCACGTCTTAAAATGAGACCGTGTAGCCCTTCTTCCCGGAGCCACACGTCACGGCGACTCCCAAACGTGCACTCTTTGGCACTCTGTGGCTCTTTGGAGTGTACGTTTGGCAGCCGCCGTGACGAGTGACTCTGGGAATGAGGGCTACGGATAAGCCCGAAACATGTCCAGTTACACTCGTTTTAAGACTTTATTTAAGCCCTGAAATCCAGATCAAGTTTTAATTAACCGATTGAAATGGCACGGAAATGACGTCATAACTGGCAATAGCCATACATTATCAACGGGAGAGTCGTTTTTTGGGAGCTCATAAAAAGTACATCAGTTGATTGGCGGTATCGTCATCCCTATCGTAATAAAGTTCAAGACATTTGTTTAATATTAATCCTATAATAATGCCTCAAAGTCGTAAAAATTATATACACCGTGAAATTTTAGTGGTTGTTTTCCCGAAACGAGGTGATTTAGTATCGATTGTACAATCGATTTATAATTACTATTTTGACTAGAGTCAAAAACCCAATTGTGAAAAACGAAAGTCGAAAATGACCGCAAACCAATAGTAACGCTTTGTTGGTACCTAACCTATCGTACGATCGTACGCTACTTGTACCAACGAAGCGTTACTATTGGTTTGCGGTCATTTTCGACTTTCGTTTTTCACAATTGGATTTTTGACTCTAGTCAAAATAGTAATTATAAATCGATTGTACAATCAAAACTAAATCACCTCGTTTCGGGAAAACAACCACTAAAATTTCACGGTGTATATGTGGTGTTTTCCTTCATACCTATACTAAAATGTACCTAATAAAGATATAAAGTTGTTTGTTTCTGAAGAATAATTTATTAGAACTACACGGGCATTCCAAAAATTCGTTGGCTATGGTAGTCACTTTAAGATGATTCGTGTGACATTTAAAATGTGATGTCAAAAAGTTTATTATAATGGATGTTCACTGTTACCGTACAAAATGATTTGTCAAAGTCACACGTCCAAGACTGATTTTATTTTGAAATTGTGAACGCATATTGGAAGCATGGGACTCCTGAATAAAAGCTTCATATCCCCACATTGGGGGCACCCGGACAAAGAAGGTGTTAATCTAAGACTACGCCCTTATTAGAAATCCTGGGTGTAATATAATACCTTACTATAAGGAGTGTTCAGGGTAATTAACCTAAACATCTTTTAATCATTTTAAGACATCTTGTTTATTATCACAGGCATAATTCTAAAATGGTTCTACTATAATAAATCCTTGTTAATCTGGGCTACGTTTTATCCCGAAAAAGTGCCAAGACGTAAAAAAGTTGGGGGCAAAAGCTATATTTTGACGGATGTCAAATGCATTCTATACTAGTTTATCTTTCCCCCAGTGAATCAACACTACTTTGCAGCGTTTAAAAGTAGATTTGGGCATTACCATCAATAGTCGTTTGAGAACTTTCTTACAAGCTGTCTGTTCGGCATTCTTATTAGTCTAAGGCGCTGACGCTTCCTTTCGCATTCACTGTTTCTTTCCGTGAAACGGTATAAGATGGTGACAGAAAGAGATGGTGAAAGCGAAGGCAAGCGCCCGCGCGTTAGACAATACGATTGGTTCCTTCTTCGCCGGATTCCAAGTTTGTCAGATTCCAAACTCGTCGCATTCCAAGCTGGTGGATTCCAAACTCGTCGGATTCCAAGCTGGTCGGATTCTAAGTTCGTCTGGTTCCAAACTCCTTGGATTTCAAGTTCGTCGGATTATAAGTTTGTCGCTGCACACTCATGTCCGATTTGTTCCTAATTCGATGACAAATTAGAAACTAATCTCATGTTCATAAACTTGTGTGTCTGCAATCATGGATAGGTAGGTTAAGTACGTTAAAATACTTTATTTATTTATTTAGTACCTTATCCGATAAACTTGGAATCCAGCGAAGAAGGAACCAATTGACAATTCGGCCTCGGGTTAACTTCAACAGGTCGAATTGAGTGGAAATTAGACATTAGACAGTGCAAGTAAAACCAGAAAAACAACTCGTATTTTTTTCACATAATTCAAGGTAAAAGCGAGTTCGATTTAAAGTTCAACCGTATTTGTTTCGGATTAATAGTTATGTAAATAAATAAAATTCTATAATTATTTAGAAATCACTATCTCTCCTGGCCTAAGAACCTATGTTTCGTCTCTAGAGTTAATTTCTTATCGTGATCGCGTCACAGTTTACGAGTCAATTTCAAGCACTATCAAAATGTTCTGTGATACATGTGTTTATTAGTTTGTATTACGTGAATGTATGATATTATTTGTCATCGGGTGTGAAGGTCTTAATGGCGATAAATAAACGTACTTAAACCGGTTCGGAAGTTTTCTTTCACACTTTCCCTTCGTTCGCGTTAAAAATTCTTGAACGAGTAACATTTTCAATAACTTTGGCCTAAAAAGCTTATGGTAACATTTCTAAAACACATTTTCTCGGACAACGCCTCTATTGATTGCTGATGAGGTTGATACGTAATCTTGAAAGCCAAGGAAGCGATGGAGCAGGTCATCAGTTCTACGAGCAATGTGCCCTGCCCACTGCCACTTAAGAATGGCAACTCTGCGAGCTGACAGTAACTTTGGTACTCCTGCTGATCTCTTCATTTCTGATTTGATTACGTAGGGAACTTTGAGCAAAGCTCGCTTAATTTTTAGTGACTTTGAGGTTTTTTATGAGGCCTGCTGTAAGCGATCACGTCTCAGTTACAAGTTAAGTATAAAATTTAATTAAACGACGGAATATAATCAATCATTTGTCTCATTTTGCTACATAAATAACATTCCTATAGTTTCGGAATAAATAACTTACAAAATGAAATATTTTTGAACGCTACTTTGAAGCTCAAAATTCATCACGAAAATTTCACTAACCATGTTTTTCGACTCTCAATTCGCTAGAATATATGATGAAAAATGGCATATTACAATTTCATTCACATACTTTACCTATCTTACTCCAGAATATTGAAGAAAAATCAAAATATTCAAGTGCCGTCTTCTTAAACAAACGCACAAGTGAGCATTCGTCCGTGGTTGCCCCTTGAGTCATTTTGGAGCAAGTGACCCATTCTTGCCCATTGTCCGGTCGCAAATTCGTAGTTCTTGACTGTCTCGGGGGAACCGTCCGGCTATTTCGGTCCGGCGGAAAACGTGTCCGGTTCAGACGTGGGGCTCGAGTTTAGAAAGTTTGAATTTTGCGCAATTTGGGATGGCTATTAAGTTAGATAGATTTGTTACGGAATGTAAACTGTGATTACCTTTAAGAGGTCCCGACATTTTGACCAAATTGTTGTACACCATGGTACGGTACTCATGATATGATAAAGTGATATTGGTGTTTTTTATCATGAAAACATTATAAAGGAGAGTCGTCATATATGAGACATAGTCGTATGTATACTATAGGTAAGGCTACTGTCATCATCATCATTAAAGCCGTAGGATGTTCACTGCTGGACATAGGCCTCCCTCATTGACGCCCAATCATTACGGTTGGAAGCAATTTGCATCCACCCTGAACCTGCGGCCTTCACCAAATCGTCCATCCATCCATCTCGTTGGTGGACGTCCCACGCAGTGCTTGCCACTCCGTGGTCTCCATTCGAGAACTTTTGAGCTCCAACGGCCATCTATTCTGCGTTATATGGCCTGCCCATTGTCATTTCAACGAGCTAATCCATTTGGCTATGTCGGTGACCCCTGTTCTTCAACGGATCTCCTAGTTTCTGATTCGATCCTGTAAACTCCGAGCATAGCCCTCTCCATAGCTTGTTGAGCGACTCTGCGCCTATTCATCAGGCCCATAGTGAAGCACCACGTCTCGGATTCATGTGGCATTACTGGCAACACACACTGATTAAAGAACTTTTGTTTTGAGGCACTGAGGTATTTTGGACGAAAAGATATTGCGGAGTTTCTCGAATGCTGCCCATCCGAGTTGGATTCACCGATTGACCTCCTTCTCGAAGCCGGACCTACCTAGTTGGACAGTTTGTCCTAGGTATACATATGCGTCAGCAACTTCAAGTTCAAGAGCCGAGTTTTCGACCATAATGGGGGCAGAGACAACAAGGCTACTATGGCTAAATATAGAGATAGGTAGGTACAGGTGTTATTGGTCGACATAGCATAGCACTGGTGGAAACGGGTTCAATTAACCTATGTTTTTTAAATGGAAAGATGCGTGCTGTGGAATGCGTGTTCTGGATCTTCCTCGAACGGATACATAGCTTAGCATTAGTGGATACGGTCGGTAGCTTTGCAATCCTCGCAGCATATAGCTGTATAGCAAAAAAAGTCTGGTAGAAAAGCACCTTAAAACTCTTTTGGCCTCAAAACAAAAGTCTTTAATCAGTGTGTGTGTCAGTGATGACATATGGATATGGACGTGGTGCTTCACTATAGGTCTGATGAATAGGCTCAGAGTCGCTCATCGAGCTATGGAGAGGGCTATGGTCGGAGTTTATTTACGAGATCGAATCAGAAACGTAGAAGAACCGGGGTCACCGACATAGCCTAACGGATTATCTCGTTGAAATGGCAATGGGCAGGCCATATAGGTAGCACGCAGAACAGACGGCCGTTGGGGCCCAAAAGTTCTCGAATGGAGACCACGGACTGGCAAGCACAGCGTGGGACGACCACCAACGAGACGGATGGACGATTTGGTAAAGGCCGCAGGTTCAGGGTAGCGAAAGTCGCTTCCAATCGTAATGAGTGGGCGTCAATAAGGGAGGCCTATACCCAGCAAGAGATCGCTCTTAAGCGATAAGGCCGCCTATTGCTTACCTTGTAACTTTCTCTCTGTGTACCTGTTTTCTGTATTGCTTACTATTCCTGGTGTACAATAAAGAGTCATTGTATTGTATTGTATTGTTTTGTAGTAGTGGACGTCCTACGGCTGAAATGATGATGATGACTGTTTGGGAACAGGCTAAAAGATACACCGCCGATCTACCAACGCATTCCCAATAAAAATAACGACCGCACGTCATGCAGAAACGCTTACAACAAAATATAGGTACGTTGCGAAAAATAAATTTCGAGACACAAAAAAGAAACGCTAAATCACATTCACGAAGGAAGCTTTTATTCGAAATGCACAAACATAGCACACTATTGTTCGCTGACGACCAGGCGGTTGGGGCACGTCGTTCACGGGTCGGGGGGCTAGAATGGAACGATTTTTATACGACGCTTTATGTTTTATGCTCTCCTGGTACTTCGTAATAAACAGAGTATTGAAATAACGTTTTTGAAATGAACCTCAGTACGCAGTATAAGTTTTACTTCACCAAAATACTTCTCGATCGCGTTTACGTAAAAAAAACAATTACTAGACTAGGGAAACAAAGACAGCGTCTCCGCGCGCGCGCGTCCATGTTTCTATAGAATAGAAAATTTACGTAAACGCGATCGAGAAGTATTTTGGTGAAGTAAAACTTATACTAAGCGTACAGTATGCTTAGTATAAGTTTTTACTTCACGAAATACTTCTCGATCGCGTTTACGTAAAAAAAACAATTACTAGGGAAACAAAGACAGCGTCTCCGCGCGCGCGCGTCCATGTTTCCATAGAATAGAAATTTTTACGTAAACGCGATCGAGAAGTATTTTGGTGAAGTAAAACTTATACTAAGCGTACTGATCAGTTTTGTACTGTGGCCGCGACGAATTCGAATTTGTGTTAAGCTTCTTTTTCTCTTTTCTACAGTAATATTATAAAGAGGATTTGAATTTTTGTATGTAACGAATAAACTTAAAAACCACTGGACCGATTTCAAAAATTCTTTTGCCGTTAGAAAGCTACGTTATCACTGAGTGACATAGGGTACTTTTTACCGCGGGACAATACCTTTTCCTACGAGAAAATTAATTTATCGCAAGCGAAGCAGCGGACGGAAGGCTAGTGTTGAATAAAACAAAAAACCGGCAATGTCAATCAGTTAGAACATACATTCAGTTTGTTCCTTATCCTGCGGGAATTGCTGAAAATACTGAAACTAGTTTTTAGGTGTTATAATACTTATAATTATCTATGTGCATGCCAAATTTAAAGAGTTTAGTTTAGGAGATATAGGGTCACTTTAAGTCAAATAGAAAGAAAGAAAGAAAGAAAGAAAGAAAGAAAGAAAAACCGGCCAAGAGCGTGTCAGACACGCCCAAGGTAGGGTTCCGTAGCCATTACGAAAAAATCAAGTAATATTTTTCTAAGGATTTCGTATGTGTACGGAAATCGTCCAAGTTTAGGTATGTTTTATACCCTAGGCTACTATTTACTCTTAAACTACAAATAATTTCCAAGCAATCTTAGCCGCTATAATTTTCCTAGTAAATTTGATATATTTACTACCATTCTGAATTTTTTCAAATTTTTCCACCCAACAGTTTAGATTTGAGAGGGGGGGGGACGGTCGATTTTAATGAAAATTTTCACTTTAAAGTTGAATATTTCGCAAACAGATCACTGAATAGAAAAATCATGTTAGCAACTCCGCAATGGTTTCAAAAGACCTATCCAACGATACCCCACACAATAGGGTTAGTCGAGAAAATAAAAATCACCCCCACTTTACGTCTATGGGAGGTACCCTAAAAAAAATATTTTTAGTTTTTTTTATTTAACCACTTGGTCGGCGTGACTGATATATATATTAATGTCAAATTACAGTCTTCTAGTACTAACAGTCTCTGAGCATAGCCGCGGACAGACAGACAGACGGACAGACATGGCGAAACTATAAGGGTTCCTAGTTGACTACGGAACCCTGAAAACGTTTATTTATAGCAACAATAACACGTACACAGGCTAAAACTAAAAATACAAACATAGACATAGGTAGACATGTTGATGTCGCTACAAAGGGTCCCGACTCAGCATGTCGCTGGTTAAAAAACCAGCACTGGTCTTCCGCCGGGCCACAGTATAGTAAAATCACGGAAGGCCAACAAACAACTATTACACTGACTTACTTGATTCAAATATATGAATCTCGTTAAGTCTGTATCCCGGAATTACAAAAAATCCATCCTTATTCTTTGACTACATCATTAAGGCAACCGCTATGCGAAATTTTAACTTTCTAGGGCCAAGGGCTAGGACTGAGCGTTGATGAGTCAGTTAATCAATCAGGATTTTTCTTTTTGAGAATATAGGTGATTAAAACAAATATTAAAAGCCATAAAAGGCACTAGTAATAACCTAAATTGTTTTTATTATGTTATGAACTCCACATTTTACCTAGCAACACTTACAAAGTAAAGTAAAGTAAAGTATGACACCTAAGGGCGGTAAGTAAGGAATTACGAACAAGACTCTGTTAGAAGCACAAAGTCGGAGACTAAGGGCTTTCTGAGTCTAGCTTTGTAATTCCCATGAAACAGACAATGTTGTATAACACATTTGTGAGGATATAACTACTCCTTGTTCCTCCGAAGGAAACAAAGGAAGAGGAAACATGGTTGTATGGACTCAAATTGCATTGCCTTTCCCAATCTCAAAGCAATTAAAAAATTTAACGTTAGCGCGCAGCAGCATAATTACTCCATTTTGCATTGCCATAAAATATTTCCATCTGTTACAAAAATAATATTATGTATAATTATGTTAATTCGATTTTGAAAAAGAAAAAGAGTTCTGTTAAATTAATAAAAATGTTATGTAGGTACATAAAGTCGACCAAGAAATTCCGTTACGTTGGAAAGATCCGCTAGGCTCTGATATCAACAAACCGTAGAAAATGTCAAAGTCAAAATGTCATTATTCAATTTAGGCCATAAAAACCACTTCTGAAGGTCGAAGAATCTAAAAATGGTTCGGGAAAACACTGGTAGAAGTGTATTAGAAAAATGATATGACTGACAGAAATTAAATAATGAAACGTTAACACTGGTGTATCAGTTTAATTAAAAATAACTAAGATAACTTTGGTCCACGCATACCCTCCTTATTATATTCTGAAATTTAAAAACCCACGCTTAAAAAAACAATACAAAAAGAATTACACAGCGTTAAATCTTTCCTGAACTAAGTACGCTCTTATTCGGAGTACTGTAACGGAACAAAGACGGCGAGTATTTACGTTTCAAACTATTTAAAACAAAAGAGTAGCCGAACACAAAGAGGTCTTCATAATAGAACAGTATTTTACTGTCTCGAGTGTTCTGTTTCCCTGGTACTTGTTGAATGAATGCACTTTAATGATATGTAAATCAAATGGACATAAATTAACACAAATGCGTGACTACGTCTAACTGCAGGGCACAGGCCTCCTGGAAGAATGAGAGGGCTTGAGCCGAAGTTCCCACGCATGCTCAGCAAATGGGAACTTCACACACTATTAAATTCCTTTTTTTTTTATGGTATAGGGGGCAAACGAGCAGACGGATCGCCTGATGGTAAACGATTACCGTCGCCCATGGACACCTGCGACACCAGAAGAGTCACAAGTGCGTTGCCGGCCTTTCAGGCAGGAGTAAGCTTGAAGGTCATATCGGTCCGGGAATACCGCAGCAGGAACCTCATTCCAGAGCTTTGCTGTGCGAGGCAGGAAATTTCTGGAAAAACGCACAGTAGAAGACAACCAACCATCCAGATGGTGAGGATGGAAGTGTTGTCGCGTAGGGCGGTGGCGGAAGGATGCGGCAGGGATCAACCCGAATAACTCCTCGGAGCACTCTCCGTTGTACATGCGATAGAAGATGCACAGTGAAGCTACATCTCTACGCAGCGCCAAGGAATCAAGCCCATCAGAAGTTCGTTGGCAGCCGACTATTCAAGTCGCTCTCCGTTGTATGCGATCCAGAGGGAGAAGCTGGTACCGGGGAGCCCCCGCCCACAGATGAGAGCAGTATTCCATATGCGGGCGAACCTGCGCCTTATAAAGCTGAAGGCGGTGGGCTGGAGTGAAATACCGTCTCGATCTGACCTTTGTTAGTTTGTGACGTTTTGCACTCGATGTTTGTTTTGTCTTCGATGTCTTATTACTTCCATGGTTTTCGAACACCGCCTCGTGGCAGGGATGTTGACACCACCAATCAACTGACGTACTTTTTATGAGCTGTCAAAACACAATTCTCCCATAGAGTTTGAATGGCAATAGCAACTTATGACGTCACTTGTTCGCCAACTCAATCAACTATTTATTTGTTTTAAAGCAACAAAAAATCTAATTTTGCAGTTAACCGAAAATTAATCTAGTTTTCAGGGCTAATTATAAGCGTTTTTTTTTACTGGAGTCGTGTCTTCGAATTATTTTTTAATGGCGTCAACATCCCTATTATTTCGCACATGAATTCTGAAAAAATCAGGGAATCCAAGCTTTAACTCACGACTCTTTGGTTGAGAAGCCATAAGTAGGTCAAACCACTTGGCTACCACGACCATCGGGTACAAAACCCTAAAAGTTACAAATCTGTTTAAGTAGTTAAAATAGATTGTTTTTTATGGGATGTAAACCCCGATTTTGGTCCACCCGTGATCATGTCCCCAGTAGACACATTAGTCGGGAGCTCATTAAAGGAAATCGTGGTCGCATCCCGTAAAAATATGTAATTAGCTGGGTTTCCACTGAGCGAGCCACCTCGCGAGGCAAGCGCATGAGGCATGATTTTGTTTTACACAAAGCTCAAAATCGCACCGAAAATGGCTGCCTCGCTAGGCGGCTCGCTCAGTGAAGACCCGGCTATTAACCTAGAAACATTGAAAATTATTTTTTTGGGGTACCGTACTCAAAGGGTGCCTACGAGAACCTATTCCTGAGACTCTGTCTTTACGTCCGTAGTCCTCCACATCGATTTGCGTTCTATACAGTGTAAGAAACAAAAGCTGTCTCTTCTGTGGACATAAAATTAGTTTTAAGATTTATTCAAAGTTGGCCAGGCGTCCCTCACGCCGAGGAAGACTTGACTAAAAAATATTGGCTATAGACCCTTAACTCACGTCATGTCCACAGGAGAGACGAGAATAAAAAAATACGTAGGACCCATTTCGATGACAATATTATAACCAGATCAATATTAGAATCAGATAATATTATAACCTAAAATTACGAAATTTCCATACAAATAACTTATTTCCCTAGTCTTAAAACTCTATCAAAGGGAGCACAATCCATCTGGGCCGTATTGTCTAACGCTTCTGACGTTTGCCTTCGCTTTCACCATCTCTTTCTGTCATCATCTTATACCGTGTGACAGAAAGAAATAGTGATTGCGAAGGCAAGCGCCAGAAGCGTTAGACAATAAGCCTTAGGGCTGTGAGTTGCAGGAGGGCTTGGGTCTTTTAATGTTTGGCATTATTTTTTGATCAAAAGTGTCTTCAACCGGTTAACAAAACTGTTTTAGGCGATATCCATAACGCCTTACGGGGCCGGTATTGAATGCCTACGTTCTAGTGCAGTGTCTCGAATAAAATAACAAAAGCCTACTTTTACCCACCTAAAGATCCCATCGGCGTCCAAACTCAAGTTAACAATTAATCTTTTATTATCTCAAGAAAAGAACTCTGACATCCAACTTTTTGTATTGCGATACGGCCACGATAACGCGCAGTTTTTCAATTACATTGCGCGTGGTGCAAATAAACTTGTGTAGGGCAAAGCGTCGGTGCCGCAATGAAAAGAGAAATCGCTCGCCGCGTCAGTGTCGTTCGTATAGTCTTAGCCAGCTTGTTAAGGTTCCCCTGAATAAAATATAACGTGTAGGATACATTAGGGTGCTTTGAAAAGAAAACGAAATTACGACCACACGCCGCAAAGCTGGTGTAATGGGCTAAGCTTGTGTGATGGCGGAGGGCACACTTGGAAGTCAGAGGCCTATCCCAGTCTTATTTACCTTGTTAAGGATTCCACTTGACCACATCGATACTATAACAGTCGCAGATTCAACACAATGTAAAAAAAACCGGCCAAGTGCGAGTAGGACTCGTACATGGAAGGTTTTGTACCTCCGTAAAATGTTTTAAAAGCAGTTCAGTAAAAATTCGCTGAAATGTAAGCACTAAACTCATAAATATATTTGCTGTATTTTCAGCCAAATCGGTTCAGCCGTTCTTGAGTTATAAATAGTGTAACTAACACGACTTTCTTTTATATTATATAGATATGTTAGAGAGTAGTCTAAAATAACTGATAAGTATTTTTCTTATCTGCGCAAACTCAACCTATATGGAGAAATTGTGCGTAGAAGTTTCCTTTATAATATAGGCAAGGAATAAGGTCAGATTTGTTGAAATTGTCACGGGATATGGAATAAACAGGATTTATTGTATACTTACTATTGTTATCTATTTTTTTATACAATATAGGCTTGCGTTTGACCACAATCACACCTGATGGAAAGCGAAGATGAGGCCTACGATGGAGCACGCTTGCCTAGTAAATGCTCATTCACCCTAGACTTGAAGGCGGCCAAATTGTAGTGTTCAGGGTTTGTATTGTAGGGTGGGTGTAGTAGTCAGGGGGGGGGAGGGTTGGAAATTCCCATGAAATGAGAAAAACACGGGATGTACATAAAATATATTTAATTCAACAGGGTCCTATCTCCATATCTATAATTACTATACTCTTATTTCATTCAAGTTGAAGAATAAATAATATCACGCTCTTTAAATTTGGCATAAAACTAGGTATTTATATAACTATGAAAATATGAGATTTGTATATTGACTAACTGATACCGATGATGTTTGGATGTTGCCGTTACCGTAATTTTGCTTAATTCAATGTAAGAGATGAATCTTTACCACAAAATTAAATGAACTCTGTAGTTGAAAAAAAAAACTAGAAATTGAGTCTTTTTAGTTTAGTATATTCACGTTTTGGGATTAAGTATCTACAAAACTTGGCACCTATTAAGATCTCAATTGTTTTGTCGGAAAACTCGACAACCACGCATATTCTTACCATTGAACTTGATATATTCACATTTGTATTTTTTACGTGATTCTATTGAACAAGCGGTAACACTATACTAACTGGGACATTTCTATTCTAAGATTAAACCACTTTTACCCCCTGTTTCACCATCCATTGATCAAATTTACTTGACGGACAAATGTAATGCCGTCTCTGTTTGTTTTGTTCAAATAGACGGAGACGGCATCACATTTAACCGTCAGTTAAAAGTGATCAATGAATGGTGAAACAGCCCCTTAGTATGTTTATCTTCTTATACCATCAAAGCGTATGTCCGTCAGACGTGAAAAAGCTCGAAGAAAGTCCCGTGGAGCGATATAATTTCCAAAACAAACATCGGCCTCTTGGTATACATGTTAAAAGGGAAAATATGTCATATGCCACAAAAGGTTACGTTATTATCCCAAAGCTTTGTGTCTCAGATAAAATATACATATAAATATCGTCCCAAGATTTTCTGTGAACTATTAAATAACCATTGAATATTGCTTTCATGTGAGCGCTTGGAAAGATTTTATTTATGGCCAATTGCTTTGTTTGAAATGAGCTCACTTTGTTTTAATCTTGCATTATTTTTCGTATCGTCTTTTTTGGTTTGAGCGTTTCTTATTGGTTAGAATATTTAAATGGCTTTATGTTTTTATCATGTTGTAGGCCTGTGCCTGTGTGTGTGTGTTGGTATTCTATCAAAGTTCTCTAGCTTCGGAACACAAATCTACAATCCCTTGGTATTCAATTCATTTCATTACACAAATTTTTTTCCTTCTTGCTTCAAAGTTTCTTCACTAGGCTTTCCGGTTACGTATGTATTGTACATAAAATACATATATAATATATAACAAGAGTAACAGATGTACAAAGGCGAACTTATCCCTTAAAGGGATATTTTCCAGTTAAAATTTGAACGATTGACAAGACATAAGAAACAAGAGTGTAGACATGCATTGAATAATAAAGATACCTAACTAAAAAAAAATACAGACGAATTGAGAACCTCCTCTTTTTTCTTTGGCCCAGACGAATAAACGTGTAATCGTAAAACGACAACTTTACAGGAAAAATAAAATCAACGTTAACAAAGATAACTGACAGTTCTGGCAGCCTTTATAATAATATATGTGCTTATAATATATCATTAGATTATATCGTTATTCGTGTATAGTAACAAAATTATTAAAACGGCAACACTCTCTTGGAATCTTATTCGTGTCAATTTATATGGAAAATTACCAACGAATTAAAATTAAATATTAATTATTCATAAACGGTAAATCGGATTGGCTTAAAAAAAAATTACAACGTGCCTAAGGGTATATAAGAGCATAGAAGCAAAAAAAAATTTTTTTGTGTAAGGGCCTTTGCACGTTTATTCGTCTGGGCCATCGATATCTACAATGAATACAGTAAAGCATCGATAATCGAGTTTGTGATTTGATTTCAACTAAGTATGAAAATTTAAAATTTTATTAGAATTAATAGCTGTTGCCCGCGACTCCGTCCGCGAAGAATAGGGGTATTAAAAATAGCCTACGACCTATTCTTAGAGCTACCTACCGAATATAGAGAAAAAAAAACATTTAAATCGGTTAAGCCGTCTCGGAGGAGTTCAATAACAAACAACCGGCACACGAGATTTTTATATATTAATAACGACCAGACGACTAGACAGTGGTTAGAGAACCTGACTACGAAGCTTGAGGTCCCGGGTTCGATTCCCGTGTCGGGGCAGATATTTGTATGAAAAATACGAATGTTTGTTCTCGGGTCTTGGGTGTTTAATATGTATTTAAGTATGTATCTATCTATATAAGTATGTTTATCCGTTGCTTAGTACCCATAACACAAGCTTTGTTTAGCTTACTTTGGGACTAGGTCAATTGGTGTGAATTGTCCCCTGATATTTATTTATTTATTTTTATTTATTTAATAAGACTAGCTGCTGCCCGCAACTCCGTCTGCGAAGAACAGGGGGATAAAAAATAGCCTACGACCTATTCGCAGACCTACCGAATATAAACAAAGAAGTTTCATAAAAATCGGTCAAGCCGTTTCAGAGGAGTTCGATAACAAACACCGTGACACGAGATTTTAACAATTGATTTGCATTATAATTGCCCAGCATTAATGAGTTAAAAACACTATTTTTTATCAGTAAAATCTAAATTATACCTTCAGTAAAAGCATGTGTATGTTTATACAAAAATTTGTGACGCAATTTTACGGGTAAAATCCGTTTGCTAGAAAACATCAATTCATCATTTCTTTGTGACTTTATAACAATTAATGGCATACATCCATCACGACGTGTGCGTATGTAGGTATTATTAAAAACACAACAATGTGTGCGGGGTTACGCAGAATGGGGTTCCGTAGTCCAAAGGAACCAGGAATATTTTTTTATCAATATCAACTTATTTTGATCTTGATAACAGATTTAACACAATATGAAGTTTTAATATAATTATGAACTGATAATTTTGAAGTACATAAGTAATTATTGTAAAGCTCAGTATCGCAAAGCTCGAACGAAGCGTCTCCGTTACAGCTTCGCAAAATGGTTTGTATGCCGGGCCAGCTGTTCTCTTCTAAAGGCCGGCGCAGACTAGATGCGTGTGCGTGTCACGCACCAGTTGTTATGACTGAAACCTGTAAGAAAGATGGCACACATTGAGTGCGTCATCTTTCTTACAGTATCATTTATTATAATATAACTGGCGCGTTTGCGTGACGTAACAAGCACACGCATCAGCAGGCTTATTGTCTAACGCTTCTGACGCTTGCCTTGGAAATCACTATTTCTTTCTGTTAAACGGTATATAAGGATGACAGAAAGGGATGGTGAAAGCGAAGGCAAGCGTCAGAAGCGTTAGACAATACAGCCTCGGGTCTGCGCTGGCCTTAAAGGTCGCATTTCTTAACCGGTAGTTGTCAAATTTTGTGAACAGTTTTGTTAACTATAATGTGGTTTTTTTATGTGGATCAAGTTTTTGGAATTATTTAAAAAATAGTAGTTGCCCACGACTGTGTCTGTGAAAAATTTATTTAACGCTATTCCGTAGGATCTATGCAATTTTCCAGGGTAAGAACGGTCTTATGTCCACAATTTAGATTTCACACTGTATTCACGTTTAAAATGTACATAAAAGTAAATCTCACCTATATGATACTTCTATCTTCTATCGTTTTGAGGTTTCAGATAGCAATGAGCTGGAATTTGGGTAGAATAAGATATAGGCCTTGTTTAATGCATGTGTTTTTAAATTTATAGGCAACAAGCTGGTCCTACGCCCTCATACGGCGGCCGTATTCTCGTGAAGGTTTTGAAGAAGTTTAAATTATATAAGTAGACACGCGTTTTGATAATTTGTATCCATCACTGATTTGTATCACGGTGTTTGGTTATCGGACTCCTCCGAAACGGCTTGACCGATTTTTATAATTTTTTTTCTCTATATTTGGTAGGTCTGTGAATATGTCGTAATGCTATTTTTTATACCACTATATAATATGGCAAAACAAGGTTTGCCGGGTCAGCTAGTAATATTATGAATAAAAAAGAGTGTCTATCTGTCCGGCTGTTTGTTATAGTTATACTTAAATGAAAAAGAGTGGCTGTCTGGCTGTTAGTCCCGGGAAAGGACGTAGAATACTTGCAAAATTGCATAGTTCCCGCTGGAAAGCGACAAACGAATTTTTTGCGGACGGAATTGCGGGAAACATTTAATTCTAAATAATTCTATTCCTCGCCGTATAAAGTACGACTTAGAACGTCAACGTTATAGTTTTCAAATACAAATAAAGGTCTTTGCTTATTTATTATGGTGGTAATAAATTAATTACATTGTAAATGAACTGAAACAATTATTTTGCTCACCCACGACCTTATGATAATTAAGTTTAGGCAAGAAATGTGTGTTTATGCAGTTCCTCCACTTCCACACTACGATTTAACAAATCACACAAACCCAACTATCACCACCACCAAACTACATGGACGGCTTTCGAACTCAAGTAGAGCTCATCGTCAGAGTACCGTTCACTATGCTACCAGATGTACAAAATTAAATAACTACAGGAAACGATTTAAAAAGCGTTTATCTCGAAATCTTTTTAGATTTAGACAACCCTAATAGTGCGAATGACTCGCTAGATGGCGTTTTGTTAAGCCGTGCTGAAAGGGATCTTTGAAGATAGAAATTTGAAGGAAAAAAGGATGCAATTCGGAAGTCGTGACCATAACTATGTATACAACAGGTGTGTAACTTTTTATGAATAAGCGAGTAAGCTCCAGAATACGCCCTCCAATATTAATATTGCATGACGCTACGCGGCACTCGCATCGGAGAGGTTACGGGCAACTTGGCACGTTTTCGATTCTATTTAAAGTCGATGAATTAGTAATGAACGATGCCTTTAGCGGTGGCTGGCGGGATCTTTCCTCGGCCTCCTAAATAATGCACAAGTTAGATTCAAAAATGTTTGCGTAATAGTGTTTTGGATTCGAGCCTTCCGGTACGCTTTTATTTTTAATGGTTCTATTTTCTTTTTTTTATGAGCGCCTGTGGCGAAGCAGGCAAAGGCGTAGTGTTCTGGATTCAAACCTTTCGTTTCGCTTTTGTTTTTAATTTTTTTCTTGTGAGCCCCGCAGGCTTATTGTCTAACGTTTCTGACTCTTGCCTTCGCAAACACTATTTCTGTCTGTCAGAACTACTTTCATTTTTAATTGAGCAAACGGATTATTTGCGGCAGTTCCTTTGGTTGTTCCTTCAAAGGAACTATTGCGTTTTTTCGCACTAGTTCCTTCACAAGGGATGAAGGAAGAACTGCTTTTATTTGGTCGCCTTTGATCCTTTGCAAGAACTGAGGAGATACTGTAACAAGGAACAAAAGCCATAAAATAAACGCAGTTCTCCTTTCATCTCTTGTGAAGGAATGAGTGCAAAAGAAACCGGCCAAGTGCGAGTCGGACTCGCGCACGAAGGGTTCCGTATCATTATCTATGAAAACGGCAAAAAAAACACGTATTTTGTATGGGAGCCTCCTTAAATATTTGTATTATTTTAATTTTATTATTTATTTTTAAAGTGAATAAATATATAACAAAATATACTGTGAATATTTCAAGCGTCTACCTGTTGCCGTTATCAATATCGAACAAAAACGTGCAAAAAAAATCACGTTTGTTGTATGGGAGCCCCCCTAAATATTTATTTTATTCTGTTTTTTAGCATTTGGTATTATAGCGGTAATCAAAATACATCATCTGTGAAAATTTCAACTGTCTAGCTATCACGGTTCATGAGATACAGCCTGGTGACAGACGGACAGACGGACGGACAGCGTAGTCTTTGGGTACGGAACCCTAAAAAACGCAATGGTTCCTTTTAAGGACTGTTCCTTCCAAAGGCACGGACAGAATAAGTAATAGTACTAACGTGCACTACCGCGAATAATCCGAGCAAAAATACTGTCGATAAAAACAACTAGCATTAAAAACTTACTTCGTCTAACCACCAAATAGCTTAACCACATTGACAGAATCGCTTTACATGCATAATTTAATTGAAATTACAATACATAAATGAACCAGATTTAAATTGTGCCACGTAAATTCAATTTATATTTCTACCACGAAAATGTATTGAATGATTAATGTAATATTAATGCAATTAAGTATTGTGATGCGATTCCAAATGTGTGGTTATGGAATGTTCATTCCATAAGTGATCGAGCGATGCGGGTAAAATGCTTTCGTAAAAGTTCTCGAATGGGGTCCACGGACCGGAAGACGCAGTGTAGGTTAGCTTCCAACAAGATGGAGCGACGACCTTGTTAAGGTTTAATCACTTATGTTTTTATTATTTGTGGTTGTAGCGGCCACTGTAATACATAAGCGGTGACCATTCAAATATACGCAATAAACAAAATATTTTATTTTTAGTATTTATTGTTAAGCGACCTGGTTAAGGTTGCGGGATCGCGTTGGATGCGGGTGGCACGGGACCGATCTGTTTGGCGAGCCTTGGGAGAGGCCTATGTTCAGCAGTGGACGTCTTTTGGCTGAGATGATGATGACGATGATTTGTTGTTATAGCGATGACAGTAATACATATTCGGCGAAAATTACAAATGTCGAGCTATTACGGTGTAAAAGAGATAGAGCCCTGTGACAGACTTACGAACAGACAGAGAGAGGAGTTTCAGTAATAGGGTGCTGTTGGTATTTATTTTGGGAGGCTGTGTTAGTTAAGCTCAGTTGCATTCACGTTACAATACAATACAATACAATACAATACAATACAATACAATACAATACAATACAATACAATACAATACAATACAATACAATACAATACAATACAATACAATACAATACCATACAATACCATACAATACAATACAATACCATACAAAACAATACAATGACCTTTATTGTACACCACAAAGAAAACAATACGGAAAAACAAGTACATACATGGAAAAAATATACAAGGTAAGCAATAGGCGGCCTTATCGCTTCGAAGCGATCTCTTCCAGGCAACCATTAACGTGAGAAGGCGAGTCTAAATATAAATGTAAAAAGTTTTAAAAAATGCTTTTTTGCTAATAAGAACACACTATTTCTGTTTGAATTCGTTTGTTGATTTTCGACATACTTAGTATACGTAAAGGAACAGATTTAACTTTCTGATCAAACTTTTCCTTTAATTTTCATTGAAACTTATTTTAATTTTAATTATAAACTCACCTCCGACTTTCAAAAGTCAAATACCTCGAAAATGGTTAAATCAAATTTAGTCCAAAATGGCTGACATCTAATTTATACTGTTCGTAAAATAAATACTTACATTATATATTTTGGGATAAGTTAGTGAACATAAAATCCACAATGTTTCAACATAAGATACGGTGATTTACTATGACTGAAAACCTGCGCTTGAGAAGAAATTCAATGGTGTGTGTTTGATTCCCAATCCGTAGTGGCCCCGCGTGGGAATTAGAGCCCTAGTCTTCTCATTGTGAGAGGAGGTATGTGCCCTGCAGTGGGACGTATAAAAGCTGAGATGTATATACTACTAACGACCGCTTTAGCCTAGTTGGTAGTGACCCTACCTACGAAGCAAGAGGTCCTGGGTTCGAATCCCGGTAAGGGAATTTATTTGTGTGATGAGCACGAATATTTGTTGCTAAGTTATGGATGTTTTCTGTATTTAAGTATTTATTTATCTATATAAGTATGCTTATCGTCGTCTAGTACCCATAGTACAAGCTTTGCTTAGTTTGGGACTAGGTCGATTTGTGTAAGATTGCCCCCTAATATTTATTTATTTATTTATTTTACTACTTAAAGTAGGTACAAATAGTTGCAATGAATAAAGAACTATAAATAAATATGCTTAAATAATTTCCAAAACTACGAAACTAGCCCCCTGTTTCACCATCCATTGATCAAATTTATTTAACGGATAAATGTGATGCCGTAGTCTCTGTTTGTTTTGTTCGACTAGACGGAGACGGCATCACATTTATCCGTCAGTTAAAATTAATCAATGGGTGGTGAAACAGCCACTAAGAGTCCCATCTATTCTTATAGCTAAACCGTTGAAACGTGACCTCGACTGCGCGGTACCGCGGCTCATGTGCCTGCCGCCCGCACCTCTCCCGGCCCCCTTTGTCGTCATACCCCTCAGCCCCTGTATCGCGCGGCTGAGCACTCATTAAAACGGTCTAGCTATAAGCACTACTTCAGTCAGAAAAAGTTTGGACTTGGAAGATATGCGTTAAAATAAAAAAATACGGAATGCATCCAAAACACAGCGTGCATTTATTCCAACAGCCGCATAAAACTAGCGAATCCTCCATGCATTTATAAAAACCCGTTTATACACACGTGCACCAAATAGGTACACTGGATTAATAAGGTATCCCGGGAATCCCGGCAATCCCGTCAGACCCCGGGCATTAGTGTTGACAATGTCACGGCTTAGCCACCTTTATGATGCTAATTTTCTTGTCAAAATGCGGCGCTGCCTGGATATGGAATTATGTAGACAACGTTGACGTTTAAGCTCGAATTTTTTGTTAGCTGGCTCTTTTGACAGTTTTTTCTTCGTAGATTTAAGCAGGGCTTGTTGTGTACTTACACTTTCGGATTAGGCGGCAATTTTACTTTAGTAAATATCAATTGGGAAGCTCTGAATTTTTCAGAATTTAAGAGCAAAATTTCATTTTTTACGGCGAACTTTTTTACAACGCAGGAAAACGTAGCAAGGAAATCTAGATACACCTGCGATGTAATTCTGCGTTTCTCCTGTCTGTTTTTTCTGCCACCTACATACCTGTTCGTATTTATTAATCTCTAATAATTGGTTGGCTGGAAGAGATCGCTTTTGAGCTACAAAACCGCCTATTGTCTGCCTGAATTTTTATTTTTGTAATGTCATCATTCATCATCATAATTTTAGCCGAAAGACGTCCACTGCTGAACATAGGCCTCCCCCAAGGCTCGCCAAACTGATCGGCCCGGCGCCATCCGCATCCAATGCATTCCCGCTACTTTCACAAGGTCGTCGCTCCATCTTGTTGGAGGCCTACCTACACTGCGTCTTCTGGTCCGCAGACGCCACTCGAGAACCTTTCGGCCCCATTGGCCGTCAGTTCTATGGGCGATGTGCCCTGCCCACTGCCACTTAAGTCATGAACATGGTCAAGTGCCGGCTTAAAAATGTAACAGCCAATTCACTGGTCTCAATAACCGCAGCTGCCAATGTAGCGGGCAGATTGGACTGCCATTCACAGCTATGTGACCCGACCGCAGGCATTATAGAGTCATTAATATTAGAAACCTCCTTGGATTTGTGGCCGAAGCGGTCGTTGCTCGATGTAAACGGGATACTGTACAGGCAATCACTATATTTTAGATTAGACCACAGGATCAATATTGGGAGGAGCATCGTCAAACGATTGATTCTGGTTGCAAGTGATTATCATCGTTTACGGGAATTCTTCAGGTGATGTGTTCGTGGGTTCTCTATTTTTTTTTGAAACTGTGACATGTCCTTCATCATGATAATCATCATCCCAGACTATTTACGTCCCACTGCACGGCACAGGCCTCCTCTCAGAATGAGAGGGCTTGGGCTTCACATACACCATTGAATTTCTTCGCAGATACGATGTTTTCCTTCACCATAAAGCTCATGGTAAATTTCAAATGTAATTTCACACTCAGAGGTGCCAGACGGGATTTGAACCCACGACCCTCTGCTTGAGAGGCCATAGGTCAAACCACTAAGCCACCACGGCTTATTTACATACTTACATTTCCTTGCAGCAAGGTAATTTGCTGGCAATTACAGGACTGGTCCTGTCAAAATTTTATTTCAAACGGAACAGAAAATCGCATTGAAGTTTGTCATTTTTAAAAATGTGTATGTAGTTTTTTCTCAATGAACTGAAACAATTACTTTTCTCACCCGCGACCTTACGATAGTTACGTTTATGTAAGAAATGCGTGTTTATGCAGTTCCTCCACCTCCACGCTGTACGAACACACAAAAATCACACAAACCCAACCATCACCACCACCAAACTACACTGACGCGTTTCGAACTCAACCAGAGCTCATCTTCAGAGTTAGCACCACAACCGTATGCTATGCTACCAAATGTTATTGTATTTATTCACAATAAATATAAATAAATAAATAAATGTTAAACTAACAAGCCAAAACAAATGTTCTAAGTTGTCACTGTAACTTCTCAAGTACCTACTTTATTTTTCTTTTTCTCAAACTACCCCACAAAAATTAACTTAAGTTTTTGTTTATTTATTGATAGGGCATATTTTATTAATGCAATAATAAAATTAGTATGCATGTATGTATTTATTTATTTAATCGTATGGCGTAAAACATTAAACAATTACACTAAAGAAAGAAACTACATACTACTTATAAATCCACATTCAGGGTCCCCAGCCACGAGATTGCGTCAGGTGTCAGATTGTATAGATCTCCAGGGGAGCCCGAGTATGAGTGTAGAGGGCAGCGCTGTACAATGTGCTCCATAGTTTGAGCCTCCTCGCCGCATTCGCAGAGGGCCGAGTCCCGCCAACCCCACTTGTGTCGGAAGTAGTTACAGCGTCCGTGCCCTGTTCTCAGTCTGTTCAAGCGACACCAGAGCTTGCGTGGCAGACTGAAACCATCTGGTTTAACCGAGGGGTTGGCAGGGCAGTTCCAGTAGTTCGCGTATTCCACTCATCCTTCCACCTCTGTCCGATGTCAAAATCCCCTAGGTTTTGGGCTGTCACACAAGCAGGGTGCCGAGATTTAAGCCGTTGGGGTGGAGGGTGACAGAAATGTATGTATTTATAAAATATTGGTTGTAAAAATAAGATTAAAAATTTTTGGGTTACAATAGGGGAACCTAGTACAGCGATAAGAAAGAGTGGCGATTCTGTGCACCTTACCACCAAACAGTTAGTAGGGTCAACGTCATAAATAAGTGATCACTTTTGTACCTTGTCACTTTAACGTCACGTGTGAAATTCATACGAAATTATGTAACGACTGAAAGCGACAAGGTACACTTATTTATGACGTTAACTATACAAGGTATGAATTCGCAAGTCATATTCGTTAATATGAGCGGAACATACCAAATTAGTTCGTAGAATGGTTCGTCGGATAGGTCGTGGATGATATCATCATCATCAATTTTTTTGCAAGACTTCGCACCAAATTGCCTTCAACTTGTCAATTTACTCAGAGTAACATTATACAGGGTGTCCGGTGAGTTGACATCATTTTCTAGGCTTCACGAATATATTTCAGCAAACATGTCAGCGGGTGAGTGAGCTGCAATAGGGATGGGACATATTTTGGATGGATACCAATTACTACATAAATGTAGTTATTTTGCGGAGTTCGATGTCAAAAATAAATAGAGAACTTACTTTGCTCCTCTGCGAAGTAGTGAGGTTGAGTCATACAAAAAAGTTAAGTTTGCGTTAAAAATATACTTATTTTTCATGATTTTTTTCCAAGTTTCTTCGATTGACCGTCGTAGAATCGACAGCCGCTGATAAATTAATGATGCTTCAGAAAGAGGCGAAACAGTGTCCGAAATTTTATTTATAGTGGTGATGGTTCTCTTGCTTTTGGATTTAGTTGCGCTTGCGCCTGGTTAATTTATATTTTTTTATGCAGAGCGTGGTGGCCTAGTGATTTGACCTATGGCCTCTCAAGCAGAGGCTATATCGGTTATTGAATGCCGCAACAAACTGGTTCCAGATTTTTAAACCAATAACTGGTATCAACACCGGTTCCGGGCATCTCTAAGGCGTCATTACACGCGCCCGTCAAAGCCAGGATTAATAGTGGCGTAACTCGACGCAGATACGTCATCGAATCGCCATTAGGCTGCAAAACACGTTTGAACATGTACAGGGCATATGGTCTGGCAGGGTCTCCCTCCAGTATATCGCATACTAGCTGTTGCCCGCGACTCCGTCTGCGAAGAATAGGGGTATAAAAAATTGCCTGCGACCTGTTCTTAGGTCTACTAAATACAGAGAAAAGAGTTTCATAAAAATCGGTCAAGCTGTTTCGGAGGAGTTCGATAACAAACACCGCGACATGAGATTTTTATATATTAGAAAGAAGATTCTTATACCTGATTTACACTCTCGCCTCGTCACCTCGCCTCGCGCCTCGCCTCGTCATCTCGCTCTGGACGCGAGCCTCAAAATCAAGGCAAATCACGAGACGAGGCGCGAGGCGCGCCTGTTCACACTCTCGTCTCATGGCTCGTCCCGCAGTTCGTCTCGCCACTCGTACGCAAGTGTAAACCAGGTATTAGGTACTTGTTATGTTAACAAGGGCTAAATGAACATAAAACATTTTTAACGAGAAAAAAAAGTAAAAGTTCCAATCAAATTAAGTTCTATTTAGTTGTCAAAGTTTGTCAGTGTCAATGTCAGTATGTGTTGTGGTGCAAGCAAATTTCGACTTTAAGGTGACGAACCTTTTCTTACTCCGAAAGCTAGTTTCAAAATAAATCTCCTATGGTACCAGGACAGCATAAATCCGCCTATTGTTATAGTTGACGGTACCGCGTTCAATTTGCACTGCCTGTGAGTGACGAGCCGTCACAAAGGAACAGCCGGTATTGCTCTGTGTCAGTAAATTACATTCTGGTTTACCGTAAAACTGTGAAAAGCACGACAGATCCTTTATAGAAGGCCTCACACTCAATGAAACACAACTGGACATTTTCAACCCCCGACACAAAAAGAGGGGTGCTATAAGTTTGACCGCTGTCTGTCTTTCTGTGGCATCATAACTCTTAAACGGGCTAACCGATTTGGATGCGGTTTTTTAATTGAAAGCAGGTTCTTTGGCAAGTTCTTAGACATGTTTCATCAAAATTAGTCCAGCTGTTTTATAGTTATCAGCTCTTTTGTATGCTGCAGAAGGGATCTTAAACTTAATTGCGTTGGGGGTTTTTTAATTTTTAAATTTATAGTTGTTAATATAAAGTGAAATCATTTACTTTTTTTAAAATTAAGACATACTCGTACACAGCTTTGATCTCATGTCAATATTTACTGACAAATTTACAAACATGTCAACTAGAAAAAAATATTCTCGTTTCACATTATAACTGTTATTAACACATTCAGTGCCAAGAACTCGCTAGTAGTAGATACAATAGTCTCTCGACATATGTCACTGATAATTATCACTTTGATGAAATAGGGGCCGGGTACAGTCAGCATCAAAAGTAGCTGGTCACTTTTGTACCTTGTCGCTCTACAGTTAGGTGCAAAACGTCATACTTGATTGACATTTGTGTTATTACGACAAAGTTCAAATGTGACCAACTATTCGTACTTTTGATGCTGAGCGAATTACGTTTCTGTGATTGCAGTATTCCATGTCGTCTCTTAGACACATTTGTGGGAGTTTCATCTGCAGGTTGCGGCTGTGTGGGAAAGCTAAGACTGTAGACATAAAGAGATTATGTTGTCACTGGATTTTGATTGTGCTTCTCTAGTGACATTTGCAATTTAGTGTTATAGGTATTGACATTATACTTGTAGGTGATTAACGTTGTTTATAAGAAAGGTGACCGTAAAGGTTGAATGTTTTGAAAAGAACAGTTTTTATGCGTGGAGTTTATCAAAAAAAACCGATAAATATTTTTTAGTTTTCACTAACTCAGACCCACTCATCCCACGAACTATGGTGGCGGCCGATATTTGAAATCATATTTGCGAAAAAACCGAAACAATCACAGATAAAGTATCCCTCTGTGCTACTTTTGCCAATGTTAAACAATAATCGAATCGAATCGAATATTACAATGGTATCGGATATCAATAGGTATTCATTAAATGATAATAATAACAGTCATCGATAGTTTTGATTTCAGTAAAACGTATAATTTATTGTGACATTTTTTTAACTATCATGAAAAATTTATCAATTTTCATATTTTAATGTTGTTAAAGTTAAAATTTGAAATATGTTCGTTATTAATCTATTACGAAGAAAGTACAATCGATTATTCTATTAAGATCTATGGTCAATTGGCACATTGTGTAAATGATATATGCCAATGAATAAATTAAAAAAGTGGCTTGAACAGAAAAGTAGTATTTGGATTCCTGTCGTTGGGGAGCAAAAGCTACTTTTCCGAATGAAAGGTGTATAAAAGACATTTTTAGTTTGACTTTGATCCGTTATCTACCCACCTATTCGATCACCTCCGTATTTTCGAATATTGAAATACTTCACAGATGTACATAGTTTGAAACATCCGTCCTTTACAACAACTCCATTCTGCTATCCGAGGGATATAACGACGGATTGTAAATGCCCATAATATTCGGATATTAATACGATCCTATACAGATTGCGTTCATCGCGGTTGAGTTAATATCTTAGTTCAAAAGCCCGTGGTAATCCTACATTAATGCTGGCGTAATTGATAACGTTTCAAACTATAATATTCGTCTCAAACAAACAATCCGTAGTCTTCTATATGCGCGCTTTAAAATTCTACTAAATTATTATGAATGGTTGTTGCCCGCGATTCCGTCTCCAAAGAATTTGTTTAACGCAATCCCTCGGGAATTATGCAATTTGCGGGATAAAAACTATCCTATGTAGGAAAGTATTAAAATACCTGGGTCTTGGTTCAGCTTACAATATTGTTGCTGTCGGTTTTGAGACCCTGGGTCCTTGGGGTCCCGGCGCACACTTGATTAAAGAAGTGCAGAAGCGTCTGGTCGACACCACTGGAGACCAAAGGGCTGGCAGCTATCTCTCTCAACGAATCGCCATTGCCATTGAACAAGGGAAATGCTGCCAGTTTTTAAAAGTTAGATTATAGTTAAGTTTTTCATTGTTATTGTTTCTTAATATTTGTATTCTATGAATAAATGTATCCATCCTATGTTATTCCTAAGGTCTCAAACTATCTTCATACCAAATTCCATGTAAATCCATTCAACCGTTATTGCATGATTGAGTAACAAAGATCCAAACATCTTCACGAACTTTCACATTTATAATATTAAGTAGGATGAGAAAATTTCATAACATTTTTGGACGTTTTGAATCTGTATGTTTAAATGAAGCCGTGATAGCTTATTGGTTTGGCTTACAGCCTCTCAAGCTGAGGGTCATGGGTTTGACCCCGGTGCATATCGGTAACCATCTGCTTTCTTAGTAATTAATATTGACACGAACGCGTTTGGGGCGAAAATTTACACTTTGGGCTTCGAAACCAGGATGCCTGCTGAGCTGAAAAGCACCAGACCAATAGGATCACTTTATTACCCAATCTCACTCATCGCTGCTCTCCTATAGGTGGATAATTATATTTGCACAAATTTCAGGTAGTTTCCTAAACTTATAGTACCTTTAGTTACAGGAGTTGAACAAGAACAAAAGAATTGGCAATATGTTATACAGAAAAGAAACTAAAACTACCAGTTTGAACTGACAGCAAAATATAATTTAAGTTGAAAATTTCACCGCCTCGCGCAGTAACTTGAGAACAATATCGCTGCAGCTGCAAAAACTTTTACATAACTTCTGTCCAGCAAAAAGACATAAGTCCAAATCGTTCCCGTGCAGTTTATATCCTTTAAGCGCCACCGAAGTTAGAAACTATTATAATCATCGTTTCTACCGAAAGACGTCCACTGCTGAACATAGGCCTCTCACAAGGTTTGCTAAACAGATCGATCCTGCACCATCTGCCATCCAACACGTTCCCGCAACCTTAACCAGGTCGTGGTTCAATCTTTGAAGTCTGCCTACAATGCAGCTTACCGTCTCCGTGCGGTTTTCGTCCATGGACGCCACTCGAGAACCTTTTGGCCCCATCGACCATCAGTTCTATGAACGATGTGCGCTGCCCTTGCACGTCTAGCGTTTCTTCGAGCTATTTCGGTGACTTTAATTCTTGTGTAGATTTCGTCATTTCTAAAGCGAGCTCTGAGTGACCTTGAGCTTTCTTATGAGGCCCATCGTTAGCGGCCACGTCTCAGTGCCATAAGTCATCACTGGCAACAAACACTGGTCAAAGGCTTTTGACATGATATACTATGGTATATTGGATGATAAGATATTGCGTAGCTTCTCGAACGCTGCCCAGCCAAGTCAGAAGCTATCATCACCATCATCATTTCAACCGAAAGACGTCCACCGCTGAGGTGTACTTCCGTTTGGCAAATTATTTTTCCCAAACTGATTAATTTGGCAAATGTTTCATTTCCCAACTGCTTATTTTTTCTGAAATTGTAAACTATTCAGGATATATTTCAGGACTATTCTGTACATTCCAGGACATTTGCCAAATTAATCAGTTTGGGACTTCGATCAACATTGTTGATCGAAGGTTTGGGACAAATAATTTGCGAAACATTAGTAAACCTCAGCAGTGGATTTACTAATGTTTCGCAAATTATTTTTCCCAAACTGATTCATTTGGTAAATGTTTAATTTTCCAACAGTTTATTTGTTCTGAAACTGTAAACTTTTCAGGATTGTTATAAAACAAACCTAACCTAACCTACAGAATAGTCCTGAAATATATCCTGAATAGTTTACAGTTTCAGAAAAAATAAACAAATGGGAAATGAGACGCGAGTCAGAAGCTACGATTTATCACAATTAAATGTAAGCATAATACAGTATTGTAAAGAGCTTTTTGGAACCAATACAAAGTTTGTAATTGGAAAGGCTTTGAAAGCTCGTATTGTTGGAAGTATCCTCACTAAGGCGCTTGAGCTTTTACGAGAACAAGTTTGTTTATTAAGTTTTGTACGGATCTTTCTTTTACGTTGAGATAAATAAGTAAACCCGTGAATGTGGAGTAGTAACCGGAGTTCGTGCGTAACAAATATTTGTAGGTAAGTAAGTAATAGTACATTACTGCAGCGGCCGCGAAATAGGGGATTGCCGGCCGAGTAGTTATAGATGGCCGAGTGTTAACGAGGCCATCTAGGGATACGAGGCCGGCAATACCTGTTCGTGGCCAAGGCTTGTATAGAAATTTTCTCAAACATGCATCATCATCATCATCATCATCATCATCATCACCACCATCACCATCGTCGTCGTCGTCATCTTCACCATCATCACCACCATCAACATCATCATCACCACCATCATCATCATCACCACCACCATTACCATCATCACCATCACCATCACCATCTTACCTTACCTTAAATAAGCGTAGTAGCAGAATGTCATAATGAACCAAAACGCAAATATTGCTTATAGTTTTTTTTTAATGGCTAAATGCTATGATGCCATAGACCTACAAACGTCATGGTATGAAACAATAGACGATCACTTTGCTGGCCTTGGCCAGCAATGTTGTATGAAATTCCATTATTGACCTCTCGTCTAGCCGCACCTGCAACGTGACAGTTCGTGGCGTATTATAAGGAACATAACGTCAATATTACATAGCATGTTTGAGAAAAAAAGGTTAACCTTGTGTTCAGACCGAACATTCAATCATTCATGTATTTAGTTTATTCGAGTCATTCTTCGACTCACTCTCTTCCATCTTTTTCTCTTACCATCTAAAGCTGCTCTGTAAATAATATTCATTTCAAATTCAATAAACCTACATGAAGCATTAGTGCTTTAATTTATGTTAGAAATACCTTGTGATTTTATGAATAGCTTATTAAATTTAAAGACTGATCTTTTAGTGCCATCCATCGGCTTTTTGGTGTATATTGGTGACATTAAAAGGTCCGTTTCACAAAAATTTAAATTTTTCTTCGCGATGTTTTGCTTCACCGTAAATCTTGTAATTTTCAAATGTAATTTCGCAAATGAATTTCGAAAAAATCAGAGGAGTGAGCCCAAGTTTGAACCCACGATCCTCTGCTTGAGAGAATATAAAATTATTATGTCACACTATGCTACTACTGCTTCAAAATTCAAAACATAAAATGTAAAATAATGTAATTTTATTCTCCGGGATTGGGTATCTTCTATAAACTATAGGTTAAGTATTTTTAATTCGCTAAGTTTAAGTTGAAGTGGTTTAAACTCGTACTAACTTACAGCGAAAGCAGCTTAGTTAAGATTCAGGTCAAGTCGAGAAATCTATTCCAATAATAAAAATTGGAATCCGCCTTCTAGAGTTAGTCCATATTTTACATAATATTGATTTAGAATGAGACAGTTCAGTTATGATTGAATTTCACATGGAAATAGCCGAGTGAACGGACGACGGGACCCCTATTGGAACCTTTTAATAATTACAAAACCATAATGTGTAATTGACTTTTTTGGTAGACTCATACAAAATACCTAGGAATCATAGATATAAATAAGAAAACGTAAATTAAATTACGTTCTTATATCGCATAACTGACAGCTGCATTATTTTGCATAGTCTGTTAAAAGTATGTACATATTTATTTTATTGCAATACTTTTACTTGAAATGAAATGAAAAAGTTTATTCCACACACAATACACATAAAATTGCAAAATAGAATAAAATAAAAATAAATCATTAAATTATGTGTGAAAAAGGTCCCGCCTCAGCATAAAACTTCGAATAATGTTAGACATTATATTGTTAGTGAAATGATTAATGCATCGTCCTGACATTAAAGGCACCTTGGTTCATACTGTAAGCCTGTAAATGTATATTAATACAAATAAAAATAAAAATAAAACTTTTTAAGGACAAGACATTCTGATAAAAATAGACCCTGCATTATAGGGTTATTTGTAATTCACTGACATCCTCTTAACCCTGAATTCCTATCACTCAAACAAATGTTTTTTTGTTTTACGACTTTTTAAAATGAAGTACTTTTTTCCCATACGAATACACAGAGTAGCGTAAAAATAAGAGGTAATCTCAAATTCTCAAAACGTTATTGCCGTAAAACAAAAAACATTTGTTTAAGTGGTAGGAGTTTAGGGTTAAAAGGATGCTAGTGAATTACAAATAACCCTGTATAAGTTAAGTTAACCCACGAGTCGCCTCTCATGAACTGACCTGTAAACGATCCACCTAATAAGGTCGTGGCAATTAATTCGAATCTGTTTCCATTTCGCGTTCAACTTTAGCCTGTCTTTCATGCAGGCCATACACCCTTGTTCTTCCCTCCATTAACAGCCCACAATTTTGCACCACATCCCGTGGTCTCGGTCATACCCGGGTCCCGGTCGTTTATCAGGCCCCGGATGAAGTCCCGGCAAGATAGATGCGAGATCGAAATGGATAACCGGCCATCCGATCCGGCTGCATTCAATTACCTTTTAAACTTTAAATCAAGCTGGCGTCTTTATTAAGTTAAAGCTTAAGGCCCTAATCGAGCTTTTGGCGCATTTATTGCATTTATTTAATCCCTTGCTGTATCATTACTAGTAAAGCTTTAGTCCTGAAATTCATGTGTAAGATATTTGAGGATTCACTCTACTGACCAGTGTTTTTCGAAACACGATGACTTGTTTATTTTACCCAAAGTCGTCTCTAAAAAAAATTCTTAGTACGGCGTAAATACTGCACGGCAGGTCATGATTTTTTAAATGGTAATAAACAGTGATCGGTTATTTGGATTCTCCCTCGCGGGATATCAAGTAGTTTTTGCCATGTAAGAGTAAAAAATTCCTTAGAGATAATTTAAATTATTTTATTTTTGTACGGTTTGTTCGGTATCGCGGGAAACTGTCGTATCTATATTAACTTTTCTACTTGATATCCCGCGAGGGAGAATCCAAATAACCGATCGCTGGTAATAAAATAAGATGTTTTCTAGGGCTTAGTGTTGCTACATTTTAAAATATGTATTTGATTTAGTAACACGATGATCATTGTATTGTTGTGTTTAACGACCTCTTTAGCCTAGTTGGTATGACCCTGCCTACGAAGCAAGAGGTCCTGGGTTCAAATCCCGGTAAGGGCATTTATTTGTGTGATGAGCACGAATATTTGTTCCTGAGTTATGGATGTTTTCTATGTATTTAAGTATTTATTTATCTATATAAGTATGTTTATCCGTTGCTTAGTACCCATAACACAAGCTTTGCTAAGCTTACTTTGGGACTAGGTCAATTGGTGTGAATTGTCCCATGATATTTATTTATTTATTGTCATCATTCCAGCCTATATACGTCCCACTGCAGGGCACAGGCATCCTTTCGAGGGGCTGGTCCGTAGTTCCCAGGCAGGCCCAATGCGGATTGGGAACTTCACACACACCATCGAATGTCTTCGCAGGTGTATGCAGGTTTCCTCACGATGTTTTCCTTCACCGTAAAGCTCATGGTACATTTCAAATGTGATTTCGCTCATAAATTCCGAAAAATTCAGAGATGTGAGCCAGGATTTGAACCCACGACCCTCTGCTTGAGAGGCAATAGGTCAAACCACTAGGCTTTCACGGATTTTATGGGTTGGTGGACAGAAAATTAGTGACTCTGAGTCAGCAAACTTAATATTTATTTAAATGGGCCAAAAGTTGGCCAGGCGTCCCACACACAGATACGATGTAGACTTGACTAAAAAATATTGGTTATACTTAGACCCTTAACTTTTGCCATGTCTGCAATAAGGCCGCCCATTATTGAATTTATACAGGGTTATTGGTAAGTCGATCTATTCCCGTTAAGGAGGGGGAGGTCATTTGCAATCTTTTTTGTCCCATAATACCCTATGCAAAAGTGAACCATTTCTGAGATAATTGAAATTTAAGTTTTTTGCAAAAAAAGTAAGGAACGCATTTCACAAATTTTTTTTTAAAAAGGTTAAGCATTAAGTCAATTTTTTTTATTTTTTTATGTACAAAATAAAATAGCTATTCTTATGCAAAATTAAAAAAAGATAATTATCTGTAATCATTTAGCAGGAATAGGTCGACTTACCAATAACCCTGTATATTTTCATGTACCTACTTGTTTTTCTGTATTGTACTATTAGTGGTGTACAATAGTCTTTTTATTGTTTTGTAAACTTGCGTTTAAAGCTAATACGAAAGTGACTGAATATCGTTTGAAGCGTAACTTTCTGCGCGTCGCCTGCACCTAAAACTACGCCGTGTGCACACCCTAAGAGCTTGGTATAATCGCGCCGTTTCACGGGAACATAATTGCCGGAATACGGCAAAATGCAGCGTCCGGGAGCCGTGAGTAGTTCAAATCACGGTAGATACGCCGCATAGCTCTGGGGGGTTACTACGAAATTCGAAGTTCAAAGTTCGGATCGTGCGGTCCCTCTCACTCTCGTAATAAATACCATTAGCGTGAGCGGAACGGCATGAAACGAAGTTCGAATTTCGTGCTTCGTAGTATAGGGCCTGATATACGCTAGAGGTGGGATCTGGATATGTCAAGTTTTCGCGATTTTCATTCATAATTAATGCCACCCGAGACTAAATTAATAGAGGCCCTTTGGGTCCACAATGTCCACTGTATCAAAACGCCCACCGTGTCGATTAGTCCACTGTGTGAAATAGTCCATTAAGTCAGAATGTCCACTTTCCAGGACGTCCATTGTGCACAAGACAAGCGAAACCGTTTAAAACGTATCAATCGACTCTATGATTGGCGAATAATCGCTATTTTATGGGTTCATCATCATCATCATCCCAACCCTATACGTCCCACTGCAGGGCACAGGCCTCCTCTCAGACTAAAAGAGGTTGGGCCGTAGTCCTCACGCGGGGCCAGTGCGGATTGGGAACTTCACACACACCATCGAATTTCTTCGCAAGTGCTTCGCAGCTTTCCTCACGATGTTTTCCTTCACCGTGCCCACGGTAAATTTCAAATGTAATTTCGCACATAAATTCCGAAAAACTGAGATGCGAGCCAGGATTTGAACCCGCGACCCTCTGCTTGAGAGGCAATAGGTCAAACCACTAGGCCACCACGGAGGTTTACTAATGTTTCGCAAATTATTTTTCCCAAACTGATTAATTTGGCAAATGTTTAATTTCCCAACTGTTTATTTTTTTCTGAAACTGTAAACTTTTCAGGTTTTTTTAAAACAAAGCTAACCTAACCTACAGAATAGTCCTGAAATATATCCTGAATAGTTTATATTTACAGAAAAAATGAACATTTGGGAAATAAACATTTGCCAAATGAATCGCTCTTAAGCGATAAGGCCGCCTATTGCTTACCTTGTAACTTACTCTCTGTGTACCTGTTTTCTGTATTGCTTACTATTCCTGGTGTACAATAAAGAGTCATTGTATTGTATTGTATTGTATCAGTTTGGGAAAAATAATTTGCCAAACGGAAGTACACCCATCACGGATTTTATGGGTTGGTGGACCGAAAAGTAGCGACGATGTAAACTTGACTAAAAAATAATATAAACCCTTAACTTTGGCCGTGTCCACAGGGAAGACGCGAAAAAAAAATGCGTATGACTCTTATAAAACTTGAGATTTAGGATAGGTATTCTGTGTTTCTCTAAAATTCATTGTTCGTCGAAGCTACTTCATCCAATAATGCCGCTGAACTGAAACTGTCGCCAATATCCAACCGGGCTCTAGCTCCGATTTACATGACAATCGCCCGCCGTAATGACGGATAGGCTCCTTTGACTGGAATTTTACAAATGGCTGCCGGGACACGCGACATGTACGTGAATAAGACTTCAACTAAGGGTTTGACATATTTAAGACGAGGTGCCCGTTAAAAATTCTAACACTAGCTCAACCCATACAATTTACACTGAATGTGAAGTACGACTCAAAAGTATAAAATGATTAATGATCATCATCATCATTTCAGCCGAAAGACGTCCACTGCTGAACATAGGTCTCCACCAAGGCTCGAAAAACAGATCGGTCCCGTGCCCTCCACATCCAACGCGATCCCGTAACCTTAACCAGGTCGTCGCTCCATCTTGTTGGAGGCCTACCTACACTGCGTCCAGCAGCAGCAAGCTCCGCAATATCAATATCTCAAGTCAAAAGTCTTTGACCAGTGTGTGTTGCCAGTAATGGCTTATGGCATTGAGAAGTGGCCACTGACGATGGGCCTCATAAGGAATGATTAAGAGGGTGCGATGCGCACCATTTCTCCATACAAACGTAATCCCCTGTTTCCTCCCTGGATAATGGCTTTAGAGCCAATTTTTTTACTGTGTAATCTGTATCTACCACAGCAATGCCCCTATGTTTCGTTTTTTTTCATATTTCAATTAACATAAGAAATATGAGCTTAAAAAATTGAAAAAATTGCCCAATTTCAACGTCATTTTCAGACACTCATCAGAAAAGAGTCCCTGACATAAACAAGAAAAGAAAAACATAGGGGCATAGCTAAATCTGTCCTCTAATTATTTTTTAAAAAAATAATTTTATTGATCCAATTGTCGAGAAGAAAACAGGGGATTACGAAATGCTGTTTTGATCAATTTTACGCGCCTATTAACGGTCTGAGCTGCAGTTGTCCCGCTCTCGCTGTACTGACACGGAGGGGTTCGGGCGAGACAGCGACATTTCATTAAAATACCTATTTCTCAAAAGTCTCTCAGCCATCATACCCTCTTAATGAACTGAAACAATTAATTATTTTCAATCGCGACCTTACGATAGTTACATTTATGTAAGAAATTCGTGTTCATGCAGTTCCTCCACCTCTACACTGTACGAACACACACAAATCACACAAACCCAACTATCACCAACACCAAAGCTCATCTTCAGAGTAGGTACAGTCAACGTCATAAATAAGTGATCATTTATGTACCTTGTCGCTTTTAGTCGTTAAATGATTTCGTATGGCTTTTCAAACATGACGTTAAAGTGACAGGGGTACAAAAGTAGGCACTTATTTATGACGTTAACCCTACTACAACCGTTCGCTATGCTACCAAAGGTTAGACTATTTAGACGCATGTCTTACATAAACGTAACTATCGTAAGATCGCCGGTGAACAAAGTAAATGTTTCAGTTCATTAATATGGACCTCCGCAAAGTAACGCCTGATTCAATAAATTATAAAATGTGAAAATACCGTGAGACTCACTCATAGTGAAAATAAACGAATCACTCACGTCTTAAAACGAGTTTAACTCAACATGAAAAAAAATTCATTCCGCGGAAGGTGCGTGAAGCCATTTTAATTGGTCGTAATCCTCAACCGGGATAGTGTTTGGTCAGTACCCCCGAGTTGGAAAACAGTGTTGAATGTTCGTAAATGCGTCAACGGTGAGTGTGAGCGAACCTTTACTAAGTGATGATGTTAGCGTTGTGTGCTACCCTACATTTGATAATAACAAAAAAAGTGACGATGAAAACGGGGGTAGTTGTGTGTCGCTGTCAGTTGCGTCGAGTAGCCGCGCGACCAGGGCGGTAGCACGCAGTGCGCGTTTGGCAGCCGCCGTGACGTGCGACTCCGAGAGGAAGGGCTACGGATTAGCCTGAAACATGTCGAGTTAAACTCGTTTTAAGACGTGAGTAATCCGTTTATTTTCACTATGAGTGAGCCTCACTGTAGTTTCATGTTTAAAATAAAATTTCTATTTCTTTTATTATTCATTTATAATTCTGTGGATAACTTGTATAATTTCCACGCTAACATTTGAAAAATATATATTTTGAACGTCCGTCAAGCATGAGTTAAGCATAATGTCAGGAGATGCAATAGTTGGGCCACAAAGTAAGCGGCGGCCAATCTCAGTAATTAGTGAGTGCTGTGAGACGCCGCGCGGGACACCCTAATACGTTTACTGAATGCGCTGTGAGTCACAGGAGACAGCGATTTTGTATACACTTCTATTTAGAGTAACATGTATACGGACAAGCGTTTGACAGATTGAATGTAATTAAAGTTATAATAAATCTGTAGGAGTGATAAATGGTTTGAAATCGCGGCCGCCATAAAAACAGTTTTTTTTTATTTGTCTGTATTAGCTATGCGTTTGACTTCAATCATGCCTGATGGAAAGCGAAGATGAGGCCTAGAATGGAGCACGCTTGCCTTGTAAATGTCCATTCACCCTAGATTCGAAAACGGCTAAATTGTAGTGTTCAGGTAACACAGACACATGTACGGAATTCCACTCTCTAGCTTTACGGTTGGTGAAGGAAGAGCGAAAACATTTTGTGCGGATTTTGGGAATGCTGGCAATACAACCGTGAAGAGTTTTAATATTGGCAAAATAAGAACGGTGTTTACAGTAAACTGGCTAGCGATTGATAATCTTAATGAAACTGCAAATGATGCCAAAATTGGAACTCCCTATTTTACTAACAGCCTATTTATTTTGGCCTTGAAGAACACTAAAACCTAAATTTTATCTGTCCGAAAAAGTTATTATATTGTTTTATTGTTTAACACACAAACAATAAAAACTAAAGTAAGTAGATTGATGATAAGAATAGTTACTATAATAAACGGGACTTATCACGCAAATAATATTTACCTCGACGTATCGGCCACATTGCAGCAGGCGTGGTCACGAGTTAACTGAAGTGTAGAGTGTCAAGTTCGTTTAGCCGCTCGAGTCTTTCGAACTACCCGCACTTAATTCCTATTAGAATCAGTCCCCATATGAGCGTTATGAGTGCAAATCACGTAAGTTTAAAACAGGATAAGAATAGTGTTTCTTAGCTAATCACACATGCAGAACATATACACTAAATAACACCCTACCAATAAAAATGACAGCATAGCCGCCACTTAAAATAAAAATAAATAAAAATAGTTTAAGTATTAAAAGAAAACCTTAATAACATACACTGATTATCCAGTGGCCCCACACTAGGCTATGCCTGTCACGTGGTGGCCTGATTCGGTATTACAATAAATTGAAAACATTAGGAAAAATTACAATATAAGTATTAACCGGTTACATAAAGCCACAGTTAAGGTTTTTTTAGAATTTTGGGAGAAATGCAGCTTTTCTTAATTTATTACAACCGGAGGACAGTTATACGTCTTGTCAACTCAGTAGGTAGTTTTCACAACAACGATACTTTCCGCACTTGGCTATGTTTTACGAAAAGATCTGGAAAGACGTAGCTGTTTTAAACATGAAACTACCTATTATTATTAGTGCACGTTTGGCACCCGCCGTGACGTGCGACTCCGAGAGGAAGGGCTACGGATTAGCCCGAAACATGTCGAGATAAACTCGTTTTAAGACGAGAGTGATCCGTTTATTTTCACTATGACGTAGCTGTTTTCAACACAGTTGGAGCTGCTACTCTTCCTGATTCAACAAACGCAGCGCTTGTAACTTTCACCGCATTTAAACTAGTATGGCCACACAGCAGCACTGATTGAGACAGTCCAAGCGTCCGACTAAGTGTGTGGTCACCCCGGGGACCAAGTTCCGTGCAAGGCTTTTATTCTACAACGTCCAAGCTATATTGCAGCGGCTTGCTCGCGAGATTACAATGCCAGGCTAACAATGTCACTTGAAAATAAAAATGACGCTTGCAGTTTACCAGTACGCTGACATCCGCTTGCTCTTATTACTTATAAATTGTAACAAGTTTTATGTGAAGTATCTTTTGTATTTTTTATTTTTTTTATCTTTCAACTTCATAAAAGAAGATTTTTGTTAAAGTTTGGTTTAGTAGCGACATCTCCTGTCCGGGTGAGAGGATAGTTCCGAAGGAGTGTTGAAGTCTCTCGATGAGGATATAACATAGATGGCGCTGTATCACTGTTATAACTGATTATCTAGATTATGGGAAAAGTTCGTGTCTAAACTCCTGACCAGTGGTGGTGTAGGGGAATGGCACGCGGCACGGAATACTGAGGACCTGGGTTCGATTCCCAGCGCTGGTTTTTTTTCTATGCAACCATGTTTCAGTTTGTATTTAGTATGAAATTTAAAAATTTTAGAAAGAGTATCAATAGAATCATCATCATCTCGGCCGTATAAGTACAGGATGTCTTAAATTTTTAAAATTAATCCGAAGTATTACAACAGTACAAGGTCAATGGGGCCAATAGGTTCTCGAGTGGCGTCCACGGACCGGCATATGCAGTGTAGGTAGGCCTCCAACAAGATGGTGCGACGACTTGGTGAATGTTGTGGGAACGCGTTGATTGCGGATGGCGCAGAACTGATCTGTTTGGCGAGCCTTGAGGAGGCCTATGTTCAGCAGTGGACGTCTTTCGGCTGAAATGATGAATGATGATGATAATGTTATTTCGTGATTGACAAGCAAACTTTTAAACATTCAAACATCCAAACATCTTCACAGAGATTTTCTCATTACGATATTAGTAGGATATAATTACAGACACTCGCGATATCGCTCGGACTCCGTTGAATAGGGCTCCCATTTAATTCCATGAGGCACTGATAGCTTACAGCCACTTTGTAGTTTGGGCATTTTCGGTTGAATCGGGGCTAACGGTTTTTAAGGAAGGTCACAGCCAAGTCCACGGGTATATGACGCCATTGTAGAACCTTGTCGCAACAAGAACAGTTCGTTGCCAATACCCGCCGCAAAATAATGTATTATTCACAATATAATCCAATATTACGTGTACATCTTAAGTTATGAAAACTATTCCATTGCCCCGCACAAAGCGGTTCAACATTTGACCTTTCTTCACCATAAAGCTCATGATTTTCAAATGCAACTTCGCTCATAATTTGCGCAAAACGTAGCGGTGCGAGCTTAAATCGTAACCCACGACCCTTTGCTTAAGAGACCATAGGTCAAACCACTAGGCCACCACAGCTCAGGATGGTGTGTCTGAATCAGACTTCTAAGACTTCTTATGTTTCTACTTATGGAGGGAACCGGTCACTCACTCACAAACAGCTCGCTACAAATTATATTTCATACTAAATACAAACCGAAACACCACCAGTGGTGGTGTAGGGGTAAGCACGCGGCACGAAATGCCGAGGACCCGGGTTCGATTCCCAGCATTGCTGCATTGCATTGTTTGCTGCGGTGGGATCTTTAAGACGGCTTCAGAATTTCCTACCTTTTGCTACCAAGGTTGCGCTTGCTCAAACTTTGCTGCACCCTATATTCGACTATGCTGACATTTGCTATCCCGATCTCCTAGAAGAGCAGCTTAATAAACTTGAGCGAATTCAAAATCTATGCATTCGGTTTATTTTTGGTCTGCGTAAGTTCGATCATGTCTCTAATTTTCGATCACAGCTCAAGTGGCTCCCAATCCGCCTTCGCCGTAACTCTCACGTTCTCCACCTTCTTTACGGCATTCTCTTTAACCCTGCAACTCCTCGCTACCTCAAAGAGCGGTTTAGCTACGTAACTTCTATTCGATGCTCTCAGAACTTTCTCCTTACCGTGCCTCTCTCTAACTCCAAATTCTATGTCTATTCTTATACTGTCCAGGCTATTCGGTTGTGGAATGCCTTGCCGATTGACTTACGAACGGGCAAAATCTGTCGATCTTTAAATCAATGCTTAAGGTGTACTATCTGTCTTCTTGTAATAATTAGCTTTGTTATAGTTTATTTATTTATATGTGGCTGTTTATCCCCATGCTTATATTTTAGACGTGTACTTATTATATGTACGATATATGTATGAGTAGATGTACTATTTTTTGTTGCGTTTTAATTTTCTGATCCACTGTTGATGCACCACCTGCTGTAAACTAGTCCTTCCTTCTTTCTGGTAAAGGGTTGCCTGGAAGAGATCGCTCTTAAGCGATAAGGCCGCCTATTGCTTACCTTGTAACTTACTCTCTGTGTACCTGTTTTCTGTATTGCTTACTATTCCTGGTGTACAATAAAGAGTCATTGTATGGTATTGTATTGTATTGTATTGGTCTTTTTTCAGGGGTTTTTCTGCGCATCTATGTTACAGTTTGTATTTAGTATGAAATATATGGATTTCACGGGATGACCGTAAAAGTAAAAAAAATTAAGTCGCTACAAATAGTTTTTGTTTTTATTATGAGAGGGAGGCAAACGAGCAAGCGGGTCATCTGATGGAAAATGATCACCACCACCCATAAATATTAACAACTCAAAGAGATAAATTTTTAACCCTGAACTGTGCAAGTGGCCCTTAGTCCTCTTAGGGCCACTTGCACAGTTCAGGGTTAAAAAAATAAATCGGTAACCCTGGGTTAAGAATGACAGCTCTATACATTTTGACACTTGTTAACCCTGGGTTAGCAGTTAACTCGGAGTTAAGTAGCTAATCCAGGTCCGCGCAAGTCGACCTTAATAAATAAGTCCTTCTACGGGAGTGAAGCTAGTATATACCGATACAGTAATTATACAATAACATAACAGTAATATGGCCCTGACGGTCTCGCATTCCGATCTGACTAATAGCCAATTGCGGCATATCTGCTGGCTCAATGATATTGCAGCGTGAATATTTGATCCTGCGACTAATCTGCTTATATATAGCTGTTATATTATGTACTAGTCTTTAACAGAGACTCCGCACGCGTGAACTGGTAGATCCGCTAGTTAAAATTGAAATTGACAACTTTTCATTTTTTTAACACCTGAAAATTACTGCAGGAATCGAAAGAGTTTCGCCTCCTGAACACGGAAAAATATTTATTATAATTTATTTCTCTATATTTTAAAAAATACAACAAATTTAAAAACATTTATGTACTTACAAATACATCCACAGAATAGATATGTTTCCTTTACCCTTTTCACTAGAAAAAAGAGCTGTCATATTTTTAAATTTGATAACAACCTTAACGTCAAATTTACGTCATCACTTTTTTTTAATAGAGACTAGACAAAAGTAATGAATCTATTCTATCGTTACGCTCTTTTAGAATAAGCACATCTTTAAAAAATTGTAACAAATTAATTAATAATCCTAGTGAAAATTTAAAACTATCAGCGTCTTTCTCTTTCCAAACAGAATACAGAGAACGAATCAAATTATAGTCTTAGAAATATGAAATGTTGTCAATTCCAGGAAATACTTGAATTCCAATTTTTTTTTGAAGTCAAAACTTCTTTAGCGGCGTTGTGCACTTTTTGGGATGGGTAAACAATGTTAAACTTGCTTCAGGACACGTAACTCTGATCGAAAATTCGTAAGACGGCGCAGGGCGCTTGCGCGAGTGTGCGTGTGGTGTGTGTTTGTACAGTAATATAATATCCCCCTCTCTTTATACCGCGCGGCGAAAATGTATGCCTGCTCCTGCTGTTTCGTTTGATGAGGGAGGGGGGGGGGTTTACATAAAACTGACCGTGATTGACCACTATCTCACCTGATGAAAAATGAAGATGAGGGCAAAGGTGTACCTCACTGGTTCAGTAACAGCCTATTCACTCTAGCCTTGAAGAGACCTAGGTTGTATTTATCTGGAAATACAGGCGACGGCGTTGGCGACGGCTAAACGTAGCGTGGGACGTCCTCAGACTCGGTGGAGCGATGATCTTCGCAAGGCGGCTGGCAAGAGCTGCATGAGAGTGACCGAGGATCGTGCTCAGTGGCGTGCCATGGGAGAGGTCTATGTCCAGCAGTGGACGAGCATAGGCTGATGATGATTACAGACGACGGGAGAGCCATTCCTTATCAGTTCGCATTAGGAAGGATGACGCGAAGCGCTTCGTACGGGCCACTGAAATACTAACCACATAAGGAAGAAGACGCTCCCCTGGCCTGGATGTCCGTTGGTCTTCATTTTACGGTGGAGATAAAAACAAGTGAAAAAAAATCACGTTCAATCAGATCTCGATCGTATTTCAGCTTGGTCGGAGAGGAACTGTTTAGTCCACAACCCCAGCAAGTCGAAGTATGTAGTTTTTGGATCGAGGCATCAAATTCGGAATACTATTGATGCTCTGACTACCGGGAATGTTGCCGTTATGGGTAAACCAATAGAACGGGTGGTAGAAGCCAATAACCTTGGTCTACTTATGGACGGCAAGCTGAGGTTTGAGAACCACATCCTAAAAGTTGTGAGTAACTGTTTCTACCGCCTCAAGGTTCTGTACAATATATGCGATTACCTTAGTGTTGATTTGCGTGTTAACCTTTGTGAATCGCTTATATTATCCAGATTAAACTATTGTGATGTTGTTTATGACGGCTGCATTGTTGGTCGTTCCAAGAGGCTTTTACAGCGAGTGCAAAACGCATGCGCTCGCTTTTGTTTCCGTGTCCCTCCCCGGTCCCACATCACTCCGTACCTGAACGCCGCTGACATGCTGAATATGCCTGCACGCAGGCGCATGCACCTCGCCACTTTGCTGTTCGGTGTGAGACGCTACAGGCACCATTGTACCTCTTCAATAAAATTGTTTGGTCGAAGAGTGAGCGCAGGAGTGCTATGGTTCTTGTGCCTAAACACCAGACCGCGGCATTCCGTAGACGTTTTAAGTTCGCGGCGTCTAAGTGCTGGAATGATATTCCTCCCCCTATCCAAGGAGCGTCAAGTAAGTACACCTTCAAGCGCAAGCTGAAGGATCACTTCTTAACGCTCCAAAAATCCTATCCGTAAAAACCAGCACCCACACATTGATTATACCAGCCTGTTGTTTTTAAACATATCTTCTTCGTTTACTTTTTCTTTATTTTAATTTATTTATTTACTTATTAACTTAATATGCTACTCTATAATAAATCTATACTATTTATCAATTCTTTATCATTTTATTAATTTATTTCTATATAAGTAAGTGGTTTATTATAGTATATTTGTGTATCGTTCCGTGAGTCACAGACGGTTCTGACAGAAAATCAGCGCTGCAGGCGTCTAACGCCTCAGCATAATGCTGAGTCAGCGACCGTTTCACTTTTGCGGGGACACACATGCAGAGCTGTGTATGTACATGTTTGTTACTTCATTGTATGTTATCTTTTTTTTTTTTGTGTGAAACTGTGTGTACTTTCTTGTATGTGTGTCTTGTAAAAGTGAATAAATGTCTTCTTTCTTTCTTTCTTTCTTTCTTTCTTTCTATGTTTCTGCACGTAGCAGTTAATGTTTTACGATTTTATCATGTAATAAGTAGCTTGTCTATTATGCCAGAGATCTTGTTATCTACATATCAAATTCGATTCAAAACTGTTAGAAAACACGCACTAATGCACGCACAGACGCACGCACGAGCATGCATGCACGTAAGCACATACTCACAAACCTTTCGAATTCATAATAGATATTTATTAATATTATATTAAATGAGGCACTTTAAATATGAAATTAAATTTTCTAGAATAAAAAATAAAAACTACCTATCCTATTTTCTGCCCAGGATCTCAAACTATCTCCACACCAAACATCTAAATCTATTCAGCGGTTAAGCGTGAAGAGGTATTCAGCGGTTAAGCGTGAAGAGGTAAAAGACAGACTGAGAAACAGATACACTTTTGCATTTATATGAGAGTAGATTTAAAGTCAAATAACAACGCAGATCGACAAGTTTTGACCTTCTTGAAAGACCTGTAGCACTGCTGCCTGAAAGCGATCTGTAATCATGCACCTTGTCAGAACACCTGTAAAAGTTCATTTCATTAAGTGCATTGTTTATTGAATATATCGAGATCAGAACACTCGCATCTGAACCGAATCAGGCTAAGATAGCTAAGTAACTCGAGTACTCTGGAGCTCTTATCTATTGACATTCGATATGGTGGAGAACAGATAAGGAATCAGAGACCGAGCGAAAAGGTGGGGCGGCAGTGTTTAAGTACCTATATACTTCCGATGCTGCTTAATTGTTCGAAATCTAGGTTCCCACATTAATACCTAGTCCCGTTTGCGATCCATACATTGTAGTAGAGGGGGCCCAAGAGTATGTAATGAACTGAAACGATCACTTTGCTCACCAGCGACCTTGCGATAGTTACGTTTATGTAAGAAATGCGTGTTCATGCAGTTCCTCCATCTCCACTCTATACGAACACACACAAATCACACAAACCCTACTATCAACACCACCAAACTACACTGACGCATATCTTAACCAGAGCTCATCTTCAGAGTAGGTACCACAACTATACGCTATGCAACAAAATGTTAGCATGTAAGTTTAGTTCAACATTCGCATAAGATTGAAGGTGCCATGTATTGGGTCAGTGTCGAACACAGGGACGTTTACCTTAGGTATAGAGTAGTCCGCTGTCAGTGGCGAGAGCGATCTCCACAGCATCGGAAATGTACGGGATAATGGGCAATTCTGAGAGGTTTATTAAATGACATCCCGATCTCACTTGACTGGCATTACTTTACCGGCTTATTGAAGATCTTGGTACCGTTTTGTGGACGAACAAAAGGGATGACGCCATAAAAAAAAATCCAAGACGGGATTCTAGTACAAAAAAAACTCTTTAATTGAGCCGTGAAAAAAATTAATTATTTTTTTAGTTGCTTTAAAAACAATAAATAGGTATAGCACGAATTTTTTAAGATGTCCCGATCTCGTTAACAGCCCACCTTTCGAACAAAGCCATTGTATTCTATTATGTCCTCAAGCGCATAATCCTCACTTTAATGGACGGAAACATGAGATAATATAGCTCATTGAAATAACGAATTTATTATTTACAGTAGAGAGTTAATTTTAAAAGAAAACTTTGTTGGCAGATAATATTTTTCAAAATTAAATGCGTCGTAGGCATGCAACCAAAACAAATAAACAAACAAAGTTTCATTTAAAATGAACTCTCTACTGTAAATGTGTTGCCAGTGATGACTTGTGGCATTGAGACGTGGCCGCTAACGATGGGCTTCATCAGAAAGCTCAAAGTCACTCAGAGGGCGATGAATTCTCTGCGGGATCGCATTAAAAAAAAATGATGAAATCCGCGCAAGAACTAAAGTCACGGACATAGCTGGAAAAATTGCCAGACTTAAGTGGCAGTGGGCACGAAAATGGGGCCGAAGGGTTCTCGAGTGGCGTCCAGTCGGAAGACGCAGTGTAGGTAGGCCTGCAACAAGATGGAGCGACGACCTGGTTAAGGTTAGGGAACGCGTTGGATGCGGATGACGCAGGACCGATTTGTTTGACGAGCCTTGGGGAGCCCTATGTTCAGCAGTAGACGTCTTTTGGCTGAAATGATGATGATGATGATGAAAAAGATTAAGGGCGTATACGAAACGTAAGTGGTGGTAAAACCTATTGGTTATTATTACTATCGTACGGCCTTTAGAAATACAATTCCTGCGTTTCCTATAAAACTAAATCTAAATTATTTAGCCAGTCTACCTACGAGGGGCGTTCAATATAAAGTGAGAATGAGATGCAAACTCTTTCAATATTAGGAAATTAAATACTGGTCGGTAAAGCTAATCTATCTAGCTGATTGCTATGAAAAAAAAACTAACTGTCTTTTGTTTAAAAAAATATACGGTAATTTCTTTGCAATGCTATTGAGTACGTTAGCGAAAATGGAGAAAATTTAACAGCGCGCCGTTATCAAATACTTGTGTTTGAAAAATTTTTCTACGGACCAAGTCAATTTAGATTTGCGGGACACTTTAGGGTCTAATGCTCCTCCGTATTCGACAGTCGCACGTTGGTGCGCCGAATTTAGACGTGGAAGAACATCGACAATGGACGACCCCCGCTCCGGACGCCCTACTACAGCAGTAACTGAAGAAATTGTGAAAAAAGTCGAAAACTCAGTTTTGGCGGATCGTCGTGTCACGGTTCGTTTTATTGCTGAAAATGTAAAGATTTCAACGGGGAGCGTGCATAATATTTTACATGAACGCTTGGGTATGAAAAAGGTATCTGCGCGTTGGGTACCAAGAATGCTTACTGACACGCAAAAACAAACTAGACTAGAGATTTTTCAAGAAGCTTTGAACCTGATGCAGCAAGACCGGGAACTTTTTTTGGCGCGATTTATAATAATGGACGAAACATGGCTCCATCATTACGACCCAGAAACGAAACTGCAGTCTATGACATGGAAAAGGCCATCATCTCCAACTCCGAAGAAATGCAAGGTGAGCCCATCTGCCGGTAAGGTCATGGGCTCTGTTTTTTGGGATGGTAAAGGGGTATTAATGATTGAGTATCTCGAGCATGGAGCCACTATTACGGGCACTTTATACGCCAAACAAATAGCAACATTGCGCAATGAGATCCGCGAAAAACGGCGAGGTAAACTCTCGAAAGTTGTGCTGTTCCACCAGGACAATGCCCCGGCACACAAGTCCATCGTTGCAATGGCTGCAATTCGTGATGCTGGGTTCAATATCCTTAAGCATCCTCTGTATTCACCAGATCTCGCTCCCAGTGATTTCTACCTATTTCCGAGATTGAAACAATACCCGAGAGGCCAGAAATTTGAAGACGACGACGCGGTAGTCGCTGCAGTACAAGATTTTTTAAGTACTCAAGATGAGACCTTTTTTAAAAATGAAATTTTAAGTTTAGAAAAAAGATATAATAAGTGTATTATGCTAAAAGGTGACTATGTCGAAAAATAAAATTACATTTAGTAAAAGTTGTTTATAACATACTCATTCTCACTTTTTATTGAACGCCCCTAGTAATTATACCTACCTAGTGGTTTGACAAAGCTTCTCAACCAGAGAATCGTAAATATATTAAAAATTATAGAAAAGTTTTTTCAGCTGTAAAATGTGGGACCCTAGTGAAAAAGGGATTAAGTCCGCAGAAATTAAACAGCTATTTTCTATTTTATGTGTAAAGGGGGTTAAGTCGAAATCAGCTGTTCAACTTCTGCAGAAGTAACCCCTTTTTCACTAGAGCCCCTTAATGACACGTCTGTAGTAAATACGAAAATTACCAAAATCAACAATGTTGAGTATGCGGCCTCTTAACCGATAGAAAAGGCTTTCTTAAGTCGCGAACCGCGGTATTAATTGCCAGCTGCAAAAATAAGTCTTTCGCCAAATTAGAACTGTCACAAACACAGTCATTACGTTCGAGTAAATTTGGCAACGTCGTGTGATAGATTCTGTTTCAAAATTGTACCTTGAAGCTCAGTAACAGGGTTGGATTATGAATAACGGAGTGATACGAGCATGTGGAAGTTACGAGCTTTGTTTTATTTTCGTTTGATCTTGAATAGACTTGGTAATTAAATGAATACTGATGAATTTCGAAACATGCGTTGCATGTTAACCGACAATTAAAATAAGGGTGGTAGGTATATGGACTGTTGGAATAATATGGATGTTAAACTTATTTTGAAAGACAGTTAGGCCTTGGTTATATTATCATCACCAAACAGGATCGTGACGTAAAACTAAATTATAGTCACAGCAGTAAGTGGCAGACTTAATGTCAAGGCGACGTTCGTTCACCGAAGTAGTTTGAAACAAGTTCGGCAACCGCGTTAGGTGAACAAAGCAGTTCTTCATAGAAATTAATCATCCCAGCCTATATGAGAGGGGTTGGGCCGTAGTTTCCACGCGAACCCATTGCGGATTGGGAACTTCACACACACCATTGAATTTCTTCGCAGGTGTATACAGATTTCCTTACGATGTTTTCCTTCACCGTAAAGCTCATGATAAATTTCAAGTGTTATTTTGCACATATAAATTCCGAAAAACTCAGAGGTGCGAGCCGGGATTTGAACCCACGACCCTATGCTTGAGAGGCCATAGGTCAAACCCACTAGGCCACCATGGCTTAGAAGTTAATATAACATCGATACCCTAGCCCCTTCACACTTTCAGGGTACTACAAAAAAAGCTGGTCCGGCTGCTGGAGCGGCCGAGAGTAGGAAAGTATCATACCAGGGTCTCGGTTCGGCTTACAATAAAATTTTGCTGCTGTCGGTTTTGAGACCCTGAGCTCTTGGGGTCTCGGCACACACAACTTAATTAAAGAACTACAAAAGCGTCTGGTCGTCACCACTGGAGAGCAAAGGGCTGGCAGCTATCTCTCTCAACGAATCGCCATCGCCATTCAACGAGGGAATGCTGCCAGCCTTTTGGGCACGATGCCACGGGGGACTTAATCTAGTCGTTTTTAAATTAGATATTTAGTTTGTAGTCAAGTATTATTCATTGTTATTTTCACTATAAGTGAGTCTCACGGTAGTTTCATTATTATTTTTCCTTAATAAATATTTGTTTGTATTCTTAGCTTCAATAAAATGTTGATTCACTACGAATTAAAAATGATTTCAACTGGCTTTTAAAATTATACAGCACCCTCAACGCGCGATTACGACTCGCACGCGACCGGTTTTTTAAATTAACCACAACAATATCTTCACACTAAACATCTCAGTTCTCTTCATTACTTTATTAAATAGAGAAAAAGCTTACATTTAATAAACTCCTATATTAAACCAGCGCGGCTACCGCCGTTTACCACCTGTAGACTTTAAATCTCGGCGCTTACAGTGGAAAATGCCGTGGGTTAACATAAACAGAGGTAAATAAAACTTGGTAATACTGCAGTACGTGCACAGCCCAAAGCTTTTAGCGGGCAGCAAGACTGTTATTACTGTGCCCCTAGAGACGCAGAACGGTAAGCTAAGGGTGAGTATAATCCTTGGTGTTTTAAGTGAAATTGATGGCCAGAAAGATTATGATAGATGTTTAGATGTTTGTTACCCAAACACGCAATAATAACTGAGCGTATGTTGATGACATGACAAATAAAAAAGTTTTTTTGATACGGTGATACGGTAACTTTCGTGTGTGCCGTTGCCGTTTTTTGCATTATTATTATAATTATTACTAGCTGTTGCCCGCGACTCCGTCTGCGAAGAATAGGAGTATAAAGGAGTATTGCCTACAACCTTTTCTCAAACTTACCAAATACAGAGAAAAAAGTTTCATAAAAATCGGTCCAGCCGAGCCGTTACGGAGGAATTTGATAACAAACACCGTGACACGAGATTTTTATATAATACTCGAAGATTCATCCGCGCCTTATATAAGTCCTACAGTTAAATTAAATTTGCTGCCTGCTGCGAAATTCCGCCATCGCACTTCCCGCCGTAAGTCTAAGTCTACCACTGTAGGTACGTTTTCTTCGGCACTTCCTGCCACGTACGGTGAAACTGTGGAACCAGCTTCCGGCAGCAGTGTTTCCAGACAACTATGACATCGGGGCTTTCAAGAAAAGGGTTTATACTTACTTTAAAGGCCGGCAACAGATTGCCGACTCTCTTTGCGTTGTTGATAATTTTCCATCAGCTAACCCGCTTGCTCGTTTGCCTCCCTCTCACAATTAAAAAAAAAAGAATAGTCTTCATTTCTGAATGAGGGGCCTTGGGCCATAGTCCCCAAGCGGACCCAGTGCGGACTGGGAACCTCTCACACAAAATTGCATTTTTCGGATTTGATGGCGTTGGGATGCTGATTATGATGACGACAATAATCGCTTCCAGATTTTTGAATCTATCCACAGTAATATTCTATTACGACGTCGCTATGGGACAAAACACTAACGGGTTCGCAAGCCACATCAGAGTCCTGCGTAGCAACAGCCCCGATTAGCCTGTGAACGACGATGATGATGATGATGAACAAAGGACAACTGAAAGAAAAACACGTCGTATGTTATAACTCGAAATAAGCCAAGCGAACTACGAGTCATCATCAGCATCATCATCATCATCAGCCTATAGCAGTCCACTGCCTGGACATAGGCCTCTTCCATGGCGCGCCACTACACTCTGTCTTCGACCCCTCGCAGCCATCCGCCGCCAGCGACCCTCTTAAGGACATCCGTCCACCGTGCCTCAGGACGCCCTACACTACGTTTCCCCGTCCGTGGACTCCATTCGAGGACTCGTCTGCTCCGCCGCTCATCAGCTCTGCGACAGACGTGGCCAGCCCAACGCCACTTCAGCGAACTAATTCTTTGAGCAATGTCGATGACTTTCGTCCTTTGTCGGATAATGTGATTGCGGATTTTATCCTTCAAAGAAAACCCTAGCATTGCTCTCTCCATAGCTCGCTGAGCGACCCTGAACTAAGAGTACTGCAAAAGTATTACACGGTAACACCCATTAAATTGCATCCTGCTTTCTATGAAGTTGAAACGACTCGGCTCTTTTAACTCAAACAGAAATTTACTACAGAATGAACTAGAGTCACTTGGTTAAACTTTTCAAGCGTTAAACAGACGCTTTCTGAAATGGCCGAGAGAACGATACCGAAAACCACCGCTTGGAGTCCGTCGAAGTTACGGTTTCGGCGAAATTAATTCTAAAAGGGTGGCGGTTTGAGATCAGACTTTTAAGGTTTATGTTTGGTTTTTGTTTATTCGTGCTGCGGGATGGTTATAGAATTATTAAGTATCAACTATCCATAGTAGGAGTTAAATTATTAATATTTGTAGATATTCCAACGTTTTTTTATTGAATATATTGTTAGGTCTTCATTAAAAGATTATTTAATGAGAAACTATTTATTATTTTAAAATACATTGGCTGAGCCTCGCCTCGTGTCCGCCATGCTTCGAGAGCGAGAGAGAGAGAGAGAGAGCGACAAGTGTTGCTATATCTGACATCTTCCCTCTTTTAAATGAAAAATGTAGATTCCAGGACCCATAAAACTGTAAGTATAAAGTTTGTATAATATTACAATTATTGTTAAAGTAGTTGGCAAAATCCTTAGTATTTGGGTCATGAAATCTTTACAATCTTGGAACGAAACGCAGTTGTCAAACACTTTGACATTGATGACAACTTGACATCTTAACCTATAATTTAATGTTATTTATTTTAGTCTACATGAGATTATTTTATTATCTCGACAATACAAGTAATAATTAAGATTAAACATAATCATCATAACGAGCTGACGGTTTAACAACTCGGCTAGACCGTGGCATTACAGTTCGGTCACTAGTGCTAGGGTTAGGGACATTTACATTTTGATTTGTTGTGTTATTAATATTATTGTTTATATTTCCAGGTAACACCTCGGCGTGAGCAACGGGTTCCCATCCCACTTCTGACACCATGTTAGTTCTTCATTAAAAGATTATTTAATGAGAAACTATTTATTATTTTAAAATACATTGGCTGAGCCTCGCCTCGTGTCCGCCATGCTTCGAGAGCGAGAGAGAGAGAGAGAGAGCGACAAGTGTTGCTATATCTGACATATATTATATCAAAATTTTGATATCACGTCGATTATATTCATCCAAAGAAGTTTTTTTTAAACTCATATTGTAAATTAAGTAGCATGAAACTCATCTCCGAGTTACGTCTCAGTGACTTTAGTCCTTCGGCAAACTTCAGTATTCCTGTTTCTACCGTGCAAAGAAACCCTACAACATAAGGGTACCTTTTTAGGGTTTCGGCTAGTTCTTCTTCACTTCCACTAGCGTCAGAATGTACTAGTTTTAAAAGGAAGTTGGTCGATTAACACTAAGGTGCTTGGATACGAGTACTATATCGATTATAGTGATGATCATCATCATCATCCCAGCCTGTACACGCCCTACTGCAGGGCACAGGCCTCCTCTCAGAATAAGAGGGCTTGGGCCGTAGTTCCCACGTGGGCCCAGTGCGGATTGGGAACTTCACACACACCATTGAATTTCTGTGCAGGCGTATGCAGGATTCCTCACGATGTTTTCCTTCACCGTAAAGCTCATGGTAAATTTTAAATGTAATGTCGCACATAAATTCCGAAAAACTCAGAGGTGCGAGCCGGGATTTGAACCCACGACTCTCTGCTTGAGAGGCCATAAGTCAAACCACTAGGCCACCGCGGCTTTTTTAGTATTATTATGACATAGAAAAGAAAAAAAAATAAAAGAAACAGCTGACTTATTGACTGATAGACTGACTGACATATCCATGAACCGCGGTTTTTCTTACCGTTCAAATGAATACTAAGAATGTGTTTTTGGAAATTTCACCCCAGCCGGCCCCACCTTATATTATGTTCCCGGGAGTGAATGCGTTAAAAAACGCCAGATTATGTCCACAAAAATGCATGTCCAAAACCTACCTTTGCAACTTAGGGACCCACTAATCTATCCCCCAAAGCCAGGTCACGGGCACGCCTCAACGGCATTAGATGCAGAGGCACGACTCGTGTCACGAAGAATGACCCTCGCTATAAATTCCTCGGCGTGACGCGTGACGCGTGTGACGCCTGTGACGCAGGTTCGGTGACGAATTTGTCTGATACGAAGTTTGGTTAAGTTTTTGTAGCCTAGTGGTCTCAAGTAGAGGGTCGTGGGTTTGCCTCCGATGTTTTACCTCTGATTTTTTTTTATTGTGAGAGGGAGGCAAACGAGCGGCTCATCTGATGGTAAATGAGCAAACCGCTCATAAATATCAACAACTCAAAGAGGGTCACTAATCTGTTGCCGGCCTTTAAGGCTGCGTATCCACCGGAGCTGTGCGAGGATGCGTTGCGAGGGATGTGTCTGTCATGAACCAACAGAAACACTTCATTTAAAAGGTCCTAAGTGAATGAAGTGTTTCTATTGGTTCATGACAGACACATCCCTCGCAACGCATCCTCGCACATCTCTGGTGGAAACGCAGCCTAAAGGAAATATTAACCATATATTTCAAACTAAATACAAACTGAAATATAGATGCACAGAAAAAACCCCAGAAAAAAGACCAATGCTGGGAATCGAACCCAGGTCCTCAGCGTTCCGTGCTGCGTGCTTACCCCTACACCATCACTGGTCTAGAAGTTAGGTAGTTAAAAATGAAGTTGAAAAAATTAATAGAAAAAGATACTTCATACTTAACTTGTGAAATATTAACCTTTTTCTTGAAAGCCCTGATGTCATAGTTCTTTGTTGAGTTATTTGAAATTTGTGTGAAATTACATTTCAAATTGATCTTAAATTTATCGGTGTGAAGGCAAACATCGTGAGCTTCACTCATCTAAGAAGAAATTCAGTGGTATTTGCGATGTTCCCAATTCGCATTAGGCCACGTGGAATTTGCTGTAGTTATTTTTCATTAGAGTTTTTCAGTAAAAAGACACGTCAAGATCGTTTACCTTCTTTCAAGTGCTAAAATAAACGGAGTAATAATAATAATAATAAATCTTTATTCAAAATAGGTTTGTACGGTATAAAACTTGAGTCTAAACAAAGTAAAAGTGAAAAATGATACAATAGTCATGCCTGAACTAGGAGGAAACCGTGTCTCAGGCGAAAAAAGGACTTAAGTACATAACTAGACATAAAACTATAATAAATTAAGTTAAATTTTATTAAATTAACCCTTGTAGAAAAAAAACTGCTAAGTAATCTTAGTACTAAGTACAGTTAAGTTCTAAATTTAAAACAATTGGGGATGTCTAAAAAAAAATACCAGTGGTTTTTTATATTTTTTTTGTATAGAAAAGTCAATTATAAGAAACTAATTTCAATATTTTGTCATTTAGTTCTCTAATTTTTCATAATTAATTATTGAAACTATTTTAGTTGATGACGTCAGATTATAATAAAGGGCTCCCACAATGCCAAATTTCTAAATCTTTCTGAATGCGTTCGATAAGGCAACCCCTTTAATTATTTTCTGCGTAGTGGTACACTATACACTCTGTCACTTTACTGGCACTGTCAAAGTGCTAGATGTCAGACAGCTGGTCCAAATCAAACTCCGTAGTATAATCCACGCGTAAATTGTGAAGAATTCTAACCACACAGAATAAAGTACGACTTGAACCGGTCACGCAATTTACACCAATGTCAAATGAAGGTTATTGCTTATTTGTTTTATAATAAATTCATTACATAATATTAAAATTAAATAACTACAGAAAACGAGTTAAAAAGCATTTATCTCGAAATGGTTTTTGATTTACTATACATTGCAAAAAAATAGACATCCCCAATTTAGAGCTCTATTAGGCGCAAGCCACACAGAAGAGACGTGGGACGGGGGCGTGTCGCGGTCGCGGCGCCTCTTGGATCAGTTCATACTAAATCGCATCCAAAGCTGTCTTAAGAGACGCGGCCTGCGAACATACGACGCGGACTACGACGCGCCCCCGTCCCACGTCTCTTCTGTGTGGCTTGCGTCTAAGCTGTCAGAGAAACGACGGCCAGAGACAGCTAAACAATTTTAAACGTGTGGGAGCACGACTCCTCTGTCAAATATACAACAAAGAAGAAGAATCTGTAACAAAACCGCAGGCAGGAGCTAGTGTATCAGATAATTTAATGAACACTGTTTAACGGAAACCGCGCTCGGTTTAAATACACGAAGCGTCGCCGTTTGTGGAACATAATCACAATTACTGTGAATATGTTTAGCAAGAATAGCTGTGATAACGAATTTGCTCAGACTCGCGGATAGTGAGTTACTATGAGCCACCTGGTCCAATTCACAGGAGGCAAAAAGGAAGATAATAAACAGTCTTTTATTAGTTTCATACGTATGTTAGTATGTAATGGAAACTTTGAACATGATTTTGACCCCCTTGAAAACGTCGGATTAACTCGAAATTTGGCATACTTATCAAGGACCGATGACAATGCGTGGTTTTAGTTTTTTTAATTTTTTTTTGAGCCTGTTAAAGTGTCCCACTGCTGGGCAAAGGCCTCCCCTTTTTTCCGCCATTGGCCCTATCGAGAGCATGCTCCCGCCACCCCACTTTATATGCGTCCAAGTCGTCCCGCCATCTTCTCTTCGGTCTGCCTCTGTTTCGATGGCCATCCCACGGAACCCAATAGGTGGTAATTTGGGCCCATCGCTGTGGGTGCATGCGGCAGACATGACTAGCCCAGTCCCACTTGAGCTTAGCGGTCTTAGCGCCCACATCTGCAACGCGGATTTTGGAGCGCAGTTCGGTGTTTCTGATGCGATCAGTTCTACGAACACCCAAAATACTGCTTTTTTAAACTATTATTTTTTTAATCCTTACTTAAAAGTACAGAAGTAACAGGGTGAATCAACTTTTTCTTGCCACCAATTTCAACGCTATGCTTACACATATTTTATCTCCTGGAAAACCTAAGCATTTTTCTATGAAACAGTCTGATGTCATTTACTCTATCCCCGGTTGTAGACAAATGACACAAAAAGGTTGATTCACCCAACAGTGTACTCAGGAAGAACGAAAACATAAATATAACACCTTTAGATCTCAATAGAGATACGTCAAAGCTGGGATTCCTCAAGGTAGTTTGCTTGGACCTTACTGTTTCTCTTATATAGTTATATCCAGGGTCTCAGTTTAGCGGTTTAAGAGTGAAGAGATAAGAAATAGTATAGAACGCGAAAGTGACTCTGTCTGTTTGTCCATCAATCTGTCTGTCTGTTTTCTCTTCACGCTTATCCCTGAACGGATTTAAATGAAATTTGGTACAGAGATAGTTATAGACCCCGGGAAGGACGTCGATTTGTTTTTTCCCAGCAAGATTTCTTCAAATGATTTCTTCACAGACGGATTCGCGGGTAACAGCTAGTAGTATATGTATATAAATGAATTCAGCGACCGCATAGCTTTGTAATTAGTGACTCTGACCACGAAGCGAACTATGGATTTAGATGAAACTTAGCTTACTGGTAGACAAAGATATGGATTCAGACATAGGACACATAAAATATCGGCAATTCGTTCCCGTGGTATAAAAAGAATAGCTGACCAAGAACACTGACATCGGCTTTCAAGGTGACGTACTATTTTCGTCTGCAATCAATAGATGCCGTTGTAGTGTGAACTTTCTTCATGTGTTTCTAACGTGGACAAAAAGAAGCTAGTTTATGTCGCCGTAATATAGGTTTGCGTTTGACCACAATCACGCCTGGTGGAAAGCGAAGATGATGCCTACGATGGAACACGCTTGCCTAGTAATAAATACTCATTCACCCTAGACTTGAATTTAGGGGAATAAGCAGAAAGAAGGCAGTTGAGCGCGGTGTTGCGCGCGCCCACAAGTAGTGCAAACCGTACAACAAATGTGGGGCACTGTAACCGGTTCGCCCGCGCTGCAATAAGTACTGCTTAGACCCTTTCTCCGGTATGGCTTCTATAGGCAACAGGAAGGAAAACGACGAGAGTCACTTGGCGGCCTGGCTTAACCTAAAGGGTGGTGACCACCCGCGGCCGAAGCCTACCACCGGAGTAGCATCACTCGTTTAGCACCACCCATTAATTCGATGTCTATATATTTTTTTTCTTTTTTTTTAAACTAAATTTTTTTTAAAAAAAAGCGTACCCGAACTTACCCACAGATTTAATAAAAAGGCAATTCAATTCAATAATAATGGCCCCATCGAACGGTGCGATGATTCCGCCAATGTCGAGGTTGGATAAGACACTGCCAGACGACCTTTGGCCAAGTGTAGCTGTAAAAAAAGGCTTTACAGACAAGTGTGACAGGTTGGACTGAAAATCAGCACTGTGAACGTACGCTCCTCCGTGCGCATTCATCCAAAGCACATGCTGAGCCTAATCCATTTAACACGCTTTTTAATATTGTATCTTTTTTCTAAGTGTGTAAATAAAATTCTATTCTATTCAGATTATAAATCAAATCTCTCTCTGTTCTGACTCGTACCTCCCCCGCTGGTAGACTGATTAGCCGACGACGGAGAGTTCGTTATTCAATTAGGAGCCGGTTAATCAGTGCCTAGCACCAAACAGAATGTATTCGGAATGAATAATTCTGCACCGTTCTCTACTTATTTGCATTTTCTTGGTTGTAACGCTAAACTTTAAAGGCCTGTTTAAAAGCAACACACAAGGGTGTCCCGCAGGAATTCCACAATCATAAAATGAGATGAGAAAATCCGTTTTTATTTTTGTCTACATCATAAAGAGAATCTCTCTGTGCAAAACTTCAGCTTTCTAGCATGGAGGAGTTAGGATGGGCGTTGATGAGACAGTCAGGACCATTATTTTTTTATACAAATTAGTTTATTGCTATTCTGCGGGACCCCATGCAACATTTCAGGAGAAAGTCTCTGATAATCTGGGTTCAAACTATCCCGCTTGGGAAATACGGCCCAAGTCCTCTCATTCTGAGATGTGTGAGGTGTGTAGGCCAAGGTGAGACAAGATATGGATACCGTGGGAACATCGGAATAGAAAATGGATATCCATAATCTGATAGTAATTTCAGCTTTGATAGTTAGGAAATCGAATAAGTATAAGACAGAAAGAAAGAAGAAAGAAGTTCATTTATTTAATTTATTGAATCAGGCGTTACTTTGCGGAGGTCCATATTAATGAACTAAAACAATTACTTTGCTCACCCGCGACCTTACAATAGTTACGTTTATGTTTACAGTTTTACGTAAGGACCCTACAATTACATTTCACAAAGATCTAAAGAGACTAATAAAGGGTTCTTTGTTTGCCTTTGAAACCGAACAACAAAAGAATTTTGTAATTCCCATGAATCCGCAGGCGCCAATTCTATATGGATTACCTAAAATTCATAAAGATGATGTGCCTGTTCGTCCAGTTGTCTCATACGTGAGTGCTCCAGCATATAAATTGGCGAAGAAATTAAATAGTATTATTCGTGTGAAGGCTTCCTTTAAACCTTCTTATAGTTTAAAAAATGGTTTAGATTTGGTTAGTAAAATTAAGGACATCAGCATACCGCCGAATGCAACGTTGCTTTCTTTGGATGTAGACAGTTTATTTACTAACGTACCATATAGTGAGACACTAGAAATTCTAAAAGACCACTTAGAAAGGAAGCGGTTGCATCCGGGTGAAGTTTGTGAATTAATAGATTTGGTAACTTTATGCATGAAACAAAATTATTTCCGGTTCAATGGTCTTTATTACTTACAGAGTGATGGTTTAGCTATGGGTTCACCTCTGAGTCCTTTAATGGCAGATATATTTATGGATCATTTTGAGAATCAGTATATTGTGGGTAATAGTAATATTGTGTACTATTTTAGGTTTGTTGATGATTTGATCCTATGCTGGAGAGGGAGTATGAGACAGCTTGACGTGTTTATTAATGGTTTGAATAACAAGCACGTAAAGATAAGGTTCAAAAAAGAATTGGAGGAAAATTGTTCGTTGAACTTTTTGGATTTAACGATTTCAAAATTAAATGGTAAACATCAATTTAAAATATACCGTAAGCCCACGTACACAGATGCTGTTATACCAGCATCTTCTAATCATCCGTGGCAGCATAAACTGGCTGCTTTCCATTGTTATGTTAATAGATTGTTGACTGTGCCTCTTTCTAAGGAACATTATGATTTAGAGTTGAGTACTATTTATCAGATAGCGATCTCAAATGGTTATACAAAATCAATGGTAGATAGTTTAGTTCAAAAGAAGCAGGCACGGTTAGTAAATAGCATGCTTTACGCTGCGTTACCTTCTCAGTCTACTAACAAATATAGATCTAGCATCTCTTACGTCGGGGGTTTGTCTGATAAGATTTATGGCATTTTAAAATCAAACAATATTAATGTTGCCTTTAAGACTAACAACTCTTTGTACTCTAGGCTATGTAACCACAAAGAACAGGTAGATAAGGGAACTAGATCGGGGGTATACAAGCTTACTTGTAATGACTGCAATGGGATATACGTAGGACAGACAGGCCGAAGTTTTAATACTAGATTTAAAGAGCATGTTTCGGCATATAGGAATGAGCATCCAGATAGATCGAATTTTGCAAAACATTTGTTGGAATCAAATCATTCATTGTTAGATTCAGATTCTTATGAAGTGTTACATTATTGCGGCAAGGGGTTGCGTCTGGATGCTCTGGAATGCATGGAAATAATTAGGTACAACACTATGGGGTCTATTATTAATGAACAGGTAAATTTAGTATCTTCTCCTTTACTGCGGCTTGGGTCGAATTTGAACAGTTAGTATTAATTAAATATGCCTTATAAATAAATAAACAAAAAAAATTCAAGGTAGTTTTAAATATGTCAATAAAAGTTAATTTTTGTGGGGTAGTTTGAGAATAAGATAAATAAAGTGGGTACTTGAGAAGTTACAGTGACAAGTTAAAACATTTGTTTTGGTTTGTTAGTTTAACGTTTGGTAGCATAGCATACGGTTGTGGTAACTCTGAAGATGAGCTCTGGTTGAGTTCGAAACGCGTCAGTGTAGCTTGGTGGTGGTGATGGTTGGGTTTATGTGATTTGTGTGTGTTCGTACAGTGTGGAGGTGGAGGAACTGCATGAACGCACATTTCTTGCATAAACGTAACTATTGTAAGGTCGCGGGTGAGCAAAGTAATTGTTTTAGTTCATTCATTTATTTAGAACAACACAAGACATATCAATATGATTACAAATAGACAATACGAAGGATAAAGATAGAGTGTGTCATTGCGGTCGTACACTGGCGCAGCATAAATATCTACATACTCGCAACATACTGTAGGTGCGTACAACTCACGCTGATTTTCAGCCAGAAACATGTTAAAACTTAGTTGCTTTAAAAATTAAATTATTAGTATAGTATTCGAAAAAAAATTTGGAACGCCGTTTCGTAATGGTATTCCAGCAAATATTTAAGTAATACCGCAATGTTTGCATTAAATATTCGGATATTTGTATGGAGTTCATAAAATAGTTCGGGCGGTGAAATCTGATCGGAATATTAATTATGTTACACGGTATATTTTGAAATACTCGATTTATCGTGTTAGAGACAAATTACATGTTCTACAAGTTCATTAAGGCTAAGTGGCACATCTTTGCCAGACAAAACGAATATCATTTTGTTAACTAAGCATTGATAATAAATTCGTAGGTATAGTTTGAGACATGTTAGCATTTTGAGTGGTGTTTGTGATAGTTGGGCCGAATGACCCAAGCTCTTTCATTTTGAGAGGTGGCTTGTGCCGTGCTTGTGGACGTGTATAGGCGGGGATGATGATGATTCATTCATCATCATTCAACCCAGCCTGTTATATACGTCTCACTGCTCATAGTTCCCACGCGTACCCAGTGCGGATTGGGAACTTCACACACACCATTGAATTTCTTCTCACGTGTGTCTAGGTTTCCTCACGAGATTTTCCTTCACCGTAAAGCTCATGGTAAATTTCAAATACAATTTCGCACATTAACTCCGAAAAATTCAGAGGTGCGAGCCCGGATTCGAACCACGACCCTCTGCCTGAGAAGCCATAGGTCTAACCACTAGTCCAGTGTTTTTCAAACTTTTTGGCGTCACGGCCCTTAATGACCATCAAAATTCCTTCGCGACCCCCTAAACCCAATTTGTGCATTAAACAAAGAAGAGGAATATTTAGATTAAATTTGGAAAATGATTTAATCGTTTGCGTGTCGCGACAGGAACCACGTTTTGATTAATTAGTTCAAATGAAACAAGCTCATTCTTCGCACTGAATAAAAAAATATTTTTAAAATCATAAAATAAATAAATACAATGTCTAAGATTGATTGCTGTTTTATTAAAATGTACATCCTTGAAAAAAAAAATATTCCATCTAGTCACAAGACCTTCTCGGAGCTGAGCCTCGCGATCCCCCAGGATAGGTCTCGCAACCCCCCGGGGGGTCGCGACCCACACTTTGAAAAACACTGCACTAGTCCATCACGGCTTTTTTTTGATGATGATGATGAGAGCGTTTAATTTGTGTGGTTTAATTGAGATCAATTTGATGTTAATCTTCCCATGATTTATTATTATTTTGGTCAATCAACTTTTTTTTGTAAATTTCTATTTACTCCTTTACAAGTAACTCTGTAATCTCTGGTTAGTGAAACCATGATTTTGCAGTAATTAGATAAACTGTTTATCATAGTGCGTATGTAAAAACCAAAAAAAATAAGTATTTCTATGAAAAAATCCGGTCACCCAGGGGAAATACCACTATTTTCATACAAATTTTGGGGACAACATTGTCCCCTGGGTCACCCACGAAATAGAAGCTAAGCAAAATAAAATAAATATGGCAATTACACCATTATTGAAAACAAAAATCTAGGGTTTTGAAAAGTATACTTTAAATAAGGAGAAATAATCAGTTTTTTAATTATTTCGGTTTTCATAGAAAGTAGCAGAAAATCGTTTACAAAAAAAAGTTGATTGACCCATTTTTATTGTAAGGCATGATATTGTTCGACATGAGGCTCAAAATCGCAGCAAAAATGGCTGCCTTGCTCAGTAAGGTCTCGGTAAATACTATTTTTATCCGTCAAACTTTCTATCCCATCCAAATTTAACCCCCGTAACCGACGCACTCGAAATTCATCTTGTCAAACAATTTACTTCCGATTTATAAATTCCTGGGGCTTCTTCCAAGAACACCCCGAAGTTCTAGCAACAAAAAGCAAAGAATGCGCGTAAAGTTAATGGAAATTTAATAAGTGGAGATACCATTCTCAACCAGCAGTAATTAATAAAGTGCGGACGTTGCAGGAATCTTTGAGGAAATCGTATCATCATCATAATTACAGCCGAAAGACATTCTGTTCTGCGCCATCCGTTTCCAATGCGTACTCCGCAACCTTAACCAGGTCGTCACTCCATCTCGTTGGAGACCTACCTACAATATCCTGGTCCGTGGACGCCATTCGATAACCTTCTAGACCCATCGGCCATCAATTCTACGAGCGATGTGCCCTACCCACTACCACTTGAATCTGGCGATTCCTCGAGCTATGCCAGTGCCTTTTAATTCTTGTGCGGATTTCATCATTTCTAAGTGGATCGGTCACTTTAGTATTGGCATCGAAATCCATTAACCAAAATACTTAAAAGCGACATTTACAGCTCCATTATTATTATTCAACGTGTTCCGATATTTATGTCCGAAAATTTATTACGTTGCGACGGTATTAAAATTCAACCTACAAACAGACTGACATCCGATTGAAAAAGCATCGACGTCGCATGATATTTATAAACTCCAAATTGTACTTTTTAGGGTTCCGTAGTCAACTAGGAACCCTTATAGTTTCGCCATGTCTGTCCGTCTGTCTGTCTGTCCGCGGCTATGCTCAGAGACTGTTAGTACTAGAAGGCTGTAATTTGGCACGAATATATATATCAGTTACGCCGACAAAGTGGTTAAATAAACAAAACTAAAAAAATTTTTTTTAGGGTACCTCCCATAGACGTAAAGTGGGGGTGATTTTTTTTTCTCGACTAACCCTATAGTGTGGGGTATCATTGGATAGGTATTTGAAAATAAATAGGGGTTTTCTAAACCCATTTTTTTATAAAGTTAATATTTTCGGAGATATTCACTCCGAAAATTCAAAATAATGTGTCCCCCCATCTAACTTTTGAACCGCACGTCTTAAAAATATGAAAAAAATCACGTAAGTTAAACTTAATAAAAACTTCCTAGGAAAATTATTTTCAACTTAATTAGTTCAGCAGTTTTTAAGTTTTTGTAAAAAAATATTTCTAAACTAAGATTGTAATTTAACCTTCATTGCAAGCATTTTTTTTTCTTTAAGTATACCTATAAGATCACGCTAACAGTATCTTATTTCAAATAAAAAAATATATTACATCTAAAAAACAATCAACATACAACTAGTTCTAGTAGACTGCAGTAGATTAGATTCCCAATTCGCTGATAGATGGCGCTGTACCGCCGACGTTGCACCAAAACAACCTCATTAATAAAGTATGCAAAGATTTTTTTGAACTTGCTACGGAACCCTATCTTGGGCGTGCCCGACACGCTCTTAGCCGGTTTTTTTTAATAGCCATAATCTCAAAGAACGAGCTGAGAATAATGCCCAGTTTTGTGATTTCGGAAATTATTTCTAGAAGTTTAAAGTTCAGCAGTTGTTCTCCTACGATGGATTCGTACTTTTTAAAGTTTACGAGGTTTAGTTACGAAGATAAAAATAACTTTTATGTGCTTGTTGGAGAAAAATAGAAAATAGGGATAAAGTTAATATTGATGATTGAAAGAAAGACGTTCAACGCGAATTGTTTGAATATACATTTAGAAAGAATTAGCACTTCTGTATAATAATATTACAGTAAAAGATAATAGCTGGAAGATTGCGTTAGCCACTATGTTTTGAATTTTTATCCTAAAATTTACGAGGATAAACTTTTTACAACAATTTTTTTTAAAGGAATGCGGGATTTTTCAGCATGTTCGCACGCACGCATGCATTTACCGATGTTAAAAGTGCACCGCATCAAAGGGATGACGACATTTTGAATCAAAAATTCGGCGAAAAACTTTTATAGAGGTGTCTCGTCAAAGTAACCAAACCATCTGCTAAACCAAAATATTCCGGATTAGCCTTTGCCTGCGACTTCGTACGCGCAGAATTAAAATTTGAGGTAGGTAAACATTTTTCATTGAACAAAGCAAACAACATCCGAAAATTCATCATCATCATCATCGGTATGAGTTAGTGAATAGGTACTTATGTAATTCTCATTTTATTATTTTTTATAGATTATTTATATACGTTTTATGTTCTTATTAGTTACTTAATATTGAATAAACCTAGTTTTAATAAATAAATTACATACTTAAAAAAAAGTAAAATTATAATTTAAACAAAATAAAAATTCACTTTTAAATAAATCTATTTTAACTTAAATTTTATTAACTTTTTAATTTTATTTGGCGATACCTGAAAAATTTTAAACCTGTGGTGTATGTTTACTGCAGTGGTATTTAATACGAGAGCGCACGAGACGGTACGAAACGAACTTCGATTTTCGAATTGTGGAGTTGCCCCCTGATGTTCCTGCCACGCGAGTGATTCAACAACCGCCCCACAGCCTAGGACGAAGCTTCGAAATTACGGCGTGTTGTCTTACGTTTAATTGCAAAAAATTGTAATTACGCACCATTGACGTACAATAAAACAACTAGACTCCCAATCGCTTAACAAAAGTTCCTCAAAAAACGTCCGAGCGGCGTTGTGTGTACGTTACATCAATTTATACAGATAACATTAACAGCATTCATTCAAATTAACACCTTATTTCGTAGCAGTAATGTTTAATGTCAATTGAATACGATCGTTCGAAGTAGTGACATGACGTCACGCGCTGGAAACCGCCTAAAGAGTTAAGAATGCAGTGGAGTGGTCATGCGAAGCGGAAGCTAGACTGTCTGTCTCTTTTTTTCTCGTGAGTTTGATTACGGTGCGAAAGAAATATATACGAATACGGGGCGAGAAGTGACGTTGTAATCAACGCGCGGTCGAAACACAACTGAACCAAAACTCTGCACAATAGACGCGTGTGCAGACTTTTGCTTCGGACAATTTTTGAGCGTGATTGGGAGTCTAGTTGTTTTATTGTACGTCAATGTTACGCACTCAGCTGGAGGTTGGGGCTTGCGACGTTTAAATTAGGGCCTCTTTACTTAGTGTCAAGTATTTTCTACGGTAATGAAGACAAGATTATGTTTTTAAGTCGTTGGGAGTTTGACAAATTCGGCCAAGTCCCAGTAAGACATGCGCATTGAGGGTTTGAGGTCTCAAGAAGGTCATAGGTTCGAGCCCAAACTCACACCTCTGAGTTTTTCGGAATTTATATGCGAAATAATGGTGCATACGAAGTTCCCAATCTGCTCTGGGGCTGCGTGGGAACTGCGGCCCAAACTCTCTCTTTCTGAGAGGAAGTCCATAGCCCAAAGCCTGCAGTGGGATTTAGGGTAAAAAAAAAAAAAAAAAAAAAAATAGGGGACAATCTTACAAGTTAAGTATGAAGTATCTTTTTCTATTTATTTTTTTATTTTCTTCAATTTCATTTTTTTATTACTTTTACGGTCATCCCGTGAAACCATATATTTCAAACTAAATACAAACTGAAATATAGATGCACAGAAAAAACCCCAGAAAAAAGACCAATGCTGGGAATCGAACCCAGGTCCTCAGCGTTCCGTGCTGCGTGCTTACCCCTACACCATCACTGGTCTAGAAGTTAGCGACGAATCTTTCCCATACATCGTACACTTCAGTCTGTTATAATCACATTTAGGCAGTGATAAAGCGCATCTATGTTATGCCCTCTGAATAAAAAAATGAAGTTGAAGAAAATAAAAAAATAAATAGAAAAAGATACTTCATACTTAACTTGTAAAAGTTGGCCTAGTAGCGCCATCTCTTGGTCCAGGTGAGCGGGTAGCTCCGAAGGAGTGTTGAAGTCTCTCGGTAGAGGGCATAACATAGATGCGCTTTATCACTGCCTAAATGTGATTATAACAGACTGAAGTGTACGATGTATGGGAAAGATTCGTCGCTAACTTCTAGACCAGTGATGGTGTAGGGGTAAGCACGCAGCACGGAACGCTGAGGACCTGGGTTCGATTCCCAGCATTGGTCTTTTTTCTGGGGTTTTTTCTGTGCATCTATATTTCAGTTTGTATTTAGTTTGGGACAATCTTACACAAATCGACCTAGTCCCAAACTAAGCAAAGCTTGTACTATGGGTACTAGATGACGATAAACATACTTATATAGATAAATAAATACTTAAATACATAGAAAACATCCATAACTCAGGAACAAACATTCGTGCTCATCACACAAATAAATGCCCTTACCGGGATTTGAACCCAGGACCTCTTGCTTCGTAGGCAGGGCCACTACCAACTAGGCTAAAGCGGTCGTTTAAATGGCCAATAACTGTCGACCCTTCAATAACCCTACAAACAGAATTCTTTCTTCAGTATAAAGTGGCCAGTTATTGAAGAGTGGCCAGTAATTAACACCTTATACTAAAAATGAATTCTATTATGGGTGAATAGAGTTAATTTTAGGGTTCCGTATCTCAAAAGGAAAAAACGGAACCCTTATAGGATCACTTTGTTGTCCGTCCGTCCGTCCGTCCGTCCGTCCGTCCGTCCGTCCGTCCGTCCGTCCGTCTGTCTGTCAAGACCCTTTTTTTCAGGAAAGCGTGGAGGTATCAAGCTGAAATTTATATCAAATACTCAGGTCTACTGTCCCTTGGAGCTGTGAAAAAATCAAACTTCTAAGCCAACGCAATCAAAAGATACAGCCGGTTATGCCGCAAATTTCCGCATATTTTCGAAACTCGCAAGGGAATCAAAACCTCAGGGTACTTCCCATGAACTCAGAATCTTGAAATTTGGTACAAAGTAAGGTCTTATAGCACAGATAAAGGAAAAATTGCGAAAAGCATAAATTTTTTTGTCTGTCTGTCTATATCAGTAACCAATCTATAATTTTCGACACTCATAAGGGAATCGAAACCTACAGGGTACTTACCGTGAACTCAGAATCTTGAAATTTGGTACGAAGCAAGGTCTTATAGCACAGATAAAGGAAAAATTGCGAAAAGCATAAATTTTTTTGTCTGTCTGTCTATATCAGTAAATAACCAATCTACAATGATCCCACACTGCGCACATTTTGCTTAGGAGCAGCGGTCTGCTAAGACTGGATGTTCATAGATACATATAAATTTGTACGGAACCCTCGGTGCGCGAGTCCGATTCGCACTTGTTTAGTATGAGGTGGCCAGTTATTGAACGGTGGCCAGTCAAGCCGAGATGGACTGAGGGTTTCAACCAGTTAATAATAAGTGCCTACTTCTATCGCAAATACTAATGCGGTTTAGTGATACATATTTGGATTTTTTCCTGTGCTTGTCTTGTACCTTGTAATAGTGGTAGAGCCATGTTGTAGCTAGCCGCTGCACCACGAATGAGCCGGCTCGTCCGGGGCAGTACCACCCTCTCACAGAACACCGGCGTGAAGCAGCAGTAATCCTGCTTGCGTTTCGTACGATCAGTGAGAGTGCCGGGGGCCCAATACCTCACCCCTTCCCTCTTCCCCTCCCTCACCCTCTTCCCCTGTTCCCTTTCCTTTAGGGCCGACAACGCACTGGCATCGCGTAAAGCGCTGCGGGTGTCTATGGACAGTGGTGATCATTTAACATCAGGTGACCCACTAGTTCGTTTGTCAGGCCTTTCTAACATAAAAAAAAAAAAAAAAAACTTTCTGCCAGATTTCATAACTTTATGGCAACGAAGAATACTTCAAGAGGTTTGGTTCCTACGTTTTTTGTATGAAAATACAATTTGAAAAGGTCGTTTCTTTTGATTGCGTAAATTTAGAAATTTATTTTTTTTACTATTGTATAAAGTATTTGATATTAATTTTAACTTGACTTGTAACTCCTTTGCACTTTACACCAGGTAAGACACGGCTAACCGCTGGTCAGTTGTTAAAAAACTTATCAACTTTTTAATATTCGTTCTTTACTTTACCAACCACCATTGACCTATAATAACAACTAGACTCCCAATCACGCTCAAAAACTGTCGGAAGCAAAAGCCTACACACGCGTCTATTGTGTAGGCTTTTGGTTCAGTTGTGTTTCGACCGCGCGTTGATTACAACGTCATTTCTCGCCCCGTATTCGTATATGTCTCTTTCGCACCGTAATCAAACTCACGAGAAAAAAAGAGACAGACAGTCTAGCTTCCGCTTCGCATGACCACTCCACTGCATTCTTTACTCTTTAGGCGGTTTCCAGCGCGTGACGTCATGTCACTACTTCGAACGATCGTATTCAATTGACATTAAACATTACTGCTACGAAACAAGGTGTTAATTTGAATGAATGCTGTTAATTTTATCTGTATAAATTGATGTATACGTACACACAACGCCGCTCGGACGTTTTTTGAGGAACTTTTGTTAAGCGATTGGGTGTCTTGTTGTTATTATAGGTCAATGCCAACCACTAAACAATCCTACTAATATTATAAACGCGAAAGTTTGTAAGTATGTATGTATGTATGGATGGATGTTTGTTACTCTTTCACGCTAAAACGGTTTGACGGATCCTGATGAAATTTGGCACACAGATAGATAATAATCCGGATTAACACATAGGATACTTATGATCCCGGAAAATTGTATAGTTCCCGCGGGATAGCGATAAACGAATTCTTCGCAGACGGAGTCGCGGGCAGCAGCTCGTACGCTATAAATTCCTCACATTTCACACGTCTATCGACACCGCTGGCTCCAGATCGTGTCGTTTTACCATACAAATCAAACGTACGGGCAATACTCGTCGATCATTATGCGCCCGGGTAGCCCATCAATTAAAGAAACCACAACTGCTGGGCTGCGCTTTATAAATACGAGAAGCTTTTACAATATACGATGTCACTACATTGGCCGTACTCAAACATGTTAAGTACCTTTTGAACGACAGCGACACCTAAACTTGACAAAAACTGTCGTAAAAATACCATAGACTCACAAAGGTTTTACAGGATACGATCAAGTTACGACATGGACCCATTTACTTACTCAAAATTGATTGTTACCTTTTGAACGCCAGCGATGCCTAAACGAGCGTCCCCACTGAGAGTACCTAATCACGTATAATGAGCATTTTGCGTCGAACATTCGAGTCGTGTGGACGGTGAGCCGAGCGTACAAAGCTTACAAACCGGCGCCGGTGATTTTTAACCCCCGACACAAAAAGAGGGGTGTGATAAGTTTGACCGCTATGTGTGTGTGTGTGTGTCTGTGTGTCTGTCTGTCTGTCTGTGTGCCTGTCTGTGGCATCATAGCTCTTAAGCGGGTGCACCGATTTGGATGCGGTTTTTTTTATTAGAAAGCAGATTTCTTGGCGATAGTTCTTATATGTTTCATCAAAATCGGTGCAGCCGTTTCAAAGTTATCAGCTCTTTTGTTAGCTGTGGAAGAGATCTTAGACCATAACGGGCATTGACAGTGACATAATTGCGTTGGGGGTTTTTAAAATTTTTAATTTAAAGTTATTCATTTACAAATGTTCGGGTAAGAATACCTACTCTCAGCGAGGACGCTCCCTATGGGCCCTACCAAACATCATCTTATGGTACGTACATGGCCAATATTTCAACTCGAAATAAACCTTTCTACAATGAAAATTTTAAGTAGAAAATCGGTTTGTCTTGTAACATGGTGTGGCGTACATAGCTCGCCACTTCATTTGTTTTGTGGCGGTGAAGAGTTTAATATATAAAAAGTTTTTTAAAACCATAAATTTTTTAACATTTTTAGGGTTCCGTACCGCAAAAGGAAAAAGCGGAACCCTTATAGGATCACTTTGTTGTCCGTCCGTCCGTCCGTCTGCCTGTCTGTCAAGACCCTTTTTCTCAGGAACGCGTGGAGGTATCAAGCTGATCAAATACTCGAGTCTACTGTTTCTTAGAGCTGTGAAAAAATCAAACTTCTAAGCCAACACAATCAAAAGATACAGCCATTTATGCCGCAAATTTTCGACACTCGCAAAGGAATCAAAACCTACAGGGTACTTCCCGTGAACTCAGAATCTTGAAATTTGGTACGAAGCAAGGTCTTATAGCACAGATAAAGGAAAAATTGCGAAAAGCAAATTTTTTTGTCTGTCTCTCTATACCAGTAACAATCTACAATGATCCCACACTGCGCACATTTTGCTTAGGAGCAGGGGTCTGCTAAGACTGAATGTTCATAGATACATATAAATTTGTACGGAACCCTCGGTGCGCGAGCATCCTGGCGCGCGCTGCTCTCCTGTACATCCTGGCGTTCAGTGCTCTCTCTTGTACGGGGCATGTACGTACATGTACGTTACATTGCGACATCCTTTTTCGTGTATGCAGCCGGTGTTCATCGTTGTCACGTCAAAAAAACCGGCCAAGAGCGTGTCGGACACGCCTAAGGTAGGGTTCCGTAGCCATTACGAAAAAATCAAGTAATATTTTTCTAAGGATTTCGTATGTGTACGGAATCATCCAAGTTTAGGTATGTTTTATACCTTAGGCTACTATTTACTTTTAAACTACAAATAATTTCCAAGCAATCTTAGCCGCTATAATTTTCCTAGTAAATTTGATATATTTACTACCCTTCTGAATTTTTTCAAATTTTTCCACCCAACAGTTTAGATTTTAGAGGGGGGGGGACGGCCAATTTTAATGAAAATTTTCACTTTTTAAGTTGAATATTTCGCAAACAGATCACTGAATAGAAAAATCATGTTAGCAACCCCACAATGATTTTAAAAGACCTATCTAACGATACCCCACACTATAGGGTTAGCCGAGAAAAAAAAAATCACCCCCACTTTACGTCTATGGGAGGCCCTAAAAAATTTTTTTTTACTTTTTTTTATTCAATCACTTTGTCGGCGTGACTGATATATATATTGGTGCCAAATTACAGCTTTCTAGTACTAACAGTCTCTGAGCTTAGCCGCGGACAGACAGACAGACAGACGGACAGACATGGCGAAACTATAAGGGTTCCTAGTTGACTACGGAACCCTAAAAACGAAGTATAGGCAGATATTGTTGCCAAGCGAGTCGTTACCATGTCGGTATCGTCACATCACGTGTCTCGTTGCACCTCAATCCGTGAGGACCACTCGATTGATGAACTGCGTCCGAGTGCGGTCGCGAGCGCTGAAGCAGCCAAAGCTATCCACGAGCATTATGGGAACCAAAAAGCCGTGATGGCCCAGTGGTTGACCGGCCCCGGTTCGACCCCGGGCTTGCACCTCGGAGTTTATCGGAATTTATGTGCGAAATTTCCTTTTAAATTTACTATGGTGAATAAAACATCGTGAGGACACTTGTACGCACCTGAGAAGAAATTCAATAGTGCGTGTAAAAATCCCGATCCGCGCTGACGTGGAAACTATGGCCCAAACCCTCCGGTTCTGAGAAGAGATCTGTGCCCTGGTAGTTTACGTATATAGTAGAGTAGATGATGCATGAGGTAGTGATTGTAGGGTAGGGAAACTATTTTTTAACCGACTTAAAGGTTCCCCGATTACTCGAAGACGTCTGAACCGATTTATTAATGATAAAGGTATTTTGACGATGGCATCGAGCTCAATTGATGTCCCGGAGCTGCCAAATTACAATAACGTGAGCCAAAGGGTTTCAGCAGTTTAGAATTTTACGAACACATAAATTGGCACAGGGGTCTAGGCTCTGAATATGATTTTATCCCATTCGGTGTCGAGACCTTTGGTCCGTGGGGTCCTAGCGCTATAAGGCTTTTTAATGAAATAGCAAAATGGTTAATCGACATCACAGGAGACCGAAGAGCTGGCAGCTACCTCGGACAAAGAATTAGTTTAGCTATTCAAAGGAGGAACGCTGCCAGTATCTTAGGAACCTTGATTCAGATTCAGATTCAGATTATTTATTGGCCAAGTAATCAACATTAAATTTTAGCACGTCATTATAACTAAGGACATTATTGAGTATTACCACTAACATGCATTTAATTGTTATTTTACATTTTAATATGATCGATCACATAACAATAATATGTCAATATATCATTTATAAACAGATCTCATAGAACAACAATTTCTAGAGCAGCAGTATCACATAGGTACTTAAATATTTTTTAGCAGCAGGAAGTTTTACACAGTCTATGAACTCATTGATTGAGTAGAAAGCGTCTTGCCTAAAGGGATATATTTTAAAGAGATATATATTTTAGTTAGTCTAAAGGGATATATATTTTTATTTTAGTTATATTTTAGATATAAATCGAAGCGTCAGGAGGCTCGGCGGGACAGTCTTTACCTGCACCTTCCATTGGGGCGTACAGATGATTGAAGAACAGAAATAAAAGCACTTACGTCACATACGAACACTACCGATTTAATTCAAAAACACTTTAAATTAAAATCACAAGTGATTAATGAAATATAGCCGGATTAAAGAGCCAATAGGTTAGCACGCGTGCACCACCGAGCGAGGTTGTCAAAAAGAATGACCAACTGTCAGTTGGCGGCCACCTGCTACCCTATTCGGGGTTACCCGCTCTTTTCTTTTACACTACCTTCTATAATTTTATAACTGTCAACGTTCGCTTCAATACTACCGCCTTACTATTACTACAATTAACTGCATCAATCATTGACGTTTAACAATCAAAACAAAGTGCCAAGTGAAACACATAATCAAATCGTGTTAATAAATTTAGGTCTAGCTAGCATTATTTTGGCAGCGCGCCGTCATATATTTTAGTTATTATTATGTTTTTTAGTTTTAGGTCTATTGTTCTTGTATATATTTTTTTATTTGTGTATATTAGTTAATTATGTTATATTAATTTTATTTATTTATAACTAATAAACATTGTTTTTTATTTAATTGGCATCTACTTCACGACATTGGGTATGTTAAAAATGTTTTCCGAAGTTTTGAATAAAAAACGCAATATTGAGAATCATTAGCGACTTTTACCTTTAATACTAAATACAGAGTAGTGTTACTTTGACGTTAACGCTTCAATTAACATCGGCAGAAACGGATCATCGAAGTAAACAACCGGTGTTTACCAACATCCCGTTGGGAGTGGAAATTCTAAAGCGCGTCGTAATGGATCGACAGAATTAATGGAAATGATTCAGTTGAATAAACGGATCTGGATGGAATCAGCAAGTTGACGATATGATTAAAATTAAACGATATTTATTATTTAATTGTATGGCAAGCAATTTATAATATACAGAGTCGCTTAACAACAATTACTTAATACTACTATAAAAGCTATACTACAAACGAATATCTAAGTTCTTTGCCTATAGGGCTGCGTTCGCATCAGGAGAGAACAGGTTCAGGGAGTTTCCAGCATATCTCCTCTTTGGGCAGTCATGAATGATGTGGTGGATGGACTGTACAGGTGCACCACAATCGCACGCCGGAGAGCCTCGCCAACCACACTTGAACATGTACTCCCCGCAGAGCCTATGCTCAGTGCGGAGCCTATTTAACTGGCACCATTCTCGCCTTAGACCAGAGAATCCCCAAGGTTTTCGGGTCGTGATCTGATAGGGCGGCTTTAGGAGGGTTAGACCGCCATTCGTTCTTCCATCTCAATTTAATGTCGAATGGTTCATCGAACAGGCCCCGAGCCGACTGGTAGGGTGGACTCCGTGACTTCAGACGATGACAAGGGGGATACATGAACTCCCGATGAGCTGGCAGATCTGAGTATAAATGAAACGATATTATAAATGTTTCATTCAAAAATTTAAGCTATGAACGGCATTGTATTGTGGCTTTTGCACCGCTAAAAGCTTTCATAGCAATCCAGGTATTTACATAGTAGGTACCTAACTGCATGACATCAAGATGGAGCTGAAGGTCACTCAGAGGGTTATGGAGAGGGCAATGCTCGGAGTTTCTCTGCCGGATCGCATTAGAAATTATGAAATCCGCGCAAGTACTAAAGCCACCGACATAGCGAAGTAGCAGTGGGTAGGGTACGCTCGTAGAACTGATGGTCGATGTGGCTAAACGGTTCCCGAGTGGCGTCCACGAACCAGAAGACGCAGTGGAAGCCTGGCCATCGAGATGTACTCGTAAAGTACTGAAATCTCAACCAAGAAATACTTAGGATTTGATTCGTTATTTTCCAAATTAAGTCAATGACGTAATTTTTGAGAATTGTCGTGGGAATTTAGTAAGCACATTTTCTCACTGCTTTCCTTAACCGTAAAGCTCAGGGTAAATTTCAAATTTCATTTTGCACATACATTTCGAAAAACTCAGAGGTACGAGCACGGGTTTGAACGCATGGCACTCTGCTTGAGAGGACATAGGTCAAACCACTTGGCTACTACTTCTTAAATACGGTGATAAATTTAGTTACTTAGATTAAGTGTTGCACTAAGAGATAATCCTAATCTCTAATATATAAAAAAACAAACGTACCGATGAATTGAGAACGCCCTTTTTTAAGTCGGTTGAAAATTTTGTGTCACGGTGTTAGTTATCAAACTCCTCCGAAACGGCTTGACCGATTTTTATGAAATTTTTTCTCTATAAGGTCAGAGAATAGGTCGTAGGCTATTTTTTACCCCTATTCTTCGCAGACGGAGTCACGGGCAACAGCTAGTAATATTAGAAATGTGAAAGTTTGTGAAGATGTTTGGATGTCTGTTACTCAATCACGCAATAATGGCTGAACGGATTTACATTAATTTTGGTATGGAGATAGTTTGAGACCTATTAACATAGGATTAGTAGTTTTTATCTCAAATAATTGCATAGTTTCCGCGGGATAGCGGCAACGCACTTGTGACTCTTCTGGTGTCGCAGGTGTCCATGGGCGACGGTAATCGTTTACCATCAGGCGATCCGTCTGCTCGTTTGCCCCCTATATCATAAAAAAAAAAAAAAAAAAAAACGAATTCTTCGCAGACGGAGTCGAGGGCAACAGCTAGTGGATCCAAAATTGTGATTTATCGCATAAAAATACAACGCGTGTAGTATATCCATTACTCTTAAGAGGATACGATGGCTGATAGACTTTTGAGAAATAGGTATTTTAATGAAATTTCGCTGTCTCGCCCGAACCCCTCCGTGTCAGTACAGCGAGAGCGGGACAACTGCAGCCCAGACCGTTATTAGGCGCGTAAAATTGATCAAAACAGCATTTCGTAATCCCCTGTTTTCTTCTCGAAAGCTGGACCAATTAAATTATTTTTTTCAAAAATAATTAGAGGACAGATTTAGCTATGCCCCTATGTTTTCCTTTTTTTGTTTATATCAGGGATTCTTTTCTGATGAGTGTCCGAAAATGACGTTGAAATTGGGCAATTTTTTCAGTTTTTGAAAGCTCATATTTCTTATGTTAATTGAAATATGGAAAAAAACGAAACATAGGGGCATAGCTGTGGTAGATACAGATTACACAGTAAAAAAAATTGGCTCTAAAGCCATTATCCAGGGAGGAAACAGAGGATTACGTTTGTATGGAGAAATGGTGCGCATCGTACCCTCTTAAATAAAGTTGTATGCAGTGCTAATTTCACCTTGTAATTTCTAATGTTAACTGACTTAATTATAGCTATGGTTAAAAGCATCTGCTTTTATAAATGCGAGATAGAATTTTAAACTGCTATAAAGTAAATTTCGCACTCAAATTGAATGTAAATAAGATCCTAAGAGGAATCAAATGAACTTTCATTGAGTTACAACAATAAATTACTGGCAGCCAGCGGAGCTTTCAAATAATTTAAAAATAAAAATAAATGTTAGTTTAAAATTGTAATTGTAGATAGAATAAGCGAAGATTTGTTAACTCAGAATACTTGCGACAAAATTATTTATCAGTTCGAGAGAGCTCTTGTAAGACTTTGTATTAATGGTCATTATTAAAACAACGTACATCGTGTTTGTTTTGATTTTTGTTAACTTGAAAGGGGCATTCAACAGGTCAAATAAAGTTAATTAATCTAAGAGCAAGCCTCCCACTGCAGAGCACAGGCCTCCTCTCAGATTGAGAGGGCTTGGGCCGTAGCTCCCACACGCCCAGTGCGGATTGGGAACTTCACACACACCTTTGAATTTATTCGAAGGTGTGTGCAGGTTTCCTCACGATGTTTCCTTCACCGTAAAGCTCATGTTAAATTTTTAATGTAATTTCTCACATTTATTCCGAAAAACTCAGAGGTGCAAGCGGGGATTTGAACCCACCACCCTCTGCTTGAGAGGCCATAGGTCAAACCACTAGGCCATTACGACTAGTCGGATAAGATTACATTAAATCAAATTAAATAACGATAAATACCACAAAATGTGAGACAAAACTAAAATTACAATATGCAATAAAAAAAATACACATACAAAGAAAAAATCGTGCGTGCAGTTCCTCCGCGCGGAAGAAGTGAAACTTCGTAATGTGGAAATGAAAAAGGCACTTATACATCAATATGAACCTTATTGCATAACTTAAAGAACTAAATTTACTTATGTATCTATGTGCTTAAATTACTCACTAGATGGCGCTTTTATCAAGTCTCATGCAAATTTGCACAGACAGTATGAGTTCTGCATCGCACTGTCGAAGTTTTTAACATTCGTTAGTATATATACAATGCGAGATTACTTGCTTCGGCAGTATATATACTAATGCTTTCATACCCCCTCCATGGTAGCGTTAAACGTTTAACGCGACCTTGTTGGAAGTCGCATTAGAAGTTTCACTTCAAAAATTACTCACCTATTAAAGTCTAAGTGAATTCAAAAAGACCGTCACGGATTGCCCCGGGTGCAAAAGTTCTAAATAAATATCCTACTTAAATATTAGAATAGTTAACAGAGCGTCTGTTAGCGCAAATAAGAAACAAACAAACAAACAGCTGGGCCCATAACCTGCGCTGTTAATGACTTGAGCTGTACGGATGGGATTAGCACGAATCACGGGAGGTACGGTCAGCAATATAGTGTAAGTAGATTAAATTAACTACTTACAAGTTTTTCCATTTGCTCCCCGCTATGCAATTAGTAACCAACGATCAAGAAATTCCTTTATCACCATAAAGTCCAATGTCTGTTTACCGTTGAAAATATCATAGACTAATTTCAAGTACAAGGTCAATGTGACAATCAGCCTTCTTATTTTATTCGGATGAGCAATTATCACAAAAACCGGCCAAGTGCGAGTCGGACTCGCGCACGAAGTGTTCCGTACCATTATCTATAAAAACGCCAAAAAAGTCACGTTTGTTGTATGGGAGCCCCCGTTATTAATTTGTTTTATTTTAATTAAATAATTTATTTTTAAAGTGAATATATAACTAAATATTCTGTGAATATTTCAAGAGTCTACCTGTTGCTGTTATCAATATCGAGCAAAAACGAACAAAAAAATCACGTTTGTTGTATGGGAGCCCCCTTAAATATTTATTTTATTCTGTTTTTTAGTATTTGTCGTTATAGCGGCCACCGAAATACATTATCTGTGAAAATTTCAACTGTCTAGCTATCACGGTTTAAGAGATTGTGACGTATAAATTTTCGACCCTTCACTTTTCTTTTTTTAAATAAACGCTCAACAAACGCCCAGTGTTATGGTCGTCGTTCCTTTGACTTTTTTCGTCACGTTTAAAATTAAAACCCAACTGTCAGTGTTGCCGCTGGTAAATTCCCGCGATCACGGTTTTTAATGTTTTCCAAATCAACGAGACTATGTTTTTGGCTAAAGTGATATTATTATTTCAGGATAAATCCCGTAAGTACTTATTTTCATTGTTTGGAAATTGAACAGCTTGGTTTACACCTTTTCGTTTGCGTATGGCAAGGTTTTTTTTGAGTTGTCAAAGGCCACTTTTTACAATCGAACGGCCGGCGGCGGGTCATACTTTTCTATTATATTTTTGATACGTTCTCTTTTTTTGGCCCCGTTTGCCGCGGTCGCTTCGCTTCCTCCTATTGAGGCAAATTAACGAACGCTCTGCGCCCCATTTCGCAAACGCGACGCTAAATGTCGCGTGGTAAGTTCTTATTCTAACTCTAAATTTAACTTGAGGGTGGATTTCCCTATGGTCCAAATGGTAACAAGTTCTGTTCGTTCCAGCATGATTTCTACTTCTTCCAACGGAGAACCCTTAAAACCTCCGGGAAGTTGACAGACGTCTACACCAGCCTGGCCAAGCTACCAACGGGACTTTCATTCCTTCCCGGGGTTTTTTTTTGTTCCCGAGGAATTTCGAATCTTCGAGCCTTCGGCTTCCAGAACTTTCTACTTCCCTCGGTGGTTGGTCGAACCTCTGCGGGGTCCGGTGTCCGTGCTCTCCGGGATGCTTTGGTTCCACTGGTGCTGATCTCCTCAGTGAGGCCGTTGATTCCCTGGTAGTACTGCGTGTTGAGGTACATTTTTTCCCTAATTTAACTTTCGGTCCAGTCGCCGACTCGACTGGTGGCGCCCTTTTATTATTACAATTTTCCTTTCTCTCATACCTTCCGGTCAAATATAAGCACAAAGGTGACAATCATTTGGTTTAAGCCCAAACAAACCCACCAGCTCTAACCCGTATAGTATAAGCTAGCCGAGAGCCCTTTATAATGTGTTTCTTAGATACAATATACAATTGTTAAAAATATTTTGTTTCCTTTCCATACTCCTTTTCCCCATTGGCTTGCGGCTCCTGACTCTCTGGAAACGGCTAACCAGCTAACGGCGGGTCAAAAGTTGTCGACGCCACAAGATACAGCCTGGTGACAGACGGACAGCGGATCCTCAGTAAAAGGGTCCGTTTTTACCCTTTGGGTACGGAACCCTAAAAATGGTTAAAGACTTACGGTAGACTATACGTAGCACATAGTACATAGCTCGTAGCATGTAGCACATATCTCGTAGCACGTAGCAAGTTACGCAGACTCAACTATCATCACAAACCACATAAAATTCTAATGTGTGTGTGTGTGCGCCTATTGCTTACCTTGTAACTTTCTCTCTGTGTACCTGTTTACTGTATTGCTTATTATTCCTGGTGTGCAATAAAGAGTCATTGTATTGTATTCTATTGTATTGTATTGTATTGTGTGTCAAACTCTATGAATTTATTCTCTAAGAAAAACGCACAAGTGGTTGTGCGCACTTACAATAAACACTTTTCAAGGCGTTGGTCCCTTTGTTTGTTCTAGAAACACATTCAAGCTCTTAATTGAAAATGAAAATGAAAATGAAAAATGTTTATTGGTTTAAAGAAACAGTTTTAACAAAATAGGGTTGGGATCTCCTTTTAAGCAAAACAATGCTTGTGTCAGGAGACCCCGCTCCTCCACTCAGAGTATTCATGAGTATAAACCAATTAACTAACTAACTTCATTGAATTTCTTCTCAGGTGTGTGCAGGTTTACTCACGATGTTCTTCACCGTAAAGCCCTTGGTAAATCTCAAATATAATTTCGAACATAAATTCCTAAAAACTCAGAAGTGCGAGCCCGGAATTGAACCCGCGACCCTCTGCTTGAGATAATAGTTCAAACCACTAGGCCACCACGGCTTTTTTCCATGTTCATTAATTTTACCTTAAATTCAAAAGCTTCTTGTTAATTGTGTTGCAGACCGTACGGAAACATAATCCTGTTATTGTTATAATTGTGTATCTCCCTTAGTAGTGGATGTCTACTACCGCTACTATTGTTCTCTTTTTATCAACGCGCGGACGCTTGCTTTCGCATTCACTATTTCTTTCTGTCACACGGTATAAGATGATGACAGAAAGAGATGGTGAAAGCGAAGCACGCGCGTTAGACAAGGCTTTAAGGCTTTAAGGCTAAGGCTTAGGGTTAGGCTTTTATAGATAATGGTACGGAACCCTTCGTGCACGAGTCCGACTCGCACTTGGCCGGTTTTCGAGTAAACTCCCGTCCGAAACTGTAAATTTTTTTGTAAAGGTATTTCTTGTGCCCTATAATGGGATGTATAGGTATAAGCTGAAAATAATGAAGATGATGAATCTTAAATAGATTTCTAAATCCCCAGAGCTAAAGCTATTAAATACAGTCATCTCCAACTTCATTATAACGCAGATAACGAAAGGGTTTACAAAGAATATCCGGTGTAGGAAATGATGTAGGAATACATCCGCTCTCATCGGATTACATCTAATGGGAATAAGGGTTGTTCGTTATATCGATATCGATAATCAATTAGAGGATGTAGAAATTTCAATGGTCCTCTTACGATGCGTTTGGGTCTAAGCAGTCAACTAGATTTTATTTCAAAACATTTTTAAATGATACTTTATTGGTTAGCCAAGTATTTATGCTCAGAAAAGTATATTACTTAGTGCGGATTAGATTTTCAATATTATCATGTGATACACGCATATCACGTACCGTATCGCAACATTATTGACGATGTATCGCAGTAAACTGAAACAATTACTTTGCTCACCCGCGACCTGATGCCATCTGGTAGGATGAGCTCTGATTGAGTTCGAATCGCGTCAGTGTAGTTTGGTGGTGGTGATAGTTAGGTTTGTGTGATTTGTTTGTGTTCATACTGTGTGGAAGTAGAAGAACTGCATAAACACACATTTCTTGCATAAACCCCAATATAGCAGACTTCATCAAAATCTGTAGAGCCGGTTGCGAGATCCAAATTTTGTTGCTAACCAAATTTGAATTTTTTATATTGTTTTATTTTTGTTTTTTTTTTGTGCGCTCGCCAGGCAGCCAATAGCGACCGGTGGAGAAGGATCGCGACGGCAGTGACCGCAGCGGAGAGTGACCCCTCATGACCACGACCACTCTGTCAAAAGTGAACGACTAATAAGAAGAAATTTGAAAATTGCAACAATTACTTTCATTTCTGAATCAGCTGCCAAAAGAAACTTTATTTGATGTGCGAATATTAAAAATAATACACTTTTATCTACTCTTATATCGTAAAATTCGAATTATAAAATTCAAAAAGAGTTTTTAAACACAATACCGAATACCGAAATATTAAAAAAAAACATATTATAACACTTTTCTTCTAACGAAATAATGTTATAATACAATTTTTTTTACCATTACGATACAGGGCAAATCCAAAAAGTTTATATCACCAAGTTTTGATTCCAATTTTCACTTGTCTGTGGCAGCGCCCGCATTAGCGCATGCGCGCACATGCGCGGTGATGTACTGGGTTTTAGCGCCATTCCATTCATACGTGTCGTTTTGTTGTACGAATTTTCGTGGGAAAATTTTGTTCTTGGTCAAAAATATTTGATATCAGTGAATGCGAAGAAAATTTGACTCCGCCCGATATTTTAGATGCGGCGAAGGAAATGACTCATAATTTATTACTAGCAAAGTTCAGAAAATTATACGATAAATGCTATCAAGATTTTATGGCATGAAAAATGCAAAAAGGCTACTTCGTTTTTGGAAAAATGTGTGAGATGATAAAATATTGTATGCAACTGTACGTAATTTGGCCTTAAAACACTCATGTGACCCTTTATGAAACTCGGCTACGCCTCGTTTCATGAAACCACATTCTTGTTTTAAGGACCCCTATTACGATACAGTTGCATAAATAGCTATTATGAAATTTTGTGCCTTTAAAATATTTTTTGTAGTGTCTTAGTTCAGACGACCAGATGGCCTAGTGGTTAGAGAACCTGACTACGAAGCTTGAGGTCCTGGGTTCGATTCCCGTGTCGGGGCAGATATTTGTATGAAAAATACGAATGTTTGTTCTCGGGTCTTGGGTGTTTAATATGTATTTAAGTATGTATCTATCTATATAAGTATGTTTATCCGTTGCTTAGTACCCATAACACAAGCTTTGCTTAGCTTACTTTGGGACTAGGTCAATTGGTGTGAAATGTCCCGTGATATTTATTATTTATTTATTATTTCTAATCCAATCTTTCATTAATTAGATTTAAATTTAGAAAGACAATAACAATACAATAAAAGAGTCATGTTTTGACACCCCAGTAAGCCAGTTGATCAGTGGCTTTCATCATTCCTAATTTTGGTGTATCCCCGACAAACTTAGGAAATATAACATCGATAGTAAACCTCGATATCGATATATTTATAATAAGAACATCCCTCAATCGGGAATTATCGGTTATGAGCAGAATGCGGCTTAAGATGAGTTATGATTGCTAAGCATTCGATAGCGATTAGCAATGTATCAGTTTATATCGATTTATAAAGTGAAATTATACACCATGATGTCAATATTATTGTCTTGAATAGGTTTTTCTTTTAAATCATCATCATCAATGTACCTGTTTCATGTATTGCTTACTATTTCTGGTGTACAATAAAGAGTCATTGTATTGTATTGTATTGTATTGTATCAACCCTGCATATATACTTCGCACTGCAGGACACAGGCTCTTTCTTACATTGAGAGGACTGGTACCGTAGTTCCCTTGCGGGCCCAGTACGGACTAGGAACTTTTTGACGTGACAACGTTTAGTAAATCGATGAACGCCGGCTGCATACACGAAACAGGATGACGCAATGTCCCGTACATAGCAGTGAACGCCAGGATGTACAAGAGAGCAGCGTGCGTCAGGATGTACAATCTTAGTACTAGCGCTCGGATAATTTTTAAGGGGTGGTTTGAGGGGGTTGAGGGGGGGTGCGAGGGAGGGAATGTCGTCCGTAAACCGACTTTACAGACAACCGGTTCTTTAAAGGCTGGACTTACATAATGGAAAAATGCTGAAGCTTCTGGAATCAGAAAACGTAGCCGTCTTTATATACCTTTTTAAGTACACCTACGGTACTATAACTGACGGCTGGTTGGTTTCTACCTTTTTATCATTTTTTCCAAGAAAATAGACCCCAAAAAATGCCTGGAGTTAAGTTAAAGTCCAAGTTAAAATAATTATTTAAATTTTGTAAATCTACCGCCGGTTCGAAAAAAACTTGTTGACAATAATCCATAAAGAAACTCAACAAAGTATATTTTTTCCAAAACAAGTGTAAGTATAGTGTTATTCAATTACTAGATCTGAATTAACACAAATTTTTTTAACGCATTAGCTACGATATTTGGAACTAGGGATCACCAATGCGAATCGGAATTATTTCCAAACATCCCTGTCCCTGATATAATTATTAATTTTATTTTAAACAAAATTGATGTGATGTAAAAAACAGTGAGAGCATCAAACTATTATGCAGTATCATCTGGAATACAGTAAAGAAATCGACCGCAGATTTTATATTTTCTGCAACGTTTTACGCTTCATTCATTCAGTTGGAAAAGATGCGGAAATCAATGTAGATCGGGGCTTGGTTTAAAATCAAATGGCCTCCATTGTTTGGCGCACGCCAGTTCCGCAATTTATCACTCCAAGACGCTGCGGAAAAATGGTCGCAGTGAACGATACAGTAGAGCAATTGTGAAAAATGCAATTTTTTTTTCATCAACTTTAAGAATTATTATCTCAAAAGAAACTAACTAATTTGGCTCAGGGACCCAAAGAGGGTCTTGGCCTCCGAAACGAGAGCACGCCATCTGTCCCGATCGTGCGCAGCCTCTTGCCAGTCGTTGACTTGAAGACGTCGCAGATCCGCCTGGACACTGTCCCCCCAGCGGTACCTGGGTCGCCCAACCGGGCGGCGACCAGTCGTTCGTCCCACGTACGCTCTCTTGGCAGCACGATCCTCTCCCATTCGGAGTAGGTGGCCGAACCAGCGAAGTCTGTGTGATTTTGTTACGCCGATGATGTTGGGTTCAGCCACCAGCTACTGGATCTCTATGTTTTTACGGATCCTCCACGTACCGTCGTCTCTCTTGAATTAATTATTTAAAAAGGGTCTCTCCAAATCTATCGACGAGGAATCGGCTTCAGCCTTTATGTTAACGCAATAAGGCGAAAACGACGTCGATCAGTAGCCGAGCCGAGCTGATCGACGTCTTTTTCGCTCTTATTGCGTTGACATAAACAAAATATGGACGTTGTCTGAATTAAATAATTATTATTTTCAGACATAGGAATTTAAGGGGCAAAATTGGATGACAGGTAGGGAGTTCTTTTATCGATAAACTTAACTATCGACGCTTTTCCTATATACTAGTGATCGCCCCCAGCTTTGTTTGTAAGTTTGTATTGTTTTTTGTAAGGCTTATTTCGAAGTTTATACAAAGCATATTTGAAACGATAGCTGCTGGGTAATGATTGCACCATAAAATATTTACAATACTTAACCTCGTAAAGCCCAAAATGCTTAATTTAATAATATGTATGTCAAAGAAAATGTCAACTTTTCTTGATTGACATTAATTTCAAATTATGATCTACAAAATTTAACGTGGGCTTTACGAGGACAAAAAAGAATAGAATTGATTTATTAATTTGTTTATTTTTTTTATATTTTCTATAAATTATTATTTTTACAAAAAACTTTGAGCGGTCACTAATATGGGAAAAGCATCGATAGTTGAGTTTATTATTCCTATCTCTGATTATTATAAAGGTTTTTCTGATCAGCTGGAGCCGATTCCGCGACGATAGATTTGGGAAGACCCTAAGTTTCCATAATGTTTTAAAAGTTACTTTCAACACAAAAACGAGGATAGTAGCAAAAAATCAAAACGTTTATTCTGTACCTATCTGTTCGAGGTCATAGGCTTTTTTTATACCCCTATTCTTAGCAGACGGATTCGCGGGCAACAGTGAGTGAGTGTTTATTACTTTTGAATTTAATTTAAATTTGAAATGACTAACCCCGTCCCATTTAAATTTCACAGAGGTGCAATGTTTCAACAGTTCCGAGTGACAACCGTGTCTCGAACTTGCGACTTATCGTCTTCGGAGTCTCAGCAGCAGCTAACAACAAAAGTATGCAAAACTTAAAGTTGAAAATTCAACCTGCCCTACTGCGTCTTGTCAAATATACCCAAGAATTGCGGTAAGATTGCACTAGTGGAAACTCATGGCAGACAACAATACGAGTAAATACTTCTTGGATGCAATTAATGAACATCACAACATTCATTGGTCGACTGTTAATTAATGAGAGCAGAACACAAACACGTATATGAGTGTGTGTCTATTTCCTGGGTACATTTTTTTTTTCAAACAGACATGGCAAAAGTTAAGGGTCCATAGCCAATTTAAGTCAAGTGTACGTCGGCATGTAGGCGCCTAGCCAACTTTCGGCCCATTTAAATAAATCTTAAGCAAACTTCATCATTATCATCATCATACACACAGACACAGGCTGAGAATGAGAGGGCTTGGGCCGTAGTTCCCACGCTGGTCCAGTGCGGATTGGGAACTTCACATACACCATTGAATTTCTTCTCAGGTATGCAGGTTTCCTCACGATGTTTTCCTTCACCGTAAAGCTCATGGTAAATTACAAATGTAATTTCGCACATAAATTCCGAAAATATCAGAGGTGCGAGCCCGGACTCGAACCCACGGTCCTCTGCTTGAGAGACCATAGGTCAAACCACTAGGCCACCACGGCTTCATTATTTAATTACCTCGAAATCACTCGAAGAAGCTGTGTTTATATCCTATCAAGTTATTCTTTAACCACGGTGTATTATAGGTATATATCTACTTGTTCATGCTTAGAGGTACAGTCAAGGAAATTAATTTCCTACCCACCTAAGTTTGAATGTCGTACGGCAAACTGTCACCATAAGAGCTAGCTTTTGACGTTTTCCAATTGACAGGTAATATTACACGTAAGTATATTAAGTTCCTTGACTGTACGTAGCACAATAAATGGTAGAATACTGTTCTCCACTTTCGTAGCTTTCATATCTCAATTTGCGTCATATCGACAACTCGAGTTCATTCAATAAGAAATATATCTCAATATATCTCCATGAGGCATTTGGCATGAAATAATGAAATACCTCATAAATCATTTCACTTATATTGCTTTCTTGAGATTTGAGGGTATGATAAATAAAAATAAACAAGGGCATGGTTTAATGAAAATATAAAGGTCGATATTAATAATGTTAGAGACGGTTTGTATCGAGAGGACGCGTGCCGAATGGGAATCGAATATCTCGGACGGACCTATTATGGTTTCTGTTTGCCTGGTAATTCTGGGATAGCAACTGTGTACCTAAACCTAACAATACTTTTGCAAACTCTTGCATTGTCACGAATAACAATTACACTAAAGAAAGAAACTACAAATTAGCTATAAATCCACATTCAGGGTCCCAAGCCACGAGATTGCGTCAGGTGTTAGATTGTACAAATCTCCAGGGGAGCCCGAGTATGAGTGTAGAGGGCAGCGCTGTACAATGTGATAGTATGTTAAGCCTCCTCGCCGCAATCGCAGAGGGCCGAGTCCCGCCAACCCTACTTGTGTCGGAAGTAGTGACAGCGTCCGTGTCCTGTTCTCAGTCTGTTTAAGCGACACCAGAGCTTGCGTGGTAGACTAAAACCATCTGGTTTAACCGTCGGGTCATCAGAGAATGATAAACATCTTTTTAGAGCTCAAAATTACCTTTGACACATGCAGTTCTCACAGACCTGTCACCTTTTTCCAATCCATTGTTCGGATCGCATCAACGTCGCCCCCCGCGTCAGAATACAGCCATCAATTCTTATTGGATAAGTTGGTTTTTCGCCTGATTGCTGTAGACGGGTCGCAATATATTGCCATTGTTGTTCTGAATACTAATAATAAACTATGCGCGATTAAATCATACAGATATTTTGTATTACACTGTCCCTTTCCAAGCCTTGGGTGTTCTTGGAGAGAGCCCTCTCTTTTGGTATTCTTTCATCAAAGAGTGAATGACTATGAATTATGATACATTTCAGTCGAATGAATAAGCTAAAGGTCAAAAAGGAATCCTTATATAGTGAATAGTTTCGTTACGATCGGCTGTCGGTAATACAAAAGTGACTATTGGTGTGGAAATGTCATGATAATCACGCTGGCATTATTGGCAGAAATAAACATAAAAGTGACACGTGATTGACCTTTATCAGATCTCAACTGATGAAAAGTGCAGATGACGCCAAAGGTATATCTCACTGGTTCAGTAACCCCTAATCCATCAAGAAATGCATACGATAGGAGTAAATCCCATTCATTCATTAATTTTTTCTCTCATCTATTTTACAGCGTGAGATTATCGTTAGATAGCTATTTAAAGCAAATTTTAGTTGGTGGAAAGTCACACGGCAAGGACTACAACCTGAATCCAAAAATTATATAATTTTGATTTAATGTTACGCTCAGTTTAGTATCAATGAAATGAAACAATTACTTTGCTCACCCGCGACCAGCAAAAGCAAAGTAATTTGTTTCAGTTCATTAATATGAACCCACGCAAAGTAACGCCTGATTCAATAAATCAGTTCCATTCATCATTTCAGGCGAAAAACATCCACTGCTGAACATGAACATAGGCCTCCCTCAGGGCTCGCCAAACAGATAGGTCCCATGCCATCCGCATCTAGCGCGAGCCCGCAACCTTAACCAGGTCGTGCGTCGCTTCATCTTGTTGGAGGCCTACCTACACTGCGTCTTCCGGTCCACGCCACTCTTCCACTCCAATTAGGTTGGTTCAACTTCGAGAAAGAGGTAAATCGACGAATTAGACTCGGCTGGACAGCGTTCGGGAAGCTCCGCAATATCTTGTCATCCAATATACCGCAATGTCTAAAGTAAAAAATTATACCGCCGAAAAAACTGAAAAGCAAAAAATAATACCTTTTTGTTTGACCTTAATCTAGGTACCAGTTTGAACTCGGTGCCTCAGCACTTAGCCAGGAGGAGTGGACCTATAATCGTCTACCTGATTGGCTTCTATCACTCCTCCTGGCTCGTGCTGAGGCACCGACTTCAAACTGGTACCTAGATTAAGGTCAAACAAAAAAGGTATTATTTTTTGCTTTTCAGTTTTTTCGGCGGTTTCATTTTTGTTAAAAAGTTTTTATTTTACACTTTTTTTCCATCCTTGGGGTAATTTTTTTTCCAAATTTATAATACCAACTTCAAGGTATACCCCTTATCTATCCAATAAAAAAGAATTATGAAAATCAGACTACTCTGTAAAAAGTTAGTCAATCATCCCCTGTTTTCCTACCCTTAGGGTAAGAATATTATTTCCAAATTTAACAGGGACCAACCCCGGGGTATACGCTTTCCAATAAAAAAAGAATCATCAAAATCCGACTACTCTGTAATAAGTTATGCGTGGTCTATAGTACAATCAGTAACTGAACAATCAATCATCCCCTGTTTTTCTACCCTTAGGGTAAATATATTGTTTCCAAATTTAAATGGGACCACCCTCGGGGTATACGCTTTCCAATAAAAAAAGAATCATCAAAATCGGACTATTCTGTAAAAAGTTATGCGTGATCATACAAAAAAAAAAAAAAATACACGTCGAATTGAGAACCTCCTCCTTTTGTTTTCGTCGGTTGAAAAGTCTTTAATCAGTGTGTTGTGTGTTTCCAGTGATGGCTTATGGCACTGAGACGGGGCTGCTAACGATGGGCCTCATAAGAAAGCTCAAAGTCACTCAGAGGGTGATGGAGAGGGCTAAGCTCGGAGTTTCTCTGCGGGATCGCATTAGAAATCAGTTTAGTATTGTTAAAACTAATGAAATTGACAAGTTTAAAACAGATTTAACACGAAATTAAGATCAATTTGTTTTCAACAACTATCTCTTTAAAATTTTAGAAAGGATTTTACAACAAAAGTACCAGGACTGCATAATAAGCTGAAGGAAATGATAAAGACTTAACAGAAACGAATACCGTGTCGCGGGAGACAAACTAATTTGGTACGTCGAGCCCGAGCTTGAAATATGAATGTGACAGTCTATTACCGTGTTTTATAACGCCTGATTTACCTCCTGCGTGGCTACACTACCCGTGCAATTTATTTTTTACATGGAAACTCCTTCAAAATAAACAACTGTGATTTATTACACTTAGTCTTAAAACAGTTTTTATTTATAGCTCACTTTGCTTGCGGTTTTTTTAGTTTTTCTGCTGCTGGGAATTTCTTATCTGCTTATCGGTAATGTAATGGAAGTACTCTGAGTTAACAATGTTAGAATAGTGAGTCGTCTTTATCAAAGATACTTTGCTTTTAAGAATTACATTAAATATTGGAGTAGTAGAGAGGTACAACACTAAATAAAAACTATCCTATTACTGCAGCGCACTGTTCTGTTTGAACTAGACCTAAACCAGACCTGAGATCATTATTGTCTAACGCAATATGAATCACAATCGTTCTCACTGCATCTTTCTGTCACCTGGTATAGGATGAGGGTAGAGAGAGATGGTAAATGCGATTGCGAGCGCCCACGTGTTAGACTAAATGGCCTCTGTCCCTTTAACATAGTGTTCTAGCTGTATCATTAAAGGGAGTCCCTTCTCAAAAAACTACTGAAACATTATGGGAACTTCACACATTTTCTCAAGTATGTGCGGTTTCTTCATGATGTTTGCCTTCACAGTTAAGCTCAGGGTAAATTTCAAATAACTCGACTCGAACCCACGCCCCCTGCTTGAGAGGCCGTACGTCAAACCACTAGGGTACCATAGCTAAATAAAAGATTATTCGTTCAAAATAAGTCAGTCAGTCAGTAATACACATTTCCCATTGAAATACAAACATAAAAATATGACCTGAAGTGCCTACACAAGAGAATTGTTATTTATTATCCCAAGTCCAAAGACGGCACCTCAGCCACGTTAGTTTAATATTTGTAATGGATAATTTCCATTTGCATAATGTCTAATGCAAACAAAAGATACATCAGAAATATTTGTGGAGTTCAAGTTGAGCGGCGTTCTTACTTGTTTACGTTTAGAGGCTTCTGACGGTTTTTGTCCACTTTTATTTAATTTACTGTACCAAGCTAACAAATGGATTTGTTACTGAAATACTAAGGGGTCAGTTTATTTTATACCTAAACTAGCGGTTATATACATCTTATCTACAAAAAAATTTGTAGACCAATATCAATCCAAAATTTTTCGTGGACTTTCACGTTTGTTACGACACAGGATTGCTTAGCTTGCGATATAGCTGTCACGCGCCTGCTAGGCAGTCCGGAGCGTCAGTAGTCTTTCGCCCACCACTCATCATCATCATTTCAGCCGCAAGACGTCCACTGCTGGACATAGGCCTCCCTCATTGATATCAGCGAGTTGCATCCAACTTGAACCTGCGGCCTTCATCAAATCGGCCGTCCATCTCGTTTGTGGACGTCCCACTACTATGTACTGACGTGTAAAACGCAATAAATGGCGTCAAACTGAAATAAGATTTATAAAGGAGTGACATACAAGCGACCCCCACACGTTTATAAGACCGCATAATAATACTGTCTGCCTGAATTTTTATTTTTGTAATATCGCTGTACTGTGTTCAATAAAGAATATTTGGGTGAATAAACTTTTTGTGTTGTTTACTCTGTCCCCAGTTGTCCAAGTGACACTTCATACTGTTTCATTGAAAATTCTAGGTTGTCCAAGGGACGTAACCATAGCAACGGGTGTCACTAAAAACTTGATTCACGCATTTGTATTGCATTGTATTGTGTTGTTTATAATAATAGTAGGATTGAAGTCTAGTAATTTGACCTATGGTTTCTAAAGCAGTGGATTGTGGGATCGAGCCTTTGAGTTTTTTTTAATTTGTGTGCAAAATTACATTTGTAATTTAACATGAGCTTTACGTTAAGGGAGACATAGTCAAAAAACCTACACACCTGAGAAGAATTCTATGATGTGTGAAGTTCTCAATCCGCATGAGGCCCGCGTGGAAACTACGGCCCAAGCCCTTTCATTATGCGAGGCGGCTTGTGACCTGCAGTGGGACGGATATAGGTTAGGAAGATGAATTAATATTGTTGATTTCACTTAATTTAATTTTTCATACATTACAATTCTTTACTTCTAATCTTAATTTTGGTGTTAAAGATTATTGGAGTTAAGTAGTTTATTGCGTCGCTTCCAAAAAATCTGCACACAATGAAGGGATCTAACCAAAACAAAACCCAATCAATTATCTTGTGCAACGAAAGTTACCCATATAGTTTGTATTACTAACCATCGCTACACAACGGAAGCGACCGTGATTTCGCTTCCATCAAGCCCCCAAACAACCCCGAAACCCGAAAACGACCCTAGTAACCCCTGTTTTTGTTAAGGTTTTTTTAAGGTTTTGGTAAGTTATTGTTGTTTGTGAATGCAATAGCATTCATTTAATCTCGTGCTGTATCATTACTAGCAAAACTTTAGACCTTAAATTCGGTTACCTATCAAAATTTAGAATTATTTTTTTCCGAATATTTAAAATCCCGAATGCTTCATTTATCTCAATGCATTTTTTTCTGAAACTGTAAATATTTCACGATTTTTATAAAACAACTCTAACCTAACCTAAAGGGTTCTACACGATGGTCCTGAAATAAATCCTGAAATATTTACAGTTTCAGAAAAAAAATGCTTTCGGACAAATGAAGTTTTCGGGATTCTAAACCTTCGGAAATAAAATTTTCTAAACATCGATAGGATCCCCTGAAATTCATGTGTAAGATATTTGAGGATTCGCTCTAATGACCAGTGTTTATCGAAACACGATTACTTGTAGTTCGCTCGATAGAAAAAAAAAACAAAGTCGTCTCTAAAAAATAAAATAAATTCGTATTACAACGTATTATTCGGATTACTGCGCGGCAGGTCATGACCTTTTGAATGTTAATAAAACAAGATGTTTTCTAGGGCGTAGTGTTGAGTGCTACATTTTTAAAATAGGTATTAAATTTGTTTTAGTAATACGATGAAAATACCTAAATAAGTGCGCAGTCTAACCAACCTATTTTGAGCCATCGTGCTTCCCCCTTGTCCGATAGCCAGTCGCGTTAGTTCTCCTTCGGCCATCGGACGGTGATGCGTCGCTTGCGCTTAAGCACGGCTTTGATTCTAGCCGCTCTCACGTACACATAAATAAGTGCATAGAATACCTAAAATCGATTAGCGCCAAAAGCTCGGTAGGGCTTTAAAGTATGCCTATCAAGCCGCCAACCAACACAAAAACCTCTCACCACTCCTCGACCAATCAACTGAGCACACAAACTTAATCTTAAACTTCACTATTTCGGCTGTGTAGGTACTAGAAACAATACAAACTAAGGGCAAAGCAAACGCAAGTTCCGAATGCAAATTGTCTGCGACCGGCAAACACGAGTCCCCGACCCCCAGCCCCGACCCCTCTCGGCCTTGGACTCTAACCGAATTACAAACCCCTTTTGATTTACTGTGGCCCGGTTGTTGCAACTATCGGGTGTAAAGCATACGTGCTTCGTTACAGAGGTCACAGCTAGATACTATCATCATCACCATCCCAGCCCAGTGCCCTGCAGTGGGCCTTCTCGCAGAATCAGAGAGGTTGGGCGATAGTTCCCACGCGAGCCCAGTGCAGATTGGGAGCTTCATGCAAACCACTGAATTTCTTCCCAGGTGTATTTAGGTCTCTTACGACGTTTTCCTTCAGTGTAATTAAAGCTCATGGTAAATTTCAAATGTAATTTCGCACATTAATTCCGAAAAACTCAGAGGTGCGAGCCGGGATTTGAACCCACGACTCTCTGCTTGAGAGGCCATAGGTCAAACCACTAGGCCACCATGGCTAGATACTTTATTTATAGTTAGATTGGCTCGGTGTAAAAACGCTGAACATTTGTATCATCAACAAGATTATTTCATCCGAAGGCGTCCACTGCTGAACATAGACCTGCCCCAACGTTCGCCAAACAGACTGGTCCTGCGTCATCTGCATCCGACGCAATCCCGCAACCTTAACCAGGTCTTCACTCCACAAAACAGCCGACCGGCGACGACGACCAGATAGCCTAGTTGTTAGAGAACCTGACTAACACAATCTCTCCACACACCATTTCCTTTCACTTTGCGGAAGCTAATTTGTAAAAGCAATGGGTAATTTGGTACCCCATGCATACTTATCGCTTTCAATTAAAACTTTGTGACGAGGGTTGCGCCTCCTAGCGGCTGTTTTGTGCAATTAAACTTGGGGCTAGTGAGCGTGTGGATACGCGTGGTTTTGCAGGTTTTTAGAACTCCGTAACACAGAATAAATAATAGTACAAGTACAGAAGACGCTCTCCTTTGATCTGTACGAAAGCCGCCTTCTTATTAGCCTACGCATAATGATTTATGGCCGTTCCTAGGTCGTCGACTCCAGTGCAGGCCAAACGGAACGTTATGGCTGTGTAATAACGGTGGAAATGAATTGGTTCGCTTAGCGTGTCACCGATAGCAAGGGTTTTCAACGTTTTGTAAATAACATATTATTTATAACATATAACATATAACATATAACATGTTGCGTATTTAGTTCTTGCGTCACTTTAAAACGCAATACATATATTAATATTCTTTATTTTTTTGTTAATAAAATAATAATAAAATAATATGTATCTTACAATTTTTATTAATATCACATCCATCCATCCGTCCATCTTTTACACACATACACACCAGCGTACGCACGCACGCACACACATGTACACATATAATACACAGAAATTATAACTAACGTACTATTCGTGTACCGCGTAAGTAAGCGCGAGCGCGTCACGCGGGAAATCTGAGGCAGTGCGAGGCAACCACTGAATAGGCCACTACGGAGTGGCCCCCGACATCTATTTACTTGAAGCGGAAAACGTAATCGCGGAGTGATTTGCGCCTATTAGACGACCGAATAGCCTAAAATTGTTAGAGCCCACGCAGACAGAGAGCGGTCTGGAGTTCCGAGTTCTGCTTTTAGAGTTCTGCGTTTTTTGGAATGTACTGAGTCCCTGACGATAACGCGCACAGCAGGCGGTCAGACCGCGGTGGTTAAAGCGGAACGCCGCGTTCTAGAGTTCTTTTGCCGCCGATACAGAGAACGCCGCGTTCTAGAGTTCTTTTGCTGCCGATACAGAAAACGCCGCGTTCTAGAGTTATTTTGCCGCCGATACAGAGAACGCCGCGTTCTAGAGTTCTTTTGCCGCCGATACAGAGAACGCCGCGTTCTAGAGTTCTTTTGCTGCCGAGACAGAGAACGCCGCGTTCACCGCGATGTCTGAAGCTGTAAATAAATACAGAAAAACTGATTGAATTTATTAGAGAAAGGAGACTATTATATGATTTAAGCCATGGTACACTACAAAAATCGTGACAAAAAAGCAGAAGCTTGCCTTGAAATTAAAGCGTTGTGCCTTGCCGCAACATTATGCTGACTGCATCTAAATAAAAACATCGACAAAGTCTAAGTCAAACTTAAATTATCTTACTCTGATGCTATGGAGGAGGCCTATGTTCAACAGTGGACGTCTTTCAGTTGAAATGATGATGACGATGATGACGCTATAACAAGCGCTTACAAATGTCAAAGGATCATCACCGGTTCGGGAAAAAACCTAAAACAGTTGCCCGTTGCTAAAAACAGCTAGAAACATAAACCAAATTTTAATGCATAACACGTAAAAAAAACACAAAAAAGCGTTCGACCTAATTTCCCACCACAACAATTTTCAATCCACAATAAATCAATCCAAACTTTCCCAAAGAAACCTTTCATAAGCCCCCAATACCAGCCTTAATAGCCTCACCTAATACAATGTTCGTAATCAGTATATCTCAAGGAATTGCTTTAGCAAAATATCTGCAATTAATTACTCCACGGATCATCCCTTTAATGAAAAAGGTAGAGGAGGCATTAAAAGATTAATTCTAGAAAGAATCCCTCGGGACGTTTTGTATAGAAAATCTTATTTACTTCAAGTGAGTCTTCAGAAAGGGGGGAAAGTTATAAAAGGACAGCGAGATACGTATTTTTTGCGAGACGAAGTGGCTACGTTAGAATTGATTCGCTTGCATTCACTATTTCTTTCTGTTAAACGGTATAAGACGGTGACAGAAAGAGATGAAAGCGATGGCAGCGCCTGTGCGTTATACATTACAGTCTCAGGGTGAAATCTTCTCGCTACAAATATCATGTTGACATTACATACGTCTCCCAAAGTTTAAAGGTTCCATTCCGATTTCCATGCTTTTAGAGTCATGTTTGCTAAACTGTATCCTTAAGTTTTTATCACAAAAAGCATCGTAAAATGACATAGATAGTGAAAACGGGTTTATGTCAATACAAGTTGATAAAGGAGCTGCCTAGTCGTTAGACAGAAATTAAGAAAGAGAAGAATTAGAAGCATTATAGTCAGGCAAAAATATTTTCGGCGATGACAAGTCTGGTAAAGGTTGTCTACCTAGACTAAATATAAGGTTGTTTGACTGTCGCCGTTAGTCTCTGATGGCATAACTCACACATAATAATAATAATAATAATAATAATAATAAGGCGTAGGGATGTGACGACCCCATCGCCCGCTGGTGTTGTGGTGTCTGTCACCAGCGCAGTCAGTCAAAAGGCGTAGGGATATGACGACCTCATCGCCCGCTGGTGTTGTCGTGTCACCAGTGCAGTCAGTCATCGCAGGGCGGCTTGTGGCGAGCTGTTGGTGCGTAGCGACACCACGAACCCGAGACCTCCAGGGGTACACATACACACATGCGCTTATACACACACTCACACACAGCTACACACCCACCCCGCCTCTAGTTTGCCTTTGTTGGTCGCCTAGAGTGGAGCGCAAGAGCTAATGCTCGAAGGATGGATGTGTTTCCGTAAGTGGCGAGTTGGCATTTTGAAGTTTAAAGTCCAGGAACACCTCTCCATCCTTAGCCGTTCACACCAATGTTGCCGCCTCGTTGCCCCGAGTGGGCAATAGTTTGAGGGGCCCATTTAGTGAATGGCGAGTCACCGCCTACCAAAAGTTCAGTTTATGAGATATTGAAATGGTAGGTGTCCGTTATCTCACTCCATAGCCCGGTAATCCTGTCCACAACATCCCAACCCCATAGCCAATTCCATGTCGCTTCCTACCTGGCAATAGTTTGGCAACTGTGGGGGACTGTCCGCTAGCACATCCTCATGGTGTATTAGGGGATAGACCCCCATAGTTGCGCCCATCTCATTTATATTATATGGTACCAAAGGCCTCTTCATGTTGGCTTCGGCCCCATGTATGCCTTTCAAATGACCGGGTCCCCATGGGCCCGTGATCGGAAATCCGTACCAACATAATAATAAAAGGCGTAGGGATGTGACGACCTCATCGCCCGCTGGTGTTGTCGTGTCACCAGTGCAGTCAGTCATCGCAGGGCGGCTTGTGGCGAGCTGTTGGTGCGTAGCGACACCACGAACCCGAGACCTCCAGGGGTACACATACACACATGCGCTTATACACACACTCACACACAGTTACACACCCACCCCGCCTCTAGTTTGCCTTTGTTGGTTGCCTAGAGTGGAGCGCAAGAGCTAAATGCTCGAAGGATGGATGTGTTTGGCCGTAAGTGGCGAGTTGGCATTTTGAAGTTTAAAGTCCAGGGACACCTCTCCATCCTTAGCCGTTCACACCAATGTTGCCGCCTCGTTGCCCCGAGTGGGCAATAGTTTGAGGGGCCCATTTAGTGAACAGCGAGTCACCGCCTACCAAAAGTTCAGTTTTTGAGATATTGAAATGGTAGGTGTCCGTTATCTCACTCCATAGCCCGGTAATCCTGTCCACAACATCCCAACCCCATAGCCAATTCCATGTCACTTCCTACCTGGCAATAGTTTGGCAACTGTGGGGGACTGTCCGCTAGCACATCCTCATGGTGTATTAGGGGATAGACCTCCATAGTTGCGCCCATCTCATTTATATTATATGGTACCAAAGGCCTCTTCATGTTGGCTTCGGCCCCATGTATGCCTTTCAAATGACCGGGTCCCCATGGGCCCGTGATCGGAAATCCGTACCAACATAATAATAAATTTTATTTTCAGTACCATTTCTGTAGTAGGTAGTTAGTAACATTTACGCCTTACAAACTAATGTTAATTGTTATACAAGAAATAACCAGACTTAAATGACAGCTCATTATATCAGTTAAAAAACTAACAGTAACGAAATAAGTATGCTAATCAAGATAAATATAAGACCTATTAACAACATAACATAACTACGTCAAGTAAGCGTCCTCTGCCCTCCGTACTAGTTAAAACTGTATCACGGCAGGGCAGGATATACCCGTCCTCTTTGCAGTCAATGACAAATAAAAGTCAAATAAAGAAAAAAAAAAGTCAATATCAATGACAAAAATGAAAGAAAAAAGAAACTAACTATCTATACCTATAAAACAGTACCGTGGCTGACTGAATGACTGACTGACTGACTGACTGACTGACTGACTGACTGACTGACTGACTGACTGACTGACTGACTGACAGACAACGCACAGCCTAAACTACTAGGGCTAGAGACTTGAAATTTGGCACACATATACCTTGAGTATTGTAGAGGTGCACTAAGGAAGGATTTTTCGAAATTCCCACGGGATAGGGAAATATCTCAACTTTCTTTGTTTATTTGTTTGTAGCGGAATCTCTGAAACTATTGAGCCGACTTTTAAAATTCTTTCAGAATTAAAAAGCTACACTATCCTTGATTGACATAGGTTACTTTTTATCCGAGAAAATGCAAAATTCCTACGGGATAGAAATAAATTAACTCAATTTCGGGGCTGATTTTAAAAATTCTTACACGTTATGTGATATGACTATCCCCGATTGACAAAGCCTACTTTTTATTCGGGAAAATTCAAAATTCCCACGGGATAGAAAAATTTGAATTCAACTTTGGGGCTGATTTTAAAAATTCTTTCCCCAATATAAGCTACAGTATCCCTGTTTGACATAGGGTACTTTTCTCCGGGAAAATGCAAAATTCCCACGGGATAGAAATAAGTAAATTCAACTTCGGCACTGATTTTAAAAATTATTTCATATGATATAATATGACTATCCCCAATTGACATAGGCTACTTTTTCATCGGGAAAATGCAAAATTCCCGCGGGATAGAAATAAGTAAATTCAACTTAGGGGTGATTTTTAAAAATATTTTACAATTTGAAAGCTATAATATCCCTGATTGACATAGGCTACTTTTCTACGGGAAAATGCGAAATTCCCACGGGATAGAAGTAAGTGAATTGAACGTAGAGGCTGATTTTTAAAATTATTACACTAATAAAAAGCTACACTGTCTCTGATTTTCAAAATGTTTTGACAGTTCTTTCTATCCCGCGGTATGCTGTACTTTGCACTTTCCCAGGATAGATGTTGTTGTTTCAATCAGTCCTCCTCCCAGAACGAGAACACTTAAGCCATAGTTCCCACTTGGGCCCAGTGCGATTTGTACAGTGCGGGTGTACCATTGAATTTCTTCTCAGGTGTGTGCAGCTCATGGTAAACTTCAAACGTAATGTAGCACACGAATTCGGAATCACGAACTCAAGAGGTGAAAGCCCGGGATCAAACCCATGACCCTTTGCTTAAGAGACCATAGGTCAAACCACTAGCCTAGGCCACCGCGGCTTACCGGCTTTAGAATTCACTTATTCAAATTCCGCGGGAACTTTGCATTTTCCTAGCATTACCCTATGTGTTAATCCACGTAATAAACTACCTGTATGCCAAATTTCATGCAAAATTCTAACGTTATTATCTTCGCGTACGAAGTCGCGGGCAAAAGCTAGTCATTGATAAAAGATCAAGTCACATCCCTCACTTTTTGTGTTGGTGTTGCCTGATTAAAACATTCGCCGCTCTGGGCCACTATGCTTTTTTGAGAGAGAAAATCTTTTATCTCTGTCTAAACGGTACAGCACTAAAAGTAGACCAGGGGCTAAATTCAGGAACGGGACTTCACGGGTTCGGTAGCGGTAATTCAATCGTTTGGGTTGGGTTCGGTTTGAGCTGCTAGGAACGGCAATAATCACTGGTTTGCGAGAGGTTTAGGCTGAGTTTGGGATGAGCCTTATCTATTTGTTTATTTATTTATTTACAAAGCGAATTAACAGGAAAATAAGGCTCATCCCAAGCTCAACCTATTCCTATCCTCTCCCAAACGATTGAATTACCGCTCGCAAACCGTGTTGGGCCGTTCCTGAATTTAGCCCCTGTTCCCGCCCTGCGTCTGCGACTTGCGTCCGACAATTTGATCGCGCGGCGTAGTCGGACATTATGGAGTTGATTTTTATTGAAGGCGGAATTGAGAGTCCATGTTTTTCCCCGGCCAAGGAATGTTACTGGAAAATTAAATAAAATGGAGGGGAACATAATTGAACACAGTATCCAATTTGTTTTTATTAGATATTTTACTTTTAGAGACGTTTGGATTGCGTTTGTTATTTTGACAGCGAGCATGTCCCATTTATTGATAGGATCGTCCTCTTTTATGTATTGTCATTTTCGTTGTGATTACATTCTTGCGTTGACGGCAACACGGAATTTATACCGTCAGCCCAGCCGCACTGCAGGGCACAGGCCTCCTTGAGAGAGATGAGATGAGAGGGCTTGGACCACAGTTCCGACGCAGGTGGTTTTTTTTTACGAATACCTTTGAGCACTAATAATCAAACGCAAATGGACATTTCCAATGTAAAGTAAAAGATTTACTTTTTAAAAAATTAGGATTATTTTGGGTCTTCTTACTCTAAATGAGTGCTGGGTGCTTATTAACATGCAGAAAAAAGTGTCATTACTTCTTTGAGGACTGTCGTACTAACATACTATGACAGTCGTTAATTAATTGGGGTAATTTTTTACACGACTACGGCAAAGCCAAAAGGAAGTGTAATGATTTTAACAGTCTACATATTAATGAACTAAAACAATTACTTTGCTCACCCGCGACCTTACAATAGTTACGTTTATGCAAGAAATGTGCGTTCATGCAGTTCCTCCACCTCCACACTGTACGAACACACACAAATCACATAAACCCAACCATCACCACCACCAAGCTACACTGACGCGTTTCGAACTCAACCAGAGCTCATCTTCAGAGTTACCACAACCGTATGCTATGCTACCAAACGTTAAACTAACAAACCAAAACAAATGTTTTAACTTGTCACTGTAACTTCTCAAGTACCCACTTTATTTTTCTTATTCTCAAACTACCCCACAAAAATTAACTTTTATTGACATATTTAAAACTACCTTGAATTTTTTTTGTTTATTTATTTATAAGGCATATTTAATTAATACTAACTGTTCAAATTCGACCCAAGCCGCAGTAAAGGAGAAGATACTAAATTTACCTGTTCATTAATAATAGACCCCATAGTGTTGTACCTAATTATTTCCATGCATTCCAGAGCATCCAGACGCAACCCCTTGCCGCAATAATGTAACACTTCATAAGAATCTGAATCTAACAATGAATGATTTGATTCCAACAAATGTTTTGCAAAATTCGATCTATCTGGATGCTCATTCCTATATGCCGAAACATGCTCTTTAAATCTAGTATTAAAACTTCGGCCTGTCTGTCCTACGTATATCCCATTGCAGTCATTACAAGTAAGCTTGTATACCCCCGATCTAGTTCCCTTATCTACCTGTTCTTTGTGGTTACATAGCCTAGAGTACAAAGAGTTGTTAGTCTTAAAGGCAACATTAATATTGTTTGATTTTAAAATGCCATAAATCTTATCAGACAAACCCCCGACGTAAGAGATGCTAGATCTATATTTGTTAGTAGACTGAGAAGGTAACGCAGCGTAAAGCATGCTATTTACTAACCGTGCCTGCTTCTTTTGAACTAAACTATCTACCATTGATTTTGTATAACCATTTGAGATCGCTATCTGATAAATAGTACTCAACTCTAAATCATAATGTTCCTTAGAAAGAGGCACAGTCAACAATCTATTAACATAACAATGGAAAGCAGCCAGTTTATGCTGCCACGGATGATTAGAAGATGCTGGTATAACAGCATCTGTGTACGTGGGCTTACGGTATATTTTAAATTGATGTTTACCATTTAATTTTGAAATCGTTAAATCCAAAAAGTTCAACGAACAATTTTCCTCCAATTCTTTTTTGAACCTTATCTTTACGTGCTTGTTATTCAAACCATTAATAAACACGTCAAGCTGTCTCATACTCCCTCTCCAGCATAGGATCAAATCATCAACAAACCTAAAATAGTACACAATATTACTATTACCCACAATATACTGATTCTCAAAATGATCCATAAATATATCTGCCATTAAAGGACTCAGAGGTGAACCCATAGCTAAACCATCACTCTGTAAGTAATAAAGACCATTGAACCGGAAATAATTTTGTTTCATGCATAAAGTTACCAAATCTATTAATTCACAAACTTCACCCGGAAGCAACCGCTTCCTTTCTAAGTGGTCTTTTAGAATTTCTAGTGTCTCACTATATGGTACGTTGATGATGATGATGATGTATGGGGACGCCTTGCTGAGTCAGGCGGGCTGTCGATCGTTTGCACCGTCATTCAGCCCAGTTCCCCGTGGTTGGAGCCGACAGGTTACTGTCCCAGCAGCGCTCCCACACAGCAATTCTCCTCGAATCTTCTCGTTCTCCTGCTGAACAAAAGGACATCTTTGAGACAGACATCCTTTAGCTCCTCCTCCCTCAGCTCGTCACTCCCGAATACATCACGCCTCGCTGCCGCGTACATGACACACTCGGTTAGGACATGCTCACTCGTTTCCTCCTTCCCACAATGTGGACAGGAGGGGTCACTTTTTATACCTATTACGCTTAAGTGCCTATTTAACAAGTTATGGCCAGTAATTATGCCAGTTATAGTTCTTAAGCTACTCTTACCTAGATTTAGGAGATACCTAGTTCTTCTGTGGTTTATGCCATCCAGCATCATCTTCGATTGTCTGCACCCTACAGCCTGTTTCCACTCACTGTTTGCTTCCTGTTCCTTCATTCTATCTATAACCCCCTTGGTGACTTCTGCAGACATTGGAAGTACCGGTTCAGGACCTATGAATCCCGTATCCGCTCCCTCCCTTGCCAGCTCATCAGCCTTCTCATTACCTGTCACTCCCTGATGTCCTGGGACCCAGGCCACCGTAACCTTCGTACTCTCTCCTAGTTTATTAAGTGCATCTCTACACTCTCTTACCAAAGAGGAGTTAACTGTCGGCTTGTTTAATGCCTTTAGCGCTGCTTGACTATCAGAGTAAATCACCACTGTTCCTACACCTCGATAGTCACCCAGTTTTGCTTGTATAATCTGAGCGCACTTCAACACTGCGCACACTTCAGCCTGAAACACACTGGCATATCTGCCTAATGGTATAGCCTCTCGAACATTCATCTTGGGTATTATTATACCTGCTCCCGCAAGTTGGGACGTTTTCTTCCTTGATCCATCCGTAAAACAAATTGTAGTCGGATATTCAAGGTCTACCTTCCAATCATCTCTCTCTCCTATATGGATTCTGTATTTCTTATCGAAAACCCTCTGTTTCTTAATTAAGTCGTTATTCTGTGCTAGCATTCCTAGCTTTAATAACGCCTCCTTTTGTATAAGTGCATGTTTCTTGTCTGTGAAGTTCCCCCTCCACTCCTCACATGCCCTCATTCTAAACCATTGTTCCATGGCCCTCTTCTCTATTTCCAGATGAAGTGCCTTCAGTCCTAGCATAACCTCCATAGCATGCGTTGGGGTTGTTCTCATTGCCCCTGTTATCATCAGGCATGCCAATCTTTGAACTTTATTCAGTTCCTTTTGATACTCCTTAATACGGGCCCTATGCCACCATATCACAGCACCATACAGCAGCCTTGGTAATATGACCGCCTTATACATCCAGTTTATCATCCGGGGTTTTAGTCCCCACTTCTTTCCAACTGCCCTTCTGCATTGACACAGTGTTCTTATTGCCTTTGCGGCCTGCTCCTTTATATGTGTCTTGTATCTGAGGTTTGTATCGATTGTCACTCCCAGATACTTAATTTCTTTTACCAATTCAAGATTCTCACCTTTTACGCTTATTGGCCTCATATCGCCTATCTTCCTTTTGTTGGTAAATAATATCAACTTCGTCTTTGTAGGATTTAGATCTAATCCTCTCTCCCTGCACCACTCTAACGTCTGTGACAGTCCTTTTACCATTATGTCTCTGACGATGTTAAGAACCATGCCTTGTACCAATAGCACACCATCATCAGAGTATGCTTGCATATAGAGTCCTCCTTTGTTTAGCTTTTTAATCAGCGAGTCCAGCAGTAGACACCACATAAGGGGGGACAGACATCCCCCCTGTGGGAATCCCCTACGAGGTCTGATTCTTTTCGTAGATCCGCCCAGTTGGGCCATTACTGCCCTTCCTCTGAGCATCCTCGAGATCCATCTTCCTATAATCTGACTAATTCCTTCTCTCACTAAACTTTCTTCAACCGCAATATACGTTGCTTTATCGAATGCCCCCTCCACATCAAAGAAGCATCCTAGCATGTATTGCTTGGCTTCCAGTGCCCTTTCCACTCTAACCGTTAGATTGTGCAAAGCCGTCTCCGTTGACTTCCCTGCTACATAGGCATGTTGATTACCATGTAGCGGTCTGCCACTACTTTCTATTCCTTTTCTTACGTGTATGTCTATCATCTTTTCTAGTGTTTTTAACACAAAGGATGATAGACTAATGCTTCTGAACGCCTTCGCATCCTGGTACGTTTTCTTACCCGGTTTTGGCAGAAAGACTGCTCTAACCTCTCTCCATTCCTTCGGAATGTATCCCATTGCTATACTTCCCTGATATAGTGCTATCAAATTATCTCTAATGCACTTAAAGCCTTTCTGGAGAAGCACCGGGATTACACCATCTGGGCCCGCCGCTTTGAAAGGGGCGAAGGATCTAATTGCCCATTCCAATCTTTCCTCCGTTACCACCTCCTCAGCCTGTACCCAGTCATGCATACCTCCCTCCACTTCTTCATCCTCTATCACCTCATCTACGCAGTCTGGGAAATGCGCTTTAAGCATGATCTCCAGAACCTTATCAGGCTCAGTGACCATGTCCTCACCCACCCTCAGACTTCCTAGTTGACACGTTCGTTCGCCAGCTAGCAGCTTCATTATCCGTGCCCCCTCAGAATAAGTTTGTATTTCCTCCGTATAGGTTCTCCAGCACTTGAGACTCGACTGTTCCCTCATCCTGGTGTACCTATTCCTCTTAACCCTATACATGTCCCAGCTTTGGGTATCATTCTTCTTAATGGCAACCCTCATTGCCTTCCTTGTTTCTTTCCTTACCTTCTGCAGCTCTTTATTCCACCAAGGTTGCCCCTTACCAGACCTCACCTCCCTTTCAGGACATGCCTTGCAGAATGCCTCCATTACATCTGTCTTGAGTTTTGATGCGCCCCTTTCCAGGTCCTGTATACTCGCATACCTCCCAGTCATGGTCACATTCTTACTCAGTTCCTCCTCATACTTCACCCAGTCTGTTTTCCTGGGATTCCTTATCCTAGTTTTCTCCACTAGATAGTCTATGCTGAAGAGTAACCTCCTGTGATCAGACATACTATCCTCTGTGTCCACCCTCCAGCTACTAATCTTCTCGCTTACACCCTTCGATGCCAGCGTAATATCCAATACCTCCTTCCTTGCCCTAGTTACAAAAGTGGGTACACAACCAACATTCATTATATCTAGGTCACTACTTACTATGAATTCTAGCATAGATTCCCCCCTGTCATTGGTGTCTGTGCTCCCCCACACCTCATGGTGGGCATTAGCATCGCAACCAACAACTAGGGGTATACCCTTACCTTTGTACTTCAGTACCACTTCCTCGAGTTCCTTAGTTGGTGTCCCGTCCTCACTTGGCAGATAGCAGGATGCCATTGCCACCTTGTGCCTTCTCCCATCCGCGCAGGTAAAGAAAGTCTCCACCACCACGAGATCTCTGTAACATATGGTCATTACACACCCCATATTTCTCACATCACTACTCACATATATGCATGTTCTGGGAGGTCGCTCACCATTCCTCTCGTAGTAAAGAGCTCCCCCCAGATGTCCCAGGCCTGCTACCTGATTTTTCCATACATAAGGCTCTTGTAGCAGTGCAATTTCAACTCTATTCCTCACAACAAATTGTCCCAGTTCAGACATTGCATCTTTGCAGTGTTGGAGGTTTACTTGGCATATCTTTGTTTGTGTTTTTGTGTGTATATGTTTGTTCAGTGTGTTATGTGTAAGTAGCATGATTTGTGTTATTGTATAGTGTAATTTGTCCCCACACCTTCACTCGGAGAGGTCCTCCCCGGCGTCACTCACTCTCACACCTCCCGAGTGAGCGCCGTCCGATTCAGTCCCCCCCTGCTCCAGTGTGGGATCTTTAAGAGGCGGGTCAACCCTGCCCTGCTCCAAAACTCTTCTCTCCTTCGAAGACTGGGACCTAATGAGCCTAGCCCGAACCTTGGTGGCCGAGAAAAAGAGAATCCTATGATTGGACTCTCCCCATTTCTCCTCCACCAAGGCCGGCACCGAGAAGCACAGCCGCGTGCCCTTCTCCTGCTTCTCCCGGCTCACCAGGCTCCAGTCTCCCATCTGGAGTTCTGGCTTGTCCCAATTCTGGACCGCCAGCATCTCCAGAAACCTCTCCGTGTCCGGCTCCCCTGGAACCCAGACCTGCACCCTAGACTGCTCAACTTTCCGCACTCTGATTTGGTGTCCGCCAATTACACCGAAAGACCGACCCAAGAGCCACTCCCTCGACTCCACCGAAACTGGTGTCACCAGGAAAAATCCCTCGGACACCAGTCCCGACGCAGCAAACTGGGGAGCCCTCGTACCAGTCCCTCCTTTCCAGATGTTCATGACTTCCACCTCAATCATGTGGGTCAGTTCCTTCCTAATGAGCCTCGCCAGAGACTCATCCACCGAAACCCCATCCTCCCGGTAGACAGCCACAGCGAGATCGCGATTAGCCTTCGCCTCACTACGTCCCGCTGCAACCGCCCCACCAAGATGATGACGCTTCGACGGAGGCTTCTCCGACTGCCCTTCCTCATCTGTGCCTTGTCTTTTCAGCTTCAGACCGGGAGTGGGGCCCTTCTCTGGTCCACTTGCCTCCACCCCCTCGCGCACTGTCCTCTCTACCTTTCTTGCTCTCCTCGCCCTCTTCTTCTCCGCCTTCGACCGGTATTTCTGGAAGGAGTTCTCCCTATCTACCGGTTTATCCTCCTTCGCAGTCACCTCCATCGGCGTGGGCGAACGCAACAACCTCTCCTCCTCCGCTATCTTCAGGCCTCCCAGCTGTAGATGGACATCTGGGGGTGCCCTACTCGGTCCCGGTGTTGACTCCGGTCCCACATCTCCTTTCCCTGCCATTGCAGGTCCGAATGACTTATGCAAAAGATTGCTCATTTTAATGAAATTATCTGTATGGGAAGAAATATTTAATGAAAGATGGCAGTGCTCCCTTACCACCCCCCAGCTACATTTCACATACGCAGTGAGCGCCACCTCCCCTGCGCACAGTCGTTCCCGACAGCGATTGTGCCGAGTAGGCTCGCAAGCCCGGAGTAAGCAGCCCCTATACCGCTTTTTAGCCGCAGTCCGGATCCAGTGGCGTTCTGTTTCCCCCAAGGACCTCGCTCCTGAGGCCCAAGAGTTCCGTTTCCCGCACACCTCTCCATTCCACCGCTCCGTTCCTGGTTCCGAGAGGCGTTTGATCCGCCCCAAGTACGTCGCTAGTGACGCCCCAAGGCTTCCCGCACACTCCCCCTTCCCCATCACGGACACAGCACAGGTCCTGCCACCCCACCCCTCGACCGCTTGCGAGCCCAATCTGCACCCACCCCCCGCTGCCCACAGCCGGCTGTGAGGGTCTTCGGCACGTCCTCCCACCACTGACCCTGGGGGTTTTAAGGGGCGCGCTGCTATACCGGGATAAACACCAATATGTCAACGCGACCAGTGCACTCCTCTTTTATCCGGGCTTGTGACCGGCTCCATACCAGACCCCGACCTGCCGCAAGCGGTAGTCAGTGATCCGTTATCGAGGCAGAGTTTATATGGTACGTTAGTAAATAAACTGTCTACATCCAAAGAAAGCAACGTTGCATTCGGCGGTATGCTGATGTCCTTAATTTTACTAACCAAATCTAAACCATTTTTTTTTAAACTATAAGAAGGTTTAAAGGAAGCCTTCACACGAATAATACTATTTAATTTCTTCGCCAATTTATATATATATTTTTCTTCGTCAGTGTAGCTTGGTGGTGGTGATGGTTGGGTTTATGTGATTTGTGTGTGTTCGTACAGTGTGGAGGTGGAGGAACTGCATGAACGCACATTTCTTGCATAAACGTAACTATTGTAAGGTCGCGGGTGAGCAAAGTAATTGTTTTAGTTCATTAATATGGACCTCCGCAAAGTAACGCCTGATTCAATAAATCAGTCTACATATGTTTGTTAGTGAGAAAATTTTAAAACTACGTGCTACAAAACTACTGCAGGAAGTGAAAAAAATCGTGCATTCTAGTCTCAACTGTTTCATACAAAACAAATTACACAGATTAAAAAAAAAACAAAAAGATGCCTTAAATTGGGTGCCTTAAGCATACGAGGGGTTAAATTAAAGTTATACCAATACATCGATATCATACGATGTTTTGTTTCGTTCTTGCCACGATTAACACTTGCGGGCCGCCGGCTGGCTGATTCAGATAATTCTATGATCACTTTTTTTAATTTGGCCACCAATGGATTTCCATACTTATATTGCTGACAAAAACCGGCAATGAACAACATCGTCCATAAAAATGTTTATTTTGTGTCTTCTATTTTTAAAAGCAATCAATATGATAAGAATTTTCTGAGCGTTTTTGAGGGAAATGAATTAAATTCCGTGGCCGCAGCTTTTAATCCCTACAAAGTATTATAAACAAACAAAGTAACTCTGTCTGTTTTTGTTTAGTTTTTATCGCGGAAATTTTTATTTATTAAAGCTATAATATTACCTATATTTTTCACTTCCCATGCTCGTAAAGTTCGTATTATGTTGGATATAAGCTGCATAAAATAACTTTTTATGCTCTAGAGCATAAAGAAACCTTCATCTGAGAACATAGAAGAACATTAGTTTGTAAAATAAAGTTTTTTTTTCATGGTTTACCAAATAATAATCAACAAATTAATCATCATCGTCATTTCAGCCGAAAGACGTCCACTGGTGGACATAGGCCTCCCCCAAGGCTCGCCAAACAGATCGGCTCTACGCCATCGGCATCCAACACGAATTAATATAATTACCAAATTAATAAAACTAGGTTCTAATAACTTATAAATTATGATAGAAGAAGCAATAAGTACATAAAAAATCATCATCATCATCCTCATTTAAGCGGAAAGACGTCCACTGCTGAACATAGGCCTCTCCCATGGCTCGCCAAACAGATCGGCCCTGCGCCATCCGCATCCAATGCGTTCTCGCCACCAGTAGTGTGGGTAGGCCTCCAACAAGATGGATCATGAAAAATAAAATCTTCTAAATAAATATATTTATTTGTAATGTTACTTACTGTTTAAAGTTTGGGCCAAGCCGCTGGTTAAAATACGGCAAACGGTACGGAATCGCAGTGACGCATCGTAAACGTCACAACTTTACTATGGACAGCATGCGGTAAAGTCTGACGTTTACGGCACGTCACTGCGATTCCGTAACGTCTCTGCATTTTAACTAGCGGTATGGCCGAACCTTTATTTCCTGGCAATGGACGTGACAAGCAGTGCATAACACATTTTATTTACACCCATATAGTAAATCCTCCATTATGCGTTCAAAAACCACAGATAATGACCAGCATTACGACATTGGATTCTATTATGAATACGGCAGTATCATAATGGTCATTAGGATACAGAAAACTGTAACATAATGAGATTTCATACATCATTATATTACAGTATCGGTGCAAGAGGAGCGCGCAACCACGTCGCGCAGGTCGTGGGGCAGACATACCTAGTTCTCGTTAATGCAGGTCATTTCTCAAAGGTTCTTGAACACATGATAGAGGATTAAATATATGGATGTAGATAAAATAAACTGTACGTAAATAGGCCTTAAAACACTCAAGTGATCCTTTTATGAAACTCAGCTACGCCTCGTTTCATGACACCACACTCGTGTTTTAAGGACCCCTATTACGATACAGTTGCATAAAATACTATTACCAGCGCGCTTATGCACTTGTCGTACAATCTACTGTTAAAACACTCGTCACTGGTTCATAATCACTTATAATCAACCGCGGAGCGACGCCGCGTGTAATCTGTTTTAAAAACAAAATGTCGTTAAAGCCGGCTTAATAACGAGCGCGGAGTAAACCATTAACAGCGCGTTATGTTGGCGGCCATTTTTTTTATATATTACAAAATACACACGAACTGCTAGATCAAAGAGCACGGGTATTCTAATTTTTTTAGAGACCGTAATTACACGAAAGTTTGCTGGTTTCTCTAATTTGCTTAAGTAATTTTATAGACGTGTTTTTAGGGTGAAGCCAGACACAACATGTAGGCTACAATATGCAGGTCATCACGTGACACAATTTACGGCGCAACCGAAATTCTGCCGCTTCACAACTCACAAAATTACGCTCGTCTGGCGATATAGTTAAAAGAAATATATATTTTTTTTTATATAAGAGGTGGCAAACGAGCAGACGGGTCACCTGATGGAAAGCGATCACCGTCGCCCATTGACACCCGTAACACGGGGGGCATCACAGGTGCGTTGCCGACCCTTTTAGGAATTGGTAGGCTCGTTTTTTAAAGATCCCTAAGTTGTAACGCTCCGGGAATGCTGCCGCAGAAAGCTGATTCCAGATCTTTGTCGTGCGAGGAAAGAAGTTTCGCTTAAAACGCACGGTACTAGAATGCCAATCATCAAGATGGTGAGGATGGAAAGACAAACGGTTCCTCGAAGTGCGGTAGTGGAATTTAGCCGCAGGCAGCAATTCGAACAGTTCGTCAGAACACTCCCCATGATAGATACGGTATAATATACAGAGAGACGCCACATCCCTCCGCAAAGCCAAAGGATCGAGTAGGCCAGAGAGTGCCTGATTACCGACAAATCGAGCAGATCTACGTTATTTTACTTTATAATTACTATAATAAACGGGACTTATCTTTATCTATCACGCAAAAGATATTTACCTCGACGTATAGTAATTATGAGTGAAAATCACGAAAGTTTAAAACAGTTTATTTCACTTCAAATTTTAATGCAGATTATTTAACTTTTGATGTAATGTATAAGCCACTTCTTGTTAACATTTAGTATATGAATTTGGCTTTTTGCCTAATAACGCAATTGTTGGCGATTTTCACAACAATACAATTTTTGTACATTGTTTAGAGGTTAGACGTCAATGGTCATCACAGCCTAGGTACGTCCCACTGCTGGGCATAGGCCTCCTTTCTAAATAAGAGGGCATGCACTGTTAGTTCCCGCGCGGGCCCAATGCGGATTGGGAACTTCACACACACCATTGAATTTCTTCGCAGGCGTGAACATCATCATAATATATAAATGAATCGCTGAATGTGTTGCTAAGCGCATAACTTCCGATCGAATGCACCAAATTGGATAATTCTTTTTTTGTTACGTTTGTTACTGTCAGGAGAAGGTTCTTATGAAAGAAACTTATAAAAAATACAACGGGGGCAAAGCCGCGGGCATCAGCTAGTTTTTCCATAAAAATTCATGGCAAATTTCGAAAAACTCAAAATGCGAGTCTGGATTTGAACCCATGACCCACCCTCTCCTTGAGAGGCCATAAGTCAAACTACTAGGTTACCATACCATGGCTTACAGCAATGATAATAATGTCTAGGCATGCGCCCAGTGATGGTGGCTAGAACTGACTCCTTATTTTCTACCTAACAACATAGTTTGACACCGATAACTTCATCAACCATCGAGATTCGCCACAAAATTCCACAATAGCTATGTCCTTGTGTATCACTTGCTACCAATTCGTAAAAAAGTGTAAAAGCGTCCACGGAGAGAGATTTGCGTCGCGCAATGATAACGCAACCCAGCCCACGTTAGCCATTGCAACCGTCCCACTTATCCTCCTCCAGTCAGAGTGAGACAGTGCTCTACCGGATTAGACCTAATGCGCGGAACCGGGAACGCGAGCGTTAACGTCAGCAGAGGGACGCATTCACCTTTCTTGTGACTTTTACCTCACGTTGTTTGTTTAACGGACTCGGTTATTAGTGCGTTGTTTTGTTTAATGTCTCCTCGAGGGTCCTGACGCCCTGGTACTTTTTCGAGATTTACGCAATGTGATGTTAAGTTTCTTATGGCGCCAGCTTTTATAAAAGCGCAAATTTTGATGCCTCCTCCTGGGTTTTGGTCGCCTGGTACTTTTTGAGATTTATGCGAATGTGTTGTTAAGTTTTTAATGTGCGGCAGATTTTTTGAAAGCGCAAAAAGTTAAAGGGGCGGGAGTGTTGGAGAACTTTGGTCGTAATAATGAAAAGTAGTCTTCTTTAATTTAATTAGAATTTTTAACTTGGCAACTATTTTCATTGCCTAAGCAGTCACTTGAGTTGAGACTCACTTTATACTTACTTTAATTATAATTTAAATCGCTGGTAGTTTTAAAAAAGTGACATGTAAAAGAGGCCTTTGCGACCTAGCAGAATAAACTTTTTTTTCAAATATTTAAAATACACAATACAGTACAGTAACAGTACAGTAGTACATTATCTAGGCCTTGAAGTAGGTAAATGCTGCTTCGACCGTGTCAATTAACTACAGTGCTTATCGAAAAAATCGAAAAGAAAACAACTAAGAGCTATTTTTTTATACCTACCCCCATTCTTCGCAGACGGAGTCGCGCCGCGGGCAACAGCTAGTCTAATATATAAATTCTCGTGTCACGGTGTTTGTTATCGAACTCCTCCGAAACGGCTTGACCGATTTTTATGTAACATTTTTGTCTGTTTCGGTAGATCTGAGAATAGGTCGTGGCCTATTTTCTTTATACCTACCCCTATTCAACGCGGACGGAGTCGCGGGCAATAGCCAGTAAAACTCTATGTGACAGGACAAACTAATAGGCTACCTACCTCGCTTTTTTTACAGCTTAACCAATGTCTACATTTAAACACCGCTAAATAAAAAGCCACTTCCTTCCACTCCTTAACAACGTAACAGTTCACTCCTGAACAAAATTCCTTTTAAATAATTATCACACGGCGAGTAATTAACTAAAAAAAACCGACGAGAAAATACGGTAACAAAAAAGATGAGAGAAAAATGTGCGGGTTCCCTCGTTTCCTTTGAAGAGACAACCCTCGACACTCTAACGAAGCGTGCGCGAGATCTCTCTGGGAATGCAAAATGTAAGTATGCATCCAGAGCTGGCTGACACTAAACGCTATGAAATACGAGGGGCGTTCAATATAAAGTGAGAATGAGATGCAAACTCTTTCAATATTAGGAAATTAAATACTGGCCGGTAAAGCTAATCTATCTAGCTGATTGCTATGAAAAAAAAACTAACTGTCTTTTGTTTAAAAAAAAATACGGTAATTTCTTTGCAATGCTATTGAGTACGTTAGCGAAAATGGAGAAAATTGAACTGCGCGCCGTTATCAAATACTTGTGATTGAAAAATTTTTCTACGGACCAAGTCAATTTGGATTTGCGGGACACTTTAGGGTCTAATGCTCCTCCATATTCGACAGTCGCACGTTGGTGCGCCGAATTTAGACGTGGAAGAACATCGACAATGGACGACCCCCGCTCCGGACGCCCTACTACAGTAGTAACTGAAGAAATTGTGAAAAAAGTCGAAAACTCAGTTTTGGCGGATCGTCGTGTCACGGTTCGTTTTATTGCTGAAAATGTAAAGATTTCAACGGGGAGCGTGCATAATATTTTACATGAACGCTTGGGTATGAAAAAGGTATCTGCGCGTTGGGTACCAAGACTGCCACACAAAAACAAACTAGACTAGAGATTTGTCAAGAAGCTTTGAACCTGATGCAGCAAGACCGGGAACTTTTTTTGGCGCAATTTATAACAATGGACGAAACATGGCTCCATCATTACGACCCAGAAACGAAACTGCAGTCTATGACATGGAAAAGGCCATCATCTCCAACTCCAAAGAAATTCAAGGTGAGCCCATCTGCCGGTAAGGTCATGGGCTCTGTTTTTTGGGATGGTAAAGGGGTATTAATGATTGAGTATCTCGAGCATGGAGCCACTATTACGGGCACATTATACGCCAAACAAATAGCAACATTGCGCAATGACATCCGCGAAAAACGGCGAGGTAAACTCTCGAAAGTTGTGCTGTTCCACCAGGACAATGCCCCGGCACACAAGTCCGCCGTTGCAATGGCTGCAATTCGTGATGCTGGGTTCGATATCCTTAAGCATCCTCCGTATTCACCAGATCTCGCTCTCAGTGATTTCTACCTATTTCCGAGATTGAAACAATACCTGAGAGGCCAGAAATTTGAAGACGACGACGCGGTAGTCGCTGCAGTACAAGATTTTTTAAGTACTTAAGATGAGACCTTTTTTAAAAATGAAATTTTAAGTTTAGAAAAAAGATTTAATAAGTGTATTATGCTAAAAGGTGACTATGTCGAAAAATAAAATTACATTTAGTAAAAGTTGTTTATAACATACTCATTCTCACTTTTTATTGAACGCCCCTAGTACTAGCTTTAAACGCTATGAAATACTTGCTTTAAACGCTATGAAATACTAGCTTTAAACATGAAAAGTCTTTGACCAGTGTGTGTTGCCAGTGATGACTTACGGCACTGAGACGTGGCCGCTAACGATGGGCCTCACAAGGAAGCTCAAAGTCACTCGGAGGGCGATGGAGAGGGCTATGCTCGGACTTTCTCTGCGGGATCGCATTAGAAATAATGTAATCCGCGCAAGAACTAAGGTCACCGACATAGCTCGAAGAATCGCCAAACTCAAGTGGCAGTAGAACTGATGGCCGATGGGGCAAAAAGGTTCTCGATTGGCATCCACGGACCGGAAGACGCAGTGTAGGTAGGCCTCCAACAAGATGGAGCAACGACCTGGTTAAGGTTGCGGGATCGCGTTGGATGCGGATGGCACGGGACCGATCTGTTTGGCGAGCCTTGGGAGAGGCCTATGTTCAGCAGTGTAGGTAGGCCTCCAACAAGATGGAGCGACGACCTGGTTAAGGTTGCGGGATCGCGTTGGATGCGGATGGCACGGGACCGATCTGTTTGGCGAGCCTTGGGAGAGGCCTATGTTCAGCAGTGTAGGTAGGCCTCCAACAAGATGGAGCGACGACCTGGTTAAAGTTGCGGGATCGCGTTGGATGCGGATGGCACGGGACCGATCTGTTTGGCGAGCCTTGGGAGAGGCCTATGTTCAGCAGTGTAGGTAGGCCTCCAACAAGATGGAGCGACGACCTGGTTAAGGTTGCGGGATCGCGTTGGATGCGGATGGCACGGGACCGATCTGTTTGGCGAGCCTTGGGAGAGGCCTATGTTCAGCAGTGAACGTCGTCCGGCTGAAATGATGATGATGATGATCAAAGGACTTGTTAGTACGGGTTTCGACGTTGTACATAAATGTATTCACTCTTGCATGAAGACAGTAAAATTGTAGCATTGTGGGCACATTGGACGCCACCCTAACGGTGTTGTCATTCGCGCTATGTCTGTGTGTGTTTGTAGACGTAGATGTAATTAGTCATCTTGGGCTGTCCCCTGACTCGACATTTATCTCAATTTGAATCAGTGCAGATGTATGAGAGGAGCTTCTCATACCGATTCTAGTACCGATTATCGTGTACATAAATATAGATATGCTGCTGCTGCATGGGGTTTGATATCTAATAATCCTAGTACTTGGGTGACCGAGCTTCAATCGGATTAAAACTCGAAAGACAAGACCAAGCTGGGTCGATTGTTCGCCCCCAAAAACCCCCACAGTAAAAATTACCGTTAGAATAAATATAAGAAGGAAGAAAGAAATTACTCACAAGTTGAAGTTTTTTCTAAGTTTTTCTGTATCTTCTGTAGAAGAACTCAGAGCGATTTTATACGTGACACAAAATGTGTGTTCATAACTTAATTAATGCTAGACAATAATGGAATTTAATTTAATTTAGGGCGATTTTGCGGTTTAATTTTACTAAAATATTATCATTTAATTAATTTAATGTTATATCACTTAAAACACTCCACTCTATCCAAGAATACACTAAATTAAAATCCACTGGAGCTTCTTAAAACAGTATTAAATATAGATTTATTTTTATATGTGCTCGCTTATATTTGTACTTAACCTTCAGCGCACGAGTCAGACTCACGCTTGGCCTTTTTAAATTTTAATCGGACCTTTTAATAAAAATAAAACATTTACTACCTACATAAAAATCAACTCGCCGTGCAATACGGACCGATTCCCGCACCTGCAACTCCACGGCCAAATGCCGATACCAAAGATTTATATCATGCAAACTGCAACAGAAAACGTTCGCTATTTACATAAAACGGGAGTCGACATTTGAATAACACGCGTTCTAGGTTCCTTAAGGTGCACGCTTCATTTGTATTCGCGCTGTGTGTGGACCTCAAGAGATGCTCATTGAGGATTCCTTTTAGTTGCATAAAACTTTCATGGGCGCAATACGTCCGGTGAAATGCACTCGAAAAAGAACCTACCGATTTTCGAACGAATTGGAGTTGGACCGTTTGCGAGAAACTGCGTTCCAATTTTGTTGTAGATCGTTTATTTATACGTTTTAAAGTCAAGTTGGAACGTAGGAGTTGGAGTAGGTAAATGAAACAGATTCTTTAATGAGTTGTTTATAGGCGAATGCTTTTAGAGGGGCACTGTTCTGAATATCGAGAGAGTTAGTATATCGAGTGTATTAAAATGTCAAAAGACAAGTAAAAGAGCCTACTTATAGAAATATTTTTTTGTTTAGATTTTGATTTAGTCTTTTGCTGCTAAGCCTAGATACATACAATTTTACATATAACATTTTGTTTATATTAAGTATAGCGTTAATACAAAACCACGACGTAATTTCCAGGTATTCCCATGCGAATGTTATGAAATCCCAAAATTTTAATTTATCTTCCAGACTAGGTTAACGTAAAGGTTATTCATATTCAATCTTCATAGCCAATGAACGTAGGTAATTAGTAAATTTCAAGGAATTCCAGTATAAGATTTCTATTTTTAGAAACGATCAAATCAGCTTGTGCTCATTATTCCATTAATTATAACTTACTTCAGCGACTCAAAATTGATCTTGGCCTTCGATATGATTTTACGCCAAGGCGACCTAAGTATAATCTTGTGCGATCTCCTAAAACAGCGTTTCCCAACCTTTTTCAGCCACGGACCCCTAGGAAATCAAGCACTGTTTTCACGGACCCACTTAATAAAACAAACAGCAAAAAAAATCAGATTAGGTATTTATTTTAGTTATTACAGATACAAAATAGGTACTTTTATAACTTATAACTGTTTACCGCGGACCTTCATACATATACTCGCGGACCCCAGGTTGGGAAACACTGTCCTAAAACAACAATAAAAAAACTCCAAAACTCTCAAAAATTTCATAAAAAAATCAACAGATCTCTGTTACTTGAAATCCATCACAAACGTACCAAAAGCTAGTTCACTATAAAACAAACCGCCCAAACAAACAGAAGCCATAAAACCTCACAGTTTTCGCAAACACATCCCCTCAAACAATAAGCACATTGTTCGTAATCAATATCTATAAATAACGAGGGGAATAATATAAGCAGTGAGGGTATTAAGCGGTCAAGTTGTCCTATTATTTCGGTATAAATTGATGGTGGTTTTATGGGAAGAATTATATACGGGAACAAATACGGAATGGACTTAATATGGGATACTATCTGAGAGTACACAGCTTAGCATCACAGCGTGTAGGTTTGCAATAAAAACGTTCTTTTTTGAAAAGTAATGTTGCTGGTTTTCGCAAACGTAACGATCGCAACAGAAATTTATAAAACTGTTTAGGTTTTTTTTTTATTATTGCGGTATTGATAGATTTAACAGACTTAAACTTTGTTCGGAATATTTCAGGAGAAGTTGGATTAGTTTGACTGAACATACATTTAATTGTAGTTGACCGTCAAAGGGATAACTTCATTTTGAATCAAAAGTGCCAATGAAAAATATTTACATGAGTGTTCAGTCTAATTAAGTAAGCTAACCTTCTGCTGTAATAATTTGGAAGAATTTATAACACACGTTGTATATAAGACCATTATAATATAAACAAACTTCAAAAACTCGACCCGTCCTCAAAGTTTTGTAAAGGAACCGAGCTGAAAACGCATTTTATTATTTATTTTGTGTTTAGGAATTGAGTAGGCGGTAGCAGTGGTCAGTATGGTGATTAATTTCATAATTTCAAACGCTGTTGTATAGATAAAATAGCATCTCTATTTTATCGACTTTTTAATATTATGGATTCATGAATCGTTTAATAAAACTAAGGTGCCTAGTCAAAAATCGACAGAATAAAACACTAAGGCCTTGTCGCGCCTCGAAGGGTACAAAGTCGAGTTTTTTTTGTATCCAATACACGCCTCTAGAGGCGCTGCCAACTTGCTCCAGTAGTTAAGGCATTTTGTACCAAAAACTGTGCATGTCCATTAATATAAAATTGAACGTCAAATACCTCCGTGACCACGCTGTATTACTAGATTTTTGTTTTAGAATACAGCTCTGAGTGTGTTTTATTGAAGTGTAACCACTGTTTTGTTCTGTGGTAGTGCTGTCCGCCAACAATTCCGGGGGATTACGGCCCGGATATTTCTTGAGATAAAAATAAAAGTAAACGTAACTTTGTTCGCTTGTTTGGGATTCGTCCGCCATGTTTTATATTTATTTTTGTTTTATTTATATCACGGAGAGCAAACTCTAGTTTGGTTTCAGTTTTTAACTTTTTTCTACGGGAGCCTAGCCTATCTGATGAAACAGTCAAGATTTTTTCAGAAATCAGAAATGTTTATTTGCTTGAATACAGTTAATAAGACGTTAAAGCAATAATGTCCAGTGATTGGGCTTGCATGCAGGCGTGCAAATGATTACAATTAAATTAATTACAATTCATTTAAATTACAAAATGTCATAATACTAAAATTTAAAAAAAAGTCAAATAATAATTCCTAAACAGAACTATACAACAAAAGAGAGAGAGAGAGAGAGAGAGAGAAAGAAAATTGTGCTTATTATTTTTAACACCTTTTAGTTTTCTCGGCATAGAAGAAGCGCTCCTATCGGTTAGCCATCCCAAAGATAAAATTTACATGCCCGTCGAACGTCCCGCGCGCCACAGTGGCGCGTAACTAACTGTTCATGATTTGCTAATTTTTGTTACTAGTTTCGAGCACCTTTTAACATATCGTAGATACTTAGAAAAAATTGCCCAAAAATGTCGTTGGCCGTGCAACGGGTTGAACACTTCAGGAACTTTAGACATTTATGAATGTAATCCAATTCTTCATGTATTGCGTTTGGATATTGGGGAATCGTTTACTCGACTAAGAAATTCCTTTACCACCCTAAGGTACATTGTTATATGGCTTAAAACGTCAAAGACTATTTTTACTTAACAGTCAATATAAGAATTAGCCTTATTGTTTATTTGTGATGTACTTTATGACAAGTGATAATTATGGAATAGTGGCATAATGGTATTCGGGTAAATAATAGAGAACCTTAGATTTAAAGAAAAAATTATAACCTAGTTTGAACAGCAAAGTATAATACACTGAAAAGTGAAAAAAAAACTCTAATTGATTGAACCATTAATAATCAGCAAGCATTACACAACATCATTAATAATATAATTAATTAACTTAGGTACAACTTTCACATCTAAAATATTATTGTAGATTTCAAAGAATAACTCATTATTGTTTGGATTTTCGCGAACCCGCACAAGGTTTTGTTTTTTCAAATTATACCCTTTTGAAATATTTAGCGACTGTAAGCAACTTTAATAAAAACCTTCTGAATAAAACACTCCTCAACTCGCTCGCGAACTCTATTACACCATAAAAATAGAGCCAACAAACTCTCAGTTATTCTCGAATTATACAAGTTAAAGCTCCTGGTAGACAGTAATCGCGAATCAAAGTAAAACATGGTCATCTGATAACTGGAGTTATGCGTTTATTACGTAGTAAAATGTTGCCCTAGAATAATGTGGCGTGCGGTGGGACGGGGTATAGGAGTTTCGGTAGAAAAATAACTGTGGGCCCTAGCTTCACTGTCCCTATATAACGCTTTTCAATTGTCCCACGTTGTGAACCTTTATGCAAAACAGTTCAGCTAAAAAAATAGTACAAACTTTCCTTCCAAAACGAGTCATATTCGGGGTGTCCATCGTTCATCGATAATATTATCGGGTAAGATTTGTTACTAGTTGTTATCTGCGACTCTGTCTGCGAAGAATAGGGGTAAAAAAATAGCCTATGACCTATTCTCAGGCCTGCCAAATTTATAGAGAAAAAATTTCATAAAAATCGGTCTACCTGTTTCAGAGGAGTTCTATAACAAACACCGTGACACGATATTTTTATATAATAGTAGATGTATTTTATGTTAAATTTGTGGTTAAGAAGGAATATAGAAAGTAAAATAGCTTGGCTATAATGTATTTTTTGGAGGCGCTGATTGCTGATACATTAAAAGAGTAAAAACAGCCATCTGCGGCCAATTTATGAATCAAAATTTTGATTTTGAGATAATTCCGTTCACATTTAATTTTAACGTGCACTTAAATTTTCTATTTTAATTAAAGAAAGATATAATTATTATGAGACCGTATGACATAAATAAAATGTCACATACCATTCCGCAATCTCGGCAACCGTCGAGATACATGTATTTACGAGGTTTTTCATCGTCCCCTTTTCTCGGTTCAATCTGGCAGAGGACGTTTGTTTTCCACATCGGCCAACCATCGTCCGGCTGATACGGCTGTAAATGGCTGCAAAACACAATGTTTGCGACAATCTAGTTTTGATGGCGCGCTGGTTTGGCAGGGTTGGCGCCGAAAAAAGACTTAATTTATGCATTTTTTTTTGCTTTTGTGTGGGTAATGTAGCTATTCTGCGTGTTGTATGGCAACACTGATGTGCAAATAGAAAAAGGCGAAAGGTTATTGCAAGTTGTTTTTAATCCTCGACACAAGAGAGTGTTATAAGTTTGACCGCTATGTGTGTGTGTGTGTGTGTGTGTGTGTGTGTGTGTGTGTGTGTGTGTGTGTCTGTCTGGCATCATAGCTCTTAAACGGGTGAACCGATTTGGATGCGGTTTTTTTATTGGAAAGCAGATTTCTTGGCGATGGTTCTAAGCAGATAGAAGCAGGTTGGTAGAGGGCATTAACATAGATGCGCTTTATCACTGCCTAATGTGATTATAACAGACTGAAGTGTACGATGTATGGGAAAGATTCGTCGCTAACTTCTAGACCAGTGATGGTGTAGGGGTAAGCACGCAGCACGGAACGCTGAGGACCTGGGTTCGATTCCCAGCATTGGTCTTTTTTCTGGGGTTTTTTCTGTGCATCTATATTTCAGTTTGTATTTAGTTTGAAATATATGGTTCTAAGATCATCATCAAAATCGGTTTAGCTGTTTCAAAGTTATCAGCTCTTTTGTTAGCTGCGGAAGGGATCTTAGACGCATAATGGGCATTTACTTTATGTTCGAACATACGTGTGACATAATTGCGTTGGGGGTTTATCAAATTTCTAATTTATAGTTATTTGTGATGGGTTTAGAGTTCAATGACGTGATGGAAAAGGCATTAATTATGTTTAGTCATTCTACATTGGTTGTACAAGTATGAAAGGGGTGCTAACTAGCTAACCAGGCGGGAATTGCTCTCAGCAATACTGATTTATTCGCTATATTACAAGCCCCACGTGGATAGCTGCAGCCATCACATTAACACGTGGCTAAAAATGTCACAACAGATTAATTCTACACAGTGTTTTTTTATTTATGTTAAATTCGACACTTTGCTCGGTACATTAACAGAAACTACCTGGTATATTGATTTTTGTTAAATTCGGTAAAAAAATCGCGGCATTTTCCGTTGAGATGAACACGATTATTGATGCAATACCAATGTTTACGATTATGACGTTAATGTGACACATAATAAAAGAAAAAGTGTGTAATGTCGAAGGAACTCTCCTCGATAATCTCCATGTAGCGAATAACTATGAATGGAAAACTCTTTACTAACAAAACTTAAAAGATAAATAATAGAACGTGATGAAGGACCTTTTAATCTGGTTCAGTCATTAAATTTAATTAACACAACATCTCTCTCTCTCTCTTATTGAATATCTCAAAAATAGTAAGAGATAAGCAGTGATCGGAATTTTGGGAGCTAAATTTTAACAAAACTTGCCAAGCGGGCATGAAACAGTGCTTACAGACATGAAAATATTAATAAACTACTGAAAATCTGAGATTTCGATGTAGAGTTAAATTGAACACTAATCTGCCAATAATATTCTTATTTTTCTTGGTTGTAAATTCTCCTTAATGTCAGCTTTACAAGTATAGCTCCCAAAATTCCGATCACTGGAGATAAGACACTAGGTTCTTCGAGAAATTAACTCTATTTGTCCTACATAATATTCCCTTATATACAGTTAAAAGAAATGAAAAAAAACACGGTGTACATTTTCTCTGTCTTATTTACTATTCAGGGTGTCCCAAAACTCAACGATAACCAGTTACCGGGCAAAAGCCCAAGTTCTAGAAAAAAAACCCAGCCCGCATTATGGTATAACAACATTGTCGGTCTCTATAATAATATATTTTGTGTAGATATGCGATCGGACTGTGCGGTCCGCACGGTTAGATCGCACGCACACGCAATTTATAGAGACCGACAATGTTGTTCATACACCACCCTCTCACAGAACACCGGCGTGAAGCAGCAGTACTTCTGCTGCGTTTCGTACGGTCAGTGAGAGCGCCGGGGGCCCAATACCTCTCCCCCTCCTCTATTCCCTTTCCTTTTTCCTCTCCCTTTTAGGGCCGACAACGCACTGGCATCGCGTAAAGTGCTGCGGGTGTCTATGGACAGTGGTGATCATTTAACATCAGGTGACCCACTAGTTCGTTTGTCTGGCCTCTCTAACATAAAAAATAAAAATAAAAAAAAATACATAATGCGGGCTGCGTTCAATCTGACCTGACCGCGACCGCAGAACGCATTCAGTGTGGCAAATCCTTAAACATGATCACTAGGCAAGCGTGCTCCATGCGTGCTGCATCCATTCGCTTTCCATCAGGCGTGACACCTTTGGCTTCTCGAAGACAATACATAGGCTTCCCAGCAACGTAATCAACCAGGTCTCATTGGCATTGCCAATAAAACTTGAAATGCAAAACGTCACCCGCCACGGCGCCGGCAGTAACGGATTTTATATTCCGGAAAATTGGCAAGTCATAATAATCCGCTGACTCATAAATAAGGATCGACGTTGGGCCACTCCAGGCTTTCTTTTTACGCTACATTTCACTCTTGCTCGGAAGGGTTGGGGGCAGGGTCGGAGCGGTCGCGAACGAGCGGGATGAAAAGGTTTTCGCGACGAGTGATTGAGTCTTTTAGTGGTACAAAGGGTTCATGCGGTTTTGATTGTAATTGCAAGCTTAGTCGTCCTAATAATCCTTCTAATATTTTAAATGCGAAATTTTATTTGTACGTGCGTGAATGTGTGAAACAGAACCAGAACCGGAAGCTTCAAACATAGTGATGCCAATCTTTGACACAAATTAAATAAATCCTTACTTAATTAATAAGTCTTACTTGTTATGAATGACAACCAGTAAAGAGCATTGCCATACCTAATTATTGTTGTTGGATAAAAAGGCTTTCTGCCAAGTTTTTGCGGCCCATTCTTCTTGAAAATGGTGGTGTTTCCAAAAGTGCAGATGAGGTCAAAGGTACTGAATCTCACTGGGTCAGTAACAGCTTATTCACTCTAGCCTTGAAGAGAGATGTTGTACCTACCTGAAAATTCAGACGGTGGGAACGAATTCGATTCACTAGCAATTCGTATTAAGAAAGATCAAGGGAACTGCTTCATGCTGGTAATCATCATCATTTCAGTTGTCTAACGTTCACTGCTGGACATAGGCCTCCCTCATTGACGCCCAATCATTACGGTTGGAAGCGACTGGCATCTACCCTGAACCTGCGGCCTTCACCAAATCGTCCGCCCATCTCGTTGGTGGACGTCCCACGCTGTGCTTGCCAGTCCGTGGTCTCCATTCGAGAACTTTTGGATCCCCAAATGGAGATGGAGGAATCAAATCATGTAACTTCTGCGCTCAGTCACCATAATGTATCCGGTAGACAAACATGCCAACTCCGACGTTCAAGGTTCTGAAGCCTGACATGTAAAAGAACCCTGTGCGGCCTATTACCTCTCCATTTCCTCAGTGCATGTCGTAAGAATCGACTAAATAAGGAAATTGGTTAAGATATATTCCTCTCGGAACGTTCTGTCTATTTCCCAAAACACCCGTTCCCAAAACGTCCGTTCCCGTCACCGCCTTTTCCCAAATAATCCATTTCCCGAAATAAGTGTTTCCCAAAATGTGCTTCTCCTAAAACACACGTTTGACTTGATATCCGTATCCCAAAAAGACCTAATCTCGAAATGACCGTTCCCGTCACTACCTTTTCCTAAATAATCCGTTTCCCAAAATGTGCTTCCAAATGATACGTTTGTCTTGATATCCGTTTCCCAAAACACCCGTTCCCAAACCATATATTCCTGTCACCACCTTCTTTTGGAAATACGGGTGTCATGAGAGAAGGATCTTTTGGCATACGGATGCTATGAGAACCGGGTGTTTTAACATACTGATGCGATTAGAAACGGGTCTATTGGCCTACGTTAATTTTAAGAAACTTTTATTTTGGAACGGATGTTTGGGAACGGGTGTTTTAGGAAACGGACAGAACGTTCCGAAAGGGATATATTGTAGGCGATAGGTTAGCACTTATTCCACTTTTACCTTTAAACCTAAAATTGCTAAAAGTACAAAAGGACACTTCCCCGCTAGTTCCCTGACAACATAGCCGAACCCAAACTTGTTATTTGGTTGCGCCGACTGCCGGAACATTTTATATGCTGTTTATATATGTTCCCGTTGTATTGCAATGACAACATATGTATAGACTTTTGCCTTCTCCCTGTTAGGGTAATTTATGGAATAAAGTATAAGTTTACCATACATTGGCATGTCCTATTAACTCCGTGAATGATATTGACAATATTTATTGTATGACAGCCAATTACGATGGTATTTGGTATTTGTGATGCTGTCAATGAAAGTTGACGAGATATTTTAGGGGCGCAGTTTATTAGATAATATTTGTAGGGGGAGTAATTGTGCTGTTACTTACTTCTTGAGTATCGAGAGTTTTGCAACGCATTAACTTTATGCGGCTTTTGTGAAAAAAAATCTTTTAAATAATTTATCGTTATAATAAAGATGAATGTCAGAATCTTAGAACATAAAACTATCATGAGACTCACTCATAGTGAAAAAAAAACCGACTTGGCCGGTGCGAGTCGGACTCGCGCACAAAGGGTTCCATATATATTTTTTTTTTTTTAATAATTTATTTTTTAAGTGAATATATAACTAAATATTCTGTGATGTTTAAAGCGTCTACCTGTTGCCATTATCAGTATCGAGAAAAAACGAGCAAAAAAAATCACGTTCGTTGTATGGGAGCCCCCTTAAATATTTAAATTTATTCTATTTTTTAGTATTTGTTGTAATAGCGGCGACTAAAATTTGAAGCGTCATTTATTGAAACTAAGAATACAAATATGAAGAAAAAATAACAATGAATAAAACTTATCTAACTTAGAACCTACCTAAGTAAAATTAACTAAATATGTACATGTCACTATAAAAATAAAAATTATAAAAAGAATACCCCGTCCAAAAGATCTGACTGTGGCAGGGTTCCCATGATGCTGGCCGAATTACCCCTTTGGACCGCAAGTGCGATCCGTTGGGATAAATATGCGCCAGCTCTTGGGTCCCCAGAGGTGTCGACCAACCGGGAAGAAAGGGCCTTCATAAATGACTTCATGTCGGCTGACCAAGGCCCTAAGGTCTCAACAGCAAGCGCTGCAAACTCGTAATCCTTTAATAAAGATGAGTACTTGCGGCGCTTGAGGAGTTGGGCCTGATCAGCCGCAGCGCCGGCTTGTGAGCTAGTTGCCTTGATGTGGGACAGAGCGAAAGTATCAACGCATGTAGCGTCCCACACCAGAGCCCTACCGAGCTTCCACGGCACCAGTGTGACCCCGTCTGGACGCTTGCCATCGTCCCTTGCCATGCCAGCCGGCTCTAAAGCTGAAGGCACTGACGCGGTGGCAAGCGACCGACGTACTAAGTCATTTATGGTACCATGACGGTACATACGGCCGGCGCTCCTAACACATGAAAGCCCATGTCGTCCCAGTTGATCCACGTTTTTGCCACAAGCGCAGATGTGAGGAATGCATAATCTGGCCCCAAGTCTTAGGGAAATTGCTATCCGCAAAGTACCTGGGTCCAGAATAGTTCCAATATTCCTCGATGGCAAGGCGTTCAGCCAATGGCCTGCCTCGGGTGTGGAAACAGCTAACAGGCGGGCGCGTTCCGAATCGTCCGGACAGTTTTCGAGAAGGGAAGCGTGAGTCGCGTTAAGGCGAGGGGTGTCCCAGGCCCGCTGGATCTTTTTAACGGTGGGGGTGTCCACACCAGGGCACGAGTCACACCAAGCTCTCTCGGCCTCCGCCAGGCAGGCTAACTTATCGACAGGTATTTGTGGTTTATTTAAAATAATACCGACGAGAGACAGCGAGCTGTAGGCGGAAGACAGGAAAGCTGGTAATGCCACACTGGATGATGAGCGAACACCCAAACCACCAAATCGAATGGGGAGAACCGCTTGAGACCACGAAAAAGTATTGAATGTAATGTTAAGAATTTTGGATAGAGTAAAATACATCATCTGTAAAAATAAAACAACTGTCTAGATATCACGTTTCATGAGATATAACCTGGTGACAGACGGACAGACGGACGGACGGATAGACGGACGGACGGGCGGACAGCGGAGCCTCAGTAATAGAGGTCTTTGGGTACGGAACCCTGAAAAAGGAGAAGTATTTTTCAATATCAGGATCGTAGCAGGTAGAAACAAATATAGTCTAGACTATAGTCTTTGCCTACTTCTTTTGATGGGAAGGAGGCGTGATTGTATCTAGGAATCGTTAAGTATGTCTTATGTACGCAGGTTAAAATTGTACACAAGTTTGTTTATTATAATGTAGAGACGTACTGACACGGCAAGCCAGGTAATACAGCGGTGAGTAAAGCCCTTAGTCCCTGGAGACCCGTTAGTGAAGTTTTAGCTTTTCAGCAGTGGATATCGTCGTTGACATGATATGTGCATTAACTGGAATTTATGGGAGTAAATGTTATTCAGAGATAGACCCGTTCAGTATTCTATCGTCAAAATAACTGTAGTGTAATATAAATTCATAATAATAATTTTGATATAATGGGCCTCCCCCATGGTACGCCAAACCAAGCTTAATCAGGTCGTCTTTTTAGATGCCTACGTACACCGCACCTTCCGGTCTTCAGACGCCACTCGAGAACTCTTTGGCCCCATCGGCCATCAGCTCTACCAATGATGTGCCCTGCCCACTGCCACTTGAGTCTGGCGATTCTTCACGCGGGCATAATATAAGACTTAAGAAATGGGTTCAGTTAGGTTTTGTAACGGTACCTCCCCCCCCCCCTGTTTAAAAATCCCCCGCTACCTAAAGCTATATATCCTACATCTATTGACGGCTGAAAACTGAATTAAATTGCAGAAATATTGAACTAAATTACCTATCTATCTTATTAAAACTATGTATCTAACTCTGAACCAAATAAATAAAGAATTTAAATACTGAAATCTATACGGCGTAGAAACCTAAGATTATTTATATTGGTCGTGATACGTGATATGGCCATGTGATCGTCTAGTACCTAAGAGAACCCTTCGTTGTGTCCGTGCCTAAGTAACCCTGGAACTTTTAGTGAAGAATAAAGATTGGACTACCTATAAATATTTATTATATAGCGGCTAGTAACTTTATGCTAATTTTATTTAGAGGAAATGGTTGGTATTGAATTGCATAAGAGAAGACAGTTATAGAGTTTTATCTATGTATTAGAGTGGGTAAGTAAGTCTTAAGATAGATTATAGCCTAGAAGAGTAAATCAGAAGTGTTTGGAGTAGATATTAGACAGAAATATGGTATTCTAACTTAATAATATTCTATCTATAATGGTAATGAAGATATATGGTTGCCCATATTTTGATTCAGGTTATAGGTAACTTAAGTAGTATTGAAGAAGAGGTAAAGATAGTTAAATGGAAGAGGTAATTTCAGATTTATAAAGTCATTGGTCAATAGTCTGTGTCATGTACTTGTAGGCAAGGAATTTTATATTGCGGCTATGTTTGAGAGCCCACTCCCCGCTCTCAAAGGTGGTCTTCGACTCCAAACTGGGACTCAAACCTCCCCCGCATGTACTCTGATGGAGCATACTACTTTTTCCTTGCAGGTAATTAGAATATAACATTATAACATTGTATAATAGAAGAGGGCAATCAAAGGGAATGTCAGTTATAGCCAGAGGCTGTCCCTGGGTCAATCCTGTGATCATAATACTCCTGCATTAGCAAACCAACTTCAGTGGTAATTGTAAACTTCTCTGGTTTATCATAATGACTAATGAGTAGCTACCGGGTCCCTTGGTACCGGTAAACCACTAACTTGCTTCAGCCTTAGTTTTAGTCAGAGTGACTTCCATTGTCAGTTTATAAAATAAGCATTTGGTATAACTTTTACCATCAAATTTAGTTGATATAACTAGCCACTACAGGACCAAATAACCCAAGGTTGCTTTACCAGGGACGACCACCGACTTCAAAGGAGATTCTACTTTTCAACAATTAAATGTTCATAGTGAGTTTGTTGAGTTTTATTTTGACTCACTAAATCGCAGCTACTAGGGTTTACTAGATAGGACATATGGATGAAAGGGAAACCCTGAAATCTTTCATCCGTCGGAAAGTCTAGAGCGTCATAGTCAAAGTCAGTCAATGCCTCAGGCATTAGTAGTTATGTCATCAAATGTAGCCCTTTCCCACAACACAAAATAGCACAATGAAGAACTGCCATGTTTAGGTAGTAATATTAAATAAGTCAGGCGGCATAGCAATGCCCCCCAACATCAATTAGCATGATGAAGAACAGCAGATAATAATTGGTTAATGATAATAATATTAAGTAAGTCAGATGGCATATCTCAGCCCTCCAACCCATTATAATATAATGCAGAACAGAAGATAGTTAATGGTAATATTATTAAGAGAGTCAGATGGCATATCACAGCCCTCCAACATATTATGGTTTAATGAAGAACAGAAGGTAGTTAATGGTAATAATACCTATCCCTGATAAACCTATCCTAGCAGCTAAACTATCCATCTATTCTACACGAAATTGGCAAGCTAGGAATCCGGATTCCACATTTACAACTATCGCGGGGCCCCTCTCCAACTGATAAGAGAGGGCCTATCCTAAACTAATGCCTACGTTGAGCGGGTTGACTCGAGTCCTACTTTCTATACCCGTGTGCTTCTGGTATCCATCTGAGGGGATTGGGATAGATGAATACCAGAGTGTAATATATATATAAATAGATAAGCGGACTAGGTAGATGATGAGGTTGAAACACCGGTTATGGCGCTCCAAACCCTTCAACACCCAGGGAGAACTTGGGTCCGACTCTTGAGTTATAATACAGACCCCCACCCTTCTCCAAGGAGTGGTACCCTAGCCTTAAACGCCTCCGAGATGGGCTAAACTGTCAGTTGGCACCGTTAGGTGACCCATTTATCCCTTCTCAGAGGTCAGCTCTTACTTAGCTGAAGTCTAGATCAGTTCTCCAATATACTAATATAACACTCCCACACAGCAAACCCCCCCAGACCCCGCTAAACTCCAACTTAGCTACCAAATATCCATGTAATCTCCCAACAGTGAGTATACTATAACCATGTTTGGCGATAGATACCCAGAGCCAGGCAATCACACAGAAAAACCCCCCATTTAATTAACACAAGAAATAAATCAACACATAATAAAGGTAAAACACAGCAAAGCCACAATAAAAAATGAGAAAGTAATAACCCAAGGAGAACCTTACCAGACCCGTAGTCAAAATGCGAAAAAGTCCCTTCTACTCTGCGCAGTCCCTTTTATACCCTTGCCTCGACGATACCCACCGAAACACACTTTATCACAGTATAATAATGATCAGTAGGGTGTCTCGGCAGCGACCTTAATTCTACCCACCTACGCGACCTCGGCACACAACCTCGCGATAGAGCGCCACTCTTCAGTTATGTTTTGATAATGTCACATAATTATCATCATCATAATTTTTAACACTTAATTAAGATTAGAAGTTGAGATTTGTAATAGCGATATGATATATATATAAATGTTCCACTGAATCTATTGCACGCGCATAACTTTCGATCGACTGCACCAAATTCGATTATCTCCACAAACCGTATTGTACTTTTGAACGGTTTTATTCAGTTTCATAGCTACGTATATTTGCCACCTACGAATTAGCTACGGAGAAGTATTTGCACCTCTTCGGCTGGGATGCGCGAGGTTTCATTGTTAAAAATTCACATTCTGCTAAATAACTTCATTAAATATGTTTTTACATGTCTCGATTCAAATTAAGGCCGACATTGAAACGAGCCACAATACCAATAAAAAGGTTACACTACCAATCTGTAGCATATCAATTACCTCCGTACGTAATAAATGTGCGGTCCCGTGCTGATCGAACGTACTATGCTAGCCGAGCTATGCTAAGATTTCGTGGCTCATAGTTACTTTTCGCGTTCCGGCCGTTTGTATGAAAATACTCTACTGATCATTCACTACACTGTGCCCTAGATCCATCGGCATGAAAACAACTTGAGAACCCCGTATCTCACGCGCAGTCTACCCGCTAGTCAGTATTGTTGGCACAGAATTCATTTCTAAATCCCCAGGGTCTTTATGTCGTTCGCATAAAGTGCAGTATTGCTTAACCCGACTCGCAGGTAATTTGGTCAGCCCGTGCATCGTGTTCTTATTTGAACATTTTAGCAATTAAAATATTTTAACATCATCATCATCATCTCAGCCGAGACCCACCCAATACTGAACATAGGCAAAAACTGAGTTCGTTTACATGAAACTGGCTGTACCAGCATGTAAAAAAGGACTGTTGAATTCAGATCCGATTAATACATATAGGTGAATTTAAATAACCCAACGAATCCTAAGGTAATAGCTTGGGTCCTTACCAAGGTACATAAGAATACCAATTAAATATCCCAACGAATTATAAGGTAATAGCTTCGGTCCTTACCAAGGTACATATGAATACATTAATACATATAATTAATGTTTTTCCCTCTTAGACCATTTTACGGGCCTGAAAATATTATATAAACATATATTTGTGAATGAGACGGTTTTCAGAATCTGAACCGTCACATCGCCTCCCAATGTTTGCGCAAGTGAGGATCCGTTAAACTGGAGAAAACATTTAAACCAATATTCACAAATATATTGATCTAAACATCAACACCCAAAATTTATTAGCAGTTTCCCCAAGAGTGAGGCTTGTGACGTGGTGTGTACTTTAAACCCAAAGATAATGATCAGAGTAAGAAGGTCGTCTTATAACTTCTAACTTACTAATTATGGATATTTATCACATCTCCAGGTAGGTTCTAGATAGAGGAACTGGTTGTGAAGCAGTCAGCCCTAGTAGCATTACATCGGCCCTTCCACCCCAGTCTTGCCCCTGCCTGTCGACCAGAAATGGAACTGCCAATGTAACCCCTTCCAAAACCGGATTAGCTTTCCACTCAGCAAATCGTCCCTGTGGTCATAACATACCCATTAATCAAAAGTCCAGCCAAAGACGTTCACTTAATACAAAAACCATTAGCCTTTCGGTGTGGGTACAGTGTGCTCGAAGTAAGCATCGGCTCCCTAGCACTTGCTTTGAAGCCCTACATGTAGAGTAACGATTTCCTGGCACCAGCCTCAACGCTGATGTCGATCTCGACTTAACCTATCACCATTTGCGCAAGAAAATCATTTGGTGAGTGCTGTATCAAGGGTTGACTGCCAATAAACCATCCTTGTCATCCACAGAACTACTGAACTGTTATAGCCCTTCACACTAGATTTTTTTTTTTTCATTAAAACAAACTTGCACATTCACCTGCATCCTTCCTCATTCACTCCCTCAATCACTTCTTTCACCCACCTCATAACAGTCCAGTAGTTTCAACAGGAACCAAAGACGTTACTAATACCTTTTAATTAAAAGGAGAAAGTTAGGTAAATATCTTGAAGTTAAGAAAGAACAATCTCCCCACTTCCGCAAACCAAGTAACTACCGTCGTGGAACTAGAACGGCACATCGCGGTCAGTAAGCGCTTCAGTGCCAATACTTGTCAAAACTTAATACTAGGCCCTACAATTGCTTCCGTAAGTGAGAAAATCCCAACCAGGCGAAACCGATCAAATAATGATAAACGAGCTTATAACCTTATCCTCTTAATTTATTAGCACTTTCCCCAAAAGTGAAATTGTGATGTAGTGTGTATTTATACCGAAGGATAACGACCAAAGCACGAAGGACCATTTTCCCACCTTCGACTCATTAATAATGAATATCCATTGGGCCATGAGGTAGTTTCAGATAGAGGAACTGGTTGTGAAGCAGTCAGCTCTAGTAGCATTACATCGGCCCTTCCACCCCCAGTCTTGCTCCTGCCTGTCGACCAGAAATGGAACTGCCAATGCAACCTCTTCCAAAACCGGAGTTAGCTTAGCTGTCCTTTATAACCGGGTCGTGGAGCACCCTTTGGCACCCCACAACCCTCAATGGGGCAATAGACATCCAATAAAAATCAATCTAGCCGAAAAACAAACCCTCAATACAAAAGTCATTAGGCTTTCGGAGATTGTGTAGTGTGTTTGTCCCTAACGTTTCCATTGGGTGTAGAGTAATGACTCTCTGGCGCCAGCTTCAAGCTGATGTCGATTTCGACTTAACCTATCACCATTTGCGCAAGAAAATCATCTGAAGAGTGCTGTATTATGGGTTGAGTGCCAATAAACCATCCTTGTTATCCACAGAATTTCTGAATTGTTATAGCCCCTCATACTATAACAGTGGTTCTTATTCCTTTTAGCTGGCGACCCAAAATACAAATATATTTGAAGCTTCGTGACCATAAAGTTAAATATTATAAAAAACATATTTTCCTTATTCAAGTGAAAGTTATCTTTAAATTAGTTATTATAATATTCGCGACCCATCTCATATCGCCCGTGATTTAAATTTAGGTCGAGACTCAAGGTTAAGAAACGCTGTACCTACTAGAACGACAAGTCCTACTCTTTCCACTTTTTTTCTTATTTTAGCAACTATCAAGTCACACATCTACCCTTGTCCTTCCTCAATCTCTATTTCATTCATGCTATAACAATCCACCAATTCAGACAGGATACTCAGATGTGAGCAATAAATAAAATAAATTTAAAGTAAAAGGAATACTTAAACTCTCTCACTTCCGATAAACAATAACCTACTGTAATTTTGAAAACTAGCTTCCCTATAATTATTTTTAATCCAATATATACCTACAATGTTTATTGAGTTTTACCCTATATTAATTTAGTATTACTCGTAGACCAAATCCTAACCTTACTCATTCATTGTAAATAAAAGGAACGAGGAACTAATTTTACCTAGGTATTAAAACTAGTTTTACTTTTGAGCTTAAGAAACGTAGATTTAAAATATTGAAAAGTTCCCAAAATTATAATTACCTACTTACTCAGATATAATAAGGTACTTAGTACATTAAAAAGAAACTTAACATTAGGTAACTACTAAATTTTTGCTGTAAATTTAACTAATTAGTAACTCCTTCACTAAGCAAAAACACTATATCTTCAGATTCCAGCTACTATCCACTTAAAGCAACAACTTTTATTACGTATAAAGTTACTAAAAATAGGGAAACATTTTAACTTGGTTGCTAACCGGCCTACCTAAAACCTTTTCAACCTTAAAACGCCTAAAGAACCCTTCCCGCAGACCTCTAAAATTTCGGGTAGATGAACAACCGTGATGAGACTACCCCGCCTTTTTACTAACCAAATGCACTTGTGACAATTCAAGCTAACTTTAAGTATCTAAAATGATTGTCCTTACACCTAATGAGTGTCTTAAATCGTTAACCAAGTTGACGTTACTTGTAACTACACGACACGAGTACCCATACCAACATCAACCAGTTGTGGAATCAATATAAAATCGAATCAAAAACCAAGCGAAACTAATCGAACCTAATTAATCACGCTAAATAAGAACCTTTCCATCGTGAAGAAACCTGCACAACTACCAAAGTCATTTCATTACGACATCTCACGCTGGGAGGAAGCCTATGTCACTCAAACTAACATAACTAATCGAACCTAATTAAGTACGCTAAATAAGAACCTATCCATCGTGACGAAACCTGCACATCTACCAAAGTCATTTCATTACGACATCTCACGCTGGGAGGAAGCCTATGCCACTCAAAATAACGTAACTAATCGAACCTAGTTAAGTACGCTAAATAAGAACCTATCCATCATGAGGAAACCTGCTCCACTTCCAAAGTTATTTCAGTACGACATCTCATGCTGGAAGGAAGCCTGTGTCACTCAAATTTTGCAAAGCCCGGAGTTTAGGAAAACATGGCTAGATATTGGACTTCGCGCCAAATCTACCTACATAAACCCTTTCGACGCCAACGACATATCACCTCCGCGGGTTCCACGCCAACGACCTATATATCATTCATGGCGTGCAGAGCGATATCTACCTATATTAAACTGTTCTATCCTATCAATCTATATACGTGTGCCTTGTGTAAAATTTTACACTTGCACGTACTATATGATAAATGCATAAATTATAAATGACTAGCCTTCTGTTCGCATCTTCGCCCGCGATAAATTAATTTTTCCCGTACAAAATGGTACCCCTCCCGCGGCAAAAGTACCCCATGTCACTCAGTGATAATGTCGCCCTCTAACGGCCAAAATAACTTTTGAAATCGGTCCAGCAGTTTTTAAGTTTATTCGTTACATACAAAAATACAAATCTCTCCTCTTTATATTATTCCTGAAGTTATAAACGGTATAAAATGCAGCCAAAAACCCAGAAACAGGAACAGACCACCACGGTAATCTAACGGCTATCAACACGGCTCCCTCTATTACATCAGACTACTCTGAACTTGGCCATAACAAAAAGCACTGAAGTTTCTATAAAACTAAAGATCAACTTTACATGATACTGGATATTTCATACTAAACCGAATAAATGAAGAACACTGTACCTACCCGAGAAACCTCTACAACTAAAACAATCCTCGATCAAATTAGCTCTAATATCAAGAATAATATAATAAGTTCAATTTATCAATAATAAATTCAAATTTATCTGACCACAACAAACGTATTTAGAAGCTCTCCATTGTTATATAAAAAGGTATTTAAACACCACATCTTAAAGCGATTACTGGTCTATCGAAATAAACTCCACCGCTGACATCCACATTCCCATAGTAATTTCAAATTGCTATCGCCATAGTGATACTTAATAGGTCCCTCGAAATCCCAACGCAAGACGGGTGATATCAACCGCATGTAGCTCCCTACCCTCATTGTGATAAAATTTACTGTTGGTTTCTACCTATTTTGTTTTTAAACTTATTGCTAATATTATTACCTAAGCATACCGAGTTAATGTTAATATTATAAAATGTTTAATTAGTTAATGTTATTTAAATAGTCCTCTGCATGCTACTGTGTCATCTAACTGCGTAAATTGTATTCCTGAACGCCAAGTGAATTTTATTCTTTTTATTGGGAACTAATGTCTTTAACCATAAGCCATCTATTCCGAACACAAAAGGATTGCGAAAATACGATACCGCAACTTTGAAGTGCAATCTTGCCATCTTCCCTCACACTTATTAAATCTCATACTCCCTATTAAAAATATCCCGTTATAAATAACATTATACCTAAGCTTATTGGTTACCTCGTAAGTTATGTAACTAATCTCCGCTATAATTACTATCTTCATTTAGTGTGAACATCACAATACAATACAACACAAATATCCCTTATTGAACACCAAAAATAGGACAGTGACATAACAAAAATAAAACCGGCTAAGAGCGTGTCGGACACGCCCAGGACAGACTTCCGTAACGAGGTTGCGACGTGACGGTTTATATCAACCAATTATTTTTCTAAGGGCCCTGCATCTTGTACGGAACCTCCCAAGTAGGTACACTTATAGATCAGGTCGCTACCCACTTCCAAAACACCAACAATTCTCAAGCTAACCTAGCCGTTGTAGATACAGATTTTATTTCATCACCTAAAACACCACATAACATCATTGCAAAAATACGCCTCCCAGTACTAAAAGTCTCTGCACCACGCCGCGAGCGGACGGACGGACAGACAGTGGACAACGGACTAACAAACTGCTAAAGGCAACTTCTTCCAGACAACCTACCGCTTCGTATTTTGGTATTATGTGACCTCGTATCTCGATCTGTAGTAGTAATACCTAAGATCTAATAAAACCCAGCAACCGATAGTCTAACTACCTACATAAAACATTCTTTGATCTACGTAATCAGAATAATTGAATCACAAAAGTTTTAAGTAACGAAGACATTTAGTGGGAAGCCTAACATGGTTTGGCTTAACGAATCTATAATAACCAGACTTTTCTGCCTATCTACCAACATACATACATTGTGCGCGTTTGGCAGCCGCCGCAACGAGTGACTCCCTGAAGAAGGACCACTGACCAGCCCGAAACATGTAGAGTCAAATTCCGTTCAAGACGCGAGTGATCCGTTTATTTTCACTACATACACACATACCTACCTACATACTTATATATCCACCCACCTACCTACCCATCTACCTACCCATCTACCTACCTAAACTATGCATCTGATTATTTCCCTCCATTATTAATTACAAAACTATTTACTATACAATAAACCATTTTGCTACGTATTATATTTCTGTAAAGACGCCGTGGCGGTCTAATGATTCGACCGATTCTCCCAAGCATAGGCCTATGGGTGCAAATCCGGACTTGCACTCGGAATCGTTCGAACGTCACGCGCAAAATTACCCTTTAATCTACCCCGAGCCCATGGCAAAGGCAAACATCGTGAAAAAACCCGCACACACCCGCGAAGATACCCAACGACGCGCGTCAAGCTTCCTACCCGCACCCAGGCCGCACAAAAACTATGGCCCATCCTCACTCTCTCGGTAAAGAGGCCCGCGAGCCGCAACGGAACGAATACAGGCTGCGACGATAATGATGATTATTCGCGTCCTACCACCCACATTAATTGTAACCGTACTAACACTACCTACCTTAGTAGACAAATACTCGTCACGACAAAAAAAATGGTATTTTTTCCTTTGAATATACGCCTCCCTATCTGTACAACTTTTTGTATTTGACTAAACTATACATACACAACGACAAAATAAAGTAGGTATTATAATTTTGAATGTACGCCTCCCTAACGGTACAACCTTTTTTATTTGTATTGTATGCATACACACCCCGAATATTTCCAATACATTAAACTCTCGAAGTCACGGTATCTGTTATCTCTTTCTCGAAACAACCAATTCTTAAGAAATTCCCTCTAAGTAAATTTATCAGACCCGTGTACAGGCCACTGGTTACCCTTCATACCCTACAAATCACAGATTTATAAAACTACTAATCTAATCATTTCCCAAGTCCCTCTACTTAATTCAAAAGTACGTCTAGCACACCGGCGATTAAAACTACTTAAACAACAAAATGAAAAATTACCTACAGAAAAACTATCCATTCTGTAGATTTATACTTCTTAATTATTAAGAGTTGTTAGTGCCAACATAAATCCCTAAATCGTGTCACTTGACCACCCAAGTATTTTTTTTTTTTTTTTTTAATTTTTTTTATTATTAACGAACGTAGACAAATTGAGACTGTCGCAATAGAAAAACTATACCTTCTAGGCTAAAAAAGATCACTATGACGCGTTATACTATTATAAGCTAAGTAAAGTAATTTTAAATTAATTAAAAGCTAAAAAAGAACATATATATTTTTTTTTAAGTGGGTCAATCTAAGTATTTTTTATTTAGGAAGGTAAGCGTAAGCATGATTGAAATCAATGGATCAGCTAGACTATGAAGAATACCTTTTACGCTAAAAGGTTAGTATAACTGGAGTTTTATACGCATAAATCAAGCTAACCGACTTCAATATCATAGAAAACGAATAACCTATTATAATTGGAATTAAATCTCAACAAACACAATATTCGTATTAATAATGGGAAAACGCTCAAACTTCACAATCGTACTCGGTTGTATGGACGCCAACCCTTTGCCTCACCTTTTCGTCTAAAGAATATTAAAAACCAAGCACCGTCACTATTGACTGGTTGGTTGGTTGCGCTGATCGTCAATTATCGTTCGACCGACATGGATTTTATTATTTCAAGTCAGTTTTAATATTAATAAGTCGTTTAGTCAACTTTAAGCTTAAAATGGTCGCCTACCTAATGGCTAAGGTACCCACATCAGAAGTGATAATTATCCAAAAGGTACAGTGCGTGAACGAAAGTAGTTGATAAAAACCAAGTGGAAGAACTAAGTGCTACGTAATTAATCAAACAACCATGTTTAAACGAACTCGCAATAACCGAACTACCTATGTGTGAACAAGCGGCGCATTATGTGAATAGAAGGTGGAAACAGTGACTGAGCGTAATTATTAACGGCATTACCTACAAATGGACAAAAGAAGTGTAATAAACAGTGTTTCAAGTTCTAGTTTAAAGCAAACATGTAAAAAAAAATGATTAAAACCCTATATTTTATTAATGTTCTTTTTTAATTTATCTACGTACCTATCTAATTACCGCAACCAATACTAAGTTATGACTAAACCAATCTTTATTTTCACTTATCCGTTTCACCGCAACACTGTGGCCCAAAAATTGTGCTATAAAGGACAATTGTTGGACCAAACCCTGCCTATCTATATACCAAGACAAATTCTAGAAAAAGTTCATAAATTATATCTATCTTATGGTGGAACGTTATAACTACAGTTGAGCTAACTATGAACTAACAAGTTATGAACCTATTTATCACTATACAAGTTAAACAGATCTATCTTGAAAATAATGATTAAGCTATGCTCGAATCCTGGACACGGCTACTCACTGTAACGGAACCTCCCCCCCCCCCTCTTTAAAAATCCCCCGCTACCTAAAGCTATATATCCTGCATCTATAGACGGCTGAAAACTGAATTAAACTGAATTAAATTGCTGAAATATTGAACTAAATTACCTATCTATCTTATTAAAACTATGTATCTAACTCTGAACCAAATAAATAAAGAATTTATATACTGAAATCTATACGGCGTAGAAACCTAAGATTATTTCTATTGGTCGTGATACGTGATATGGCCATGTGATCGTCTAGTACCTAAGAGAACCCTTCGTTGTGTCCGTGCCTAAGTAACCCTGGAACTTTTAGTGAAGAATAAAGATTGGACTACCTATAAATATTTATTATATAGCGGCTAGTAACTTTATGCTAATTTTATTTAGAGGAAATGGTTGGTATTGAATTGCATAAGAGAAGACAGTTATAGAGTTTTATCTATGTATTAGAGTGGGTAAGTAAGTCTTAAGATAGATTATAGCCTAGAGGAGTAAATCAGAAGTGTTTGGAGTAGATATTAGGCAGAAATATGGTATTCTAACTTAATAATATTCTATCTATAATGGTAATGAAGATATATGGTTGCCCATATTTTGATTCAGGTTATAGGTAACTTAAGTAGTATTGAAGAAGAGGTAAAGATAGTTAAATGGAAGAGGTGATTTCAGATTTATAAAGTAATTGGTCAAGGCAAGTAAGTTGTAGGCAAGGAATTTTATATTGCGGCTATGTTTGAGAGCCCACTCCCCGCTCTCAAAGGTGGTCTTCGACTCCAAACTGGGACTCAAACCTCCCCCGCATGTACTCTGATGGAGCATACTACTTTTTCCTTGCAGGTAATTAGAATATAACATTATAACATTGTATAATAGAAGAGGGCAATCAAAGGGAATGTCAGTTATAGCCAGAGGCTGTCCCTGGGTCAATCCTGTGATCATAATACTCCTGCATTAGCAAACCAACTTCAGTGGTAATTGTAAACTTCTCTGGTTTATCATAATGACTAATGAGTAGCTACCGGGTCCCTTGGTACCGGTAAACCACTAACTTGCTTCAGCCTTAGTTTTAGTCAGAGTGACTTCCATTGTCAGTTTATAAAATAAGCATTTGGTATAACTTTTACCATCAAATTTAGTTGATATAACTAGCCACTACAGGACCAAATAACCCAAGGTTGCTTTACCAGGGACGACCACCGACTTCAAAGGAGATTCTACTTTTCAACAATTAAATGTTCATAGTGAGTTTGTTGAGTTTTATTTTGACTCACTAAATCGCAGCTACTAGGGTTTACTAGATAGGACATATGGATGAAAGGGAAACCCTGAAATCTTTCATCCGTCGGAAAGTCTAGAGCGTCATAGTCAAAGTCAGTCAATGCCTCAGGCATTAGTAGTTATGTCATCAAATGTAGCCCTTTCCCACAACACAAAATAGCACAATGAAGAACTGCCATGTTTAGGTAGTAATATTAAATAAGTCAGGCGGCATAGCAATGCCCCCCAACATCAATTAGCATGATGAGAACAGCAGATAATAATTGGTTAATGGTAATAATATTAAGTAAGTCAGATGGCATATCTCAGCCCTCCAACCCATTATAATATAATGCAGAACAGAAGATAGTTAATGGTAATATTATTAAGAGAGTCAGATGGCATATCACAGCCCTCCAACATATTATGGTTTAATGAAGAACAGAAGGTAGTTAATGGTAATAATACCTATCCCTGATAAACCTATCCTAGCAGCTAAACTATCCATCTATTCTACACGAAATTGGCAAGCTAGGAATCCGGATTCCACATTTACAACTATCGCGGGGCCCCTCTCCAACTGATAAGAGAGGGCCTATCCTAAACTAATGCCTACGTTGAGCGGGTTGACTCGAGTCCTACTTTCTATACCCGTGTGCTTCTGGTATCCATCTGAGGGGATTGGGATAGATGAATACCAGAGTGTAATATATATATAAATAGATAAGCGGACTAGGTAGATGATGAGGTTGAAACACCGGTTATGGCGCTCCAAACCCTTCAACACCCAGGGAGAACTTGGGTCCGACTCTTGAGTTATAATACAGACCCCCACCCTTCTCCAAGGAGTGGTACCCTAGCCTTAAACGCCTCCGAGATGGGCTAAACTGTCAGTTGGCACCGTTAGGTGACCCATTTATCCCTTCTCAGAGGTCAGCTCTTACTTAGCTGAAGTCTAGATCAGTTCTCCAATATACTAATATAACACTCCCACACAGCAAACCCCCCCAGACCCCGCTAAACTCCAACTTAGCTACCAAATATCCATGTAATCTCCCAACAGTGAGTATACTATAACCATGTTTGGCGATAGATACCCAGAGCCAGGCAATCACACAGAAAAACCCCCCATTTAATTAACACAAGAAATAAATCAACACATAATAAAGGTAAAACACAGCAAAGCCACAATAAAAAATGAGAAAGTAATAACCCAAGGAGAACCTTACCAGACCCGTAGTCAAAATGCGAAAAAGTCCCTTCTACTCTGCGCAGTCCCTTTTATACCCTTGCCTCGACGATACCCACCGAAACACACTTTATCACAGTATAATAATGATCAGTAGGGTGTCTCGGCAGCGACCTTAATTCTACCCACCTACGCGACCTCGGCACACAACCTCGCGATAGAGCGCCACTCTTCAGTTATGTTTTGATAATGTCACATAATTATCATCATCATAATTTTTAACACTTAATTAAGATTAGAAGTTGAGATTTGTAATAGCGATATGATATATATATAAATGTTCCACTGAATCTATTGCACGCGCATAACTTTCGATCGACTGCACCAAATTCGATTATCTCCACAAACCGTATTGTACTTTTGAACGGTTTTATTCAGTTTCATAGCTACGTATATTTGCCACCTACGAATTAGCTACGGAGAAGTATTTGCACCTCTTCGGCTGGGATGCGCGAGGTTTCATTGTTAAAAATTCACATTCTGCTAAATAACTTCATTAAATATGTTTTTACATGTCTCGATTCAAATTAAGGCCGACATTGAAACGAGCCACAATACCAATAAAAAGGTTACACTACCAATCTGTAGCATATCAATTACCTCCGTACGTAATAAATGTGCGGTCCCGTGCTGATCGAACGTACTATGCTAGCCGAGCTATGCTAAGATTTCGTGGCTCATAGTTACTTTTCGCGTTCCGGCCGTTTGTATGAAAATACTCTACTGATCATTCACTACACTGTGCCCTAGATCCATCGGCATGAAAACAACTTGAGAACCCCGTATCTCACGCGCAGTCTACCCGCTAGTCAGTATTGTTGGCACAGAATTCATTTCTAAATCCCCAGGGTCTTTATGTCGTTCGCATAAAGTGCAGTATTGCTTAACCCGACTCGCAGGTAATTTGGTCAGCCCGTGCATCGTGTTCTTATTTGAACATTTTAGCAATTAAAATATTTTAACATCATCATCATCATCTCAGCCGAGACCCACCCAATACTGAACATAGGCAAAAACTGAGTTCGTTTACATGAAACTGGCTGTACCAGCATGTAAAAAAGGACTGTTGAATTCAGATCCGATTAATACATATAGGTGAATTTAAATAACCCAACGAATCCTAAGGTAATAGCTTGGGTCCTTACCAAGGTACATAAGAATACCAATTAAATATCCCAACGAATTATAAGGTAATAGCTTCGGTCCTTACCAAGGTACATATGAATACATTAATACATATAATTAATGTTTTTCCCTCTTAGACCATTTTACGGGCCTGAAAATATTATATAAACATATATTTGTGAATGAGACGGTTTTCAGAATCTGAACCGTCACAGTTTGTAGTACATTTACTACGCGAAACGGAAGCTCTCAGGATGAGAGGGTTTGGCTTCACACACACCAATAAATTGCTTTGCAAGTGTGTACTGTATGTAAAGCTCGCGGTTTTCATATGTAATTTATCGCATATAAATTCTGAAACACTTAGTGCTGCGAACCCGGTATTTGAACCCACGTTCCTCCACTTGAGAAGTCATAGGTCAAACAGTCATAGGTTTTAGGCTTTACAGCTGTTTATCATTCATTTTGATATTTTTTAAACTCCGCCTTTGTCACACTTATTACTATGAAAATCTCAATCAGGTACTTCGTGAATCACAATTCGCTAGATCCCTCCACCCTAAAAGTGCAACGTAATTTATTGCTAGCCAAAATCATTATCATCATCATTTCAGCCGAAAGACGTCCACTGCTGAACATAGGCCTCCCCCAAGGCTCGCCAAACAGATCGGTCCCGTGCCATCCGCATCCAACGCACCCGTGCATCCGGAAGACGCAAACAAATTTATTAACAGTCAATTGACCGAAAAAAAAACATCACAGCATCTCCGTCCTATTCAATTAGCCAAAACACGCCAATTTAATTCCCCGCCCATTGTCGCTGCCATAAAATTAGCAGCGAAACAAATAAATAAAGGCTAGTTCGCACAATAATCAGCAGCGAACTAATCCCCGGCCGAATGGCCGAAAACACCGTTATCGGACCCATAAGGCCACTAAGGAAGTAATTCGGCGAAACAGAGGGCCCATAACGACTGGCCAATCGGCGAGATATGCGATCGGTCCGTGAGATAGCAGTAGTTTCGGGATAGAATTATAAAAGTTCTACCGCAATGATGTTAGTTTTTTTGTTGAAAGGCTTCATGAGAGGGTTGTGGTTGGAAGGTAAGAGCGAGTCGGTTTTGGGCGTCGTCGAGGGTTTCTCTTTTTCAACCTTTTTCTACCCACTGTTGAGTATAGGTCTCTTCCAATTTTTCCCATGCTTTTTTTGCTTTTGTCGAGGGTTTACTGTCATTAAGGATGTCCCAAATCTTGATTTCAACCTTGTACCAGACGAGAAATAAAGTTACGAGGGCAGGTCCAAAAGTCTCCGGCCTAACAAAGAAAAGAAGTACATATTCTTAAAAAACCTATTTTATTTTTCGATATAGTCTTCCTCTATTTCAATTCAATCTGAAAAGTGCATTGAAATAGAGGGAGACTATATCGAAAAATAAAAGAAGTTTTGTGAATATATGTACCTACTTCTTTTCTTTGTTAGGCCGGAAACTTGTGGACCTGCCCTAGTATACTAACTAGAAAAAAATAAAAAAACCATCCATGTTACTTATTCAAGCAATAATAGGGTCAAAAAACATATCGCTTTAAGTACTAGAGCATTTTAAAAAGTTGTGGTGGTCTAGCGGTTTGACCTATGACCTCTCAGCAGAGGGTCGTGGGTTCAAATCCCGGCACGTACCTCTGAGTTTTTCGGAATTTATGTGCGAAATTACATTTGAAATTTACCATGAGCTTTACGGTGAAGGAAAACATCGTGAAGAAACCTGCATACACCTGTTTTATGTAAAAAAAATGTTTTTTTAATTATACATTGGTTGATCGATATCAATACTTCTGGAATGAATTATTTAGTACCAGAAAAGTAAGGTATGCGATATCGTATTTATCGTATTCGATTATTCAAAACATCTTTGACAACTCTACAACTTTACTCGACAAATGTAGATTGACGTGCCAACAAGCGTGCCAATATCCTGGCTGCCAGAACCAAAGCGTAAACAAAACATTTTTTTATTTAAAGAAATTGCTTTCACGTTACTTTCACGGCTCGAGATAACTTTTATTACGAGAGGGAATAGATACCGCGAATAGAATAGTCCTTCTGCCGAACTTATAGTGTTACCATCTGACTGCATTCACTTAACTTTATATTTTTTTTCTCCATGCCTCTGTTACATAAATGTGACAGCAAGTAATAATGAGAATTAGGTCCTAATGTCATGACCAAAAACATACGTAGACTGCTAAAATAATTACACTTCCTTTTGGTCAGTGCCGGCGTTACGACCACTGATACCCCGGGCAAGAATATTGTGGCGCCCACTTAAGGAAAACAAAATCGAGTGCCAGTTTGGCGGGGGAAGCATCCCACGCCCAGATCGCCGCCTGAAATTTGGCGCCCTGGGCCGTCGCCCATTTTAGTACCCCTCCTCCTAATGCCAGCACTGCTTTTGGCTTTGCCATAGTCGTGTAATAAACCACAGTTCAACACGAAACCCCCCTATCATTCCGAGAGGAGGCCTGTGTGTTCTGGGATGATGAAACACGAAACTCCAAAAGTCATGAATGTATTTCAAATTGTCATGCTCTCATGATCGCCATCATCATATCAGCCTAAATAAAGACTTCCACTGCTGGAAAAAGGTCTCCCCAAAGAGTTCCGCAACCATCAGCCCAGTGCTGCCGGCAAGCAAACTCCTGCATACTTCACCAGATCGTCAGGCCATCTATTTGGGGACCTTTTCACGCCACGTCTCTTAGGTTCGTGGCGATCACTCTAGAACCATAATGCACCCTCAACCGTCGGTTCTATGAGTACGAGCAATGTGGCTCCTCAATAATTCTGGCCACTATCCGACGTCTGCCATCTTGCCATATCATGTTTTCAAACTAAATAATTAAACGAGTCAACTCACGGTTATAAGTCAGGATCAGTCCGACTATTTTCGATCATTTCTGTCTTTCTTGTCTGAGGGGACTCCTTTGCACTATAATATAACCACTTTTTTTTTTGACGACCGCTTTAGCCTAGTCGGTAGCGACCCTGCCTACGAAGCAAGTGGTCCTGGGTTCGAATCCCGGTAAGGGCATTTATTTGTGTGATGAGCACGAATATTTGTTCCTGAGTTATGGATGTTTTCTATGTATTTAAGTATTTATTTATCTATATAAGTATGTTTATCGTCGTCTAGTACCCATAGCTTTGCTTTGTTTGGGACTAGGTCGATTTGTGTAAGATTGTTCCCTAATATTTATTTATTTATTTATTTATAATAATAATATTTTTGAGTTAAAATTGTTATTTTTTCTTAATGTACATTCTTTTAGCTTAAGATAATTGTATACGGCCAATTTAAAAAAAAAGTTATACTCTTGTCGTTAATAATATTCCTAATTTTCCATAAAAAAAATGTGCCAGTTTTGTTACGATAGCCATATACAATTATAAACTTATATAACTTGTATACACATACTTTTTTTTAAATGTCCTTATAAACATTTACTTACTTTAAGGTGAATGTACATTTTGTGTATATCGATGCCAAGTGCCTAATCCTGACTAATATTACAAACGTCTGTCTGTTACTTCACGCTTAAACCGCTGATCTGACTTAGACGAAATTTGATACCTATGGAAATAGTTTGAGACTGGAAAAGGAAATAAGAAATATTTTTTCTAGAAAATTGCATAGTTTCCGTAGGATAGCGATATAAACAAATTCTACGCAGACGGCGTTGCGCAACAACTAATGAATCTACAAATAATAATAATAATTTCCACAAAAAATCTCACTCTCCTCCTTCTTTTCTGTGTAAGTTTGCGCCTTTGCCTTTTCAATAAAAAAATGTAGTCCTTAAAATACCACTGGCAACACCGCGCCCAAGTTTTCATTTACTAGTGATAACGGGAACATCAGGAAGTAACCAACTTGCCACTTCAGGGCAAAGTTAAAATGGCGCCGCTAGTGTTGTGAGGTATCGCCGCCCCGGGAAATCTTTTATCGAGTTACACCATTATCCCGGGCCTCGCGGGACCCCGGGATTGAAAGGCACGCGAAATGGACAACCGACCAAAATGTATTTTTTACGAGTACCTCTCCGAAATAATTGGTTTGATGTATTTGATTGAGCCGGAGTGGGGCGTCGGCTTTTTAGAACTTCTTTGATGTGATGCAGAGGTTATTTGTGAAAGGTATGTTTATAATATTAGCGGTAAGCGACCGAAGCACTTTTAGTTGCCTTTGGTGTGGTCGTGGCTTTTGCAGCGTTCAAAGGGGAAACACTTAGTTTTTCTTGATTTTTTTTAAATTCTGTATTCGAAAGGCGACAAACAGAACGCAAAATCAGGCAAGTGCGAGTCGGACTCGTGTACCGAGGATCCGTACTTTGAAGGTAAGTTAAAGTTAAAAATAATAAGCACGTATCTATCTAAATCCTTTTTTACCTTAGGCACTACTGCTTGGCACTACCAGTAGTGTCATGGAAAATTTTGTTTTCCCATGACGCTACTTCTCTGATTGGCTCATTGGACGCATACAACAAAATTACCCGTGATCTACTTAATTACCCATGGCACTACCATCCAGTGGATTTGGATTTAAATATTCGTTTGTGAACTTTAAAGACATTTAATGAAAACGAAAGTGACTTATCTTAAGTATTAAGCTTACTGAAATAAACAATTTCGTATTGATGCGTATTTACACGCTGAAAATCTCTATCTCAATTTTTCCAACGTGTTACCAACCGATAATTCTCCGTTCATACGAATAGAAGATACGAATTAGAACAAGCTCTAAGTAGTTTGCATTGCAGTTACGACTGTTGCGATATGGGTATGAAGACAATTAAGGGAAAATAATTTTCCCGTGACACTACTAAGGCCACTGTAGTGACACAGGAAATTCTTTTTTACCCGTGGCACTACCGGTAGTGTCATGGAAAAGTAAAATTTCCCATGACACTACTGGTAGTGCCAAGCAGTAGTGCGTAAGGTAAGAAAGGATCTAAATCTAACCCTAGTATGAATAGTGGCCCTGCTTCTAAAAACAATTTCAGACCGCAGTATTATTAGTGTGCTTCACAATTCAAAATCGTGAAGAAAAGAGATAAAGCTCCTAAAAATAATGTATGATAGATAGCTCATTTGATTCGCAATGATCTCAAGTAAAAAATAATTTCACGATTTTACTGCACGTAAAAAAAGGGTCATTATTCGAGCGTTTCTTCCGAATCACTTTCGTGGACACTTTTTTGTAGAAATGGCAAAAGATTCTGATACATTTTTTAATTATGTGGTAGAAGTGCAGGCCCGTATAAATAACCGAAAACGCCATCAAAATCTACAGCCAATTCGTAGAAAACGTGACCACGAAAGTGAGGCGGTTGAAACGCTCGAATAATGACCCAAAAATGGTAAACAAATTAAGATGTAAAGAATAATATTTTCTGCATTTTTAATTTCAAACAATTATAGTTAAACAAAATATATAACTTTTAAAAACTTTTTTAGGTTTAGACTAAGTTAGTTTAAGTTTTTTTTTAATATTTTTGTTAGTTCTTGTATATTTCGTGTGTACTCTTATGAAGCCTGTGAAAACTAAAAGATTATTTCAATATTCATTGATAGCACGGAGTGCTTGCAAAGTGCACAGAGCCAGACATGATATTTTCGCTTTACAACTTCTATCCTCATGGTGCTACATTATTTGTGAGCAAATTTCCTCCGGGGCACATATCTTGCACATCGCAACTGGCTCTTTGACTTGTCACACGCTGTCAAAGTTGATCGAAACAAAAAACTGGACAAGTGCGAGTCGGACTCGCGCACCGAGAGTTCCGTGCAAATTTTTAGGTATGTCAAAATATACGCCGTAAACAGCCGTAACTATTTCCGTGTTGCCGTAGATATTTGTATGAAAAATATGAATGTTTGCTATCGGGTCTTGGGTGTCTAATTATGCATTTAAGTCTATCTATATATGTATGTTTATATTACTATTTATTTTCATTCTTATAAATTGCACCACCTGCTGAAATAAATTCCTTGTTGTTTTCCTTCGTAAAATGGTTGCCTGGAAGAGATCGCTTCGAAGCGATAAGGCCGCCTATTGCTTACCTTGTATATTTTTTCCATGTACTTGTTTTTCTGTATTGTTTTCTTTGTGGTGTAGGTACAGTAAAGAGTCATTGTATTGTATTGTATGTTTATCCGTTGCTCAGTAACCATAATACAAGCTTTGCTTAGCTTACTTTGGGACTAGGTCAATTGGTGTGAATTGTGCTGTGTTTCACTCTAAAATGAGAGATTTAACTACAATAGAGAAATATTTCTCTAGGCAGGTGTTACGCCTGGGACCGATAACCTATAATAATCCAGTGTTAGTAGAACCCTACTTCTAAGTAAAATGTACGTAGTGTGAGATATTTTATTTATACAATATAGGCTTGCGTTTGACCCCCTTTAATTTTTAACTTTATTTTATTTTTAGTATTTGTTGCTATAGCGGCAATAGAAATACATCATCTGTGAAAATTTCAACTGTCTAGTTATCACGGTACATTAGATACAGCCTGGTGACAGACAGACGGGCACTGAAGTCTTAGTAATAAGGTCCCGATTTTAGGGTTCCGTACCCAAAGGGTAAAAACGGAAACCCTATTACTGACGCTCCGCTGTCCGTCCGTCCGTCTGTCACCAGGCTGTATCTCGGGAATCGTGATAGCTAGAGGGTTGAAATTTTCACAGATGATGTATTTCGGTTGTTGCTATAACAACAGATACTAAAAAATGGAACAAAATAAATATTTAAGGGGGCTCCCATACAACAAACATGATTTTTTTGCTCGTTTTTGCTCGATATTGATAACGTCAACAGGTAGACACTTGAAATATGCACAGAATATTTAATATATATTGACTTAAAAATAAATGTATGTATGTATGTAAAACTCTTTATTGTACATAAAACATGAAAATAACTAGTTAACAAGAGATACAGATGTACAAAGGCGAACTTATCCCTTAAAGGGATCTCTTCCAGTTAACCTTAGAACGATTGACAGGACATTAGAGACAAGAGTAGGCATACAATGCTGAGTAAAAAAAAAAAAGAGCCGAAATCAAAAATAAACCCAAACTAACAAAACATAAACAATACCCATACTTACAAAGAATACACACAAGTACACACATATATTATATAATGAATACAATAGACTAATACATATCATACCAACATAAATAGACTACATAAAAACTGTAAAATCATAAAATTAAAATAAAAAATATTGAAGGGGGCTCCTATACAACAAACGTGATTTTTATAGATAATTGTACGGAACCCTTCGTGCGCGAGTCCGACTCGCACTTGGCCGGTTTTCACTATTTGGGTACGGAACCCTAAAAAGAGAGTGGAGAAGTACTCTATTGTACGCAGTCACACAACATTTGCTGCCATGTCTTTTCCGTGATCGTGGTGGTGGTGATGGTGGTGGTGATGGTGTCTTATCAATTTTCGTTCCAAAGACCCGAGCTATTTACTCCCAAATCCACCCCTACTTATTGAATTGTTAATTAAAACTTCGATTGCAATTAACTTTTTCGCTATCAAAGAGATTGTTTTCTTTGAAGAAAGGCGTCAAGTAATTACTGAAGTAACGTAGATAATTACTTGGCTTGTTTTTAACTAATATTTCCCTATTATACTTCTAATAGGTTTTGTTTTCTAATTAGGCATGTGCGACTATGGTTTCGTATAGCTGATATCTTGCAGGATTTAATCACAAACTAAGTATTTATTGTTAAAGTACCTCGACGTTTCCATTAGTTCCACCCAGATAACCAAGTTTCATAACTGGTTAACTATCGTAACTTTCAAACTAAATACAAACTGAAACATAGATGCACAGAAAAAACCCCAGAAAAAAGACCAATGCTGGGAACGCTGAGGACCTGGGTTCGATTCCCAGCATTGGTCTTTTTTCTGGGGTTTTTTCTGTGCATCTATGTTTCAGTTTGTATTTAGTTTGAAATATATGGTTTCACGGGATGACCGTAAAAGTAATAAAAAAATGAAGTCGAAGAAAATAAAAAATAAATAGAAAAAGATACTTCATACTTAACTTGTATCGTAACTTTCTCATTTATACATTACAGTACAATATAATACAAATATTCTTTATTGAAAGACAGTAAAACAGTACAGTGATATTATAAAAATAAAAATTCAGGTAGACAATAGGCGGTCTTATCGCTAAAAAGGAGTCTCTTCCAGACTGCCAATTATACAGAAACTAACAAATATAAACAGGCTAGTGTAGATGCCAGAAACAAAAGACAGGAGAAACACAGAATTATAATATCGGTAAGAAGCAAGATAACTTTAAAATTTCCGATTTAGTGACGCATACATAATATTACATACTGCCATCGTGTCATCATTTTAAAAATACACAACTTTTCAATCAGACCAAGAGCAAGCAAGGCGCGGGCGTCGTAAAAACAGCATTTACCGCCCGGGCCGGGGAAACGGGCGTCCCGGGAAATCTGCCGGTCCCGCGACTTGGACGCACTACCGCAAATTAACTAATGGCTGTCTGGTAATTACATTACGCGATTGACAGGTGTTGTGTTGCTAATTTTATTAGTTGAGAGCGTTATCAAGTTACTAAGAAAAAAATCGTCTATCTATCTTGTCTACAGCCATTGTCCGTCCACTACGACGTAGGCTCATATTGCGCCAACATTCGCGATCCTGGGCTTCCCCCATCCAGCCGCTGCCAGCTGTCCTCCTAAGGTCATCAGTCCAACGTGTCGCAGGGCGTCCCACACTACGCTTTTCCAAACGTGGTCTCCACTCCAGGACACGTCTGCTCCAACGATTGTCAGTTGTATGGCAAACGTGACCAGCCCATTGCCACTATATACCTACAGCGTGCAGTAAGATTATTTCCACTTTGGCACTCTGCAATTCTCGACATACAGCGAGAGAGATCGGAAGTGCAATACTTAGGCTGAGGTTTTGTTATTAATTACATTAAATAGGTTTGGATATTTTATGTGATTGAATTCTAGGATTTTATATAGGTACTGTATTAGAAAACATGAACCTTTACGATTGAAACTGAGACGACCCGAGTGTCAAAGTGGAAATAATCTTATTGTAGCTAACTATGATTTCTTTGTCTTACGGCGCTTCACGGAGATTTGAAGAAAGTGCCTATTGTAAACTCTTAGTGGGTCAAACCCAAAGGGTGCCAACGGAACCCATTACTGAGACTCCGCTGACTGTCTGTCCGTCCGTCTGTCACAGGGTCAAGGGTCACTTCAAATTTCCACTGATTATGTATTACTGTGGCCACTATAACAACAAATACTAAAAATAGAATAAAGTTAAAAATTACAGGAGGTCGTCATACAAGAAACGTGTCTCTAGCGACCCAACGTACTATGGTCCCATTCTGAGTGGAAGCATGTGGGGAAATTTCTGAAATTCCCTGTGTGGTCTGCAGTGCGACGTGTATGATGAGATGCTGAAGATGATTAGTATGAGCAAAAACAGAAGCGTCTATTAATATTTTACTTCATACCCCTTTACACCCGAGAGAAAAAAATCTTTTCACACCACCTGCTCGACAATGCCTTATTATATATCATGCAAACCTCTCTCAAAGTAAATCATTATAGCCCTTGGCTTTCGCCGGGGCGTAATGTTGTACTGAATTTCATTATAACCCGCCGGGCAGTAATGTTGTACTGAATTTCATTATAACCCGCCGGGCAGTAATGTGATTCTCACTTCTCGTAGTTCTTATTGGTATGCACTTATTGGTAAGTCTAATTTCAAAAGCGCTCCGCGTGCAGGCCGCAGCAGGTCTAGCTCGCGCCTCATTTATTTGCAGTTCCGCGGCCGAACCAAAACAAAGTCAAATACTTAAACAAAAGCCGCGAGTGTTTCAATACGTTGCAATATTAAGTATCAAAACTGCAAAAGAAGATAAAACATTAAGAAAATATCGAGTGACGAAAGTGATTTGACTGGATTCCATTAAATTAGACGCCTTAGGACCACTTGTACAGTTCAGGGTAAAAAAATTAAATCGGTAACCCTGGGTTAAGAATGTCAGTTCCATACATTTTGACACTTGTTAATCCTGGGTTAGCAGTTAACTCGCTCGGAGTTAAGTAGCTAACCCAGGTTTGCGCAAGCCGGCCTTAGAAATTGTTAATAATGTACTCCCAGAGAAGTCGAAGGAAAAATACTTAAAAGCTTACAAAGATTTCGACAAATGGAAAACTGCGAAAGGCGCAAAGTCAGTGTCAGAATCAGACAGTTTTCTAGTAGCCTTGGTTTTTATTGTCTCGCAAAAGGTGAGAAAAGTAGAGTATACTCCTCGGGGATAAAACTGATTTTGCCTTGGGCGCGCTTAAATCCTTCACTGCTCTCAGGACTCAATCTTAATTCCCTCGCTTCGCTCGGGAATCAACTAAAGACCCCCTCGCTACGCTCGGGAGTTAAATCTGGAGTACCTCGATACGCTCAGGATTCAATATCGCGCCCGTGACATAATGCAGTGCTTTATCCCCTTGGTGTACAATCTACTATTAACAAGGGTATGTATTACAATACCGAAGTACGAAAGACCGAATGTATTAAAACATCGAATGGGTCAAAAGACCGACACGATTTTTTTCTGAAACCGTTAACTTTTTAAGATTGTTATAAAACAAACCTAACCTAACCTAATGGGTTCTGTATGATGCCGTTTTAATAAATTCTGAAAAGTTTATGGTTTCAGAAAAAAATCGTGTCGGTCTTTTGACCCATTCGATGTTTTAATACATTCGGTCTTTCGTACTTCGGTATTGTAATACATACCTATTAACAACCCCGTGCGACATTACGTAACTTTATTATTACTTCATAAGGAGTCTAGGAAAAATAACAAAAAAAATCCTGATTGAGCTGGTCTTCCACAATCAGACCCTCACGTTCGTGTGGCTCAGGAATAATATGTAACTCGCACGTTCGTGAGGGTCATGATGTGATTGTGTATAAATGTTACATTTAAACGGTTATTGAAGAATTTAAATGAATAAAACACAGTTATAGAAATAAAAACTAAGTAACTTTTATCTACTCATAATTTAGGCACTAAATCACAACGATTTTTCAGGCAGCATTACAAAATAATAATTTTTCTCACTCTCCCGCGGAAAATCCGAATCAACTACATGAAGTGCGTTACGAACGGCCAAAACCCTGTCTTTTGTCATTCATAACGTTGCACACCAATGACAATTTAGTCCCAGCTCTCCAGTAGGTACCTAGGCAATCTAGGATAAGGAATGCAACCCAAAACTAGATGAATGGAAAAGAGCTTGCAGGTTTCAGAGGCGGTCGTTTTTAATTCTACGCCTGTTTTTCGCATGTAATACAAGTTCGTAAATCAAGCGATCTCTTCCACAAAATCGTTGTCAATGTACTCATGAAAGTACTCTACCAGGTAGCGGACAGGTTTCACTGGTAGCGAGGTGTAATTGTGTGGCTTATCCGTAAACAGAACTCGCTTCCATGTTCGACTTCGAGGTGCGGGTGCTGATATGGATCTTCCACTGCGTACATTTCCCCGTGTACGGACAGATCTACCTCTACCTCTGCCTATTTGAACATTTCTAGGTAAAGATTCCGACCTACCTCGACCTGGTCGTCTTCTAGCTCCGATTTGCAACGGCGAAATAGGTGGCTGTGATAATGCCCCTAGTAGTGGAGTCGCTGGTCGCGGAGAAGGGGATGGAGAAGACACTTGCCGTGAACTTAGGACAGAGCGTGACAGTGGCCTTAAGTACTCCATGCAGAGTAGAAATTTCTTCATCCAAGAGCAAGTCGTCGTCACTGGCTAGGCTGGCTAGGTTATCGAAAAAGTTAGGCACATCTTCCAAATCATCGTCATCTAAACCTTCAATTTCTGACAGGTTTCCATCTGCGAGCAGATCTTCTATTATTTTATCGGTCAACGGAGCTCCTGAAATGAGCAAAACATCCCGGTTAGTAAGTCAAGCGTATACATAAATAAGTTATACCTACTAAACCAACATCACAGTACACAACCGAAACCGCATGATCGTGAGAGTTCAATTGGGAATGTCTAAATGTGTTTTTTAAAATGTGGTTTTTATATTTTTATTATTGTATAGAAAAGTCAATTATAAGAAACTAATTTCAATATTTTGTCACTTAGTTCACTACTTTTTTCAAAATTAATTATTGAAACTATTTTGGTTGATGACGTCAGATTGTAATTGAGGGCTCCCACACTGCCAAATTTCTAAATCTATCTAAATGCGTACGATAAGGCAACCCCTTTAATTATTTTTTGCGTGGTGGTACACTGTAACTAGTGTCACTTTACTGGCGCTGTCAAAGTGCTAGATGTCAGGCAGTGGGTCCAAATCAAACTCCGTAGTTATAATCCACGCGTAAATTTTTGAAGAATTCTAACCACACAGAATAAAGTAAGACTTGGACCGGTCACGCAATTTACACCAAAGTCAAATGAAGGTCATTGCTTATTAGTTATGTAATAAATTTTAAAATTAAATAACTACAGAAAACGAGTTAAAAACCATTTATCTCGAAATGGTTTTCGATTTACTATACATTGCAAAAAAATAGACATCCCCAATTATACGCAACGCAACCGAAATCGCACGATCGTGATAGTTAAAATTCAAAAACAAATTTCATATATTATTTCATTCGAATTAATGCAGAGTAATTAAAATATATCACACACACAAGTACTCTTTGCAATCCTATAGTAAATTACGAAGATATTTAATGGTAAAAAAAATCCACTTACGATAGTGAGGCCGACGTTCAACGAACACAGCCATCTCCCACGCCACATCAATGAGACTGACGAGTCCCGACGCGTACGCATGAGCCTTCTGTATTTTTTATCTTATTCTAGCATAGCCGCACGATCGATCGACATCGGTTGGGTTCGCAAAAGCGGTTCGCCATACGCGAAATATTTTTTCAAAATCAACACTCACGATCGTTTCAAGTCGAGTGTAAAGGGATACGTCAAACATCGCAACCAAATAACCGTTAAATCGAAATGCTTTACATCCCCCACGCACAAAGGCTCTGTAGAGCATTCAAACATTAATTATTATTTTGAAAGTGCTTTTAATCGACACCAACAAACTTCGGTTACTGCAATTCCAAACAACAATACCAAATAAAACAAAACACCATCGGGTAATCCCAGCGGCAAACATTATACACTAATGAAAGTAATGAAGATCGTTCTAGATAAAATAAACAAAACAAAAGCGAAATTCATTTAATTATCGAAGTTTCGTTATTCAATCCGGGTAAAGGAGGTGGGTATCGATTGGACCTTTGCTGTTCGTTTTTTAAATTAGGACTCTTTGAAATGGGACCGCTCGTTATCTTGTTTGCGGCCAGTGTGTCTTTGTTTAGACGTTTTTTAAGTGGCAACAAAAAACGAGTTTGCATTTAAGGCTGTGCCGAGGAAATAACGACATAATTGCGTTTGTTAGATTCCTTACTAAATCGTTATTTCTAAATCTTAGTCTATGTCGGTCATAAGTTAGACATTTAAGGATTTACTCTATGAGTCGTACGCTTTAGAAACACGATTACTTATACTTTGCTCGAAAGAAATTAAAACCAAAGTTAACTCTAAAAAAGAATGGATTCCCTTAGTACAACGTAAATACTTAACGGAACGAAATGAGTTTTTTTATAATAACAAAACTACTTATTTTCTGTAACGTATACGACTTACATCTTCAAAATATCTATTGCTTTAATAATACGAAGGAAATATCTACATTCGCGCGCGTTCTGCCCATCCTAAGCTGAGCCGCCACGATTCCCTCCTGTCCGCGACTCCGCCGAGACACCTGCACAATACCTAAAATCGAGTTGCGCCAAAAGCTCGGCGCCCTCTTAAAAGTTTTGACTGTTTTGGCCTGTTGATTGTTGTCGGTTGGTTTGACAAGTTTGCCCTTTATTTTACTACCATATCTTTGCTGACCGTTAGCTTAGAAGTCACATAATTACTAGGAATTTAGTGTAAAAATAAGGACCCACCTGTATAGTAATGCTTTAAGTTTAAGTGCGTGCGTGCCTATATACATGTGTGTCTACATAAATGTGTGCGTACCTATAATAGTATGTGAGTAGATAACAGATATAACAGAAGTAACAGTTGAATGTTACACGGTGAACATTACTCTTTCAATAAAAATCTTAAAAATAACATGACTGTATAATCATCACGTATTTAATCTAAAAATATTATCACACACCACAGACTTTTGAATGAAAATGTAAACCTTTGATTCACTCGGCGATTAATTCATTAAAATATCAACCGATTCGCGTAAATATTGCAGATGATAAAATATTAATGTTTGACTAATTGACTTGAGTGCCGTTTGATGAAATAATAAATTTTCATATTCATTTTAAGTGTTGAAAGTTTTAACATTTTCAGAAATAAAATTGATTATTTTGCAAAACTGCGATGGTTATACCATAGTCCTTGACTGATGGTCTTTTAAAAACTAAAAGCCATAGAACGAGCTCGAAGTCACTCAGAGGGCAATGGATAGGGCAAAGCTCGGAGTTTATCTGCGGGATCGCATTAGTAATGATGAAATCCGCGCCAGAACTAATATCAACGATATAACTCGACGAATCGCCAGACTCAAGTGGCAGTGGGCAGGGCACATCGCTCGTAGAACTGATGGCCGATGGGGCAAAAAGGTTCTTGCGTGGCGTCCACGGACCTGAATGCGCAGTGTTGGTAGGCCTCCAACAAGATGGAGCGACGACCTGGTTAAGGTGCGGGAACACGTTGGATGCGGATGGCACGGGACCGATCTGTTTGGCGACCCTTGGGTGAGGCCTATGTTCAGCAGTGGACTTCTTTCGACTGAAATGATGATGATGATGATGATGATAGAACGAGCTATGGTGAAAGTTACACTCGAAGTTCCTTGATAAAAGCTGGAATACGGAAAGTGTAAAAACTAAAGTCACCATCATAATCTCAAAGAATGTGTAAGTTAAAATCGCAATGGGCATGCTTCTTCGCTTAAAGAATGCAGTAAAATTACATAAAGTTTACCACTGACAGATGGTTTGCCTTCATTTCATATTCAACTTTAACCACCTACAAATAAAGCCACTTTTAGAATACTGTTACCCACGTTTGTAGATTTTGTAATAGCTACTTTATTTGTATGATGTTAAAGTTGGAAATGAAATGAAGGCAAGCCATCTGTCAGTGGTAAACTAAAAGTAAACGTATTGTACCGTTGGGGGAAAAAAGTTCGAGTGGCGACCGAAGGCCAACCACTAGATCGCAAATGTGGATGCAGGCTAGTCGTAGTTCAATATGGCGTTCTATACTTCGTTTTTTTATTTCATTTCATTTCATTACGCTCTCATTTCATTACGATAAATTGAATAAAATGCAGTTTATTTCTTAGAGAGAAGACTCCTTTGGAGTTCCGTATTATTTCCTGGTAACTTGGCTAGGGTTTCTTTTCATTTGGCATTTCTTTTGGTCAATGAACTTTCAACGACAATGCCCTCAACCCCGATTTTTCCTTGTAAAATAGCTTTTTAATTTTGTAAATTAGCTTGTGCAGATTAATTACGGATTCCAGAACGTTAAAGTATTATTGACAGTGCTCGTTTAGACGACTCTCCCTGTTTTAGCATTTTAGGGTTCCGGAGCCAAAATGACAAAAACTTAACCCTTATAGTTTCGTCATGTCTCTATGTCCGTCCGCGGCTTAAGGCCCATTTATATTATACAACTTTCTTGCACTTTCCATACAATAAAATTGAGGTAATAAAACATTGCTCAGTCTAAATAAATCTAAGGTTTCTAAGGTTTAAACTGAGCAATGTTTTATTGCCTCAATTTGATTGTATGGAAAGTGCAACAAAGTTGTATAATGTAAATGGGCCTTTAGTGTGGAGACCATTTATGCTAGAAAGATGTAATTTTTGCAATTTTAAGCATTTATCTCGAAATGGTATACATTGCAAAAAAATAGGCATTCCCAATTTAGCAATGCAGCCATATTGTTTAGTTCCCCAGTTACACAACACCACAATTCAGTTCCATTTATGTTTCGTGTCTGCAATTATGTCGCAGATAAATTCATAACATGTTCTTGTGAGCACAAGTTCTGGCTTGAGTTAAGGCGGAGTAGACAAGCGGTAAACAAACGACTTTTAATCCTACTTCTTACTTACTTCCAATATTGCAAAAATGTGTTTTTATTTGTATTGACGACACTACGTAATTAAATGAAATACACGTTTAAAATGGTTACCAACTATAATAAAAGGGAATAAACAGACAAATAGAACTTAGCACAACCCGTCTGACAGAGCAACTGACTTCTCCGTCTCTGTCAGGCGGGTCTTAGTGGAATTTAAAATAGGAACAAAAATAACGAACTACAAAAAAGAGGTTTTGCCAACCAGTCGCCAACAATTTGCATGTTCCTCTCTCACGTTAAAACATACAGCATTACGAATAATACAAAGGGTAGCACAGCACACACGCACGCACGCGCTCACACACACACATACACACGCACATACACACACACACACACACACACACACACACACACACACACACACACACACACACACACACACACACACACACACACACACACACACACACACACACACACAGAGAGAGAGCACACACAGCACATGCACCCACGCACCCACGCGCGTAGCACTTTCTCATTGTTTTTAAATTAGTGTGGATTAAATTAGTGAGTGTCTGTTGACCTCACGAGTCTTTTACGTTTTCAATTCCTAATGCTCCGCTATTATGAAAAAAAAAAAAACTTTATAATCGCAAAAAAATGTTAGTATTTAGGTGTGTTGTTACTCAACAGTCATTATTACTAAAATATGGATATACTCTGAAATAAATGCTATTAGGTATGTACGTAGTAAAACACAAATTGCCAATTTTTGTTTTCATAATATTGGTAGTTAGTACGTACTTTGCGTATTACAATTTTATTTTAATAACAAGCGTAGGCAGACTTTATGTATTAAGCTGCGTACGGACTGCGCGCACATTACGCGTACCCTACGCGAGCCCGGGTACGCGTGTCCTGGAATGCCATGTCCGTACGCTATGTACGCGTACACTGTGCGCGTAGCTGCAAGTACAGTTTTGGTAACTAGCGTAGTCGGTACGTAATTTGCGTAATGTAGTTTTGGTAACTGGTGTAGTTGGTACGTAATTTGCGTATTGTAGTTTTGGTAACTGGCGTAATCGGTACGTAATTTGCGTATTGAAGTTTTGGTAACTGGTGTAGTTGGTACTTTGGAAGTTTGCCTCTTTACGAACTTGGTACCTTGCTAAAATGGAGTTTTGCGTATTTGGACACATGCGTACATGGGTGTATTGCTAATTTGGTACTATGCGTCGAAGGGAAACGGAGACGCTTCGAGCTCGTTGGTCAATTAGTAAAATTAATGTTCACGTCAACATGCCATTACGTCAGTCACCGTAACTGGAGTTTCAAACTATAACGCTATGCAAGCCAAGATGAAAATTAATACTTGATACATTGCAAATATCGTTGAATGTACGGGGAAGTGGTGCATAGTGCAGTGTATTATGCAGTGCATTGTAAGCAAACCACGACGAAGACTTTACACATCTCCCAATTAATTTATTTCACAGTGGAAGCATTGTAGACGTCCACTGGACGTAGATAGTTTATTAATAATTCCTATCCTACTAATATTACTAGCCGTTGCCCGCGACTCCGTCTGCAAAAAATAGGGGTATAAAAAATCCTACGAATATAATAAGAATGAAGATGTTTGGATGTTTGAAAAATTTTTCTCGTGAAGGTTTTTCTAGCACGGGTAAAGCCACGACAAAGAGCTAGTTAAAAACCGGTTGTCTGTAAAGTCGGTTTATGGACGATAGTTTAATGTAACAACGTCATAACAAAACATTCAAAAAACAAAAATGAAACCAGGCGGTCACCCATCCAAGTACTGACCGCGCCCGACGGTGTTTTGTCAAATATCTTGAAAGCAGTGCATCCTACGACAAAAACAATGAAATTTTCATCCAACCTTTGAAACCTACACCCCCTATCCCCCCCCCATTAAAAACATTCAAGAAACAAAAATGAAACCCTCTTTAATACCGCCGCACCTCCCCCCCGCCCCCGCATTGTACATCCTGGCGTTCGCCGCTCTCTTGCAACTGGCCTTCGTGGCTTATGTACTTACAACGTAACGTTACATTGGGTCATCCTTTTTCGTGTATGCAGCCGGCGTGCATCGATTTATTAGACGTTGTCACGTCAAAAACCCTTTCCCGCCTATCGAAAAAAATAACATTAAATTTGATTATAATAATAAAAACCGGCCAAGAGCGTGTCGGACACGCACAAGGTTAATTACAAAAAAATCAAGTAATATTTTTCTAAGGATTTCGTATGTGTACGGAATCATCCAAGTTTAGGTATGTTTTATACCTTAGGCTACTATTTACTCTTAAACTACAAATAATTTCCAAGCAATCTTAGCCGCTATAATTTTCCTAGTAAATTTGATATATTTACTACCATTCTGAATTTTTGCAAATTTTTCCACCTAACAGTTTAGATTTAAGAGGGGGGGGGACGCTCGATTTTAATGAAAATTTTCACTTTAAAGTTGAATATTTCGCAAACAGATCACTGAATAGAAAAATCATGTTAGCAACCCCACAATGGTTTTAAAAGACCTATCCAACGATACCCCACACTATAGGATTAGTTGAGAAAAAAAAAATCACCCCCCCTTTACGTCTATGGGAGGTACCCTAAAAAAAATCATTTTTTGTTTTTTATTTTACCACTTTGTTGGCGTGACTGATATGTATATTCATGCCAAATTACAGCTTTCTAGTACCAACGATCTCTGAGCTTAGCCGCGGACAGACAGACAAACAGACAGACGGACAGACATGGCGAAACTATAAGGGTTCCTAGTTGACTACGGAACCCTAAAAAGAGCGTAACAGCAACGAAAAAATCTAATTGCTGTTACAAAGCCATCGAAAACTTTTAGGTCAGATTTGTCTCTTATAAAGTTTATGCCTATACGTATATTACTCAAACTTTTGAACTTGGCCTTGTACAGGGTACGAAGTCGAGTATCGACTTTCAAACTGTTCTGAATTTCAGAATTTCAGTCATAAATTGAAGTTAAATTGTTGGTACATAAGACAGGGCTTTGGTCTATCTTTTGTTGCTCACAAACAATACTCTCGCCATAGGTAGATGGTTGATTATGATATACTTAATTAATTGTATTATTAAGTTAATACTTGATTGTATTATGTTTATACGTAGTTTGATTGTAGTAGTCGCTTCAGGTAAAATTAGCTCTAGTATTTCTAGCGAACGAACTCACGAACTCACTGCCTTTTATGTGAAAATTTGTGTGTACGAGCGTGTGTGCGTGCGTGCATGCGTGTGTAGGTATGTGGGTGTGAAAAGTCAACTGCTGAATTAAGAGATCTAGATGTGTTTTAGATAACGTTAATGAACACCATTTTATGTATTTAAGTTTTAGGAATTCCTTTACGCAATTATTTTTCATTCGAAGTACCTACCGGATCAATGTTTAATTTGGGAAAATCTTATTTTCTTTATATATAAAATGCTTTGTCCTGAATGACTGATTGACGGATCAACGCACAGCCTAAACCTTAACGGAGTTAAAAAGGGGTAGAAAGTTATTTTGGGGTGATTTGCTTCGAAGTTGATATCAATACTCCTTAGTGCTTTTGATTTAAATTACATTTTATTTTGACACATGTTTGAATACTCAATCCAATTTTATTCGAAAAAGGCTGAACTGACGTAAAAGCTTGGAGAAATGCAAATACTCGTTAAAATTGTAATGTCTCGAAAGTCGCCGTATACAATAGTTCCTATTAGAACCATTTTTGACTTCTACGTGGACGAAGTCGCGAGGAAAAGCTAGTCAATGTATAATTATAAACTGAAGGTAAAATAATACAATAAAAAGGCAAAAATCTCTGCTTTCAGGCAAGAAATAAAGAGATAATCTAATTCAGAGAACGAGCCAGGAAGCGTCGAAAATAGCATTTTCGCAAATTTATTCGAACTGCGGGGGAAAGTTTAAAAATATTTCATTTTCTTAAACAGTACAGCATAACTCATGTTTTCAGCGTACCGCCTGAAGTGTGGACTTTGCGAATAATAAATTGCGCTTAGTTTTAAAAATGTTGAATTCATTTTATACTTTGTACGGTAAGGGTAAACAACTATTGACTAAAATAAATCTGACACGAAGATTTATTGATGCTTTATATTGAACGATCTGCAATATTTTTAAGTCGCTTCAAATACGCCCCACAGCTTCTGTCCGATACATATAATATATCTTGGATGACCGGATGGCCTAGTGGTTAGAGAACCTGACTACGAAGCTTGAGGTCCCGGGTTCGATTAACGATCGGGGCAGATATTTGTGAGAAAAATACGAATGTGTGTGCTCGAGTCTTGGATGTTTAATATCTATTTAAGTACGTTTATCAGTTGCCTTGTACCTACCCATAACACAAGCTTTGCTTAGTTTGGGGCTAGGTCAATTGGTGTGAATTGTCCCGTGATATTTATTATTTACATTTACACCCTTGCAAAGACATGGCCGCTAACGATGGGCCTCATAAGAAAGCTCAAAGTCATTCAGAGGGCGATGGAGATGGCTATGCTCGGAATTTCTCTGCGGGATCGCATAGGAAATGATGAAATCCGCACAAGAACTAAAGTCACGGACATAGCTCGAAGAATCGCTAGACTTAAGTGGTAGTGGGCAGGGCATATCGCTCGTAGAACTGACGGTTGATGGGGCAAAATGGTTCTCGTGTGGCGTCCACGGACCGGAAGACGCAGTGTAGGTAGGCCTCCAACAATATTGAGCGGCGACCTGGTTAAGGTTTCGGGATCGCCTTGGATGCGGATGGCACGGGACCGATCTGTTTGGAGATCCTTGGGGGAGGCCTATGTTCAGCAGTGGACGTCTTTCGGCTGAAATAATGATGATAATGAAAGACTTTGCAAACGTCTACAAGCTCCAAGCTTATAGAAATGCTTGAATGCCATTTACATGCTTGCAAGTGCTTTATTATAATCCAGATAGAAAACATGGCCGACGTGGACCTTGAAGTCGCTTCGGTTGTTGTTTTTGATAATGCTTCGAGAAAGCCTATAGTTTCGTCGTTTCTCTAAGCCAGTGTTTTTCAAAGTGTGGGTTGCGACCCCCCGGGGGGTCGCGAGACCTATCCAGGGGGGTCGCGAGGCTCAGCTCCGAGAAAGTCTTGTGACTAGATGGAATGAATTTTTTTTGAAGGATGTACATGGGTTTTAAGGTTAATCGTACAAATTGGGCTTTGGGGGGTCGCGAAGGAATTCTGATGGTCATTAAGGGCCGTGACGCCAAAAAGTTTGAAAAACACTGCTCTAAGCAGTCATGGTCGACACCCAGTTGTTTACAGTATGCTTAGTATAAGTTTTACTTCACCAAAATAATTCTCGATCGCGTTTACGTAAAAATTTCAATTCTATGGAAACAGGGACGCGCGGCCGCGGAGCGCTGTCTATGTTTCCCTAGTAATTGATTTTTTTACTTAAACGCGATCGAGAAGTACAGCTCGCGCGATAAGAGTTTGGCTTTGACCGTTATTGCGCATTGGGTATCAACGGGGGTGCGGGGTATGCACAAACTTTTATCGCGCGAGCTGTATTTGGTGAAGTAAAACTTATACTAAGCGTACTGCGCAGCATAAAATACGTCCGTATGGCGCGAACATATGAGTGACACTAAACACGTGCCAACGTGTCAATACGTCGCAATGGCCGCAAGCTTTCGGTCTATGTTCAGAAAATTTTGTCCAATTAGCCGCCTTAGGCTCCAGCCTACTAAGCTAGCTGGTAAATCCGTCATTTTTATCCTATTATATAGTGACGTCAAAATACGTCACTTAAAAAAATTCCGCTAACCGCTGTGAATCGAGTTGTTACTACGCCACGCCACTGCCCTCCACTTTTGAAAATGATGCAAGTTATGACCAGCATCACCGTCACTTGGGAAATCCGAGCAACCAGTTAGTTATATAATATACCGTTCCAAACCAAAACAGCTCAAGGCCAAAACTTTGCTCGACCATTTGGAATCCTACTCAATTGCCGTAGGGGGTACAAGTAGCCTGCAATTTGTGATTTAGGCTGTTTGGAGTTTTAACATGATAGTGTCCAAGTATGGCGGTGCGCCAACGAATTCAAACGTGAGCCGCTAGCTCAGTTCCATTAAGACATCAGGAATAGCGCTTTGATAGTTCTACTGGCTTTTGGTTTGTGAAAATGTGTGGAAAATTTAGTATTTCACACGATGCGTTGGGTTCGGTTAGTTTTGTTTGCAAGAAGTTGGGGCATGTAAGATTTACTTATAAGGGGCGAGTTCTAAAGTTGGACACCTTAACACCAGATAGTCAAAATTAGTATGAGAGTTTTTCGTTGTTACACGAACGGGGTGAAATTTTAAATGTAGTACAGAATTAGTGTAAATGAAAGCAAGAAAGAAAGAAAAACATTTATTTTTAACAACAATAACACGTACAAATAGGCTAAAAGTAAGAGCACAAACATAGACATACAGAGTTAGTTAGTACTCTATATAAGAGTAGCTCCGAGCATGGATGAGATGGATGGATGGATGGGCGAGATGGAGCGACGACCTGGTTAAGGTTGCGGTATCGCGTTGGATGCGGATAGCGCGGGACCGATGTGTTTGGCGAGCCTTGGCGGAGGCCTATGTTCATCAGTGAACGTCTTTTTTTACACACACATCTTAGAGATTACAAATTTATGCACATTTGTTATTACCAAATCGTTAAAAAAATAATTTTAATCCCCACCATAATAAACCTGTCGGCGTTAAACCTCTTTTTTATAGTATTACAATTGTTTAATAGACTTTTACGAGGGAAGCTCGTAAACTGGTTTTCGCGCACCTGGTCTCATAAAAAAACCATTTATCCTAAACTCTAAATTTACTTTGTTTACAACATTATTATGTAATATTATTAACCTCTCTTTTTAAGCAATAAAATTGGTTTCTAGATTACTGAGAAATAATTGAGTCTTAATTTTGTTGAGGTTCCTTGTAGGGCACCTTTATAGTTTTGCTATGTCCATTTAACCCTTCCATTGTCACGATGGGCCTCATGAGGACGCTCAAGATCACTCAGAGGGCGATAGAGAAACCTATGCTCCAAGGATCTCTGCGGGGTCACAGTGGAAAATGAAGAAATCCGCGCATTAACTGAAGTCACTTACATAGGTATAAGAAACGCCAGACGCAAGTGGACAGAGCACATCGCTCGTGGAATGGCCGATGATCGCTCCAATAGGTTCTCGAGTGGCGTCCACGGACCGGAAGACGCAAGGTAGGTATTGGTGGACCACGACCGACGAGGGAATCCAATATCCTAGACGTCTGTCGTGTACCAAATTCCATCCATATCCGTCCAGCCGTTTTAGCCTGAAGATCACACAAACATGCATGCACACACGGGCACGCAGGCACACACGCACACACGCACGCTCATACTTGCAATGTTTTATATTATTTGTAGGATCTTAAATTATTTATTTATTTATTTATTTATTTATTTATTTATTCATTGTATAGTCATGTACATATCATCAGGGTGTTATAAAATGTATCATATAAGTCAGAACATGACGCCCTGTAAGGGCACACAATATAAACTTAAAAACTAAACAATATTTTACAGTAACGAAGAATTTTACAAAGAATTAATTATATTATTAATTTATAAACTATCATCATTAAGAAAGTCCTTAACCGAGTAATAACATTTATCAATCAATAATTTCTCCAATTTGTTTTTAAATAATGTGTTTCGGGATTCCGATTTTATTGTATTGGGGATTTTATTATTAATTAAAATACATTTATAATGGGGGCTTTTTTTACACATCTGTAGATTAGTTTTGGGTAACAATAATTTATTTCTATACTTCGTTCTAGTATTTTCTTTGTCTTGTTTTAGTTGGTATAAATGTGGATTCTCACGAACAAAAAAGAGCGGCTTGTAATATATAGATACAAGGCAGGGTTAGTAGTTTAAGCCGGATGAAGTGTGGGCGACAACTGTTTGGGATACGCACATTTGCTAAAATACGAACACATTTCTTTTGCATCACAAACACTTGTCCGGCCTCGGTGCTGTCACCCCATAGCACCACGGCGTAGCGGAGCCATGCATAGGCATATGCACAGTACGCAGATAATGCACATTTTACATCTGAATTAGTTTATAAAATATTAAGCGCATATAAGAATTTACACATTTTTGTTTTAATGTTTTGGACGTGTGCTTTCCAATTTACAGCGGAGTCTATTGTTATACCTAATAAATTGAATTCTTGAACTTCTTCTATCTTACATGAATTTATTTCTAAATTTAATTCTAAAGGTTTTGTTTTGTTAATTATTCAGATTATCTGATTACATACAAGACCACGGGTTTAAAAAGCCACAATTTCTCTGACCAACATAGCAGTAGTGCCGTGCAATGATACAGAAACTTTTTAAATCTCCTCAGCACGATGCTTGTAAACTGTTTGCAACTTTGTCCGTGCAATTGTTACTGAGGAAAAGGCATTTTTCTCTATTCTAGATTCTTAAAAAAGGGGAAGTTTTATACTCGTCTAGTGATCATGTGACGAGAGGTTTATTTAGTTGGGGCTAAAGTTGCCCAAACGTCCCACACGCCAAAATTACATAGATTTGGCTAAAAAATCATCATGATCATCATAATTTCAGCCGAAAGACGTCCACTGCTGAACATAGGCCTCCCCAAGGCTCGCCAAGCAGATCGGCCCTGCGCCATCCGCATCCAATGCGTTCCCACTACCTTCACCAGGTCGTCGCTCCATCTTGTTGGAGGCCCACCTACACTGCGTCTTCCGGTCCGCGGACGCCACTCGAGAACCTTTCGGCCCCATCGGCCGTCAGTTCTACGGGCGATGTGCCCTGACCACTGCCACTTAAATCTAGCGATTCTTCGAGCTATGTCCGTGACCTTAGTTCTTGCGCGGATTTCATCATTTCTTATGCGATCCCGCAGAGAAACTCCAAGCAGAGCCCTCTCCATCGCCCTCTGAGTGACTCTCAGCTTTCTTATGAGGCCCATCGTTAGCGGCCACGTCTCAGTGCCATAAATCATTACTGGTAACACACACTGGTCAAATACCATCCCCCTTTAATGCCCCCCGCACCCCCTCACCCTCCCTCACCACTACCCCCACCCCAACCCCCACACCTTACCCCGCGTTCGCCTTATTTCCGTAACGCATTCACCAGCTTACACCCAAGTCAAGCGTGCCTAAAGAAGTTTTACTTCAAAAAAACCGCATCCAAATCGTTCACCCGTTTAAGAGTTATGATGCCACAGACAGACTGACAGACACACACACACACACACATACACACACGTAGTGGTCAAACTTATAACACCCCTCTTTTTGTGTCGGGGGTTAAAAGTACCTTTACCGATCAATGCAAAGACGGCAAAAAAGAGGATTCTACAATTGCGGACCTTAAAATCAATATTAATTGCCGACCGTCACTTTGGGTCCTTTTTCGTTTAATAAGCCGTCGTTCAGACAAGGAAAGTGACGTTTTACACGAATTTTCCGAAGGGACTGGAAATTAATCCAGGATCCTAACCGCAGAGTGATTCGGGTCAGAAGCTTTCTCTTCACGTTGATTGTAACACAAATTTAAATCATCAAATTTATTTATTTAGCAAACAAACAGTACTGGCACTTTAATAAAACATAGTATGTAATTTAGTTCCGAACACAATCAAGATCTAATCACCCCTTACTGTGCCGAAACTGCACAAGCTGCGAGGTACTTTAAGCATTAAAATTGTCGCGACTAGTATAGTATACATCTTCCCAGGTGAATTTTTCGCTTCGAGCCATTACATTAAATTTGAACGTTAATACTATGACGATACCGTTTGTTTTGAAAGATAAGGGCTCAAAGCGAAAAATTCACCTGGGATGATTTTAACTATACCAGACATTATAATAATCTACGAGTAAAGATCGTAAAAGTTATTGGTGGCTTGTGTTTTTAAAGCAACGTTATTTGACTGAAAATTATTGCTGCCCAAATTCTAAACAGTTATTTCGACATTCTAACATGAATTGCTTCAATATAAACCTTACAGAAACAAACGAAGAGTTCTATTCTCCTTACATTCATTCCGAAGTTAATTCGCAAATACAATTAGAGCTTTATACCTGTGTAGATAGGGGATGAATTGCCTTGTTTTAAAGTTGGCTTGTAAATCGACGTCAGTTTCCAGTTCATTTTACAAATAAACTTGGTGATAACAAAGTTTTTGGTGTAATATTGGCCTCCGGAACTTAGACTTGTTACGAAGTATCTGCTTTAGTATAGATAGCGAGGAAAATATGTTAGCAAATTAGTAACTTGCCGCTTTTACTGCTGTAGCAAGTTGCTATGTCTGCTCCATCGGCGCAAGCCACACAGTTGAGACGTGAGACGGGGGTGCGTCACAGTCGCGGCGCCTAGGCTCGGGAATCAATTTTCATAGTTGCTAAGTCTGCTCCTCAGTCTCAAGCCACACAGAAGAGACGTGGGACGGGGGTGCGTCACATTCGCGGCGCCTCTGGAATCAATATTCAATAAGAACTAAATAGATGTGTCTTTCTAAATAATTCTTAACGAAATAGGTTGAAGTAATATACCGCAGTGTCTCAAGTCAAAAATCTTTGACCAGTGCGTGTTGCCAGTGATGACTTATGGCACTGAGACGTGGCCGATAACGATGGACCTCAAAAGAAAGCTCAAAGTCACTCAGAGTGCGATGGAGAGGGCTATGCTTGGAGTTCCTCTGCGGGATCGCATTAGAAATTATGAAATCCGCGCAAGAACTAAAGTCACAGACATAGCTCGAAGAATCGCTAGACTTAAGTGGCTGTGGGCAGGGCACATCGCTCGTAGAACTGACGGCCGATGGGGCGGAAAGGTTCTCGAGTGGCGTCCGCGGACCGGAAGACGCAGTGTAGGTAGGCCTCCAACATGGAGCGACTGGTGAAGGTGGTGGGAACGCATTGGATGCGGATGGCGCAGGGCCGATCTGTTTGGCGAGCCTTGGGGGAGGCCTATGTTCAGCAGTGGACGTCTTTCGGCTGAAATGATGATGATGAATTTTTAGTCAATCTTGCGATTTACTGTCGACTCTGCTGAACTTGCTATCGGTGTCAAAATCCCGCTGTCATTACACGACATGTTGTTGTGTGCGTGAATTCAACTCTCGTGGCGATAGCTATATCAATAATTAATAAATAAATAATAAATAAATATCACGGGACAATTCACACCAATTGACCTAGTCCCAAAGTAAGCTAAGCATAGCTTGTGTTATGGGTACAAGGCAACGGATAAACATAAATAAATAAAATAAATAAATATCACGGGACAATTCACACCAATTGACCCAGTCCCAAAGTAAGCTAGGAAAGCTTGTGTTATGGGTACTAGGCAACGGATAAACATAATTTATTGAATCAGGCGTTACTTTGCGGAGGTCCATATTAATGAACTAAAACAATTACTTTGCTCACCCGCGACCTTACAATAGTTACGTTTATGCAAGAAATGTGCGTTCATGTGGAGGTGGAGGAACTGCATGAACGCACATTTCTTGCATAAACGTAACTATTGTAAGGTCGTGGGTGAGCAAAGTAATTGTTTTAGGATAAACATACTTATATAGATAGATACATACTTAAATACATATCAAACACCCAAGACCCGAGAACAAACATTCGTATTATTCATACAAATATCTGCCCCGAAACGGGAATCGAACCCGGGACCTCAAGCTTCGTAGTCAGGTTCTCTAACCACTAGGCCATCTGGTCGTCTAATAATTGTAATCTAAACGAAGACTCCTTTGAATGCACTATCGTAACGCAAAGCTCAGTGAATTAAATGCTGGAACCAGTTTCCGTTCGTGCCATATCTCATAACCGCGAGCTTCAGTGTTCACGGGAAACACATCTTGCCACTTCAAAATGATACCTAAGTTCTCATTATCATGCAAACAATTCACAGCAACAAGGATGAAGGTATAACTTGCAAAGTGGCAAAATGCTCCAATACTGCGTTTACACTTTCATTTTAGTATTACCAGATTGACCTGGTACGACAGTCAAAAATACTAATAATAGCATGATAGCACACACACCCACATTGCATGGTATTGCATAGCGTGACGGTTGTGGTACCTACTCTGAAGATGAGCTCGGTTTGTATTCGAAACACGTCAGTGTAGTTTGGTGGTGGTTATAGTTGGGTTTGTGAGATTTGTGTGTGCCCGTACAGTGTGGAGGTGGAGGAACTGCATGAACACGCATTTCTTGCATAAACGTTACCATCGTAAGGTTGCGAGTGAGCAAAGTAATTGTTTCAGTTCATTAAGTTGCATTACATTGCGGTACCCGATTGATCACTTCAAACTCGTTCGTTTTACGACCGTACGATGTAACGCGACTTGCACGAGTTTTCCTGCAAATATAAACTGGACTTTAGTCACATTTTTTATGAATTGACTAAAGATTTTAATGGAGTTCTTGGTTATTTGTTAGAAGTCCTGTACTTCTACCAGCAAATAGAAACCGTATTGCATTTCTGAAAAAATATGTCCGCGAAAGTAATTCAGAGCACGCGCTCGAATAACCCATAATTACATGGAACTTATTGTAAAGGGTAAAAGGGTAAAAAAGGTTCAAAATGTATTTTTTTTTTTCATATTTACGCCATTTTGAATAACTCGCGAGGCCTACAGCACAATCCACTATAATAGGGACGCCATTAAAAAATAATTCGAAGACACGACTCCAGCAAAAAACGCTTCATTTTAGCCCTGAAAACCAGATTAATTTTCGATTAACTGCAAAATTAGATTTTTTGTTGCTATAAATAAAACAAATAAGTTGTTAGTTAATTGAGTTGGCGAACAATTCGTGACGTCATAAGTTGCTATTGCCATTCAAACTCTATGGGAGAATTGTGTTTTGATACCTAATAAGTCTTTGTTAAAAATTTCATTTTAAATGCAACCTTTTTCGCTGACTGTACTTTTTTTTGACTGTACTTATATTGTCATCCAACTTACATAAGTATACCTCAAGTGAATCCGACCACTGGAAGTGGATCAAATTCGACTTCTAAGATTTGACCCGTACATACTATATGTATACATTGCAAGTTAACAAGAAGCTTGTAATAGAAAGTACGTCAGTACGTGGTGTCAACATTCCTATTATGTCACATTTACCTCTGAATGAGAATTCCTCTCAACCCAATGTGACCGCTGCACCTTAAAATAATAAATCCACTTAGCCTTGCCACCAGGAGAACAGCGGCGAGCGATAGATAACAAACTAAATTCCATTAACCCCAGATCCGCTGCGCATTTTACTCGTCTATTCGCCTCCACTCCGTCAAAGGTAGAACGCTCCAAATCCAATAGAGCCGCCACCAGGAGACTAGAATCAGGCAGGAGTCTTGTCTGACATGTTTGAACGAGATTGAATAGGAAATATTCAACGGAAAAAGTTTCTGCATTTTTAGGCTGGGGTCACATGCGATGAAAGAAGCGAATTCATAGCCATTTTGTTTTTGCGAACTAATAAATTGAATGTGCAACTGTCTGGTGCCACAATCTAAAAAATACATTTATGAAAGGGAAAATACACATAAATACATTTTAAAGATGCAAAAATAAACAACTAAGAATGGATTAATGACAATTATTGTATTTCATTTCAATAGTTTAAATAATAAACGCTTCCTTTATAGGAAGCTTCCTATTTAGTCCCTTTCAATATGTGTCCCTTTCATGCCACCTATCCCCTACTTATTAAGTGAGGACTATTAAAGTAAGTTTATTGGAGCCGTGAAATATAGCTTTCACAATATCTATTTTTTTATAATAATAATATGGATTGTTTTCAGATTCACATCCATAATTTTTTGTTAGTAAAATTTGAAACTAGTTATAAAAGTAGTAGTTTTAAATTTACTCTCTGTTGCTACCTAACCTCTGTGCAGGTTTCTTCGGTTTTCCTTCACCGTAAAGCTCATGATAAAATTGACATGAAAAACTCCGAGGTTCGAGCCCGGACTCGAATCCGCGACCCTCTGCTTGAGAGCCACCAGACTCGATAAAGAAAGGGTATACATACATAATTGTCATCGTCATCATCATTTCAGCTTAAAGACGTCCACTGCTGCTGAATATAGGCCTCTCCCAAGCTCGCCAAACAGATCGATCCCTTGTACATTAATTGTGTTTGTGGGTAATTTCTGGTACATCGCGGTTCAGCGGGGCAATATGGCGAGTGTATTGGCAGGGGGGTTTCACTCCGCAGTTTAGGCATGTTCGGCCGGCGCTCCTCCCGGGAGGAGTATGGCAGTAGGTTGTCGCGCGGCCTTCAGTTCGCACGCTAGCCGCGTCGCACGTAATTAAGCATCTTTTTTTCTGTGATTTTTGCAACAAACAATGACTTCTAAACGATATTATAATTTTTTTTTTTTTTTATGATATAGGGGGCAAACGAGCAGACGGATCGCCTGATGGTAAACGATTACCGTCGCCCATGGACACCTGCGACACCAGAAGAGTCACAAGTGCGTTGCCGGCCTTTTAGGTAGGAGTACGCTCTTTTTTTGAAAGCTTGAAGGTCATATCGGTCCGGGAATACCGCAGCAGGAACCTCATTCCAGAGATTTGCTGTGCGAGGCAGGAAATTTCTGGAAAAACGCACAGTAGAAGACAACCAACCATCCAGATGGTGAGGATGGAAGTGTTGTCGCGTAGGGCGGTGGCGGAAGGATGCGGCAGGGATCAACCCGAATAACTCCTCGGAGCACTCTCCGTAGTACATGCGATAGAAGATGCACAGTGAAGCTACATCTCTACGCAGCGCCAAGGAATCAAGCCCATCAGAAGTTCGTTGGCAGCCGACTATTCGAGTCGTTCTCCGTTGTATGCGATCCAGAGGGAGAAGCTGGTACCGGGGAGCCCCCGCCCACAGATGAGAGCAGTATTCCATATGTGGGCGAACCTGCGCCTTATAAAGCTGAAGGCGGTGGGCTGGAGTGAAATACCGTCTCGATCTGTTGAGCACGCCGAGCTTCTTCGAGGCTAATTTAGCCTTACTCTCCAAGTGGTCGCGGAACTGGACTTCACTCGAGATGTCAATACCAAGGATTCCGATACTGGCTGTGGTAGCAAGGGGAGTGCCTTCGAAAAGAGGTGACGCGACAAACGCAGACTTTTTTGCGGTAAACGCGCAAACCTGTGTCTTAGTGGGGTTAAAACGGACTAAATTAAGTCGACCCCATTCTGAAACTTCTTTTAGGGAAGTCTCAATTTCAGACACAAGTTTGTTTCGGCACTCTATAACGTTTTCCAGAGAAATACCGGCGCGGCCGGTGTAAGAGGCATCAACCGTACTATCATCCGCATAACAGTGAATGCCGCCGGATGGCAGCATATCATTGACATGCAGAAGGAAGAGTGTAGGCGATAGCACACAGCCTTGAGGGACACCAGCATTCACAGACATGGAATCAGAGCATGCACCGTCAACTACAACCTTTATGCTTCTGTCCGTTAGGAAGCTGCTGATCCATCCGCATAATTTCTCAGGAAGCCCAAAGGACGGAAGTTTTGAGAGGAGCCAAATAAATAACTTACTTACATACTAAAGGTATATTTCAAACTAAATACAAACTGAAATATAGATGCACAGAAAAAACCTCAGAAAAAAGACCAATGCTGGGAATCGAACCCAGGTCCTCAGCGTTCCGTTCTGCGTGCTTACCCCTACACCATCACTGGTCTAGAAGTTAGCGACGAATCTTTCCTATACATCGTACACTTCAGTCTGTTATAATCACATTAGGCAGTGATAAAGCGCATCTATGTTATGCCCTCTACCGAGAGACTTCAACACTCCTTCGGAGCTACCCGCTCACCTGTATACTAAAGGTAGTTTACTGAATTAATACACACTGTTATCTTTCCTGATTTATATGTATACCTACCAAATATGGGCGAGTGGGAACCCTGTGCCCTTGGTTTCGGATCAACGGTGTCCAACGGAATATGAACGCTCGTATCACACGATAAGTTTTAATTTCGCGTGCACGCAGTAGGAGTAGGAAAGTTTTTATACCTAAAGTTGACCTTTGTTCGAGAGTGATCCTTCTGTACGTTAGTACCATTACTTATTCTGTGGTATTGGGCACCTTTGCGCCTCGAGGCGGTTTGTTTGAATGATTATAACTGATAACTGAAGCAATAAGGCCGCCTATTATTGCTTACCATTTTTTTTTCTACCGAACCATGGCCCACCGATGTCCTTTTCAGCCTTGAAATTGGCAGAATCATCGATTGTATCGATGGAGCTATATTTTTAAAGATTGCACTGTTTTTTTTTATTGTACTTGTTTTTCTGTATTGTATTTTACTATGTTTAATTCATAAATTAATTGCTTACTTTGTGTTTTAATTTATCTTTCTTTACTTAAATAGAGATTAATTTTAATGTTTGTAACACAACATTAAAATTGCAAGTTTTGCAGCCGAGCAAACATTCCGCAAGACAAGCGTGATTCCAAAATTACCCGCCATTAAAGTACGCTTTTTGACTCCTGAAATCAAAACTTCTCCATTACATCGTGGGGTTGGTGCGAGGTCCCCACTGCCCCATTATTAACTAATTTAATATACGGGACGTGTATCCAACTTTATATTCAAGCCATTAACTGTTTATGTACACCGTGCTTGGGGTAGTAAAGTGCGTTTGTTTAGAAGTAGACAAAAGTGTTTGTAGCCGACAAAGTTGCATAGATACCTACCTATGTATAGCGAGAGCTACATTAGTTAGTTACTCGCCAGTAGTGTCGATCTCGTAGGACTGTGTATATACTTGTCCTTTTGGGAATAAATAATAATTATCAGTATTCTTTAAACATGAAACTACTGTGAGACTCACTCGGGAACGTATCAAAATATACAACACACACACACATGGATGGATGGATGACAGGCAAACTAGTGTTCCTACTTGATTCCTTTCCTTTTTTTACTATTTTACTTTTTTTAATTTTGTGTTTTTTATTTTGTTTGATTTTTTTATGTTTTATGTAGTTTTACAGTGCATTAGTGCTATTACTGTAATGCTGTGTTAATAAATTTATGTGTAAATAAATAAATAAAGTTTAAAACGAATAATGGACGAAATACATAATGGTCATAATATATACTAAAATTTTCTATGAAACTATTGATAAAACGAACTTTTTTAATCGTGTAATCTACAGATTGGTTTAGGTTAGGTTAGGTTTATTTTATGAAAATCCTGTAAAGTTGAGAATTATCAAGAAAATTGCATTATATCAAATGACCATTATGTATTTCGTCCATTATTAATTTTAAACTTGATATATTTTGATACGTACCCGACTCACTCATAGTGAAATAAACTGATCACTCACGTCTTAAAACGAGTTTGACTTGACTTGTTCGGGCTAATCCGTAGCCCGTCTTCCCGGAGTCACACGTCACGGCGGCTGCTAAGCGCGCACTGCGCGCTACCGCTCTGGTCGCGCGGGTACTAGACGCAACTGACAGCGTCAATTTAGCCCTGTTTTATAAGTTTGACCGCTATGTGTGTGTGTGTGTGTGTGTGTGTGTGTGTGTGTGTGTGTTGTGTGTGTGTCTGTGTGTCTGTCTGTCTGTCTATGGTAGCATAGCTCTTCAACGGGTGAACCGACTTGGATGCTGTTTTTTTATTTGAAAGCTGGTTTCAAAGTTATCAGCTCTTTTGTTAGCTGCGGAAGGGATCTTAGACGCATAATGGGCATTTAATTTATTTTCATACATTTGTGTGACCAAATGTATGTATGTAAAACTCTTTATTGTACGTAAAACATGAAAATTAACAAGAGAAACAGAGATTTACAAAGGCGAACTTATCCCTTATCAAATTGCGTTGGGGGTTTTTAAAAATTTTAATTTATAGTTATTCCGTTGCCTATTAGTACCCATAGTAACTTAGTAGCTTAAGTAAAGCTCTTCTTGCATGTAGTAGTAGCATATCCATACAAACAAGTAGACGTTCCATATTCTAAAAAAATACTTTATTTCCATATCAGTTCTCTATACAAGAGAGTACACTACTACATAGGTACAAAATGGATTTTATCTGTTTTTTTTTTACTTTCAGTATTATAATCATTATTCTGTGCACTAGCTAAAGTATCTTTACTGTTTCATTTTAAGCCCAAAACTTGAGCCAAACACTTACAAAATGGAACAGAATGAAACATAAATCTAATCATAACACCAAAGTTGCCAGTGTAAATTAACCCATTTGGAATGCGGATCGCCGCACGTGTGCATCCGACTTAATGTTAGCAGGGACATCACGTCTTCGCCCGAGGTCGGCTGAAATATTAACTCGTGCCAACTCATGCCACCCTGGTACCCGCGGTGTAACCGATGCAGTTTATTTTTATTAAATAGAGGAAATTTATAATAGTTGTTTGGGGGCAGAGAAAACTCTAATATTTTAGAAACCGATTCTTTTGTTTTTTAACCCCCGACACAAAAAGAGGGGTGTTACAAGTTTGACCGCTATGTGTGTGTGTGTGTGTGTCAGTCTGTGGCATCATAGCTCTTAAACGGGTGAACCGATTTGGATGCGGTTTTTTTAATAGAAAGCAGGGTTTCTTGGCGATGGTTCTTAGGCCGATATTAGACTATCATAGAAATATGATCATATATATAGGACTCATATTAAGAGGATACGATGCGCACCATTTCTCCATACAAACGTAATCCCCTGTTTCCTCCCTGGATAATGGATTTAGAGCCAATTTTTTTTTACTGTGTAATCTGTATCTACCATAGCTATGCCCCTATGTTTCGTTTTTTCCATATTTCAATTAACATAAGAAATATGAGCTTTCCAAAACTGAAAAAATTGCCCAATTTCAACGTCATTTTCAGAAACTCATTTGAAAAGAATCCCTCGCATAAACAAAAAAAGGAAAACATAGAGGCATAGCTAAATCTGTCCTCTAATTATTTTTGAAAAAAAAAAAATTATTGATCTAGTTTTCGAGAAGAAAACAGGGGATTACGAAATGCTGTTTTGATCAATTTTACGCGCCTAATAACGGTCTTTGGGAGTAGTTACAACAGAGAGATCTCTCTCCAGGCAGATGTTATGCCTGGGGACCGAAGTCCTATGGATGAAAGTTGGAAGTTGTATTTATGCAGCCGAGTTGAGAAACTTCAATAGCGTGATGTAGGATTGTAGTTATTAGTTCCTTATGTGATGACTAGATGGCGCTAGTAGTCGCTACAGGTCTAACCTGCAGTTGTCCCGCTCTGACACGCAGCAGGGGTTCGGGCGAGACAGCGACATTTCATTAAAATACCTATTTCTCAAAAGTCTCTCAGCCATCGTACCCTCTTAATTTGATAAACCTATGACTCATAGGTTGTTATTACACTGTCATAGGTTTATCAAATTAATATGAGTCCTATATCTATGATCATATTTCTATGATAGTCTAATATCGGCCTTAGATATGGTTCAGCCGTTTTATAGTTATCAGCTCTTTTGCTAGCTGCGGAATGGAATCTTAGACGCATAATGGGCATTGTCTTAATGTTCAAACATACGAGTGACATAATTGCGTTGGGGGTTTTTAAAGTTTTTAATTTATAGTTATCCTCACTGTCTACATCTTTTTTTTTGCTTTTACAGCGTACCAGAGAGAGGGCGAGCTGCCAAACGGACCGCTCATCATCAACAAACATTTCAGCCGAAAGACGTCCACTGCTGAACATAGGCCTCCCCCAAGGCTCGCCAAACAGATCGGCCCTGCGCCACCCGCATCCAATGCGTTCCCACCACCTTCACCAGGTCGTCGCTCCATCTTGTTGGAGGCCTACCTACACTGCGTCTTCCGGTCCGCGGACGCCACTCGAGAACCATTCGGCCCCATCGGCCATCAGTTCTACGAGCGCAAAGCACGAGGAAATTCTTAGCATTTCATGATGCAAACCATTCTAAAAAATTACACGCGGCGTATTGTCGAGGTACTTTGGCCCAATGGAGGGTAAGGTAACTTAGGCCTTTATGAAACCCACGGGATCCTATCGATGTTTAGAAAATTTTATTTCCGAAGGCTTAGAATCCCGAAAACTTCATTTGTCCGAAAGCATTTTTTTCTGAAACTGTAAATATTTCAGGATTTATTTCAGGACCATCGTGTAGAACCCTTTAGGTTAGGTTAGGGTTGTTTCATAAAAAACCTGCAATATTTACAGTTTCAGAAAAAAATGCGTTCGGATAAATGAAGCATTCGGGATTTTAAATAATCGGAAAAAAATAATTCTGAATTTTGATTGGTAACCTTCACTATAATGGCCAGTGATTTTCAAAGCTTTTAATTTCACTGTAAAAAAAATCTTAGCCGAGTTAATTGCAATGATCAAAGTTACCCTTCAGGGCCAAAACAACCCGACTTTACGGTATATAGTACTTTCATTCCTAGGGCACTGTCATGTCATTATGACATGTGCGACATTCGATAAGAGAAAGTGTTGCATAAATAAGAAATATTTTTAATAATTATTTTAATCGCTCGTAAAACTGATGTTCGTTGGGGCAAAAAGGTTCTCGAGTGCCGTCCATGGACCGGAAGACGCAGTGTAGGTAGGCCTGCAACAAGATGGAGCGACGACCTGGTTGGTTAAGGTTGCGGGATCGCGTTGTATGCGGATGGCGCGGGACCGATCTGTTTGGCCAGCCTTTGAGGAGGCCTGTGTTCTGCAGTGGACGTCTTTCGGCTGAAATGATGATGATGATGAAATTATTTTAATGTGGCTTAGGGATCAAATTGGTTAATTGTACTGTGTGCCGAAGAATATCCAAGAAGGTTATCCATTCAAACTTCAAACGGCTAGTAAAAAGAACAAAAATATACTTACCCAAAAAATAGCTGATGCAGAACTTAAAAAACTGTTCGGTCTTCTTTGCATAGAATCTTCGAAAAAATGTTTTTAAGACTGTCAAATTGCATATCACCAAAAAATGTCAAGAAGAAATTCGAGAATTCGATATGTAAATAGCTGTAAGAACGAAGGACGTGGCTATTTTCCACCCCGGGAAAATATTCTGTACATTTTACTGTTGCGATTTACATTTCCATGCAATTTGTGGCCGCGTAAGTTTGCGATTTTGTCGGTTTAGGTCTTCCTATTTTGGTCCAATAAAAAGATGGAGTTTTGGCATGTACCTAAATGGTTAAAGAATACGTGCGAATCCAACGCTACATCTGCATATTATAATGTACAGAAGCCAGTTTCAGTAATATTTTGTAAACATTGTAGTATAGCTAAACCGGTTAAATGAGTTCTCGTCCGCGCGGTACAGAGGCGCGGGGGTAGACGACAAAGGGGGGCGAAAGGGGTGCGGGCGAGCCTCTATACCGCGCGGTGAGAACTCATTTAAACGGTATAGCTAATAGCAATACTCGCGTATCGCTAAGCAGCAGTTTATTATGAAGTTTCACTTCTTCCGGAAGGATCTAAGGAGAGCCATAATTGATGAAAAAGCAAATTGTATAAAAAAATAAGCTGCCCAAATTACTAATTCCACTCGGACGCAGTCGCGGGGAAAAGCTAGTTTTATATATAAATATAAGGTTGTAGAGTATTAAGAGGGCGCCGAGCTTTTGGCGCTACTCGATTTTAGGTATTATTGTGAAGGGTGTCTCGGCGGAGTCGCGGGCAGGAGGGAATCGTGGCGGCTCAGGTTAGGATGGGAGGAACGCGCGCGAATGTAGTTATTTCCTTCGTATTATTAAAACAATAGATATTTTGAAGATGTAAGTCGTATACGTTACAGAAAATAAGTAGTTTTGTTATTATAAAAAAACTCATTACGTTCCGTTAAGTATTTACGTTGTACTAAGGGAATCCATCCTTTTTTAGAGTTAACTTTGGATTTAATTTCTTTCGAGCAAAGTATAAGTAATCGTGTTTCTAAAGTGTACGACTTATAGAGTAAATCCTTAAATATCTAACTTATGACCCACATAGACTAAGATTTAAAAATAACGATATAGTAAGGAATCTAACAAACGCAATTATGTCGTTATTTCCTCGGCACAGACTTAAAATATTATATCAGTGTTAGTAGACATGTCAGTCATGGCAGTCTCATGTAGAACATCCACAAATTAGTTTCTCTAACCCTCTGCTCCCTCTAATATCCGGCAAAATGTAGTCTGCCAGGGAACTACGTACTGCCGGTAAGTGATATTCCCACGATGTTGAAATAATGAAAAATAATAACCGGTACTAAGTCGTAACTAGAAACATAAGTGGGTTATTGATTACGCTGTAACTTGGGCTGTAAAATTGACGCTTATTTCACGGTGAATATAAAACGAGTTTTATTTCGTTGTACGGAGGCAGGTGATCGGAGTGCAAACAAGAACAGCGCGAGCTTTGGAAATAGAAAGAATTTCTGTACCCATTTGAATCATAAACCTTTCATATTAGTCATTTATTTTATTATTTATTTATTTACAGAGATAAATCAAAATTCCATAACATAAAGACCATCGTTAAACCAGAGTGGTTTGTCTCGATGTCTGTCTGTGGCATCATAGCACAACGGGTGAACTGATTTGGATGCGGTTATTGGCGAGTTTTTATATTTGGCAGGCTTTTGGCGATGGTTCTTAGATTATTTCATCGTCAAAATCGGTTTAGCCGTTTAAAGTTATCAGCTCTTTTGTTAGCTGCGGAAGGGATCTTAGACGCACAATGGGCATTGACTTAATGTTCAAACATACGAGTGACACAATTGCGTTGGGGGTTATTTAATTTTTTAATTTATAGTTATTGGCGAGTGCCCTTTATTCTTATTTAAAGTTAAAATACTGTACCACGGGAAATCAGCCATTATTAGGTAATTAACTAGCATTCAAATATGCAAACATCTTCACAGACTTTTTCATTTATAATATACTAATATTAGCAGGTAAAACTTAACCTAAACGGTAAACGTGGTGGTGATGGGTAAAACAGAGATGGCAGTATGATTTGGACCGTTTTGACCCATTTTGGCGGGATTTTGCGAAGGACAGAGACGGGTGGAAAGAAAAAGGGGAGGCCTTTGCCCGGCAGTGGCACATCAATAAGGTTAATTTAAAAGAAAAGATTAAAATTAAAAGAAAGAATAATAATAAGAATAGAAGATTTGGTTAGTCGGGTATGTGAATGGAACTGTTTTTTTTTGATAATAATTAATAAATAAATATTAGGGGACAATCTTACACAAATCGACCTAGTCATAAACTAAGCAAAGCTAGTAGGTACCTACTATGGGTACTAGACGACGGTAAACATACTTATATAGATAAATAAATACTTAAATACATAGAAAACATCCATGACTCAGGAACAAATATTCGTGCTCATCGCACAAATAAATGCCCTTACCGGGATTCGAGCCCAGACCTCTTGCTTCGCAGGCAGGGTCGCTACCAACTAGGCTAAAGCGGCTAGGATAAAATATGAAGATAATGCACTCGCTGTTATAGTCACTAAGCTGCGGATGGCCCGTCTGGTATTTTATAGCAGTTTTATATGGCTGTATTATCTAATGTATCAATTATTATTACTGCGGTAGTGCTGTTTTACACCCAGCGTCAATTCACTGCGGTAGATGACATGTAATTTGGTCTCGCCAATCCTAATTTGCTCGGAGTTTCTCTGCGGGATCGTATTGGAAATGATGTAATCCGCGCAAGAACTAAAGTCACCGACATAGCTCGAAGAATCGCCAGACTCAAGTGGCAGTGGGCAGGGCACATCGCTCGTAGAACTGATGGCCGATGGGGCATAAAGGTTCTCGAGTGGCGTCCACGGACCGGAAGACGCAGTGTAGCTAGGCCATAATCACGCTGGCGATTGTTGTATGGGAGCAACCTTAAATATTTATTTTGTTCTGTTTTTTAGTATTTCTTTGTTATAGCGGCAACAAAAATACATCTGTAAAAATTTCAACTGTCTAGCTATCAGGGTTCATTAGATACAGCCTGGTGACAGACGGACGGACAGACAGACAAAAAGACAGACTGACACACGGACGGACAGCGGAGTCTCAGTAATAGGGTATTTTTTTTACCCTTTGGGTACGGAACCCTAAAAACTAAAATGGGTTGAATAGATGTTAGCTGGCGTACGTGAATGTACATTATGGCATCCCAGTCCTATAAAGACCGTGCACAACATTTCCTCCCCATTTACTTCCAATTTTTGCCATGTTGTGCGCTGCGATCGTTTTCTGTACCCCCACCACCCGCTTCTGGCTACGTGTACGACGGTGGCGCCGCGTAGCGTTGACAACATTTCCTCCCCATTTACTTCAAATTTTTGCCATGTTGTGCGCTGCGATCGTTTTCTGTACCCCACCACCCGCTTCGCACATAGCCAATAAACGCGACGAACTCGCTGCGCGCTCGCGACGGAGTCGTTACGTATCCGCGGCGAAATCGTTGCGCACACGCCTCGCTTCTAAAACGTTCGCAAATCGCCAATGCATGTGATAAGACTCTTTATACTGTGACGTTCGGTCCCAGGATGTGGTTTTGTGCGATGATAAAAACAACCGAAGTCAACAACAAAATTAAATAATTTATTAAAAAAAAATAATATGGGGTTCTATGCCGTCTGGTCTAGCCTCCGTAGGTGGGTACTCCCCTGACGGCGTCGGCGAAGGCAGCAACGGATGGGCAAGGCTGATGAAGTACGGCCCGGGGAGCGCCGGGGCAGCAGACGAGTGTGTGGGTTTGAGTTGCGGGACTGGTGTAAGTTCTTTCCCCGTAAGGTAGCACCCCTACATTGGGGCGCGACACGACACTTCACGGATTTTATTAACTGTTTAAAATTATGACATACATCCAATTACGTTGGAAGAACGACAATTAAATAAAATATTATTCAATGTCAGCGCGTATGACGACACGTAGCGAAGCTAGTGAACGCAGCCGGCAGAGGTTTGTCGTTGACAGCGCGATAGCTCATAATCCGGAGCGCGGGCGGGTGCATCGAAAATCCGTGCGCCGTACTCTGGAGGTAGTCTATAGTCGCGCGGACAAGTGTTAAACTTGTGTGTTGATTTGATTATTGTGTTTTAGTAACTATTATTTAGGTTTAGTTAATTTTAAATAAGTAATGTGTAGATTAGTATTTTAGTTAGTTAATAAGTTATTATTTTAAATTATAAGATTATATTTAAGATTTTAAGTGTTTTATTGTTATTATTATTGCTTTTATAATTAAATTAACATTAAATTAATGAATTATTTGCCATTATATTTTAACAATAATAATATATGTACGTGTACCGTTACATTACCCCGCGCGTCACAAAAGGATTTTATTGTATTTAAAGAAATAAAATCCGCATTTTAAGTTCTATTCTCGTATTTTCTCCTTTCAAAATTCAATCTTTCATACTTCACGCAAACAAACAAGCCATAGTGACCATATTAAAGGTTCCTAACGCAACCGAGCAATTATTTAGGTTACTATTATTATATTTAGTTAAAAATAGTGACCCATACGAAAATTGTAAATACTAGATGGAATAATGTGAGCTAGAGGAATGTACAGAATGTTTCTTGTTATTTTAACTATTTATTTAAGCCAATTAATTTTAAATCTTTTATGTGCCACTTGCCAATGTTTTTTCCTGACATGTCTTCCAACACATAGACTAACGGAGACTTCCTTTCTATGACGCGACACTTTATGTACTTAGGTGCTAGTTTCTTGCTAAAATATTTGTCTTTGTTGCTCAACACATATGCTCGCTTCATTACAATGTCACCAACTTTAAATTCCATATTTTTTCGACGGAGATTGTAATGAGCCGTGTTTTTAGTATGAGCATGCCATAGTTTTGCTTGAACTTTATTAAATATCTCAGAAAAACAACCCAGATTTTCAGCATAAATGTCACGTGGGAGGAAAATGACGTCATCGCCCAAGTCATTATCAACAAAGTGTGTGCCACATGTTACGATCTCCCTGCCGTATACCAAGAATGAAGGCGTAAAGCCAGTCGCTTCGTTCACCGAATTGTTGATGGCGAACTGTACCTTCGGAATAAAGATATCCCATGTTCTATGGTCGTCTTCGACGTATGTTGACAGACATGTTATAATTGTGCGATTGTAACGTTCAACAAGGTTGATTTGTGGTGTGTACTTAGGCGTGAAAAAAACATTAGGAACATTGTATTGCTTAAAGAGAGATTCTGTGATTTTACTGATAAATTGGCTACCGTTGTCTAAGAAAATAGTTTGAGGAGTTCCATGCACTAAAAATACTGAATCCTCCAAAAATTTACACACAGCAGTAGATGTAGCAGCTCGCAAAGGTGTAATTAGGCAAAATTTGGCAAAGCAGCAAGTAACAACTAGGATGTAGCTGTTTTGCTTCCTAGTTACAGGCAAAGGACCCATAAGGTCAATTGAAATTGTTTGAAATGGGCGACTACAGTGCTTAGGGCGTCCCATTTCACCCAAGACTTGGTGATTCTGAGCTTTGTACGAGAGACATTTGGAACATGAGCCAACGAAATTCACGACGTCCTGGTGCATACCTGGCCAGAAATAGCGTAATGCAAGACGGCGGTACGTCTTAAAAACACCAAGATGTCCGGCTGTAGGCTCAGCGTGATTCTCGTTGATTACCTGGTCACGTAGCTCACGCGGTACAACCTCTTTCCAAGAAAATTCTGAATTTAAGTCAGTCAAGTCGTGTTTGTTCTTTGTCAGTCTATAAAGGGAGTTGTTTTTTATTAAAAAATTGGGGAAGTTTTGTGGTTTCGTCAGACAAGAATTATAGACATTTCTATACCAAGGATCAGTAGTCTTTGAGAAATAATCTGAAGTACTAATTACGTTAACTGGAACCGCTCTTGAAAGGGCGTCTGGAATGACATTATCAACGCCTCGACGATGTTTTAGTTCAAAATGAAACGCGGACAATCTGACACCCCAACGAGCCAGCCTACCGGTCGGGTTATTTAGAGACAGGAACCATTTTAACGCACTGTGGTCTGTATAGACAGTGAAGGGCTTTCCGTTCTCCAAATAACACCGCCAATGCTCCAAAGCTATAACAACAGCCAAAGTTTCGCGCTCTGTTATGCTGTAGTTCTTTTCCGCTGCTGACAACGACTTGCTCATGTAAGCTATAGGGTGCTCCTTACCGTCTATGATCTGGGTGAGCATAGCACCCACACCGTAATTACTGGCATCGGTGTGCACCTCAAATGACTTGTCGTAGTCAGGGCAGGAAAGAACAGGAGCAGAGACCAAACATTCCTTCAGTCTTCGGAACGCAGTGTCGGCTTCCGGAGACCAGAAAAACGGCGGTCCACCTTTTTTGTTCGAAGTCAGCTTATTAAGAGGGCCTGCTATAGTGCTGAAGTTGGGGACGAAACGACGATACCATGTAGCAGTCCCGAGAAAGCGCTTAATGTCTTTGCGACAAGTAGGTGTCGGATAATCGAGAATAGCTTGTACTTTCTCTGGATCGGTACGAAGTCCGCAACTGTCAACAACATAGCCCAAGTACCTAAGCTGACTCCGAAAGAAACGGCATTTTTCCAAATTGATAGTGAGGTTGGCCTGCTTTAATTTTTCCAACACGCGAAGTAAAAGGGAGACATGGGAATTGAAGTCATTCGAGACGATGATAATGTCATCGAGATAAGCGAAGACTTTGAGGTCGAATTCCCTAAAAAGCAGATCCACCAATCTCTGCTGAGTTGCAGGCGCGTTAGTAAGCCCGAACGCGGTACGCTTAAAACGAAACGTGCCACGTCCCGGCACGTAAAACGCCGTCTTGTCCCGATCTTCGGAAACTATTGGTATTTGCCAAAACGCCTTGGACAAATCTATGCTAGAGAGGTAGCGAGCATCCCGAAGATTGTCCAAAATTTCAGACACGTAGGGCAAACTGTACGCGTCGCGTTTTGTAACGGAGTTTAGTTTCCGGCTATCGAGGCAAAAACGGGGCTGACCATTCTTCTTGGTGACTATGAGCACTGGTGATGACCAAGCGCTCTCACATGGCTCGATCACGTCGAGACCTAACATCTCGTCTACCTGTTCGACAAGAATGCGCTGTTTTTCCGGGGACATACGGTAGTAGCGTTGTCGAATAGGCAAGGCGTCTCCAGTATCAATTCGGTGAGCGATCAACTTAGTCTCACCTAAACCCTTCGATTCGGCAGAGATATCAGAAAATTGAGCGATAATGTTATCTGCTAGTGATCTTTCTGAGAGATTTAAGTGATCATAGGCCTGTATAACAGAAGGACGGTCTATATCAAGACTAGCGTTAGAAATCCCGACATTAGAAAAAGTAATGCTAGAAAGATGTTTCGGAAAAATATTAAATTTGTGCCAAAAGTCGATGCCTAACACGAGATCTATGTTAATATCTGGCACTATAAAAGCTTTAATGACATGAAAAGTGTCTTCAAATTTTATAGGCAGGTTCATATAGCCAATGCTGGTCATTATTTGTCCTCCAGCAGCTGTGACAGTGATATTATGTTCCTGTTGAACTACTAGGCCTTGCTGTTCTAAACTACGATGAGTATTATTTCCTAGAATTGTGACCGCTGATCCAGAATCTAAAAGACCCAACATTGATGTGTTATAGACGAGTATGGATGCGTAAGGTCGAGGGTCATTAACAGGTTGATTCCGCAGAATTGTGCCGATTTTATACGAATTAAAATAGAATTTTATGGTTTGTAACCAATTAGCCCAGTCTTCGTTATGGAATTTACTATTTTGTTCAGCCGTACCACAATTCTGCGGGTCAACTAGTTTTTTGATGGACCCGGGTTATTTTTATTACAGTTAGGACACTGTGGAGTTTTAACATCCTCATGTCCACAAATGAAGCAAAATATCTTGTCCTTGTTCGCTTTGCACTGACGTAAATTATGGGTGTTGACACGACACCGGGGGCAAAATAACGGTTTAGGACTGGAAGTTTGCATTGCATGTACATATCTATTATTATTGTTATTAGTTTTATTTGCATTCAAGTTGTTATTAGGATAAGATTTATTTCTGTTGTAATTATTATTGTACAAATTATATGTTTGATTAGAGTGATTAGTTTTATTTGAGTTTGCGCTATTATTAGAGTAAGATCTATTTTTATTGTAATTGCCATTGTAAGAATTATGGACATAGTTGTGGTTCAAGTTGTACGACCTGTGTGATGATGATGATGACTGACCACTGTATGCAAATTCTGGCGCCATGGTATCAGACGTCCTTTTGGGGGGTTCACGAAAGCCAGCAAGACGTGCCTGGATGTTCTCGTAATTACGGCACAAGGTTCTCAAGGTGTCAATGTCAGGAATATCTGTGGCTGAAGCTAAGGTGCTCGCGTAGCATGGTCTGATGTTATGAAGCAGTATTTCTAATTTGTCTTTGCTAGATAAAGGTTCCGATAAACGCGAAAACAGTCCAGACATGATTGCCAAATAAATGGTTATATTTTCTGATTCACCCTGAGTCCTGGCACGTATCTCCGAGAGCAGTCGATAGTCGTAACCCGCTTGATCGAAGTCTTTCTTAAGTTGCGAAACTAATGTATCCCAATCTAACACCTGATCTTGGTCTCGGATACCACGGTACCAGTGTAAGGCATCACCTGTGAAGATCTCTGTAGCGAATGAAAGCAGCTTTGATGACGAGATATTCCTGGCTTTGCCAAACTCATTTATGCGCTGAATAAAGGAGCGCACGCACGACTTTCCGTCAAACCTGATTCTACTAAGTTCACCAACCACGCCACGGTCGCAAGACACGCTAATATTTAAGGGCGGCACGGTTGACTGCTGCTCGGTAGTGCTATTATAAACAGGTGCAATTAACCTATCCATGACAGACGTGTCTTTAACAGAGTTAAAGCGATCAAACAGAGTTTGAAACTCCCTTACACAGGTTTCATGTGCGTTCTGCGTCTTATCATCAAAGATCATCCGATTAAGTCGGTGATAAAGGTGATGTAAATAATTTTGAGCACGCATTAATGCATTCCTGTCCAAAGGGGAATCAAGTAAAGTTTTAACCTTAGTGAGTACATCAGTGACGCCCTTCAAGTCATCGCTAATTTCTAGTGGACTCTCCAGGATATCCTCGGAAGGAAACGAAAGACCCAGTTTGGCGATTTGCCTCCGTAAATCCTGGACAGTGGCAGCAGGAGTACTACCTCTAATTTGAACTTCGTACTCCAGCTCTGCCTTTTGCAGCGACAAAAATTTTACCGGATGTGCCATATTAATTTTCAAAAAAAAAAAAATAATAATAATAATTCGCAACAAAAAAACAAAAAAATAAAATAACGCACTACAATGACGGGAGTGTTGAACAAGATTAACTAATCTACTCCGTTCTGTTACAAAGCAGACTGAGTAACGTTATGGTTGATGAGATGCAAAAATAAAATGAGAAAAAAAAAATCAACAATCACCAAAATGAAATAAAAGAAGCGTTAAAATAATTGTAACTTATGTGTATCACTTTGCGAAAATAATACGCATCAAAAAAAATATTAAATAAAATTAGCACTTTTGTACGCGATTGTAACTCAAGTAACTGGTTTGTGATAAGATTGCACTTTGCGCGTACAGAGTGTTCATTAATTAATAGACAGTTTAAGATTATAAATACATTATAAATTATAAATTATTACTTTGACATCATTACTTTATTTATTATTATTATAACAATTTTTATTTTTGAACAATTTTTTTTTTTTGATAAAAAAATTGACAAAACCAATTAATATTATAAAGATACACCTAAGTTACAGGCAACCAAAAATAATAAAAACGTTTCACAAAAATAAAAACACAGAACACACAACTACTTCTACGAAGCTAAACCAGACCTTTAAAAAAAACCACGTTTGAGGCGCCAGTGTGACGTTCGGTCCCAGGATGTGGTTTTGTGCGATGATAAAAACAACCGAAGTCAACAACAAAATTAAATAATTTATTAAAAAAAAATAATATGGGGTTCTATGCCGTCTGGTCTAGCCTCCGTAGGTGGGTACTCCCCTGACGGCGTCGGCGAAGGCAGCAACGGATGGGCAAGGCTGATGAAGTACGGCCCGGGGAGCGCCGGGGCAGCAGACGAGTGTGTGGGTTTGAGTTGCGGGACTGGTGTAAGTTCTTTCCCCGTAAGGTAGCACCCCTACATTGGGGCGCGACACGACACTTCACGGATTTTATTAACTGTTTAAAATTATGACATACATCCAATTACGTTGGAAGAACGACAATTAAATAAAATATTATTCAATGTCAGCGCGTATGACGACACGTAGCGAAGCTAGTGAACGCAGCCGGCAGAGGTTTGTCGTTGACAGCGCGATAGCTCATAATCCGGAGCGCGGGCGGGTGCATCGAAAATCCGTGCGCCGTACTCTGGAGGTAGTCTATAGTCGCGCGGACAAGTGTTAAACTTGTGTGTTGATTTGATTATTGTGTTTTAGTAACTATTATTTAGGTTTAGTTAATTTTAAATAAGTAATGTGTAGATTAGTATTTTAGTTAGTTAATAAGTTATTATTTTAAATTATAAGATTATATTTAAGATTTTAAGTGTTTTATTGTTATTATTATTGCTTTTATAATTAAATTAACATTAAATTAATGAATTATTTGCCATTATATTTTAACAATAATAATATATGTACGTGTACCGTTACAATACAAGGTGACTTAAAATGGTTCCGGAATATGTTATCAAATGTTTGGCTTAACTTGACTGTATGTATACTGTTTAAGGTTTTTCATGGGTATTTTTGATTCAACATTTCATCCAAATCTGTCTGGCTGTATTGGCATGAGGCACGCAAACCCTTTAGCATTATTAGTATTAGCATAATTATGTTGGTGGTTAGATATACTCTGAAATATTCATATTCATATATTCATATTAATTTATTAATAAAATTAAAAATTTTAATTAATTTACAATTAATTATACCAAAATTACAATTTATACTAATTGATGATACTAATAATATTCATCATTCCATTTAAACAAAAAATAATAATTAATTCAATACAAGAAATAATCAAACACTCCAAAAATTAAATCAAATTATAAAAAAAAAAAACAATTAAAATGTAAAAATTAAATTAAAATTAAATCATCATCATTATTATTATTATATTCTGACATGTCATAAAAAGCGTTTTTGTTAGCCATTTTTTTAATCGGTTGGAGAATGTCAGGTCGTTTTGTATATTTTTGATGCTGTCGGGTAGTCTATTATAGATTCCTGGCCCCGCAATATCCACAGTTTTCCTGGATTTAGCAAAAAAGTAGTAGTGCCCATAAAGATATATAAGGAAAATAATACTGATTTTTTTCGGAATCCCTCATACTTAATGACGATGAGACTTGTCAATGGATTCTCCCAAACACTATACATTCGACCAATTCGTTCATGCTCTATAGACCGATTCCAAACTAATAAAAAGAAACAATTGCTTAATCGCCATTATGATGCAGACTCGCAAACAGGTATCCACATAGGCAAGGACTCGACGTCACCCCCAAAACACACTAAAATTACCATGATGGATCTATTCATAATCTTGTTAACTTCATCATATCGTAACATTTATGTTGCATCCACGTTTAAGTATTCCACTAACTGTACCACCCGAGATATAAAACCAAATGTCATTATGAATAATTCAACTAACATTTCCTTACAGTCAGGAATAAATTCAAAACCCTGTTTACGCGAGCTACTTCGCGTTACAAAATCAGATTTCGCGTCAAAGACGTTTCCTAGAAATCTTTTCATAAAGCAAAAACGTCTACTTCATTTCGTTGTATGGACGCGTGAAAATTGCGGCGAGAGAAGAAACGTGTGAAACGTTGACGAATTTCAAGAAAAAAAAAAATATTATTTCTCCCTTTCCGTAACTTTTGCTTTACGGTTTTCTTACACGTCCAGGCGAATATCCTGTATCCGGGTAAAAGGATTCAAGTTACGCGCCCGAATGCAATCTAGTTGAAAGGTTGCATCGTACTGTTGAGAGTTGAGTTTCGGCTGTCCGTTGCTACTTTTACGGTGTTTTGGGGAAATAAACGAGCATTTTGGTATGTCAGAATAGAAAGCATTACAGTGAGCATCCAACAACAGTGAAGCTCTTACAGAATTTAGTGGAAATGTTACCTTTGGGATGATATTCCGTGCGAGGGAAATGTATTATTTATGTGTACTGCCGCGAAACAAACCAATAAATAAGAAAGCCTGTCAAGCGCGAGCTGAGGACTGGGGCCTATTGAATAAAGTTCATACTTTTACTGATATGTTGTTATGAAGCCAGCAATTTTTAGAAATAATTTTCTTAGAGACTAAAACAACTAAGCAAATTCGTCCCGCTATTTGGGTTACACATTTTTCAATACCTACTTGTAGTACTTGTCTTGTTTGTAAATAACCTTTACCGGCTTGGCTGGGGTGAATCATAGAACCTGGTGGTTGAATTTGAATAAAGGGATTCAACGAGCTAGCTAGCGGGCTAGTGTCTGAGCCGAATATCATCCGGGAAATAAAAGCTGCCCGACTTCGATGGCTGGGGCATGTGGAAAGAATGGGAGAGGATCGAGCTGCCAAAAGAGTGTATCTTGGGCGACCATCCGGACGGCGTCCGGTGGGTCGACCAAGATACCGCTGGAAAGATGAAGTGGCTAAGGATCTGAAAAAGCTGAACGTGTCCGATTGGTCAGACTTGGCACAGAGCAGGAACGAATGGCGCACTTTGATGTCGGAGGCCAAGATCCACTTCGGGTCGTTGAGCCAGCGAAAGTAAGTAAGTAAGGATTCAACGAAATTCCCATGGTGATTCCCAAAATTGTTACACGAAAAACGCCCGTGAGAATCGTCATGTTTTTAAACTTAGCTGTTAAGTTTTTGAGATTATAAATGTATTTATAAATAGGTTCAGTCATTTTAGCCTGAAAGAGTAATAAACGCACATACACATGCGCAAGCACACGCACAAACTTTCGTATTTACACAATTTTAATATCATGTAATAGGATAAAATACAAGTAGAAGAAGCCAACTTTTATAACCAAATAAAAATAGAACTTATAACGTAACGTAACGACCGCCGCCGCCGCCGACCGCCTTAGCCTAGTTGGTAGTGACCCTGCCTACGAAGCAAGAGGTCCTGGGTTCAAATCCCGGTAAGGGCATTTATTTGTGTGATGAGCACGAATATTTTTTCCTGAGTTATGGATGTTTTCTATGTATTTAAGTATTTATTTATCTATATAAGTATGTTTATCGTCGTCTAGTACCCATAGTACAAGCTTTGCTTAGTTTGGGACTAGGTCGATTTGTGTAAGATTGTCCCCTAATATTTTTTATTTTTATTTTTTATTTTAACTTCTACACTATTGACCAGTACCAAACTATGTCGTGTTCAGTCTTCCTCCAATTTTTAAATAACTATGATCATCATTATTTCTGCTGAAAGACGTCCACTGCATAGACCTCCCCATGGCTCACCACAAAGATTGATATTGCGCCATCCGGAACCAACGCTTTACCACAACCTAAACCAGGTCGTGGCTTCATCTTATTGGAGGCCTACCTACATTGCGTCTTCCAGTCCACGGACGTCACTCGAGACTAGTTTCTACGAGCGAAATGCCCTGCCCACTGCCACTTGAGTCTGGCAATTCTTCGAGCTATGTCTGTGACTTTAGTAACAGCATCAATATGTACCTACCTATGTCTATGTCTATGTTTGTACTCTTACTTTTAGCCTGTGTACGTGTTATCGTTGTTATAAATAAATGTTTTTCTTTCTTTTCTTCTTTTCTTTATTTAGTTGTTGCGCTGATTTCATCATTAATTTCATGATTCAAGTAGGTAACTAAAATTACGTTTGATTAACTTTGTTTTTCTCACAAGGCTCCTTCCGTGCAGTCAGTCGACCGCACAATTTTCCTCGCGATTAACAAAGTCCTACACGCGTACATACATTACACCCCACGGCGCAATTTCGTAATTCCCATGTCAATAAGGTATTACGAAGTTTCGGAATTCATAATTCCACCAATTCCCGTGTATTCGGAGAAGTTGGTAAATAAATTTCTCCCGTCGATGGGAGTTTTAATGATGCAAGTATCTGTAACATTTCCGGCTCTGATTAGGTGTTACACGTGGAGAGGGGGAAGAGTTTTGGTTCAAAGCTGAATTTGATGTAGTGTAACGTACAGCTAAATAATTTAGACTACGTATGGGTTAATGTGGAAACCCCTGGGGAAGACCGGTCTAACAGTGGACATGATCATACTAACGAAAGGGAATTTTGATTGTAAATGGTGGCATCTAAACTAAAACCGGCCAAGTGGGTCTGGGACTACGCTGAGGGTAAGGTTTGAAATAAAGAAAGAAAGAAAGAAAGAAAGAAAGAAAGAAAGAAAGAAAGAAAGAAAGAAAGAAAGAAAGAAAGAAAGAAAGAAAGAAAAAACAAAAATAAAAAAAATAATATTAGGGGACAATCTTACACGAATCGACCTAGTCCCAAACTAAGCAAAGCTTGTACTATGGGTACTAGACGACGATAAACATACTTATATAGATAAATAAATACTTAAATACATAGAAAACATCCATAACTCAGGAACAAATATTCGTGCTCATCACACAAATACGAGGGGCGTTCAATATAAAGTGAGAATGAGATGCAAACTCTTTCAATATTAGGAAATTAAATACTGGCCAGTAAAGCTAATCTATCTAGCTGATTGATATGAAAAAAAAAGACACTGTCTTTTGTTTAAAAAAAATACGGTAATTTCTTTGCAATGCTATTGAGTACGTTAGCGAAAATGGAGAAAATTTAACTGTGCGCCGTTATCAAATACTTGTGTTTGAAAAATTTTTCTACGGACCAAGTCAGTTTAGATTTGCGGGACACTTTAGGGTCTAATGCTCCTCCGTATTCGACAGTCGCACGTTGGTGCGCCGAATTTAGACATGGAAGAACATCGACCATGGACGACCCCCGCTCCGGACGCCCTACTACTGCAATAACTGAAGAAATTGTGAAAAAAGTTGAAAACTCACTTTTGGCGTATCGTCGTGTCACGGTTCGTTTTATTGCTGAAAATGTAAAGATTTCAACGGGGAGCGTGCATAATATTTTACATGAACGCTTGGGTATGAAAAAGGTATCTGCGCGTTGGGTACCAAGAATGCTTACTGACACGCAAAAACAAACTAGAGTCGAGATTTGTCAAGAAGCTTTGGACCTGATACAGCAAGACCGGGAACTTTTTTTGGCGCGATTTATAACAATGGACGAAATATGGCTCCATCATTACGACCCTGAAACGAAACTGCAGTCTATGACATGGAAAAGGCCATCATCTCCAACTCCGAAGAAATTCAAGGTGGGCCCATCTGCCGGTAAGGTCATGGGCTCTGTTTTTTGGGATGGTAAAGAGTTATTAATGATTGAGTATCTCAAACATGGAGCCACTATTACGGGCACTTTATACGCCAAACAAATAGCGATCCGCGAAAAACGGCGAGGTAAACTCTCGAAAGTTGTGCTGTTCCACCAGGGCAATGCCCCGGCACACAAGTCCATCGTTGCAATGGCTGCAATTCGTGATGCTGGGTTCAATATCCTTAAGCATCCTCTGTATTCACCAGATCTCGCTCCCAGTGATTTCTACCTATTTCCGAGATTGAAACAATACCCGAAAGGCCAGAAATTTGAAGACGACGACGCGGTAGTCGCTGCAGTACAAGATTTTTTAAGTACTCAAGATGAGACCTTTTTAAAAAATGAAATTTTAAGTTTAGAAAAAAGATATAATAAGTGTATTATGCTAAAAGGTGACTATGTCGAAAAATAAAATGACATTTAGTAAAAGTTGTTTATAACATACTCATTCTCACTTTTTATTAAACACCCCTAGTAAATGCCCTTACCGGGATTTGAACCCAGGACCTCTTGCTTCGTAGGCAGGGTCACTACCAACTAGGCTAAAGCGGTCGTTTAATTAAATAATTAAATCCTACATATTATACATAAAACAGTCGTAGACGTTTGTGACAATAGGTGTCGGCGTCAGCATAAGCTGATGGCGCCGTTCCCGGGGGGCGAAGCTCAGCAGCGCTGGTTTTCAGCCGACACCCTCACTTTGTACTCCTACATTCCAGCCAGGTGCAAAATAGACAGTTTTGACAATATAGGTACAGGTTTCGTATTAACATGCAGCAATTATTCAATATTAGATTTTGTCCACATTAAGTACTCCTTAACTTGTAAAGTTTCCCTTGCTGTGTTAGTTTTCCTTTAATATTCGTTATATGTACTACTACCGTGATTTTTTCCTGGTTTCCAAAAGGAGGAGGAAAGGAGACACTTGACACTAGAAACCATTTTGCACGTTAAAACCCAGTTTAGATTTACAAAAAAACTCGTCCAAGTTGCATTACGTTGCGCGGTAGTAAAATGAACGAATTTGTAGTGGTCAATCAAACGCCGCAATGTAATGCAACTTGCACGTTTTTTCTTGGAGATCTAAACTGAACTTAAAGCTTAATACGTATTGCGCAATTCGATCACTCAATCAAAAACATGCAAAATTTTCAAAAGATCTATTTAGTTTACCTATGTCAAATCAAACCGTTTCGTGGAAGATTTATTTTTTCAAAACTCTACCATTTTCTTGGCAAAATCATCTTGTGTCAATGTAATGCCAAATCAAACCCTTCATCATCATCCCAGCCTATATACGTCCCACTGTAGGGCACAGGCCTCTTCTCAGAATGAGAGGGCTTGGACCGTAATACACACGCGGGACCAGTGCGGATTGGGAACTCCACACACACCATTGAATTCCTACGCAGTTGTATGCAGGTCAACTCACACCCTTGTACTGTTTGTACTAATAGACTTTTAAACTAGCCACTAGTGTAATTATTTAAATAAATAAATGGGTTTAAACCCAGGTTCACATATCTGGGTTTTCCAAGTTCATGTGTGATGGGTGATGGACCAGCCTGTAAATTATAGCCCAAGTGCTCTCATTCGAGAGGAAGTATGTGGTGAGCTGAAGCTGATGACGTTAACCGAGCAAGTTCAATCAGTCACTGTTGTTGGCACAAATAATAACACGCGCGTGATAACGTCATGTACTTGGAAAAATATTCATGAAACAAATTCAGGCTGTCACAGAACATCTGTGTCGTCGTAGTTTATAAAATAGGTAAACATGGGAGTGTTTTCTTTCTATTTGCTCCCTAGACCTAGACATACTACACACTCGTATTGAGGACGATCGTCTCACACGAGTCAAGAGTGACATTCTGTTTAACCTAAAGTTGATTTTACTTTGCTTACTCTGCGGTATAAGAATATATTAGATTTGAAGTGACCTAGCATCCATTTAGTAGATTTTTAGGGTTCCGTACCCAAAGGGTAAAAACGGGAACCCTATTACTGATGCTCCCCTGTCCGTCCGTCTGTTACCAAGCTGTATCTCGGGAACCGTGATAGCTAGAGAGTTGAAATTTTCACAGATGATGTATTTCGGTTGCTACTAAAAAATTGAATAAAATAAATATTTAAGGGAGCTCCCATACAACAAACGTGATTTTTTTGCTCGTTTTTGCTCGATATTGATAACGGCAACAGGTAGACGCTTGAAATATCCACAGAATATTTAATTATATATTGACTTTAAAATGAATCATTAAATTAAAAAAAAAAATTAAACTGTTTATTACTTTCATAAAAAAGAAATACAAATTAATTATTAATAGACACAAGCAAGGACAGCGCAGAGACGGCTCGCTTTTTAGCTGTTGCAGAAAAGGAGTCTGGTTATTAGCTTCAGGCGTTCCCGTCCATAAATTATGGAAACCTTATGGACGACCATAGTTACAGGTTGGCTGTCGGTTTAAGACTGGGCGGAAACATCGTCGTACCACATCGCTGCTTTTGTGGCAACAGCGTGGATCGGCTGGGTCACCACGGTCTAGCTTGTCCCAAAAGCGCCGGCCGTTTATCTCGCCACGCTTGCCTCAACGACATAATCCGTCGGGCTCTTGCCAGCATCAACGTACCGTCTACATTGGAACCGGTTGGGCTAGCACGTGATGACGGCAAGAGACCTGACGGAATGACGTTAGTACCTTGGCAAATGGGACGGCCGCTTATTTGGGACGCCACTTATGTGGACACTTTAGCACCGTCCCACTTAGCTACTACGTCATTGAGGGCAGGCGCGGCGGCTGCAACGGCCGAAACAGCAAAACGCCGCAAATACGCAAATTTAGCAGACAGCTACATATTTGCGGCTTTTGCTGTTGAGACTCTGGGGCCGTGGGGATCCGAAGCACAAAAACTTTTTAGATTTTTAAAAAGTAAGCTTGTCCGGTCCACAGGTGACCATAAGGCTGGCTCTTTCCTCGGTCAACGTATTGGCGTTGCCATACAACGAGGAAACGCAGCCAGCATTATGGGCACCCTGCCCATTAGCAACGATCTGGGAGACATTTGTAAATATACAGGTTTTTAGGTTTAGATTAAGTTAATTTAAGTTTTTTTTTTTATTTTTGTGTTTTAAAATATGTTTCTGTAAATATGTATATTTTGTGTAAATAAAAATTACAGTTTTATTAATATTATTAGTACAATCTTTTAAATTTTAAGATTATATACCTACGAACAACTTACTTTCATTGATACTACATTAACTTATTATAATTAGTTAATATTTGTTAATAGGTACTTTTTTACAATACTCTTAGTCTGCTGTGTTGGCTTATTAAGTATACAATTTATGGTATTGTTAGGGAAGCTGTTTAGGATATGTGGCAAGTAATTTGACCACACTCTTTTGCCATATTGATTTATGCTCTTAGGTATCTTATTTATTTATTTATTTATTTTTAAAATTGCATTCAGCTGGTAGGATAAATTAAATTAAGATCGTACATGCTACCCATGTAGGGCGTTGCAATGACTTAAAATCTAAAATGTGGGTAAGCATAATATTATCGTTGCATGCAGATCATTAAATTCTTGAATAAATTACATTGCATAGAATAATAAAATTTGACAAAATAATAATAAAGTACAGAATCAAAAATCTAAATTAAATTAAAAAAAAAATAGAATAATATTATTATTAACAAATCAATGTCCAGCCATAATAATTCATAAGTCTAGGTACAATATAAAGCACAAGCAAACACAAATAAATGGATCATGTCATATAGTCATTTATTACCACCATAGACTGTGTTTATTTAAGGTCTGTGTCGTCTAAAAATTCGCTAAAGCTATAGTAGCATTTTTTTGTTAGAAGCGACTTCAACCTCTTTAAATATATTGCGTCTCTTTCCTCTGCTTTGATAGCGATTGGTAGCTTGTTGTAAACCCTTGTTGCGGCATAGTGAGTGAGGTATCTTGAAATAGGATTGATTGGTTAAGTGCCGGATGTTGGCTTTCTCTACTTGGTTCTTATACTTTAATATGACAGCTAATTTTACCACCTTTTTTTTTAATATTTAAGGGGGCTCCCAATGCTCCCATACAACAAACGTGATTTTTATAGATAATTGTACAGAACAATTCGTGCGCGAGTCCGACTCGCACTTGTTATTAGCACGGAGTAAAAATTTTTATTAAGCAACTTAGTAAATAGTTGCTTAGCGTAGTTGTTACGATACCCCGCCATTGGTACATATTCACTTCGTTTTGCTTTTACTTTTATGATATTTAACATGAGGTTTTTAAACAATTTTAACAGTTCGGATTTTTAAAAGGAGGGTTGTGGTATGCAGAGAACGTTCATAGGCTGGGATAACTATGAGTAAGGGCTGTCATATATTGTAAAATATTTTTTAACATTTTTTTACTGACTGTATTTTTGTTGACTGCTTCCATTGTCATCAAATCTTCATATATATCAAATATCAAGTCAATCGAACCACGAAGCCTGTTGCGGATTCCAATCTGTTGCTATGACGAAGCTTGTTGCGGATAACAAAATGTTTGCCTGACGACGCCTGCGCTGCGGATCTGATTTTGATGTAAATAATAAATGAATAAATAAATATTAGGGGACAATCTTACACAAATCGACCTAGTCCCAAACTAAGCAAAGCTTGTACTATGGGTACTAGACGACGATACATACTTATATAGATAAATAAATTCTTAAATACATAAAAAACATCAGGAACAAATATTCGTGCTCATCACACAAATAAATGCCCTTACCGGGATTCGAACCCAGGACCTCTTGCTTCGTAGGCAGCGTCACTACCAAAGAGGTTAAAGCGGTCGTTATATTACTAATATTATTATTACTAATAAATAAATAAAATAAAAAATAAATAAATAAATATCACGGGACAATTCACACCAATTGACCCAGTCCCAAAGTAAGCTAGGAAAGCTTGTGTTATGGGTACTAGGCAACGGATAAACATACTTATATAGATAGATACATACTTAAATACATATTTAAACACCCAAGACCCGAGAACAAACATTCGTATTTTTCATACAAATATCTGCCCCGACACGGGAATCGAACCCGGGACCTCAAGCTTCATAGTCAGGTTCTCTAACCACTAGGCCATCTGGTCGTCAATATACTAATATTTTAATAAATTTAATCGAACCACTGAAAGTGCATTAAATTTGACTTTAAAGCTTGACCCACAAATAACACAGCAAGTTAAATAAAAGATTGTAAAAATTGAGCTCCTGAATTCACGCAATCAAAAGATACAAATTGTGTCTGTACAATAAAATCGAATTATATAGTTAAACCAGTCCGTCTATCTAATGGGAACCTCTATAGTAGATTTATCGGGCAAGTTAGTAAAACTATCGGTGATCAATATGGCTTGGCCAGTAGCCAGAGGTCACGTTGAAACAATGAGATAGTTTCTAAGTCTGGACAATTGGTTCTTAAGAAACGTTCATTGCGTAAGCTGCCAGTATGCCTGGATTATCTATTCTGTAGTCTACCCAAAATTACATAAAAACTTCGTAACATAACGATGGGCCTTATAAGAAAGCTCAAAGTCACTCAGAGAGCGATGGAGAGGGTTATTCTCGGAGTTTCTCTACGGGAACGAATAAGGACACTTACATAGCCGAACGGATTAGCTCGTTGAATTGGCGTTGGGCAGGCCATATAGCACGCAGAACAGATGACCGTTAGGGCCCAAATGTTCTCGAATAGAGACCACGGACTGGCAAGCGCACCGTGGGACGTCCACCAACGAGATGGACGGACGATTTTGTGAACGCCGCATTGCAGGTTCAGGGTGGATGCAAGTCGCTTTCAATCCTAATGATTGGGCGTCAAGGAGCCCTATGTCCAGCAGTGGATGTCCTACGGCTGAAATGATGATGATGATGATGAAAAAGTTCAATAACGAATGATCCTACTCTACCCGTATCCAACTGGCTCCTGTGACCTTTACCAGAGCGTTGGTCCATCTTGTATGGGTCCTTTTCACGCCACGATTTTCGGTTCACGCTCGCCACTCTTAGGCAAAGCCAATTAATCCTTGAACCTCAAGACAACTGCCTGGCCTAGTGATTGAATCGAGCAAAACCGCACCTAAAAGCAAGTCATCAAACAAAAATGTACAATTGAACAATAACGTTCTGTGAAACAAGCAATTCTTCACGCTACATTTTCCCCGAAACAAATGAAAGCCCCTTTTAAGTGAAACATAATTTTAATCTCGCGAACGTTCACGGTGAAGGGTACGACAAACAGACCGACAAATGGCGGCGACTGTACAAATAACGGATGCGGGCCCGATTTGCTCTAAAATTATTTAGACAAACGTACAAATACACTTTTCGTGTAATTCCTTTGAAAGGTGAAGACGAAATCCAGAATATAAATGCCGTACTTTAATTTTACTAATCTTATACTATTTCCTATTATATTCGTAATACAAATGCATCTAAAATTTAGTTGTGTTAAATACTTTCATCATCATTTTAGCCGGAAGACGTCCACTGCTGAACATTGGCCTCTCCCAAAGTTCGCCAAACAGACCCGGTCCTGCGCCATCCGTATCCAACGCGTTTCCGCAACCTTAACCAAGTCATCAAATACTTTGGATTTTAGATGTTTTAAAAAAGAAAACCGGCCAAGTGCTAGTCGGACTCGCGCACGAATTACTAAATATTCTGTGAATATTTCAAGCGTCTACCTGTTGCCGTTATCAATATCGAGCAAAAACGAGCAAATAAATCACGTTTGTGGTATGGGAGTCCCCATAGGTAAATATTTATTTTATTCTGATTTTAGTTTTTCATAGCGGCAACCAAAATACATCATCTGTGAAAATTTCAACTGACTAGCTATCACGGTTCATGGATAGAACCTGGTGACAGACGGGCGGACAGACGGAAAGACGGACGGACAGCGGAACCTCAGTAATAGGGTTCCGTTTTACACTTTGGGTACGGAACCCTAAAAAGGGTTCTAACAAACAGACAGACTGATGGAGAATAACGAAGCTATTTAATACACTTTGCTTTTTATGTTTAAGTGAAAAAATTACAGTAGATAATCTTAAACAGCAGACAACGCAGCTAATCAACAGTGAAGTAGCGTGTAGGAACTGACTTAAGTATACGAGTATTATTATTGAAGTTTATTATATTATTTCCGTAATTAAATGTTCATGTGGTAACTACAGAGAATACAGACCGCTGTAAACTGCTTAGCCTAATCTCATTCTGAAGACAAACTGAGGGACGTAATCAAATGGAGGACTTAAAGTCGGAAATTAAGTCTACTTTGCTACCTTTTTAAACTGTTCTAGACGTAGAAATATCTTAATTTACTCTATGAAGCAACTTGTTTTTACAAGACTTTTCAGTACAAAAATAAGCCTTGGTTTCAGTTTCAAAAAAAACTGAGACAGCGAAAAATAATTATACAGCCGTTAGAATACACTATTTAGGACAACTTCTTTTATAAAACCTTGTAAAAACATTGCAGAAAAGAAACCTTTTTCAAATATTCTTCTACTGCAATCAAAACTATGGAAACGTACTAAATAATTGATTGATTTAGTTCAACATTTCGTTACGGTATACCGATTTAATGATTTAAAGATATTGTATAAATTCCGTATTTCTACTTAAAGTACAAAACGACAATTAATACATAATTGTGTCTTAAAATGTATCGTACCTTTATTGAGCCACTCGGCAAAGCCTCGCCCCTAAACATGGTACTCAAATTTAAGGCCCTTCAGTATGCAACGGTTATTATAAAGCAATATTGTTTTCAATTTACCGATGAAGCTCAAGAAGCCCTTATTTTCTTTTGAGTTCCATTAGATTACATACCGTGAAAATGCACAGAACACTCGTGCACTGCTCGCACTGACGTAATAGGCTCTACTCTATTATTTCAGGATTTAAGCTCAAACGCACAGACAGTGGAGGCGTGGCGGTGCGGTGGCGGTGACTGTTGTAATAATTCTAACTTGTATGAACGAGTTCGCGGTACAGTACCCCACAACCGTTCATACAATATTACAACAATCACCGCTACCGCACCGCCACGCCTGCGCTGTCTGTGCGTTTAGAGCTAAAATTATGTATTTATTCCTCCAATAAATACACCTTCTAAAGGATCGCCTAATTATTTGCAATCATTGAGTACCGTATTGTTTTATTTATCGGCTCGCATCGCCTCTCATTAGACAATCAATCGGCGATCGACGTCTGAATTTCAAATTTCATTCGAAAGGTGTACAGTCATCCACAAAGCCGAATTGGGTTGTATTTTTTGACCTCTTTTTAGGCAGTTTTTAGGGTTCCGTACCCAAAGGATAATAACGGGACCCTATTACTGAGGCTCCGCTGTCCGTCCGTCTGTCCGTCTGTCCGTCTGTCCGCCTGTCACCAGGCTGTATCTTATGAACCGTGATAGCTAGACAGTTGAAATTTTCACACTGATGATGTATTTTGGTTGCCACTCTAACAACAAATACGAAAAAACAAAATAAAATAAATATTTAAGGGGGTATCATACATCAAACGTGATTTATTTGCTCGTTTTTGCTAAATATTAATAACGGCAACAGGTAGACGCTTGAAATATTCACAGATTATTTAGTTATATATTCACTTTAGATATAAATAATTAAATTAAAATAAAGCAAATCTTTAAGGGGGCTCCCATACAACAAACGTGATTTTATTGGGTATTTTTATGGGTAGTTACTTAATTGATACTTAATAAAAATTGATTTATGATTATGGTTGCACTCTTGCCCTCTATCCCGCTTGACAACAGATGGAGCTACAAAGTATTTAATTAAACATGCGCTTTCGTGATTGCAAGAAATCCCCTCAAATTTGTGACGTCATGGCGTCTCGCTAAAGTCTGCTAAACAGGTTCGTCATAAAGCTCACCACGACGGAACGGTCACCAGCGCAGAGTAAGCTCGTCTCTTTAGCTGCTTTAATCAAGGTTCTGGTGACTAATTGGGTCTCTCCATCCGCTGAGAGCTCGCCCAGGAAGAACAGACTGCACTCTCTAGACTAAACGGTCGTGAACCTTACCATCTTGCTACAATGTGACACCGTGGAAGCAGAGTGGCAAGGTTTGGGACCTTCAGAAACTTATCAATACTCAATTCTTTATTGCTCTTTCACAGTGTATATTACAGACTAGCTTTTGCCCGCGACTCCGTTCGCGTGGAATTAGTAATTTGGGCAGCTTATTTTTTTTATCCAATTTGCTTTTTTCTTCAATTATGGCTCTCCTTAGTTCCTCGATATAAAAAAGTACCCCCCCCCCCACCCGCACACCCGCGTTCACATTCATTCACCACCAAAAGCGTGCCTATAGAAGTTTTACTTCAAAAACCCCCGATTTTGAAACATTCATCCGCTCCGCTCCGTTCCTATTGGTGTTAGCGTGATGATATATAGCCTATAGCCTTCCTCGATAAATGAGCTATCTAACACTGAAAGAATTTTTCAAATCGGTGCAGTAGTTCCTGATGTCCGGCGAGCGATTGTCAGTCAATTCTTCTAAAAGCTGTTCGATAAATTCTTAAAATAAACGTATCTTTCTTATTTGTGAACTGATTCAAATGAAACAAACACTAAATGTTAATCCAAGAAAATACCAACATATCAGTGAAAACCGCATCCTTCTAGGTCAAGCCGTTTCTGAGATTAGCGTGCACAAACAGACAAACAGATAAACAGACAAACATACAAACAGACAATAATTCTAAAAATCATTGTTTTGGGTTCTATTGCGCTAATAAATAGCCCTAGTGACAGTTTTTCTCAAATATCTTCAATGTACAGACACCGACTTGTTACAGATTTATTATATGTATAGATATAGATAATAAATAAGGATATACGAGTATGAATCATCATGGGCTCTGTTGGGCACAGCAAACATTTAGATGAGCACATTTAGCAATGAACGTTAGATTCAGATTATATGATATACTTTTAAAACGCGCTGTCACCCAGTGACTGCGTAGGCTGTGATCTTCGTTAGTCACGTTGGCGATTAGTGAGCATATTTACCCAGTTCCTAGTGACTAGGACTGCATACTAAAGTACATAGTATTATAATACGCAGATTTGTGAGCAGAACAGAGAACAGTGCCAGTTGAACTTGTGGACTTACAAGGAAAGCTATCCAACTGTTCAGCTCCGATTTGATTTATTTATTGAGTTCAAGGTTTTTTATATTGACTACACTTCTGGGTTCCACTGCTGGTCTAAGGTTTGATGAAAGCCACAAGTATACTTTCTAAAGGCCACCACAAACCGCAGCGCGGGGCGTGTGCGCGACACCGACGGAGCGTGCCAAGCGCGGTCTATAACACTGAATCATTCTACAGTATACGGTGACAAACTCCAACAGCACGGCACAGCGTATAAATGATTCAGCGTTATGCAGTGCGCTAGGCACGCTGCGCCTCCGTCACCCGCAACGCACGCCTCGCGCTGCGGTGTGTGGAGGGTTTTAGTCTAATGTCATGGGCGGCGCAAGACTGGTCATCATCATCATCATTTCAGCCGAAAGACGTCCACTGCTAAACATAGGCCTCGCCCAAGGCTCGCCAAACAGATCGGCCCTGCGCCATCCGCATCCAATGCGTTTCCGCTACCTTCACCAGGTCGTCGCTCCATCTCGTTGAAGATCTACCTACACTGCGTCTTCCGGTCCGCGGACGCCACTCGAGAACCTTTCGGCCCCATCGGCCGTCAGTTCTACGGGCGATGTGCCCTGCCCACTGCCACTTAAGTCTAGCGATTCTTCGAGCTATCAGCAGGTCTGGTCATTATGACGTAATTTAGAATGGACGTCTTTAGATTTAAAAAACGCGCTGTCAGCCAATGACTGCGCGGGCTGTGATCATGGTCATGTCACGTTAGCGACTAATGAGAATATTTACTCAGTTCTTGCTGACTAGGATAGGAATGCATACTACAGTTGTATACGAAGATCTGTGAGCGTTGGTGCGATGGTATTTAGTGACGGACAGAAAACTTTCAACCAACTAGTGCCAGTTACAGTGCAGGTTAGACGACCAGATGGCTTAGTGGTTAGAGAACCTGACTACGAAGCTTGAGGTCCCGGTTTAAACATGAAACTACCGTGAGACTCACTCATAGTGAAAATAAACGGATCACTCACGTCTTAAAACGAGTTTAACTCGACATGTTTCGGGCTAATCCGTAGCCCTTCCTCTCGGAGTCGCACGTCACGGCGGCTGCCAAAAGTGCACTGCGTGCTAACGCCCTGGTCGCGCGGCTACTCGACGCAACTGACAGCGACACACAACTACCCCCGATTTCATCATCACTTTTATTGTCATTTATTTATTTATTTTCACTTTGAGGTCCCGGGTTCGATTCCCGTGCCGGGGCAGATATTTATATGAAAAATACGAATGTTTGTTCTCGGGTCTTGGGTGATTAATATGTATTTAAGTACTAGCTATTGCCCGCGACTCCTTTTGCTTTTTCATCAATTATGGCTCCCCTCCCCGCACTCCCCTCCCAAACCCCCCCCCCCCACCGAACCCCCCCGCACACCCGCGTTCACATTCACCACAAGCCAAGCGTGCCTATAGAAGTTTTACTTCAAAAACCCCCGATTTTGAAACATTTTCCGCTCCTCTCCGCTGCTATTGGTGTTAGCGTGATGATTATATAGCCTATAGCCTTCCTCGACAAATGTGCTATCTAACACTGAAAGAATTTTCCAAATCAGAGCAGTAGTTCCTGAGATTAGCGCGTTCAAACAAAAAAACCTGTTCGATAAATTCTTAAAATAGACGTATCTTTCTTATTTGTGAACCGATTCAAATGAAACAAACAAACACTTAATGTTAATCCAAGAAAATACCAACATATCAGTGAAAACCGCATCCTTCTAAGTTAAGCCGTTTCTGAGATTAGCACGCACAAACGCACAGACAAACAGACAAACAGACAAACAGACAATAATTCTAAAAATCATTGTTTCTGGTTCTATTGCGCTAATAAATAGCCCTAGTGACAGTTTTTCTCAAATATCTTCAATGTACAGACACCGACTTGTTACAGATTTATTATATGTATAGATATAGAATAGATGTATCTATCTATATAAGTATGTTTATCCGTTGCCTAGTACCCATAACACAAGCTTTACTTAGCTTACTTTGGGACTAGGTCAATTGGTGTGAATTGTCCCATGATATTTTTTTTTTATTTAGTCGAACTCGTGTATCTATCTGTCTTAGTGAACAATATAAAGAATAGCGTGAACTGCAATGGGGTGCTAAAAATTAAGTGGTAAACTATTTCATCACCCCAACTTACGCCTCACTGCAGAGGGCTCTTGCCTCCTCTCAGAATCAGAAGGCTGCCGTAGTTCACACGGGGGTCCAGTGCGGATTGGGAACTTCACACACACATTTCAATTTCTTCGCCGGTGTGGTTTGATGTTTTCCTTAAATATAGTAAATCTCATGGTAAATTTAAAATGTAGGTATTTTCGCACATTTATGTTGAATTCTGAAACACTGTTTTGTTTTTATTCAATGTTGCTGTAGCGGCAATATTTAGAAATACACATTATGAATAAATCTCAGCTGTCGATCTATTATTGTTCTTGAGATCCAAACGACGACGACGACGACAACGACGACGGACGGACAGTAATAATTGGGTTGCGTTTATCATTTGAATACGAAACCCTAAAAAAAGAAGACCAACTAACTAGAGGTATCAATGTCGTTGTAGAATAAAAAAATGTTACGCATCCTTTTGTTTTTCAGCACCCAAAAATCAGCCAGGACACGATAAAAAAGATTGCCCATAAAAAGGGTTAACGATGTGACGCACGGCCTATACTTTGCGGCTGGTTAGAGGGCGAAAACTAAATCACCCGTGGAATTGTCATAAAATTTTCAAGACATTTACGTATACACTAATAATTAATAGGTATGTGCGTGAAATTTCAAGTTCTTAGCTTTAGTGGTTTGAACTGTGCGTTGATAATTCGCCCGCGATTAGAAAGGGACTAGAGTTGACAGTAGTAATTCTATATGCTTACGTCAAAATATGTATGAAATGACAGTTCTGACAGTCCCGTTCTGATTGCGGTTTGATAATACCTATCAATCAGTCAGTTAGTCAAGACTTTGAATTTTATACGTAGATTTATTAGATTATTACTTTAAATTAGGGATATAAGGGAATAACGACCGCCTTAGCCTAGTTGGTAGTGACCCTGCCTACGAAGCAAGAGGGTTCGAATCCCGGTAAGGGCAATTATTTGTGTGATGAGCACGAATATTTGTTCCTGAGTTATGGATTTTTTCTATGTATTTAAGTATTTATTTATGTATATAAGTATGTTTATCGTCGTCTAGTACCCATAGTATAAGCTTTGCTTAGTTTGGGACTAGGTCGATTTGTGTAAGATTGTCCCCTAATATTTATTATTATTATTCTCTTTATTTATATTTTTTTCTCTTAGGTTAGATTTTTACAATAATTATACAAAAAGTAAAATATAAAACTATACATACAAATCATAAAATCATTATAAAAACCTAACCTAGGGTGCCACCGGCAGCGAGGCGGGGCCTAAGCTATCGGTGGTTAGGGCGACAGAGAGAGGAACCTCCTGACTATCCGCGCAGTGTCTAGGAGTACCGCCTTCTGTATCTGACCCTTGATCCAGCCATCTAGCGAGAGTCTCTTGAGGTGTTGGTCGAGACTCTTCGCTATCAGCCCGTTCGCAGAAACGACTATCGGGACAATGATCGTCGAATCAACATCCCACATAGCGGTGAGCTAGGTCAAGGTACTTGCTGGCTTTGTCCTTCTCAGCTTTCACGAGGTTCTCGTCATGGGGGATGGTGATGTCGACGAGCACTGCCTGGCGTTTCGATCGATCTGTCAGCACGATATCAGGCCTATTGGCTATAATAGTCCTGTCCGTGATAACAGACCGATCCCAATAGAGCGTGGCACGACCATTTTCGAGAACTGGCGCAGGTATATACTTATAGTAAGGCACTTCAAAGTCCACAAGGCCGTATAGCAGAGCAAGTTGCTGGTGAATAATTCTGGCTACAAGGTTATGTCTGTGCAAGTACTCACCGTTAGCAAGATGACCACAACCGGAAATAATATGCCTGAGTGACTCCCCGGGACGGCGGCATGCCCGACAAATGTCGACCGTACCGTCCTTCAGGATATACCTCCGGTAGTTGTTCGTCATGATAACTTCATCCGCAATTGCACAGACAAAACCTTCGGTTTCCCCGAAGAGATCCCCGAAACGTAGCCAGTTCACCGACGCGAGCAGATCTACATCTGGCCCTGTGAGTGCCTTGTAGAACCGCCCGTGTAGCTCCTTGCTCTTCCATACCGCCTTGCGGTCCTCGATGCTCATTACTTTAAGTCGGCGCCAGTTCTCGTTTGCCAAGGAAAGCGGGGTGAAGTTTTTGTCTACTGCTACTACGTCGCGATGCACCCCACACTCGTTGTTTAGGAAATAATCCGTGAGATTATACATCTCGCGGTTGTGGAGGTCTTTGGCATTTAAAAAGCCACGACCTCCATACTTCCGCGAGATGTACAGTCTCATAACAGACGAGCGCGGGTGAAGCAAGCGATGCGCAGTGAGCAGTTTTATTATTATTATTATTAATAATAAATTATCAGATGATAACTTATTATTATTTTATATTTACAAAAGAAACAATTTCAGTTTTAATTGTTTACTTTTACGTTCGCGAATGTACTTTATATTCGCTAGGCAAATTAAACAAAGCTCTCTAAAGTAGGTAAGCAGAACCTTTTGACTTAAGTTGATTGCAATTGTGATCGCTTTTGTTCCTTTCTTTACAATTCCTTAATTTCAATTGATTTCCCGACTAAGCACTGAAACAAATATATGAATTGGTAATGGAAAAACTTTTTAACAAAAAATTAAACCGCCGAAAAAACAGAAAAGCAAAAAATAATACCTTTTTTGTTTGACCTTAATCTAGGTACCAGTTTGAAGTCGGTGCCTCAGCACTTAGCCAGGAGGAGTGGACCTATATAATCGTCTACCTGATTGGCTTCTATCACTCCTCCTGGCTCGTGGTGAGGCACCGACTTCAAACTGGTACCTAGATTAAGGTCAAACAAAAAAGGTATTATTTTTTGCTTTTCAGTTTTTTCGGCGGTTTAATTTTTTGTTAAAAAGTTTTTATTTTGTACTTTTTTTCCATCCTTGGGGTAATTTTTTTTCCAAATTTATAATACCAACTTCAAGGTATACCCTCTCTATCCAATAAAAAAGAATTTTGAAAATCAGACTACTCTGTAAAAAGTTAGTCAATCATCCCCTGTTTTCCTGCCCTTAGGGTACGAGTATTATTTCCAAATTTAAATGGGACCACCCTTGGGGTATACGCTTTCCAATAAAAAAAGAATCATCAAAATCGGACTACTCTGTAAAAAGTTATGCTTGACCATACATAAAAAAAAAAAAAAAAAAATACACGTCGAATTGACAATCTCCTCCTTTTGTTTTCGTCGGTTGAAAAATAGAGCAAGCGCGAGTTGAACCGAGAAAATTCAACAAACAAATTCTTTAATTTAATTCGTGTTTCTTTTTATTTTTCCTTTTTTGAACATGTAGGTCGCTACCCTCTAGGGTTCCAAGAGTCTCTATGAAGCGGACGGAATCCTTCATCATCATCATTTCAGCCGTAGGACGTCCACTGTTGGACATAAGGCCTCCCCCATGGCTTGCCAAACAGATCGGTCCTGTTTCATCCGCATCAGCGCGTTCCCGCGACCTTAACCAGATCGTCGCTCCATCTTGTTGGAGGCCTACCTACACGACGTCTTCCGGTCTGTGGACAATACTCGAGAACGTTTTTGCCCCATCGGCCATCTGTACCACTACCATGAGTTTACAGTGACGGTACTCGATAGCAGTCGCTATGGAGTACGGTCATTGTAAACTCATGGTAGTGGTACAGTTCTTCGAGCGATGTGCCCTGCCCACTGCCACTTGAGTCTGACGATTCTTCGAGCTATATCGGTGACTTTAGTTCTTGCGCGGATTTCATCATTTCTAATGCGATCCCGCAGAGAAACTCCGAGCATAACCCTCTCCATCGCCCTCTTTGACTTTGAGCTTTCTTATGACTCTTATGAGGCCTTTTTACAAATTTTTTAGGTATGTCTTAATATACCTACGCCGTAAACAAACGTACCTAAAACAATCCAGTGTTAGCAGAGCCCTGCTTCTGAGTACAATGTACGCAGTGTGGGATCATTTTATATGGGTAATTAGGGACCCCCTATAATTTATAACTTTGTTTTATTTTCAGTATTTGTTGCTATAGCGGCTACAGTAATAAATAATCGGTGAAAATTTCATTTTTCCAGACGGACGGACAGACAAAAAGCGAAGTCTCAGTAATAGGGTCTCGTTGGCACGGCTAAAAAGGTTGAACAAACTGCTTTAGATGTTCGATGGGTCCAGCAGTGCAACTAAACAGCTTAAGTAACTAAATCGCTAATAAACTGAACCAAACGCGCTCGAACAATGGCGAAGGAAAGCTTTGCGGTAGGAGTATTATAAATTTCCATACAAATACTGAATTTAGTTAGAAACTGTACCGCTGGGGCCCCGCGGTTTGCTCCACTTGGAACTCCGTCTTTGACATTCACTTTGACAAAGGAAAAAAGTAAAAAACACAAATAAAAAACATCGAATAGTAAAGTTTGGCCTCACTCAGCATAACTAATGTGAATGAACTACAACCTTTTAAAAGTTACTGACATAGCTCTGAGACTTCTGAGAGTCACAAGTATTCAGTAGTTTGCGTCATGGAGACCACGGACTGGCAAGCGCAGCGTGGGACGTCCACCAACGAGATGGACGGACGATTTGGTGAAGGCCGCAGGTTTATGGTGGATACAAGTCGCTTCCAACCGTAATGATTGGGTATCAATGAGGGAGGCCTATGTCCAGCAGTGAACGTCCTACGGCTGAAATGATGATGATGATGATGAGTCAAGGCGCATTGCTCGTAAAGGTCACAGGAACCGCTTGGATGTGAGCAGCGCAGGATCGGTCAATTCGGCAGACGTTCGAGATTGAATTATTCCCGTAATACTTAGTTTGCCTTTGTTCTGTTGAGTTTTGTTAGTTATCGTTACGTAGTTTTGATGGATTTGGATTCATTGCTTTACAATAATATTATTATTATCTTACCGAGCCCATTGTTTAACATCCCCTGAAATGTCACTTTGACAGTGACGTAGCTTTGGTTTACTATTTTTCCGTGAGAATAAAAATAGAAGTCTTCATAACTGGATAAATGCCAGACAAACGTCAACTCTACTAAAACCAATCAACTGCGTACGAAGTTTAAAAACTAATCAATAATTCAAGACCCAAGATTTATTACCAACTTCGCAAACTATAATGAACCGTAATCTTGTTCTGCATTAAGATAACTAATGGAGTGTCGGACGAGCGCTAGTAAGCATTTGTCTGGCGTGATTAAATGGCGGCGATATATTTGCGAGTTCATGGGACCTGGTTTGATAATGAACTTGTTTAACGGACGATTACGTAGTTAACCGAAGACAAGTTTGATTAAAATTGTACGAAGTAACGGAAGCATTATTCATCATTTTCAACCAAAGACCTCCCCCCAAGGTTCGCCAACAGACTGGACCTTTTTTCGGTGCGAAAAATGCGCCCTATGCATCCAGCTCTGTTCGGTGAAACAGACGGTAGGTATGTGGGGCTCTCCAACAAGGGTCATACGAGTACCCACTACACGAATTCTCTCGTTGCATTGTGAACGCCATGGGAGCATGTATATCTAAACCGTTTAAATGAGCCCGCGCGGTACAGGGGCTGGGGCGTATGACGACAAAGGGCAGGCACGCGAGGCGCGCTCGCCGCCCGCACCTCTCCCAGCCCCCTTTGTCGTCATACCCCCAGACCCTGTACAGCGCGGGCAAGGACTCATTTGAACGGTCTAGCTAACATGGTCCAACACACGCTTAGTCCACGAAAACGCATCCATCTCAACATGTTGTGGCCAAGAGGAATAAGCCAGCTTGGTGATAATGCGGTAAATGTGCGACTTCCCTGAAACGAACTATACGAATGGGTTTACTGCACGCCTACACGGTAGTGCTGCTGGTAAAATGTTGTTAAGGGCATAGTTGGGGAGTCGGGAACGTGTTCTAGCAGGTCCCTTTAGACGATTTGATCTTTGATGATATTAAAGGTTTACTCCCATTTTCACCGCTCTCCGTTAAAAGGAATATGTCATCATCATTTTTAACGACCGCCTTAGCCTAGTTGGTAGTGACCCTGCCTACGAAGCAAGAGGTCCTGGGTTCAAATCCCGGTAAGGGCATTTATTTGTGTGATGAGCACGAATATTTGTTCCTGAGTTATGGATGTTTTCTATGTATTTAAGTATTTATTTATCTATATAAGTATGTTTATCGTCGTCTAGTACCCATAGTACAAGCTTTGCTTAGTTTGGGACTAGGTCGATTTGTGTAAGATTGTCCCGTAATATTTATTATATTTATTTATTTATATTAGCGTGAGCGGGACGGCACGAAACGAAGTTCGAATTATGCACTTCGTGGTAGGGCCTCTGTTCGCACACTTTCGTTCAAAAAGTCACTCATTATTAAAGCAAAAGAAATGGTTAACTATATAATTTTTGAATACATCTATTTTTTTTGCATAAACAAATATGTAACATTATAATTGATCCAAAAACGGTATTTATTTACGATACTTTGTTAACAATAACAAAGAAAAATAAAATCACGTAAAACGAATCGAAAAGTGGCGCCAAACCATTTGACAGATAAACTTTTTTTTAATGGCGACATACAAGTTCAGGTAGAACAAACGATTGAGCCACTGAAAAAGTTTGTTATTAAAAAATATTACGAAATTTTGGATTTATTTTCACATACTAAAAGTGTACCTACATTTTTTCATTCAAATCTTGATATTTAAATTATTTTATGCAATTAAGCATGACCTCTTTCTTTAAAAAATAAAAAATACTTTGATTTATTTTTCTGAAAGCGGGTGAAGGGCTGTCCAACCATGGCCACAAAAAAATAAACTAACTTTATGTGACGGATAGAAATGCTAAATGCCTCCTGATCTGATGGTCAAATTAAGAAACAGTGTGTCCGTCACTTTGCGCTAATCGAGACTGGTGAAACAGAAATTTTAATTCCATCTGTCAAATAAGGTTATGATTAAGCTAATCCGAATTATAAGAAAAGTGGTGAAACAGCCCCTTAATAAGTCTAATTCGTTATTCGTCACGGTCTTCCTTGGACTCATTCGTCGTTCTTCCCTTTTCCTTTTTATCTTATTTACTCACGAACATTTATTTAGAAGCACCGAGCGTATCGATATAATTTTGGCGAATAAATGAATGAGACAAAAAACGAAAGGGAAAAACGAAGAATGAGTCCAAGGAAGACCGTGACGAAAAACGGATAAGACGTAATAAGAGATAGACAAGTTGTAGAATTTGACCGAAAAATATAATGACGTATAGCGAACAAGACGAAGACGAATACAGAATGAGACGAAGTAAGAATTGAACGAAAAACGAACATTTGTCCCCTAGTGTGTCCGAGCTTTAAAAACCCAAACACTCGTTCAAAACCATAAACACGCCAACTTTTTACCCGAGTCAGCCCGACTTTGTCATAGGACAGGACATAGTTGGCAAAATAACAAAATGACCAAGTTTGGCTGGAATAGCCAAGTTTGCCCGCAACGTGCCGGAAATGGCGAAGTTTCAATCGGAAAAGAACCCACGGAATTATAGAAAATTTACCACTTTATTCTTTTTTGAATTGTTGATTGAATTTGGTGTTATTTTCCAGAAGTCTATATATAATATCTAACATCCAAATATGATCAAAATCAAAACGTTTATTCTCGAAGGCGCAAGCCACACAGAAGAGACGTGGGACGGGAGAGCGTGTCGTTGGCCGCGTCGTTTGTTCGCAGGCCGCGTCGCCGCCCCGTCTCTTCTGTCTGCTTTGGATCGCGACGTTTCTATACATTTAGTATGAAAACTGATTCAAGGGGCGCCACGATTGCGACCCCCGTCCTACGTCTTTTCTGTGTGGTTTGCGTCTAAGCAGGCAGCAAAAAGCCCTTTTACATGTCTATTTTTAAACTACCATCCAGAAAATCATTTTTCCAAATAAAAATTACTTATGTTACAATTCACTTAACTATTAGTAATACAAGCAAGAGAAAATAAACGAAAGATGGTTTAGGTAATGTTTCGGCGAAAAATTTTTCGCAAAATGATTAATTTAGCAACTGTTTATTTTTTCTGAAACTGTAAACTTTTCAGGATTGTTATAAAACAAACCTAACCTAACCTACAGGATAGCCCTGAAATAAAATATATCCTGAATAGTTTATAGTTTCAGAAAAAATAAACAGTTGCCAACGGAAACATTTGCCAAATAAATCATTTTGTGACATAATTTACGCCGAAACGGCAGTACCCAATGAAAGATATATTAAAGAAATATTATAATAATACCGATATCGAAACCTATTTCATTACTACTTATCTAGTTTTTACGGGGATGTTTGATGTCCCGTAGTACTTAATTCAAAATAATAATTATGCAAAGTCGCAGTTGTTTTTTTATGCGTGCTTTCACGTGTGTGTTTGTGTGTGTGTATGTGCACTCACGGTGCTTAGATTGCCATAAAAATATCAGAACCATACCAAAGTGTTATGAAACGGGACCCCAAATCGTCGTTCCGTAATTCTCTCAAAAAATTACATTCAAATGTCACATCAAACCGAAGCGGAACCTTATTAGGTATATTCACACGTCGCTGGCTGCGATTCCCTTCCCTCGTTTGCCGGCGGGATGGAAGCAGTCTAAAACCGCTCGTCAGCTGAACCAATTGGGGCGAAGGTTGCAATAATGGCTAATTTTCCCTCCGATACCGGGCCACAGTAATCTTATTGAGATCAGTATTTTGGAATTTTGTCCAATATTTTTCCCAACCGTTTCATTTCTCCGCTGTTTCTTTTTTGTGAAACTATACTTAATAATAACCTAACTGTAGAATATAAGTTAGGTTAATTGGTTTTATTACAATCCTGAAGTTTCCAAAAAAAACAGTTAGGAAACTTAGGGATCTTTAAAAAACGAGCCTACCAATTCCTAAAAGGGTCGGCAACGCACCTGTGATGCCCCCCGTGTTGCGGGTGTCCATGGGCGACGGTGATCGCTTTCCATCAGGTGACCCGTCTGCTCGTTTGCCACCTCTTATATATAAAAAAAAAGGAAATTAAACAGTTGATAAAAAATATTTTCGGATAAAAATTGCGAGTTTTACACGTTTTCGCTGTCTGAAGTAACGTCTTTTGGTTCGTAGTCGCTACTCTAAAACCTTACTGCTTCATAGGCCGTCGGTTCTACGAGCGATGTGTCCTGCCCATCCCAGCGTATAAGTATACGTCCCACTGCAGGGCACAGGCCTCCTCTCAGAATGAGAGGGGTTAGGCCGTAGTTCCCACGCGGGCCCAGTGCAGATTGACAACTTCACACACACCTTTGAATTTCTTCGCAGGTGTATGCAGGCTCACGTTGTTTCCTTTCACCGTAAAACTCGTGTTATATTTCAAATTAATTACGCAAATAAATTCCAAAAACTCAGAGATGCGAGCCGGGATTTGAACCCACGACCCTCTGCTTGAGAGGCCATAGGTCAAACCACTAGGCCACCACGGCTTCCTTCCCACTGCCACTCAAGTCTGGTAATTCTTCTAGCTGTCGGTAACTTTGATTCCCCTGCGGATCTCATTCATAAAAAAATCAAAAATCTGTTGCAGCTAAATGTATGGTTTTTCTTTGCTTGGCAAAGACAAATAACAGTTAGAAATGTAGCAGAGATGTAACTATGCGCTACTTCTTATCAAATAAGACTTAGAAATATAAATCTGTGGCAGTAATACAATTATCGAGTGCGGTGAGTGTAAGAAAGAACAATAATGAACAAACTGATAATTCACATTCTCATGGCAATTAAATGAGAGTTGTTCCCTATTGCAAAACTCTAGCTGAATTCACGCAACACGGTTCGAGAATTCTTATTGTCACTAAACTTTCACGGAGAGCCATTTAGAAAACAGGCGTATGTTAACCACGAAACACTACAATTTGTAACGCAAGCCTGACAGCTAAGATGATGCTAAGATTTACCGACAACTCTACAGATATTTTGACTAAGAAAAATAATTCTGGTCTCACAACATAACTGTCATTAAGTTTAGATACAAGCAATGTTATTAAGTATAAACATTTCTATAGAAACCAATTTACAAAATTGTCACATTTCACCTGTCGCTCGTCAATTGCCATTAGTGAAATAGGGGCCAGATTAAACGTTATTGTCATTCTTTCCAGGTCATCAATTACGGGTCGTATTTTAACCGTACTCCAATTCTGACGTACTGACCAAGTAATATCAACTGCGGCCCAGATCGGGTTCACGGATTGATTGAAATTGAGTTATGCAATCCGAGCAAACAAGTGAGGGTGCACTAAGCGGATGATGGGTTCCTGCGGGGCAGCGGCACGGGGAGGGGTGCTTGTGAAAAATTGTGTAAGAATTACTGAGAACAGTGATGAGATGATACTTCAAATAATTTATTGAATCTGACATTATTTTTGTCGGAGGTCCATATCAATGAACTTAAACAATTACTCTGCTCACCCGCGAACTTATGATATAGGTAACGCCATTTCTGAAAAGAGGCCTGTGCTCTGCAGTGGCACGTAGGTATATCGGCAGCGCGTGTGGACGCTTTCCACGCTATCATGCGCAAGCGCTGCGTCGAGGCGATGCAGCGTGCGCGCACCAGCCCCAACAGCATCCTAACCACGGTGCATCGGTGGGGTAGCCCACTGATAAAACACTGGCTGAGCTTACATACACCGTAGACGCACCTGTCCTATATAATTTGTGATGTGTCTATGTTAGAATTTAGATATAAGTATTACTAACCCTTAGGATATAAAAATTAATGTACCTATTTACTAACACAATTTATGGATTTTTGTCTGAAATAAATTATTATTATTATGTTGGTACGGATTTCCGATCACGGGCCCATGGGGACCCGGTCATTTGAAAGGCATTCATGGGGCCGAAGCCAACATGAAGAGGCCTTTGGTACCATATAATATAAATGAGATGGGCGCAACTATGGAGGTCTATCCCCTAATACACCATGAGGATGTGCTAGCGGACAGTCCTCCACAGTTGCCAATCTATTGCCAGGTACGAATCGACATGGAATTGGCTATGGGGTTGGGATGTTGTGGACAGGATTACCACTATGGAGTGAGATAACGGACACCTACCATTTCAATATCTCATAAACTGAACTTTTAGTAGGCGGTGATTCGCCATTCACTAAATGGGCCCCTCAAACTATTGCCCACTCTGGGCAACGAGGCGGCAACATTGGTGTGAACGGCTAAGGATGGAGAGGTGTTCCTGGACTTTAAACTTCAAAATGCCAACTCGCCACTTACGGAAACACATCCATCCTTCGAGCATTTAGCTCTTGCGCTCCACTCTAGGCGGCCAACAAAGGCAGACTAGAGGCGGGGTGGGTGTGTAACTGTGTGTGTTATTATTATTATTATTATTATATGGGTGGGAAGATGAAGTGACATGATTTTGTTTTAATTTTTTCCAAGCTGTTTACAACTTGGCTACTCGCCCGTTACCATACTATCGTTGCGTTTTGGGACCTGTATGTATTGTATAGATAGATTAGTGTGGTGAGCACTGATGACGATGATTGTGTGAGCGCCTGCTGTCCCGCGATGTAATTGAAGCGTTCTTGCAAAGCCAACAGCATTACACTTCATTAATAGCGGGACCAGTGCGATATGTACATGGCGCGCACGGGGCATCGTGTGACGGAGAAGACAAATAATGTGAGAAACACGATCCCTTTTTTCATATGGATTAACTTTTTTTTTGGTTCTACAGGATAGTCCAACTGTTTCAGAACAAAATCGTTCGTCCATATGAAACAGTTCGGAAAAATATTTTAGGCGTAAAGGCAGGATCCCGAGAATCACTGTTTCCCATCATCTTCATTTGTCATAATTTAACTTGTCGTTAGTATGACACTAACGTTACATTACTTTCAAAAGTTGTGACAACCTAGTAATTTTTGAGATTCGATTTGTAGCATTCGAACATGGCGGATGTAGACAGTATCTAATTTTGGTATTTCTGTTTCTTTGGCTAGTTGAAGTATAATTTTGATAGTGTTTTATGCGGCGATTAACCTTAATTAACAGTGATCACAAAATTCTATATTGCTCTCGTGTCTGACATTTTTTAATGCGCAAGTTGTTTCCACGTGGTTTCTGGAATTTTTCTATCAAGTTGCAGAAACTACAATCACCGTACAACGTCGCTCCCAAGAGAGCTTACTTCGACACTGGCGAAATTATCCTACCAGTAAAGTGGGACAGAAGCCATATTTTAAAAAAAGAAGAAGAAGAAGAAGACCTAGTAATTTGACTTACGGCCTTTCAAACAGAGGGTCGTGGGTTCGAACCCGGGCTGGCGCGTCCGAATTTTTCGGAATTAATTTCTAAACCATGACAAATTACATTGAAAATTCACCATTAGCTTTCCGATAAATTTTGAAAAACTCAGAGGTGGGAGCCCGAGCTCTAGACCCTCTGGTTGAGAGGCCGCAGGTCAAACCACTAGGAAACCGCGGCTTAGAAGTTTGATTTTTTCACAGCTTCAAGGGACTGTTGTATACATGAGTATCTGGTTTTAATTTCAACGGACATCAAAGTGATCCTATAAAGGTTCCGTTTTTTTTAGGTACGGAACCCTAAAAGCACATTACAATTTTACAATACTCAACCACAAATGCATTTATATATGAATGAATTTGTAGGATAAAAAAAACTAATTATCTCACCTCCGCACCTTCGCCCCTGACTCCCCGTGACATCTGTCGGCAGGGCAAACAAAAACACGGCAACCTCATTTCGCATGCAAATGGAAAACAGGCGGGTAATCTAGCGCGGTCGCTGCTACAACCATTTTTCAACTAGGGCGGGAAGGACGTCATTATTGACTTGCGTCCGAAATTATGATATTTGGAAGATTGACGAAATGTTACAGCCTAAATTGAAGTTATATATTTTGACTTAAAATTTGCGAAATTTTCAATTTTTTTCGTTGCATGAGTGCGTGTGTGTGTGTGTGTCAGCCCCGACACACGACTGAAGTTTACTTGTCGTTACCTATAAGGTTTTGTATAGTAGATATGTTAATATATCTACATAAAAGAGGAAAGATTTGTATTTTTATATGTAACGAATAAACTTAAAATCTACTGGCCCGATTTCAAAAACTGTTTTGCCGTTAGAAACATAGGCTACATTTTACCGCGGGAATAGTTATTTGTTATACAAGGGGGGAAAGTTGTATTTTACCTGCGAGTGTTCATTTTGAAACACGAGCTATCGAAAGGATTCTATGATTGACCACGAGCGAAGCGAGTGGTTCAAAAATAGAATCCTTTCGATAGCGAGTGCTTCAACACACGAGACGTAAAATAACTTTTCACCCGTGTATAACACAAAACTTTTCACCTCACTACAGCGAGGAAAATAAGAAAAAGGGTTTGTACTATCAATTATTATTTATTTACCTCTTTGTCAATACAATAATTTTGAAGTACTTATAGAAATATTGGTAAAATCAAAAATGATGCAAAATAGCCTAAGCAAATCCAGTCTTTATGGAACTATTCCAATACCGACAAATCGTCACTACTTTGAAAAAATCTCGTATCTCCAATCAATGAATAAACCAAACTGAACTAACTTTATTACACATCGAGTAAAGTTCAATTAGCCAGATTATCGATTTTGAGATACGAGCAAACTGTATTACTGTTAAATTGTATACTGGCCCTATACTACGAAGCGCGAAATTCGAACTTCGTTTCATGCCGTTCCGCTCCGCGGTATTTATTACGAGAGTGAAAGGGACCGCACGATCCGAACTTCGAACTTCGAATTTCGGAGTAATCCCCCTGGTTTGACTTAAGTTTTTTTTTTATTATTTCGGATGCGTTTTGTTCGCACATCGACTTACTTGGACTGTCAGAACTTTTTATCCGTTTTTACAACAAGAATGAAGGTTAATGTTGAATGCTGATATTTATGAATTAAAATAAAGTTGTAAAACTGTATTTAGTGTTTTTTACTCGATGCAATTCATTAATTGTGATGTTAAAAATTCAGCACTTTTAACGTTTTACGTTTTGTTAGCTGTCAAATATCACTTAAGCTGCCTTCAAATGTCAAAACTCTTTCTTCACTTGTGGATAAAAAGCGATTTTCTCAATAGATGTCAAACAAACAAAAAGGGCTTTCCGAGCTAGTGAGGTGAAAAATTAATTTATCGCGGTCGAAGCTGCGGACGGAAGGCTAGTACGCTATAGAATCCAGTGTTAGCAAAGCCCTGCTTAAAAGCAATATATTCCGTGTTGGTTGTTTAGGACCCCCTGATTTCTAATTTTTGTAACGGCAATCGAAATAAACATTATGAATAAATTTCAGGTAAGTTATCTATTACGGTTCTTGACATACAGCTCTGTGACAGACGGACAGTGCAGCGACATAAATAGGGTTCCGTTTTTCACCCTTTATGTGCGGAACCCTAATAACGAGTTACTAGTTTCAAGAATAGCTCCGTATTGTCTGTCTATTGCGGCCAAATTTACTGGAATTCGAAACAACAGAGTGTTCGCGGGAAATTGCTCGACCGCCGTCCTCTGCGCCATTAGGGGGGCTCAACACGAAAATGATGTAGCGTTTTTGCTTAAAAATACATACATACATAAAATTACGCCTGTATTATCAATGAGGTAGGCAGAGTACATGAAACGTTACGTTTATTCAAGGCCACTTTAAGCAATTTTAGGTTAAAAGGTCAAAATGGTATACAAAAAAAAATTCAACTGTTTATTTCAGTAAAATACAATGTTTACATGCATTAAACGCATGCATTTTAGACGACCAGATGGCCTAGTGGTTAGAGAACCTGACTACGAAGCTTGAGGTCCCGGGTTCGATTCCCGTGTCGGGGCAGATATTTGTATCAAAAATACGAATGTTTGTTCTCGGGTCTTACGCGTTTAATATGTATTTAAGTAAATATCTATCTATACAGCGTGTATTTTTGATAGAACCACAAACTTTACAAGTTCTTAGTATAGTAATGATTATGTTTTTCTATAAAATTATTAAAAATGCAAGATTTTTTTTTCCTTACAAAATAGTTCAGCGCGCAATGTATCTCATTTTTATTCGGACGTCACAACTGTCACAAGTGATAACTTTAATCTAACACACGTTAGCCAAGTGTCAAATAAGTGTACGCAATACATTGCTGCTCGAAATTTAAAAAAAAATTAATAACGCTCTGGTAGTTAACACTAAATTAACAATTTGTCTTAATATCGGTTCATAGCACTAAAATCTACTTCTGGTTACAGTTTGTGGTTGTATCAAAAATACACGCTGTATAAGTATGTTTATCCGTTGCGTAGTACCCATAACACAAGCTTTGCTTAGCTTACTTTGGGACTAGGTCAATTGATGTGAATTGTCCCGTGATATTTATTTATTTATTATCTTAACTACTAATCTTAATAAAATTAATAATCTTCTGTCGGTCTGTTACATCTTCAGATTTTTAGATGAAATTAGGTATGGAGATAGTTTGAGACCCTGGGAAGGACATAGGATAGTTTTTATCACGGAAAATCGTAAAGTTCCCGCGGGATAGCGATAAACGAATTCTTCACTGAGGGAGTTGCGGGCAACGGCTATTATAAGGAACAAAATAAAAACTAATCAAAGTCTTAAATAATAACGCCGCTTACATTAATTGATTTGGTTTTATGGTTTGTTTTAGAGGGTGGGGTATACCCTCCACTATACGTGTACTCCGTAAATAAGGTATGGGTACAGCTTGTGCTATGGGTACTAGACAACGGATAAACATACTTATATAGATAAACAAATACTTAAATACATATTAAACACCCAAGACTCGAGCACAAACATTCGTGTTTTTTTCACACAAATATCTGCCCCGACCGGGAATCGAACCCGGGACCTCAAGCTTCGTGTCAGGTTCTCTAACAACTAAGTTATCCGGTCGTCAAAACCACTCATTGTAGCGTTCTTTAGGGGAGCCCTGTGTCTAACAGTGGACGTCTTTCGGCCGACTGATGATGGTGACTTATAATGCTGCAAATACAAAATAAAGTAGGGGACAATTTTTTTAAGTCTTTGTCACAATCTCATATACCTACATTTTTGACTAGTTCTGCGAACTAGTATGGTAATTTTTATTGACGTAGCTCTCTTTCCCAAATTCAACAAAGTTTTTCTCCGCTTTCTAAAGGTATTTTCACACATGTGCAAGCCACACCATCAAGCTTACAGAATACCAACAAATTCGCAATAAGCTCGTGCGGCAACCCCTTTACCCTTCCTTTTTATTTTTCCAACGGCCGTATCGCTGTATTTGGTTGCCAGTACGTTTTATCCTCGGTCGCCTTGAATTCTTAACGGTTATTCCGCCGTCTGTCGGCCCCGTTCGAAATTCGAATGCGGCAAACTGGCCGTAAATACGATTAAGGCGCGGGAAGCGTGTCTTAGGGCTCGAGTGTTGTTGGCGCTTAAGTGGGAACGCCAGGATGTCGACTTTTCACTGCGATAATTAAAAGATAAAAATGAGTTTCATTTTAAAAAAGATGTTCGAAAATGGCGGACATGTTTTGCGAGAAGGATTCTTCATTTACCTACTTATAGTTAAACAACGCGCGGCTGGTTTTAGAATATTTAGACAGAGAGAAATAGAGAGTAACTGAGGGAGAGAGAGATATTTACTGACACATATTCGATACCTACACAAAAAAAGATATAATTGTAAGGAAAAGAGACAAATAAAAAAAAACATCGAATATCATAATTTTGCGGCAAATGACAATGGTTAAAAAAAAACCTACGAACTTAGTGGCTGTGTGAGTTGTACGCTTCGCGAGTTTTTTGAAATAGCTGTAATAAAATATTACATATGTCCACCCCAGGGCCCGCCATTTAAAAAATACACCAAGAAAATAATCGATGATAAAATTGAACCAGTTCACAAGAATAGGTTGAGACTCTGGACCCATTTCTGACAATGTAAAAAACAGATTCAGCGAAAAAAAAACTCATTAGATCTACCTTGGATCTATATTCTAATATATAAAAATCTCGTTTCACAGTGTTTGTTATCGAACTCCTCCGAAACGTCTCGACCGATTTTTATGAAACTTTTTTGTCCGTATTCGGTAGGCTATTTTAATATCTACCCCTATTCTTTGCGGACGGAGTCGCGGGCAACAGCTAGTCAATTTATAAAGAGTGATCCTCTTCATCCAAACTTATTCAATAACCCATGAAAACGTAATGAAACTGGAACTAATCAATTCGAGCGCCCCTCCAATATCAGATTCCTCAAATAACTCTAAAGACTCCAAAATGTTCAGCATAAAATCAGTATCCAGGTGCCTTTTGACTTCGAGGACTCCTTCAGTTTAATGCATCTTGATTGCGTTTGAATTTCATGAAACTGAGTGCTTTTTAATATACTCTGATGTTCGTTCAGATGCTCGTGGGGTGGTTGGATGGGAAATTTTCATTAAATTTCTATTGAAGTAGCTTTATTGGACTTGGATACGCCTGCGAAGCGATTCAATGATGTGTGAAGTTCCCAATCCGTACTGGGCACACGTGGGACGTACCTATAAAGGCTGGGATGGTGATGATGATGAGAAAGCTATTTTTTATTCACTCTGGTATTAGCTAGACTTCATTAAAATACATGAAGTTTATGACAAAAAAGAAAATAAAAATGACGAAAAATTTACAGTCAAGTCATAATTTTTTCCACTCGAGAACCTTTTTGCTCCATCGGCCATCAGTTATTCAAGCGATGTGCTCTGCCCACAGCCACTTGAGTCTGGAGATTCTTCGAGCTATGTTATGTCGTCCACGGACCGGAAGACGCGGTGTAGGTAGGCCTCCAACAAGATGGAGCGACGACGCGGTTGGATGCGGGTGGCGCGGGACCGGATATGTTTGGCGAGCCATGGGGAGACTTATGTTCAGCAGTGGACGTCTTTCGGCTGAAATGATGATGATGATGATTTTTTCTACGTTCAACAAAAACTTATCATTATTTTAGCCAGCGGCCTTAAGTACAGAAGAAGGTTTTAGATAAATCAGTGTCAGTGTCACATAGCGCGGTTCTTATCTGTTAGATAACTATTCTCAACGTTGATAACTTCCTGTTAAGGATAGCTCCCGGAGCGGTGAGCCACGTGACATTCGAGTTGTAAGGGCGCGTTTAGATTGGAAAGGGAATCTGTTTTTTAAAGACCACTTCTAATAATCGAACTTATATAATGCATACCAAATCACAAGTTAAATTATGACCAGATAAAATATAAAATAATATTTTTTAACAAATAAACATATGCGTGTTCGCGTTTTTAAACGCAGAATATTTTCGTATTTTATTATTATATTTTTATCTTAACTGAAATAATCATATCATAATTTTTTCAAGTAACCAATGATATAAAACAAAACTATAAAACTTGCATGTATTAAAATAAACTCTATTAGCTTAAAACTCAGTCAATCATCAATCACATCAGGCAAAAGACATCAGACACTGGTGGACAGAATCCTCCCCCAAAAAATCCTCAACAATCGGTCCTGCACTAACCCGCATCCAAGTTTAAAACTAGATAAAATTTAAACAATGCCCCGTGGCATTTTGCCCAAATGACTGGCAGTGTTTCCTGGTTGAACAGCTCTACGCTAATTATGATGGATGACACCACCAATAAACTGATGTACCTTTTTTGAATCGTCAAAACACGATTCTCCAGTAGGTTTTGCATGACAATAGAGAGCTAGTTATTTTCACTTCTCTTCTATTAAAATTCAATCGACTGTCTATTTATTGGTTTTAAAGTACTTTTTAAAATCTAATTTGGTTTTCTGGGCTAGAATGGGCTGTTTTTTTATTAGAATGACTGTTTTACCCTTAAACCAGCAGACAATCCTGTCAAGACATTCGATTTTGGACCGTAAATGTTGTTAATTTAAATCGGCTTTGAATCCTGTTTGACGGCAAATATTTTGCCGGTGTCGAATTAAGGGTTAATGGTGTCATATACTCTTTTCCTTTTACTTTTACTTGTAGTTCTGTGGTAGGTATGAATAGATTTTATTTAGACATAGTATGTGTGATCACTTCCTTAGAATTGGGAACGAAAGCTTGACGTTGAGCCGGAACAAACCAATCAGAGGTTCAGTTACTTGATTAAAAAAATACGTTGCGAAGTATTAGGGGACAACTATTATTAGGGGACAATCTTACACAAATCAACCTAGTCCCAAACTAAGCAAAGCTTGTACTATGGGTACTAGACGACGATAAACATACTTATATAGATAAATAAATACTTAAATACATAGAAAACATCCATAACTCAGGAACAAATATTCGTGCTCATCACACAAATAAATGCCCTTACCGGGATTTGAACCCAGGACCTCTTGCTTCGTAGGCAGGGTCACTACCAACTAGGCTAAACACTTAACACATACACACATTAACCATCATATACATATATCTAAACACGTATTGTCAATCTTGTTGTACTGACAATTTTATTTTTGTTTGTGTTCATGATTACAAAGAAAACTTCGTCTCGTGTAATCACGGACACAGCTCGAAGAATCGCCAGACTCAAGTGGCAGTGGGAAGGGCAGAACTGTTGGCCGATGGGACAAAAAGGTTTCGAGTATCGTCCACGGACCGGAAGACGCAGTGTTGGTAGGCCTCCAACAAGATGGAGCGACGACCTGGTTAAGGTTGCGGGATCGCGTTGGATGCGGATGGCACGGGACCGATCTGTTTGGCGAGCCTTGGGGGAGGATGATTATGATGTGATGAACTGATGAAATAAATCTCAAGTTTGCAGCTTATTATTATTATTATGCTTATTTTCTGTCCACATGAAAGACAAATTCTGTTTCTTACGCCATCAATAATCCTTATCCGTCCGTCAACGCATAAATCTCAATAACCAATTCCCTGCATTACCCTCGATCAGAAAGGCTCTTAGGTCCACATCTTTTAAAATTTAAGAGAATAGAGACGCCTTATTATAATGCTCTTATTTAGGCAACTCTTGGTCTTGGAATTCAGCCGATAGGTGAGTACGAGGGAACGCTTTTAGCCTAATGAGGCCCTGGGGTTTTTAAAAGCATTCGGGAGTTGGAATTGAGAGGCTTTTTATTTTAACACGTAGCGAGTGGACCGATAAATTTGAACAATGTATTTTCAGAATGGAGTTGTAACTTTAGGCAAAATTTAAGGGCGACTGGATTATACTGAGTTTGTTTAATCAGTTTTATTAATGGTTGTTTTAGGTAGTTCGGTTGATTTGCATTTAACTGCAAAGACTATTGTCGAATCTATCGTATTGTTATAAATGTGTAATTTTGCGTCTATGTGTGTATATTTATGTAACCATGGTGGCCTAGTGGTTTGACCTATGGCCTCTCAAGCAGAGGGTCGCGGGTTCAAATCCCGGCTCGCACCTCTGAGTTTTACGGAATTTATGTGCGAATTTACATTTGAAATTTACCATGAGCTTTACGGTGAAGGAAAACATCGTGAGGTAACCTGCATACACCTGCGAAAAATTCAATGGTGTGTGTGAAGTTCCCGATCCGCACTGGGCCCGCGTGGGAACTACGGCCCAAGCCCTCTCATTCTGAGAGGAGGCCTGTACTCTGCAGTGGGACGGATATTTGGTTAATTTGCAGACCTGAAATAATAAATCACTTTATGACTAACGTTGATTATGAAGAATGATACATTATGACTTATAAAATTATGGGAATCCAAGGTGCGCCAGAGCAAACAGAGTTAGCTCGATATCTAGCCACGTATCCAGCGAAAAATCTCATAAAGAAGCCAGGGAGTTCGGAAAACAATATTTTATAAGCCACCTTTCCTTTTACTCGTATATATAGGTATTAAGTATACTTCAAAAGAGGATGAAAAGACGTAAATACTCCTCGCGCTCTCCCTAAACTTCAACCCATATTTCACAGTGAACATTAAATCACGTATGATGTGAAAAACCATGGGAATTAAAATAAGTAGAGTTAGAATGTACTTATTTTGTGAGTAAGCCGTCGTAATAAAATGTGACGCAAATGTGCCCCCTCCGCGTACTTATTTTGGCGGGTTGTGTGAGATGTGAGATGGAATGGTAAAACTGGTGTAATTTTTAAAAAGACTGAAAGGCATCTGCTGAACATAGGCCTCCCCCAAGGCTCGCCAAACAGTTCGGTCCCGTGCCATCCGCATCCAACGCGATCCGGCAACCTTAACCAGGTCGTGGCTCCATCTTGTTGGAGGCCTACCTACACTGCGTCTTCCGGTCCGTGGACACCAATCGAGAACCTTTTTGCCCCATCGTCCATCAGTTCTACGAGCGATGTGCCCTGCTCACCGCCACTTGAGTCTGGCGATTCTTCGAGCTATGTCGGTGACTTTAGTTCTTATTAAAATAAATAAATAAATATCGTAGGACAATTCACACCAATTGGCCTAGTCCCAAACTAAGCAAAGCTTGTAGTATAGGTACTAGACATTGGATATACATACTTATATAGATAAATACATACTTAAAAACATATTTAAACATCCAAGAATCGAGCACAAACATTCGGACTTTTCACAAAAATATCAGCCCCGACCGGGAATCGAACCCAGGACCTCAAACTTCGTAGTCAGTCAGGTTCTGTAACAACTAGACTATCCGGTCATCCTATTATTAAAGTGAATATATAACTAAATATTCTATGAATATTTCAAGCGTCTATATACCTGTTGCGGTTATCAATATCGAGCAAAAAAAATCATGTTTGTTGTATGAGAGTCCCCTTAAATATTTATTTTATTCTGTTTTTAGTATTTGTTATTCTAGCGGCAATCAAATACATCATCTGTGAAAATTACAACTGTCTAGCTATCACGGTTCATGAGATACAGCCTGGTGACAGACGGACGGAAAGCGAAGTCTCATTAGCGAGGTCCCGTTTTTACCCTTTGGATACGGAACCCTAAAAAAGTTTTTGTCAAAAATTTCATTTTGAATACAAGCTTTTTAGCTGACTGTACTTTTTGTTGACTGTACTTGCATTGTCATCCAACCTAGGTACATAAGTATACCAAATTTCAAGTAAATCCGACAACTGGAAGTGGGTCAAATTCGACTTCTAAGATTTGACCCAAGAATAATACTAAATAATAAAACAAACGGGGTGAGCTAAATAAAAGCTTGTAATAATAAAAACCAGTCAAGTGCGAGTCGAGCTCGCGTATTAAGAGTTTCATGTAGTCCGCATATTTACCACATTTTTAACATATCTCAGAATAGTGTTACTGAAAACATATGGCTCCTTTTTTCACACCCGCAGCGGCTGCACGCTTCCCCTCAGTAGATCAAAGAGGAATTACGTGAATAGAAAAATACGGGCACAAATTCAGCGCAAGCCGCTAAAAATATTAGTAGGGAAAGTAAATAGGTATTTAAATGAAATAATATTTTTAAAGAAATCGTATTTGAAGTTATGAGTTGTACAATGTAAACAAGTTAGCTATGAAGAATCTTTTTTTTTTTTTTTTTTTTTGTGCGCTTGTCACTGCATAAGGTGATGATTTAGCAGATTGAAATGTATGATGTATAGGAAAGATTCGTGTCTAATCTCTAGACCAGTGGTGGTGTAGGGGTATGGCACGCGGCACGGAATGCTGAGGACCTGGGTTCGATTCCCAGCACTGGTCGTTTTTCTGGGGTTTTTTCTGTGCATCTATATTTCAGTTTGTATTTAGTACGAAATATATGATTTCACGGGATGACCGTAAAAGTAATAAAAAAATGAAGTTGAAAAAATAAGTACAAAAAAAAAAAAAAAAAAAAAAAAGATACTTCATAGCTAACTTGTTTAAAGTTGCACAGTAGCGCCATCTCTTGTCCAGGTGAGCGGTTAGTTCCGAAGGAGTGTTAAAATCTCTCGATGAGGGTGTAACATAGATGTGCGCTTGTCACTGCATAAGGTGATGATTTAGCAGATTGAAATGTATGATGTATAGGAAAGATTCGTGTCTAATCTCTAGACCAGTGGTGGTGTAGGGGTATGGCACGCGGCACGGAATGCTGAGGACCTGGGTTCGATTCCCAGCACTGGTCGTTTTTCTGGGGTTTTTTCTGTGCATCTATATTTCAGTTTGTATTTAGTACGAAATATTGTACAATGTAGGTAGCTATACATATAGTACTAGCTGATGGCCGCGGCTTCGCCCCAGCTGAAGTAGATTAAACCGTGTTTTACCGTGGGGATGAGATATTTTCCCGTGGTAAAAAGTAACCTATGTCACTTTCATCAATAATTATGGCTCTCCTTAGTTCTTCGATATAAAAAAATACCCGCCCCCCCACCCCCCAGACCCCGCCCTACACCCGCGTTCACATTCACCACCGTACTCCCAAGTCAAGCGTGCCTATAGAAGTTTTACTTCAAAAACCCCCGATTTTGAAACATTCTTCCGCTCCGCTCCGCTCCTGTTGGTGTTAGTGTGATGATATATAGCCTATGTCCTTTCTCAGGCTCTAGACTATCTGTGTACCAAATTTCATTTAAATCGAGAAAGCGATTACAGATCTCCCCGAACGGATCCAAAACACAGCTCTTTGAAATCATCATCATCATTTCAGCCGTAGGACGTCCGCTGCTGGACATAGGCCTCCCTCATTGACGCCCAATCATTACGGTTAGAAGCGACTTGCATCCATCCTGAACCTGCGGCACTCACCAAATCGTCCGTCCATCTCGTTGGTGGACGTCCCACGCTGCGCTTGCCAGTCCGTGGTCTCCATTCCAGAACTTTTGGGCCCCAACGGCCATCTGTTCTGCGTGCTAATATGGCCTGCCCATCACCATTTCAACGAGCCAATCCGGTTCTTCTACGGATCTCCTCGTTTCAGATTCGATCCCGTCGAGAAACTCCGAGCATAACCCTCTCCATAGCTCGCTGAGCGACTCTGAGCCTATTTTCTGTCTCTGAAATAATAGTGATGACTGATGAATAAATCTTTCTTTCTTTCTACCAGCGGACTCGCCCAAAACGCCGTCCAATACAACCCACCTTAACCAACTCATGCTGCGTGTCGACTCCAATTTGTATCCAACTAAAAAGCCATTTATTCTGCTATAAACAGAGCGGACGGAAAAACCCCCGAAATGAAATGCACGCGTTAATCTGCGATGACAACGCTTGCATTTCGGATGTTCATCAGCATCATCCTCCCAGCTTATTTTTACGTCCTACTATAGAGCTCTCAGAATGAGAGGGCTCGGGCCGTAGTTCCCGCACGGGCCCAGTGCCAATTGGGAACTTCACACACGCCATTTTCTTCGCAAGTGAGTGCAGCTTTTTTCACCATGTATTCTTTCACCGTAAGGCTCGTGGTTGCTCTAGATAAAAGTGCTCAAGAATTTTTTTTTATATAAACTTATTTTATACTACCTACCTAAGTATCTGTAGGTAGATATTTGTAATTAATAAAATTGCTGAAATATAGAAATGTACTTAATTTGTTTCAAGCTAAAAGGTTTCTAACTTATACATAATCGAATATTTTTTGCCCATTTGTGATTTTTTTTACGAAATAAAATAAAATAGCTAAAATGTCTGCCAGCAGACGTTACCCATCTTTCAACTACTGATCCACCCCTCCCGCATCATAACTTAATTATATGAAACACTCGGACGGGGAAGTATGTCTGTATCGTAAAAACCAAACATGGTCTTAAAATTCTCAATGTGTCAAACAGCAAAACAGTAGATTGTACAACATGAGCATAAAACGAGCCATTTTATCCGAGACGTTCATGTAGCCCCGAGCCGGCATGGTATAGGTGGATAGTTACGTCGAGGGGAAAATGGGTTTAATGCTCGAGTTTCACACTCTGCGTTTCACTTCGATTGGAAAGATAAACAGCAACATTGGAAATACGGCCAATGGGGCCGAAAGGTTCTCGAACGTGAACGAGGTGCAGCGACGAACTGGTTAAGGTTGCGGAACGCGTTGGATGCGGATGGCGCAGGGCCGATCTGTTTGGCGAGCCTTGGGGGATGCCTATCTTCAGCAGTCGGCGTCCTTCGGCCGAAATGATGATTTAATCAAATGGTAAGTTATAGTACCTACCTACTATGCGAGCTTCACATTTCTAGATTAAAATATCATTTTCAAAAACAGAGTGTTGTCTGTGCTTTCCCTGCATCCATCATTTGATATTTGTATGGCTAAAGATTCTCCTGAAGTTTACAAAGATGTAGAACCACTGAGACTTGCCCATTAAGATGGGCGGATAAAGCCTAAGTTCCTACGAGTAACTATGAGTTATTTGGTGAGTTAATCACTTTTATTGGATCGTTAACGTTGTTTTTGATAATTTAGGGACTATACGCTATAGCAGTTGATGTGAGTTGGTCCTGAAATCAGGCGATTCAAGGTTATAAACTTTCGTAACCAGAGTCTCTAATGTACAAGTATGCCTACTAATAGCACAGCTAATAGTCTAAGATCCGTACTAGAGGGGACCATCACGCATTAGGGTCTAAATTCAGGAACGGGCCTTCACGGGTTTGGTAGTGGTAATTCAATGGTTTGGGTTGGGTTTGGTTTGAACTGCTATTCAGGAACACCAAAAATCACTGGTTTGCGAGAGGTTGGGGCCGAGTTTGGGATGAGCCTTATTTATTTGTTTATTTATTTATTTATTTCCCAAGCTAACCCATTCCTATCCTCTCCCAAACGATTGAATTACCGCTCTCAAACCGTGTTGGGCCGTTTTTGAATTTAGCCCCTGTTTAATGGATGACAATAATTTTATACCAAATTTAATACATTGCAAAACATTATACGACCCACTGCAGGACACAGACCTCATGAAAGGGCCGTAGTTCCCACGCGGCCAAAGTGCAGATTGGGAACTTCACACACACCATTGAATTTCTTCTCAGGTGTGTGCAGGTTTCCTCACGATATCTTTATCTTTATCAATTGGCTAAGTAAAGTTTTTTGTAGAGGTGCTAATTATATTTTTTTTCGACAGTCGGCGTTTTGGAGATCGAGAAACTGCAGCTGTTTTATTTTTATCTCCTATTGTTTACTGGAAATATTTTTTTAAGTGTTCTAGATGACAGTTGTGAGATTTTACGGCTGACAAGCGGTTCGTGCTCAGTACTAAGAAGAAATAGAAAAAACCGGCCAAGAGCGTGTCGGGCACGCCCAAGGTAGGGTTCCGTAGCCATTACGAAAAAATCAAGTAATATTTTTCTAAGGATTTCGTATGTGTACGGAATCATCCAAGTTTAGGTATGTTTTATACCTTAGGCTACTATTTACTCTTAAACTACAAATAATTTACAAGCAATCTTAGCCGCTATAATTTTCCTAGTAAATTTGATATATTTACTACCCTTCTGAATTTTTTCAAATTTTTCCACCCAACAGTTTAGATTTTAGGGGGGGGGGGACGGCCGATTTTAATGAAAATTTTCATTTTTATGTTGAATATTTCGCAAACAGATCACTGAATAGAAAAATCATCTTAGCAACCCCACAATGATTTTAAAAGACCTATCCAACTATACCCCACACTATAGGGTTAGCCGAGAAAAAAAAAATCACCCCCACTTTACGTCTATGGGAGGTACCCTAAAAAAATTTTTTTTACTTTTTTTTATTCAATCACTTTGTCGGCGTGACTGATATATATATTGATGCCAAATTACAGCTTTCTAGTACTAACAGTCTCTGAGCTTAGCCGCGGACAGACAGACAGACAGACAGACAGACGGACAGACATGGCGAAACTATAAGGGTTCCTAGTTGACTACGGAACCCTAAAAAAACGAAGTCAAATGTCACTTCTGTCAATGTCAAATCGTTTGCGTTTCGTTTGCTTTGCAATTTGGTGTGCTCAGTGTGATTTTAGAACTATTTTTATCGACCTCCGCATAAAATCCGGACTTTTAAATTTACCGCATTTCTCCACGACCTATGCACGTTAATTGGATCACGATTGAATACTTTCGATCACTATTTTGAAACTCCTTTTTGGGCAACGCCAAGCAAAGGAAACCCAAACGGTTAGATTTCATTAGACATTGACAGAAGCGACAGTTGACTTCGTTTTTTAGGGTTCCGTAGTCAACTAGGAACCCTTATAGTTTCGCCATGTCTGTCCATCTGTCTGTCTGTCTGTCTGTCTGTCCGCGGCTAAGCTCAGAGATCGTTAGTACTAGAAAGCTGTAATTTGGCATAAATATACATATCAGTCACGCCAACAAAGTGGTAAAATAAAAAACAAAAAAATACTTTTTTTTAGGGTACCTCCCATAGACGTAAAGGGGGGGTGATTTTTTTTTCTCGGCTAACCCTATAGTGTGGGGTATCGTTGGATAGGTCTTTTAAAACCATTGCGGGGTTGCTAACATGATTTTTCTATTCAGTGATCTGTTTGCGAAATATTCAACTTTAAAGTGAAAATTTTCATTAAAATCGAGCGTCCCCCCCCCCCTCTAAAATCTAAACTGTTAGGTGGAAAAATTTGAAAAAATTCAGAATGGTAGTAAATATATCAAATTTACTAGGAAAATTATAGCGGCTAAGATTTCTTGGAAATTATTTGTAGTTTAAGAGTAAATAGTAGCCTAAGGTATAAAACATACCTAAACTTGGATGATTCCGTACACATACGAAATCCTTCGAAAAATATTACTTGATTTTTTTGTAATGGCTACGGAACCCTACCTTGTGCGTGTCCGACACGCTCTTGGCCGGTTTTTTTTTCTATTTCTTCTTAGTACTGAGCACGAACCGCTTGTCAGCCGTAAAATCTCACAAATGTCATCTCGAACACTTAAAAAAAAAATTCCAATAAATAAAAGGAGATAAAAATGAAACAGCTGCAGTTTCTTAGTGTTGAAGTCGACCACTGTCGAAAAAAAATATAATTAGCACCTCTTCAAAAAACTTTACTTAGCCAAACACTTATTATTACCTACTATTACTTTTATAATTCACTTCACATCCTTTTACTTTCATCAAACTTGCCATTGGCTTTTAGATTAAATCAAACTTCGTGGGAAACCTGCAAAGCAATGGTGTGTGTGAAGTTCCCAAGAAAATGAGAGTAAAAGTTAATTTGTAATCCTAAGGCTAATGGTGCGAGCCCACCTGAACTCGTTAATTTAACTGATCGACCGCGATGGTCCATTAACTTTTTATACTTCATTTAATTTCGGTGAAAAACTCTTCGTTATAACGTTCTACGTTGACATTTTTGCTAAAGTGCGTCTTGAATCATTGCGAGCTAACCTACACACGTGGCGTGAATGTAGTTCCCGATCCGCACTGGGCCCGTTTGGGAACTACAGCCCAGCCCTCCCATTGTGAGAGGACGCCTGTGAACAACAATGGAATGTATTTAGGCCGAGTATACAGGCCTCCTCTCAGAACGAAAAGCCTTGGGCGGCAGTTCCCGCGGGCCCAATGCGAATTGAGAACTGCACACACTCCATTGAATATCTTTGCAGGCATGTGCAGGTATCCTCGCGATTCGCAATGTTTTCCATCAGCGTAAAGCTCATGGTAATTTTGAAATGTAATTTCGCCTGTAAGTTCCAAAAAACTTAGATGCGAGCCCGGATTCGAATCCACGCTCTGCTTCAGAAGCCACAGGTCTAACTACTAGGCTACAATGGTTTCAAGACAAGGATTAACAGAACGCAATTTTAACACCAACTTACTTAGTTTTTTTAGCATTAGAAAGAAGTTAAGATAGTTAGTCTTGGTGTGTATTTTTATTAAAAACACTTGAAAAATAAATCACGGCAATTATGTAACAATTGGCAAGGACATATGGTCATTTGCATTCTTTTGATTTCATAAGAAACATTACTATTTTTTTAAAGCGTTATTCGATAAAAAGACTCATCAAGATTGTTTTCCCTATTTCTAATGTTAAAAAAACGAAGTACTTATAGATTCTTCTAAACAAAACACTCATCTCGTGAAACCGCGGCAACAGCAAAATCACAAAATTCAATTCAACAAAATGCCAAACAGAACAAAACCTCTCGCCTATAAGAATGCGGTATTACATTTCGGTACCAGCGTAGTGTTGTATCCGGTATTGCGCGGAAACCGGGCGGTTCCGGTATTTCCGCACGATCCGCTAGAAACGTATTTTTACGGTTTTACCGGCTCGTTGTGGTTTAGAATATTCGGCCATTTTCAAATCGGAGCGTTTGAATTTGGAATTTTGTTCTTTCTCGGCTTTCATACGTTTTTAAGGCCGTTGTGGTTGTAATGGGTTTTAGTGTGCCAGTTGTTTTTAATGTACCGTAACACGATGTGACTTTGAACTGTTGGGATATTTAATAATTATTTATCTACATTCAAATCATAACCAGTGATGACTTATGACACTGAGACGTGGCCGCTAACAATGGGCCTCATAAGAAAGCTCAAAGTTACTCAGAGGGCGATGGAGAGGGCTATCTCGAAGTTTCTCTGCGGGATCGCATTAGAAATGATCAACTCCGCGCAAGAACTAAAGTCACCGACATAGCTCGAAGAATCGCCAAACTCAAATGGCAGTGGGCAGGGCACATCGCTCGTAGAACTGATGGCCGATGGGCGAAAAGGTCCTCGAGTGGCGTCCACGGACCGGAAGATGCAGTTTAGGCTCCAACAAGATGGAGCGACGACCTGGTTAAGGTTGCGGGATCGCGTTGGATGCGGATGGCACGGGATCGATCCGCTTGGCGAGCCTTGGGGGAGGCCTATGTTCACCAGTGGACGTCTTTCAGCTAAAATGATGATGATGATGACCTCATAAAACTTCCCTATACTTTGTTTAAAAGCGATAAGTTAATGGCCTATATTAAGAAACCTGTACCTGTGGCTGCATCGTAATGTTTACATTAAAGTATCGAAATAGATACAATACGTTTACTTTTAGTTTACCACTGACAGATGGCTTGCCTTCATTTCATTTCCAACTTTAACACCATACAAATAAAGTAGCTATTACAAAATCTGCAAACGTGGGTAACAGTAGGTATTCTAAAATTGGCTTTATTTGTACGTCGTTAAAGTTGAATATGAAATGAAGGCAAACCATCTGTCAGTGGTAAACTTTATGTAATTTTACTGTACTGACCGTGTGCAATCTTTACAGCCAGGTACTGTAAGTTCCATGTTCAAAACTACTCTTGTTTGTTTGAGGCATACGCAAGAACTAAGCGCGCCGATTAGACATCGTTAAAGACACGCGTTGTAATGTTCCGTTTACGACGACGAACACAATAACCGTGTTTCCTAATCCCAGCTGCGTGACAACCGATTCTTCCCGGACCGGCCGTAATAAGACGAAATCGTTCGCGTGACCATGCGTTATGGCAGGTGCGCGGACACTCCATACTAAAATGTGCGAAATGATTGATTCGGGTGTCATCTTTCTATTTTTTCTCTCATAACTAGGTTAGCTGGAAGAAATTATTTATTAGGGATAAGTTCACCTTTGTTGAAGAAGAAAGTGGGTGTCGTGTCGTATCAGGAAGTCAAACGGCTGGCCGAAGACTGCGCGGAGTGGCGGTTACTCTACCGACAAGAGCATAGCTCTTAAATTTAAGAAGAAGAAAGTTCACCTTTGTAGGTACTGGTTTTGTGTACCATTTATATTTTACTTTTTATGTGAAATAATAGATAGCATCCGGAACACCACGCTGCGTTCAAAATCATGCAAAGCCGATGTTGGGAAAAAGACTGCTAAGCTAAAATGAGACTGGACTGGACACGTAGTTATTAACACATTATTTCAAGCAATAAAAGACTTTATGACAAGACGATTTGGATGTATACGCAAAAGACTGGCCTGACATTACGCCAGAACTGGAGTTATGGAGGTGAAGAGTAGAGGTCTTTACCCAGCCGTAGAACACTATGACAGGCTAATAAAAAAATGTGCAATAAATAGTTCACAAACAAACAAACTTTGCTCCATATCAATATCACCTGCGTAGGTGTACAAACAAAAAAAACTTTGCTCCATATCAATATCACCTGCGTAGGTGTACAAACAAAAAAAACATAAATCTAATGTATAAAAATCTCGTTTCACGGTGTTCGTTATCGAACTCATCAGAAACGGGTTGACCGTTTTAATGATTTTTTTCTCTATATTCGGTAGGTCTAAGAATAGAACGTAGGCTATTTTATATACCCTTATTCCTCGCATACGGAGTCGCAGCCAACAGCTAGTTACAATATAAAATTAAAGAAAAATTACAAAATTTCAATATTTAATTACAAACAAACACCTTACACCAGGACAGGTGAGCCAAATCTAAAAAAAAAGCTGGTAAAAGTGTCCTTTTAAAAGGCAAAAACATGGTCACGATAACGCTGGCGTGTAAACTACGCCATATTTCACGCCGCGGGCACTCTAAGCTTTTATTCCACCGGACATCCTGTAGATAGCAAGCATTACAAGAACGCATGTGTTTTTGCCGGGCGCATGAAGCGATGAAGCGTTTTGGTTCGAGTCCCGGAAAAATGGTTTTGTTAACTTGGTAGTTGACAAATACTAAGCCTATCATCATCGTCACTATCACGAAATAATCAATTTTGATACACTTACTCTTCAGTCAAGTAAACCATCCACCATTACAAAACACCACTTAGACTTAGCACCATTTTCAATTATGACTATAAAATACCAAATAAGTTTATGTGTGTGGTCTTCTGTCTGTATGTGGCATTATAACTCTTAGACGTGTGAACCAATTTGGATGCGTTTCTTTTATTTGAAAGCAGGTTTCTTGAAATTGGTCCAGCCCTTTCAAAGTTACCAGCTCATTTGTAAGCTGCAGAAGTGATTTTGGACGCATAATCGGAATTTAATTTATTTTCAAATATATAATGTGACCTTATTGTGTTGGGGGTTTTTAATTTATTTAATACATTCTTTTTAGGGTTCCGTAGTCAACTAGGAACCCTTATAGTTTCGCCATGTCTGTCCGTCTGTCTGTCTGTCCGCGGCTAAGCTCAGAGATCGTTAGTACTAGAAAGCTGTAATTTGGCATGAATATACATATCAGTCACGCCAACAAAGTGGTAAAATAAAAAATAAAAAAATATTTTTTTTTAGGGTACCTCCCATAGACGTAAAGGGGGGGTGATTTTTTTTTCTCGACTAATCCTATAGTGTGGGGTATCGTTGGATAGGTCTTTTAAAACCATTGCGGGGCTGCTAACATAATTTTTCTATTCAGTGATCTGTTTGCGAAATATTCAACTTTAAAGTGAAAATTTTCATTAAAATCGAGCGCCCCCCCCCCCCTCTAAAATCTAAACTGTTAGGTGCAAAAATTTGAAAAAATTCAGAATGGTAGTAAATATATCAAATTTACTAGGAAAATTATAGCGGCTAAGATTGCTTGGAAATTATTTGTAGTTTAAAAGTAAATAGTAGCCTAAGGTATAAAACATACCGAAACTTGGATGATTCCGTACACATACGAAATCCTTAGAAAAATATTACTTGATTTTTTCGTAATGGCGGCTACGGAACCCTACCTTGGGCGTGTCCGACACGCTCTTGGCCGGTTTTTATTATTGACTGCACTTGTATTGTCATCTAAACTAACATAACCCTACCTAGTTTCAAATCGATCTCATTGACTGTCGAAGAGTTCTGCCCTCATGAGATGATTCTAGCCGAACGACCAGAATTTCACTACCATTTTTATTACATTGCCACCAAACTTACGTAGAAGAACAAGTGTCACCGACATTACACAGCTGATTAGCTCGTTGAAATGGCAATGGTCATAGGCAGCTCATATAACCCACAGAACAGATGGCCGTTGAGGCTGAAAAGTTCTCGAATGGAGACCACGGACTGGCAAGCGCAGCGTGGGACGTCCACCAACGAGATGGACGGACGATTTGGTGAAGGCCGCAGGTTCATGGTGGATACAAGTCGCTTCCAACCGTAATGATTGGGTATCAATGAGGGTGCCCTATGTCCAGCAGTGGACGTCCTTCGGCTGAAATAATGATGCTGATGATGAAACATAATGATTACACAAGTGCACGAAAAATCATTTCCAAATTTTGAAATCACAAATCACAACATACGAAAGTTGCAAGTTAAATAAAGTCCGGTAAATACACTATTCTCTTCCACAGTAAAGTGTATTAAAAGGACCATAAAACACGCATAGCTCTTTTAATTGCACTGCACTGCATTCCTTGGGGGCTTTTATCTCCATCCAGAATTGATTCGAATTTGGACGCAATAAAATTGCCACTTATTTATAGTGGTAATTCGAATTAATTCGAAACCCATTGTTTTTAAAAGCATTTATCCACAACTTTGCCGTGTTGGAACGAGCTATTTCTTTACTCCGGAGAGCTTTCAATGCTGTGAGTAATTGTCTTAGCCTGCTTTTGTGTCCCACAGCTAAGCTTTACTCGTCGACTACGGTGTACATTGGTACATAAATAATTCCTAGTCTTTATATTACATCATGATCATATACTACGAAATGACTTAAGTGACAGTGGGCAAGGCACATCGCTCGTAGAACTGAAAGCCGATGGGGCCGAAAGGTTCTCGAGTGGCGTCCGCGGACCGGAAGACGCAGTGTAGGTTGGCCTCCAACCTGGTGAAGGTAGCGGGAACGCATTGAATGCGGATGGCGCGGGGCTGATCTGTTTGGTGAGCCTTGGGGGAGGCCTATGTTCAGCAGTGGACGTCTTTCGGCTGAAATGATGATGATGATGGCTCTAAGCAGTCCATCTATGGATGGGCTTACAACCCCATCGGCATCGGTTCTACGAGCCAAATAAATAAATAAATAAATATTAGGGGACAATCTTACACAAATCAACCTAGTCCCAAACTAAGCAAAGCTTGTACTTTGGGTACTAGACGACGATAAGTACATACTTATATAGATAAATAAATACTTAAATACATAGAAAACATCCATAACTCAGGAACAAATATTCGTGCTCATCACACAAATAAATGCCGGGCTTACCGGGATTCGAACCGAGGACCTCTTGCTTCGTAGGCAGGGTCACTACCAACTAGGCTAAAGCGAGCGGGCGGTAAATTTGGCAGGAATTCAGGAAATGTCAGGAATTTTGCTTTAAGTTGCACGTTTATGGCAAATCCATGAAAGCGCCTTGAACACAAAGCGCAAATTAAAGTAAGTTTCAATTTAAATTTGGGATAGAACAAGCTACACTACAGTGCAAAATAAAGTATAAGCCGTAAATCAGCGCGTCCCGTCCGGCGCAAAGTGCCGACGCACTTACCGGTGCTAATGCACGCCACCTGCACTACTAATGTTGTACTGTTCTGCTTTTTAACACGACGCCATTTTGTTTTCACCGGTTGGATTTTTTTGAGCGTACCTTTATTTTGCAAGCATTTGTGATTTAAATTAATGTTTTGTTCAAGCCACGTTAATACGCGCATTTATTGTTTATCACGAGTTTTCAAGAAATAATGTAGCTTTTTTCGTTTTCATCGAAGTTTTTTCTACATAACGTTTTTCTTGTTTATTTGATGAGATAAGAATAAGCTTTACTTTTTCTCGTTTGCTTTAGTTACTCGGAATTTCGTCCCGGAACTAAAGAAAATACGGATAAGCGCTTTGCTGATGTATTCGCGAACTCAAAGAGATTTTCCTGGACTCTTTGGGAATTATTTTACATTGATCTCATTGGTAATTGGCATATCTCACTTCTCGCATAAATAAGAAAATTATTAAGATATAAATTGAGTCACGCCCTACCCCTACCCTTAGGGTACGCTTTCATAGAATCAGATCGGTGTGGAGACGAGCAGAATGCTACCAATCGCGATACTTTAATTTAGGTCTCGGCTGGTTTTGTTGTAATGTAGCAATTGGATGTAAATTCCAATTAATGTGACGGGTGAATTCAACACGTCTGCGCATTTATGGAAGCGCACCTTTAAGTTTCGAATGGACAATGCGTACTTAATAGGGCTAACTACATGAAGGCTATAAACTCTTGTTATTTTTTTAGAATGAGTCAATATTTTACGTAAAAGTCACAATGTTTATATTACAAGTATCCCCATCAAAAACATTGAAATGGAAGCCAAGTTCAATGTTAAAAGCTTAGCTGACAAAAGGGGTTAACTATCAAAATTTAGATTTTTTTTCCGAATATTTAAAATCCCGAATGCTTCATTTATCCGAATGCATTTTTTTCTGAAACTGTAAATATTTCAGGATTTTTATAAAACAACCCTAACCTAACCTAAAGGGTTCTACACGATGGTCCTGAAATAAATCCTGAAATATTTACAGTTTCAGAAAAAAATGTATTCGGACAAATGAAGTTTTCGGGATTCTAAACCTTCGGAAATAAAATTTTCTAAACATCGATAGGTTCCCTGACAAAAGAATATTGAGATCTACAAAAAAAATAGGTCTGTCAAGGACTTGGGGCGGCTTATGATAGGTAAAGGCTGCGACTATACCTACTACATATTATTGTCTAACACACTTAGAATCACAATCATTTTCCCCACTTCTTTCCGTCGCACGGTTTAAACACAAGGTCAGAAAGAGATAGATAATAGAATCTTGAGTGGCTGAGTGTTAGACAATACTCTTTGGATCAACAAATTGCCTTGGCTATTCAGCGTGATTATTTGGCAAGCAATTTTGGTAAATATAAACCACTTGCACAGTTTAGGGTTACACTTAACCCTGGGTTAGCAGTTAACTTGGAGTTAATTTATTAGCTCTCTCTGGCCGGTGCCTGTCCGCGTTCGGCGTTAATGCAAGTGTTGTGTTGAATAATATTATAGCTACATAATATTGTTTTCTCAAACATGCTATGTAATGTTTACGTTGTGTTCCTTAAAACAGGCTTCAAAATACATCGTTGCAGGCCTAGGCCTGCAATGCGATCGTCTATTGTTTCATGTCACACAGCACCATGATGTTTAAAATAGGTCTATGGCATCATAGCATTTAGCCATTAAAAAAAAAACTATAAGCAATATTTGCGTTTTGGTTCATTATGACATTCTGCCACTACGCTTATTTAAGGTAAAGTAAGATGGTGATGGTGATGGTAATGGTGATCTGCCTAGAGAAATATTTCACCATCAACATCATCATCACCATCATCATCATCACCATCATCACCATCATCACCATCATCATCATCATCATCATCGTCATCATCATCATCATCATCATCAAAATCATCATCATCACCATCATCATCATCATCGTTATCGTCATAATCATCATCATCATCACCATCATCACCATCATAACCATCATCATCATCACCATCATCATCATCATCATCATCCATCACCATCATCATCATCATCACCAACATCATCATCATCATCATCATCATCACCAGCACCATTATCATCATCATCACCATCATCATCATCATCATCATCATAATCACCACCATCATCATCATCATCACCACCATCATCATCATCATCACCATCATCATCATCACCATCACCACCCTCATTATCATCACCACCATCATCATCGTCATCATCATCATCACCATCACCATCATGATGACGACGACGACGATGATGATGATGATGATGATGATGATGATGGTGATGGTGCATGTTTGAGAAAAGCACTATACAAGCCTCGGCCGGAACAGGGGTTACCCCTTAAGTCCCGGCCTCTGCAGTAATGTACTATTTCACACCACCTGCTCGACAATGCCTTATCATGCAAACCTCTCTCAAAGTAAATCATTATAGCCCTTGGCTTTCGCCGGGGCGTAATGTTGTACTGAATTTCATTATAACCCGCAGTAATGTAATGTGATTCTCACTTCTCGCAGTTCTTATTGGTATGCACTTAAAGCCTAATTTCAAAATCGCTCGGCGTGCCGGCCGGCGCGCAGCTCGTGCACGTGCTGGTGCTCAACGTGCTCAGGCCCGCGGTGCCCGCGCCGCGCCTCATTTATTTGCAGTTCCGCGGCCGAACGAAAACAAAGTCAAATACTTAAACAAAAGCCGCGAGTGTTTCAATACGCTGCAATTTTAAGTATCAAAACTGCAAAAGAAGATAAAACATTACGAAAATATCGAGTGACGAAAGTGATTTGACTCCTGATTCCATTAAATTAGACGCCTTAGGACCACTTGCACAGTAGTTCAGGGTAAAAAAATTAAATCGGTAACCCTGGTTTAAGAATGACAGTTCCATACATTTTGACACTTGTTAACCCTGGGTTAGCAGTTAACTGCTCGGAGTTAAGTAGCTAACCCAGGTTTGCGCAAGGCGGCCTTAGAAATTGTTAATAATGTACTCCCAGAGAAGTCGAAGGAAAAATACTTAAAAGCTTACAAAGATTTCGACAAATGGAAAACTGTGAAAGGCGCAAAGTCAGTGTCAGAATCAGTGCTTCTGGGTCTATTTCGACTATTTTTTTAGTAGCCTTGGTTTTTATCGTCTCGCAAAAGGTGAGAAAAGTAGAGTATACTCCTCGGGGATAAAACTGATTTTGCCTTGGGCGCGCTTAAATCCTTCACTGCTCTCAGGACTCCATCTTAATTCCCTCGCTTCGCTCGGGAATCAACTAAAAGCCCCCTCGCTACGCTCGGGAGTTAAATCTGCAGTCCCTCGATACGCTCAGGATTCAATTTCGCGCCCGTGACATAATGCAGTGCTTTATCCCCTTGGTGTACAATCTACTATAAGTTTTTAATTATTGGTAAGATTTGAAATTTGACATAAAACATTCTAAAATTATTGTAAAACAGGTCAAACTGTTACTCTTTCATAATGTCCAAAAATTACCTTCAATCTTTTCAACGCCAACGACGGATATATGCGTCACAAAATAGAACGTCAAAATAATCTTCACGCAATGACATAAGGTTTAAAATAGCTTTATGTTTTGGCTAAACTTGGCATTGAAAAAGTTAAATTGTTTTTTATTTTTACAAAAATTTTGTTAATATATTTGGAGGGAGGGTTTTGGTTGACAATTTTGTCTGAATAAAATAAAACAACGCTGTTCTTTAACACGCAAGCAAGCAACTAACTTTATTAGAAAAAGAGTTCATACAGTACAACATAGATGGCGCTGGTGGTATGATATTTTGCACCTTATAACACTCCCACTCAAAATATCTTATCTAAATTTTTAAAATTACATCTAACATACCTTGACTATGCCCAGAGCATTCATGAATTTATAATGTTTTATAATGCCTAAACTTTTTGTTAGTAAATCTGCCGGCATATCTGATGTACATAAATAATTAACACAAACTATATCTTTACTTATCATGTCTCTACAAAAGTGATATTTAACATCAATATGCTTAGTTCTGTTATGAAATACTGGATTTGCCAACAGTTTTTGGGCACTCTGGCTGTCATTATGTAGAGCAATTTCATACATTTTCCTTGTGATCTCATATTGCAAATTTCTTAAATATACTGCTTCTTTGCAAGCTTCAGAGATTGAAACATACTCAGCCTCTGTGCTTGAAAGTGATATACATTTCTGTTTACTACAACACCATGATATGGCTGCTCCTGACAAGGTAAAACAATAACCCGTATATGATCTACGATCATTTACATTGCTACCCCAATCAGCATCTACATAACCCTTTATGCTAACATTTCCATTTTTACTATATTTCAAACCCACATCTTTAGTTTTCTTTAGATATCTTAGTATTCTTTTAGCATAAGACCATTGTTCTTCATTACTGCAGTTATTAAACTGACTAAGGTATGACACTGAATAAGCTATATCGGGTCTAGTGAGGACGGCTAGATACATTAAACTCCCGATAAGCTGTTGATAAGGATATTGACAGTTGGAAACATTTTCTTTCTTACTTTTTAAATTTGCCTCCATAGGAGTATCAATTGTGTTACAGTCTGTCATATTGAATCTACTTAATAAACTTTCAATATACCTTTTCTGACTCAATGTTACTGTACAATTCTGTTTATCAAAATTTACTGACATTCCAAGACAGTCTTTAACACATCCCAAGTCTTTGATTACAAAATTAGTACTCAACATGTTTTTCAAATGTTTCAGTTCATTTTCATCATTCGAAAACACAAAAAAGTCATCGACATACAGTGTTACTATTGTCTGATTTGTACCAGTTATTTTAGAGTACAAACATGGTTCCAATTTTGACTTAGTATAGCCATCTGCCAACATACAGTTGTCCACCTTTTTGTGCCATGCTCTGGATGCCTGTTTAAGCCCATATATAGCTTTTTTAAGTTTTAGAACTTTGTGATCACTTGAACAGTCAAAACCCATAGGTTTTTGCATATATATGGTCTCATCCAGGTCTCCGTTCAAAAAAGCTGTCTTCACATCAAGATGTACAACATCAAAATTTAACTGAACTGACAAAGCAAATAATAACCTTAAAGTAGTATGTCTAACCACTGGAGAGAATGTCTGTTCGTAATCCACACCATATTTTTGCGAACATCCTTTAGCCACTAACCTAGCCCTATAGCATACATTATTAGCACTGTCACACTTTTTCTTCAGAACCCACTTGCACTTTACAACAGATCCACCAATTGGAGTATCAACAACTTCCCATGCATTGTTGTTTTCAAAGCTTTGTAATTCTTCTTTTACAGCCTGTTTCCAACACTCCTTTTCTGGACCTTGTAATGCCTCTTCTAATGTCAGCTCTTCATTATCAGGTTCATATTGTTCTGTGCACATAAATCCATATCTGTCAGGTTTTTTCCTTTGTCTTTTTGGCAAAATTTTTTCAATTGTTTCTGTGCAATGATCTTCATCAGATGTTACATCACTTGGTACATAAGTTTCATCATTTTTATTGGTGCTCTCTACAGAAACAAATGAGTCGTCAAAATCGTTATTGCCTGACAGGTCTCCCACTTGATCTTCACACTCTGGGCTTGGCTCTGACTCGTTCTGCTCAATTTCAATCACACTGTCTGGATGGGAACCTTTTTCTTCCATAATAATAACATCACGACTGGTTGTGATTGACCGTGTTACTGGATTATACACTCTGTAGCCTTTCACATCCTCTGGATAGCCTATCAAAATGCATTTTTCTGATTTCTTGTCAAACTTACGCCTTTTTTCTTTTGGTATATGCATCATGACAGTGCTACCAAAAATTCTAATGTGACCGAGGTTTGGCTTACTTTTTGTCCATAGCTCATATGGTGTACGATGGTTCAATCCAGTTTTTACAATTCGATTCTGTAAATAAACAGCAGTATTAATGGCTTCTGCCCAAAATTCCTTACCCAGTTTAGCTTCAAACAAAAGACATCTGGCTTTCTCGACTACTGTTCTATTCATGCGTTCACATAGCCCGTTTTGTTCTGGGGTATAGGAATTTGTCCTTTGATGAGTTATTCCCATTTGTTTCAAATAATTATTAAAATCATTATTGCAAAACTCTGTGCCGTTATCACTCCTAAGAATCTTTATTTTCTTTGAAGTTAAGTTCTCCACCTTTAATTTATACTCTTTAAAGCAATTAAGAGCATCACTCTTGTTTTTCAAGAAATAGACATAGGTCATGCGGCTGTGATCGTCAACAAAAAGTAAAAAATACCTTGATCCTCCAAGAGATACATTTTCCATCGGCCCGCAGATGTCACAGTGCACTACTTCCAAAACTTCAGCACTCCTGTTGCCTTCATGAGCAAAAGGCAAACGGCTTTGTTTTCCCTCACAGCACACTACACAATTCATCTTGCTAATATCTGCCTTTTCATCAAACACGACTCCCTCCACAGCATTCTGCATTTTATTCATGTTATAACTATTAACATGTCCTAGTCGACGATGCCAAACTTCTGGAGACTCAATCACTGAAGCCAATAAACATGTAGGTATTTTCAGTTTATACACTCCATTTATGAGTGAAGCTGTTGCTACCAAAACATCTTGTTTATTAAATATTTCACATGCATTTTCCGTGAAATTCACTTTATTGCCTTGTCTTATCAACTGACTTACTGATAAGAGATTGGTAGTCAGGCTGGGTACACACAATACGTTTTCAACAGTTATGTCAAAATCGCACTCGGCAGTAGACGTAGTGATTTTTACATTTCCGCAACATTCCACCGGCACTTTATTCTGATTGGCGACGACAATTTCTTTTGTGAAACCAGAATAACGCGCATCGATTACCCAATGTCGATTTGTTGTAAGATGTGAGGATGCGCCGCTATCAATATACCAATCGCTCTTGTTAAAACACCCATTGACGAACACAGCACTAAAGGCATTCGTAGTTTTCTTTTCAATTTCATGGGTATTATTTGAAGAATCATCTGTTTTTTCACACTGATTGCGATAGTGGCCATGTTGTTTACACTTGTAGCATTTGACGCGTTTTCCTTTGACATTGACAGGTAGCGACTTCTGCGCACTCGCGCCATCTTTCCGAACCATAGACTTTGCATTCTTTGCATGTTGGTATTGTTGGTGGCGGAAACATGCCAACGCGTTGTTGACATCTCCGGTTTCCGGTTCCATATCTATCAATTTTGATTTAATGGCGTCCGTCGTGATCACCATTCCGGAATGTTCGATGGCCATTATCATGGGCATGTATTTTTCACTTAATCCAGCCAACATGATAGAACCAATCCACTCGTCACTTATTCCAAAACCCGTTCCAGCCAATTTTTGACCCGCTTCGACGATTTGTGTAACATAGGACGTCATCGATGTGCAGTTATCAAGTCTGACTGAAATTAAATTTCTCAACAGAGTAATCTTTCTGGTAAAGCCTGAGTCATCAAAGAGCATCTTGAGCTTTTCCCACAACTCCTTCGATGTACTGACGTTTTTTATGTGTACATAAATTGACGGATCGATTGTTAAAATTAATTTGGCTTTTGTTCTCGCGTCATCTGCAGCTTCTGGCGTCACGTCGGGCTCTGGTTTAATGCATTTAACCATGCCTTCAAGCACCAAAAAATTCTCTGCCGCGAAACACCACTCACTGTAATTCTCGCGCCCCTTTAACCTGGGTACGCTCACTAAATAGTTCGAGCTGGAAGCCATGACCGGTTACTTGCAAGTCCAAACAGCAAAAGTACAGAGATTGACGCGGTTTTCACACTTCACTTTTTAGTCTGATAGTAAAAACACTCTGTCTATTGTCCATCACACTGATAATACTGACAATAAACGCGAAAAAAGATTAATTTGCGATGCTAGGCACATAACCTAAAATAAAACAACGCTGTTCTTTAACACGCAAGCAAGCAACTAACTTTATTAGAAAAAGAGTTCATACAGTACAACATAGATGGCGCTGGTGGTATGATATTTTGCACCTTATAACACTGAATAACCTGGAATTGATTGGTCTTTTGTTACTTTTACGATGACAAGGATAGGGTACCGTGCCATACAAAATCATAATGTCATAAATGCCGCAAATCAAGTAGAAGAACTTGTCAAAGCACTAAGTACATGGCAAGTTTCAAGTTTCTAGAACTTGAATGGACTCAACAATAGCCGATGAACACCAAGAGAGCTATATCCCGGTAATATCTCAACAACGAAAAGGTTTCACTGCAGCGAACGCTCAAAACAAATATCGACTCTACTAGCTGGGTTAGAAACTCAAATTGCAATAGCCCGGATATATTAGACGGAACTTTGTTATTCTCAGGTTGTGATATCTCAAATTCCCTGAGCATGCCAACTCGATGAACAATCCAGCGGCTTACCACCGTACTTATGCTGTTCAAAAATTAGGGAGAGGTTTTATTGTCAAGTGATAGAGTTGATTTTCGTGTAGTGGAACGGTATATATTCAAATTAAATGGACACACGAGCTTAGAGGATGGCGAGTAAGAGATCATTTTAGGGTTCTGTGAAAGATATGTTTTATACAACGTGTCTCTACACTCTGTACAAAGACGGAAATCTTGAGTAGAGTTTCTTCTCAGGAATGTTCTACTTTTGTAAAATTCTTAGATTAGATTTAAAAAAAAAACAGAATACAATTAATCAACACAAACAAATCAACAATAAATAGGAACAGTACGTATCAGTTGTTTGCTATGAGTTTTGCGATTCAGAGGTTGATCAAGTTGAAATACTCTTTAAAAACCATGTATCTACACACAGGTTGTTCCAAAGTATTAAATTGTAAATCAGTAATTTCTCGGTTAATACGGTGACGTTTAGTGCGAGGCTTTGTACATGACTTAGGGCCTACGCTAGCTGACGCGGATTACCCGGAACGGACGCCCGTCGTGCGCGCGTCTAATAAGAAATTGTATGAACAGCGCTAAGTGGCGCGGGCGCGTGCGACGGATTTTCGGTACAAGCGGGCGCACGCGGCGGGCGTCCGCGTCAGCTAGCGTAGGCCCTTAGAGCCCGTTTTTTGATCAATAGTTAAACAATCTAATAGTTAAAATATATGGCAAACATAACAATAGTTAACGCATTTCAAAGGCAATATAACTATTAGTTTGTTTTATTTACTATTGATCAAACAACGGGTCGTAAGAAATACCCTAATCAACACGTCTTATTCGTCTATAATATCCAGAAGGTAGAGACACATTGTATAAAACCAATTTTATAGATACAAATAAAAATGGAAAATGAATGCTTAAAATTTGACACGGATCCGTGCTTAAGCCTGCGATGGGTTAATTGATCGATAACTATCCAAAATGTAGAAGCAGACTAGTATTTAATGATTGTTCCTTTAGTGAAAGTTGCTCAGTGTTGCCCTCTTCATCGCCCCTTTCACTCCTGCTCATGACTCTTGTATAGTTCTCGCTATATATGAAGCTATGCAACTGTGTCGCTACATGTATAACACAAATCCAAAGTCGTAATCTTGGTCTGTGTGTCCCCGCCTCAAAGTAGTTAGGAAGTATAGTGACTCCAGCCGTGCTATGCGCCTGTCGTTTATGTCCCCAATAAATAATTCGCTTCCAGAAACGCTTTGTTCTACGCTCAAATTATTTCGCTCGAAATTATTTCGCTCTAGTCACGCTTGTGAGGAAAAATTATCGTGTAATACTAGAGCGGAATTAATGCAGGCCGCTAGGGAAATCTGGAGACGTCCGTGGATGAGAACTTAAGTATTTTGTTGATGAAACGCGGATACACAATTTTAGGAATTTATTTTCATGAATAACTTAATTTAGAAGCAAATGTTATAGTTGAGCCAGGCCGCCAAGCGACTCTGGTCGTGTTCCGGTCTGTTGCCTAAAGAAGCCATTCTGGAGGAAGGGTCTGAGCAGTGCAGCGCGCGCGTACCGGTTACAGTGTCCCGTATTTGTTTTACGGTTTGCACTGCTTGGAGGCGCGCAACACCGCGCTCAACTGCCTTCTTCCTGCTTAGTCTAGGGTGAATGAGCATTTACTAGCCAAGCGTGCTCCATCGTAGGCCTCATATTTGCTTTCCATCAGGCGTGATTGTGGTCAAACACAAGCCTATATTGTTTAAAAAAGGCATGTGTTCTTTTTACTGGACTGAGCATCAAATCAGCTCATTATATTAGCCAAATGACGTCCATGGCTGGACAATAAAAGCCTCCCCTAAAGAGCTCTACAACAATTGGTCCTGCGCTACCCACATTCAAATGGTTCCTCTGACGAGTGGCATGACATTTGGCCTTTCATGCAGAGGGTCGTGGGTTCGGCTACACCTTTGAGGTTTTCGGAATTTACGTGCCAAATTACATTTGATATTTACCATGAGCTTTACAGTGGCGGAAACATTGTGAAGAAACTTGGAAACACCTGCGAAGAAATTCAGCGGGGTGTGAAGTTCCCAATCCACACTGCGCCCATGTAGGAACTACGGTCCGAGCCCTCTCGTTCAGAGAGACATGTGCAAGTGGGACTTATGTAGACTGATATGATGAAGGTGTATCCCTTGGAACTGTGCCAAACGTTATGGTCCACGCTAGCAAAGCCGCGGGTAAATATTAGTATAGGCCATCCAATCGGATTTTCAAAGTAAATGTCTACTACGAAAAAAGCAATATAAAAAATCTTAATCCTCGATATTTATTTTTTTGCAAACAAGTGGCTAATAGAATTTGTCTAAGAATATTTGCAGGTACTGCACGGGCACGGTAGTGCGAAGGCCAAGTTTCGCGGAGACTCGTGTTCACAAAGCGGAGTTCCAAGTAATAACATTCCCGAGTTCTTGGCTATAACATCTCACTGGTCCAAAGTTAAAGTGACAGCGGGAAGTATAAAAAAAAAATTATTCTAAAAGAAATGCTTCATAGTTTATTTTGTTAATAACAAGGTCAATCATTATATTCAACTCAAGTAGCCAGCAAGCAGTAGTAGCAAGTACCTAGTAATAGTATTAGGTAACTCGTTAAGTTATTTATTACTCGTTAGTTAGTTTATACACCTACAACTGTGCGTTTCCGTCGGCATTTTCTGCCACGCACAGTTAAATTGTGGAATCAACTCCCGTCTACGGTGTTTCCAACTAACTATGACATCGGGTCCTTCAAGAAAAGAGTGTATTGTTCCCTTAAAGGCCGGCAACGGACTAGTGACCCTTCTGGGGTTTCTGGTTCTCATGGGTGGTGGTGATCGCTTACCAGCAGGTGACCCACTTGCTCGTTTGCCTCCCTCTATCAATAAAAAAATAAGTTTTAAGTAAGAATAGGTATCTACCTAATCAATTTTATACTTCATACTCGTAGAACATCTAATAACAAAATTTAAATGTCACTGTTCTACACAGTGAGCGTTTAATTTCTTGCGTTTGGCATATTTTCTACCAGCTGTTGACTGCACAATTTCTCTTGTCATTACGAAAAGGTATAATAATATTTACTGGGTAAATGTAATATAATTTACTTTCCCTTTACAAACAGTATTATCATGACTCACACTCCTTCGATTCGATGGTTAGGTATGAAAACTAGTCAAAAACACAAACAAATTTTATAAAACAGCACAGAACTGATTCTGTAGTTCACGTCGCCACTACCTTTAATCGTGAAGCAATTTTGCTGACCTTATGTGTGACTGTTTATGCACAACCGCTTCTTTCTTATGAACGAAACCAAACGCAAAAGTGACACCCTACGCCAGACTCTCAAAACTTTGCAGAAAACTATTTAACTAAAAGGTACACCGTTTGAAAACATTTCCTTAAAGGAATTATTAACTACTTAAGTCTGTAGTATGAGAAGAAATTTCTTCATCGGTATTGTAATGGGAAGGCCGTGAGCGTTAAACTTTAGAACTTGGCGCTTTGAAGTGCTTTGAAAGATCGTAGGAAATATGTTTAGAAGTTTTAATAATACGTCTTTTTGAGCCCTGCTCTTGTTAAATTAATATTCCTACTATTAATTAATGGGTTAAGATATTTTGAGCTGTGTTTAAAATTACCTGTCGTAAGTTATTCATGATTTTCGTTTGAAATTCCTGTCTGGGAAGACTAGCTCTCTTGACGTTACACGCTTTCAAATCCTCAATTTAGAAGTTCTTGTTAAAGCTTTTCTTATTATCTATACAAATAAAATAAAAAACTCCTGGCTCACTGACTGACTGATTCACTAAGTCCTTGACTACTTGACTGACTAATCAACGCTCAGCCCAAACCCTAGAAGGTTGAAATTTTCTATTGAGGTTGCGGGAAGGACGGATTTGTTGAAATTCCCACTTTAAAGGGAATCAACGGCATATACGAGTATAACTATGTTCAATTCAGAGTGACTCCTTAACTATTTATTTAATTAGTAAAAAACGAATTTCAGGATTTTCAGAGATTCCTACGGAACAAGGACAAACTGAAGGTTATGTATTCATTAACTGATGCCAATGATGATGATGATGGTGATGGATTTTCCTTTAGTCAATAAAAGAAATGAAGAAATTTTACCACATGTTTGAACTCTGCGTGAACGAACGAAGTTCAAGAAAAATCTAGTCGCTTTATAACATTTATAATTTTAACGACCGCTTTTGCCTAGTTGGTAGTGACCTTGCCTACGAAGCAAGAGGTCCTGGGTTCGAATCCCGGTAAGGGCATTTATTTGTGTGATGAGCACGAATATTTGTTCCTGAGTTACGGATGTTTTCTATGTATTTAAGTATTTATTTATATATATAAGTATGTTTATCGTCGTCTAGTACCCATAGTACAAGCTTTGCTTAGTTTGGGACTAGGTCGATTTGTGTGAGATTATCCCTTAATATTTATTTATTTATTTTATTTATTTATTTATAATTTCATCACGTAATTAGTGAAGTTACGTCGTTGATTATCAGTTTTTATCAAGTTTCAGTGAAGTCTTTACGGAATCCAACTTGTTTAGGAGACTGGAAGTCATCAAACCTGCGTTCGAGACAGTTAATATTTGAGATCATTTTCGCGTTTCGTTTTGCATTTTTGTCTCTAAATGAGGCGTCTACAAAGATGATATTTTCATTTAGCACCATTCACTCCCGCTCTGAATGAGAGAAAAATAAAGTGTTCACTGTACTGAAAATTCATTCAAGTGAACCGTCTAATATCACCATTATGAACCTCGAAAACAACTTGTTCACAAGGCCCAGGAGTGAGATGGCTTCAATATTCAACGTCGTTAACTCAAAGGCTACTAAAAACACAGGAAAGCTTAAAGTTCCATCTTACAGACTGGCTAAAGCCGAAAAGTCGGTTCTGGAAAATTACATGTGTTTTAAAAGATTAAATTCCAAAACCTATAACCGCAAACTGTTGCAAAATTCAGAACCATCGTTAAGATGGCACTAATATCTAAGGCATATTATAAAACGAATGATTAAATATATTATAGCCAGGTATGTTTGGAAATAATTCCGATCCGCATTGGCGATCCCAAACTTCCAAATAGCGTATCTCTACTGTGTTAAACATTAAAATGATGTGCCTTGTTGAGTTTCTTGCTGGATTCTTCTCAACAGGGTTTTTCAGTACCGGTGGTAGATTCTTCGACATTCATAAGCTAACCTTAATTGAATCAACACATTTTGACTTTACTTTAAATAAAAATAGCAACTTTAAAAAACAAACGGAATTAAGATTTATACAAATCGCTTTATACGAGCACGAGCAGAGCGAGTGTTTTTATTATGTTAAATTCGTTTATACCAAATAAGTTTTATGTACAGACCATAGAATTTACCCTTAACCAAACTTCCCGAATAAAACGTATTCACATACGCACAAAGCACCTGTATTATTATGCGAAATGAGCTTTTCAACTCTGAAAGTACGTCAAAAGCGAGCTTATTTATAGCTTTCGCTGACAAGCCAACGATCGTGCGCCGCTGCGACGTGGAGCATCAAAAGCTCTAATGATTTATACACTTCGTAATTAACGTAGCTTTCATGGAGGAGCTTTAGGATGACAATGACGTCTTTGAGGAACTAGGTTTTAGGCTGGCTGCACACTGTAGCAGAGGGGCAGCGGAGCGAAGCGAAAGGGTAATGTTGAGCTGAATTGCGGACTGTCTCTGACCATAGACGCGGGGCTAGATAACGGGACGGAGCGAGCAATTAAAGGTTCGACTATACCGCTGCTTAAAACACGGAGACGTTCGCGAAATCGCAAGGAAGTGCCGCAAATGTCAGACTTTACCGCATGCTCTCCGATTTTTTCCACGTCTGCAGATTCCCAATTCTACAGAATCCATGCCTACAGTCTCCTATTTCTACAGATTCCTACTTCTACTGATTCCCATTTCTACAGATTCCCATTTCTACAGATCCTTATGTCTCCATATTTCCAATATTACAAATTCCTAATATTGCAAATGCTTATTCCCACAGGTTTCCATGTCTACAGATGCTCATTTCTACAGATTCCCATGTTACATTTATAAGTTTGGTTTATTGTACAAGATTGCATATCAGACGTAATAAATGTTAATTAAGCTTAATTTTTTTATCACTTATAACAAGGACGATATAGACTGGATTGGCAGTCGCCATACTACGGATCAGCCGCGGTTTTTGTAGTTTCGATTATTAAATCTAGATGGCGCTGAAATATAGCTAGAGGCTTTGAAAAACAATAAGACTACAGATGTTTCATATTACTACAAATGTATTATTTTTCAAAAATATTGCATAATAATACATTTGCAGTGATATGAAGTATCTGTAGTCTTATTGTTTTGCCTTAAAAGACTCTGGCTATATTTCAGCGCCATCTAGATTTAATAATTGAAACTACAAAAACCGCGGCCGATCCGTAGTATGGCGACTGCCAATCTGGTCTATATCATCCTTGCTTATAATTAAATCTGTTGAGTTAGGTTGGGAATCTGAAGTGCTGAAAATCTGTAGAATTGGGAATCTGTCGAGACAGGAATTCGTACGAGTAAGAGTCTGAAAAGTTGGGAATCTGTAGTATTACGATTCTGTAAGTTTAGGAATCTGTATATTTGGAAATCTGTGAAATCAAGAGTCTTTAGAATTGGGAATCTGTAGAGTTAGGAATCTGTAAAGGAAATCTGTAGAATTGGGAACAAATCGCTTTTATGCTGAGCGGAATCCCGGAGATAGTTTTTTTTCCATACGCGAAGCTAGCACACGCTCCTTTTTCCGCCCCGCTTCTCGGCTCTTCTTTTTCTCGTTCTGCGTCCTCGCTCCGCTTCCAGGTTTTGTATGAATTTTGAAACTACTCGCGGAGATTTTAAATTCTATTGGTGGATTTTTATCTCGCTCACCGCGCCGCTGCCTCGCTCTGCTCCAATGGACAGGCAGCCTTAGGATTCCGTGGCTTAAAATGAAGAAGGGATCCCTTATATGATCACTTAGATGTCTGTCTGTAGGTTAAATTCCTTTTGCCCAGGAACACGTATAACTAGGCTTCAGGATCCGAACGTGATCATGTAAAATCCCGAAATCTTACCCGCTGAGTTTAAAGATATGAAATTTTGCAATGAAGAGCACGGGTGAGGTCAATGTATGACCGTGTATTTGGCACACATTCTGGGTCGATCATCATCATTCACCCCCAAAGAGTTCCACAAGTGCACCAAGTTTAGTGGAATCCCGATTAACCCTTAATAAGGCCCCATTATTGGAGCATACTACCACAGAATCAAAAGCAGCAATCGAATACATACCTGACAAAGGATATTTTTAAAGCTAGTCGTACAGTCACGAGCTTTAATTTGGGACCCACTTAAGGTTGACAGTCCTGTCATATTGTATAGGAATTCAAAGGATATTTTTTCGAAATGGGTCCCAAATTAAAGCACGCGACCGTACCTATTTTCAATAATTACAATGGAAATTGTGACGTGTATTGAAATCAAAAAGGTTGAATTTCGAACTCAATGCTCAATGCTGTCGCTAAATCGCCTCTACCTTATTAAGGGTTAACCCCCTGTTTCACCATCCATTGATCAAATTTATTTGACGGATAAATGTGATGCCGTCTCTGTTTGTGTTAAAATTAATCAATGGGTGGTGAAACAGCCCCTAAGTGAATGCAACTAATTGTGAGTTCATTTACGCGAGCGAGACGGCTTAAAAAAGCTACTAACAAATAAAATACGATTTCAAGCAGGTGAAACAGGTCAAGATATAGGTTATACACATTTTTTTTTGTTCGCGTGTCTCCTGTGGACGTGGCAAAGCCAATATTTTGTAGTCTAGTCAACTTTCGGCCCATTTAAGGAAATCTTAAGTTTGCCGACTCGAAGTCGCTAATTTTATGTCCACATGAGAGACTACTTTGAGTCTTACGCTGTGTATACTCATATTATACTGTCAGACACGCACAAAGCTGCAAGCAAAAGCTTGTACTCGTTCAAACAGATCACACGTCTCCACCCATTATGCTGTTAAAACAAACAAGCTTTTGTATGTACAAAAGCGGACTTGAAGCTCTCCTTGCTTGGCAAGAGTAAGAACTCGTAGTAAGGTTATGCGAGTAAGGAAGCGAAGCGCTGTGCGAAGAAATCTACCTATAACTTCTCGCTCGCCAAACAGATCGGTCCTGTGCCCTCCGCATTAAATTGTTGGACTTACCATAGGGGGTTATTGCCATAGTCGCCACGCTTGGCAGGCGGGTTGGCGACCGCAGTGGAATACCGCTGACAAAGGACGCTGCTGCCCGTCCTCCGGTATTATTGGCCGCAGTTTTAGGACATGCCCGGGTCCAGTAGTAGAGTAGGACTTTTTGAGGGTGATAGGATCAAATACAAGGTCAGTCCGGAACGCCACCACAGTCTTTTAGGACCCAGTCAGTCAGCCAATGAGTCAGTGAGTCAATCAGTCACGACTTTTGTTTTTATATAATAAATCATGAAACATAAAATTCAATCTCATTATATTTAATTGTACACCATAAGTTTGGAAGACTATGAAATTATGTCGTTTATTTTTTATATACTACCTTATATTTATGGTAATAGTCTGACAATCAAATTATAGGTATAGCATTTTAAAAGAAAAAACTAGGTAGATACACTCAATCACAAAGTTTCCGTGCAGTCAAATAAAATAAAGAAACCAATTCACCAAGTTAAACGTTTTGCAAACAGCTGACAAATTAAACGAGAGGAGGAAAAACCTCAGCAATTAATCTCAGTCCGGCAACAGGTTGATTATGTGCTAATTTTATGTGATTCATTATATTAATCTTATTTAAGAAAGAATACTAATTAATTATTCGAAAAACTTCCGAAGACTTGTTCTTGGGTCCTTAATGAAAGAGGGTCATTGAAATGATATAAACAATGTGTGTATTTGTTATGTACAAGCCACACAGAAGAGACGTGGGACGGGGGCGCGTCGCAGTCCGCGTCGTTTGTTCGCAGGCCGCGTCTCCGCCCCGTCTCTTCTGTCTGCTTTGGATCGCGACGCTTCTATACCATTTAGTATGAAAAATGATTCAATCGGCGCCGCGACTGCGACACGCCCCCGTCCCACGTCTCTTCTGTGGCCTGTAAGTAAGTAAAGTAGACTACTCTTTCACGCTTTAACAACCAGAAAAAATAAGATGAAATTTGGTACATAGGTAGCTAGAATTCTGGAACATACTTACCTACTGGGTATTCGCTACTTTTCATACTTTAACGACCGCTTTAGCCTAGTTGGTAGTGACCCTGCCTACGAAGCAAGAGGTCCTGGGTTCAAATCCCGGTAAGGGCATTTATTTGTGTGATGAGCAAGAATATTTGTTCGTGAGTTATGGGTGTTTTCTATGTATTTAAGTATTTATTTATCTATATATAACTATGTTTATCGTCGTCTAGTACCCATAGTACAAGCTTTGCTTAGTTTGGGACTAGGTCGATTTGTGTAAGATTGTCCGCTAATATTTTTTTTTTTTTTTCATCCTGTTTTTCCCAGGAGGAATCCCAAAAGCTTTACCGCTAAGTCTAGATACATGAAATCTTGTAAGGGTCTTCATCATCATCATCATCCCAAACCCACTGCAGGGCACATAGGTAGAGGTAGACGAGGTCCTCTCAGAATGTTTGGAAAAAAACATGAATTATCTTAATACAAATAGGACCAACGCACGCCTTAGTCTTGACGTGGAGGTTGCAACGTCTGTTTTTCTCAAACTTGCCTCCGAAACGGCGTCTGCATACGCCTTTTGCATGTTAATCTCTCCGTACAATTTGTTGCTTAAATTCAAACAAGTACCGTAAACCGGGCTGACTTGAACTGCGGGGCGAATTTAAAAAGTAGCTTCCCGACCAACTCACGCATTTTTCTTAGCATTTGGTACAGTTTGTGGATTTCTTCATCGATCTGCTTTTTGTCTACATGTCAACCATTTACCTCATATGGACAATGTCGACTTTATAGCGATTTTAAAGGCACCTCGGTTTGATTTTTAGCTTTTGGCAACCATTCATCGGTAATGAAATTTTTACGAAGGCTGATTGTCAGTAAAGTTCTGGAGACAAAATGGATTGTAAAGCTGTTTTATTTAGTCAGTTTACCTAGGCAATGTGTGTAAGGTGATAATTTTGCGTAACGACTAATTGTTGATGAACAAATTCCCTTTATCCACTGCACATCAATACATGGCGGTCTCATCGCTTAAAAGCTCCAGACGACCATCTAGGTAGTGGCACTTAATGTAATTTATTTCTTTTAAGGATAAAAACCAGAGATTCTGCAATATTAATACGGATAAATAAAATTATTATTAGCGATTTTGATATTATGGTTGTGAGGCCTGGGCCCTAACCCTGAGGGAATAGCATAAACTTTTGGTTGCGGAGAGAAGGATCTTACGCAGGATTCTTGGCCCGGTACAGAGACCTGACGGCAGTTGGAGGATCCGAAAGAACCAAATTGAGGAGCTAGTTGCTGAACCCAACATAATTGGAGTGACCAGAGCTCACAGGTTTCGGTGGCTTGGCCACCTCGAGCGCATGGAGGACGGTCGTGCAGTGAAGAGGGCCTACCAGGGTAGACCAACAGGGCGGCGTCCCGTCGGTCGTCTTAGATACCGTTGGGCAGATGTGGTGGAGGTGGATCAGCGCGAGCTTGAGGCTGGTGACTGGCGAGAGACGACACAGGACCAGTATCTTTAGCGTGCACTCGTATTGGAGGCCAAGGCACACTTAGGGCCGTTGCGCCAGAGGAGTAAGTAAGTAGAAATAAAATTGGCGTCTAATTTTAAAGTACTTAATGATAACATTTACTGTACTTTTTGAACTTTCGAACAATGACATCGGAATGTTTTAAGCATTCGCAATTTCCATTCATAATTTAATAGTTAAGAAAAAAATTTAAAAAAAAAAAAAAAAAAAAAAAAAAAATTAATAGTACATTGGAACTTAAACGCGACTTATAATATACCTTTTCGACATTTCAGCCAAATTGCGGCGCCCATGCCGTGACCACAAGGTCTACTAATCCAAGCCCCCGTTTTACAAATTTTATGGCACATAACTATAAATCATCGTCATCCCAGCATACATGCGTCCCACTGCAGGACACAGGCCTCCTCTCAGACTAAAAGGGCTTGGGCCATAGTTCCCACGCGGGCTTAGTGCAGATTGGAAACTTCACACACACCATTGAATTTCTTCTCAGGTGTGTGCGGATTTCTTCACGAATGCTCATGGTAAATTTCAAAATGTAATTTCGCACATAAATTCCGAGAAACCACTAGGCCGCCACGGCTTATATAATCCCATAAACTATAAATATATTAGATTATTTGTCTCTTAACTATGTAACTCACCAAGAACTAAACTATTCAGAGTGTAAAAAGGCGGGGACTAGCCTGCTGCATAGTTCCCAGGAGGCTCGCCGCATTTCCTCTTAGCACTGCGAAGCTCAAGTCTTGATTAAATTCAGAGCATGTTATTAATAACAAAGATCTTATCACAAAATTACTTGTTTACAGAACACACTCTCCATTGTTACCGATACTCTTTCACTTCGAAAACGACTTCCTTCCTATAGCAAAATAGTTTTTATAGCCAATCCACAAGTTGGAGCAGTTAAGTAGAGAACAATTACTGCGAGTAACTCGCTTAGCGCCAATTGCCCCTTATCATTGCCGTGCGGCGAAAGTTAAAATCGTATTACCTCTCTAACGAGACCAGTTCGGCGGGATGTGGGAGGCGTCAGTTGTAGCGGGCAAAATATTTTATAGCAGGAGAAGTGTCGCTCGTTTATAATGGTACTAATACTATAGTACACGAAATCATTCTCATTTCAAAAATAAACTTTGTGTTTAAAGAAAAACAGATTTATTTTGAAATGAGAATTTCGTGCAGTGTCAGTATCATCATAAACGTGTGGTTTTGTATCGACAGTGGCGCGGCCAAACTCGTGTGCACCGGTTTGCATAAATCTCACTAACACACACACACACTTCTCACTCTCTTATTCGCTCTTTCTTCGTAAAACTTAAGCACAGCTTAGTATTACGTTGCAAGGCCGTAAAGCCAACGAATTTGAAGTCGTCAATCGGACGCCGCAATATAATGTAACTTGCACGATTTTTCTTGAAGATCTAACATGGGTTGCAGGCTGACAGGATAATGCCAAACTATTGGCTAATAAACTTCAATTGGAAGTACGTCAATTTAAACTATGAATGACAAACTACCAAGTTGACATAAAAAGAGTGACGTCACTATGATTTTTTTATTTACCTTCCCACCCAAATTTCTTAACTTCGGGCTTTTTCCAAGCTTTTATTTCGCTTGCAATGTTCATAATTATTATTTATGTAAGTTAAGAGGGTACGATGCGCACCATTTCTCCATACTAACGTAGTCCCCTGTTTCCTCCCTGGATAATGGCTTTAGAGACAAATTTTTTTTAACTGTGTAATCTGTATCTACCACAGCTATGCCCCTTTGTTTCGTTTTTTCCATATTTCAATTAACATAAGAAATATGAGCTTTCAAAAACTGAAAAAATTGCCCAATTTCAACGTCATTTTCAGACACTCATCAGAAAAGAATCCCTGCTATAAACAAAAAAAGGAAAATATAAGGGCATAGCTAAATCTGTCCTCTAATTATTTATGAAAAAACTAAATTTATTGGTACAGTTTTCGAGAAGAAAACAGGAAACTACGAAATGCTGTTTTGATCAATTTTACGCGCCTATTAACGGTCTGAGCTGCACAGTTGTCCCGCTCTCGCTGTACTGACACGGAGGGGTTCGGGCGAGATAGCGTCATTTCATTAAAATACCTATTTCTCAAAATTCTCTCAGCCGTCGTACCCACTTAATTGTCTTCAAATCTTGAAAATCGAAATTCACTAATTTCTAGTAATCAGATTCACTTGAGGTAAAAATATGGACGCTTGGACACACGAAGTTAAAAGTATCAGTTATCGCTATCTCTCGACCCTTACACAGTTACGCAAAGGACACCGACCGTTCTCGATGTAACGGGGTGCTAATAGGAAAGAAAAAGTGCGTGCCCGCCACAGAACTAAATAAAAATAGGAGGAACAGAAATGGCACGCGAACTAAAAGCGCCACCACGCATGTCTAAAAAGATTCTGTTAAAAATTGCCATTCTAATGCAATCTTTTTTTTACTGGCTTTAGTTTTTGCTGACTGTGTTTGCATTGTCATCCAGACTACTTATTATGTAAGTAAGTCTGTTTATTTTTCATCTAGTTGAAACTTGGTACGGATGCATATCCGTCCGTCTTATTTTGCTCTTCCACGAAGTAGTGAGGTTAAGTCGTGCAAGTGCATACTTTGTGTTGAAAATATACTTATCAGTACTTATGAATATGAAAAATTAACAAACGCAAACGCAACTAAACCCACAACCAAGAGAACCACCATCACACCTGCAGGCTTATTGTCTAACGTTTCTGACGCTTGCCTTCGCTTTCACCATTTCTGTCTGTCATACAATACAATACAATACAAATATTCTTTATTGATCACCAAAAACAGTACAGCGACATTACAAAAATAAAAATTCAGGTAGACAATAGGCGGTCTTATCGCTAAAAAGCGATCTCTTCCAGACAACCAATTACTCAGAAATTAATAAATATCAACAGACGAATGTAGGTGGCAGAAATAACAGACAAGAGAAACGCAGTATTACTTAATAGACAACAAACAATAAAAACAATATAAATATAATATAAATTATATAAATAAACAAATACTTTCAATGTAATACTTATACACTACATATACTTAATACAAAATATCAATGGAAAAAAATGTCAAAAGGCCGCATGTGAGAAAAGGATTTAAAAAGGAAATTAAAGAAACAATATAAACAAAAAGAAAAAGAATAAAGAAAAGAATAAAGAAGGGTCATCATTTTATACCGTTTGACAGAAAGAAATAGTAATTGCGAAGGCAAGCGTCAGAAGCGGACAATACGGCCTCTTGTCACATGAATAAATATGGAGCAGAATAAAAAGTTCAAACAACGTCGCGCACGCATTACACTACTACACGCACAACATATGTGTGCGTGACCTGTCACAGACAGGACGGGGGGGGCGTGCACCGGCGCCCGCTCGGAGACAAACCGGTTTGAACTAGCTCAGTGAGTAGACAAAGTTCAGGTGTGCCGCCAGCGACGACGCGACCGTTTAGCGTTTAGCTACATAGTTCGGGTATTCGGTTGTTTTTAAAGATGCCTACCTGTTGTAGTGTTTGTAGATATACAGATATTAGATACTTAGGCACTTGTTTGAATAAAATATTTTGATTTTTAATTTTTGTTTTTACCGAGCGACAACCCTATGATAATAGGTAAGAATTTCGAGCACTGTTCGGAAGCTTTTCTTCTGCTCCGTATTTATTCATGTGCTCTTGTCGCGTGTTTCGCCTCTCTCCGAAACATCATCGGCAGTTGTCAATCCTGCCGTCTTCGATCGACCGTTGCAGGATACGTGAAAAGTGAAACACGTGAGCGAAGACGCTCGCGTCTGATGTCCGTTGGTAAAAGGGAGATTATCATCATCATCATAGGCCTCCCACAAGGCTCGCCAAACAGATCGGTCCTGCGCCATCCGCATACAACGCGTTCCCGCAACCTTAACCCGGTTGTCGCTCCATCAATTGACGGCCGATGGAGCCGAAAGGTTCTCGAGTGGTGTCCACGGACCGGAAGACACGGTGGAAGTAGGCCTCCAACAAGATGAAAATGGAGATGGATGATTTAAATCATGAATATTGATGGTGATTCAAAAAGATTATATTTCATAAGGGAGTGCCGTAATACCAAAACACGAAGAAACGTGCTCATTAACAACGGGGGAGACGACAAATTGCGACGTTGATTTTAGCGACAAATACATACAATAACATTTCTATTCCTGTAATAGATCTGTGGCCACGCTGCCCCGTGGTTCCGTAGACAAAGGAGGGGTGAATTAGAAGATTGTAATAGTTGTAGGCGTTAATGTAACCACATGGTTATTTTTGTCCCCTAAATTCTTTTTCCGGGTCTGTTAGAGGTTGTAATGTCGTTTTGACGCTTGTTATTGTCTCTTTACTACTACAAGAAGGTAAAAAAGCAAAGTCTTCTGATGATAAGCGAACAACACCAGTCATTATGCCTCTGCAAGAGAGTCGTTAGTCCATTGCTGGCTGTGGCGTGCAAGAGTAGGCAGCCCTGGTGCTACCCTAACCTGCTTGCTAGTGGTGGTGGGTCCCTGCGGGTCATGTTGCCAACTAAAAACGCTGGAATTGACCCACTGTACGCCACTGATGGCCAGCCTTCAAGGGAATAGTGTACTCTTTTCTTAAAGAGCCCCATTTCATAGTTAATAATAGACAATGTAGTGTAATGGTGGTAGCCTAGTAGTTTAACCTATGGCCTCTGAAGCAGAGGGCCTCAAAGTCAAAGTCAAAATTCTTTATTCAATTTAGGCATCAATTGATGCTCCTATGAATGTTGAACAAATTACCACCGGTTCGGAAAAACTCTGTTGAGAAGAATCCGGCAAGAATCTCAACTAGATATATTTTTTCAAACAGATCTACATTGTTATTAAATAACACACATCTAAAGTATTACATACTTAATACAATAGGGATGTTGACACCACGAATCAACTGACGTACTTTTTATGAGCTGTCAAAACACATTTCTCCCATAGAGTTTGAATGGCAATAGCAACATATGACGTCACTTGTTCGCATACTCAATTAACTAACTATTTATTTGTTTTAAAGCAACAAAAAATCTAATTTTGCAGTTAATCGAAAATTAATCTGGGTTTTAGGGCTAAAATAAAGCGTTTTTTACTGGAGTCGTGTCTTCGAATTATTTTTTAATGGCGTCAACATCCCTATTACATTGTTTTACACCGTAGGTCGTGGGGTTGAAACCGGGTTCACTCAAAATTTTTCTAAATTTTTTTATAATTTATTACATTTGAAATTTACCATGATCTTTACGGTAAATGAAAATGTTGTGAAGAAACCTGGACACACCTGCGAAAAAATTAAATGTGTGGGTGAAGTTTCCAGTCCGCACCCGCACTGGGCCCGCGTAGGAACTGCATCCCAAGTTCTCTCGTTCTGAGAGGACGTCTGTGCCATGCAGTGGGACGTATATAGACTGGGTTAACGATAACGATAGAGACACATAGCGACAGGTCATTGTACTTTATTCTACTTGCTTCGCGACCGTGCTTTAGTGCTCAGTTTATGGGAATCCCAATATGGAGCGTGAATAAAAACGCTCCAAATAAACAAAAGTTCCTACAAGCATCTTGTTTACGGCGGATTTCACTAGCTACAAGTCTATGGAAACTAATCTTGATTCAATCCAACGCAGGTAATGCTGGGAACACACCAGTTCAAAGAATTAGTTTTGCTAGACTCTGTTGGTCCTGTCTAGACGGGTTTCAAAATATAGTATAACATACATACTTCTGCTTTTGCTCTTTAACTGGGAAAGTTCTGCATATTAGGGTTCCATAACCGAAAGGTGACAAACGGAAGACTATTATATTAATGTCGCTACACTGTCCGTCTGTCTGTCTGTCTGTGACAGTTGAAATTTATATATAATGCGTAATTCAGTCGCCGTTACAACAACAAATATTAAAATTAAATTATTATTTTTATTTAAAGGGACTCTAACTAACCAATATAAAAAGACCCCACACATCGTACATTTTGGTTAGAAGCAGAGCTCTGCTAACACTGGATATTTATAGATACAGACGATTGTAGCAATAGCAATTCCAATTATTTCGTCCTCTCTTTAGAGACAGGTCTTTAGACGCACCTTTGAAGGCCGGTTCAGACCAGATACGTGTGCGTGTCGCGCACCAGTTGTAATGAAATTGTAAAAATGATGACACACCATGTGCATGCATCTAAAGCGCCATCTTTCCTACAGTTTAATTTATTACAACAGGTGCGTGTGCGTGACCGCCTGCGCCGGCCTTGAAGGCCAAGGAGCGTGCGGTATCCAACGCTGAATGTGCTTTGTTGACGTTTGTTGGGTCTGTGTATACACAGCATAATGAACAATGTGCTACATGTTCACGTAGATGTTGAATCGAGTTACTTTATAGATGTAGGTCAAAAACATAGACCAGTAAACATCCCCGTCGGAAACCTTAGGCTCATTGTCGCGAGATAAGACGCCAGAGACCCGATTACGAGCCAACGAGAGTTTCATTCGACAATGTAACGAATCTAACTGTTTTATCAGTTTGATGTTCGGATTGTCTGCGGTGAAATAGTTGGCGTCTGTTATATTTATTGAAGTTGGAGAGTATTTTTGGTGCGGAAAATGCGCCTTAGCGTACTTTGTCAAAATTACGCGATCGAATGTCGGCGTGATTCGGGTTTTCTGACAGATACAATAACGCTAGATGGCGTTGGTGAAATCCATTTGACGTTACAGCCTTTCTTGCAATAGGTAGTTGCAATTGACTGAATTAGTTATATATACACCATTCCCAGACGTGACAAAATTGTCAAAGTTGTCACGATACTTACTAGCGTCAACTATTCTGTCACAGAAACCTTCATTGATAGGAACACATTTACCAAAATTACGACAATTTTAGGCGTACAACCGAACTTCGGATGAGCGTTAACCGAATTTCCACGGTTAGTCACACAAAAACTTGACGTCGTCATCATCATCATCATCATTTCAGCCGTGGGACGTCCACTGCTGGACATAGGCCTCTCATATTGATACCCAATCATTACTGTTGGAAGCGGCTTGCACCCACCTTGAACCTGCGGCCTTTACCAACTCGTCCGTCCAACTTGTTGGTGGACGTCCCACGCTGCGCTTGCCAGCACGTTTTTACTTGACGTAATTTCAGCAAATTAGTTGCTAGTAATTTAAACAACTTCGCAGGCGTAATCACGCCGAAATTCTGTTGCGTAATTTTCGCGCTTATGTGTCATGCATGTGTGTAATCACATCACAGCCGAATACGACTGAAAGTAAAATCACCTGCGGAACTTCGGTCCCTTATCTTCCGCATAAAGTGCTTTAGACACTTAGGGATCCATAAATATTGAATCATTTATATTTCCACTTTTAAAATCTTCTTCTTTTTCTTTCTAGTATGTAGAAATCTCGCGTCACAGTGTATGTTATCGAACTCTTCCGAAACGGCTTGACAGGATTAAATAATAGTACATTACTGCAGCGGCCGCGAAATAGGGGATTGCCGGCCGAGTAGTTATAGATGGCCGAGTGTTAACGAGGCCATCTAGAGATACGAGGCCGGCAATCCCTGTTCGTGGCCAAGGCTTGTATAGAGTTTTTCTCAAACATGCATCATCATCATCACCACCATCATCACCGCCATCATCATCACCATCACCATCACCATCACCATCACCATCACCAACAACATCATCAACATCCATCAACATCCATCAACATCCATCAACATCCGTCAACATCCATGAACAAGAACATCCATCAACATCCATCCATCCATCCATCCATCATCATCCATCAACAACCATCAACATCCATCAACATCCATCAACATCCAACAACATCCATCAACATCCATCAACATACATCAACATCCATCAACCAACATCCATCAACATCCATCAACATCCATCAACATCCATCAACATCCATCAACATCCATTAACCAACATCCATCAACCAACATCCATCAACCAACATCCATCAACATCCATCAACCAACATCCATCAACATCCATCAACATCCATCAACATCCATCAACCAACATCCATCAACATCCATCAACCAACATCCATCAACATCCATCCATCCATCCATCCATCAACATCCATCCATCCCTCCGTCCGTCCGTCCGTCCGTCCGTCCGTCCGTCCATCTGTCCGTCCATCCATCCATCCACGTCGACCACGTCGACCTATTAAACGTCATGGTGCTGTGTCACATAAAACAATAGACGATCACTTTGCTGGCCTTGGCCAGCAATGTTGTATGAAATTCCATTATTGACCTCTCGTCTAGCCGCACCTGCAACGTGACAGTTCGTGGCGTATTTTAAGGAACATAACGTCAATATTTCATAGCATGTTTGAGAAAAAATGTTTATATACCCCTATTCTTCACAGAGGCTCGGGCAACGGCTAGTAAGTAGTATAGCTATACTAATATTGTAAAGAGGAAAGATTTCATTGTTTGTTTGTTTATCTACAGCCATTGTCTGTCCACTGCTGGACGTAGGCCTCCCATATATTGCGCCAACATTCGCAATCCTGGGCTTCCCTCATCCATCCACTGCCCGCTGTCCTCCTAAGGTCATCAGTCCAACGTGTTGCAGGGCGTCCCACACTACGCCTGTTTGTTTGTTTGTTTGCATTTTATAGGCTCCGAAACTACATTATCACTGAGTGGCAAAGGCTACTTTTTACCCCGGGAAAAGACGTTTTCCTACGGGAAAATTAATTTATCGCGGGTGAAGCTGCGGACGGAAGGCTAGTAAGTAATAAATAATTAATTTGAAATTTGACTTTATTAAGTATCGTCGTTTCAGCAAAACTGTTCAACTGTTTATCCTGTCCTTCTGGCTACATCGCATTTGTAATATTACTAGGATTTTAATACGACACATTCCGTTGTAATTTCGTAATCCGGAAAAGTATAACAAAAGCTTCATTTCAACAGCACTATCTGGCAGGGACGCGGCTAATCAGAACGAACGAATGAACGAAAGAACGAATGAAATGAACGGCGGTGAATGGCGCGCGTTTTTGCGATATCTGGAGCGGACTGGCCTGAACAGTTATAGGGTAGATAAGGTTTAAATGCTAGTTAACTGTGAAACGTTTAGTGCAACCGCAGTCTGTACCACAAAGCGCATTTTCCCTTGTGCCAAAATACAGGGTATTACAAAATGAATACGGGTTATTTTAAACAGTGGTTGGTTTAGTTCCAACTTTTTATTGTACAAAAAAAACACTATTGACAACTGTGACAACATAGCCTTGGCGACCTTGTGGTTTGAAATATGGCCTCTCAAGCAGAGGGTCGGGGTGCAAATCCCGGCTCGCAACTCTGAGTTTTTCGGAATTTATGTGCGAAATTACAATTGAAATTCATCATGTACTTTACGATGAAGGAAAACATCGTGAGGAATCCTGCATACACTTTCGTGTTACGGTCCACCCGTAGCAAATACATCTAAGTAATTTTGTAGATTCGCCGTCACCATTTCAGCCGAAAGACGTCCACTGCTGAACATAGGCCTCCCCCGAGTTTCGCCAAACAGATCTGTCCAGCGCCATTAGCATCCAACGCGTTCCCGCAACCTTAATCAATAATCAGAGTATACTGCGTTTTCAAGTCTGTGGACGACACTCGAGAACTTTTTGGCGCCAACGATCGTCAGTTCTACGAGCGGTGTGTCCTGCCCTCTGCCACTTGAGTCTGGCGATTCTTTGAGCTATGTCGGTGACTTTAGTTGTTGCGCGGATTTCATCATTTCTAATGCGATCCCGCAGAGAAACTCCGAGCATAGCCCTCTCCATCGCCCTCTGACGTAGATTAAATTAATTCAAAAACCTTCAGCATTTATCAGAGCAAATCAAAATAGTCCGTTTCACTGGCCGCTGGCGGCGACAGCCACTTTATTCGCCGATACAGTACGAGTGGATTATAATGCATACACGGCTATTTGCCGGATACACCCTCGTCTCGTTGACGTTTCAATTTGTAACCTACCTTGGCACTCTTATTCTGGTTTCTAAAGAACTCACAATGAAGCTCGAAAGCCTTTGTTGAAGTCGTATATAGATCCCAAATCTCGCTCGCTGACATTTTTGTGTTGTAGCTTTCGAACTACAAGCTTGCGTTGTCAGTTAGCCAGTTCATTATCATCTTCCCAGCCTATATACGTCTCACTGCAAAGCTCAGGCCCAGGCTCAGGCAGAATCAGGGCTTTGGCCATAGTTCGCACGCGAACCCAATGCAGGTTTTGGAACTTCACACGCGTTGGATACGGATAGCGCAGGAGCGTTGGCGAACCTTGGAGGAGGCCTATGGTCAGCAGTGGAGTCTTTCAGCTGAATTGACACATCGTTGAATTTCTTCTCAGGTGTGCTCAGCTTATTTTCCTTCACCGTAAAGCACCATGGTAAATTTCAAATATAACTTCGCACATAAGTGCCCAAAAACTCAAAGGCGCGAGCGAATTTTCTTTTCATCATTACCGTTTCAGCAAACCGATGCCAAATCTAGTTTGACCAAAGATCTTGCGACTTGTGTTTGCGTTGTTGTAATAACGTGGGATGATAATGATCAAAACCGTCGAGCGATCAAACCTATTGCCTCCATGACAGTAAATAATAGTTTTTTTTTATATTTCAAACTAAATACAAACTGAAATATAGATGCACAGAAAAAACCCCAGAAAAAATACCAATGCTGGGAATCGAACCCAGGTCCTCAGCGTTCCGTGCTGCGTGCTTACCCCTACACCATCACTGGTCTAGAAGTTAGCGACGAATCTTTCCCATACATCGTACACTTCAGTCTGTTATAATCACATTAGGCAGTGATAAAGCGCATCTATGTTAATGCCCTCTACCGAGAGACTTCAACACTCCTTCGGAGCTACCCGCTCACCTGGACCAAGAGATGGCGCTACTAGGCCAACTTTTACAAGTTAAGTATGAAGTATCTTTTTCTATTTATTTTTTTATTTTCTTCAACTTCATTTTTTTTTTAACAGAATAGGCGCACGCCCTCTTATCGAACTGGCTACTTCGACGTTTCCCGGAATGACGGATTCAGCTTTATTTGTTACAAACTTTGCCTTTCACCGAGATTTTTGTATCTGTATCCTTATCAAATGATAATGGTATAAAAGAGTATTTACGTAAGTTTGGACATGCTTGGCAACCACGGTGATAGGGATAAATATTGGAGCGTTTTAACCACTCGGTTAAACATCATTACCAACTCACGATTACCGCTTCAATGGAAGGACAGGTCGCAAGAACTTGATCAAATAAAATTTAGTATGTCTGTAAGCTGGACGTATGGAATAACACAAAAGTTGAAATGAAATGAAATGAAATATGTTTATTTGCCTTAAATGTAGTTACTTTTATTCCATGGGATTTATGCAAATGCTAAGTCTAGAGACATAAAGATTTGCATGAGTGTTCCTCATACAACGTTAATGACTACCACGATAATATATTTTAAATGGACTCAATTGACAGTGGACAGCTTAGAGCATCGCTCGTAGAGCGCAAGGCCGATGGGGCCCAAAGGTTCTCGAGTGGCGTCCATGGTCTGGAAGACGCAGTGTAAGTAGGCCTCTGACAAAATGGAGCGACGACCTGGTTAAGGTTGCGGGAACGCATTGGATCCGGGTGACGCCAGAAATGGTCAGAAGTGGACGTCTTTCTTTATACGAGCGAGAGAGTCTAGTGCTTTATACGAGCGAAGACGTGGGTAAAGACTATTAAGTAATACATCTTTGTGTCTTAATTTCTAAGAATTTCATTTGCAGAAGTCGTTGAGCAGTGTCTTTTGACGTGACAACGTCTATAATAAATATCGATGAACGCCGGCTGCATACACAAAAAAGGATGACGCAATGTAACGTACATGCACGCACATGTCCCGTACAGAACAGTGAAGGCCAGGATGTACAAGAGAGCAGCGCGCGCTAGGATGTACAATCTTAGTACTAGCGCTCGGGTAATTTTTAAGAGGGGGGGGTGTGAGGGGGTGTTGAGAAGGAGTGCGGGGGCTTAAAGGGGAATGAAATTTCATTGATTTTGCCGTAGGATGCACCGTTTTCAAGATATTTGACAAAACAAAGGTTCTCGTACGATCGGGCGCGGTCAGTACTTGGATGGGTGACCGCCTGGTTTCATTTTTGTTTTTTGAATGTTTTGTTATGACGTTGTTACGTTAAACTATCGTCCATAAACCGACTTTACAGACAACCGGTTTTTAAACATTTCCAAGGATTCGACACCCCTTTTGCATTAACTATCCTTGTTGAGAAAACCGAGTAACTGGCTTTCGCCAATATGTTTATGCTAGTGAAAATTGAATGAAGAAAAGTCAATTCAGAATAAGCTGCTTATCAGTTTCCATAGAAAATAGGATAACGGTTTTAGCGTATTAAAGCCACGCGTACCCTATTATAGAACTAAAAGGTATTAGAAATTATTAATAGGGTATTTGGTTTAATAATAGGACTTATGTCATCATGTACATACGTCCTACTGCTGGGTACAGACCTTCTTTTAGAATAAGAGGGCTTGGGCTGTAGTTCTTACGCGGGCCCAATGCGGATTGGGAACTTCACACACACCATTGAATTTCTTCGCAGGTGTATGCTAGTTTCCTCGCGATGTAGAACTCGAGGCAAATTTGAATTCCGAAGAACTTAAAGGTGCGAGCCGGGGCTCTCTCTCTCCCTCTGCTTGAGAGGCTCATAAAATATTTATCTTCTAGTCTTCTAATATATAAAAATCTCGTGTCACGGTGTTTGATGTCGAAGCCCTCCGAAATGGTTTGACCGATTTTTACACGCTTTATATTAGCTTCACCTGTATGTTTGTATGTTTGTTTGTAACCGACTCCTTAGGGCGCGATTTTGACCCACTTCCCGGTTTCCGATTGAGCTGAAATTTTGCAGATATGTGTAAATTGGATGACAATGCAATATTATTGTAACATGGAGCTGATCTGATGATGGAGCTGGATGGTGGCCATAGGAACTATGTAATAAAACAACACAAACCCATCGAGTTTGGGCTCGTTTGATTCGTCTTAACGAGCACTTTGATCCTATATGGTAACCAGGGTCTGATGATGGAGCTGGAAGATGGCCAAAGGCACTCCACAATAAAACGACACAACCCCATCGAGTTTGGGCTCGTTTGATTCGTCTTGACGAGCACTTTGATCCCATATGGTAACCAGGGTCTGATGATGGAGCTGGAAGATGGCCAAAGGCACTCCACAATAAAACGACACAACCCCATCGAGTTTGGGCTCGTTTGATTCGTCTTGACGAGCACTTTGATCCCATATGGTAACCAGGGTCTGATGATGGAGCTGGAAGATGGCCAAAGGCACTCCACAATAAAACGAAACAACCCCATCGAGTTTGGGCTCGTTTGATTCGTTTTGACGAGTACTTTGGTCCTAGATGGTAACAAGGGTCTGATTATGGAGCTGGAAGGGGGGTAGGTGGCGGGGTGGGGGGGAATGGGGTATGAGTTAAGGGGGTCGGGGGTTTAGAGGGTTGGGGGTTAGGGTGTGGCGGTTGGGGTTAGGGGATAGGGGGGGGTTTACGGGAAATAGGGTGGGGGTGTTGGGGGGTTCGGGGTAAGTGATTTTGGGGGGTTGTGGGAAATGGGGAGGGGGTAAGAGGCCTAGATGGTAACAAGGGTTTGATGATGGAACTGGAAGGGGGGGGCGGTAGGTGGCGGGGTGGGGTGTGGGAGGGGTTGAGAGGAAGGGGAGGGGGGGTAGGGGGGGGTTCCGGGGGTTTGGGGGGTTCGGTGTTACGGGGGTTGGGTTTAGGTGGTTCGGGGGTTTGTAAAATGAGGAGGGGGTAAGGGGGGTTTAGGAGATTGGGGGTAAGGGTATGGGGTTTGGGGGGTTTGGAGAAATGGGGTGGGGGATGTTGGGGGGTTGGGTTTAGGGGGTTTGGGGGTTGTAGGTGAGGGGGGTAAAGTTAGAAAGAAAAAAAATGCAACTAAAAAATAGAAAATAAATAATAGTTTAAAAAAACTAAAAAACACGCATTAAAAAATAAAAAATAAATTTTAATAAATTTCAATTCACTATTCTTATAGTGCAGTAAAAAATCTTAATAAGCAATTATTATATTGTTATATCCAGATCAAAATTTGTAAGCAATTCTAAATATTGATAAAATAAATAATAATAGTTTAAAATATTTTATTGTAAAAAAAGCGTGGGGTGCTTTTTAAGATGTTATCAAAATGATAATCCTTGACAATTGACACCATGCACCCCACGCTTTTTTTACAATAAAATATATTAAACTACTATTATTTATTTTATCAATATTTAGAATTGCTTACAAATTTTGATCTGGATATAACAATATAATAATTGCTTATTAAGATTTTTTAAGAATAGTGAATTGAAATTTATTAAAAAATTTTTTTTATTTTTTATTATGAAACTTTTTTTTCTGTACTCGGTAGATCTGAGAATAGGTCGTAGGCTATTTTTATACCCCTATTCCTCGCGGACGTTGCTGTATGAATAAACTATTTCGTTTCATTTCAAGAACTTGTTCAAGGCATTGCGCATTCCTATAGTCTGTAATCGAGATAACCTCAAAACTGCAAAGCCCTACTAAACAACGCTCAGCTAAAGTCCTGACCTAACCGCTATCTTGGCTAAAGCAACTGCTTTCTGTTGTGTGCCATAATCTTAAACAAGAGAAGCAAAGATCGTAAGCTAGTCACATTCATATACGAGTATATCAAAATTGTTACATACTGGGTGTAGGTATTCTATACGTTTCATACAAGTACAGTCAACCAATTGGATTCCTAGCCATTATAGAACCATGTCATAATGAATCAATTTGTTTATCTTCCACGACAGTGATTATTGCGTGAAATATAATATCGTGATGACATCTCAATATTTGCGAGCTATTCTTTGATTTTTTTTAGAAATCATGTTACTTTTATCGCACCCTACAAGTCGAGTGACACGACTAAAAAAACTAAAAACAGAAAAACACTAATCTCACCAATTACTGTTGCGAAATTCTAGGCTATTAGCTGAAATGCTTAGGTTTAGTCCTAATAACGTCTCAACAATCGCCCTGTATTGTAAATAATAAATAAATATTAGGGGACAATCTTACACAAATCAGAGAGAAACGCACGATACCATTTCCTGTCACAAATATTTTGAGTAGGAAAATGACGCAAGATGGTTCCACCTGCTTCTAAGAGTGCTCGCAAAATATTTGTTTAAAATTTACCTCAAGTATTACAGAAACAGCCGACAGTGAACGATGGATGCGACAGTATCTTGAGGTATTTTATGGAATTTCCGAGGCTCCGCAATATCTTATCATCTAATATACCACAGACATCATCATCGTCATCATCATTTCAGCCATAGGATGTGTGGAAATGAAAATGGCACTTATACATCAATATGAACCTTATTGCAATAACTTATAAAAGAACTAAATTTACTTATGCATCTATGTGTTTAAATTACTCACTAGATGGCGCTTTTATCAAGTTTCATACATTTTGCACAGGCAGTATGAGTTTTGAATCGCACTATCGAAGTTTTTTAACTTCCGTTAGCAATACATATACAATGCGAGATGTGTACCTACCAATGTGTTTAAATTACTCACTAGATGGCGCTTTTATCAAGTCTCATACATTTTGCACAGACAGTATGTGTTCTAAATGGCACAATCGAAGTTTTTAACATCCGTTAGTATATATAAAATGCGAGATAAACGTACACATCAACTTGTGTTGCGTTGCGTTGCGTATTTAACGCAACGCTTGTTGGAAGTCGGAAGTTTCACTTCAAAAAGCTTTTAACAAACCTAACCGAACCAAACCTACAGGATAGTCCTGAAAAGTATCCTAAATAGTTATCAGTTTCAGAAAAAACAAATGGGAAAATGAAACAGTTTGGCAAATGAACCATTTGGGAAATGACTACCTATTGACGAAACGGCCTCACCTCTAGCCTCATAACCAGGGCCACTAAATCCATTCCTATCCAGTTAGAAGTTTATACTCGTTGTTTCTCGTACTCGTAGGTACAATGAAACTTTTCGCTTACACAGACTCGGCACTCTAGTTGTCACATAAAATTATTTCGGGCATCAGGACCAGGAAAAACCGAGAAGGCCGGAGGGACAAAAATTTCGTCTGACGAGGCACTCACCTTGTTTAAACAAGCTCGATTTTCTGAAAAACTTCACCGAGTTATACACGGGCTCTTCTGTATAGATATTGTCAGTGACCTATTTGAAATTAAATTGAGAAACGGGCGGGCTTTGCCATGGTATCGGGTGAAATTCCTTTTTTAGGGTTCCGTGATATAGTCCACAGCAAGCGCAGCGTGGGACGTTCACCAACGAGATTAACGGATGATCAGGGGCTAAATTCAGGAACGGCCCAACACGGTTTGCGAGCGGTAATTCAATCGGTTGCAAGATAATATAGGGATGAACTGCTATTCAGGAACGCCAAAAATCACTGGTTTGCGAGAGGTTAGGGATGAGATTGGGATGAGCCTTATTTATTTATTTATTTAATTATTTATTTAAAAGCTCATCCCAAGTTCAGCCCATTCCTATCCTCTCCCAAACGATTAATTTACCGCTCGCAGACCGTGTTGGGCCGTTCCTGAATTTAGCCCCTGGCTCGCATCTCTGAGTGCTTCGTAATTTATCTGCGAAATCACATAATCACAATGAATTGAAAAGAAAAACTGTCACAGTTTAGTAGGCTTTCCAGATAAACGAGTAACAGTTGTAGAATATGTGCCGCATTAGTAGGTACGGAACCCTACTTTGCGCGCGGCCCGACACAAACTTGACCGTTTTTCTTAACGCTGATTAGGTTTGTCATGTTGTAATTGAATTTTTCTAGATTTAGTGAGACGGAGACAGAGAAATGTGCTCTGGGGATAATTTACTTACTTATTCTCATCTGCCGCGCGGCGTTCCGTGAAAACTTTAAGTGGCTAATAATTTATTTCGTCTTTTAGGAGTTAAACACGTTTTTCTCGGTAAAAAACTAGCATATCCAGTGAGGGTTTTCTGACCGGTGAAATGTCACTTGATGGTGACGTAAGAGTCAAATTCAAAGTCAAAATATTCTTAATCAAATAAGGCTACAACAAACAATTCTGAAAGTCCACCGGTTCAGAAAAATCCTGTTGAGAAGGTCCGGCAAAAAACTCAACAAGGTATATTTTTAACCTTCGACACAAAAAGAGGGGTGTTATTAGTTTGACCGCTATGAGTGTCTGTGTTTCTGTCTGTGGCATCGGCTCTTAAACGGGTGAACCGATATATGAGTTTTTTTTTATTGAAAGCGGGTTTCTTGGCGATGGTTCATAGACATGTTTCATTAAAATTGGTTCATCTGTTTCAAAGTTATCAGCTCTTTTGCTAGCTGTGGAAGAGCTCTGGGAAAATAATGCTTATGCATAAACAATAAATCACACAAACCCAAGCAATTACGCAACTCTAAGTCACCCGGACATTCCAAAACAATTCCAACAAAATGATTAATTTTCCTGGGAAAAGAACTAAAACAAAAAACAATCAGCAAACCCAATTAAACTGCCGATTAAAATTAATCGTCGATTCAAAAACCTATCAAAGCCCCCAACTCCAATAAATTTTCGATCGCCGTATTACGAGTCATTACATATTAAAATAAATGTAATTTTCTATAAAAGACAATGCTCACAGAACGTAGCATTAAATTAAATGGGTTTACATTATTCATTCATCCAAGGGGCCCTTGAGGTTTAAGATGAACTGAAGGAAAGGGCGCACCCTTCTGGAACCTTGATACAAAAGCTGTGGATATGGCATGCGTCAAGTCCTGTATAATATGGATTTAGGCGTTACTTTGCCGAGTTCCATGTATAAATGGAATGCTTATTTTCAGACATCGGAATTTAGGGGGCAAAAATTAATGACAGATCCTTATATGTTCCTTTATCGATAAACTCAACTGTCGATTTTCCTGTATGCCACCTCTTATATAAAAAAAAAATACCAGTGAACGCCTCCAGTTATGGTGGTAGCAGTACCATAGCTCGATAAAAAAGTTACAATAAAGAAGAAGAGAATTTAATTTTTATACTTTCTATGAATTTATATTTTTACAGACAATATTTGAAGCGATCGCTAGTCGATATAGAAACTCTCTACCTGTCATTAAATTTTGCCCCCTAATCTCCGATCTTTGCTTATTTTGCTCCTCCGCGAAGCAGTGAGTTAAGAATCGTTTTCAAAAAAATTGTATGTACAGTTGAAGGCATAATATCTATACAGCCATCGCATCAAATATATGCAAACATCAACCTTATAATGAATGGCATAGAGTTGTACAGATATTTTTGACGCTTTGGGATCGTATACTTGCATTAAAGTTAATGAACTCGCTTAGTGAAAACAAAAATCTTGATCGCGTCCTTTGTATAGCGAAAATTAGTCATACAAGAGCTATTTATATATGGTCTTAACTGTCATGTTCCATGTTAACAGATAAATAAATAAATAAATATATAATAAATAAATATGACTAACTTCCGTTACACAAAGGAATCAATTAAGTTTTGTTTTAAATATATTTTTTAAATATATTTCTGGCACTTGACTGCAATTTTTACGATACTAAAATCGAGTGTTTCACAACACTATTGTCAGCTGTCAAAAGTGCCATCACTCGATGCCGCTACTTTAGACAATATGACCACAGGTCAAATGGTGTCAGTTGCTCACCACTATTAAACATTTGTTGACAGTTTCTCATAGAGCCACATCCTTTCAGCTACCGCTCATCCATCCACGTCCTGATTCCGGACCGCAGCCTCTAGAGACAACTCCAAATAAACAACTCATTAAGGCGTTTAAAATTTACACGAACTTGGTCCTTTTCCACAAGTTGGTCTCGGAAACATTCTATTGATTAAGACGTGCCCCGTTTCCCTAATATGTTACGTGATACTTTGAGGGATTGATTTGTAAAGGAGTTTGTTTATTATAACGTTCATCCAAAATTCTGACGCCATTGCCTTTTCGCGGTTTTCAACCGACGAAAACAAAAGGAGGAGGTTCTCAAGTCGACGTGTATATTTGTTTTTTTTTTTTTTTTTTATGTATGTTCACGCTTAACTTTTTACAGAGTGGTCCGATTTTGATGATTCTTTTTTTATTGGAAAGCGTGTACCCCAAGGGTGGTCCCATGTAAATTTGGAAATAATATTCCTACCCTAAGGGTAGGAAAACAGGGGATGATTGACTAACTTTTTACAGAGTAGTCATCATAATTATTTTTTATTGGATAGGGTATACCTTGGAGTTGGTATTATATAAATTTGGAAAAAAAAGTCCTCAAGGATGGGAAAAAAGTATAAAATAAAAACTTTATAACAAAAAAATTAAACCGCCGAAAAAACTGAAAAGCAAAAAATAATACCTTTTTTGTTTGACCTTAATCTAGGTAGGTACCATTTTGAAGTCGGTGCCTCTCAGCACTACCCAGGAGGAGTGGCCCTATAATCTTCTACCTGATAAGCTTCTATCACTCCTCCTGGCTCGTGCTGAGGCACCGACTTCAAACTGGTACCTACCTAGATTAAGGTCAAACAAAAAAGGTATTATTTTTTGCTTTTCAGTTTTTTCGGCGGTTTAATTTTTTTGTTATATAAGAGTGATTTAGAGATTCAGCCCTTTCAGTGTGATTTGAGCAGGGTGTCGATCATGACTAATTTAATGTTTGATCGTTTCAGGCATTACTTTTCGAAAGTCTATCAATGAATACAATCTTTTGCCTTGTACTTCAGCTGCTACACCATAACAGCAACTTTACGCCGCATCGCCGACATTCATTGGTTATTTGTATAATACGAGGTTGGTAAGTAAGGTTTTACAAATGAGTTGACGAGTGATATACCCGAGCCGCAAGGCGACGGTTTTCATCGTCACGAGTTTGTAAAACCTTGGCAACCGTGTATCATATGACGTTTTTCAATACATTTGTGAGAAAATAGGCAATTAATAACACAAAATTGATTGATTGTATGGATAGAGCTATATTTTCAAAATTGAATTGGACTGAATTATTCAAAGGATTACTAGAGCAACCGTCCCTTGCAGTCAAAGCGAGCACCTCTCCATCATGCCCCAGTATTCTCGTGGCGTAAGGCGTAAAAGACAATGTAGCGTAATTTACGCCGGCAGCTGGAGCGGTGCCAGTTTTACATAATAAAGCTGTAATGGGTCCGTTTGGTTACGCGAGTGTGGTAATGGACGGCGACAGGAAAGATGGCGGATGATATCGGCGTTAGAGCAAGCATTTATGTGGAGTTTGTATTTTTTAAACGGAAACATTGAGTCTTGCTCATTTTTTTGCGTTTCTCCTGTGTATCCTACTAATATTATAATCGCGAAAGTTTGTAAGTATGGATGGATGGATGTTTGTTACTCTTTCACGCTAAAACGGTTAGACGGATCCTAATGAAATTTGGCACACAGATAGTTTATAACCTGGATTATCATATAGGATACTTTTTATTCCAGAAAATTGCATAGTTCCCGCTGGATAGCGATAAACGAATTCTTTGCAGACGGACTCGCGGGCAGCAGCTAGTATGGCATAAAGTAAAAGGATAACTAATATTTTTTAGGCAAATCTACATCGGCGTGTGGGACGCCTGGCAAACTTATGGCCCATTTAAATAAATCTTAAGTTGGCTGACTCGGAGTATCTAATTTTATGTCCACAGGAGAGAAAATTTTTGTTTATTTGGCTGGAAACGTAATTTGTAAATTCAATAAGGGTTTTCATGGATTTGGGCATTTCTATTTTTCGTTGTACCCAATTAAGAAGTCGTTAACAGGGAGTTAAAATTAGTCCGTTTGGTTACGCACTTTTCAAGCCTTTACAATAAAAAAAAAGTAACAAATCGGACAAGTTTAACAATGTGTAACAAGAAGTGAAGAATGGCCCGGTTTGTTAAGTTTTTTTTATTGTAAAGACTTGAAAAAGTGCGTAACCAAACGGAGTAATTTTAACAATTTCTTAATAATAATAATAATTACTAATGAAGAAAATGAGACTAGATGTTAATCTCTCTACTGTATTTTGTCTCACTCATTTGTTTCATCGTCATCATCATCATCACAGCGTACAATACAACAATACATCGAATATGTTTAAGTAATTTTGTTATTAAGTATTATTTGCGTTTATAATCTACAAATTATCTATTTACGCATTAGTGTGCAGTTTATTCGTCACCTACGGTACTGGCGGAAAATCAGCGCTGATGTGCTATAAACGCCTCAGCATTACGCTGAGCCAGTGTCCGATTTGCAACCGCAATGACACATTCTATCTTAGGCTTTCGCGTTGTCTTTTGTTTTGTAAAAATATTGATGATTTGTCTTGTGTTGTTGTAAATAAATGTACTTTCTTTCTTTCTTTGAATATTTAAAATAGTTTAAAAATTCTTTTGAAACCGTATAATGTTCGAACTGAGTTACAAATTGTCTGAAGCCTTCAATTCAAGTCTCTCTGACGTCGTAATTCTATTGAGAGTAACTACTAAACATATTAGCAGAGAGCGAACTAAACTGATCGCATTTAACGGTAATCCTCCAGTCTAGGCAAGTGGACAGAGAGAACAGCCCAATTGATCTGATGTACGAGCAAACTCGACATTAATCTTACGCTGGACCAGCTGTGCGCGTCACACGCTTATATTATATCTAATTTGTATAATATTTTGTAATACAATTCTGTGTCAACAAATCTTCTTCTTTTGCCCATTCCTCTCCTATCGGAGGCTGGACAACATCATGGCGATTCTTTTACAAGATTCAATAAATCTCTCAACCTATACATATGTTTTTATCAATTAACAACAGTTTACATTACCTACATACTTCCACTGGCAAACAGCTCGTACATCTGGCAAAGAACACTGACAATTTATACAAGGAGCTACAACTTTTTTTACCTTGGTCCTCTCTAGTTGTTGTGTACGTCAGGTAGGTGCAAAATAGGTCAAAAATGAAAATAAATTAATAAATAGCTAGAGAATGACAATGCAATGGCAATGGGCAGGCCATATATCACGCAGAACAGACGGCCGTTGGGGCTCAAAAGTTCTCGAATGGAGACCACGGACTGGCAAGCACAGCGTGGGACGACCACCAACGAGACGGATGGACGATTTGGTGAAGGCCACAGGTTCAGGGTGGATGCATGTCGCTTCGAACCGTAATGATTGGGCGTCAATGAGGGAGGCCTATTTCCAGCAGTGGACGTCCTACGGCTGAAATGATGATGATGATGATGAGGTAGAGAATAGTGATAGTAAAATAGTTAGACTATGTAGAAAATTAACGCCGTAATCAATCAATTTAAATAAGGTATTACGAATATTTCGTCCGGTTTCAACAAGTCGAGACGATTTTTTACCGGAATTTAATTCAATGTTCCATCGCCCTCTTGCTAAGCAGAGCGCGCGAGTTCTATTTCTAACTATTTTCACTGATTCATTTGACAGAGTTGCGTATCGTTAGCATAACCTACTGATGCATAGAAATATAAAAATACATAAAAATGGCTCATATCCCAGTGATCAAAAGCCGGTGAACTGACAGGAAGACGCAGTGTAGGCAGCCCACCAACAAGATGGAGCAACGAATTGGTTAAATCGCGGGAACGCGTTGGGTGCGGATGGCGCAGGACCGATCTGTTCGGTGAACCTGAGGGAAGCTTATTATGTTCAGCAATGCACGTCTTTCGACTAAAATGAAGACATAGGACACCGAGTACCTTAGCGACCGAGCTTTCCTCCGACTAAAACTCATAAACACGCTTTTTCTCTGAGATAAGACCGAACTAGATCGATTTGAATGACTATATCATGGACAGGGATGTTTGGAAATAATTCCGATCCGCATTGGCCATCCCTAGTCTCAAATAGCGTATCTAGTGTGGTAAAAAATTTGATTGTATTGTACTTTAGATGTATGTAATTTAATAACAATCATCGTAAATCATTTATTAATTGTCAAGAGTGTGTAATCTGTTTCAAAAAAATATACCATGTTGAGTTTCTTGCCGGTTTCTTCTCATCAGGGTTTTTCCGAACCGGTGCTACATTCTTCGACGTTCATAGGAGCATCAATTGATGCCTAAATTGAATAAAGAATTTTGACTTTGACTTTGATTTATCGCCTCCGAAACCCCCTGCTTACTAAATTTCATGGAAATCGTTGGAGCCGTTTCCGATTCTGATTACAAGAATAGCTCGTTTAAAGGTACCTATTAGATTAGAGTATCTAATCATTAGATAGATAGGTGGCGTAACTGGTGTATCTCCAAAAGTGACAAGGCTGACTCCCATGGTAACCGCTGGAATCGAATGGGTTCACACAGAGTTTAGTCGGATTAATCAGAACCGCTCTGCTGATAGACGAAAAACTACGAATTCATCAGCTCTATTCCATTCCAAATTGTTAACTATATCTGATTGGTATCGCGTAATACAAAGAGAAAAAAGGTCGTTGTAAATAAAAAGATTAGCTGATTTTATTTCCCGTTTAGGGTTCGGTAGTCTTAAATGGAACCCTTATAGTTTCTAGTCTTCACTAACCTTCCCGAGGCCTGTATTGTACACCGAAAATTATTTATATCTACTATCTGTTGCCCACTACTCCATCTGCGAAGAATTCGTTTATGGGTTATGATGATGATGATGATGATCCGATCCGGCCGATTTCGACCATGGCAACAGCATCAACTCCGTTGATATCGATCATGCGCTCGCAAGTGGCTCACGTATCGAACTTTATTAGACAGGATCCTCATACAACGCGGGCATACGAGCGCACCGTTTATAGGTTATACCCACCGTAAGAAGCAAAAGCTGCCTATCCTGTGTACATAAAATTAGCGACTCCGAGTCAGCAAACTTAAGATTTAGTTAAATGGGCCGAAAGTTGGCCAGGCGTCCCAAACGCCGATTAAAAAACCGGCTGTCTGTAAAGTCGGTTTACGGACGATAGTTTAACGTGACAACGTCATAACAAAAATGAAACCAGGCGGTCATCCATCCAAGTACTGACCGCGCCCGACGTTGCTTAACCTCGGTGATTGGACGAGAACTGGTGTTTTGACAAATATCTTGAAAACGGTGCATCCTACGGCAAAATCAATGAAATTTTCATCCCCCTTTAATAGCCAAAATTGTTTCTTGTTGGCTGTATTCATCTAAATATATAAATGCTTAAAACGTAGAGTACTTGTACTTATTCACAAGCAACGCCAAGCATAACCGAAGTCACCAAGAAAATGTCCGCTCTGTTAAATGCTACACAAACTCATTTTATCTTCATTATGCAGCCTGAATTCAGTGCAGTTTGCAAAACGATTTAAATATGCTCGAAATACTCTGTAAACGTATTTAGGCAGCATTTGCCAACGTTTTTCACAGCAGTCACAGACGTTCCTTAGTGACTTATACAGATCTAATAATAAAAGAAATACAAATTTAAGCGAGCTAAAAGCAAGAAGCGCCCGAATGACTACAAAACTAATATATTTGTGGTGATAGGCTACAAATAGAGCGATCTGTCACCAACCAGATGTCATAACTGAGGACTGGAGACCGAAGAAAGAAAGTTACAACATGTTAATACAGATGCAAAGTCTACACTGCGTTTCTGATTTGTATGTTTAGCTTCAGAAATAAGGAACATTATACTGTAAAGTGCTTTATAAAAGTTATAACTGAGAGATATGAAACCAAAACCATAGCAACACAAATAATGTCAACGCGTTTTCTTTATTATCTCTTATCTTTGGGCAAAAAAAAATCGCATACCCACCTACATAAAGCGCTGCGAGTGTCTATGGACAGTGGTGTTCATTTAACATCAGGTGACCCACTAGTTCGTTTGTCTGGCCTCTCTAACATAAAAAAACAACAATTGTAAAGGTCCTTTGGATTCACAAAACTTTAAAGTGGTCATATAGTACAATCAGTGACTGAACAATCAATCATCCCGTGTTTTCGTACCCTTAGGGTAGGAATATTATTTCCAAATTTAAATGGGACCACCCTCGGGGTATACGCTTTCCAACAAAAAAAGAATCATCAAGATCGGACTACTCTGTAAAAAGTTATGCGTGATCATACATAAAAAAAAAAAACAAAAAACAAAAAAAATATATATATACGTCGAATTGAGAACCTCCTCCTTTTGTTTTCGTCGGTTGATAAGTATGAAAGTGTTTTAACATCGACAGCACAATTTAGTTTAGTTGTTCATAATACCTTATACCGCGCAAGATTAATACAATTTAATTTAATTCTGGATCTTTTTAAAAATAAGAGTTAGGGCATTGGTGTCTTAGAGAAATTAACTCTATGACCTATTGAATGCTCCCTTAAAGTTATAGGTACTTGCAAATATTATGATATTTAAATTTTGTTCAATTTTGTAAAATTATTTATCTCATTTCTTATGCAACAGTAACGAAGTATAAACCAGTATTTCATTACCTAAGTTATTAAATCCCGAGAATGAAGTACTTCTAAATGAAAATCACGAAAGTTCAAAACAATATGGTGGCGTAACTAGTTATTAGTTAGAACGTCAGTCGCTAGGACATGAAACGGTCGTGTTCGGTGTTTTAGGTTTTGAAATTAAACTCGTATAGTTTGAAAGGCTGTACTCGTGGCATCTTTAGTAGGTACTCAAAAAGTAAAGTAAGTAAGTACTCAACGTTAATTGGTGTTAATTCAATACAGTAGACCTAAAAATACGGGCGACATCTCATTCGATTTGGAACGACGTCTAGAAAAACTATAAAAATATTTTTATAGTAGATAAAAATAAGAAAGTTATATACAAATTTATAAGTGCTTAAAAAGAAAAAAGGGGCATTTATGTTAGAGTTTTACAAGCTAATACCAATAAAAGGATAAGAATTCTACAACGCTTTTTATTGAATATATTTACTGGTAGTTCTACTTGACATGACATACCTGACAGACAACCGAAAAATCTTCTAAAACAAACCATAAACGAGAACTAAATAATGTAAACCTTTTTGATATAAAATCATATCCTAATAATTTAGTTTTCCGGTAATAAATCTAAAAGTAGTAGCTAGCGATAGTGAAAATTTTAAAAAAGGCGACTGTTTAGCTCAGAAGAAATGTTTAAAGTTGTCAAAATTACGAGTTTTTCATTTCTTGTGCGAACCAAACGCGAGTTTCCGTACATTGCCGGGCATGATTGATTCCGTTCAAATTCATTGACGCGTGGCCCACCAGTGTATCGAATCTCACGATATTTCTCGCCCCGTCCATGCGGAGGTTAAAAGAGTCTAGTTCCACTGGACCCAATAACTTCCAGAACGTAAAACAAAAAGCAAAAGGCTATTTATTTTCTTATATAATATATATTTCTAAGAAACGTCTTTTGTCTATCGAGACTAAAACAAAATTCTCTAATTAGCAAAATGTTTCACAAAAAATGGGTCAAGCTAGGGGTTTACTTGTAAACAAAAAAATGGAGGTACTTTTTAGGATTCTGCACCCAAAAGGACCCAGTTACTGAACCTTGGAAGCCGTGGTAGCGAAGTGGTTCAACCTATAGTTTCTCAAGCAGCCCTAGCTTTCCTAGGAGCCCGTGCGCGAATTTATGCGCGAAATCACATTCGAAATTTACCATGAGCTTTACGGTGAAGGAAAACATCGCGAGGATACCTGCACACACTTGAGAAGAAATTCAATGGTGTGTGTTAAGTTTCCGATTCGCACTGGACCCGCTTGGGAACTTCCCAAGCCGTCTCATTGTGAGAGGAGGCCTGTGTTCTGCAGTGGGACGTATTAGACGATGATGACTGAACTTTCGTTGTCTGTCTGTTTTAACTCTCATTAGCATCAGCAGCAAGACGTCTACTGTTGAACAAAATCCTTCTCTTTCCAACGCCATAATGAACGACAGCTGCCCACCCTACATTCAATGTTTACCACGGCTCTTACAATCTCCACAGCCCACCTACAGGCTTATTGTCTAACGCTTTTATTTATTTATTTATTTGTAAAGGGAAACACACAGCATATTACAATCCAAGTAGTTAGCTTACAAAGTTAACACTTAGGCCACAATAGTTTCCACCAATAGTTCGAACAGTTTTGCTTGCTCGGGAAGAACAACATCCGATCACTAGTCGGTTATCAAATTTCAATCAAGATGGACATAAAAACCATCATACAATAATAAAAATAACAAAGCCAAGAATATAAAAAAAAACTACTTATTGAATTTAGAAGACTAAACACTTTTTGACGCTTGCCTTCGCAATCACTATTTCTTTCTGTCAATTGGTATAAAATGATGACAGAAAGAGATGGTGAAAGCGAAGGCAAGCGTCAGAAGCGTTAGACAATACGGCCTCTGGTGGGAGGTTTGCCAACGACTCGTCCTCACTTACCTACGTTCGTGGTCGCAGCTTCAGCACCTTTCTCCCCCAACAGTTCTACGGGCAATGTGGCCCGCCCGTTGCCACTTCCACTTGTCTTGTGTTCTCTTCGAGCTATGTCGATGATTTAGCTCTCCGTAATACTAAGGTAAATAAGGTAAATTGACACAGGGATCAGTCTCGGGTCAGTTTTATGTAAAAAAAAATACATACGTACTGTTTTAAACTTTCGTGATTTTCACTCATAATTACTAAACTAAACGGGACTTATCACGCAATAAATATTTATTAAATATTATATATATTCGCGCGTTATATTGGTAGCATTATAGTTGCTGATTTGACTACCTAGTACCGGATCTTATCTCTGATTGGTTGAATTAAATTGTAAAGTGCAGTGAACGCAGTGTGGTGGGGCGAGTATCGCTTTGGCGCCATTACACGAGGACAGAGTCGATGTTCACTTGATTGCCGACCGCCGTTGAGAACGGTCATTTCCTACTCCATCGAACCTGTCACGTTCACAGTCACTTTTGCAAGTACCCACCTACTGTGATTCCAAATAATTACACGTTGCAAGGTAATCTGCGTTTCTCTGTATCGCCCACTAACATGGAAACTCCACCACGAGACGACGGTGATGATCCACCTACCGCTCCGTTTCGTCTCTCGCCGTCATATAAATATTTATTGCGTGATAAGTCCCGTTTAGTTTAGTAATTAAAAAAATACATTGTCTCAAAGATGCAATGAAATGTTAACCTTACGTTCCAAATAATAGGCCGGAACGTATCACGTTGCGGGCGCGGTTAGACGAGTGCTATGTAATGGATTTTCATACAGAACTGCAGGCCTAGGCCGGGAAAGCGATCGTCTATAGTTTCATGTGACACAGCATCATGATCTTTATAGGCCTATGACATCATGGCATTCAGCCCTAAAAAAAACAAGCAATAGTTGCTTTCTTTGCAATTTTAATTTCTTGAAGTTTTTTGTTTATTTCATTGCATGTTTGTGAAAAGAACTATACAAGCCTCGGCCGAAACAGGGGTTGCCGGCCTCTGTAGTAATGTACTACTTCTCATTTGTTACTCCTTATGCCAAACTACTTGACCGTACCGGATTTGTTCATGCAGAGGTTCTTTCGCCACTTTCCCTATACCCTTAAAGGGTCGGACAATTTCTTAAGACGCCCCTAACCTTTCGGGGACGTTTGTTAGGGGATTCAATGAAGCTGAAGGAGATAGGGCGGTAATTGTCTGTTTTGTGTGACGTCACTTGTTCGTTTAATGATCGGTAAGGACAGTTCGGACTCCGGCAGCCCCACAAATGACTTTAGCATTCTCACGAGAACCATGACACTTAGACCACAGTGACATGTAGAAAGACATAGCCTATTATAGGAGAGGACGATCCGTTCGCTGTCAGTAAGCGACTCAAATCGTAATATTTATGAATCACGGACCATTTTTAATCATTTTCCATCAGATAATCCGCTTGCTCGTTTTCCTCCAACTCATAATAATAATAATAATACCCACAACGCTTAGACCACGATGTTGATATTTTGTATGAATCACAGCGACGACCATACTGTTACGACCACGACCTGAGGCCGTATTGTCTAACGCTTCTGACGCTTGCCCTCGCTTTCACCATCTCTTTCTGTCATCATCTTATACCGTTTGGCAGAAAGAAATAGTGATTGCGAAGGCAAGCGTACGAGTACGAGTAGATCAAGATTTGACAGACGAAATTGACATCATGCGGGGAGTCCGGCAAGGATGCATACTGTCCCCACTATTGTTCAGTATATATGCTGAAGCTATATTCGCGGAAGCTTTGGGGAACGCTGAGGAGGGCATCATAGTAAATGGTCATGCGTTGAATAACATACGATATGCTGACGACACGATATTATTTGCGTCCAACTTCGACGATTTACAAAGTTTGCTCCAACGCGTAGACAGCATTAGTGCAAATTATGGTCTTAGCATAAATTTTAAAAAGACAAAAATTATGATCATTGGTAAATCTCAACACCTTACAATAACTGATCTGGTTGTAAGGAATCAGGTAATCCAAAGAGTCCACTCGTACAGATACCTAGGATGCATCGTTAACGACCAGTGTGATCACAGCGTTGAGGTCAAGTGCCGAATAGAGCAGGCGCGTAACGCTTTTCTGAAACTGAGTCATCTTCTCTGCAATCGATCGCTGAAGATATCTACCAGAGTGCGGTTGGCACGTTGCTATGTGTTTTCGGTTCTTTTGTATGGCGTGGAATCGTGGACCTTAACGCAAAATATGTGCATAACGTTTGGAGGCCTTTGAAATGTGGGTGTACAGAAGAATTCTGAAAATATCGTGGATGGATAGGGTATCGAATGTAAGAGTTTTGCAGATGGTGAACAAAGAGGTAGAGATCTTGAAAGCAGTCAAGAAGCGCAAGCTGCAGTACTTTGGTCACATAATGCGCAATGATAAATATGACCTACTCCAACTTATTATGCAAGGGAAAATCCAGGGGCGGCGACCACCCGGAAGAAGGCGTACTTCGTGGCTTAAGAATCTCCGGACTTGGTTCAACCTTAGCACGAGATCCTTGTTCCGAGCTGCTGTGTCCAAGATAAGGATAGCACTAATGATAGCCGACCTCCGGTAGGAGATGGCACCTCAAGAAGAAGAAGAAGGCAAGCGTCAAAAACGTTAGAAAATAAGCCTGCTGGTTAAGGTCGCGGGAACGCGTTGTATGCGAATGGTGCAGGACAGGACTGGTCTGTTTGGCGAAGCTTGGGGGAGGCCTACGTTTAGCAGTAGAGTCTCTCGACTGATGATGATGATGATAATGTTTGTTTGTGAAACTTCGCGCACAGATTAACAAAAATCTGAATTGAGAAATGAGGCACTTAATATCCCGGCAATACGTCCCCCTGGGGTTATATTTGAACTTTAAATAAGAATAGAAGGTGCTGTCCAAGAACGTTGAAACAGAGAATGACTTCAAGTTGACGCTCCAACTTCGTCTGCAACCAAAAGATGGCGTTGTCCGAGCGAATGTAACCGTGTTTTTCGGGGTAAACTCTAAGATAATGTTTCGTTGATGGTAAGTATTTCAAACGAAGGCAAAGAAGGTAATTTAGTAATCTTCTAAAAAATTATTTCTAGTTGAGAAACGCCTACGCTTAAGAATTATTTTAATAGCTTTCGTAACAAGAGCTGACAAGTCCGCCGGTGGCATTAAGCTGAGTTATTTAAATTGATGCTAAAAAGCTTCTTGAAATGTTTTTGTTGATCGCAGTCACCTCTCATTTGATTTCTTTAGAGAAATGCTACTAATATTAAAAATGCAAACATTTGTGTGTATGTACGTTGGATTTAGCCGAAATTTAGTATGTAGTATAGCGTCATGAAGGAGTGGGCGCCTTGGTACCTTGTCGCTTTCAGTCGTTATACATAATATTAAGGTGGCGGGGTGCAAAGGTGGTCGCCTGTTTGTGGCGCTGACCGTACTAGTACTAGTAATAGTAATAGTTTTATTTTATTTCGTTTATTTCCTTAGTTATAATAATCTTAAATATTTAAAGATTGTAACTAAGTATGAGAAAATTGTTACAAACATTAATTGCAATAAACAGATAATTTTTTTTTTTTTGAGGTCATACAACGTTTTGGCTTAGTGGTTCGACCTATGGCCTGCCTTTGTGGTTTCGAACTCGGGCTCGGACCTCACAGTTTTTCCATGTTTATGGCCGATACATTTACAGTGAGTGAGTGTTGGTTTACATTTGACATTTACAGTGAGAACCTGCGAAGAAATTCAATGATATTAATGGAAAGCCCAAGCCCTCTCATTCTGAGAGGAGGCCTGTGCCCTGTAGTGGGACTTATATAGACTGAGATGTTGGGATGTCCGAAGGTTCGTTATTTCCCAGAGCTTTTCCGTGGGTAGACGTCTTGAAAACTGACCGGCACTCTAGAGTGTCATTCTGTATTGTCTCTCGATTTTTTGTAGGTTCGAATTACTGTACCTGGATAGTAGCTGTACTGCTCCATAATCCATAATAGGGAGGATGCAAGCTTGAATGATTGCTAGTTTGACTTCCACATTCGTTTAGAATCAAAGCCAATGATAGGTCCCAAGGCACCTCTTACTCGTTTTCAATTTTTTAACAACTTTGTCGGTATGTGGGTTCATTTTGAGGGTCTTGTGAAGATGACTCCCCAATACTTTATATCTTTTTTGTAAGTAAATGTCTGGTTTTTTATTTTAACCGTTGGTTTAACTATTGGATACGGTCACATAGTTTCGCAGCGTAGCTTTCACAGCCTTACAGCATAGCTGCGTAGCATATCTTTGGTGGAAAGACCCTAACGTTTTACGCGAGAGAAGTCAGGCATAAAGGCTAGTCATTTAAATCAAATGTGTTTTATTAAGTACGAGTTACGACCATGACAGCTTACAAAGCACACAGAGCTTTCGCTTGTTAATTAAGTCGTTATTAGCCCATAAAAGCTAATTAAAGCTTTTTAAACAAGTCCGTCTCTTCAAAGGAATAAAGAATCATTACTACTTACAAATATGAATAAATTATGTATCTGAATATTATTTGTCTTTCCGCTATTTTTCCTTGTTGCTTACATAATTTATTATTGATTTTTTTGGCTCGAAGATTATTTTAACAAGGTCATAAAATGTTAAATTTAAGAAGATAACAGATGAATTTGTCTTCTTCCTGTCCGTAGACGCCATTTGAGAACCTTCTGGCCCCAGCTGCCATCAGTTCTACGAGCGATGAGCCCCACCCACTGGCTCTAGCGATCCTTGGAGCTATGTCGGTGACTTTAGATTGGTCTTGCGCGGATTTCGACATTTCTAATGTGATCCCGCAAAGGAACCTCAAACATAGCCCTCTCCATCGCCCTCTGAGTGCCCATGAGCTTTCTTATGAGGCCCATTGTTAGCGGCCAAGTCTTAGTGCCATAAGTCATCAAAGCAAAGACTTTTGACTAGAGACACGATGGTATATTGGATGGCAATATATTGCGGAGCTTCCCGAACGCTGCCCAGCTGAGTTGTCATGTATTTTTGAAAGATTTATTTGTATTTCGTGCATTTTCATGACACATGACATGAAATATGTGTGTTAAATAGGCAGCTAAAGTATGGTTTGGTTGAAGTAGTCTATATAACAGTATTGATGTTGTAAAATAGTCGCTACAAAGGCTCGGAAACCCGTTTCAAGTCACGCACTATCAGAGTACCTAATCCTGTCTAGGCTGTCAACAGATTGCCCCAAAGCAATATAATAACAAACGTTGTATAGACGAACATTTCCCTAACATCTTTTTGTGTAAGTAATCTCAATTTCCTTTGAGATAATAATCTGACGGGACTCTTTTTCTGAACTGACTACAAATGATTTCGGAGCTGTATATCGATGATTTTGTATCTCTAGACGATTGATATTCAAGACGTTTTAGATTTGATCTAAAATATCTTAGCAGGTGGTTGAGTTCATTTGTCTGAATACCTACCCCTGTTAATATTAAACAGGATTTTTTTTAATGTGGTTTATAAAATGTTTCCGTACATTATTAGATGTTCAAAGTAGACGGTCCCAAAGGCGTGTATAAATTTTATTTCAATAATTCCGGTGTAGAAGTCGTGGTAGTCGTGATTTTGACCTACGGCCTCTTTTCTTTATTGTGATATGCAATAAATCATTTTGACTTTTGAACCAGAGGATCATGGGTTTGAGCCCGGACTTACATCTCTAAGTTTTTCAGAATTTATGTGCAAAATTATAATAGACGACCAGATGGTCTAGTGGTTAGAGAACCTGACTACGAAGCTTGAGGTCCCGGGTTCGATTCCCGTGTCGGGGCAGATATTTGTATGAAAAATACGAATGTTTGTTCTCGGGTCTTGGGTGTTTAATATGTATTTAAGTATGTATCTATCTATATAAGTATGTTTATCCGTTGCTTAGTACCCATAACACAAGCTTTGCTTAGCTTACTTTGGGACTAGGTCAATTGGTGTGAAATGTCCCGTGATATTTATTTATTATTTATTTATTTATTTATTCGACCATGAACTTTACGGTGAAGAAAAACATTGTGACGAAACCTGCCTGTGTGTGTGTGTGTTTCTAGTCCGGACATGGGCATGAGTGGGAACTATGGCCCTCTCATTCCGAGAGGAGGCCTGCGCCCTGCATTGGGACATGAATAGACTGGAATGATGATCATGGCATGATGATGATGATGAGATGATGGCTTACTTGTTCGCGATCACGAGACAAATTCGATTACCGTTTGCTTTAAATCAATAATCTCGAGTCTGAACGCCTGACGTCTAAATCAGGAAATCATTACAGACGTAATTGAATATCGGAACCAGCTTACTGGTCATTGAAAACGGCTAAATCTAATTTAAAGATAGCATTAAGACGCCCATTGAAGCCAATCCAATGAACTGGATGCAGTGTCAAAGCAGGAGCAATTACATTAACTTGGGGTGTCACTGTGTACGTTTAAATTTTACGAGTGACACCAGATCATCTTCAGCCACTATACGTCCGACTGTGGGCACAGATCGCTTATTATGAGAAAGCTTGCGCTGTGATTCCCACGTGGACCCAGAGCAAATTCAGATTTTTACATACTATGATGGGGCGTAACTGCTCTCAGCTTTTTCTAATGATAGGCAACGTTGCCACTTTTGAATTCTAATAAGTATTTTTACATTACAACAGATAACGTCATAACAATTTAGAATGCGTTCCTAGCTCATTCTAAAGCCTTGTAATCTTGAAGTCCGAAATTACTTATTGATATTTTTTGTTTGATATTGTCGATTAGAGCCCACATTCATATCACGTTTTACTTCTGAAGGGCTCAGAAATCTGCCTCAAGTTTCTGGCGCAATTGCCGCACCCACAGAGGCCACCGAGTATAATCATAGAGCTCATCCGTAGTCCGAAAGGCGTTTGCAGTGCTGTTAATTGAACAGCCAATCGGGTCGAGCGCCGCCGAAGTGTCCGCACCGATTGCTTTTAAAACCAATTCTATGCTTTTAATTAAATTCAAGAGATTAAGTTTCATCGTCACGACAAAACATTCGTTTATTCGGTGTTGTTAAGTTTATATAGGAAATGAAAAAAATATTTTTCACCGAATCGTTTGCTTACTTTCTCATTGTCAACCAGAAATTCCTCGAAACCGCACAATTCAGGGCTCTCTTTAATTATTTACCTCCTACACCCGTATCTTAAATTATTTAGATTTTTTTATGCTTACGTTTGACCACATTCACGCCTGGTGGGAAGCGAAGATGAGGTCTACTATGGAGCACGCTTGTCTAGTCAATGCTCATTCACCCTAGACTTGAAAACGGCCGGTTTGAGTGCTCAAGAAACATAGACGCAGGTACGAAACTCCGCTCTTTAGCTGTACGATTGATGAAGGAAGAGCGAAAACGCTTTGTACGCGGATCTCGGAAATACTGACAACTACCTAAAGAAGAAAGATTGGAATATTATTTCAAATTTAATTTTTTGCATTGATTCCCCGTATTTTTTTTTCGGGAACAGAGGAGAAGTGACCTAATAGACGCTAGCTCAATATTTTTAACGCCTTAAGACTACTAGACTTAGTGACTAAAAATGTACTTAATCAAATCTTGCAACTCAATTTTTACCCACTCTCGATGGGCCGTTTGAATTGAAACTTGATAAATTAATAAATACAGTTGCGATAACAATGCAGTACCTATTTAAATATGGTCAATGAGAAAGAAATATATAAAATAAAAATGTAACCTTCTACAACTTATAGCCACGAAAGTAACTTTCTACCGATCTGTTTGAAGTCGCTGCCTCAGCACGAGCCAGCAGGAATGGACCTAGTCATCTATTTTACCTACCTATACATAATATCTATTGGACTTCTATCACTCCTGTTGGAAGTATTACCTGACCAATCAAAACATTTTTTTTCAAATTAAACAGCTTATGATTGACGGAGTTCTGGATTAACAAACATAAAAAAAGAAAAACAAACCACCGAATTGATAACCTCCTCCTTTTTTATTTAAAATCTGTTTAAAAAAAGGTGGTTTGAAGATCACGTTCTTTGTAAGTAATAGAGAGAAGTTTCGTTAAAAAAATATTTTCTGAGACCAAGAGACAGTCGAATGATTGTTGAAGGACTGGAGGCCTTAACAGAGGATATTTAATGAACTGAAACAATGAGGGTTTTCTGACAGGTGGAATATCGCTAGATGGCGTTAGTATCGTAAGGTCTATTTGACGTTACACCCATACAACAAATGTCAAAGTTGTCAATCGGACCTGACGATACTAGCGCCAAATAGCCTCTCATAGAAAACCCTCATTACTTTGCTCACCCGCGACCTTACGATAGTTACGTTTATGTAAGAAATGCGTGTTCATGCAGTTCCTCCACCTCCACACTGTACGAACACACACATATTTTTCGATAAATACAATACTACTGCTGTATATGATGACGACAGCAATTCAATGAGCGGCTTTGAAGTGGCCCAATTAATTCAGCCACTCACAGTACTTTGCAATAACTGTACAACGTAGGCCGATACGGGTGGTACAACAATCCTCAGAATTATAATAACAATGAAATCCGCAAACAATAAAAGTTTTGCACCGAATTTCTGCGAAGTTCAAACGCAAATACCTTCAGTTGTAACTTAATTACTCGTCTGAGCTCCGGGCAAATACTCGAGCTGGGATTACTTCTGCCGTTAATATTTGAACGGCTAAACGATATTATGATTATACCTTTCGCTAGCCCTGAGTACACAGAAAAGATTCGACGTTGTTGTAGAATTCAAGGGGACTCGCAATTTGATTGAAGATTTTCTTTCGTTTGTTATTAAATTCGCTTTCTTTAGAAGATTTTGGTAATGATGAACACGGATGGACTAACAATGTGGGTTTCTACACAGCAATTGCACAGAACTTTTGTGTTTATATCAAGATCTTAGTAAAATTCCTTCGTTAAATAGTTTTCAGCAGGGCTGGGACGCTGGGAAAAAGATAAATTTGAGATTTTTTTTGTTTTTTTTTTTTTTGTGAGTTGTACTGAGAACAAAACGTCCTTCTTGCATTTAGTCTGCTAGGCATAGTGTCCGTTTAACGTGAAGGACCACAGGGAAGAAAGCCCAGGGATCAAATCGTCCGCAATTACAAATGCCCTTGAAGCAAATCGTAATCAACGAAAAATGACAAAAAACAAAACGTGTCTAATACATAATACACTATTTTTAAATAAGAAGAATAAATGGGTCAATCAACTTTTTTTTGTAAACGATTTTCTGCTACTTTCTATGAAAACCGAAATAGTTAAAAAACTGATTATTTTTCCTTATTTAAAGTATACTTTTCAAAACCCTAGATTTTTGTAGTCAATAATGGTGTAATTGCCATATTTATTTTATTTTGTTTAGCTTATTTTTCGTGGGTGACCCAGGGGACAATGTTGTCCCCGAAATTTGTATGAAAATAGTGGTATTTCCCCTGGGTGACCGGATTTTTTCATAGAAATACTTATTTTTTTTGGTTTTCACATACGCACTATGATAAACAGTTTATCTAGTTACTGCAAAATCATGGTTTCACTAACCAGGGATTACAGAGTTACTTGTAAAGGAGTAAATAGAAATTTACAAAAAAAAGTTGATTGACCCAAATACATACAATTTTACATTAAAGTAGTTAGTAGTGTGATGTACAATTTTAACTGCGGAAGTTTTGCTCCCGTTGTCATTTAAATTGCGGTCGTTTGATCAATGTGACATTTTGATTAGTTGACACAGGGTCTTTTAGATTGCGGACGTTTTGCTCCCATGACGTATTACGTCACGGACTTTTATTCAACGAGGACGTTTTACTATGAAAACCTATCAGCCCTAACCCAAAATAGCATTGTTAGCTGACGTATTGAGCGTGAGTGCTCGCGACGAAAACGTTGCCTGATCCCGGCATACACGCTGCGCGCTCACCTGGCTTTTAACATGTTCACATAGGACTCACTTTACTGAAAATCGTAACACTATTCGCAGAATTTTAGTATCACGTATCATTCATCGAACTTCGTTAGATCGCTCATATATTTGCTCGAATTACCTTTCACACAAGAATTAATTCGTTGAATTTTATTTCATTCCTTTATTTGTACATCGACATAACCGTTCATCGAATCATTTTTACCACAATTTTGGTTCATCGTAAGTGTGATATGGCTCTAAGCATAACAATTTTCATAAAACACTAATTATAAATTAAATTACTTACTAAACTTTGCGTTGTAATTGTAAAAAAGTTCCTTGTATCAACGATTTGACACTTTGGCCCGATAAGGCAGATTTGCCGGCTAACGTTGAAAAGGGTTCAAAGGTAAAACTTTTGACAATGCCTCCTAATTGAAGTAACCTTCGTTAACTAGGGGTGAAGGCTTGTTTACCAACTTTATACTAGTTTTATCGTGTGACGTTGCCTGTCAATTGTGTTAACACTTTCATTATTGAAGGCTTGAGTCGGCGGGACCGCTTGAGTGCTGGCTACTTGTTGCATTTGCATATTACTTGAGTTGAATTTGTTTTGCGTATTATGTACTAGAGTTGAATTTCTTACTTGTATCTTTTCATTGGCGGCACAAAACTTCATCCCAGCCTATATAAGTCCTACTACATGGCACAGCCCTCCTCTCAGAATGAAAGGGCTTGGGCCGTAGTTCCCACGCGGTCCACTGGGACCGCGGATGGAGAACTTCACACACACCATTAAATTTCTTCTCAGGTGTGTCCAGGTTTCCTCACGATGTTTTCTTTCGCCGTAAAACTCATGGTAAATTTCAAATATAATTTCTCATTCGCATATAAACTCTGAAAAAATCTAAATCCGTTTAAGTAGTTGTTATTGTTTGAAAATATGCAAACATCCGAAGAATCGCCAGACTCAAGTAGCAGTGGGCAGGGCACATCGCTCGTAGAACTGATGGCCGATGGGGCAAAAAGGTTCTCGAGTGGCGTCCACGGACCGGAAGACGCAGTGTAGGTAAACCATCCAACAAGATAGAGCGACGACCTGGTTAAGGTTGCGGGACCACGTTGGATGCAGTTGGCACGGGCCCGATCTGTTTGGCGAGCCCTCAGCAGTGGACGTCTTTCGCCTGAAATTATTAAAAATGATGATGTTGCAAACATCCAAATATTCGAACATACAAACCTCTTCATACTAGAATTGGGAATGTCTAAAAAAAATTAACAGTGGTTTTTATATTTTTTTTTGTATAGAAAAGTCAATTATAAGAAACTAATTTCAATATTTTGACATTTAGTTCACTACTTTTTTCAAAATTAATTATTGAAACTATTTTGGTTGATGACGTCAGATTATAATTGAGGGCTCCCACACTGCCAAATTTCTAAATCTATCTAAATGCGTACGATAAGGCGACCCCTTTTAATTATTTTTTGCGTAGTGGTACACTGTAACTAGTGACACTTTACTGGCGCTGTCAATGTGTTAGATGTCAGACAGCGGGTCCAAATCAAACTCCGTAGTATAATCCACGCGTAAATTGTGAGTAATTCTAACTACACATAATAAAGTACGACTTGGACCGGTCACGCAATTTACACCAATGTCAAATGAAGGTCATTGCTTATTTATTATGTAATAAATTCATTACATAATATGAAAATTAAATAACTACAGAAAACGAGTTTAAAAGCGTTTATCTCGAAATGGTTTTCGAATTACTATACATTGCAAAAAAATAGACATCCCCAATTGGACATGATTGGATAGGATAGAATTATTTATCTCGGAGAAATGTCTGACTACTGAGCAAAGGCCTCCCATTTTCTCTATTGGTCACGGGGTTTTAAGCGGAGTCCCAGTCTATTGTTAAGGAACATGTTCAGGTCATCCCGCCAGCGCCTCCTGTGCCTACCACGCCGTCGCCACCTATCTTAAGTGCAAAGCCACACAGAAGAGACGTGGGACGGGGGCGCGTCGCCGTCCGCGTCGTTTGTTCACAGGCCGCGTCTCCGCCCCGTCTCTTGTATCTGCTTTGGATCGCGACGCTTCTATACATTTAAATAGAATGAAAACTGATTCAAGGGCCGCCACGACAGGGGCGCGCCTTCGTCCCACGTCTCTTCTGTGTGGCTTGCGCCTTATAGTATCCAATCTGTAACTATTTTAGCCTATCTGTTTGGATCCATGCGGCAAACGTGGCCTGCCTTGTGTCACTTCAACTTATTTATTTATTTATTTATTCAAACACACTTACATCTATCACTACAGGCTTAACCTAATGCGACAGAGAAGTCTTAAATTAAAACATTATCTTAATATTAACTTTTGTAACAAATAACCATTAAGAGGGTACGATGCGCACCATTTCTCCATACAAACGTAATCCCCTGTTTCCTCCCTGGATAATGGCTTTAGAGCGAATTTTTTTTACTGTGTAATCCGTATCAACCACATCTATGCCCCTAGGTTTCGTTTTTTTCCATATTTCAATTAACATAAGAAATATGAGCTTTCAAAAACTGAAAAAATTGCCCAATTTCAACGTCATTTTCAGACACTCATCAGAAAAGAATCCCTGATATAAACAAAAAAAGGAAAACATAGGGGCATAGCTAAATCTATCCTCTAATTATTTTTGAAAAAAATAATTTTATTGGTCCAGTTTTCGAGAAGAAAACAGGGGATTACGAAATGCTGTTTTGATTAATTTTACGCGCCTAATAACGGTCTGAGCTGCAGTTGTCCCGCTCTCGCTGTACTGACACGGAGGGGTTCGGGCGAGACAGCGATATTTCATTAAAATACATATTTCTCAAAAGTCTCTCAGCCATCGTACCCTCTTAATGCTACCCTTGTGAATTCACTCAAAACACAGAGAAACAAATCTGTTTCCTCGGCTATTCGGTTGAGCGTGTGTATCGCTCGTGTCATCGGCGCCTTGTAGAACAAGTTGGTTCTGTCGCGCGGCTCGACCAGCAGCCGCGGCCGCCACCGCCGCCACACGTACCGCTTCGGCACACACAGCCCCATTCTCCCTAGTATTTCCGCATTTTTAGGGTTCCGTAGTCAACTAGGAACCCTTATAGTTTCGCCATGTCTGTCCGTCTGTCGGTCTGTCTGTCCGCGGCTATGCTCAGAGACTGTTAGTACTAGAAGGCTGTAATTTGGCATGAATATATATATCAGTCACGCCGACAAAGTGGTAAAATAAAAAATAAAAAATATTTTTTTTTTAGGGTATCTCCCACAGACGTAAAGGGGGGTGATTTTTTTTTCTCGACTAACCCTATAGTGTGGGATATCGTTGGATAGGTCTTTTAAAACCATTGTGGGGTTGCTAACATGATTTTTCTATTCAGTGATCTGTTTGCGAAATATTCAACTTTAAAGTGAAAATTTTCATTAAAATCGACCGTCCCCCCCCCCCCCCCCCCTCTAAAATCTAAACTGTTAGGTGGAAAAATTTGAAAAAATTCAGAATGGTAGTAAATATATCAAATTTACTAGGAAAATTATAGCGGCTAAGATTGCTTGGAAAATATTTGTAGTTTAAGAGTAAATAGTAGCCTAAGGTATAAAACATACCTAAACTTGGATAATTCCGTACACATACGAAATCCTTAGAAAAATATTACCTGACTTTTTCGTAATGGCTACGGAACCCTACCTTGGGCGTGTCCGACACGCTCTTGGCCGGTTTTTAATTATTATTTTTTTTTTTAACTTGGCAGTCTTGGTCTCACTTCAACCTTCACCATATGAAAACAACTCATGTAGAAGGGGCTTGTCATGTCGACGCTCTACGAAGCCGACATTTGCCGAGTCTTTTTCCAAAGAGCGATGTGCAATCTTTATGGCCGGGTACTGTAGTTAGGGCTTCCATAGATGGACTGCTTAGAGCGTCAGTGCCAACATCTTCAAGCGGTCGCTGTTGGGTGTTCTGCAGTTTCAATACAAATTTCAGAGCATTCGGGTCTTCTCCAACCACAACACGACTGCTTTCGTGCCGTTGGTCTCGACTGCTCTAAGCAGTCCCGTCTTACAAAGCGTAACCAACAAGAACAAGATTAAGTACGAAAGCAAACAACACTATATTTCTGCACAAACATTTTCAGACATGCATGTACGAGTTGATCGCATCGCATACCCTCATATTTTACAGGATCATAGTATCGAACGTAATTTACTCGCGATATCGAAGTTTTAATGTAAAATATTCTTTACTCGCGCAACTTTGGATTGCTTTCCAGTCGACCCTAATCATTGGCTGACTGTCAAACGTGATTGGCTGAGAAATGAGCGGCAAGCGCTGCTATTGGCTGAAAATGACGTCGGCCATTTTATTGTTAAGCTAATTGATTTTCTTTGCGGTTTTTCACTGAGTTTAAGCGGATTTTAAATGTTTTCTTTATCTATACTATAACAAAGTCGTGTTAGTTACACCATTTATTACCTACTCAAGAGCGGATGGAAAGTTTTGAAAAATTTTTGGTTTGATGAATTCATCTTTGATCGGAAAAGCAAAAAAATTTTGTAATTATTATTACAAAATTTTTTTGTAATTATTAGTTAAAAGACCAAGAGAGAGCACTAAGAGTTTTAAGATTTTTTTGTCGGGGTGGTTACTTAAAATTCTTAATTTTATTTTTATTTAATTTGTTTAAACTAACTACTTGTGGCTTAACTTTCACAGACTACTACTTGAATTACATTGTTCTTAAATATTAAAGTAAATGCCCACTATAAGTGTAAGATCCCTACTACAACTCAGCTAGCAATAATTCCATTTGATTCCGAAAATTCCTACAACACTTTAAAAAAAATTCGCCATTTTGTGGTGGGTGTAGTTTTACGCAAAACTGACCCATGATTGATCCCCATCTCACCTGATGAAAAGTGCAGATGATGCCAAAAGTGTATCTCGCTGGTTCAGTAACTTCTCATTCACTCTAGTCTTGAAGAGCTCTAGATTTTTTTTTTTTTTTTTTTATATAAGAGGTGGCAAACGAGCAGACGGGTCACCTGATGGAAAGCGATCACCGTCGCCCATGGACACCCGCAATACGGGGGGCATCACAGGTGCGTTGCCGACCCTTTTAGGAATTGGTAGGCTCGTTTTTTAAAGATCCCTAAGTTGTAACGCTCCGGGAATGCTGCCGCAGAAAGCTGATTCCAGATCTTTGTCGTGCGAGGAAAGAAGTTTCGCTTAAAACGCACGGTACTAGAATGCCAATCATCAAGATGGTGAGGATGGAAAGACAAACGGTTCCTCGAAGTGCGGTAGTGGAATTTAGCCGCAGGCAGCAATTCGAACAGTTCGTCAGAACACTCCCCATGATAGATACGGTATAATATACAGAGAGACGCCACATCCCTCCGCAAAGCCAAAGGATCGAGTAGGCCAGAGAGTGCCTGATTACCGACAAATCGAGCAGATTATAATATATCTATCTGGAAATACAAACGATGGGAGCGAATTCCATTCATTAGCAATTTTTATATAACTACAGATGAAGCGAATCGCTTCGTGTGGGCCAATGGAATACTACCACATAAGGGTGAAGAGATGTCGCCCTCCCACCTGGATGTCAAGGTCCTTTATTTAATCATTTTGTGATGCACACATAGGCAATAGGTACATTATCATTCACTCATTCAATTCATTCGTACCAGTTCTTGTGAATCCTCTCTCTTGTGAAACCTCTTACTGCTGCCATCGAAATTTCACTTTTATGCTCTTTTTCTGCGCAAAATTTCAATCCAAACAACAAAACATTTAACCAAAAGTACCAGGGCATCATATCTCAGAGGGAGTCGTAACATACGCGGTCGTCCGTAAGGCACGTCCTAACGCTTCGTTAGCGAGTTGTGTTCGGAACTAAATACCGCGTGAAATTGAAGAGGCGTGCAAAGTTCGGATCGTCGATACACGCCAGCACTCAATCTGAGGGCTATTAAGGAGGCTGCACAATGGATTTTGTTTTGAATATTAGCAGTTCAAAGGGGTAGGAATTATCGTTGAGTATTGTCCAAGCCTTACATATATTTATCAACGCTAGAAAACACGCTTGGAGTAATTATTAGAACTTAACTATGGGAATTTCCTTTTTCAAAGTAGGGTTTAACCACTAAAAAGTGTTTTAAGAGCGTTACTCAAGAACTTTCTTTATTTAATTTTTGACTACGATATGCATAATAGTAGATAGCGCGAGTCCAATGAGCCTAACTAACACAGCCTCCCAAAATTAAAATTTAAAATTATGCGATTCGTGGTGGGTAACAAAAAAGTAAATTTTGGGAGGCAATATTAGGTGTCTGTAATTTCTATGCAAGTCGGAGTCCAAAATTAAATGTACAAAGTTATTGAGAAATTTTCTTAATTTCTTTTTGAAGTCTTGAAATCGATTGCAATATTAAAAGAGCAAAATGTGTTTAGTTACCATTTATAAATAGCTTGTACCTGTAATTGTGGTGGCAAAGCAGCACGATAGAAAGTTGTATTTCATTTATGAACCTCCGTAATGTAACGCTTCCATAAAGCCCAGCATCAATGAAAGACTAAAATTCGACTTTTCTGTATCTCCTTATTCATAAAAAGCTAATATTTGTTCTATTATAGTATGGCAAAATGTATTTTTGTCTCTGTCTAGCAAAATCAAATGTCAAAGTGATAAATAAAGTCAATTTTAGTTTAGCAAAAGCTTAATAAACAATATTTGTCAATGGTATCTTTAGCGTAAGGCCCAACATCCTCAAATAAGGACAGACTTCTAATCAAATGTCAAATTTTCTTAATTGGCTTAAATTTTAAATTCCTTTAACCTAAATTTCACATGTAAAACCCAGGTTAAATATTTTTAGTATTTTTTTAAACTTAAGGACAGTTGTTTGAATAAAATCTTATTTCCCCGTCTGCTTCTTGTAGTTAACAATGTTGTTTTAATTCCGCGAAACGTACACACTGAGCTTTACGTAAGTTCTCATAAACTTTGAATAAACGTACCAACATTCGCGAACTGAAACTTAATCTTATTTGATTTTCCACATAACATGCTACAATGAAGACTGCCACATTGTTTTGACATGAAATCTTTCAGAGCTACAATGTTCTAGGCAGTAAAAGTGGTAAACGGTGTCCGTATGATTTAGGAGATCTGGTTAGTTTTGACTTTGTAATATCTAATATTGATTTGGTAAGTGCTTTTTTATTACAGACGGACGTTAACACATTTGGTGCCGCAAAAGCATTTTCGTGACTTTTATCCAGTCCGCTGTCATAATTTGAACGGACATGTGCATTTGTGGCACCTGACGAAGTTTCGGTGTGGGTATATAGGTGGATTTCTATAATAACACACAAGCTAATTTCTATCCCGACATTCCCACGGGATCGGGATAATATCCCGAAATCTCATCCAGGACAACCGCAACATGAAATTTGGCAAGGCTGTTTATATGCAACATTAATGAAGGGCACGATGTAAATTTTGGGAAATCCCACAATTTCAGTTCAAATGTCAAATTTAATTGGTAACGCGAGCAAAGCCGCGGGTCAAGGTTAGTTGAGAATATTTTAACCAGTAAGTAAGTTGAACTGGATATCCTTGTAAAAGTTTGAAACATTTTTAATCGAGACCGACAAAGTTTCGGTAAATTTAGCCGGTGTTGAAAGTATAACGCGACAGACGTGACGTCATCTTAAATCCAAATTTCCAGTGAAAATTTTTTAATCATCATCATCGTCATCATCATCAGCATCATCAACAGCGGGAAGACCTCCACTGTAGAACAAAGACCTCCCCCTTAGAACGCCACAATGAATGAAACTCGTCATTTGCATCATCCGTAGCACCCCCTGCTTTTTCATTACCTGGCTCGCTGCCAGGGCCAAGGAAAGAAGAGTCTCCGGGGACTGAAGCCCGCTGCCAAGTTATCTTTCTATTCTTTCTTTTGCCATAATCCCCGCGCTAGGCAGGCGGCTTCGGGATCACAGTATGACGCTGACAATGAGTAAAGCTCTGAAGCTCCGTATCGTGTTACAAAAAACAATAATAATTGGACCTGTGATCGAAAATCCATACTAACACTAATAATAATAATTCTTTATTTCAAAATGCTTATGGTTGGTTACAGGGATTTCATAGAGGTTTAAGGACATACTTAATAGCCACGTTAAACTTAGTAATACTTATGAAACTAGGAACTAAACTAAATGTCTATCACGTAAAAATCTCAATAACCGACACCACGGGTGTGGTCGCAGAATTTGCGGTCTTTGTAATTATCCTCAGATTACTTAAAACACGGGTTACGGCAATTGAAGCGCTTCCGAGTCCCAACCTAATGTACGCAACGCAGAAGATATTGCTGACCGTCTTTTGGATTTTCGCATGGTCGCTTCCTACGACACCCAATGATATGGGGATATGGATATGGGGGAGCTACTCTTCTCCGGGCACCCTACGGCACGTACACTTTGTATAAAACTCGAAAACATGAAAACTAAACGTGACACTATATTCTATGGTGACCTCGTCACAAAATTCGCCAACGAACACCGACAGTGAGCAAACCCTTTAACGGCCGTCAATGAAAAATTCCGCCATTATTGGCCGTTCCTTCCGTATTGTTTATTTTTTCGAGAAAAAATCGTGGCAATGTCTTCACACGGGATTCCTCGCGTGTGAAATTGCTTTATTTTGTCCCCGAGACGTAATGAGGAGAGGAAGAAAATCATGGCAAATGAGGACTTGCGTGCCCTTAGAACAAATTTATCAATACAGTTTTTAACCCGAACGTAATAGCGAATACAATCCTTATAGACTAGACCGTAAGATTCGCTTGATATTTTCGCGGTTGATGTTTTTAAATGGGAAATACGTGTGTTCGAAATTTGGGTGATTTTTCTTTGTTGCGTTTGAAAACGCGTGTGGCAGTAATTCTGGGCTGTTGTGTTAACATCTGGAATTCAGGGGATTATTTCCTTTGAATTTTTTTTGCCGATTGACAGATAATTTGGGTGTATCAGTGCTGTATTGAGTCGTTCGTATACGCTTAGGTGCATGAAACCATTTCACTTTTTGACGAAATATATACTTAATTGTCGTGTTCTTTTGTGCTTTGTGTTTTGTTTGCCTTTTTTTTTGTCTTAACTATATTTCATTTTGTTTTAGTAAAGTCCGTTATATGTAATATGTTTTATTTAATATTTATATGTTAGTAAAATTCCTAAGTAATTTGTACCTTTATTGTCTATCATTCGTGATTTATTTTTATTTTACTGAGCACTTGTATCAATGGTAATGCAGTGATTTTTTTATTGATAGTGATAATATAATTAATACTAAACGTCCAAGACTCACTATTCTAACCACTAGACAAGACAAGCCACACTCAACATTTTTGTATGGGCTTTTGTATATATATATTGTTGATTGTCAGCAGCATTCAAAGTCAAAATTGTTTGAAAATCTACTCACGATGATTTTTACTCGGTGATCAGGAACCAATTTTTCTAGATCAGTATTCGGTAGCGACCACGTTTACATGAATTAAAACGCCTTTTTTAATAATTTTCATTTGTTAAATCAATTTTTAATTAAAGTCATTGTCACCCTACACATGGTTTAGTCTATGAGCCTAAAACCTCTTAGAAAAATCAGTTTCTTGAACAAACTTTGACGCGAGACCTGTCAAATTCCCCGCCATAGCGATGACACATGACGAAACTTTACTTCAACAAAATGAAGGTTTGACCATGCATAAGGCGGATGGAGAAAGTCTTAAAACAATGACATTTTTTTTTAAATTAAACAGAGGTTTCATTGCTTGAGACCTCATCTACTATAAAGACCATCTTAACCAGGGATTAATATTTTTCAACTCCTAGTCACCGATTAAAAAGCACCGTGTATAATTTGTATGACAGGCGGGCCACTCATAGAAGGGCGTGGATTGAGTATATGCTGCACTAGCGACCCAAGCTTCAGGGGTGTAGTGGAGCGTCTTGTACCCTACAAAGTTGCTACCGGCCGACCTTTTTTTAGAGGGGGAGCACCGTAGGGGTATAAGCGGTCTACAATCTCTCGCAACGCAATGCATGTATTATACATATAAACCTTCCTCTTGAATCACACTATCTATTAAAAAAAACCGCATCAAAATCCTTTGCGTAGTTTTAAAGATCTAAGCATACATTATTATCTTATTGTAGTTTAAATTAAAGCTTTTTGTTATATTGTGTAATTTCTACCTTGATTTTGTTTTGGTTTATAACTTTACTTCTTATTTTTAAAATTTGAATGTGTTTGTACCCCGAATCCTGGTTGCCACGTGACAGGCATTGCCTAGTGTGGGACCAACGGTAATCGTTTTTGTAAAGACATCTTCTTTTAATAAACTATTTTTTTTTTATTTTTTTTTTACATAGGGACTATGTAGTGATTAGTTAGACAACCCGATCGTCAAGGGGTTTAAATTAACCCATTTATTGGACCATACTGACAGCATCAAAAGCAGCTATCGAATGCATACCTGACAAAGGATATTTTTAAAGCTAGTCGTGTTTTCAATAATTACAATGGATATTGTGGAGGGTACGACGCGCACCATTTCTCCATACAAACGTAATCCCCTGTTTCCTCCCTGGATAATGGCTTTAGAGCGAATTTTTTTTACTGTGTAATCTGTATCTACCACAGCTATGCCCCTAGGTTTCGTTTTTTTCCATATTTCAATTAACATAAGAAATATCAGCTTTCAAAAACTGAAAAAATTGCCCAATTTCAACGTCATTTTCAGACACTCATCAGAAAAGAATCCCTGATATAAACAAAAAAAAAGAAAACATAGTGGCATAGCTAAATCTGTCCTCTAATTATTTTTGAAAAAAATAATTTTATTGGTCCAGTTTTCGAGAAGAAAACAGGGGATTACGAAATGCTGTTTTGATCAATTTTACGCGCCTAATAACGGTCTGAGCTGCAGTTGTCCCGCTCTCGCTGTACTGACACGGAGGGTCGGAGGGGTTCGGGCGAGACAGCGATATTTCATTAAAATACCTATTTCTCAAAAGTCTTTCAGCCATCGTACCCTCTTAATGTTATGTTATGTTATGTTATGTTTTACCATGTTAATTACAATATGAACCTGGCTGACACAATGGATACCTCTAGATTCCTACAAGTACCTGCCACCTAAGCAAACGAAGAGCGGTTCGTCCTAACACAGGCACTATAAGCCTAAAGGGAGGCCCCGGAAAACTGCATTTATTATCATGCTTGTTAAAGGAAATAAAGAATTTTTATTTTATTTTTTATTTTTATTTATTTACTAAAACCATAAGGTTACATTTCCAATTCAATGCATGTGGTCGCTAAATCACCTCGACCTCATTCATTACATTAAGGCTTCATTAAAGGTTAAATAATTTCTTAACACATGGTGAGTAGCGCTCGACGCGCACCGACGGCAAGGCAGGCCGAGGCGGAGATGGCGAGACGACCAAAACGTAAAACTGAGAGAATTGACAGATATAGCTCTGGATGGAGATGTGATCAAGAGGCCTTTGCCCAGCATATAGATGTCCACTACTATACATGGTGCTCCCAAGGTTCGCCAAACAGATCAGTCCTGCGCCATCCGCATCCAACGCGATCCCGCGACCTTAGCTAGCTCGTCGCTCCATCTTGGAAGCCTCACTACACTGCGTCTTCTGATCCGTGAACGCCACTCGAGAACCTTTTGGCCCCATCGGCCATCACCGTCAGTTCTACGAGCGACTTGAGTCTAGCGATTCTTCGTGCTATGTCGGTAATATGGACTAAGTTCCAAGACCTTCCTCATCACGTGACGCCAGTCATTATCTCGCGTGATTAGCCATTGTGCTAGCTATCTAGTTGAACTGGCTCTTGATTTATGCGAGTAGTGCATTAAGCTAACACATTCATGTCATGCTTGAGGCAGGTCAACGACCGCCAATATAATATGAGAGTGCATTGAGTTTACTATGGGTTAATTTATGGAGAAGAAAGCCACGGTGCCCTAGTGGTTGGACCTATGGCCTCTGAAGCAGAGGGTCGTGGGTTCGAGCCCGGGATCGCACTTTCTCTAAGTTTTTCGAAATTTACGTTCGAAATTACATTTGAAATTTATCACGAGCTTTATGGAGAAGGAAAACATTGTCAAATCAAATCAAATAGTTTATTTGTAAGAATACAGTTAGGTAATAAGATGGTCAATACATTATGTCGTGCAGTGTATTCAGCCCTTTAGAGGACATACAAATATTATCTTATAATATAACTAGCTTTTGCCCGCGACTCCGTCCGCGTGGAATTAGTAATTTGGGCAGCTTATGCTTTTTAACAAATTTGCTTTTTCATCAATTATGGCTCTCCTTAGTTCCTCGATATAAAAAAATGACCCCCCCCCCCCCCCGCAACCCCACCCCCCACCAAACCCCCCGCACACCCGCGTTCACATTCACCACCGTACTCCCAAGTCAAGCGTGCCTATAGATGTTTTACTTCAAAAACCCCTGATTTTGAAACATTCTTCCGCTCCGCTCCGCTCCTATTGGTGTTAGCGTGATGATATATAGCCTATAGCCTTCCTCGATAAATGGGCTATCTAACACTGAAAGAATTTTTCAAATCGGAGCAGTAGTTCCTGAGATTAGCGCGTTCAAACAACAAACAAACACTCTTCAGCTTATTAATTCTTCTAAAAACTGTTCGATAAATTCTTAAAATAGACGTATCTTTCTTATTTGTGAACCGATTGAAATGAAACAAACACTAAATGTTAATCCAAGAAAATACCAACATATCAGTGAAAACCGCATCCTTCTAGGTTAAGCCGTTTCTGAGATTAGCGCGCACGAACGCACAGACAAACAGATAAACAGACAAACAGACAATAATTCTAAAAATCATTGTTTCGGGTTCTATTGCGCTAATAAATAGCCCTAGTGACAGTTTTTCTCAAATATATTCAATGTACAGACACCGACTTGTTACAGATTTATTATATGTATAGATTCAAAATTTAAATAAAAATAAAATAAAATAAATCAATAAAATGTCAACTGATTCTAAACTAAATTAAAATCAAATAAAATAATTACATTTCCTGTCCTAAAAAAATTAACATTTATCTTATCATGCATTAATAATATTTACTGTAAGACAATAATCAACTTTAGTAAATGTGAGGCTTATAATCTAAATATTCTTTTATGGAGTAAAATGCATTGTGTAGTGTCTATGAAGTTATCAATCCGCACTGGGCCCGCGTGGGAACTACGGCCCAAGCTCTTTCATTCTAAGAGGAGGCCTGTGCCCTGCAGTGGGACGTATATAGGCTAAGATGACGACTATGGACATTTATTGATAGCCGGAAGGAAACGAGTGGGTTACCTGGGGGTCAAGTGCCAAAATACGTAATCTAGTATTTTGCAAAATCTGGTATTATGGGAATGTGGTATTTCAGGCACGAGCGGATCATGGACGTGAATTATCCGCATTTTTCACTATCAGTATTTTTAGGGTTCCGTACCTCGAAAGGAAAAAGCGGAACCCTTATAGGATCACTTTGTTGTCCGTCCGTCCGTCCGTCTGTCAAGACCCTTTTTTTCAGGAACGCGTAAAGGTATCAAGCTGAAATTTATATCAAATACTCAGGTCTACTGTCCCTTATAGCTGTGAAAAAATCAAACTTCTACGCCAACGCAATCAAAAGATACAGCCATTTATGCCGCAAATTTTCGACACTCGCAAGGGAATCAAAACCTACAGGGTACCTACTTCCCGTGAACTCAGAATCTTGAAATTTGGTACGAAGCAAGGTTTTATAGCACAGATAAAGAAAAAATTGCGAAAAGCATAAATTTTTTTGTCTGTCTGTCTATATCAGTAACCAATCTACATACAATGATCCCACACTGCGCACATTTTGCTTAGGAGCAGGGGTCTGCTAAGACTGGATGTTCATAGATACATATAAATTTGTACGGAACCCTCGGTGCGCGAGTCCAACTCGCACTTGGCTGGTTTTTTTTTTTATTATGAGTGAGTCTCACGGCAGTTTTATGTATAAAAATACTGTTCAGCTTCGTACAAAAACGCGTTAATTAAGAATGTAATCAAAGCAGCCATCGAGGCGTGCCATCAGCACTCAGCATTTTTATTTTATTTCGATGTTAACACAAAGAAAGTTCTCGTAGTTATTTGCACAAGTGTTTTAATGATAGTATCGTTATTACGGCAACAGATCCCACAGAATAAATCACTAAGTATTTTAGTGTAGAATTTAAACTTTGGTTGCAAAAAGTTTTTTCTTAAAAAAATATTTTACTTGCTAGAGATATTCAACTTTTAAAACTGTAGATACCTACATGATACACGAGAAACCGGAGGAGAAAGAAATTAGTTTAAACTTTATAATAATTATAATATAATATTCCTTTAGTTAGAAACAGTTCGTTATAATAATGTTTATCTTGAATTATAATTTGATGTGAAAATTTCTAAGAAATTTAATTTTGAACATAATATTATTCTGACGATATTCTTAATGTAATTATTTTAAACTTTCCCCATTTTCGCTCATTATTATTGTTACAAGCCGCGACTTAAACGCGACCATTTAGGCACTAGTCCCACCAAGGGCGATAAAGCGCCTAGCTATCGACTATTTTCTCGCTCAAGAAACGAACATAAGATAAAGGTCGGTAAAAGAGAAAGAATTTATAGTTGATACCTGGCTGTTCACACTGCCGGCGAGGACTCTCTCTTCACTAGTTGATCGCAGCGATTAAAGCTATCAAAGATAAAACTCGCGCAGCGGTACTCGCTCAGCGATGCTCACTTGGCGGTGAGAATTAACGCTGAGAGACCAACCAGCGATCATTCTACTGTACAGCGTGGAGCCCCGCCCGAGAGAGTGGTGCGAATAATCGCCCGTCGCACTCGAATACTCGCTTATAGCCAAGCGAACGAACTATCGGAACTACACACTCGCTTCTCGCTGCTCTCCAACTCGTTTCTAGCTCTCATCGCTTCTCGCTCATCGTCGGCGGTGGGACCATTGCCTTGCCACCACATTGTTGTGGCCATGGAGACTCACATGACCTCATGGTCACAATGGTCGGCAAGTCCCGGGTTGTAATAAAAAATATTTTTAACTAGCTGATGCCCGCGGCTTCGCCACCGCTGAAATAGATTAAAACGTGTTTTCCCGTGGGAATGAGATATATTCCTGGTGGTAAAAAGTAGCCTTTGTCACTTTTCAGCCCTTCAACTATGTCCATACGAAAAAATCGATACATAGCAGAATGTGCAAGTCGCAAAATGTGCAGGCTACGTAAAATGAGCAAATCGTAAAATGTGCAGATCTCATAATGAGCAGATCGCAAAATGTGCAGATCTCATAATGAGCAGATCGCAAAATGTGCAGATCTCATAATGAGCAGATCGCAAAATGTTTTACTTACTTTCGCTGGCTCAACGACCCGAAGTGGATCTTGGCCTCCGACATCAAAGTGCGCCATTCCTTCCTGCTCTGTGCCAAGTCTGACCAATCGGACACGTCCAGCTCTTTCAGATCCTTAGCCACTTCATCTTTCCAGCGGTATCTTGGTCGACCCACCGGACGCCGTCCGGATGGTCGCCCAAGATACACTCTTTTGGCAGCTCGATCGCAAAATGTGCAGATCTCATATTGAGCAGATCGCAAAATGTGCAGACTTCATATTGAGCTGATCGTAAAATGTGCAAGCAGATCTTTTAGTAGGTTAAGGTTTGGTTTAGGTTATGTTAAGTTTGCATCGGCCCGAAGGACACAAAACAGATCGGTTCCGTGCCATCCGCATCCAACGCAATCCCGTAACCTTAACCAGGTCGTCGCTCCATCTCATTGGAGGCCTACCTACACTGCGTCTTCCGGTACGTGGATGCCGCTCGAGGACCTTTTTGCCCCATCGGCCATCAGTTCTACGAGCGATGTCCCTGCCCACTGCCACATGAGTCTGGCGATTTTTCGAGCTATGTCGGTGTCTTTAGTTCTTGCGCGGATTTCATCATTTTTAATGCGATCCCGCAGAGAAACTCCGCATAGCCCTCTGAGTGACTTTGAGCTTTCTTATGAGGCTCAACGTTACCGGCCACATCGCAGTGCCAAGTCATCACTGGCAACACAAACTGGTCAAAGACTTTTGACTTGAGACATTGCGGTATATTGGATACTCCCCGAATATTCCAGATTACTTTTCTGATGCCTTGTAGGTATATTAACATAACTATCACACGAATTCAGTATTAACATCTACAAGCTGTAGATAAACGCAATAAAAACTGTTATCATTTAAAATAACGCTGTTCTGTTAACATCTCGCAACGATAAAAGAACGTTACGGGAGTCTTGGCAGAAAAACTTTTGTGCTCGTATCCTCCGGTGAATTCTTTAGTCGTAAAACCTGAAGTTAAAGCGTAGGGTTGCCATGTTAGGACTTGTCCAGACGTGTCAGTATATTAAACCTTCTTGTGCGACTTATTATGTATTGTATGAAAAAAAATATTATGTAATTTTACCATTTCGCCATTCAACGAGGGAATGCTGTCAGCCTTTTGGGTACGATGCCACGGGGGTCTTTTTTAGGTTTACCCCCTGTTTCACCATCCATTGATCAAATTTATCTGACGGATAAATGTAATGCCGTCTCTGTTTGTTTTGTTCGAATAGACGGAGACGGCATCACATTTTATCCGTCAGTTAACATTAATCAATGGGTGGTGAAACAGCCCCTTAGTCTAGTAGTTTTAAGTTAGATACTTATTTAGTTTATATTTAAGTTTTATTCATTGTTATTGTTTCTTAATATTTGTATTCTATGAATAAATGTATGTTCCCACTAAGCCAACAAACAGGACCTTGATCGCTTTTATTTTTTCATCTTGGTAACCCTAGCTTCGAAATTCAAGGCTCACGGACATGTTGCCGACCAACCACGGTCTGGGGACTTCGAGAAATCTTCTAGACATTTCTTACTTGAAGAATAAAGCGGGAATAAAATTCACTGTTGAGTTTTCTTGGCCTTGTCAGCAAAAGTATGAGGTAGATATCGTCAAGCTTTTCAGTTTGTAAGTTTGAATTATCTGCAGGATCAGTCGGTACTGTATGAAGCTAAAATTAAGTCTGGAGTTTAATAGTTCGATTATTTGCCAATTTTCCTTACGGCATTGTCAGCAAGGTAGGTAAATTATGTGAGTAAAAATGTAATGTTATTTTTATTCATACAATCTAGCGAATTGAGGAAGGAAAACGCGATTCGTAAGATTTTCTTAGTACATTTTTTCTGCAAGTCAATATCAATTAATTGACAGACGAATAAATAGTAGTTAGCGTAGAATTGTTTTGTGTGATATTTTAATGCTTAATATTTTGTAAGAAATATTAAATCATTCGCGGTCTTCACTTGCTAGGTATTCATACATTATATGTAGTTATTGTTTTTTCCCGCGACTCCATCTGCAAAGAATTCATATTTACGTATCCCGCGAGAACTATGTATGCAGTTTTCCGGGATAAAAAGTATCCTGTGTTTTTTCTTGGGACTCAAACTATCTCTATACCAAATTTCATTTAAATTAGTCCAGCGATTTAAGCGTGATGAGGTTAACCAACAGACAGACAAATACACTTTTGAATTTGTAATTGACTGCGTGTTATAGAGCTTAGCGACAATAATAATATACGAGGGGCGTTCAATATAAAGTGAGAATGAGATGCAAACTCTTTTAATATTACGAAATTAAATACTGGCCGGTAAAGCTAATCTATCTAGCTGATTGCTATGAAAAAAAAAACTAACTGTCTTTTGTTTAAAAAAATATACGGTAATTTCTTTGCAATGCTATTGAGTACGTTAGCGAAAATGGAGAAAATTGAACTGCGCGCCGTTATCAAATACTTGTATTTGAAAAATTTTTCTACGGACCAAGTCAATTTGGATTTGCGGGACACTTTAGAGTCTAATGTTCCTCCGTATTCGACAGTCGCACGTTGGTGCGCCGAATTTAGACGTGGAAGAACATCGACAATGGACGACCCCCGCTCCGGACGCCCTACTACAGCAGTAACTGAAGAAATTGTGAAAAAAGTCGAAAACTCAGTTTTGGCGGATCGTCGTGTCACAGTTCGTTTTATTGCTGAAAATGTAAAGATTTCAACGGGGAGCGTGCATAATATTTTACATGAACGCTTGGGTATGAAAAAGGTATCTGCGCGTTGGGTACCAAGAATGCTTACTCACACGCAAAAACAAACTAGACTAGAGATTTGTCAAGAAGCTTTGAACCTGATACAGCAAGACCGGGAACTTTTTTTGGCGCGATTTATAACAATGGACGAAACAGGCTCCATCATTACGACCCTGAAACGAAACTGCAGTCTATGACATGGAAAAGGCCATCATCTCCAACTCCGAAGAAATTCAAGGTGAGCCCATCAGCCGGTAAGGTCATGGGCTCTGTTTTTTTGGGATGGTAAAGGGGTATTAATGATTGAGTATCTCGAGCATGGAGCCACTATTACGGGCACTTTATACGCCAAACAAGTAGCAACATTGCGCAATGAGATCCGCGAAAAACGGCGAGGTAAACTCTCGAAAGTTGTGCTGTTCCACCAGGACAATGCCCCGGCACACAAGTCCGCCGTTGCAATGGCTGCAATTCGTGATGCTGGGTTCGATATCCTTAAGCATCCTCCGTATTCACCAGATCTTGCTCCCAGTGATTTCTACCTATTTCCGAGATTGAAACAATACCTGAGAGGCCAGAAATTTGAAGAACACGACGCGGTAGTAGCTGCAGTACAAGATTTTTTAAGTACTCAAGATGAGACCTTTTTTAAAAATGGAATTTTAAGTTTAGAAAAAAGATATACTAAGTGCTAAAAGGTGACTATGTCGAAAAATAAAATGACTTTTAGTAAAAGTTGTTTATAACATACTCATTCTCACTTTTTATTGAACGCCCCTAGTAGGTAAAGATTTGGATAAATTTTCTACTATACATAATTATGTATATGAGGTGAAAATTATTATTTATTTCTGCACAATGTAGGCATGAAGCCGTTGAGGCCCAAAAGTTCTGGAATGGAGACCACGGACTGGCAAACGCAGCGTGGGACGTCCACCAACGAGATGGACGGACGATTTGGTGAAGGCCGCAGGTTCAGGGTGGATGCAATGCAAATCGCTTCCAACCGTAATGATTGGGCGTCAATGAGGGAGGCCTAAGTTAGATACTTCATATCTAAGACTTGTTAAAAGTTGCTCAGTAGCGCCATCTCTTGGCCCAGGTGAGCGGTTAGTTCCGAAGGAGTGTTGAAGTCTCTCGATAGAGGGCATATAACAAGTATGGGCGCTGTATCACTGCATAAGGTGATTATTTGACAGACTGAAATGTACGATGTAGGGGGAAAATTCGTGTCTAACCTCTAGACAAATGGTGGTGTAGGGGTATGGCAGACGGCACGGAATGCTGAGGACCTGGGTTCGATTCCCAGCATTGGTCTTTTTCTGGGGTTTTTTTCTGTGCATCTGTATTTCAGTTTGCATTTAGTATGAAATAGATGATGAAGTCGTGTGTTCTTAACATAAACACATGACGTGTCCATCTTAATTTATATTACCTACTTTACACGCGACATTATAAGGAGCTTCGTATTTTTTTCTCAAATAAAAAATAATGGTGTACAATAAAGAGTCATTGTATTGTATTGTATTGTAATGTTCGAAGGTGCTGTTACCTGGTCATTTCTCCAAATCCCCAGTACACTTCAGAGCAGCAGCAAGAAGACCATTAAGCCAGATTTATAGGCTGTTTCAGCCTCGAGCTAATCACTAATGTATTACGTTTTCAATACTCACACACTGTACAGAGCATTAAAATATCCCGTGGGAAACTTTACATGGGGTAGGTATTGCTATCACAACGAAAATGGGCTGTGATCATAGAACAAGATTGATTCATGAAACTACTAAGGACACTGATGATGGTGACAATGATCTTCGTCGACACTAATATATCATGTTTGTGTCTGTGGCTACTGGTTCCGTCCCCGAAGGGTGATAAAAGGAACCCTATTAATGTAGTCCCACTGTATGTCTGTCTGTCTATCTGTCACAGAACTGTATCTTAAGAACCGCAATAGATAGACAGGCGAAATCTACACGCAATCAATAAATACATCAATAAATAGTTAAAAAGCTAGTGTTCACTAAATTAACTCACTCCACTAAGAGCCACTCATAATAAACTTAACTCCGAGCGACACGCTACGATTAAACATAATCCGAATCATCCACATATTTGCTTCAATCTTAATTTTCAATTAATACCAAGTTCCCAACCCAATTCGCTCGAGACTGGAGCTCGAAGTATGAGAACAATTCAAGGCATTGCGTGTAAAATTTCCAAATTAATTCCACAAGTTAAATTGAAATTAACGAAAGAAGTTTGACACGTTGTCTTAACCAGCAATAAAGGTTAATTAGAATTGTCCATTACATCTTGGGGCTGCCTTCGAATAAGCTGATAAGTCCTTTGTTGCTGTAGCTTTCGTTTATGGGTGTTTCTGTTAACGTCTTTAAGGCTATTTTTAAGCTATTTTAATGCCAGGTTAGGTCAGTCCAAGTCAGAGCCGTCTCAGGCTTTAAGGGCAACTTTCGAAAGAAGGTGAATTTCACTTACAAAAAGTTATTTTCGTACACGAAATGAATCCCAGGTTCATATGTATATATTATGTACAGTCAAGTGTAAAAATATGGGTGCACACAACTTGCTCATAAATATGTCCCATAGCTCTTATGTCGTCGAATTAAGGTATAGGTATGTAACGATGGGAAGATTAAATCGATAATTATTTTTGCACTTGACCGTACCTAACGTTTATTTTTACTTCAAATCTCTAAACATGTCTAGTAAAATGATAAAATGACTCGACTTTGCGAATTCGTTTCGTCAACTCACTGACGTGTTTCAGGTATCCAGGTTCTCAGTGACTCTCCAACCAAGCTACTCATAGCGCCATCTAGCCATCAGATAGAGAAACTTCTACGTCCTGCATCGCGCTATCAAAGTTCCTCTAATCGCGCATAAATACACCTTCCAAAGCATGACGGACTCCTTTATAACTAGAAAAAAAAAAAAAATATATTAGGGGACAATCTTACACAAATCGACCTAGTCCCAAACTAAGCAAAGCTTGTACTATGGGTACTAGACGACGATAAACATATTTATATAGATAAATAAATACTTAAATACATAGAAAACATCCATAACTCAGGAACAAAATATTCGTGCTCATCACACAAATAAATGCCCTTACCGGGATTCGAACCCAGGACCTCTTGCTTCGTAGGCAGGGTCACTACCAACTAGGCTGAGGGGGTTAACGACCGACTTAGCCTAGTTGGTAGTGACCCTGCCTACGAAGCAAGAGGGAGGAAGAGGGAGAACAACTTTGTAATGTAATATTAACTCATGTTTATGCAAATAAATTATCTTTATCTTTATCTTTATCAAACTATCTTTCTTCGGACTTCAGTCCCCAGGCAAGAGAGAGGAGAGATCATTGTGGTATTCCCACACCAATGTAAACAAGTTCCGACCTGTCCCTGTTCATACTAATCCACAAAATACTGAGCGCTAATGGACTTCTAATGGAGCGCTTAATGAACTCCATGTGACGCAAATTATCTACAAAATATTCCAGCGCTTTAGGTATTTGAGAACAAATAGAAATTATAATTGAACGTACAGTCAACCAATTTGATTCCTAGACCACTATAGAACCATGTCATAATGAATTAATTTGTTTATCTTCTACGACAGTGATTATTGCGTGAAGTATGCCATGATGACATCTCGATCTTTGCGAACATTGTGTCAACTATAGTGAATAGGAAAGGAGTTTGCTTATAACTTACAACTTGAATTGTCACTGTCCGTCTGTCAAAACTTCTTTTTCTTCTCATGTCATAGAGCGAAAACGTATATAAACTCTTTACGTTTATTGCATATTGTCATCGTAAAGTTGATAATCCTTTGACCCGCACTGACATTGTAATTATCTAGTAGTATGCGACAAGGTTCGACAGTGGCCTAGAAATCAAATTGGTTGACTGTACCTAATTTATTGACTCAGGCGTTACTTTGCGGAGGTCCATATTAATGAACTGAAACAATTACTTGCGACCTTACTAAGTATAGTTACGAAAGAAATGCAAGTAGTTACGTAAGAAATGAGTCTAACATTTTGTAGCATAGCGTACGATTGTGGCACCTACTCTGAAGATCAGCTCTTGTTGAGTTCGAAACGCGTCATTTTAGTTTGGTGGTGGTGTTAGTTGGGTTTGTGTGATTTGTGTGTGTTCGTACAGTGTGGAGGTGGAGGAACTGCATGAACACGCATTTCTTATATAAACGTAACTATCGTAAGGTCGCGGGTGAGCAACGTAATTGTTTCAGTTCACTAATTGAACGTGTCTCGTAGAAGTCGTCATCATCGTCAAAATTTAAGTTGTAGGTACTAGTCGGTGGAGTAGAGTAGGGTAGATACATATATACATACATCACGCTTGTATTCCAAAGGGGGCAGGCAGAGCACACAAATCGCTATATATATGTTTCGGGGCTAGTTTTAGCTTTTAGGTAGGTAGATCCCACTAATACATATTATCAGTGATCGGAACTCTGGGTGCAAAACTTTAACAAAACTTGCCAAGCGGGCATGAAACAGTGCTTAAAGATATGAAAATATTAACAAACTACTGAAAATCTGAGATTTCGATATACAGTTAAATTGAACACTAATCTGCCAATAATATTCTTATTTTTCTTGGTTGTAAATTCTCCTTAATGTCAGCTTTACAAGTTTTGTTAAAGTTTTGCACCCAGAGTTCCGATCACTGCATATTATACACGTGAAATGTATCATCATCCCAGCCAATACATACGTCCCACTGCAGGGCACAGGCCTCTTTAATTTTAACTTAATTTTATTTTTGGTATTTGTTGTTATAGTGGCTACAGTAATACATAATCTGTGAAAATTTCAACTGTCTAGCTATAGAGATAAAGCCCTGTGACAGACGGACAGACTGACAGACAGACAGATAGCGGAGTCTCAGTAATAGGGTCCCGTTGACACCCCTTGGGTACGGAATGCACTTTGTTTTAGCCCTGAAACCAGATTAATTTTGAATTAACTACTACACTATAAAAGGCAGAAGATAAAGCTATCGGAAATCATATACTAAAGTTTATTAATATTTTTGAACTCGATTGCAGTGTATTGAATCAGGCGTTACTTTGCGGAGGTCCATATTAATGAACTAAAACAATTACTTTGCTCACCCGCGACCTCCTCCTTCCTGCCTCTCCTCCTTCCTTCCTTTTTTGCTTTTTTAGGTCGCGGGTGAGCAAAGTAATTGTTTCAGTTCTCGATTGTTTTGTCAGAATTTAACGATACCACTATTAAACTTGTTTCTGGCCACTGCCCGCGCCCATTTCATGCAAGCGAAACAATACTAAAGCAATTCCTATTGTTTAACCAAATGATATTGCAGCGACCGCTTCCGCGGTTTCAGCTAAGTGAGATAAATTATAATTCTATTATAAACTGATCCATAAATTGATATTTGATATTTCTGTGTCAGTTTTGTCGTGTAAAGTGATAATTGCTATTGGGATAATTCGCTGTGTGGAATTCCACAATACGATTGAGGTATTTTCATAGATTACCTAACAGATGTGATACTTTTTAGGGTCCCGTACCTCAAAAGGAAAAAAAATAAAAAAATAGGGTATAGTATCACTTTGTTGTGTCTGTCTGTCTGTCAAGACTCCTTTTCTCAGGAAGGAGGAGGTACGGAGGTATCAAGTTGAAATTCATATCCAATACTCAGGTCTAATACTGTCCCTTGGAGCTGTGAGAAAATCAAACTTCTAAGCCAACGCAATCAAAAGATACAGCCGTTAATGCCGCAAATTTTCGACACTCGCAAGGGAATCAAAACCTAACCTACAGGGTATTTCCCGTGAACTCGGAATCTTGAAATTTAGTACGAAGCAACGTCTTATAGCACAGATAAAGGAAAAATTGCGAAAAGCATAAATTTTTAGTTACATCATATAATCCCGACTAACGAAAATGATCCCACATTGAATACATTTTACTTGGAAGCAGGGCTCTGCTAACACTGGATTATTATAGTTACAGCTGTTTACCTAAAAATTTGTACGGAACCCTCAGTACACGAGCCTGACTCGTACTTGGCCGGTTTTTTTTTTCTTTTTCAATCTTTTTCTACCCACTGTTGAGTATAGGTCTCTTCCAATTTTTTCCATGCTGTGCGGTCGCATGCTTTCCCGCCACTTGTGACAGACAGTCCACCTCATGGGCTGCCTTCCCACATTTCTGCGCCCGGTCCGCGGTCTCCACTCCAGCACTTTTCTTCCTAATCTTCCGTCAGACCTGCAACATACTAGGGGCGTTCAATAAAAAGTGAGAATGAGTATGTTATAAACAACTTTTACTAAATGTCATTTTATTTTTCGACATAGTCGCCTTATAGCATAATACACTTAGTATATCTTTTTTCTAAACTTAAAATTCCATTTTTAAAAAAGGTCTTTTCTTAAGTACTTAAAAAATCTTGTACTGCAGCGACTACCGCGTCGTCGTCTTCAAATTTCTGGCCTCTCAGGTATTGTTTCAATCTCGGAAATAGGTAGAAATCACTGGGAGCGAGATCTGGTGAATACGGAGGATGCTTAAGGATATCGAACCCAGCATCACGAATTGCAGCCATTGCAACGGCGGACTTGTGTGCCGGGGCATTGTCCTGGTGGAACAGCACAACTTTCGAGAGTTTACCTCGCCGTTTTTCGCGGATCTCATTGCGCAATGTTGCTATTTGTTTGGCGTATAAAGTGCCCGTAATAGTGGCTCCATGCTCGAGATACTCAATCATTAATACCCCTTTAGCATCCCAAAAAACAGAGCCATGACCTTACCGGCAGATGGGCTCACCTTGAATTTCTTCGGAGTTGGAGATGATGGCCTTTTCCATGTCATAGACTGCAGTTTCGTTTCAGGGTCGTAATGATGGAGCCATGTTTCGTCCATTGTTATAAATCGCGCCAAAAAAAGTTCCCGGTCTTGCTGCATCAGGTTCAAAGCTTCTTGACAAATCTCTAGTCTACTTTGTTTTTGCGTGTCAGTAAGCATTCTTGGTACCCAACGCGCAGATACCTTTTTCATACCCAAGCGTTAATGTAAAATATTATGCACGCTCCCCGTTGAAATCTTTACATTTTCAGCAATAAAACGAACTGTGACACGACGATCCGCCAAAACTGAGTTTTCGACTTTTTTCACAATTTCTTCAGTTACTGCTGTAGTAGGGCGTCCGGAGCGGGGGTCGTCCTTTGTCGATGTTCTTCCACGTCTAAATTCGACGCACCAACGTGCGACTGTCGAATACGGAGGAGCATTAGACCCTAAAGTGTCCCGCAAATCCAAATTGACTTGGTCCGTAGAAAAGTTTTTCAAATACAAGTATTTGATAACGGCGCCTAGTTCAATTTTCTCCATTTTCGCTAACGTACTCAATAGTATTGCAAAGAAATTACCGTATATTTTTTTAAACAAAAGACAGTTAATTTTTTTTTTCATAGCAATCAGCTAGATAGATTAGCTTTACCGGCCAGTATTTAATTTCGTAATATTAAAAGAGTTTGCATCTCATTCTCACTTTATATTGAACGCCCCTCGTAATATGGCCAGCACACTTCCTTCACGACTAATGAAATGGCTTCATGAAAATTGCTTTTACAGTATTAGTGGGTATATGACAAAATAAATCTGAATGTTTAGTTTTGATTATGTATTGAAAATGGACCGATCCACTATTAATAATTTGCACACCTGCCCAGGTTGAGTACGCATGCCCTAACATCTTATGTAATTATAAAATCTGTATGTAACCGTATTCTAGCAAATATATATCGATATATAAATATATATCGGGTTCGATTCCCGTGTCGGGGCAGATATTGGTATGAAAAATACGAATATTTGTTCTCGGGTCTTGGGTGTTTAATATGTATTTAAGTATGTATCTATCTATATAAGTATGATTATCCGTTGCCTTGTACCCATAACACAAGCTATGCTTAGCTTACTTTGGGACTGGGTCAATTGGTGTGAATTGTCCCATGATATTTATTTATTTATTATTTATTATTTATATAATTTATATTTCTATTCTATTTCACTTCAGATGTGACACTCCAATACCTAATACCGCAGTGCCTCAAGACCAAAGTCTTTGACCAGTCTGTGATGAGACGTGGACGCTAACAATGGGTCTCATAAGAAAGCTCAAAGTCACTCAAAAAGCAATGGAGCCAGGCTCGGAGTTTCCCTACGTAAGGAAATCCACAGGAGAACCTATATATGTTACTGACATAGCTCGGAGACTTAAATGACACTATTTATTTCAGTTAATTTTAGATTTGGTTTCTTTTCACTTTTCATTGCGTCTACTCTTGATCCCGTTGTTCTGGCAATCGATCAAAGGTTAACTGGATGAGATCCCTTTAAGGCATGATTTCACCGTCGTACATCAGTTTCTTCTGTTAGGTTAGGTTAGGTTAAAATTGTCTCTCCTGTGTACATCAAATTAGCGACTTCGAGTCGGCAAACTTAAAATTTATTTCAATGGGCCGAAAGTAGGCGAGGCGTTCCACACGCGGATGTAGACTTGACAATAGTATTGGCTATAAACCCTTAACTTTCACCATGTCTAGAGAAGAGACGCGAATAAAAAAAAATCATGGCCCTTATCCGTTAATTTCATGTGCTTTTGTTCAATACAGCTGATGACACCTCAACACGCGTCCGCAGCTTTCAGAGGTAGTTTCAGATATATATGGCGACAAAATGCTGGAATAATATCCCGCCGCCCTTCAGAAACCTGCAAAGTGATACTGGTTTTAGAAAAGCGCTTAAAAAGTTTATACCTATATGAACACCAGCGGCAACAGGAAACATTAACCTCAAATATAAGCTGTGTTTTTCTTTGTTTTTCTTTTCTTGTAAGTGTTATAATAGTGGATAATATACATATACCTACCTGTTTTTTGTCTTCCTTTAAGAAAACAAAACAATATCTCCCTTTGTTCTCTCCGATTACATACTTTTTAATTGTCTTATGTGCACAATGTCACCTGCTGAATCCATGCGGATGATGTGGAACTTGGAGGATAATGAAATGGGAAAAAGTATTACTAGGTGTGTTGAAAAGTGACACAAGAGCTAAAACAACTATGTACTTAACCTCTTACCTATTTTTTATGTCCCCAATATTGACGAATGGAATTAGCAAGTATTTTTGCACGATGTTCACATTTTGTCTTCTTTTTTTTGTGTAATTTTTTTATTTTTTTTTTATTTCTTAGTATTTTTTTATTATTTTATCCATTTAATAAACAAATATGAAATAAAAACGGTAAAAACTTAGGACTAACTTAAATCTAACTAAAACTAACTAAAGCTAAAGGTAAAAAATCTGTCCCAAGTTACCGCCAATGGGGAGAGTGCCCAGAAGGCTGGCAGCATTGCCACGTTGGATGGCAATGCTGATTCGCTGAGCGAAGTATTGGCCAGCCCTCTGGTCACGGGAGGCCTCTATAAGGCGCGCCGAAAGATCTTTATATAGACGGCGCGCGCTTGGCCCCCAAGGCCCCAGAGTTTCGACCCCAAATGCCTCAAATATATAACTGGCTCCAAGGGAGCTATATTTGCGGCGTTTGAAGTCTTCCGCTGAGGTCACGGCAGAGCCAGCAATATTTTGGGTCCTTGAAAGATGGGTCGGTGCAAGGGTGGACGTCCCAAACTAAGGGCCGACCCATCCGCTAAGGAACCAGAGTCATACCGTCGGGCCTCTTGCCATCGTCTCTAGCCAAGCCGTTAGGTTCCAAAACGGCAGGCACTTGGACGCTGACAAGGGCCCTACGGATGACGTCATTTAAGCTGGCGTGGCGCGGTATACGTCCTGCGCTTAGGCCATGGTGTCCATGCCTATCAGTCATTTTCCCACATTGGCAGCGATGCGGGACGTTTGTTGGTGCCCCTACCCTAAGACTGGTGGCGAGGCGAAATGTGGTATTATCAAGTAGTGTACCTATTGTCGGTGAGGGGAGGGCTTGGAGCCAGAGGCCTGATTCCCACTCCGCAGTAGCAAGAAGACGATTAATTAGGCTAATTTTATATTTTTTACATCCGTTTTTGCGTAAGTTATTTGTTGTATATTTATTAAATTTTACAGTCACAGTAACCATGTCGTGTCGTGCGCACGGTCTTTTAGGTATAACGCACCTCCGGTACAACAGTGTATCATCTCGAAATAATACACCATTTTAATTTAGACTTTCCGGAAATTAAGTAAAGTCTAAATTAAAATGGTGTATTATTTCGAGATGATACACTGTTGTACCGGAGGTGCGATAAATGTCTGCGTTTGTTCGCCGCCAGACAGCGCTGCTCGTTGCAGTCGCAACGGCTGCGTTCAGCATACCGCTTAAGGCCGTGTTGCGCGACAGGGTTTCTGTGACTGATAAAAAAGGGTCCCGCCGGAAGACCAGCGCTGGCTCCACCTCAGGAGCCCGCATTTATGCTGAGGCGGGGCCTTTTTCACACACAATTTAATGTTTTATTTTTTAATTTTTTTTATTTTATTTTAGATTTTTTGTAATTTTATGTGTTTTGTGTGTGAAATAAACTTTTTCATTTCATTTCAATAAAGAGCTTTGCATAGGTAGGTAATTGAAACTAAAACAGAAAGTTGAAGAAGTTATCCTAAAGACAATGGTATAGCAATAAAATCAAATTACCAGAAGTTGTGTCGAGACAGATTCGAAACAATAAAATATTATAATAACACTAACGCTCGATTCTATCTCTAGAGACAAAAGTCTTATAAAGGAGGAACACAGCGAAAAAACAACTAATGGGTCTTTACAATATTTTACATAAATCGCAGCACGTCAGAATAAAGCTCACAAAGAAAGCTCGCTGAAAGCTGTGTTTGCTTTTATACGACGGGGACATAAAATAAGATTTTTAGGGTTCCGTATGTCATATATAACTTTGGGGAAGCGTAGCTCAGAAGTTAGGCAATTGGTATTAAAGGTTATGAATTGGAAGCCGTTTTCGTATAGATTCTTCGCGACTGGAGACACAGAACATCAATGAATTGGATTTTACGTTTTATTACATACCGTTGGTATCTGATGGGCGATGGGGCCAAAAGGTTCTCGATTGGCGTCCACGGACCGGAATACGCAATGCAGATAGGCCTCCAAAAGGATTACAATACCGAAGTACGAAAGACCGAATGTATTAAAACATCGAATGGGTCAAAAGACCGACACGATTTTTTTCTGAAACCGTTAACTTTTTAAGATTGTTATAAAACAAACCTAACCTAACCTAATGGGTTCTGTATGATGCCGTTTTAATAAATTCTGAGAAGTTTACGGTTTCAGAAAAAAATCGTGTCGGTCTTTTGACCCATTCGATGTTTTAATACATTCGGTCTTTCGTACTTCGGTATTGTAATACATACCCCTCCAAAAAGATAGAGCGACGACCCTTAAGGTTGCGGGAATGCATTGGATGCGGATGGCGCAGGACCGATCTGTTTGGCGACTGTGGTCAAATGTACTTTCGTAATTTAAAACTTTCGGTCACATAAACATTCCGCGTTTCAATACTCCTAGTTCCGTTCAAAGGTGTTGTAAAATTAGGTCTTTCCAGTGGCGTAACTATAGGGTGGCAGAGCTGGCAAAAGGCCACGGGCCCCCGACCCCAGAGGGCCCCGGCCCAAGGGGCCTTGAGCTGTCAATAAAACATTAAAATTGAATTATAACGACGATTTTTAGTGGGAGGGCCCCATCCAAAGAGTTTGCCACGGGCCTCAGATGGTATATTTACGCCACTGGGTCTTTCGAACCTAGGTATTAAAATACGTATAGGTGAAAAACTAGATGACCTGTTGTATGTAGTAGTAACGTGTCCGTCTAAACAAAATGACGTTCCAAATTAGAAAAATGACTTAAGCTCCATATCAATTTTGTGCACTACTACATTCAACAGGTCATTTTCTTAAGTTTTTCACCTATAGCCTTTTTTTGTATCATTATATCTATTAATTGTACTTGTTTTATTTGCACAAAAATGAAAATCCACTTGCAAGTTTTGTCGCAAAATATTTTGAACAGTAAAATTCTGCTGTCATACGAAAAAGGGGTCTATAATGACTCCCATAAAATTTTAAGTCATAATGTATCATTAGTCATAATCAACGTTAGTCATACAGTGATTTATTTCTGAAACAATTTATTTTTCGGAATTGTTATAAAACAAACCTAGCCTAACCTACTGCATTCTACATATAAGAGTCTTATAACGTTGATGTCCTCAAAATTTAAAGCACACGTTTTTTGTTTTGATAACCAATAGAGAAGGGGACTTGTGACCGGGTTTTTTAGTCCGTGCAAGTTGGACACTGTCTGGGCCCTCCATTCCCAGTTCATCCGAAGGGATTTTTCCCGAGCACAAGTCACCCTTCCAATCCTTAAAGTAAAAAACAGCAAAGACTTCGCGTCCTTGGCCCCTCTGGCGACTCATTAAAAAAAAAACGTTGATTATGACTAAAATGATACATTATGACTTAAAATTTTATGGGAGAAAAGAGGCACCGACGAAAAAGAGACGCATCTGGCAATTTTTCCCGACGTTAAGTTACTATATTCATATGCGCCTTTTTTACCGATTCCTAATATGCATGAAACTCGATTAAAAAAAGTCAGTGGCATCCATTTTCCGTGTGACCCCAGAATTCCCTCGAAAAATATCAGCAATTTCGATTCCCCCGCGAATCTTCTCAATTTTTATCCGACCCAACAAATAGCCTACCCGCATTGAATATTAAAGTAGAAAATTAAAAATAGTGGATTCCCCTGTTTATCCCCGGCGTATCAAATGCAAATTAGCCTCATTTTGTCCGGGACCGCATTTCGCACAATGGTTCGCGCCTGGCTGGGTTCAAAAGTCGTTTATTATAATAACTCCGGAGGTAAAACCGAAGCTTGCTAGAGCGCAATAACTGTCATCACTGTCTTTTGTTAATCTGTTTAGGGGAGTCAACTGACCCTGTGTTGGGGGAAAAGTTTACAAATAAATTGAATGATGTTAAGACGTTGTTTACGGAAAGATTGACTGTAGGAAGAGCTTTGTGAGGCTTGAGCTACCAATACAAGAGCCTTCATAACGTGCCCATTTAAAAAAGGAGGAAATAACGTATACCCAATTCAATCGATATTTTTTTCGTTTTAATCCATCCATACTAATATTATAAATGAGAAAGTGTGTCTGTCTGTATGTTACCTCTTCACCGCTGAACAGATTTAGATGATATTCAGTACACACGTACCCCGGAAAAGGACATAGGATACTTATTTTATACCCCGAAAAATTGCATAGTTCCCGCGGCAATAAACAAATTAGTTTTTTTATAACTTACATTAAAAAAAGCTGCTGTCATTTCCATATCAACCAAAAGACGTCCACAGCTGGGAAAGGGCTCGCCCAAAGAATTGCACAACTGCTCGTGTCCAAATGTTCCCTGCAACGTTTATTTACCCAAGAAAACGCTATAAAAAAGCGTTATTTGCTCTCAAATTTTAAGGTATATCGCGAATGACGACGAAAAACTAACAGGGACAAAGCCATAATAATATTCGGTGCGTAGAGACAAGGGATTGGTCTGCTTTCGCTTTTGCAGCCGCTTCAGAAGCTGCACCAGCTTTATTGCCAGTCCCATTGAGATGGGAATGTGTTAGTGATTCAATACCGGTGTGATTCATTGTTAAATCTTTATCTTTCTTCAACCAAAGAGCCGTAAAAAGCCGTGGTGGCCTAGTGGTTTGACCTCTGGCCTCCCAAGCAGAGGGTCGTGGGTTCAAATCCCGGCTCGCACCTCTGAGTTTTTTTGTAATTTATGTGCGAAATTAATTTGAAATTTACCACGAGCTTTACGGTGAAGGGAAACATCGTGAGGAAACCTGTATACACCTGCGAAGATATTCAATGGTGTGTGTGAAGTTCCCAATCCGCACCGGGCCGGCGTGGGAACTATGGCCCAAGCCCTCTATTTCTGAGAGGAGGCCTGTGCCCTGCAGTGGGACGTATATAAGCTGGGATGATGATGATGATGATGAACCAAAGAATTGGCCTGGACATAAGCAAGTCTGATTTAAAGAGACAGAAATTCATATACGTATGTATATTCACGTGAGAACAACGTGTGTGTTGTTTAGTTTAGTAGGTTCCAGATGAACAATAAATATCGAACCATGAAGAGGGTACGATGCGCACCATTTCTCCATACAAACGTAATCCCCTGTTTCCTCCCTGGATAATGGCTTTAGAACGATTTTTTTTTTACTGTGTAATCTGTATCTACCACAGCTATGCCCCTAGGTTTCGTTTTTTTCCATATTTTAATTAACATAAGAAATATGAGCTTTCAAAAACTGAAAAAATTGCCCAATTTCAACGTCATTTTCAGACACATCAGAAAAGAATCCCTGATATAAACAAAAAAAGGAAAACATAGGGGCAAACAAATAAAATAAAATAAATAATAATAAATAGCTAAATCTGACCTCTAATTATTTTTGAAAAAAATAATTTTATTGGTCCAGTTTTCGAGAAGAAAACAGGGGATTACGAAATGCTGTTTTGATCAATTTTACGCGCCTAATAACGGCCTGAGCTGCAGTTGTCCCGCTCTCGCTGTACTGACACGGAGGGGTTCGGCGAGACAGCGATATTTCATTAAAATACCTATTTCTCAAAAGTCTCTCAGCCATCGTACCCTCTTAATAATACGCAATTACCAGCCAATGTTTCCATCACAAAGGTCTAATTACGTGCCTAACCTATATGTTAACGTCGTTATATGCCTGGGCTTCAAACGAAATTGAAGGCAATATAAGCTGACGTCTAACTCACTATCGAGTCTGTCTGTGGCACAAGAGGTCTCAAACATACTTATAAGTCTTTTTATTCGAAATCTAACGTAAATAACCGCATTGGCTCTTTGTTAAGTTTCATAAAATCAAAACCTTAATTTTTGTAAGTAGCTAAGCTAAGCTCTTTTACAAAAATGATGTCGTTTTTATGAGTTTTTTTTTCGGAAAGCACATGATTGTCAAGAAGAATGCACCGCAAGTAAGTAGGCACAAATATTTTTTTCTAAAAACACAACACATACCACAACACACACCATAACACATATTAAGTACAATCTATTACAATAAACAACCACAAATGCATTATAGTAGATACAAAAAACTCACTAAATAGCTATAAGATAGCATTTTACGAACAACAGCTGTAAATAGCACAGCAAAAGCGGAACACTACTCCACTAAAATCAATTCATCTGTTTTTGGGCGTATCGTTTGGTATAATTTAATTTATTGAATCAGGCGTTACTTTGCGGAGGTCCATATTAATGAACTGAAACAATTACTTTGCTCACCCGCGACCTTAAGGACCCTTAGGTCGCGGGTGAGCAAAGTAATTGTTTCAGTTCATAATATAATTTCTCATAATTTCGTTTGTCATAAAAATATGAAGCCGTCCCAAATCACTTGAAATATCATCAAGAAAGCAGTTGGTTAGGTTAGTTCAGTAACAATTCTATAAAAAGATTTTTGACCAATCAACTGACGCCTTTTTTGCTAGGTAACTAACAAAATGTATCTCGATTGATGATTTTGTTTTTGAAGTGAAACTTCTAATGCGTTAAACGTTTAACGCTACCATGGAGGGGGTATGAAAGCATTAGTATATATACTGCCGAAGCAAGTAATCTCGCATTGTATATATACTAACGGATGTTAAAAACATCGATAGTGCGATGCAGAACTCATACTGTCTGCAAATGTATGAGACTTGATAAAAGAACCATCTAGTGAGTAATTTAAATTAATGCATAAGTAAATTTAGTTCTTTAAGTTATTGCAATAAGGTTCATATTGATGTATAAGTGCCTTTTTCATTTCCACATTACTAAGTTTCACTTCTTCCGCGCGGAGGAACTGCACGCACGATTTTTTTTATGGTATAGGGGGCAAACGAACAAACGGATCGCCTGATGGTAAATGGTAATTGCTAGATGTGACGTCACTTCTGTGTCAGTTCAATCGACTATTTATTTGTTATGAAGCAGTTAGAAATCAAAGTTCGCAGTTAATTGAAAATTAATTTGGTTTTCAGGGCTATTTATAACGCGACTGTAGTAAAGTGTTTCTTTACTAGATTGGGGTCTTGGAGCTGTTGTTTTATGGTATCATCATCCATATTATTGTATATGAAGATATGTTCCTGATTCGTCATATTCCTAATTGGTCCTTAATGCCACACTTTCCTAACTGGTCATATTTCTAACTCTTCATATTCCTGATTCGTCATATTCCTAACTCGTCATTGTACACTAAAATGAAATCGTGAACTGACTAAGTAGTTTAATAGTTTGTAACTGTTATTAAACAATAATACGAGGGGCGTTCAATATAAAGTGAGAATGAGATGCAAACTCTTTTAATATTACGAAATTAAATACTGGCCGGTAAAGCTAATCTATCTAGCTGATTGCTATGAAAAAAAAAACTAACTGTCTTTTGTTTAAAAAAAATATACGGTAATTTCTTTGCAATGCTATTGAGTACGTTAGCGAAAATGAAGAAAATTGAACTGCGCGCCGTTATCAAATACTTATATTTGAAAAATTTTTCTACGGACCAAGTCAATTTGGATTTGCGGGACACTTTAGGGTCTAATGCTCCTCCGTATTCGACAGTCGCACGTTGGTGCGCCGAATTTAGACGTGGAAGAATATCGACAATGGACGACCCCCGCTCCGGACGCCCTACTACAGCAGTAACTGAAGAAATTGTGAAAAAAGTCGAAAACTCAGTTTTGGCGGATCGTCGTGTCACAGTTCGTTTTATTGCTGAAAATGTAAAGATTTCAACGGGGAGCGTGCATAATATTTTACATGAACGCTTGGGTATGAAAAAGGCATCTGCGCGTTGGGTACCAAGAATGCTTACTGACACGCAAAAACAAACTAGACTAGAGATTTGTCAAGAAGCTTTGAATCTGATGCAGCAAGACCGGGAACTTTTTTTGACGCGATTTATAATAATGGACGAAACATGGCTCCATCATTACGACCCTGAAACGAAACTGCAGTCTATGACATGGAAAAGGCCATCATCTCCAACTCCGAAGAAATTCAAGGTGAGCCCATCTGCCGGTAAGGTCATGGGCTCTGTTTTTTGGGATGGTAAAGAGTTATTAATGATTGAGTATCTCGAGCATGGAGCCACTATTACGGGCACTTTATACGCCAAATAAATAGCAACATTGCGCAATGAGATCCGCGAAAAACGGCGAGATAAACTCTCGAAAGTTGTGCTGTTCCACCAGGACAATGCCCCGGTACACAAGTCCGCCGTTGCAATGGCTGCAATTCGTGATGCTGGGTTCGATATCCTTAAGCATCCTCCGTATTCACCAGATCTCGCTCCCAGTGATTTCTACCTATTTCCGAGATTGAAACAATACCTGAGAGGCCAGAAATTTGAAGACGACGACGCGGTAGTCGCTGCAGTACAAGATTTTTTAAGTACTCAAGATGAGACCTTTTTTAAAAATGGAATTTTAAGTTTAGAAAAAAGATATACTAATTGTATTATGCTAAAAGGTGACTATGTCGAAAAATAAAATGACATTTAGTAAAAGTTGTTTATAACATACTCATTCTCACTTTTTATTGAACGCCCCTAGTATACTTAAGCCGAGGTGGCCTAGTGGTTTGACCTGTCTCTCAAGCGGAGTGTCGTGGGTTCGAATCGAATCCGGGCACGCGCCTCTGAGTTTTTCGAAATTTATGTGTGAAATTATATTTTAAATTTACCATGAGCTTTACGGTGAAGGAAAACATCGTGAGGAAGCCTGCAAAATACCTGAGAAGAAATTCAATGGTGTGTGTGAAGTTCGCAATCCGCACTGGGCCCGCGTGGAAAATATGCCACAAGCCCTCTCATTCTAAGGGGAGACCTGTGCCCTGAAGTGGGACGTATATAGGCTGGGATGGATGCTTAAGACAGAGTCCAAAAGAAATGGCACATAATGTAAAGTTTGTGCTGGCAAATGTACTTGGTATTTATGACGAGTAAGGAATATGAAGAATCAGGAATATGACGAGTTAAGTATGACCAGTTATGAAAGTGTCGAATTAGGAACATGACGAATAAGGCACAAATCAATATGAAAGGCAGACAAAAGAGAACCGTTTCCAAAACCCAACCCCATAGGGTTGGTCTTGCTGACGTCTCCCAAAACATCCTGTATTGTGATAACCCAAATTAACGAGTAAGCCCTCTGCGCAGAAGTTGTCTGTAACCCGATATTCGATCCTATCGAATTACGTTGGTAAACAATATGTAATTAACAACTATTGTTAACTTTTTGTTGTACATACCATGTAAAATAATACCTAAATACGGTGCCGCAATATACGCATTCCAAAGGCAGGGTTCAGAGATGAATTAAATAGGTAGATACATCAGACGCGATCCCGCAACCTTAACCAGGTCGTCACTCCATCTTGTTGGAGGCCTATTTACACTGCGTCTTCCGGTCCGTGGGCGCCACTCGAGAAACTTTTTGCCCCATCGGCCATCAGCCATCGGCCATCGGGATCGCGTTGGATGCGGATGGCACGGGACCGATCTGTTTGGCGAGCCTTGGGGGAGGCCTATGTTCAGCAGTGGACGTCTTTCGGCTGAAATGATGATGATGATACAACAGACTACCTATACATCGTTTTTTTAGCATTAGAAAAAGGTAAGGTAATTTTGACAAGACTTTTTATTGAAAAACACTCTTGAATAATAAATCACATCAAATATGTAACAATTAGCAAGGGCATAATGGTCATGTACATTCATTTGGTTTCATAAGTAATAGTTACTATTTTTTTAACCTCTTCACCGCCACAAAACAAACGAAGTAACGTACTCTGTACGCCACAGAAAAACCAGCGTCTAATCAGCTTGATTTTTAATTCAGAAGGATTAATTTCGAATTAAATGTTGGTCATGTAAGTATAGATGACCGTGTGTGTAAGGCATTCCATTGGCTGTCACGACTATGACTGGGGCGGTGAAGAGGTTAAAAGCGGTTGTCGATAAAAAGACTCATCAAGATTGTTAACACTACTTTTAATGCTAAAAAAACGAAGTATAGGACTCTTAAGTGCTTAGTCTCAATGGTGTTTTAGGGCTGGTTTCAGATTAACGTTTTTCTGCGCGTATACGGCATTTCAGTAAACGCGCTTTTACTGGCGCATTTCACGCTTCAAAAAATCCCCACTGCGTACACGGGCTTATTCCAGCGTATTCACTCGAACCGGTAGTGGTGAGAGATGAGTCAGTATCAATTAATCTAACTGCCGGTCTTATAGTTCGGTTATTATAGGAAGAGCTCTGACAACTATAGTAAAATCCATTATACCTACAAGGCGACACAAAAATGGTGATACAAAATAATGTTGGATAATATAATATTCTAACTCATTTGTTTTAATTAGTCTTGTTAAATTTGAGGTGGCCATACATTGAGTGCGTGATTTCATTTCAACTTAGTTATAAACATATATTTCGTACTAAATACAAACTGAAATATAGATGCACAGAAAAAACCCCAGAAAAAAGACCAATGCTGGGAATCGAACCCAGGTCCTCAGCATTCCGTGCCGCGTGCCATACCCCTACACCACCACTGGTCTAGAGATTAGACACGAATCTTTCCTATACATCATACATTTCAATCTGCTAAATCATCACCTTATGCAGTGACAAGCGCACATCTATGTTACACCCTCATCGAGAGATTTTAACACTCCTTCGGAACTAACCGCTCACCTGGACAAGAGATGGCATCATGGTTTTTCTGTGCATCTATATTTCAGTTTGTATTTAGTACGAAATATATGATTTCACGGGATGACCGTAAAAGTAATAAAAAAATGAAGTTGAAAAAATAAGTACAAAAAAGATACTTCATAGCTAACTTGTTTTTAGTTATAAACGTCCTAAATTTTATCAGACTAATAATTTTGAAAATTAAGTTAATGCACTATGTTGTCCAGCATTAACAGAGTAAGAAACACTAGTATCACCATTTTTGTGTCACCCTGTATACAAAACACTTTTACTTTTGTAAACCTACACTTCAAACTTGAAAAATAAAATACCAAACCTATTTTTTATTTAATAATAGTACTGTACTTATACAACCGTGGATTGTATATTGTTTTAAGAGCAATCAAACATCAGTGGCACCCACGGACCAGAAGACGCAGTGTAGATACTTCCAACAAGATGGAGCGACGACCTGGTTAAGGTTGCGGGAACGCGTTGGATGCGGATGGCACGGGGCCAATCTGTTTGGCGAGCCTTGGGGGAGGCCTATTTTCAGCAGTGGACGTCCTTTGGCGGAAATGGTGATGATGATGATGATGAAACATCAGCTGTCAGTGCTCTTCAAATAGTAACCGTACTATAGCTTCGGTATTACTTGAAAGGGGTATTTACTTGGAAGCAAATGTCTTGTCATCCACAAGAACTACTCTTGTAGATCCCTAACTAAATGCTCCTCTCGTCCAATCAATGTTGGCTGGTAGAATAATTTCACCTTTGTACATTATTGTCAACGGTTACGACTTTAACTCCATATGTTTCGGGCTAATCTGTACCCTTTTTCTCGGAGCCACACGTCACGGCGGCGGTATACTAGAGGGAGTCTCGCGCTAGTTTCATGTTTATGGTTACCAATAACGATTTTTTTTGTTATTTTTATAAAAAACAGGGTTTTCATACATAGAATAGATATGCATTACGGAGCGTATGAGTACTCTCACAAATTATGATGAAAGCTGGATAGTCTCAATTTCTCACGTCTAGTACGTCTAGAGTGGGCCCTGGGTCACGTATTTCATTAACTGACTGCAGCTGCTTGGAGGGGAGGTAATGTTCGAGAACGTCAAGTCAAGCTGTTTTATCGGTCGATGTCTATAACGAGATAAAAGGGGTCCCTAGATGGTCAAAACGAGCTAAAGGGGTCCCTAGACTGTAAAACCGGCCAAGAGCGTGTCGGACACGCCCAAGATAGGGTTCCGTAGCAGGTACGAAAAAATCTTTGCATACTTTATTAATGTGGTTGTTTTGGTCCCAACCCAACTCCCATCGCGCCCAGAATTTCAATGTCGGCGGTACAGCGCCATCTATCGGCGAATTGGGTAACTAATCTAATAGTATGTATGTTGATGGTTTTTAAGATGTAATTCTTTATTATATGAACCGATTTCAATTGTATTTTTTTTATTTGAAAGAAGATACTGTTAGCGTGATCGTATAGGTACTTAAAGAAAAAAAATGCTTGCAATGGCGGTTAAATTACAATCTTAGTTTAGAAATATTTTTTTACAAAAACTTAAAAACTGCTCAACTGATTAAGTTGAAAATAATTTTCCTAGAAAGTTTTTATTAAGTTTAACTTACGTGATTTTTTTCATATTTTTTAGGCGTGCGGTTCAAAAGTTAGAGGGGGGACACATTATTTTGAAATTTCGGAGTGAATATCTCCGAAAATATTCACTGTTTAAAAATATGGTTTTAGCAAACCCCTATTTATTTTCAAATACCTATCCAATGATAGATACCCCACACTATAGGGTTAGTCGAGAAAAAAAAGATCACCCCCACTTTACGTCTATGGGAGGTACCCTAAAAAAAATTTTTTTAGTTTTTTTTATTTAATCACTTTGTCGGCGTGACTGATATATATATTCATGCCAAATTACAGCTTTCTAGTACTAACAGTCTCTGAGCTTAGCCGCGGACAGACGGACAGACAGACGGACAGACATGGCGAAACTATAACGGTTCCTAGTTGACTACGGAACCCTAAAAACGAGCTAAAGGGGTCCCTAGATGGACAAAATGAGCTAAAGGGGTCCCTAGATTGCAGTGGCGGGGGCGTGGAGAAGTTTGAAAGTAAATCCGGAGCAAAAAAAGCCTAAAAACATCACCCATTTATCCTCTTCCTGAAATGCAGTGCAGTAATGGAAGAGAAGGGTTTGGTTACTTCGAAAGTTCAGTTAACCCGGGGGAATCAGATTATTCGTACCCTTCGCCACTGCTAGATTGTCAAAATGAGATAAAGGAGCCCTAGATGGTCAAAACGAATTAGATCATCTCGCCCGAGTATATTGATTGAAAGTATGATAAATGGAACTACTTTATCCGTTTGTCCGTACGTCTGTTTGTCTGTCTCTCTGTTGAACAAACCTAAATTGTAGGTACTTATCCAAAAAAAACAGACGACAGAAGCAAATTCAATTTCTTGGCATTGCAAAAGATGAATCGAAGCGCTTTGTGAAAATAACCGGAATGTGTCAGTAATAAAAAAAGACATCAACGTTTTTGCTTTGTATCGGAAAAATGATAGTCTGCCAAGTTTCTTGTGATGCATTAATTTTCTTTTAGTACCTAATGATGGTCTTTCTGAAAGCACTGATAGTATTAAAGCAAGACATGTTGGTAAAACACCCTTTCTGAAAGTAGGCCATTTTGATTTGATATAGGAAAAGCGATATCCGGAAACGGGTGACACAAAGCGAAAAAAAATACAGTAAAATTGACAAAGTGTTTTTTTAAACGGCAAAACGTGTGTGCCATTATTCAAAATAATTGATGGCCCTTATTTACCACTTCAATGCATCGACCGCCATTAATAGGGCGATCGTTGTCCCGAGTTCGTGTCGCCACACACGAATAATTCAAATTTGGAACAGAACAGCAGCGCAGCGGATTATTTCGCGCGCCACAGATTAGAAACGGATGATTGTTTATAAGGAGAATACAGTATTTATCAAGTTTTTTCTTTAATAATGCATACAAACACATTTCTGATGGCCAGTGATAAACAGAGACTATGTTTTTTTACGGTTCCGTAGTCAACTAGGAACCCTTATAGTTTCGCCATGTCTGTCCGCCCGCGACAAAGCTCAGAGACTGTTAGTACTAGAAAGCTGTAATTTATTATGAATATATATATCAGTCACGCCGATAAAGTGATTAAATAAAAAAAACTAAAAATATTTTTAGGGTACGTACCTCCAATAGACGTAAAGTGGGGGTGATTTTTCTTTCTCGACTAACCCTATAATGTGGGGTATCATTGGATAAGTATTTGAAAATAAATAGGGGTTTTCTAAAACCATTTTTTGCTAAAGTGAATATTTTCGGAGATATTCACTCCGAAAGTTCAAAATAATATGTCCCCCCTCTAACTTTTGAACCGTAGTAGTTCTAGTAGATTGCAGTTTAGATTAGTTACCCAATTCGCCGATAGATGGTGCTGTACTGCCGACGTTGGGACCAAAACAACCACATTAATAAAGTATGCAAGGATTTTATCGTACCTGATACGGAACCCTATCTTCGGCGTGTCTGACACACTCTTGGCCGGTTTTTATTCATGTAACTTTAGTCATTTTCCCCCATATTCTTAAAATTTTGTTTAGCTTCGTATGTGTTTTTGTTTCCTTTTGCCAGGCACCAAAAACAGAAAAAAAATAATCAAACAGAAAATCAGTCGAGACCCACTGTACAAAAAGCATCGATAAAATCGCACTAATATCATAAATGAGAAAGTCTATGGAGATGTTTGGATATTTGTTAATCAATCACGCAATAAAAGCTGAACGGATTTAGATGAAACTTGGCTTACAGATAGATGAAAATCTGGATTGAGACGTAGGATACATAATATCCCGGTAATGAGTTCCCGTTGGATAATTATTTGAATCGAATGCGCTCATAGCAATTGTCGTGTCTGTGTCTACAGCCTAATAATCTAAGGACACAGTTCTAAATTACTTCACTTTGTTCAACCTCAATTTATGCATTCAGCATAGAGGAAATTTAATAGAATATACTACATAATACTGTCATGTTAGAAAATGCAACCTTAGCGATGCAAGTTAAACTTTCATTAAAACTTTTATTATATATTTTGTATACCTAGGTAGTAATAATAATATCATTGCAGTTATAAGAACAGTTAGTTATTCAAAGAGACGATATTATTTTATTAAGTAAATATTCTGGGCTCTAAGATATTCTCGCGTTCATATGCCATAGATTCTTGCACCAGCAAGTCGGTTATGGCTTCCGATGTCTGCCAGAACTTATGTTACAGCGCAAGCCTTTTTCAATTAGGCTCGTTATACAGCTTGTATACGGTTATAGTGGTTATAAAGTGGTAATCTGATGAGGTAATGCAGCGAACGGTAACTAACCGTGACGTCGAGATCTCGCGTCCTGACGCTTATACAGATGGATGCGGTATATAAACTACTAACTTCAGATATAATATAAGTTCTCGAGAAACACTTATAGTTTTAGAGTTAGGCCTGACAAAAGAGTGCAGTAGCATTTTTAAAAAGGACAATGTTCACTTGCAAAACGCTATCAACTTACCTACCACAAACCTTTTCTATCAACCTTTTTTTCCTTTTCAAATGTCAGGCGTTTATAACATCGATTGCGGTTGATTGATTGCAGTTGTGGTGTGGTTGCAGTGGTGCAATCACTGAAAGGGTCGGGGGGTATTGCAGCTGTCAAAAACGCCATGTGGGCAAATCAGCCATTAGAATCGGACCACCGTTAGAATATAGACCAAACCATTCGGTCGAGATTTACAATCCCAAAATCATCTCCACTGAAGGTCATTACCATTACTACTTTAGAGTGGTGCGTGAAGCGGTTGAAATAAGGAAATATAAATAAAATACCTCGGTATCTCGATGATGGATATTTTTAAATTCTCTTCTGCATGGAATCCGGTGATAGCCAATGTAGGCGTCGAGATGTATCTTCGAATAAATCGCGGAATATAATGAGTGTTGTGTGTCGAAGTGATTATGTGCAAGAAAACCAAGTGCGGGTAGTTCTAAAAACTCAAGCGCCTAAACACACTACACCACACTTTTAATAAACTAAACTTGGCTACTGCAATGCGTTGGAACGTCGAGGTAATTATAACAATTAATAAATTCGTGCTTAAGTCCCGGAAAATATTAGATACGGATAATAATTGAAAAGCAATGTGAGTACATTAATATCTAAGGCGTACTATAAAATTAATGACTATATCATGGACAGGGATGTTTGGAAATAATTCCGATGCGCATTGGCGATCCCTAGTCTCAAATAGCGTATCTACTGTGTTAAAAAATTTAATTGTATTAAATACTTTAGATGTATGTAATTTAATAACAATGTAGATCTGATTGAAAAAAATATACCTTGTTGAGTTTCTTGCCGGATTCTTCTCAACAGGGTTTTTTCCGAACCGGTGGTAGATTCTTCGACGTTCATAGGAGCATCAATTGATGCCTAAATTTAATAAAGAATTTTGACTTTGACTTTGACTTTGACTTTGAAAAAAGTTTTTATTATAATGAAATTTTTAGGTTAGGTCAGCAAAAAGAAAGCCGCTCCAAACATAGTAGGTAACTAAGCGCTTCGTCGATCCCCGCCTAAGATGACTTCTCAAGCCAACATGCGCCACTCTGCCTAAGTGTCCGTGTAATGCCACGCTTGTCGACCCGCCGCTTTTGTCAAATTTCATTACCGCCACGCTTAATGCGAGCGAGAAATAAAAATGGTTCGCCTTGAGGATGTTAAGTGACCGTAACGATTAACATTTGTACAGTCAAACAATTTTATTGCTATAGGCCACTATAGAACCTTGTCGCATTAACTACCGTAAACCGGGGTGTCTTTGATCAAATTGGGGCGACTTTGACAGTTTTTAGGGTTCTGTTCCCAAAGGGTAAAAACGGGATCCTATAACGGGGTCCGTCTGTCCGTCGGTCCGTCTGTCACCAGGCTGTATTTCATGAACCGTGATATCTAGACAGTTGAAATTTTCACAGATTTATGTATTTCGGTTGCCGCTATAACAACAAATACTAAAAAACAGTATAAAATAAATATTTAAGGGGGCTCCCATACAACAAACGTGATTTTTTTACTCATTTTTTCTCATTCTCAGACCTAACGAATATAGAGAAAAAAGATTCATAAAAATCGGTCAATCCGTTTCGGAGGAGTTCGATAACAAACACCGTGACACGAGATTTTTATATATTAGCCTAGGTTGTTATGATTTATTTATTTACTTTTCAGGCTATCACGGCTAATCATATTTCAGAGAAATCCCCACAAGCAAAGGGCTTTAAATCAAAAACCGGCCAAGAGCGTGTCGGACACGCCCAAGGTAGGGTTCCTAGCCATTACGAAAAAATCAAGTAATATTTTTCTAAGGATTTCGTATGTGTACGGAATCATCCAAGTTTAGGTATGTTTTATACCTTAGGCTACTATTTACTCTTAAACTACAAATAATTTCCAAGCAATCTTAGCCGCTATAATTTTCCTAGTAAATTTGATATATTTACTACCATTCTGAATTTTTTCAAACTTTTCCACCCAACAGTTTAGATTTTAGAGGGGGGGGGACGGCCGATTTTAATGAAAATTTTCACTTTAAAGTTGAATATTTCGCAAACAGATCACTGAATAGAAAAATCATGTTAGCAACTCCGCAATGATTTTTAAAGACCTATCCAACGATACCCCACACTATAGGGTTAGCCGAGAAAAAAAAAATCACCCCCACTTTACGTCTATGGGAGGTACCCTAAAAAATTTTTTTTTCTTTTTTTTATTCAATAACTTTGTCGGTGTGACTGATATATATATTCATGCCAAATTACAGCTTTCTAGTACTAACAGTCTCTGAGCTTAGCCGCGGACAGACAGACAGACAGACAGACGGACAGACATGGCGAAACTATAAGGGTTCCCAGTTGACTACGGAACCCTAACTAGCAATACGAATGGTTGTTTAAATACAAAAATAAAGGAAAAAATTGCTTTACCTCCAGCGTTAGGTTTTGCTTGACAATGCGGGCTTATCCTGCGATTATCTGCTGCCGTTTTTTGTTATTCCCCTCACAAAAGGAAACCGTGCACCGAAATACCCACTTTAAAGGCAACATATGGCTTACGCGTTACCACCTGTCACGATCTCATTACGTTGGAAAATAACTGCCATAGACCTATTTAATGAAGTCCACTTGCATTGTCTAGGGTTAAGAACGACAGTCAGTGGCGAAGGGTACTATCATCCCGATTCCCCCCGCGTTGACTAAACTTTCGAGGTTTACCAAACGCTTATCTTCCATTACTGCACTATCAAAAAGAGGATAAATGGGGTTTTTGGGTTTTATTTGCTCCGGCTTTACTTGTAAAAAATTTCACGCCCCGCCACTGGACAGTTTCATACATTTTGGCACTACTTAACCTTGGGTTAGCAGTTAACTTGAAGTTAGGCAGCCAACCATGGTCCGCGCAAGTCCGACTAAGGAACGCTTGCACATTATTGTCGGGTTAAATAAAATAAATAAATAAAATAAAAATAATTTATTTCAGGCAGAACCCATATTACAAAATATAAAATTAAAAAAATAGTGAAAAATTCAAGCAAGTCAAAAGAAAAAAAATAAATGAAATTAAAATAAAAAGAAAATTCTTCGTTAACTCTGGGTGTTTTAATTTCTTTACAATTGGACACTAGTTTTAAAATTGAAAAGCCATTGGGCTATTTTATTGAAAGTCTAAAATCTATTTTGGGGGTGGGGGTGGGGGTGGGGGTGGGGTATAGGTATTTGTGCTTGTATGTGTGTGCGTGCGTGAGTACCTACTTAGCGCCATGTCTGTGATATGGCTCCAAGCACTGACACAAAAGCTGAAGTGGGTAAAATAAATGTTAGCTGACGTATAGGTGAAAAAGTTAAGGAGATGACCTGTTGTACGTACTTAATTAACGTGTCCAAAAAAACAAATCGAAATTTCAAATTTGAAAAATGACTTAAGCTCCGTATCAATTCTGTGCACTGCTACATACAACAGAGAGGCCGTATTATCTAACGCTTCTGACGCTTGCCTTCTTTCTTTCTTTCTTTTCTTCTTTAATGGCGGCCACTAGACTTGTGCCAATGTCAGTTAATTGCTCTCTTTAGGAGCGACGTTGTACGGTGATTGTAGTTTCTGCAACTTGATAGTAAAATTCCAGAAACCACGTGGAGACAACTTGCGCATTAAAAAATGTCAGACACGAGAGCAATATAGAATTTTGTGACCACTATTAATTAAGGTTAATCGCCGCATAAAACACTATCCAAATTATACTTCAACTAGCCAAAGAAACAGAAATACCAAAATTAGATACTGTCTACATCCGCCATGTTCGAATGCTACAAATCGAATCCCGACGCTTGCCTTCGCTTTCACCTGTCATCATTTTATACCGTTTGACAGAAAGAAATAGTGATTGCGAAGGCAAGCGTCAGAAACGTTATGCTGGCACTTCACTTGGCGTATTTCACGAAACAGTTGCGTGTGCGAGAGAGGAGCACTATGCCGATTCTAGCGTGAAAGACGGAGATGGCAATAGCGCAACGCGAACACGCAACGCCAAGTGAAGTGCCACCATTAGACAATAAGCCGGCATGTCATTTAGTATTTCACCTATACGTGAATGGGGTATGTATTACAATACCGAAGTACGAAAGACCGAATGTATTAAGAGGGTTTATACCTGCTGAGCTGGCAACGTTGCATTTTTGTTAGTTTTTCTCGATTATTCCATAAAAATTGAATGAAAATTAAAAATGTTTTGTATACAAATTGTTCTAATATTATAAGTTAATGTGTCTACTGCAATAATAATTCGTGATAAGACTTTTGATTTTCTTTAAAAACCGTTAGGCAATAATTTGTTCGTTTTTAAAGAAAATAAAAGTCTATCACGATTTAGAACAATTTGTATACAAAACATTTTTAATTTTCATTCAATTTTTATGGAATAATCGAGAAAAACTAACAAAAATCCAACCGGTCGATCGGATCGGATCGGATCGGTGTTTCCAGCTAACTATGACATCGGGTCCTTCAAGAAAAGAGTGTATTGTTCCCTTAAAGGCCGGCAACGGACTAGTGACCCTTCTGGGGTTTCTGGTTCTCATGGGTGGTGGTGATCGCTTACCAACAGGTGACCCACTTGCTCGTTTGCCTCCCTCTATCAATAAAAAAAAATGCAACGTTGCCAGCTCAGCAGGTATAAACCCTCTTAATACTGAATCACGAATGAATAGTGTACACTTGAAGAAACTGAATCACGTAGCAGGGTGAATCCTTTTCATTGCAAATGTCATGTTGACATTTCATGCGTCTGCCAAAGAAACCATCTTGAAATTGGTTGTGAAAAGCTTCCACCCTGGTACGCGATGCAGTATCCTTGACTGTAGATATACATCATAGCGTCCCAGTCCTTCAGACGCGGCGAATTCGCTGCGCGCTTGCGACGAAATCGTTGCGCATTCGCGACGAATCCGTTGCGCGTTTGCTCCGCTTCTAATTTTTAGACGACCAGATGGCCTAGTGGTTAGAGAAACTGACTATGAAGCTTGAGGTCCCGGGTTCGATTCCCGTGTCGGGGCAGATATTTGTATGAAAAATACGAATGTTTGATCTCGGATCTTGGGTGTTTCATATGTATTTAAGTATGTATCTATCTATACATTGTCGTTGCTTAGTACCCATAACACAAGGTTTGCTTAGCTTACTTTGGGACTAGGTCAATTGGGTTGAATTGTCCCGTGATATTTATTTATTTATTTATTTATTTATTCGCAAACCGCCAGTGTAATATGGCTCTTAGGTGCGTGTGTATAGAATGCTTCTTGCGTGCATGCGTGCGTGCTTGCATGTGTCTGTTGGGTGGGCGTGTTTGTGGATGTTTGTCTGTTTGTTCTGAACTTTAAATAATATCGGGACCGTTGCACTGTCAACGCGAATTCATTGTTCGAGAACACAGAGTAACGGGGGTAGAAATTGTATCATTGGCGTCCGGTGAAATCTGTAATCTGGTTTGTCCGCCCGACGTAGCGACCGCGTTTATACCAAGTACGGTAACTCGGGCCGCTACACATTTCCGATATCGGTGTCGGCGTAAGAAAATATAATGAAATATAAATCACACCTGTGAAATTATCACGTATGTGACATTGTGTGTTTTCATTCGCGACCCTCTTTCCTCTACTTTCACAGGCCTGACTGTCAAAACACAAGACAAGATGCTAATAATAGAGCTCATTCTAAAAGCCTCAAGCTAAACTGGAGAATGAACTGTTAGAGAGTTTGAAACGCGGGTTTCAATCTACATTGTGTTGCCATAGCTGTAACGTAACTGTAACATCATTTGCCGTGGACCTAGTGTGGTTGCGGAATAGCAAGATAAAAGGGTTTTCTGACAGGTGGAACATCGCTAGATATCGTGAGGTCAAACTAACCTCACGACATAAACTCCAACTAGTCTGTCACAGAAACTCTTATTACAGTAAATAACCCCTGAATCAATCGATTAATTCGAAGGTTAGATGCACCCGTGCACACGGCGAGGTGTAATTTAAGCTGGCTTAACTTCGCCGCGGAACTCCGTTTTTAGGGTTTCGTAGGAACTTGGAACACTTATAGTTTCGTATCCGTCTGTTGGTGCGAGGTTTATTTAGACAATAAGCAGCCACGTACTGGTTTTTACTATTTGCTTGATCTGAAGTAGCCGTAAGTACAAAATGTATGTATGTATGTATGTATGTATGTAAACTCCTTATTGTACAAAAATAAGGAAAAAAAAAAAGAAAAACATTATTGACAACCGTTGAAATGCATGTACAAAGGCGAACTTATCCCTGCAAAAAATGAAAAATAAAAATGCATGTTTAATCCCACAAAGCGACATTATCATCCATTGATCCATCCATTCTGATAGGTTAGTACTGGCAATCCATGATGTTAGTTTTGGGAATTCCCATGGGAATTTAGTAACGTCCCAGAATTTCAATCGGACTAATGGTTTGCCCAAGGAAAAATGAGGATAATTGCTACTGTAACATAGGTACTTTCCTCATATTAGCACGCCTCATATTAGTGCTGGTAAAGGCTAGTCTAGAATATTTGCCTCATATTTTACGGGATAATTCTAGTACAGCATCATCATTATCCTATAGTAGCCATTTTGGCTCCGGAACCCTAAAAACGCATGTGTAATCCCATAAAGCGACATCTCATCCAATGGAGCGAGCGGCAAATGAGACGCGCACAGCTCCACATCCACAAAGGCGGCTAACAAAGTTGTTCATTACCTAAAAGCCTAGCTCAGACGACTGGGTCATGACGCGGCGGCGGCACAATTGCAAAGGCGCTCTAAGGGTTTGTCGTGAGGCGCTTTTGTTTGCAGTTATCTTTTTTAAATAAAACATAGTGTGGGTACGGCTTTAAAAAGCAGTGCTAGATTAGTGATTTGACCTATACCTAACCTTTTAACTAATAAATAACTGATAGCAAAAAACTGTTATTGTAGTGTCGAGGATTACTTGAGTCATACATCTTCTTTCTTATAATCTTCTAATATATAAAAATCTCGTGTCACGGTGTTTGTTATCGAACTCCTCCGAAACGGCTTGACCGATTTTTATGAAACTTTTTTCTCCACATTCGGTAGGTCTGAGAATAGGTCATAGGTAGGCTACTTACTATTCTTCGCGGACGGAGTCGCGAGCAACAGCTAGTTCCAATATAATGATTAACTATGGACCAAGTTAATCCCAAATGTCCAAAATTACGTAAAAGTAAATTAAAAGTAAATTGCATAAAGTTAACTTTACGGTACCTTAAGACAGCTCCAATGGCTTCTGTACGCCGTAAAATCCATTTAAAAAACTTCGACCGCACTAAATCCACAACATGCTTGTAAAGCTGTAATATTGTCGTAAAAATGCGCTAATATCCTTTATCATCCATTTATAGCGTTATGGGGTATGTCTATAAAATATCATGGCGGGGATGCGACCGCACGATGTCTTAGAGTATTAAACCAAAAGGAGGTGTCATACGCACTATGACAGCCATTTGTTTGGTTTGATGGGCATTTTCAGAAAAAAGTGTACCCTGTGCCCTGTACTTTTTAAAACCTAACAAATTTTGGGTTATTTCTATTCAGTATCACAAGCACTATCGATTTAAGCAATAAAAAAAAGTGTCCCACTTTTAACTGTCAGTTTTGTGACGCAGTTAACCATACATGTTGTATGGACCGTCACAAAACTGACTAATAAATTTGGTATGGAAAATTAAGGATAATTAAGTTAAAACGGGTACATTTTTTTCTGTCAACCCCCTGATACGCGAAAATTCTGTCACATGTACTGAAGTTATAATACGAGGAATATAAATGTATTTATGTATGTGAAACTCTTTAATGTACATAAAAACATGAAATTAACAGTGAACAAGATAAACAGATGTACAAATACGTACTTGAGCTAAAAGCGTTAAGCGCCGATTAGGTTTAAAAGCCATGTGTTTGTTTTCCCGATTCAGTCTGTAAGAAACTGCCGCCCAAGTCCATTGCTATAAAATGCGTTAATTCAGAAATTGTGCTTCAAAATGGTCAAATTTCGATGGTCAAATTTAGTAAATTCTAAGAATACACAAAAATAATAATAATTGATGTGTTTTTGTAAGTGGCGAGTTGGCACTTTGTAGTATAAAGTCCAGGAACATCTCTCCATCTTTAACCGTTCACACCAATGTTAATACCTCGTAGTTCCGAGCGGGCAACAGTTTGAGGGGCCCATTTAGTAAACGGCGAGTCACTACTTACCAATTGTTTGATTTATTAAACCAACCGCGGCCGAAGTCTACCACCGGAGTTATATCGCTCGTTTAGCACCACCCAGGGGTCACGGGTAGGGTCTTGAGGGTAAACTTACGGACGCGAGCGATTTCAACCCCCAATACCACTAAAAACAAATAAAACATTTTTATATTGATATGCACCTGTGTCTATTACTGATCATCATACGTATATCTACTTTCACCAAAGGAATACGCCCATCATTGGCTTCTCCGGTTGGGATAGTGCTCTAAGTAAGGGGACACTGGCGAGGGAAAGCGAGGTAGAAACTTTATATATGTCTAAAGTATATGGGGTGCGATTTGCTTTGTGAAAGGGAATATAAATTGTGTACTATGTTAGATATACTGTTACAATAAATAAGTTGGCTATAGACGAAATTGCCGTGGTAAAAAATGATTTATTGATTTAGGCCAGCTCATAAAAAATAAATAATCTAGCTTTAATTGTTTAACCTGATTTTAGCTTGACAGTTCCATATGTTTGACACTCCTAAACTGGGTTTAATACTTAATCGAGATTTTTTTTCAAAGGAAAGAAATCCTATACCTACTGCAATTAGGCAATTACAAAAAGAAAACATAGGTACACTAGAACTAAAGGTCGTGGTGGCCTACTGGTTTGACTTATGGTCTCTCAAGCAGAGGGTCGTGGGTTCGAGTCCGGGCTCGCACCTCTGAGTTTTTCGGAATTTATGTGCGAAATTACGTTTGTAATTTACCATGAGCTTTGCGGTGAAGGAAAACATCGTAAGGAAACCTGCAGACACCTGAGAAGACATTCTATGGGGTGTGTAAAGTTCCCAATCCGCACCGGGCCCGCGTGGGAACTAAATAAATAAATGAACAGTTGACAAAAAATTAACAGTAAAACCCGCATGAAATCGTTAGATAACACATTGTGTAAAGATAACGGCATTATA